>CM057452.1:196585000-197835000 GCA_016271365.2 Neoceratodus forsteri
GCTGAAGATAGCTATCTAGAATTTTTCCGTGGGGTCCTGACGCCTGCCGGCTTCAGTCCCAATGGTGTAACCTGCTGCAAGAGCTGTGTCTCGAAGTAAGATCAAGGTTTTACACCAGCTAGACTTGATTCCAGGCTTTAAAGCTGGGCCACATTAGGATTAACCAGCCCAGCTCAACAGTTCAATAGTTCAATTTTCAAATCATTCGGTGATTTACTGACAGAATTTGACTTACAAAGATGTCTACAGATACTGACACAGACTTCGATGCTAAATGACTGGATGAAGGTCACTAGCACTACATTAGCACTAACTGCTTTGTTATCTACAGCACCACAGGGCCCCCAGGCAGCAGACTGATCTCATGTTTATACATGGTACTAGGAGACCTGGAATAAATGGTACACATGTTATATCAAAAGAAAGATGGAAGCGGAATGGGACACAACTCACTGATGAGACTTGGAAAACATTATGCATACGACAACATAAAACCACTAGCACACCCATGTGGAGGGAGAACTCAAGGAAGCGCAGTTTAAGATTTTTTTAGGGATCCCTGTCATACAATCTAAATTTATTACACAGGCTGAGCACATGCAGGAAAGACTCTTCTGAGGACAGAGCAGACCATACTCCTATTACACAGTCCTGTCCAAGAAAAAGCGACTACTGGGAGCAGTGCTTGACAGACTGACAGCATACTTGGTTCCCCTGTACCGAAGGACCCCAGCTATGCATACCTAGATATGTGCCTTACACTCATGAAGGACAAGAAAAAAAGGAAATTGCTCTTCGTTCTCTTGGCAGCAGTTAGAAAAATAATAATCTGAAATTGGTTCACCCCATGAATGCCCTCTGTGTTGGATTGGCATAAGCCTGTACTTGAGTTGTACAGTACGAAAAGATTACCTTTCGAAAGAATCAGCACCTGCAATATTGGAAAACACTTAAGCCTCATGGCCTTTACCATTGGCTAGAATTTGATCCTGACTTTGTTCCCTGAAGGGGCCCCAGAGCCTGACTGTTACCCAACTAGCTAGTTGACATATGAATAACTGTCTGAGAAACCCAAAAGATGTAATAAAATGATCCATATGGACATAAGACACTCACTGGTTGACTCCCCACCCCCACTCAATTTTCATACTTATCAGCAACTGAAATACTACAGATAGAATCCATAGTCATTGTCTTTCACCTACTTGTACATCGTTAACATTTTGTTCTACCTCCTACCACCCTGAGGAAACATAGAAGAATCTTTATAAGGCACAGGGGTGTCTTTTAGATAATATGTAGTTACTAATAAAGTAAAGTTACATAAGAACTTACCGTAACAGTGGATTTTCGAGAGGAGCTCTTACAGCAGGTTACACCATAAGGAGTGAAGCCAGTAGGCACCAAGACTCCACGGAAAACTTCTAGCTAGCAGTATACAGTGGGGGACTGCCCCTTGACATCCACCCACCCTGGCGTCGGCTAACAGTATACAAGGGGCGGTCCCCCAGTCCTACCTCAGTTCTCCCGCTGAAGGCCCCGACAGGAGGTTCCTCCGAAATGAGGAAAGGAATCAACAATGGAGAAACAGATACCCGGGGGAAGGTAGGAAGGAAAGCAGCACCTGCTGCAAGAGCGCCTCTCGAAGATCTATTGTTACGGGAAGTTCTTACGTAACTGTACTATCTCACTTCAAGGGAGAGCTCTTGCAGCAGGTTACACCATAAGGACTGAGTCCCAAGCAATGAAAGGACCAACCCCCTTAGGTCAGGAGGAGGAAATGTCGGCTGGAAAGCTCGTGAGAGCAGGCCCTGAAGGACAACGTGTCCAAAGCCTGCCCTGCGACAAGAGGCAATGTCCAAACTGCAATGCCGAATGAAAGTGTGCACAAGGGCTTCCCATGATGTCACCACCCTGAATGGCTGCACAGGAGAGGAGCTCCAGCATAACCCAATTGACAAAACTCCCTAACTTAACGAAAGAGACTCGAAAAATACTTGGAAACTGTTCAAATAATGTCAGGGGGTAAAGATTTAGTGAAACCGCGCTCGGGGAGGCACAGGGGGCCAACAGATGAAACCAGATCCCAAGGACGGCCCACCTCCAGCCACAGTGTATCTCCAGCAAGCAGCGTGGCCGGGGACCAGGACACAGACAGAGAGGGTGAGAGGCTATCTCGCTCCCGTTTTGAGATGCTCTTGGCAGAAATAAGGGCGTTTCGGACAGAAAATAAAAACAAATTTTCTACACTACAGACCAGACTTATGGAGGTGGATGAGAGACTGGAACGCTCGGAGGCTGTAGCGGGTGAGATGGCAGAGAAGAACCAACGCCTTCACCAAGTTGTAGATTTCCTTGTGGATCAGCAAGAGGCATTTCAAGAAAAAATACTAGATCTGGAAGCTCGGTCTAGAAGGGATAACCTTCGTATATACGGCCTCCCAGAGGATTCCAAAACTGGTAGAATGGAAGACTTCCTGACAGACCTACTCCAGGACATCCTGGATCTCCCCTTAACATTCCAGTTTAGAACTGAGAGAGCCCACAGAGCCCTAGTGGAAAAAAAAACAGATCAATCAGCAAGACTACGGTCAATTGTTTTAAAATTCTCTAGTTATAGGGATAAGGAAACAGTGTTGAGTGCAGCCTGGTCTAAAAAAGCTGTCACCTATAACTCATCCAGGCTGTTGTTTGATAATGATTACCCTACAGAGATAATGAGAAAAAGGGCAGCATACACACTGATCCTGAGGGTCCTGAAAAAACATGGGATCCACTTCCAGACGCCTTATCCTGCAAACCTACGTGTGTTCTGGGACACTGGTAGTAAGGTATACACAACTCCCGAAGAGATTCAACCGGAACTAAAGAAGAGAGGATGGAGTTTTCAGTCGTCCAGTCCTGCGCCACAGAAAAAGCGTCCCCCCCGCTCGCAGTGGCAGAGAAATGTGAACAGACGAGGAGGAACGAACAAGCAAGAGAAGCTTTTGATCGCTGCAGGAGATTAGAGAAACCATACAGAAACCATACAATCCTGCCAAAGGAGCAGAGCCTGAGGGTCAGCAGTCAAACACCTGAACCGGACTAGCGCTCTGCACAGAATGCAGGTGACTGTTTATTTCATGCCCCTGTTTTACTGGGGGTAATCGGAGGTGCAGAAAAACAGAACAACATAGGTTCCCTTACTACAAGCATAATATACTACTTAGCGAAGGGAAAAATAAAAGCAGTTCTTGTTCACTTGCAGGTGTTGTTCTGCCCTTAACCACATTATCTGGCTGTGACTCAGTACAGTGCATTCAATTTAACCACTAATGTGCAGAGGTTTTAAGCTGCTTAGAGATAGTTAGACATATAGGTTTATTGACCCTCTTTTAAATACATAACTCTGTGTTCCCCTCAGGGGCTGCATATCTCTAATTTAGATAAGCTTCAGTAGCAGTTTCGGTTCTTCCTTTTTTTTTTTTTCCAAAGGGGGAGAGAGAGACAAATAAGAATCCCTGAACATGACAAGAGGGTTCTTGATAACTGAGTTTAAACATATTTAATTCTGCTTAAGTCAGACGCCCCCATGTTCTCTCCACAGCGCATTAAGTTAATTTGCAAGTTTGGGTTACGTTGAGAAGATATTTTTGAATGTACTCCTGGGCAGCTTTTCAGTTTCTGCCCTCTCGGGGCAGCTTTCACGGAGAATGATTCTACCATTCTTTTTTGTTGTTTTCCTACAATGGGTGACGTACCTTTTACTCGATCCCAAGGTTTGGAAGGATCAGGGAGGCCTGACTAATCTTTTGGTTACAATTCCTCGCTTAGGGACCCAGCCTGAATTTTGGACTGCAGTTCCTGTTCCTAGAGGGTTAGTTTTTGTACCCTCTTTTTTTGGAAGTACTAATATAAATAGGTTTCATGAGTTAAAACTTGTTATAGTTACCATTTATGTTAATTTTGGAGACGTACTTACACCGAATTTCAATTTTTCAACTGATTGCCTAAAAATTGGAGGTACGCAACTGGAGACATGGCATATTGATGCTGGGAGATATAGAATGTAGGAGACGCCCCTCTGATTCAGTAGAAACAGTACAAGTCAGGGTCCCTGTAACAGAATTTCAACCAATCCCGCTCAGGATAGCCCTACATAACAAGTCCCTGTTTAATGGCTAAAGCCTCTACAATTTCGGTATGCTCCCATAATGTTAATGGATTAAATAACCCAATAAAAAGATACATGGTCATTACCTCCCTTAAGAAACTGAAACCCTCATTCTTGTTATTGCAAGAGACTCATTTAAATAAGAAAGAACATCAAAAACTTTCTAAATTTGGGTTCTCCACCATAATAGCCTCTGTTTTCGGGAAGGGAAAAAGAAGGGGGGCGGTGGTTATGGTTCCTAAAAATAACCCTTTCCACCTGACAAACTCATATGTGGACCCTGAAGGGAGGCTCGCTATTGCAGTGGGACAGCTGGAGGGAGAGGATATCACTCTTGCCTCCTTATATGCTCCCCCTGGTTCGGGGCCCAAAGTGAGAAAAAGTACAGTTACATAAGAACTTACCATAACAGAAGATCTTCGAGAGAGGCTCTTGCAGTAGGTAATTACATATAGGACTGACGCCAGCCGGCGGCAGGACCCAACGGAAAATTTCTAGCTAAAGCAGTCTCTGGCGTGGGACCGCCCTCATCGTGTTGGTGACCGGCGTCATGCGACGTCGGTATAAAGGGGCGGTCCTGGAAGCCCGCCTTCCAGTTCTTTCCCGCCACAGGCCCAGAAGGCCCGGACGAGAGAGAAGCAGATATTTCTATTCCTGGAAAAGAAGCTGGAAAAGCCTAGGGGGAAGGAAGGCGGGAAGGTATTACCTACTGCAAGAGCCTCTCTCGAAGATCTACTGTTACAGTAAGTTCTTACATAACTGTACTATCTTACTTCGAGAGGGCTCTTGCAGTAGGTAATTACATATAGGACTGAATCCCAAGCAGTCTGGAGCAAATAAGAGGCACCGGGAGGAGGGAACTACTCCAGAAAGAAGCAGTAGCCTTGAAAGCCTCAAGACAGGAGGCCTTGCAAAACAGCTAGCCCGAAGCCTGCTCTACGGCGAGAGGCAATGTCTAAACTGTAGTGTTTCGTAAAGGTATGGACCGAAGTCCAGGTGGTGGCAGCGCAGATGTCTGCCGCAGACACATTCTTGAAACAAGCCGCAGAGGCCGCTACTCCTCGGGTGGAGTGACCTCTGACTTGACCCGGAAGGGTCTTGTTGTACTTGTCATAACAGAAAGTGATGCAATGAGCCAACCACTTCGACAAGCATTGCTTGGAAACAGCATTGCCTTCCCTTTTGTGAGCAAAAGAGACGAACAACTGATCAGTCTTTCTGAGATCCTTTGTCCTGTTGGTGTAGTATCTCAGAATCCGGTGAACATCCATGGTATGGAGTAAATATTCCCCTTGGTTGGAGTACTGCATGAAAAAGGCAGGTAACTCTATGGACTGATTTAAGGTAGACTCTGCTACTACTTTAGTTATAAACTTAGGATTCTGCGAAGAGCAACTCGTTCTTTGTGAAAAATCAAATAGGGGATTTTACACATAAGGGCCTGTAGCTCGGAAATTCTTCGAGCCGAAGTGATGGCCACCAAGAAGAGCGCCTTCCAAGAAAGAAACTTCAGATATGCAGAAGCTGCAGGTTCGAAGGGAGGAAAAGTAAGTTTCTCGAGAACAAAGTTCGAGTCCCAAGGGGGAGTAGGAGTTCTGATGGGGGGCCTCAGATGAAGGACCCCTCTGAGAAAGGTCTTAGAGACCTCCAGTTGGGCAAAGGCTTTATCTGTGAAAGGAGCATGGTAGGCTGAGATAGCAGCCATGCTCACCTTCAAGGAGGAATGGCTGAGACCCAGGTCAAAGAGATGACGTAAGTATTCCAGCAGAACAGCCACTGAACAGGAGAATGGCTCCACGTTCCTAGAGGCAGCCCAAATGGAGAATCTCTTCCATTTCATGGCATAAGTGGACCTAGTGGAGGGTTTTCTAGCCTCCACCAAAATCTCCACCACTTTTGGAGAGACGCCAAAATGGGATTGGGCTAGGTCTGCAGGAGCCATGCATGAAGTTGAAGGGACTTGAGACCTGGATGGACCAGGGTCCCCTGATCCTGGGTCAACAAACCTCGAGATAAAGGAAGAGGAAGAGGAGGAACCTCTGAGAATTGTTGTAGAAGAGAGAACCAGATTTGCCTGGGCCAGAAAGGAGCAATCAGAATCATTCTCGCTCCTTCTGTGGATAGCTTCTGCAAAACTCTTGGGATCAGAGGAATTGGGGGAAAGGCATAGACGAATCTGTCCTTCAAGTCTAGAGACAGAGCGTTGCTCCAGAAAGCACCTCGCTTTGGAGCAAGCGAACAAAAGCTGGGAAGTTTTGGGGGGAGGTGAAGAGGTCTACCTGCGGAGTCCCCCATAGCTGAAATATATCGTCGAGCACCTTCTGATCCAATTCCCACTCGTGTGCCCGGGCAGAGGAGCGGCTTAGTTTGTCTGCCAGGGTGTTGTCGACTCCTGAAACATGAATCGCCATGAGGTGAAGGTTGTGATGAGTTGTCCAATCCCAAACCCTCATAGCTTCCCTGCATAGAGGGTAGGAACGAGTTCCTCCCTGCTTGTTGATGTACCACACCACGCACATGTTGTCCGTCTGGACGGCTAGGTGACCGGGAAGAATGTATTGGTGAAGGGCTTGGAGAGCATATAGCACAGCTCGAAGCTCGAGCACGTTGATGTGGAGAGCTAGTTCCAGTCTGGACCATAAGCCCTGGGTCTGATGAGGGCCCAGATGGGCTCCCCAACCTTCGCCTGATGCGTCCGTGGTCAGAGTCTGGGAGGGGGGAGGATGAAAGAAGGGAACTCCTCGAAATAGGTTCTCTCGAACCACCCACCATTGGAAGTCCTGTGCCATCGGCGAGGAGATCAGAACTAGTTGATCTAGGCTGTCTACAAGTTGATCCCACTGGGAGTGAAGAGTCCACTGAGAGATCCTCATGTGGAGTCGAGCTCGGGAGACCGTCGGAATAGCGGCTGCCATGAGCCCCAGAAGACGGAGGACCGACCTTGCCGGAACCCTCCTGCTTTCTGACAGCAGGGAAATCTGGGATTGAAGAGAGGCCGCCCTGTCTGGAGGCAGGAAGGCCTTGCTCACCGTCGTATCCAGGACAGCCCCAATGAACTGTATCCTCTGGGAGGGGTCCAGATGGAACTTGGAATGGTTGATGGTAATACCCAGGCCAGTAAAAACCTGCTGGGTGAGGGAGAGAAAATGCAGGAGTTCCTCCCTGGATGAGGCCGCCAGGAGCCAGTCGTCCAGGTAAGGGAACACCTGTACTCCCATTGTATGCAGGTGGGCCGCTACCACAGCCAGGCATTTGGTAAATACTCCGGGCGCCGAGGAAAGACCAAATGGGAGCGCCCTGAATTGGTAGTGGTCCCCCTGAAACGCAAAACGAAGATACTTGCGATGAGAAAGGCGAATGGGAATGTGCAGATAGGCATCCTGCATATCCAGCGCACAAAGCCAGTGACCCGGCCGAAGAAGGGGCAGAAGACTCTGCAGAGAGAGCATCCTGAACCTTTTGTATTCCACATAAAGGTTCAAGGAGCTGAGATCCAGAATGGGTCTGAGATCTCCGTCTTCTTTGGGACCAGGAAGAAATGAGAATAGTAACCCGTCCCTCGAAGATGATGGGGGAGGGGTTCTATTGCTTGCTTCGCGAGAAGGGCCGAGATTTCTTCCTGGACCAAGGGAAGATGGTCTCTGGAGTATGACGACTTCGGAGGAGGGTGGTGGGGTGGTTTCTGAAGAAACTCTATGGAGTGCCCCTTCGCTATAAGCTGGAGCACCCAAGAATCCGTGGTTATCCCCTCCCAACCCGGAAGGTGGAGAGAAACTCTCCCTCCTACCGGTTCCTCCGGTGGATCCGGAGGCGGTGGGAGAGGGGAGGAGTCAGGTGGTGTTGGGCAGTGCCGCAGCTGAGGCACCCGCTGCTCTTTTTGGGTGGAGGGGGCCTGGCAGCTGCGGGGGCCTGACGTTTAGTGGCCCGCCTTCCTTGGGGTTTCGCTTGAGGCCGAGTCCGTCTGAGAAAAGGACGGCACTGCTGAGGATGGGGACGGTACATGGAATCCATGGATTTCAGGGCCATCCCCTTCTCTTGCAAGTCGGTGATGATGTCTTTGACATCACCCCCGAAAAGCACCGACCCCCTGAAAGGTGCCTCTTGAATGGCGGATTGCACCTCCGGGACCAAACCTGACACGCGGAGCCAGGCATGACGCCGTAGACTTACAGCGAAAGCGGAGCTCCGCCCAGCAGTGTCCACTGCATCGTATGTCGCCTGTAAAATGTGGCAACTGGCCAAACGAGCAGAACAGACAAGATCCGCTAGCTCCTGTTTGACTTGAGAGTCAGGTAAGGAGTCTAGTTTAGATTCTGCCTGGGTAAGGACGGCCTTCTGGTAATCCCCCATGTGGGCAACGTAATTCAGGGCCCGAATTCCCAGTGTGGAAGAGGCATACATCTTTCTTCCATACTGGTCCAGGAGGCGAGATTCCTTATCCGGAGGAGACGAGCTCAGATGCTTTGGATGTGCCGACCTGCCGTGAGCGGCGCTAATCACAACTGAATCGGCACGAGGGTGAGAGTCAAGATAGTCTACACCCTCGGGAGCCTGGTATAGCCTGTTGGACTTCCTGGGAAGAGGGGCTAACGCTGACGGTTGTTTACAAATCGTGGTAACAAGGTGGGCGTGAAGCTCGATCCAGGGCGGCACTAAAGTTGGAGCTGTCACAGGCAGGTCCAGATGCTCGGCGAGTTTTAGACGCTGGGGATCTGGTTCCAAGGAGTGCCACTGGTGAATTTCCTGGATTTTTCTAAGCAACTCCGTGAAGGATGGATCCTCCGGAGGAGACTTCGGAGGGGTCCTCGGCCAGGGCTTACATGGAGAACGGGGCTCGTTGTCTCTCTCGGAACATCCGTCGGAAGAATCCGAGGAATCCAAGAGGGAAGAAGAAGCAGAAGAAGACTCCCTCACGCGACTAGGGGGAGGAACAGGTTCCTTGTGTGGTACCCGTGAACGCGTATCCTGCCCCTCTCTGGATCCAGAGGGAAGAGCCCTGGAGTCTGGAGGTGGTGAGGGAGTGTGCCGCCTTGGACGTACGGGAGCCGGGGGCAGCACCGTCGTCGTAAGGCGGCTCTCCACCTCCTTGGTGAGCTGAGCCTTGGCCTCAGCCCACCAAGAGGCCAGAGTCTCCTGCAGATCCACCGGCGGCCCGGGGGCGCGGTGGAGGTGGAGGAGGGGGGAAGTGTATGGGTTGTACCTGTAAGGTGAGTATCCATAACCCGGCTGTGGGAAACCCGGCGTCAGGTAATGTGGCGCTGGATACTGTGGTCCTGGGTACGACGGCGTCGGATAAGACGGCGGGTACCCAGGAACCGGGGGAACTGCCGGAGCAGACGGCCCGGTCGGCGGCCCCATGGGCGGATCCACGTTAATGGGCCCAGGGGGCGGAGGGCCCAACGGAAGGGGAACATCCCCTGCAGGCGTCGGAGGTGCCGGCGTCGGAGGTACCGGCGTCTGGGGAGCCGACGTCAGACCCAGTTCCATCAGAGGAGGGTCTGACAGAGGTGGAAGATCCCCCGCGTCGCCCAGGGAAGGAGGAGAGAAATCCCCGGGGTCAGGCTGGGGTGACTTGAGCTTCCCAGACAGCAGCGAAGGCTGCGGGGAACCGGATAAGACGGACGTACGGGGGTCCGTCGTCGGTTCCATTGCCTGGCGCGTGTCGGAGGAGCTGACATGCGGCTTAGGGGCAAGTTCCCGGTAGGTGCCGGAGGAGCCGGCGTCCAGCTTACGGGAGCCCTCACCGGAGGCGGGCCGAGGGGTAGGGGCGGCCCGGTCCGATGGGGAAGTGGTCGTGAGCCGCCCCGAGGGGTCGGGCGTCTTATCGACCCTCTCCATGCAGACGTCAGAGGAGCTGACGTTTGACTTAGAGGAGTCGCCCACGCCAGTAGGCCGCAAACCTGCGGCCGAACCGGGGACGGAGGCCTCCATTCGCCCGGAGGCGCCCGCAAGGCCTGAGCGCGAGCCAGATGGGTGGGCCGACGCTTCCTCCAAACCCTTGGAGGCTGCCGTCGAATGGTCCCCTGGAGGAGATGTTACCTGGGCCGTGACTCCAGTGGGAGACGCGGTAGAGAAGGACTTCTCCCGGTGCCTCTCCTTGTCCTTCTTTTTCCGATGTCCTTCCAGGGAAGTGGACACCTGCCTCAACTTTTTCAACTCTTTTTCCATAGAAGACATCTTTTGCTTGAGGAGATGGGCTTCCAGGGACTGTTGGCGCCGTTTACGGGTAGCCGCGTAGAAGCTGAGGCAATGCTGGCACTTATCGACCGGGTGATCGGGGCCTAGGCAGAAAAGGCACAGGGAGTGGCCGTCCTTGTGTGGCAGTTGGGTGCCGCATGAGTCGCACTTGTTTTTGTGCTCGGAGGGTGTAGGGGACGACATACACCGACGATGTACCTGACGATTGAAAAGAATAACTAATTTTCGGTAAAAAAACGTCGAAGACAGGGCTGACGAAGCACGAACTTTACAGCATGAGCCACGAGCTAACTAGGGCGAAAGAATTGAAGCGGGCTCCGGACCGCCCCTTTATACCGACGTCGCATGACGCCGGTCACCTGACGTGGGGGCGGTCCCTCGCCAGGGACTGCTAGCTAGAAATTTTTCCGTGGGTCCTGCCGCCGGCCAGCGTCAGTCCTGTATGTAATTACCTACTGCAAGAGCCCTCTCGAAGTAAGATCTACTGTTTCAAAAGATTATGGAAGTATGTAAGGGTGTGCTGATAATGGGAGGGGACCGTAATCAGACTACTTCACAACTGGACACATCTAATATCAAATGCTCTAAAAAATCCCCAGCTCAGATGGCAGTGCAGGCCTATCTTTCAGGAGCACAGTGGGTAAATGCCTGGAGATACTTGCACCCTAATAAATGAGAGTATACACACTTCTCTGCTCCTCACTAAGTGTATACCCGAATAGATTATATACATGTGTCTAAGGAGCATTTACAGTATATAAAATACAGGGATGCACACAGACACCCACGGTATTGTCTGACCATTCACTTATAACCCTTAATATGACCTGGGAACGGGAAAAAATCAACACCTTGTGGAAATTTAATAATTTCCTTCTAAATATAAAGGATTTTAGAGAAATGATACAGATGAAAATCAAACAGATTCTCTCCGAAAATAACGTACAAGAGATAACGGAGGGCACCTTATGGGACACCCTTAAAGTTGTCCTGAGGGCGATATAATAAAATATGCAACTTTTTACAAAAAACAGCAACAATTCTGCTTAGATAAGCTTCAACAACAATTTTAAGAGCTGCAGGCCCAGCATGCTGCAGGAGATGAGGGGTCTTGCCCCTTTTACAAGCCACCAAAGAACAAATTCAGGGGATTTTAGACATACGTACGGAACAAGCCCTACAATATATTAGACAGAAATACTATGAAGGTGGCCCTAGGGCTACTCGGTTACTAGCTCACAGACTTAGGCAGCACAAGACTTGATCCAATATAATTCAAGTCAGAGACCCAACTTCAAAGAAATTAGTTACTCTTCCCAAACAGAAAGAACAAGCTTTTCAAACTTTCTACAGTTCCCTATACAAGACAGAAAGAGGGGAGGACACACAGGGGACTGAGGCTTCTTGGAGGGTCTTGACCTCCCAGTGATATCAGAGGAACAGAAACTGGCTCTAAAAAAGCCAATTTCAGCTGCGGAGTTGAATCAAGCAATCCCGGCCCTGAAGTCATATAAGAGCCCTGGTCCCGACAGATATACAGGCGACTTTTACAAGACATTTAGAAAGGACCTGTCCCCCACCCTATTAGCAGCCTGCAGAGGTGCTCAAATGGGTGGTGCATCCCCAGATTCCTGGTGGTATGCTTACATAGCCAGTATACCAAAACCAGATAAAGATATCACATCTTGCTCTTCATACAGACCTATCTCTTTTCTCAATATAGATTATAAAATATTTACCTCCATTCTCTCGAAAAGATTTGAAACTTTTCTACCTCAGACAATAAATTTGGATCAGACTGGTTTTGTCCCGGGCTGCCAAACATAGGATAATATAATAAGAACACTGCATTTGGTGCAACGGGTGGGGAGCACGGGGTCTCCATTTCTTCTGCTTTCTCTGGACGCAGAGAAGGCATTTGATCGTGTCGAGTGGCCTTTTCTGTGGGCAGTGATGGGGAGGATGGAAATATCACAATCTGTTATCAAAATGATAAAGTCAATGTATTCAAGTCCCAGAGCTTATATTAGAATAAATGGTTCATTTTCTAGCCCTATTTCACTATCTCGTGGCACCAAACGTGGTGCCCCTGCCCCCATTATTTGCAATTTATTTAGAACCTTGGCCCAGGTCTTAAGACGGAAGAAGGATTAAAGGGGGTGAAGACTGGAGCAGAGACCCATAAGCTGGCCTTATACGCAGATGATCTCCTAATATATATGACAGATCCTGAAACTTCCCTTCCCCACCTTTGGGACTTATTAAATAGATTTTGAGAAGTATCAGGATACACAGTCAACCTCTCCAAGACAGAAGTTCTGGCGTTGAACTATAATCCATCAGTACAGATAAGAAGTAAATTCCCTTTTCGTTGGGACTTGAAATGTATTAAATATTTAGGAGTACAGATTGGACTCTCACATAACTGACCTTTTTTCCTCAAACTATACCCCCTTTATGACCAAAACATCCGCTGAATTAGAAAAATTGAGAACTCTCCCCTTGTCTCTATATCAGAGAATTGAATCCATCAGAATGGTAGTTCTCCCTCACTTCCTTTATTTGGCACAGACCCTCCTGATACAGATACCAGAGGCATTTTATAGGACAATGCAAAGAAAAATATCTGCATATAGCTGGGCAAATCAGAGGCCAAGGATTAGCCTCTCCACACTACAGCTCTCTAAACAGCAGGGAGGAATGTCTTTACCCGATCTCAAACTATATCACCTAGCTACCCAGATTAAAATACCTCTGTATTGGCTTGATGAGAGCTACATAGCCAGGTGGAAGTCACTTTAGGGCCAGGAGAAGGAACTTGGGAATGTGTGCCACACCCTACTGTCTTCTCCTCCAGAAATAAAACTGGAGCGAGTAACTAACCCATATACTTATTCCACATTAAAGTGCTGGTAAAAAGCATTGTCATCTCAGGAGCTCATAGGCTGGAGATCTGCTTTGCTTTCCTTGCCCTATACGGGCTCGTTTATCCCGGCTAAGATAGACAGGGGATTCCATAAATGGCAAAGGCGGGGTCTGCATCTGGTATACCGTTTCATGCCTCAGGGTATAATTCTACCACTAACATATTTAGTTCAAAAACATGGCATTCCTTATGCAGACAGGTTTAGATATTTTCAGACGAGGGACTATCTTAACACTCTTGGGGCAGTGAAATGGAGAGACTCTCCCCTTCCCGGACTCTTGGAACTTTTTATTGGGGCAATATATAAAAGACCGGTGCCCCCTCATGTGAACTCAGTTCTTTATAAGGGCCTAGGGTCCTTGAAAGAAAATTCATTAAATAATATTAGGTTGGCATGGCAAAAGGACCTGGGGTTGGAAGTGCCATCTACACAATGGGAATGACACTTAGAAACAATGCAGAAGGGCGTTGGTTCTGGACACTGGAAGGAGTTTGCCTGGAAAATGTCAGTAAGATATTTTAGAGCCCCTGCAGTGGTTCAGAAGTACAGCCCTTCTAAGGGGGCAAAATTTTGGAGGCAATGTGGATATGCCCCAGCTACACTGGGCCACATATTTTGGACTTGTAAGGTACTTCAACCTTTTCTAACCCGCTTCCAAGAAGCCCTTCAACAAATAATTTCACCCAACATAAATATTGACCCGCATTTCTTTTTCTTTTGGGAGTATCCACAGGACTGTAGAGCTGTCCTGACATGGAAATTTATTATCTGGCTATCCTTGCAGCGAAAAAAGCTATAACTAAACGATGGATGTCCCCTCTGCCTCCCACATTGGATCAATGGCATCAAATAATGACATACATTTATAAAATGGAGAAGATTACAATTTTGTTAAATAAATCTCAATCCAGCTTTGAGAATATGTGGAGAAGATGGGTAGTATATATTGTATCTCTACAAACTGACTGTACCATGAACTGTGTCCTTCTCAAAGGAAATAGGATTTTAATGCTACAATCAATATGTATTTTATCACTGCTCTAGACAATCGATGTAATCAGAGTATAAAATGTTAAGTGCATCCTTTTTATTTTTTTTCAGTAACACCTTTTTACTTATTGTAAATAATAGGAATGAAGTTTTATTTATATGTTCTAAGCTATTTTTGTGGAAAAAAATAAAGATTGAAAGTTGAAAAAAAAAAAAAAAAAAAAGAAAGTATGCACAAAACTCCAAGTGGCAGTTGTGCAAATATCAGCAGCAGACATATTCTTTTTTTTTTTTATACTCTATTTTTTATTATTATTATTTTGTCCCAGGAGCTGATAAATACAAATATATGGTAATATCAGTGTACATAGCAGAAGTGAATACATTTTCAATTGCATTATAATATCAGAGGAAGTGATACATAAATACATTTATATCCATATATCTAAAGGGGGAGTGGGAGTCTTATGTGGACCCGAGAGAGAGAAGCCATCCATCCTCCATTCAGAGAAGCAAGTATTACAATTGTCGTCTGACCAGCTGATAATCACATAAACTCTCAATGTACATCCATGAAAGGAATATTTCCCTGGTCATCCCTGGGCCAACTATGGAACCAGATCCGGTCTGTTTCCCGCCACCCCCATCCACCACGCAGTGGCCCAAAATCTGAGGACACCTTAGTTGTATTTTAGCTGTTATATGTTCCATGACACAGATATCATATAACAGGTCTTCCCATGCTCTAAGTGTGGGGGGATTTGATGTCAGCCAGTTCCTAGTAATAACCTTTTTAGCTGCGGATAGCAGCACTGAGGCCATATATATTTTGGATTTGTGCTTGAACTTAGAAGGAAAATGCAGTAGCACAGCTATTGTGGAGAAAGCTCCAGGCATATAGCCACCAAAACCTGTTCCACGTCGACAATATTGTTTTAACACACAGCAGCTCCAAAATATATGTGTGTGGTTAGCTTCTGCAGAGCCACAGTCTCTCCAGCAGGAGGCATCCTGCGTGCGTAAAAATGTGGCTGTTATTTGTGGGGTGCGGAAGAATTGTGACACCACTTTCCAACCAAATTCTCGCCAATTGTAGGAGCCTGTAATTCTGTGCTGTCTCTTCCATATCCCCAACCAGTCCCTATCAGTAAGATGTATCCCCAATTCCCCTTCCCAAGTACCATGTACCCTTTCCCAGGTATCTCTGGGTCTCTGTCTGTCTGCCAGGTAAAATCTGGATACCAAGTGTCTAGAGGATGGTTCCCCAGAAACAGCCATCAGAAGTGTGATAAGAGGTGGGACTCTCCCCTGATCCACCCCAGGCCTAAAGCAGACTCATAAAAATGACATATCTGGAAATATCTGAACCAGTCCCAGCTGGGGACAGAGAATTCATCTACAAGAATGTTTTAAATTGACCATTAAGACAGAACTGGTAAATATATCTCAGACCTCGATCAGCCCATGTTTTAAAGCCCCTATCTAATTTAGCAGAACCAAACTCCTGATTCCGCCAGGGTATTCCGATCCAGCGAGCACCAAACTGATAACTGGTTGAGTTAGGTAGTTAATCCAGCCCCTAAGATAGCTCCGAACATATATTGATATCTCCGATCCCAAAGAGCCCGGAGGTGGGGGTTAATGGATTACTGACTTGTATTAACTGAATAGTCGACAGAGCTTGCTCAATCCCTTACCATTGAGGGCCGGCTCTGGGAGGATGAAACCGTTCTCTGAAGTGGGCCAGCAAAGTGGACACTGCATATCCTGACCAACTAGGCAGGGCCAACCCTCCTTTTTCTTTAGGGGCCTGAAGTCTATCTAAAGCTATACATGGCCTGCCACCCTGCCAAAGAAAATCTGATATTAATCTATTCCATCTCTTCTCTTCTCTTCTCTCCTAGGGAACATTTGGGGGATTGTCTGCATTAAGTACAGCAGACGAGGTAGTATGTTCATCTGAACTGCCTGTACCCTATTTAATAAGGATATTAGAAGGTGAATCCAAGTTTTAAGATCCTGCTTAACTTGGTTAAACAATTTATCGTAGTTAAGGGGGAAAGTCTGCTTTGGTTTCACTGATATGTTAATTCCTAGATATCTAATTAATTTATATTTCCAATTATACTGATGCTTGTTTTGAATTATACTGGGAATACATTCCCCTGTATATAAAGTCTTGTCTTTTTGAGTGTTAATTTTATATCCTGATATTTTCTCAATTAATGTCAATGCCTGCTCTAAAATTGGAAGGGACACCTCTGGGTCCGTGACATATAGTAGGAGATCATCGGTGTACAAAGCCACCCTGTGCTCCTATCACCTACCTAGTATCCCCCGATCCCCTCCAACTGCCGAAGAAATTGCGCCAAAGGCTCTGCGTATATGGCAAAGAGGTAGGGGGAAGGGAACACCCCTGTCTTGTACCTTGGGAAAGTGAGAATCTTGGGGAGCAAGAGCCGTTAACCTTAACCACCTCCTGAGGAGATGAATAAACGCCCATGATATTATTAATGAACCCTGAAAGAAACCCCATTTTAATAAGAGTTTTCCTCAAAAACACCCAGGAAACCCTGTCAAATGCCTTTTGGGCATCTAGACCTAAGATTAATAAAGGGGTCGGCGATTGGTTTGCATGTTCAATTAAATATAGGGTTCTTTTAATATTATCCGATGTTTTTTGAGTAGGAATAAAGCCCGCTTGGTCCAGGTGCATCAATGAAGGTATCATATCATCCATCCTATGGGCTACTATACTTGCATAGATCTTATAATCTTGTTTCAACACCGAGATTGATCAGTAAGAATCACACAAATGGGTGGGGGGGCTTCCTTGGTTTTAAAATTACAGATATCATGTTTTGTGACCAGGATAGGGGGTATATTCCCCTGGAGTGACTCTCGGCCAAAGTTTTTGTCAGTGGGTACTTAATCCAGTCCCAGGCGATTTTATAAAACTCTGCCCCATAACCATCCGGACCAAGGCTCTTGCCATTCTTAAGATTTGTAATAACATTCTTTATTTCAAAAGCAGTAATGGGGCGGATCAATGATCATCTTTGCTCTTCTGTGAGCTGTGGGAGGTTCAGGCCAGATAGAAAGGTGTCTGTCTCTATTTTATTTGCTGAAGACTCAGCCGTATATAACTTAGTGTAGTAAGATCTGAAAGCAGCTACTATGGCTGTTGTTGTGAGGCATGAAGAACCCATCTGGGGGTCTCTAATTTTAGTAATTGTTGTTTGCTGAATCTGTTTCCTGAGCCTATGAGCCAGAATCCTAGAAGCTCTAGGGCCTCTCTCGTAATATCTCTGTCTGAGCCATCGTAGGGCCAGCTCTGTTTTGGCCGTGAGTATTTTTTGTATGGAATGCTGTGTGGCGGTTATTTGATCTATTAGGGAGTTATCACCTTGCATATGTGCAGATTGCTAAAAGCTCAATTTATCCTGTAGTTGCTGTAGATTAGAATCTATTCTGCATTTTTTTGAGAGGCATATGCTATTATATAGCCTCTATATCAGAGTGTCCCAAATTAATTGAGGTGGAGACTGTGGGTTAGCATTATCAACTAGTATTTCTGCTATTTTAGTTTTTAGTAATTCCTTACATTCAGGATCCTGTAAAAAGGAATTATTAAGTCACCAGTAGGTGTTTTTCCTCTCCTGCTGAGTCTCCAACTCTAAAGTTATGGGGGGCATGGTCTGATAAACATATGTTGCGAATCTCAGCCCCACGGACATGATCCAAATGCTCCTTTGATATGGAGAAATAATCTAATCGGGAGTAATGCTTGTGGGCATGTGAATAAAAAGTAAACTTCCTTGTTGTAGGGTGTTCATGGCGCCATGTGTCCAATAGACCCATTACCCTCATTAATTTCCTCAAATGTCGGTCTGATGTCTGTGGTGGCAATTTTGAAGCTGTCGTATCCCTTGAAGGGTTGAGCAGACAATTGTAATCTCCTCCCAAAACCAAAATTCCCTTCTTAAGATCCAGGATCTTATCGAACAGCTGTTGGATAGTTGAAGAATCACTACTGGAGGGACGTATATATTTGATATAGTATATTGCTGATCCCTAAGTGTACCCACCATCAAGACTAGCCTTCCTTCAGGATCTGAATAGTGATTGGAGACAGCAAAAGAAGAATGTCTGGAGATCAGAATAACCACCCCTCTGCGTCAGGCCGATTCATAAAGCTGTCCGAATCCAAATTTACATAATTTTTGGTGTTCACTAGAATTAAGATGAGTCTCTTGTAATAAAAGTATCTCAGCATCAGCTTTCTTAAGTGCCTAAATAGTTCTATACCTTTTCACTGGTCTGGTCATTCCATTCACATTATGCAAAAGTATTCTTAAGGACTTACTCATTTATGGGTAAAATTAAGTATCCCCCCACCCACAATACAATTCCCAAATTCTCTGTTATAGTCTGTTCAGTTAGAAATTCCCAGTCCTGGATAAAGAACAAATTAGTCTTAACCTGTTCCCAACTGGGGAGCTGGGGAGACCTATGTAACCTTATTACTAATAACAACAAACTATTTACAATGGTGACTTCCAAACTATAGGTGGCTATTCTGAGCCAACCTAATCATGGCAGTAAAAACTGCAGAGGGAGCAGCGCTGCAAGGACTCCCTCTGGGTTCCAATGACCCAAAACAAAGTACAGGAAAGGGATGTGAGAAAACTAATGATGAATAGTAAAGGGAAAATTGGGGACATTGACCAGTATGGTCTAGGATATGTAAGAGGTATTAGGGATATCTAAGGAGTGGTACCGTAGGCCCCATGCTCCCGTGTGACCCCTCTTTGATAACTTCAAATATTAGAAAGGTAACTAGGATTTTGTGCATATATAAGAATAGACTATCCAGCCGGCCCGCTGGCGCAGCAGTTCAATTTCTGCTTGTGATACCAACGACAAGGGTTCAGGAACAAGCCCGGGGAGCTGGAGGACCAGCCGGGGAAGAAGGCTTGAGCATCCCCAGGACAGCTTGCCTTCTCCAAGGTGGGAGGGGGGATAAGGTCTCGGCACAAGACTGGCCCCAGGTGGAGGTCTGGGGCACAGCATGTGCAGAGACAAGAGAGGGGAGGACGCTCCGGACGTCGGTGCTATGTGCCTTGATGGCAGGGGTTCACACGACACCCACAGAACACTGGAGTGCCAAGGGGAAGGAGAGCCACTGCAGACCCTAATGGCTCCCTCCTGCCTGGACTGATGGAGACCCAACGAAACAAAAAAGCATCGGGGTGTTCGGGCCCCACCTCATACCCACCTGGGGGGTATAATCACTTCTCCATGGGGGTTTGCCGCAGAACCAGGTAAGGAGGCGAAGCAGGGTGGCAACTGAGCGTCTCCCAACTGAGTGGGGTTCTTGTGCAGGGAAGGAGGCAAAAATAGAAAGTAAAAAAGAAAAAAAAAGAACAGACTATCCTATAAGCCAATATCTGGACAAATTCGTCATCACAGTCTCCGAGATTCAAACAAACATCAGATCAAGTGTCATATTTAAATGAAGCGAGGTGGTCCGAAAATAAAGCTTTCATAGACCAGTGTTTGTCTTTATATATGAAGTCTCAAGCAAAAATCGGAAGCCTGATAGCCTCAGGACAACCTCCCTGGGTGATCACAACTTCTCATAACAACTTGTCTGGTTCCCCGGGCCGAGCCCCCCATCATCCGGGTCGGAGGACCATCCTGCCAGCACCCAGTGGTCCCCCCCCCCATCAACCATTTCTCTCAGTACTGCAGTGTTGATCATACAACTTTCCAACATACAGGTTCAAACCCGGTGAGGGCCCCCAGGAGACACAAGCCATCCAAATTCAACCAGAGGAAGGGCCCGGGCAGGCAGACCTGAACTGCTATACATTAACTCCTTAGTTTTCTTCAATACAACGACAGTCAGTCCCAGGGCCGACCGCCCAACCCAGCCAAAACCGACGGCCATCATATATGATCCCACACACCGCTAGCTGAATCAAGCTCATAAAGTCAGGTCATCCCGGGGGCCGTTCAGAGCCTACGTCCTAGATGAGATTCCCGTGAATCCCTACTACTTCGAGCCCATCTCGCTTCTCAGACATAAAATTCCCCTGTATTGGGCGTGCTTTGGTGCATGAATAAGATCCATTAAATTAGGTCGTCTCGGAAGGGGGAGGCGGCCAGGGCCCGCAGACCAACCCTGGTCTATTTCCAATATATGGGGAGAAAGAAATCCTGACCATTCTAATTTTATTATATCTAGGGGGAAACTAAAACCCCCCTTTCGCTAGTTATAGTACGGTTAGTTTAGTTTCTTAAGAATATTCAGGTCCGCCCCCCAGTGAACCCCCCTTCCCGAATCCTTTACGGAGCGGTTTCCTGATGATCAAGAAGAGCTGGGACCCAGAGGGGGCGCAAACACCCGGCCTACAATTCAGCACCACTCTCTTCATTCATCCAGGAGAACCACCAGGGCCCAGCAGGAGGCGAGCCAAGCACCCCACCCCAGCACAGGAAGGACTTACCCAGGCCAGACGATAAGCAGAAAAATCCATCTAGGCACCAGGATTCACTCTACAGGTAGGCCACGCTGACTGAGATTTTTAAGGACGTCTAAGGCCTGTTGTAGCTGAGGGTCGCAATACGCATGTACACCCTCCTGGGATCGGATAAACGGTCTCCTGGGGAATTCAGATCTGGATGGCATCGGGAGGTTTCTTTTCTGGAAGTCCCACAAGGCCTCAGAGGCCAACCCATAAGTTTTTCACCCCCTCTGGAAACTGAACCACCAGGGATGCAAGGTATGGCTTTCTGAAGTTGAGCTTATTCTGGCGGAGTACCTGGAACAGAGGGATATACTCCCAGTGCCTCCTCAAAGTGTAGGGAGAGTAATCATTATCTATAAAGATCCGGGTGGCTCCATTAAACACCTTCTTCTGAGCCCAAGCTTTTTTCAAAATAGCCTCCTTCACAGTGTACTTCAGAACGCGAGTAATTATAGAGCATGGGCGAGCTGAAGTAGATGTGGGCTTGAGCCCTAATGCCCTGTGAACTCTCTCAAATTCTAATGCAAAGTCCACATCAAGGACCAGGGATGTACGTAGCAGTGTCTCCATGAAGTCTATTATGTCCCGCCCTTCAGCCCCCTCCCATACTGAGTAAATTCTTAAGTTATTCCTTCTGTTCCGATGTTCGGAATCCTCTTGCCTCTCAGTGGTAAATTTGCAGATTTGGATTATTTGTTTTATTTGATCTTGGAGTTGAGATATTTGTGAGGCGGAAGAGGATTGGTATTGATCCAGGACATTAACCCTTGACTCCAGGCCCTGTATACCTGCCCGCATTTCAGTCACTGTTTCTTTAAAAGATTTAACCTCTGTTTTAATGCCCATGAGTTCTACTAGGATTCTGTCCAGCTTACCCTCCATCGCTGGGTTTGACTGCGTTTCCAGCATTTCCCCACTAGACTTATTGTTGTTTTTAAAGCAGGAGTCACGCACAGAGGAAGTTTTAATTTTAGCTGCATGTTGTGAGGAGGCCGAAGCTCTGGAGTCTGATATGTCTCCCTCCGTTCCGCCGGGATCCGTTGGTAAAGCCGAGAACTGGTTCGCCGTTTCCATTCCTAGCACTTTTTTCTTTCTCCCGATGTAGACTGATACTTTTATCTGTGTTGTTTAAATATATTAGTCAGGAGAAGGCTGAAGGGTTCACGGAGTACGGGAGCTAAGAGGCCATCATCAGGGTGACGTCACCGAAAGTCCCCAGCAGACACATTCTTAATGGAGGCGAAGGAAGCAGCCATACCCCCGGTAGAATGGACTTTGACCGGTCCCGGCAAAGGCTTGTCGTACTTTTGGTAACAATAAACAATACAGTTAACTAGCTATTTGGACAAAGTCTGCTTAGTAACTAGAGCCCCTTCAGTCCTCGGGGCGAAAGAAACAAACAACTGTTCTGCCTTACGGATAGCAAAGGTACTATCCAAGTAGTAACGAAGTACCCAGTAAACATCCAGAGTATGAAGCAGAGCCTCTCCTTAATTAGAATACTCTGGATAGTGGCCTGGAAGATGATGTCCTGATTCAGGGTAAACTCAGACACCACGTTTGGCAAAAACCTAAGAGGATTTGTCCACAAGGACACCTGGTCCCTGTAGAAAACTAAATAAGGCTCTTTCCACATCAGAGCCTGGAGCTCAGAAATCCTTCGAGCAGATGGCAACTAAGAATAACGCTTTCCACAACAGAAAGTGTAGCTAGCTGCTTGCGGCCGGTTCGAAGGGAGGCAGTATAAGTTTTTCCAAAAGTAATAAAAGATCCCAAGGGGGGACAGGGTCCCTGATGGGAGGTTTGAGGTGTAGAATACTCCACAGAAAAGTGCAGGAAAGATCCAGTTGGGCAAGGGTCTTGCCCTCTACAGGTGCGTGATATGCAGAAACAGCAGGTAAGTGCACCTCAACAGAGGAGTAGCTCAATCCTGAATCTGATAGAGAAAGGAGGTACTCCAAAACAGAGTTCACAGGACATGTGAATGGGTCAAGATGGCAGGCAGAAGCCCATTTGCTCTTCATCAAGTAAGTAGCTCTGGTGGAAGACTTTCTAGCATCCACCAAACGTCTGCAACTCTGGGGGAAACCCCAAACTAAGCAACTGCTAGGTCTGCAGGAGTCATGCATGCAGGTGCAATGATTTGAGGTCTGGATGGACCAGCGTACCCCGCTCCTGGAAGAGCAAACCTGAGTTCAGGGGCAGGGGAATCAAGGTTCCACTGCCAGCTGCTGAAGTAGAGGGAACCAAATCTGACGCAGCCAGTAGGGAGCTATTTGGATCATTTCTGCCCCCTATGACTGCAACTTGAGGAGGACTCTCTGCAGCAATAGGAAGAGAGGGAAGGCATACAGAAACCTCCCTGTCCAAGAGAGGGACACTGCTTCATGCCAAAAAACACCAGGCCCTGGATCTAGCAATCATAATTGGGCAGTTTAGTACTGAGTGGGGATGCAAAGAGGTCCAACTCAGGCCAGCCCCACCTGTCGAATAGCTCTTCAGCCACGGATTGAAGGAGTTCCCACTTGTGTACGCTGGACTGAGACCGGCTTAAGCTGTCGGCCAAGGTGTTTGGTATGCCTGGAATGTGTACCACAGTGAGTTCCAGATGATGCTCAATGGCCCAATACCAGACTCTCATGGTCTCCCTGCAAAGGGAGTAAGTGTAAGTCCCCCCCCCCCGCTTGTTTATGTAGAAGACTACTGACCTGTTGTCCATCTGAATAAGTAGCGGACCAGGAAGCAGATTTGTCTGAAAAGCCTGGAGGGCATAAAGGATCACCTGCATCTCCAGAATACTGATATGGAGATGTACCTCCTGGGGAGACCAGGTACCTTGTGTCTGATGGTCTGCCAGATGAGCACCCCAGCCCAGATCCGATGCGTCTGTAGTTAGGATCTGAGAGGGAGAGACTTGCCGAAAGGGGATGCCTAAGGACAGATTGGAGGGGTCCAACCACCAGGCCAGAGTCTGACACACCGGAGTGGAGACCATCACTAACTGTTCCAACTCATCTGAGCGTTGATCCCATTGGACTTGCAAGGTCAATTGGGGAACCCTCTTGTGTAAGCGTGCCAGAGGGACCATCATGATGGCCACTGCCATGTGTCCTAACAATCGCAGGAATACTCTGGCTGGGACCTGGCAAGTCGTGGAAACTAGGTGAGTCTGGTCCTGGAGATGCTCCACTCTAAGGCTTTGCCAACGGCGGTGTCCAGAATTGCCCCGATATACTGCAGCCTTTGGCTCGACCATGCAGAGAATTTCAGGAGGTTGAGGGTTATGCTTAGGTCTGGAAACAAAATAATGGCGTCCGTCATGGTGCTGAGCAGCTGATCGTCCAGACAGGGAAAGATGTAATGACCCTGTCTCCTGAGGGCCGCCCTGAATGGCGGGGTGTGGAATTGATAATGGTTGCCCTGAAAGCAGAACCGTTGGAACCTCCAATGGGGCTGAAAGACCAGTATGTGGAGGTGTGCATCTTGCATATTCAGAAAGCACAGCCAGTCCCCTTGATGAAGGAGGGGGAGCAGGCCTGGAAGGGTAACCATCCTGAAATGTTTGTACTCTATGTACTTGTTCAGGTGGCTGAGATCCAGGATGGGTCGTAGGTCCCCTGTCTTTTTTGGGACCAGGAAAAATGGGAATAAAATCCCTTTCTTCTCTGAGCTGGAGGAACTGGCTCTGTGGCCTACTTCAGCAAAAGCGCCTGTATCTCTTCCTGGATAAGGGACAGCTGTGACGGAGGATAATGGGAGTGTATGGGAGGATTGTCTGGAGGTATCTCTGTGAGCTCCAGGACATATCCCTTGTCTATCAAATGAAGAACCCACTGATCCATCATAGTTTTTTGCCATCCCCCTAGATAGAGAGAGAGAAGTGACCCCCCTACTGCATCCCCCAGGGATTCTGCTGGAGGAGGGGGGTCAGTTAAGGAATCAGGCCATGGAACCAGGGACAGGCAAGAAGGCCTGGGAGGTTTTAGGTACTCTGGGACCTGACCATCCTGAAGTCTGGGCAGTGGCCTTACACTTAAATGCTCTTTGATTTTGCTGGCCTCGGGACTGTTTACCAGATGACCTCCAAAATGGCTGGCGACAATTTCGCTTCTAATTAGATGTGTAAATGGTGTGTGCAGATCTGACAGCCATGCCTGACTCCTAGAGATTAGTGATGATCTTCTTGGAGTCCTCACCAAAAAGGACAGAGCCCTTGAAAGGGGCATCCAAGATTTTAGACTGAACATACGGGGTAAATCCTGAGACCCGGAGCTAAGAATACCGTTGAAGGCAAATTCCTGAGGCAGCTGCCCTAGCTGTCACATCTGCTGTGTCACAGGACAAATGTAAAACATGGGTACCAATGTCCGAGCCTGATTTTAAAAGGTGAAGCAGCTGAGCCTTCTGGGGACCATCCTACTGAGTCTGAACCAGCTCCATGGCCTTTTCCCATAGGGCGTTCTGATATTGGACCATGTGGGCCAAGAAATTTAAGGAACGGATGGCACAGGTAGCCAACGCATACACCTTTCTGCCAAGTTGGTCTACTTGCTTGGAGTCCTTGTCCAAAGGCTGGGTACTCAAATGACGTAGTCTCTTGGACCAGTCGTGAGCTGCTGTGATGACCATAGAGTCTGTGGTTGGCAGCTCCCCAAAATAGGGTTAATCTCTGGGAGCGTTGTAAAGATGGTCAGTTTTTTGGGGAAACCACGGGGTGGAAGACAGGTGGTTCCATGTTGACTTAGTGATGTCTATAAAGGTGTCCACCACAGAAGGAACCACCATGGGCTTCTGGTCCTTCTGGTGGAGAAAGACAGCCAAACTCCACCGTTCAGGGTCCAAATCCACGGTATCCTGGACCATATTCAACTGGATATGCTGCACAACCTCCATAAGGTCGGGTCAACTGGGGGTGACCAAGGCGTGCCCTTCAGGTTGGCAAGAGAGGGGGACAACCTGAAGTCGGATGACCTTGAAGAGGAGGAGGAGCTATGGCCCGATTCCCCTGAGGGGGAAGACCTTGAGGTCGAACGCCAGTGATGACGGCCATCAGACCGACGTATGTGCCTATCTGACGATCTGGAGGACAAGCGGCTATGCTTCCGCCCATGACTCTTGGAGCGACCCCTGCCCATGTTATCTGGATGTAGGGTAGGCTCCTTGGGTTGCACAGAAGGCTTCTGAGGAGGAGCTGGAGTCAGGACCCCCGATGGAGTAGGAGCCTTATGAGGGGGTGACAGGTGTGGAAGCAAGTTGCTCTTCACCGTGTTCCACCAGGTGGTGAAAAGGGCTGTTAAATCTGGCAGAGGATTATGAAGGTGGACTGGCACTGGTTGAGGGATGTTAGACAGTCCCGGCGTTGGTCCCTGCGGAGGTGGCAACCCAGGCATTGGATCCTTTGGATTCAAGATAGGCAGCATTGGTTTAACAGGCATTGGCCCAGTAGATGTTGTCAGATCCGATGGCAGACCCTGTGACGTTGGGTCCGCAGCAGTGGTTAGATTCACTGGAGACACAGGATGGTCTGGCGACCATGGAATGGGAGTCACCGGGAGCAAAGCTGAGGTGGCTGGCGTCACTTGAACTGGCATGGACTGACGCCAGTCAGGAAAAGCCGCTGGCATCTTTCTGGAAGACGCCTGTTTAGGGGAGCTAACTCCCGAACGGGGTAGAGGTGTCACTCTGCTGAGGCCGATGCATGCCCCTCACGCTGCTGAGAGGCATCGGCCCCAGAGCCCAAGGCTGACTTAGTGGACACCATGGCCGAGTGGACGACGGGCAAAGACCCGCCACCCAGAGAATACCCGGCCGAGCCACTTGATTGCTGGTTCGAAGGATGATAAAAGGGCCGAAGCAATAGGGGCTGGGAGGTGGAGGACAGAGTCCCCAACCCCGAAGAGTCAACCTCCTAAATGTGAATGAGGGCAGGTGGCTTCACCACGGGAAGCCCAGAAGGAGAGAGGACATTGGATCCTGTGGATTCAAGATAAGCAGCATCGGTTTAACAGGCAGTGGCCCAGTAGGTGTTGTCAGATCCAATGGCAGGCCCTCTGGCGTTGGGTCTGCAGCAGTGGTTAGATACACTGGTGACACAGGATGGTCTGGTGACCACGGAATGGGAGTCGCCGGGAGCGAAGCCGAGGAGGCTGGCATCGATCGAACTAGCATGGACTGACGCCGGTCGGGAAAAGCCGCTGGCATTGTACTGGAAGACGCCTGTTTAGGGGAGCTAACTCCCGAACGGGGTATAGGTGTCACTCTGCTGGAGGCCGATGCATGTCCCTCAAGCTGCTGAGAGGCATCGGCCCCAGAGCCCAAGGCCGACTTAGCAGACATCGTGGCTGGGTGGATGACGGGCAACGACCCGGCACCCAGAGAAGACCTGGCTGAGCCACCTGATTGCTGGTCCAAAGGATGATAAAAGGGCCGAAGCAGTAGGGGCTGGGAGGTGGAGGACAGAGTTCCCAACCCCAGAGAGTCACCGCCCTAAATCTGAATGAGGGCAGGTGGCTTCACCACGGGAAGCCCAGAAGGAGAGAAGGCTGCCATGGGAACGGAGTCCGACCTACTGCTGGAGGAGGACCCAGAGCCGATAGACTTAAGAGTGAGGAGACCGGGAAAGGGAGGAAGACGTCTCCTTATGCTTCTCCCTGTGTTTATGTTTTCCACCAACTTTTTTCCTGATGGGAGGGTAAAGAGGTGGAGGCCCCAGAAAATGGAGAGAAGGAGGAGGAGGAACTTTTTCCCTGGATTTGTTGCTCCATCGCTGCAACCTGCTTCTCTAGCAAGAACGTTTTAAGGGCCTTTTGGCCACGAATCCCGGTCCTCTGGTTGAATTTCAAGCAGTGATCACAGGCCTCAGGGTTGTGGTACGAGTCTAGGTAGAAGAGGCAGAGAGAGTGGCCTTCTTTCAATGGGATCTGCTTGCTGCAAGTCAGGTTTTAGGGCACAACATAGTACCACTACTGCACTTGTTAAGGTTGCGACAGACATCCAGGTGGCCATGGATAGGGGCTCTCTGGTTGGAGCAATTTATATTGATTTGTCAAAGGCTTTCGATACCTTGGGACATCAGGTATTGATGGAAGAATTGGGATCTGTAGGCCTCAGCTGGGAAGCCCAGAATTGGTTCCATGGCTACCTGGATGGTAGACAACAAAGGGTTAGGTTGGGTAGTAATTTTGTGTCTGGCTATCTGGATGTTAATTCTGGTGTTCCTCAGAGGTCAGTGCTAGGACCCATTTTATTTAATATATATACAAATGGTGTCGGACATCTTGATGAACGATGTCCGGCACCATCTGTATGCGGATGATACAATTTTGTACCTTGAAGGGAAATCTGTGGGATATATACAGGATAAACCGCAGAAATGTTTCAATACATTACAAATTTATTTTTTAGAACATGGTTTGGTCTTGAATTCACAGAAGTCACAGGTAATGTTGTTTTCAAATAAAAAAGTACCTGCGGAGTTGGATATTAAGACATTCGATGGGCATAGCCTGACCTCTGTGGATCGTTATAAATACTTGGGAGTATGGATGGACTCCCATTGCAGCTGGGATTTTCATGTTGATAGCTTGACACAAAAACTGAGTAAAAAGTTGGGGGCATTGTATAAGCATAGAAGTTGTCTCTCATTTGATGCTAGATTAAGGATAGTTAATTCAATGATAATTCCGCATATCGATTATGGTGATATCATAAATAGAGGGGCAGTTAGGAGTAATTTAGAAAAGCTTGCCGTCATCTATAATAGATATGCGTGTTTTGTCTTGGATGCACCTCGGAAAACACATCATTGCACTCTTTACAGGAGCTTAAACTGGATGTCCTTGACAGAACGGCAAAATATGCATGTGCAATGGTTAACTTATCGCTGTTATTGTAAAAAAACTCCAGGATATCTAGTGGAGTTCCTGGAGGAATGGAATGTTAAGGCAGGTTTAAGATCTGAAGAAGAAGTAACATTTAGGGTACCCCTTATGAGAACAGTGAAGGGTCAACATTGTTATTTATATGAAGGCCCAAAACTGTGGAATTTATTACCACGTTATTTGAGATCAAGTACAAATAAAATATCTTGGAATGAAATAAAATTATGGCTTGTAAAGGAAGCAATGTCTTTAAAGATTTGCTGTACTTGAGATGATTAAATGTATGTTTTATTGTTGTAATTTATTCTTTGTTTTTCCTTTTCTCAGTTCTATATGTATTATGTTTTTTATGTATGTATAGTGTTTGCATTTGTATGTATCTAAAAATGAAATTGAAACTGATAAACTGATATTCTTTTGTACAGTAGGACTCCATTGTAAATTAGCTGTTGCTAAATTGGGTTTTATCCTGTTTCTGATATCAGAAATAAACTTTTTACTACTACTACTTGCACCACCACTGAAGAAGTCGGAGAAGACATACAGAAAAAAACAGTCTTTTTGAAATTTAACTAGAAAATAAAAAAGCGCGGGTAAGCATGAAAATATGGCAGTCGACTGGAGCAGAAGACATCCGTGGAGCCGATGTGTGTGGGTCAACGGCAGGAAAATAACTGAGTTAGGGCTTGGGGGGCCGCTCCTTATATACTACTGCCCAATTCCGGGGGTGGCACGACAGCAAGGGGTGGTCCCCCGCTGTATACTGCTAGCTAGGTTTACGTGGGGTCCTGGTGCCTGCCAACTTCAGTCCTTCTCGTCGTGCAACCTGCTGCAAGAGCTCCCCCTCAAAGTGAGATCTTGTTAATCTGCTTTTTTTCTCTGTAAGTGTGACATACTGCACACTATCCAGGCTGAATGTATCAAAAGGTTCCTACCTTCAGGAGTGCCACACTTGTCAGGTAGAGACATTTACAGCACACAGAACTTGGAATAAAGATAATATGCCTTCATTCATTTTCTCTTTGAACTGCAATTCAATATTATTAATTGGCAGAATTATATATGTATGTTTTATATATCTAACATGTATGTACTATGAAGTCTGTTCAAATGTACGTTCTAAGTTGAAAAATTAATAAACTTTTATTTTAAAAAAAGGACAGAGTAAAGGGTTTAGCAGTTACTCGGTGGGGGGGGGGGCAGTAAGGCAGGTAGCGTGAGGGTGGGTAGTGCACACAAAAATCCCACATAGACAACAGGTCTTGGGGTAAAATAGGGTATTTTGGATTGACTGAATGAACCAATGGCCTTTTCCTGCCATCATTGTCTATGTTCCTGTCACAACTGACCAAGAAGAGACAAGAAGGTGCCAGCATGGTTCAGTTGGTAGCACATCTGCCTGTGGACCAGAAGGTCGTGGGTTCTGATACCACCCTGGGATTGGGTTCATACCATAAATGCTGGCACCTGAGTGCAATACTAGAGGGGTGCTATACTAATGGAGTATGCCATCCTTCAGATGAAACATTAAACAGCTTAATCTGGTTCAAGGTCAGTTGGCATTCATCTGTATCCCCCTCCCCGGGTCGTGCCTGAAAATAGGCAGGATTTGCCTAGTGTACTTACCTGGTCAACAATAAATAAACTGAGGTTCCTTTTGCCCAACTGTGGTGCTGTCCTGGTGGGTGTCCAGGTGGAAATAAAAGAACCCAGAAAAATAATTCAGAAATAAAAAGTAACAACTACTTTTATGAAGCCTGCTATTTTTGGCATCACTAGCTCTTTAATCTTCTATTGGAGCGCACTGGGTATTAGGAAGAGCACAATATAAATAAAATGCTGCTGCTACTACTCATACTACTAAACTGCAGAGTTTTATTTAGTATTCTTTTTTCCATATATCCCTCTTTGGCTCCCTCTGTCACTCACTCGAACTGTTGCCACCATGGCTAAACCATTCCTCTGGGACCCTTCCCTTCTAGAGGCTCCAACTGACAGTTCGTAATAGATACATAGATGGAAAACACATAAAGCAGGAAACTGCCCAACACTGTCATACTCACAGGTTCCAGATGTTGAATATGAACCACATCTCCTATCACCCCACTGCTTAGCAGCTCCTGTAAAAATAGATAATGACATCACTCAGCTTCATTTGCATTAACCAATCAAGAGTATAGCATGCCTCTGACATCGCTCCGACCCTCGAACTCTGCCCTCCACCCACACAAAAATGTACTGTATAAGCTTTCAGGCCAAGACAAACAAAATATGTTGATCCCAAGCATCCGCCTCTTTTTTTCATAAAACAATTTTACTTCTGGCCTACAGATGGTCAAAACGTGTTTTTAAAATATTTTGAAAAATGGGCTTTCTGAGGAAAATCAAGGTGACCACACTGTTCACTGGTACTGTTCTTTGTTGCCTGAATTCCCAAGTACCACAGCATAGTCAGCGCAAGGCTTTGTGAGTTCTGCCATGCATTATGGGATACTTGTGGTGTCGAAGAAATAGAAACACTGACAAAAAGATTTTTTTAAAGTAGCAGTGCACATTATAGTGAAAATTTTGGCCTATACTTTTTATTCTGTTTTAGATTGATCCTTCTGACCCCTATCTCATGTCTTGTATGATGCCTCCCTTTCTTCATTTTGAGTCTGCTTTAGCACTTTTTTTTAAATTTGTAATACATGCAGTGCTCCTTTTAAAAACCTGGTGAAGAGATATGCGGCAATCTAAAAGTAGAAAAAAAATTGATCAAACTTTTCAGCACTAACATGTATTGCTGCATTTAAAAATTAAAGTACATCACGAACTCAGTGCTGTATTAACTTTTTTTTAAATTATTATATTTATGGTGTTTTTCTCCTGTTGTTACCTCGCCAACCTGAGGCCCTGGCACACGGCCATGCTTGTGTGTGGAGGCACGCACGCCCACCATGGCGCCAGCTCAGCCCCTTCCACCCTCCCATCCTTGCCGCCCCCTCCGCCTATGCTTTCCCAGTGGACCGCCACCTAGTGGGAGGGGAACTACGGGAGGGCGACAACCCACCACACCACCCTCTAGAGAGAGCAGCCTACTGGCTCCGCTCGATCCTGCTCCTCCCTCCCCCCCGGCACCCTGATGACCCAAGGTCATTCCCAAACCCAGGTCGCCAGCGTAGAATGAGGTAAGGCATCCAGCGCCGCAAGCCTCAGCACCACCAGGCCAGCTTGTTATTAACGTTTTATAATAACTGTTGACACCTTTTGTCACACTGATTATCAGTGTGGTCAAACATCGTAATAACCAGGTATGACATCATACACAGATATTATAGCATTTGGAGTGCTTACACTTCACTTTCCCTGTTGGGAAACTTGATTGTTGTGCTCATGTCCCTATACCAGTTATTATAAAAAATAAAAGATAAGCAACTGCGTGTTTACGAAGTGTTTTTACACACCCTCAGTGTGTGTGACGACCTCATAAACCTCTCAAGCTTTGCTCTCGAGATTTATGAGTCATTGCACACTTCAGGTGTAGGGAAAAAAAAAACTACATAACACATGCTCACCTATGCATTATTCTCTACTTATGGGCTATATAGCTCACAAACAGTAAAACGTTACAGGGCATTGGTTGTCTGGGGTTAATGCACACCCTGGTTCATAGAGAGGCACAAGACGTGCCAAAAGATTTTCAAGATTTTTGTTTAAAAACATGAGAAAGATGACTTATAACTTTTTTCACATTCTGTTCATCTCCAAGCTCAGGTGGGGGATGCCGATGCATCCCATATCAGAACCCCACAGTCCCACCACCCAGCATCCCACTCCTGCTGCCCTGACTGGAGGTCCCACAGCTTACCCCCGCAAGACTCCCTGAGAAGAGTGACTGAGATCCACCTTAAGTCCAGCAAGGACTTAGACTGGGGCGTCATTCAGGACAGAGAGAGGGGAGGCTTCACAGGGCATCGATAGAGAGGCTTTCTGCTTAGGTTTCCCCTTGGAGATGAGGATGTAAAAGAGGAGGAGGAGTAGCTCTCTACATAAGGGAAGGAATCAAAGCAACAGAACAAAAGGGTAAACAGGGAGGAGAGGAAGCACTGTGGGTCAATTTGGAGACAGGCAATGGCACCACAATCCGCACAGAGGTTGTATACAGAGCCCCATCTCAGGGGGAAGAAATGGACAAGGAAATGACAGAAAGTATCCTTGGAATGGCAGAAAAAGGAAAGATATTGCTAATGGGGGATCTGAATATGCCAGATGTTAACTGGAGTGCATTTGCAGCAGCCACTTCTAAGAGTTGGGTCATTCTAAATGCCCTACAGGGGGCATGTCTTAGACAACTAGTAACGGAACCCACTCGAGAGGGAGCAATCTTAGACCTTAGACCTAGTACTTTCAAATGGAGATGGTGAGAGGATCACAGATTTAGAAGTGGGTAGCCATCTGGGAACTAGTGACCATCGAACAGTATGGTTCACGATAAACACAGCAGTAGAGTCAAGCCACACAAAGGTACTGGACTTCAAGAGGACTGACTGCCAAAATGGGTGAGTGCCTAAGGAATGCACTAGCAAATGAGCAGGAAGGAGGGGTGGAAGAACAATGGGGAATAATCAAAACTGCCATCACAAAGGCAACAAGCCTTTGTGTGAAGCAAATAAAGAAAATGAAACAATGTAAGAAACCACTATGGTTCTCAAAGGAGGTGGCAGGGAAGGTTAGGGAGAAAAAGAGAGCATTCAGGAAGTACAAGGAATCACAGAAGGAGCAGAACAGAGAAATGTATCAATTAAAGCAAAAGGAAGCAGGAAAGGCAGTCAGAACAGCAAAGGCCCAAACCAAAGAAAAGATAGCCAACTCAGTTAAGAAGGGAAATAAAACCTTTTATAGGTACATTAGGGAGCAAAGAAAGACCAAGGGAGGGATAGTGAGGCTTAATAAAGGGGGTGGGTGGGCAGAGGGTGACTGTGAAAAAACAGAGATACTAAATACTTTTGCTCAGTATTCACAAATGAAGAGAGGGAGGTACCTAAACCAAACAATGGAAACACGCTGGATACGGGGGTTGATACCAGCCCTTTCACAGAAGAAAAGGTTCTGAAGGAACTCTTAAAACTGAAGGTGGAAAAAGCAATGGGGCCGGATGGGATTCATCCCAGAATTCTAAAAGAACTAAGGGTAGAACTAGTGACACCACTGACTACCCTCTTTAATAAATCATGGGAGGATGGAGAGGTACCTGAGGACTGGAGGAGGGCAGATGTTATTCCACTTCACAAAAGTGGGAGCAAGGCAGAAGCAGGAAACTACAGACCTGTTAGTTTAACCTCAGTGATTGGCAAAATGATGGAATCACTTCTGAAGGAAAGAATTGTTGAGTACCTAGAGGCCAGAGGAACACAGGACCCAAGGCGGCACGGATTCATAGAAACACAGACTTTGACAGCAGATAAGGACCACGTGGCCAACCTAGTCTGCCTGTTTCCCCTACCTAGAGGATAAGCTGCAGATCCTATTTAACCAACAGCGTAATTCTTCCTACCCCCCACAAAAATTACCTTAAGTCTGTCCCATGCATTCTTGAATTCTCCCACAGTTTTAGACCCCACAACCTCCTTAGGAAGGCTGTTCCATGCGTCCACCACCCTCTCTGTGAAAAAATACTTCCTCACATTGCCCCTGAGCCATCCCCCCATCTTCAAATTGTGTCCCCTTGTTCTTGCACATCTCTTTTTCTGAAAGATGCTACCCTATTGGACTTTGTTGATTCCACTGAGGTACTTAAACGTTTCTATCATGTCCCCCCTCTCCCTCCTTTCCTCAAGGGTATACATATTAAGCTTCTTTAGCCTTTTCTCGTATGGCTTCTCTTGCAGACCCTGCACCATTTTAGTTGCCCTCCTCTGAACTACCTCCACCCTGTCTATGTCCTTGCGGAGATGGGGTCTCCAGAACTGGACGCAGTACTCCAGATGGGGCCTCACCAACTGTCTGTACAGGGGGATAACAACTTCCTGTTTTCTGCTGGTGATGCCTCTCCCTACACATCCCAGTATCCCCCCAGCTCTCCCTACTGCCTTCTCACATTGCTTGCCAACCTTAAGGTCATCTGATATGATTACCCCTAGGTCCCTTTCCATTTTGTTGTTGTTACTACCCCCATTGTGTACTCTTTCCTGGTTTTGTTTCCCATGCAATTACTTTGCACTTCTTTGCACTGAATCTAAGCTGCCATACTTAACCATTCCTCCAACCTTGCCAAGTCCCTTTTCATCCTTTCCACGCCTCCTTGTGTATCAACCCTGTTGCAGATCTTTGTGCATCTGCAAAGAGGCATACTTTTCCTTCCAGTCCCTCTGCAATGTCACTTATAAAGACATTAAAAGGACTGGACCCAGTACTGAACCCTGCAGTACCCCACTAGTAACCCCTCTTTATTCCGAGTGGACTCCATTTACAATGAACTTCTGTGTCCTGTTGTTCAGCCAATGTTTTACCCAGGCTATCACCCTGGGACCCACTCCCAGGCTGGTTAATTTGGCTACTTATCTTTTGTGTGGGACTGTGTCAAATACCTTGCTAAAGTCTAGGTAGGCCATGTCCACAGCCCCTCCCTGGTCTACTACTTTGGTCACCCAGTCAAAGAAATCAATTAGATTCATCTGACATGACCTTCCCAATGTGAACCCATGCTGCCTTGGGTCCTGTGCCCCACTGGCCTCTAGGTACTCAACAATTCTTTCCTTCAGAAGTGATTCCATCACTTTCCCTACCACAGAGGTCAAACTGACAGGTCTGTAGTTTCCTGCCTCTGTCTTACTCCCATTTTTGTGAAGGGGAATCTCCCACTTTTGTGAAGGGGAATCACATCAGCCTTCTTCCAGTCCTCAGGTACCACACCATCCTCCCATGATTTGCTATAAAGGGTAGTCAGTGGTGTCACAAGTTCTCTGCTTAATTCTTTTAGAATTCTGGGGTGAATTCCATCTGGCCCCATTGCTTTGTCCACCTTCAATTTTAGGAGTTCTTTCAGAACCCTTTCTTCTGTGAAAGGACTGGGATCGATCCCCCTATTCAGAGTGCTTCTGTTAATTAGAATGGGCACCTCCCCCACTTCCTCTTTTGTGAATACTGAACAGAAGTATTCATTCAGTATCCCTGCTTTTTCACTGTCACTCTCTGCCCACCCACCATCCATTTTATTCAGCCTCACTATCCCTCCCTTTGTCTTTCTACGCTCCCTGATATACCTATAAAATATTTTATCCCCCTTCTTAACCGAGTTGGCTATCTTTTCCTCAGTTTGTGCCTTTGCTATTCTGACTACCCTCCCTGCTTCCTTCTGCCTTAACTGGTACAGTTCTCTGTCCTGCTCCTTCTGTGTTTCCTTATACTTCTTAAATGCTATCTTTTTCTCCCTAACCTTCACCGCCTTCTTTTGAGAACCATAGTGGCTTTTTCTTTTGTTTTGATTTATTTGCTTCACACAAAGGCTTGTTGCCTCTGTGATGGCAGTTTTGATATTTCCCCATTGTTGCTCCACCCCTCCTTCTAGCCTGTTTGCTAGTGCTTTTCTAAGGCACTCTCCCATCTTGCCAAAGTCAGCCCTCCTGAAGTCCAGAACCCTCACTTTTGTATGGCTTGACTCTGTAGCTGAGATTATCGTGAACCACACTGTTTGGTGGCCACTTGTTCCCAAATGGCTACCCACTTCTAGATCTGAGATCCTCTCACTGTCCCCATTTGAGAGTATGAGGTCTAAGATTGCTCCCTCACGAGTAGGTTCCAAAACTAGCTGTCTGAGGCATGCCCCCTGAAGGGCATCAAGAATGGCCCTGCTTTTGGAAGTGGCTGCAGCCAAGGTGCTCCAGTTAACATCTGACATATTAAGGTCCCCCATCAACCATATCTCCCTTTTCTCTGCCATCCTAAGTATGCCTTATATCATACCCTTGTCCATTCCCTCCCCCTGACATAGGGGTCTGTATACAACCCCTGAGCGGATTGTGGTGCCATTTCCAGTCTGTAAGGTGACCCACAGTGCCTCCTCTCCTCCCTGTTTACTCTTTTGTTCACTTGGCTTTTATCCCTTCCCTTACATAGAGAGCTACTGCCCCCCCACCCTTCTGCCCTCCCTGTCTCTCCTGTAAGTTGTGTACCCTGCTATGTTAACATCCCAGTCATGGTTCTCTGTGTACCATGTTTCTGTGATTGCTACGATATCCAGCAAATTCACAGCAGGAAGGTCATGTCAGACAAATCCAATAGATTTCTTTGACTGGGTGACCAAAGTAGTAGATCAGGGAGGGGCTGTGGACATGGCCTACCTAGACTTTAGCAAGGCATCTGACACAGTCCCACACAAAAGATTAATATACAAGTTAGCCAGCCTGGGAGTGGGTCCCAAGATGGTAGCCTGGGTAAAGAATTGGCTGGAGAACAGGACACAGTGGGTAATTGTAAACCAAGTCCACTCTGAAGAAAGGGGGATTACTAGTAGGGTACTGCAGGGTTCAGTACTAAGACCAGTCCTCTTTAATGTCTTTATAAGCAACATTGCAGAGGGACTAGAAGGAAAAGCATGTCTCTTTGCAGACAACACAAAGATCTGCAACAGAGTTGATACACAAGGTGGGGTGGAAAGGATGAGAAGGGACTTGGCAAGGTTGGAGGAATGGTCAAATGCATGGCAGCTTAGATTCAATGCTAAGAAGTGCAAAGTAATGCATCTGGGAAACAAAAACCCAGGGGAAGAGTACACAATGAGGAGTGAGATACTAACAACAACAAAATGGAAAGGGACCTGGGGGTAGTCATATCAGATGACCTAAAGGTGAGCAAGTAATGTGAGAGGGCAGTAAGGAGGGCTGGGGGGATACTGGGATGCATAGGGAAAGGCATCACCAGTAGAAAACAGGAATTTGTTATCCCTCTGTACAGACAGCTGGTGAGACCCCAGTACTGCGTGCAGTTCTGGAGACCCAGTCTACGCAAAGACATAGACAGGATGGAGGCAGTCCAGAGGAGGGCAACTAAAATGGTGCAGGGTCTGCACCAGAAGACATATCAAGAGAGACTTAAGGAGCTTAATATGTATAGCCTCGAGGAGGGAGAGGGGGAATATGACAGAAACTTTAAAGTACCTCAAGGGAATCAACAAAGTCCAAGAGGGTAGCATCTTTTAGAAAAAGAGGGGTCACAACGATTGCTCAGAGGTAATGTGAGGAAGTATTTTTTCATGGAGAGGGTTGTGGATGCATGGAACGGCCTTCCTGAGGAAGCTGTGGAGTCAAAAACAGTGGTGGGATTCAAAAATGCATGGGACAGACATAAGGCAATTCTAGGGGGTGGAGGTAGGAAGAAGTAGGCTGCTGGTTAGGTAGGATCTGCAGCTTATCCATTAGGTAGGGAAATGGGCAGACTGGGTGGGCCAAGTGGTCCTTATTTGCCGTCAAATTCTATGTTCTATATTTCTATGTGCAGTGACATCAGTGCAAGGGCATGTGTGCTCCCATGCATGCTCTGCTAAAGTCTGCAGTTGTCTCCTCCTGATTGATGAGGCCCTGGCCAGTGAACTCCCAGCAGTCCATGGGATGCTCATCCTACCTCCCCCTGACTGGTGCTCTGACACACAGGGCTTGTTCCTGAACCCGGGTCGTCAGCATCTCATGTGGTAGCATTACCACTGTGCCTGTTGGCTGGCCAAAGATGAACTATAATTAATTGAGCAATAGCTCATTTACAATGTTTTCCTGAAGTACAACAAAGTAAATAAATTTTCAGTAAACATACAGTTCACAATAAATATTTATTTATTTGAAAATTGCTAACTGGGCAATGCCCACTGAGCCACAGCTTATTTCCAGATGCGATACAGGGGTGTGGAACAGAAGAGATAACGGTTACAAGCAGACTGACGTTGCAAATGCATGCTATAAAAAAAGGATTACGCCTTTAGCACCTGGAAGTGCATTAACCCCAGACAGTCAATGACTTGGAGTATTTTACTGCACTTATGAAACGGGTAAATTGAGAAACAATTAAAGAACAAAAAAAAAAAAAAAAAAACCAAGAAACGCCATTTTTAAAATTAAATAGTAAATCAGTCAATCATCTTTCATTCCACAAACTCAAAAGATTTATCTGATTTATTTATTTATTGAAAATGTAACTGGGAAAGGCACGTTTCTAGGTGTGACCCCAGGGAAAGGGGATGGGGGAAAAAAAGTGCATTTAATAGCTAAAATACAATCAATGTGAAAAATACACTATTCAGGCATATGTGAAGTACCGAGGTTACTGAACAACAGAAAAATGAAAATTACGTACCTACCGTAATTCTTGATCTTCTCTGGTATCTTCACCATTCATTACTGCTTGGGTTGTGCCATGCACCTGCTACGGAAGATTTGTAATTTTTTTTGAGTTGGCTCCAACGGCGCCAGCCCTGAGAGCGACGCGTTGCGCCATGCGCAAGGGGTGGCCGTTAGGTGCCGCAGACTCCTCCTCCTCATCTCAGTTCTGGTAGCCGGAGAGGCGAAAACAAAGGGTAAGGAAAAAGGAGAGCGAGGCAAGAGAGCTGAGGGACAGAAAAAGGAAAGGATATAAACTGAAAAAGCAATAAGCCGGTAGAGGACAGAAAGAAAGAAAGAGAGAATGCCTACCCTAAGGGACCGCAGGGTCTCCCTTCTGGGGTGGCTCCAAGGGAGGAACAGATAAAGAGAAAGAGAAAAAGGAAGAAGAAAGGGAAGAAAACAAAGGATGTTGAGAGGGGAGAACACTGCCCATAGATATACTGGTTGAGAGGCTTATAAGAAAAAAATTACTCACCATAGTAATTATGTTTCTTCTAATGGAGTCTTGCTGTATTCTGACTATTGCAGTTAGCCCCAGCCTTTAAACTGCCCTGGAGAAAAAGAGTTAACTTTCTATGCAGAGCATAGAATGCTGAGCTTGAGCTCGGTTGAGGTCTCTCTCTGGAGCCCTTTGAAATCCAACCATCAGATTCTTACGAGCAAAAACTCACTAACTATCCTATGTGGAAATTGTAACATTTTATCTAGCCAACTGGCAACAAAAAGTTTTGGATTCCCAAAGGAAGACTCAAGTCAGGAAACCCAAAACCAAAAAACAATCCAAATAAGAATAATAATAAAACAAACACCCAAACAAAAAGAAGAGGGTGTAAAAGGAGCACCTCTGAAATGCAACACTGCATCTGCCCATCCACTTCCCAAAAACAGGTTCTGAGAGGGGAGGCAGGGAGGGAGGGAGGTCAGAATACAGCAAGACTCCATTAGAAGAAACATAATTACTAAGGTGAGTAATTTTTTCTTCAAACAACATGAATTCTTGCTGTATTCTGACTACTGCAGACTACCAAGCAGTACCTCCATGGAGGAGGGACGGAACCTACTTTGGGAATAGGCTCTGAAGTACTGTTGTGCCAAACCAAGCATCACTCCTAGCCTGGACAGCCAGAGAGTAATGCTTGGTAAAGGTATGGACTGTTTTCCAGGTGGCTGCTTGACAAATTTCTAAGAGAGGAATATCCCTGGCAGCAGCCTGGGAAGCAGCTGTACCTCTGGTGGAGTGAGCCCTCAGGCCTGAGGGTGGAACTTTTCCTAGTTTCTCATAGCAGAATTGTATACAAGACACAATCCACCTGACAATAGTTCTCTTAGTGGTAGGTTTGCCCTTTCCCACTTCTCCATAAGTGAGGAACAACTGGAGGGAATCAAACCTGTGACCCTTGGTACGCTCTATATAGTAGCTAAGGGCCCTTTTAACATCTAAACTGTGTAGCCTCCTCTCTCCTGAAGAGGAATGATCAGTGAAGAAAACAGGAAGAGACAGACTGATTCAGGTGGAAATCTGAAACCACTTTGGGCAAGAACCTTCTATTGGTTCTAACGATCACTTTATCCCTATGAAAGGAGATAAAATCAGGTTCCACTGACAGGGCTTGCAGTTCACTGATACATCTGGCAGAGGTAATGGCCACTAAAAACACAGTTTTCCAAGTCAAGTACTTAAGCTCTGCTGAGGACATAGGCTCAAAGGGAGGTTGCATCAATTGAGCAATGCAAACATTTAAATCCCAGGCAGGGGCAGGGTCTCTAAATGGAGGATTGGAATGAAGCAATCCCTTGAAGAATTTACAGAACACAGGATGAGATGATAGTGAGGAAGACTTCCCCACTGACAGAAAAGCAGAGACAGCTGACAAGTGTACCTTGACAGTAGCTGATCTGAGGCCTAGGCCATTAAGATGGACCACATAATCCAGAACTGTAGGCAATTCAGCAGTGTCTGGGGAAATATGTTGCTTGGAACACCAAATGCTGAATCTCTTCCATTTGGAGTTATAGGTCTTTCTGGTGGCGGGCTTTCGAGAGCCTTTGAGGATATCCAGCACCCCCTGAGACAGATGCAAATCTGCATACTCTAACTCTTCAACAGCCATGCCTTGAGATTGAGAGACTGAAGATTGGGGTACCAAATCCTCCCCTGAGAGGAGGTTACCAGGTTGTAATTCCTGGGAAGAGACAGGGGAAGATGGATTGCTAGGGACAGCAACAGGGGGTACCAATGCTGTCTGGTCCAAACTGGAGCAATAAGAATCACTTTGTAAGGTTGTGACCTTCTCTTGACTAAAACTTTGAACAGTAGAGGAAAGGGAGGGAAAGCATACAGAAATTTCCCTCCCCAGTTCAGAATCAGAGCATCCAGAGGGACTGAGCCCAAGACTGGGGGTCTGCAACAAAAGAGAGGAAGTTGGTGATTGTCTGGGGCTGCAAAGAGATCTATCTCTGGAGTGCCCCACCTTGAAAAAATCACCTTCAAGACCAGAGGGTCCAGGGACCATTCATGATGGCCCTGTGAGATCCTGCTCAGTGCATCTGCTAGCAAATTGTCCTTCCCTGGAAGGTGGACTGCTATCAGAGAGGTTTGCAGGGAATAAGCCAGGGACCTCAACTTCATGGTTTCTGTGCACAGGGCCATAGACCGCATGCCTCCCTGCTTGTTGATGTACCACGTGGTGGTGGTGGTGTCTGTTCTGACTTGAACCACCTTGTTCTGCACTGACTGAGAGAAAGCTTGCAGGGCCAGAAAACTGCCCTGAGTTCTAGGAGACTGATATGGAGAAGGGATTCCTGAGGGGACCACAGTCCCTAGGCAGTAAGGGCCCCCAGATGGGCTCCCCAGCCCAGGAGGGAAGCATCTGTGGTAAGGACCACTGAATGAGACTGAGTGGCAAATGGGACCCCTTGCCTTAAATTGTCCTGACCCTGCCACCATCAAAGGGCATGGATCAGGGCCCAAGTCACTGGGATCAGTTTGGTAAGGGAATCCTTCCTTTGGGACCAAAAGGCTCTCAGATGGAACTGAATGTCCCTCATCTGGAATCTTGCCCCTTGGACCACTGCTGTAAAAGCTGCCATGTGGCCCAAGAGCTGGAGGAAATGCCTTGCTGGTCGAGACACCTGAAGGCTGAAGGAAGAAGCCAGTTCTATAAGAACTCTTGCCCTTTCCAGGGGAAGAAAGGCTCTTGCTTTGACAGTATCCAGTTCTGCCCCTATAAAGGTAAGGAGCTGCACTGGCTCGAGAACTGACTTGGGAAGGTTGAGAAGAAATCCTAGAAAAGTGAGCACTTGCTGGGTCACTTGCAGGTCTGACTTGACTTGGTCTGGAGACTGGCCCATTATGAGCCAGTCATCCAGATATGGAAAAATTGAAATCTTTTGCCTTCTTAGAAAGGCAACGACTACTGCCAGGCACTTTGTGAAAACCCTTGGGGCTGATGTTAGACCAAAGAGCATTGCTTTGAACTGATAGTGGCCTGATGGCAACTCGAACCTGAGGTACTTTCTGTGGGAGCACCTGATGGGAATGTGAAAATAGGCATCCTTTAGGTCCAGGAGGCTAGCCAGTCCCCTGGCCTTAGAGAGGGAAGAATTATTCCCAGAGTTACCATCTTGAACTTTGGTTTTAAAAGATGTTTGTTCAGGTATCTTAGGTCTAGGAAGGGTCACCACTCTCCTGTCTTTTTGGGGGTTAGGAAGTACCTGGAGTACAATCCTTTGCCCCAGTGTAGGGTAGGTACTCTTTCTCTCTATAGCTCTTAGAGCTAGGAGAGAAGAAACCTCTGCCTCTAGGGCAAGGGTTTCTGAGAGATTTGCAGGTGGAAAAGATCTGGCTCTCATCTTGGGAAATTTTTTGAAGCTGAGAACCAGTCCCTGGCTTACTACTTCCAGGACCCACTTGTCTGATGTAAGAGACATCCAGTCCTGGACAAAGTAAGCCAGCCTGCCCCTACTGGGATAGGAGAATCGACCCGAGCAGACCCATCAGGTTGTCTGCTTGGCAGGGGCTTTAGGCTGAGGGGTGGATGCAGGCCTGCTCATCCCCTGTCTGCCTCTCCCTCTGAAGAACCCCCTCTGTGAAAAGGAAGAAGAGGCCTGTGCTTGGTAAAAAGGCCTTTGGAAAGGCCTGCCCCTGCCCCTGGACTGCTGCCTTCGAGCAGTTGCCTGCCTCTCCTTGGCCTGAGCACTCCTATAAGTGGTCCTGTACTCGTCCATTTTCTTCATGTAATTCTCTGTCTGCTCCCCAAGCAGAGAATTACCCATTACAGGAAAATCCATGGCCATAGCCTGGGTGTCCTGTGAGAGGCTAGTACATCTGAGCCAAGCCATTCTCCGAAGAGCCACAGATGTAGCCATGACTCTTGATGACACATCACTGGAGTCCACAGCAGCATGAAACTGTACTTTTGATGCCTCCATCCCATCTGCAGCTACCTCTTCCAGCTCCTTGGCTAGCTGGGGGAAGGCCTGTTTAGCCAGTGCCAGTACAGTGTCCCACCTGGACTTCTGGTACCTGGCTGTATAGGCCATATAATTCGCCTGCCTGAGTCCCAAGGAAGATGCCATGTACTGTTTTTTTTGCCATGGCATCAGTCTTCCTGGAGTCTTTGTCTGGGGGTGTGTGAAGCCAAGGGAATGTTTGCCTTGTCACAGGCAGCAGCCTGCACTACCCCAACATGGCTGTATTACTGGTATAAAAACTCTGTATCTGAGCCTGATAGTGTGTACCTCTTGTCCATCCTTCTGTCAACAGGGGGTACAGAATCAGGAGACTTCAGGATTTTTTGTGTCTGTTTCCCAAAGGATTTGTGAAGGGGAATAGACAGTCTCCTGGACTCTGGGATGTCCCTCATTTCCACATAATCAGGCTCCTCCTGATCCTCCATAGGAAGCTGGAGGGTTTCAGCCACTTTTCTGTAAAACAGAAAATGGGAAGGGGACTCAGAAAGCCTAGGAGGGGATACACCAGAAGGTCTCTCTGGGGAGATGTCCAGTTCCACAGGCACATCCAGACTTTCACCATCATCTTCAAACTCCTCCTCCTCAAACTCCGTTCATAAAATCTTCAGGGTATAATCTTGAACCAGGGGAACCGACCGAACTGAACCCCTGCGAAAAGGTGCCGGATCGGTCGGAACCGGGCGAAGCGATTCCACAATTTGAATCGCTCTGGCTATTTCCTCGGCGGTCGGAATATGAACCTCTAGATCCGAACCGGTCGATTTTTCTTTGCGTTTCCTTTTTATAGGAACCGACCCCTCAGGATCAGCTCTCCTCTTGCCCGAAGAAGTATCGCCCTGGTCAGAGGGCACTCCTTCTGGTTCGGTCGGAACCGAACCAGGCTGTCCATCCGGGTCAGCGAACTTCTCGGCCTCCTTTTCCCTCAGTCTACCTAATCTCTTTTCAAGGGCAGATTTAGGAAAATTTTTACAAATTTGGCAGTCTGTATCGAGGTGTTCAAACCCCAGGCAATAAACACAGGTGGTGTGGGGGTCGGCCTTAGCAAAGACCTCCCCACACTCACTGCATTGTTGAAACCCAGTGGGCACAGTTTTTTCTTGGGTTTCTCAGACATGGCCAACCTAACCAAACTTACCCTTTTATGGCAAACCGCCAGGCAAGACTCCTTTATCAGCTCCTAACCGTCATATGGTGTTGAAAAACGCTCAAATGCTTTTTAGAACCGATAAGGACCGTAACCACACGCCAAAGTAAAACACAAGGATTCAATATAAATGATCGGTTCAGCTGAACCGATCTAACATTTTACATTCCACACAGAAAATCAGAACAAAACCTATCTAGTACTTATGGTACCACAGACAGAGACTGAACTGACTATGCGGAAATTAATGCGAAAACCGACAACTTAACCAAGACTTTAACCGACTTTCGAACTGAGCTGAAGGAGAAATCTTCGGAGCGACTGTTCAGTGAGGCGGAGTAAAGAATCTACCGGTTGGATTTCAAAGGGCTCCAGACAGAGACCTCAACCGAGCTCGAGCTCAGCATTCTATGTTCTGCATAGAAAGTTAACCCTTTGTTCTCCAGGGCAGTTTAAAGGCTGGGGGTAACTGCAATAGTCAGAATACAGCAAGACTTCATGTTGTTTGAAGCTCGGAACCAAAAACAAGGGAGCAAGAATCCCTCCTGATAGGACTGAGAGAAGGTTCAACTGAACCGCTTGTACAGATTGGACACAAAGGGCAGATTCTCTAACCTCCCGTCATCCCAACCCCCTACACTCTAGCTGAGAGCTCACAGACTGCCCAGGCAGAAAATCTGTTCTGGAAAGAGAGCGCCCAACTAGAAAGGGGAATAAGCCCCTTAGCACCTTGTTAAGTGCTAACACAGAAGTGTGTGGGGAGGGCATAAGCCCTACAGAAGGCAGCTTTGTATAAAAGGATAGAGTGGGAACTCAATCGGACTCCCTGAAGGCAAGGCAATAACAACAGCTCAAGGTAAATGAAGTGCTAGAAGCACCAAACAGAAGAAGCTGACAATATTAATTAATACCTGCCAGAGGGAACCTGAAAATTGGGGCCGAGCCATAGAGGGATGGTCTCTTCAGCTGTGAACTGAACAACATGGCTAAGAAGCCAAGAGGTCACCCCTAGGAGCAATCAGAAAGAGTTCCCTCAGGATAGAATAAATCCTACTCGTTCCCCTTTACCTTGAGGAAAAATGATCCGTCCAGAGAACGGAAAATCAAGATTTTTTTTTTGGCTTAAAGGCCAACGAGGAAGAGAGAGGAACGATTAGGGAAGGGGATACACAGCAGTAGGAAGCCACTGAGGGGAAGGTGGGCGGGTATCAGTAATCAATGAAGATACAAGAGAAGATCAAGAATTATAGTAGGTACATCATTTTCATATGTTCCCTTGTCAATCTTCACCATTCATTACTGCTTGGGTGAGTACCACGCTCCCCCCCCAAGGGGGGGGTAACAGAACCCCAGAGGGAACAAGATCCTCAGCCTCCTGCTGATGGGAAACAGAAGGGGAAGACCCTGGGCTAATCAGACAAGAAGCCTATGGCAGAGGAGAGCTAGGAGGTGTCCCCTGGGGACAGAGAGACAGAGGAAGCCCCTGCAGAAGCCTCCTAGCCCTGGAGGAAAAAAAGACAGGTCCCCGGAAAGCAGAGCGAATCACCCTACGCCAGGCCAGGGGTGATAACCTTCACAGATGAAGCCATGCCATCAGTCTAATACAGATCGCTGTCCCTGCAAGCCTGGAAGCCACCTCACTGGCACCGTAAGTTGCCCTTGCTTGGTGTCTTGGCAGCTCCAGGCCTATAGCAGAGAGGACAATAGCTTGTCTGGATTGCTTCATATCAGGCATTGATGCTAGGACTTGGGAGAGCATCAACCATAAATGCCTACTGTAGGCAGCATGGTGAGCCTGATGTGATGCAATGCATAACATCGCACGAGAGGAAGAGAACACTCTTCGCCCCCACCGGTTAAACTGTAGAGAATCTGAGTCTGGTGGGCGGTCATGCACCAGGCGGCAGCGCCCGGAGGGAGTTTCTAGGAATGCCAATCCCGAAGACGGGTTGGGAAGAGAACCTAGAGACTCCAATGGGACACAATACCTTCTCCTGCAGTCTGCCGGGGCTGGAACAGAGATGGTTGGCGACTGCCAGGAATGGATAGACGCCTCCTGGAAGGGAATAGGCCAGGACAGTATCACCAAATGCTGGGCACTGAATTCACTGAGGAATTCACGCGTCTCCCATTCGGTACTGTCTCGCCTAACAAAGGAGGTACGAAGATCCTTCACCATCCTCAAAAGGAATCACTGATATTCAGTGAAATCAGTATCGGAGGAGAGATAAGCAGTGGGTTCCTCTTCCTCCGAGGAGGGAGACGAGGATGATGGAGAGCTCGAATGTCCAGAGGATTCCTGCGGCGGTGGGGATGGGCAAAACACCCGCTCATGCATATATCTAACGTATGAGGGGAAGGCCACCACAGAGCCTCTGAACGTCTCCCAGGATAACAGGCCCATAGGACCGACATGGCCTGGGAGAGAGGGAGGTGGCTGCAGAGGAATGGGAGAGGGACACCTACGACAAGACAACTGTCCTCTGCTGAGGCTTTGAAATCCGGAAAACAGAGCCCGAGCTGGCGGGATCCCGGACAACAAACCAGGTTGCAGAACGGAACCCTGGGGATGCAAAGCCTGGAAAAGTCTAGTAAGGGATCCTCCCCAGTGACGCACCTGGGGCTGCATGGGTCCAGAAGGGCAGCCCACAGCAACGCCACCAGAGGGGTCCCTGGAGCCCGAGAGGGAAAGACGGGACCCAGCACTACGGCTCCTACCCACACCCTGAGGGGTGGAAGGTGAAGACCGAGGCGCCTCAACCCAGTCTCTCAACCCCCCGGACTCTGAGAACGCCCTCCTCCTCTACCCCGGCGACAACTCACCCCGAGCAGGTTCAGCAGCAGCACCGGGATCGGCAGCTACCGCAACCCCCTCAGGAGGATGAGCCCCTACTCCCCCCTCCACGCCATCCCCCTCCAGGGACCCCAGACCACCCCCAGCCTGGGAGGCCTCAGGAGAGGACAGCAGAGGAGACAGAGGAATAGGCGCGCTGGGCCGCCTATCACCTCGTCTCACTGGAGACCTTGACTCCGAAGAGTCAGGTGCCAGGACGGGTCCACATCCAAATCATCCGAGGAGGAGGAGGAGGAAGAGACCAGCTGGACCTCAATACTGGCCACCCCAGGGGTCTCCAGAGAAACTGCACCGCAAATGGCGCCAGTGCAACCGGCGGCGCCAGACGATCTTGGATCACCCGCAATGCCCAAACCCGGCCCTGACTCCCCAATGGCACCGGTCAGACCTGCGGCACCGCCCTTGGCGCAGGGACCCGACTCGGCGGCGCAAGAAGAAATGACTGGGCCCACGGCGTAGCGGGCGGCGCCGAGAGCCAACACAGCACCACAAATGGTGCTGCCCTGATCACCAGCACTGCGAACGGCACCAGCATGCAGAGCGGCGCCGGAAGGCGGCGTCGAGGGTCCACCGATGCCGGGCCCAGCAGACCTGGGCCTCGACAGTGGGGGAGCCTGCACCTCCGAAGAGGTGACTGCTGAGGCGGTATCTCCACCGCGGCCCCAGGAGGGACCACGGCGCCCTCTGACACCACGAAAGAGGCCTCCTCCTCAGCAAGAGTAGAAGATGAGGAGGCCTCCTCCTCCTCTCCAGACCGTATAGGCCTGGGAGGGGACCCGGAGAAGGGTCTAGAGATCTTACCTGGGAAGCCCTGGAGTGACACCGTCCCCCGAAAGTCGGCGGAGCCTTGCCGATCTTGAACGCGCGGACTTCTAGGATGCAACGGTCCATCGAGAAACAGGCATCGCACGAATCCATATCATGGTTGGGTCCCAGGCAGCGAAGGCAAACATCATGCCGGTCCGTGACGGAAAAATGCCGGCCACAGGAGCACCGACGCATAGGGGTGCGGCCCGCCTTCAACTTACATTTGGCTCCCGAACCTGACATGATGAGAAATAAACAGAAAAACACAGCAAAAAGATCCCGATGCCGTAAGAAAAAACAGAATGGTCTTACCAGCTAATAACAACTTCAACGGCGTCAGGATGAGCAGAAAATGGAGAAGGAGTCGCCGCAAGTAGGCCTCTGACACAGCTGTAAATCTCATACACGGAGCAGGTGCAGCCTCGATGGCGGGAGAAACAGAACTGAGATGGAGGAGGAGTCTGTGGCACCTAACGCCGCCTCGTGCAGGCATGACGCAGCGCGACTGCTCGAGGTAGCAAAGGAGCCAACCCAAAAAAAAAAAAATCTCCCGTAGCGAGTGCGTGCCTCTGGCACAACCCAAGCAGTGATGAATGGTGAAGACTGACAAGGGAAGACCGGGGTGTATCAAAGGGAATTAGAGAGTCAAACAGGAATTTATGTAATTAAGCAAAGTAACAATGGCTAAAATATATATACAGAGAGATGGAGGCAATACTGGAATTACAATAAAATGATTCACAGAAAGAGACAAAAAGCAGGAGAAGGGAAGAAGAGATAAGAAAACACAAACAGGGACAGAGAAAAGGCAGAAGGAATAGTAGTGGTAATAGTAAAATTTTCATTCAGCTTTAAATGAATAGGAGACTCAGATGAGATTTGGCAATACAGTAATCCAAATCTTCAAATAGCTACAGTTTAGAATCTACGTGTGTCCGGGCTACACCGAGACCAAGTACTGACTGGCAGGGTACTTGTCAGTCAGTACTTGTATCAGAAATGCCCAAAAATGTCCAGGCTCCAAACTGGAGGTATTTTAAAAAAGGAGCCACATATTAAGTATATAGATGCCTCCGGCTGTTCCCCGCCTGAAACGTCATTATGGGGACAGACGCGGGTGATTGTGGGCGCGACAGGGAGGGCTCTGCTTCCAAAAATCCAGGGGCAACGAGAGCGCAGGATCAACCAGATACAATTTCAAATAAATGAGAAGCAAGTACATTTATTTTTTTAATTTTCTACTGCATCTACTAACTGGGCCCCACTTCACATGGAGGTGGGATCCACCTGTACGTGGACGTTTCCCTTTAAGTATTCTCGCATACCGCTGAATGCTCACCAAGGGACTCTGTATTGTCAAGACTCTGAGTTCATTTTAATTTATTTTAAGGGAGGGGTGTTTGAGGGTTATTTATTTACTTTTGTGTTTTATTTTTGGGGTGGGGGTTGTATTTTGTATGGTTACATATTATTTGGTTTGGGTTATTTGTTTTTAGAAAAATGTGTTGGCCATGGTCGATGGTTAGGCACTATTCCCCTTCCAGGCTGAGGGATCTTCGCCCTTTTTGTTGCCCCCCTTTAACCCCAGAGGTGTATAGACGGTGCAGGGGTTTGGGAATAGCAAGGAGGGTTAGAGCAGGGACTCGGCTGTTGGGGAAATGGAGAGGAGTGGGCGGATTGGGATTGTGGGGACAAGGAGATGCCCTGGGGCAAAATGGGTCCAGGAAAGGGGTTTTCCTTGTCTGGTTCCCATAACCAAGGGTTCTGCTTATTGCAGACAGGAAATTCGGTCTTCACCGGCTGCTCATTGAACTCGGATGGTGTTATGCAATACCAGGTCGATTAAAAACAAGACCGCCATAATTGGGGATCTTGTAAATTCAGTCGACCTGGCATGCATCACCGAGACCTGGTTGGATGGGAATGCTGGCCCTGTTTTGGCTTCAGCGGTTCCACCCAGGTACTCGGTGATACACCGACTGAGGGTCAATCGTAGGGGTGGGAGTGTGGCCATTTGTTTTAAATAAAAACTGAACTTGAGGGAAATTCCAGTGGGAGCCACCAACTCCTTTGAATGTATCGTGGGTGAGGGTGTGGGGTGCAGGATTCTTCTCATCTACCATCCACCAGGAGACGGGAATGTTTTCTTGCGGGAAGTCGTGGACTTCATCACCGACCTAACATTGGGACCCCATAGATGGTTGATCCTTGGGGATTTCAATGCTTCGGTCGACAATGAACTCTTGTAGTTTGGACAAGACTTTCTCCAGTTAATGAGTTTACTGGGCCTCACACAGGTTGTTTCCTCCTTGACCCACATTGGTGGTCATTCATTGGACTTGGTGTTTCTCCTGGGGATGGAGATATCCTACTCGGTGGTGGAACCAGTCGGGTGGTCGGACCATCATACCATCAGCTTCAGTTTTGAGGCCCTCTCAAGAGGTCTGCCCTATGGAGATGGTCCAGTACCGCACTTTGAGGGGCGTGTCCCCAGATGGCCTGATAGCGGTGCTGGACCTATTGGGCATGCCGAGGGAATGTGTGGATCCAGGGGATCTCACACTCACCTATAATAAGGCAGTGACAGAGGCCCTGGATTCCATTGCTCCTGTTTGTCCACTCTCCCTTCGCCCTAGGTCTCCATGGTTTGATGAGGACTTGAGGGAGTTGAGGAGAGTTGGACCAAGACTAGAGAAGCAATGGTGGAGGTCCAGCCTTGTGTGTGACAGGCTTAGTTTGATGGACCATTATTTGGTCTATCAATCAACAATTTCTCATAAGAAGGCAGAATTCCTGTCCAGAGAAATTGCTGCCATGCAGAATCGACCAGCTCAGCTTTTCCGGACTGTGGACACAGTGTGCAATCCACTCTGTCTTCAGCCCAGAAATGCTTTTCACAAGAGCAGTGAGAGGAGATTGCTTGATTCTTCACAGATAAGGTTGCCACAATTGGGTCTGATATCCGCCTGATCCTTTCTCTAGGGAGTAGCAGTGGTCAGCAGCAGATGTCGGACTCCCGGTTTGAGTGGTGTGACTTTGGCCAGCCTGCAATCAGTGATATTGTGATGGTTATCCAGACTTTACGTCCTACTAACTGTAGTTTGAACCTAGGCCCCACGCGTTTGCTTGTTGGCTGCGATGATGTCATCGGCCCGGTCCTTGCAGAGATAGTCGGCCTCTTCTTAAGAAGTCCTCCTTGGATCCTGACTGTCTTACAAATTACAAGCCGGTCTCTAACCTTCCCTTTTTAGGTAAGGTTATTGAGAAGATGGTGGCTTCACAGCTGGAGGACCATTTGAACAGCCACAATATCTATGATTCTCTCCAGTCCAGTTTCAGGAAGAGACACAATACAGAGACGGCTCTAGTTCAGGTACTAAATGACCTCCTGACAGCGAGAGATCAAAAGACTCGTTCCATCTTGGTCCTTCTTGATCTCTCTGCAACATCTGATACTGTGGACCATGGAGTGCTGTTGGATCGCCTGTGGGTCATCTGTGGACTGTCAGGGACCATCCTCAGATGGTTTTGATCTTACCTCACGGGTAGGACTCAGAGAATGGTGTCTGGGGTTTTTACCTCAGCTCCATTCTCCATACCCTGTGGGGTTCCGCAGGGATCCATTCTAGCGCCCATGTTGTTTGCAGTGTATATGCTGTCATTGGGAGTGATTATTAGACTGTATGGCTTGACTTTTCACTGCTATTCAGATGATACTCAGCTAGACATGTCTTTTGTCCCCGAAAAAGATGATGCTGTCTCAGTGTTCAACAGCTGTCTGACTGAAATTCAGGCCTGGATGAATGTGAGCTGGCTAAGGTTGAACCCTGAAAAAACAGGTGTTGGATGTGAACCCTGGTCGTTGTGAGGCGGGTGTGTGTTGGCAGGCTCACCCTCTGGTTTGTGGTTCGGAGGTGTCCAGCTAGCTACCTCAGACTGGGTGCGGAACCTGGGCGTTATGTTTGATGACTGTCTGACCCTAAAATTACAGGTGTCAGCAGTTGTTAAAACTTCTTTTTACCATCTGAGAAATATCGCTCGGGTGAAACATCTGGTTCCTCCCGATGATCTTCCAACGTTGGTTCACGCCTTCGTTACCTCCTGCCTTGACTACTGCAATGCCCTTTACCTAGGGCTGCCGGGGGTTGATATCCGCTGCTTGCAGCTGGTGCAAAACGCGGCAGCCAGGCTTCTGACTGGTGCTTCAAGAGCCAGTCATATGACGTCTGTGCTCCGCGGTCTGCAATGGTTGCCGATACAGTGGCAGATCGCCTTTAAGGCCCTACATGACTAGGGACCGAGTTACCTGAAAGATCTCCTTTGTACCTACTGTCCCCTCCGTCCTCTCTGATCCACCGATGAGGGATTGCTAGAGGTTCCCAGGGTACATTTGCAGACATCGGGAGTAAGGGCATTTAGCTTTGTTGCTCCGTCCCTGTGGAACTCTCTACCTCATCGGGTACAAGATTGCCTAACCGTCCAGAGTTTTAACATTGCTTTAAAAACTTATCTTTTTAACCTGGCTTTTGTTGATTAATGTGGTTATTTTAGTTTGTTATGCTGCTATTATACTGTTTTCTGTTGGAATTTATATGTCTGTTTATAATAATTTTGTTTATGTATTTTATTGTACAGGCGCCTTGGTTTTAGAAAGGTGCCTTTTATAAATAAAATTGATTTGATTTGATTCTCCTTAAGATGTTTCACCTAAATACTTTGGCATTGGCAAAGACTGTTCTGGTAACCTCTCCAAAAAAACTGTAATAATCCCCAGTTATGTACTGAGAGCCCTCCTAGGTGTTGGGCAGTGCTTCTGCAAGTATGTGGGCTAAAGCATGTTCTGGGTCAATAAACTCCAGCAGGACCGTGAAATGCTGTGCTGTTCCATTTCCCCAACAGCTGAAGGTAGGGAAGAGGACTCAACACAGGGCTGAACATTTGCATCCTCCCCTCTTGTTGGTTGGATGGGAGGCAAACTGGCTGTCAAAGGAAGAGCCAGAAGTGAGCTGAAAGGCAGCAGTACCAACGACCAAGCCTGCAAGAATATGGAACACCAGCTCAGTGGGGTTGGGGAGGCCAACGTGTTTCTGTATATAGGGCCACCCCTCCCTCGTGGGAAGCGTGGGAGGCAAGACTGGGAGGATGGTGGGGGAGCAGAGGTTCGAGAAGGGTTGAAAAAGGAAAGGATGAAATATAAGAAAGGGGCCATAAGGAACTTAAACAGATGTGAGGGGAAGTTGGAATGCTGCAAAGTAGGCCGACAAGAGAGAAAGCAGCAGAAGTTAGGGTGAACGGATGGAGAGGCAGAGCCTATAGATTTCTAAGGCATATCAGTGCAGTGCCTGGGAGCAAAATGAGCAGTAGTGGAGTGTGCCTGGGTGCACCTTGCAGCAAGACGTACACAGGGACACTTGAATGTCCCTAGAGTTTTGTGAAGGGGCGATATAGGAGGGCTGGAAAGTGGTGAGAACAATGGTGCAAAGGGAGGGGGGGGGCGTACTGAGGGTTTAATTTGAACTCGACATAAGAGAGTTTACACAAAGGCATATCTTTGTTGAAAGGAGTGGGAGAGTAGACAAAGCTTCAGCATAAGAGAGAATGACAGAGTCAAACACACATGTACTGAGAAAGGGGCAGGAGAGGGGGCTGGGGGACGAGGTAAGAGGGATTAGTTGGTTATGCTTACAATTACAAAAGTTAAACTTGTTGGGGCAATGTTTTTGCCAGATGTTAAAGTTGTTCAATTTTTTACTTTTCAATCTGCCAACGATTTGAAAAGCATGCGGAATGAATGTAAGACAGTGCCTGGGGGCATATGTACTAGTGGGAAGGGTATACGCTTCCGGAGTTGATAACAAATGGCTAACAATAGGGCAGACATAATAATCTCATGGAATCTTAAGGGTTTCACATCCCCAATAAAGAGGGCTAAGGTTTTGGTGGCCTTAAAGAGATAGTCCACCCAAGTTGCCCTCCTGCAGGAAACACATCTGATCCCAAAAGAGCATGCTGAATTAGTAGAAGGGTGGGTAGGAGCTTGTTATGCGGCATCATTCACATCACACAAATGAAGCGTGGCAGTGTTAATTCATAAAAACTTTCCAATGGAGGTGGACCGAGTGGTGAGAGACACCTCGTAGGGGAGGTATGTCTTTGTTGTGGGGACACAGAGGCCAACAAATAACATTTGAAGCGTATCGCCCATCAGTATTCGAACCAGAATTTTACCAACAGATACTAGACATCATCCATAAAGAACAATTCCCTAATCTGATCATGGTGGTGGGGGGGCGTAATTGTATAGTGGATGAGAAAATTGACTATTTGGAGCACAAAAGGCGAACTAACAGGGCCATGAAAGCATGGGTTAGTAGACTATTAGAACTAGATCTAGTGGACAGTTGGAGGGCAGCATGCCAGGGAGTATATCTTTCACTCCTTGTCCCATGACTCATGGTGCAGGTTGGATTATCTGTATCTTCCCAGTATTTTATATAAAAGGATGGTAGACGTGTCTCATGGCTCAATATGTATCTCGGATCATTCCATAGTTAAGTTAGAACTGAAAATAGGTATTAGGGAACCTAGTGGAGGGAGCTGGCGATTCCCAACATACCTGCTGGTGAGGGAAGAATTCCGGAACTATTTAAAAGATCAATGGGAAACTTTCATCTCAATAAATATGGGGACAGTAGAGTCACAGGGAATTATCTGGGAAGCGGGAAAAGCTTTTATGAGGGGGGCTATCATCAGCTACACGGCCAAAGTCAAAAACGAAAGATAAAGCAGAATAGAAGACCTGGAATGAGTGATTAAAGATCTAGACAGAAAAGTGATCGAGGGGGATGGGGAGGAAGAGAAGAGACAACTGAAGACAGCCAGGGAATCCCTAAATGAATGCTATATGGGGGAGGCACAAACGAGACTCTTCTTCACAAAACAAAAAATATATGAATGGGGCAACAAGCCAGGCCCACTTTAGTAAAGCTTATGAAAGGGAGAAAAGTCCCATGTAGGTGGTAGGCAATCAAGAATCAGCAGGGAAAAGGTACATGACAGCCAAATATCCAAGAGTGCTTTAAGAATGTCTATAGCGCCCTATACCTAACAGAGTGTAAGGGCACCAGCAATCTTGCACAAAATATTCTGGAAGGTATACATTTTCCTAGCTAAAGAGGAGCAAAGAGATATGCTTGGGGCAGAAATAACCACGTTAGAAGTTGCAAAGACAATAGAGGGCCTCAAGCCAGGCAAGGCAGGGAGGCCCAGATGGATTTGGGATGGAATATTATGAAGTTTTAAAGGGAGCCATGGCAGAGCAATTAAGGCTGTTGATGGAGGAAACTAGGGGGGGGAGAGGCGACTCCCCAGGACATGCTTGGGAAGCAAATATATGTGTGCTGCCGAAGCCTGGCAAAGATATCGTCGAATGCTCTTCGTACAGGCCCATCTCCCTCCTTAACTATGATTGCAAAATTATGGCTAAAGTACTGGCTCTCCGCCTGGAGTGGGTGCTTCCAGAAATGGTACATCTGGACCAGACGGGGTTTGTGAAAGGCAGGCTCTCATATCACAACATCGAAGATTACTGAATGTGTATAGTGGGGTACTAGACATCCGAGGGAGGGCATGTGTGTTGACTATGGACGCTGAGAAAGCGTTTGATAGAATCGAATGGGACTACCTTTTTGATACAATGAGTAGGTTCGGACTGCGAGATGGGTTTGTGGCCCTAGTCAAAATGCTGTATCGAAGGGAGAGCTAGGGTACTGGTAAAGGGCTAACCCGCAGAAAAATGTGAACTATTCAGGGGGACCAGGCAGGGGTGTCCCCCTCTCCCCCACCTCCCCTTCGCTACTGCCACAGAGCCGATGGCTATCAGGATACAGGAAAGTCAGGTAATACACAGCATTCCAGGTCATAGGAGTGGGCAACACCGACCTACCCTGTATGCTGATGATCTATTACTTTTTGTCACCCGGCCGGAGAGGTCAATATCAGCTCTGCTAAACATTATTAATGAAATTTACAGCATTTTCCGGATACAAGCTTAATCTCCAAAAGTCAAAGACACTGTTTCTTTGGGGGGAGGGGCATTGCCAATCATGCATGGGGCCTAAAGAAGGTGGCGGATCATTTTACCTATTTAGGGGTTAAGGTGGGAGGATCACTGAACAAATCGTATGATTCGAATTACACACCATTATTTGAAACAATATTAATGGACTTAGACAGGTGGGGGGCCCTCCCAATATCATGGCTGGGATGCATTAACTTGCTAAAAATGAATGTCCTGCCTGGAATCCTCTACGTCATGCAGATGGTCCCAGCAAGCCCTACAGCTCGGGATATACACATGTTGGAAAAAGGATCTGCGAATTTCATCTGGAAGGGGAAAAATCCAGAATGAAGCTAGAGAGACTGAAGGTCACTAAGGGGGGGGGATTAGATTTCCAAGATATCAGGGGCTATTATTTGGCAGTCCAGTATCGCTATCTGCATAGTTGGGTTAACAAAGGGGAGGCAGCATCATGGCTGGAATTAGAGGAAGAGGGGTGCCCAGGTAGGCCTACTGAGTATTTGTCTAAGAATGATCAGAAAGCCTACAAGCAGTTGCCCAATCCAAACCTTTTGGTGTTGATGGTATTGGATGCTTGGAATACAATTAAGAGGAGGGGAAATGGAGGACGAAAATACCCTATTGATTCCAACAGCAGGAAATCCAGAGTTTATGCCTGGCCTGGAAGATCAAGGCTTTGCTCTGTGGGAGGAAAGGTATCAGGTGTATTGGAGATTTGTGCAGTAAAGAAGGCATGTACACCTTTGAAATGGTGAAGGTATCCCTGGGACTCCCAGTAGCACACTTTTGTAGATATCTGCAACTGAGTAACTACTGTGATGGACTAAACAGAATAGCCAGTGGGAATCCTAACACAGTTGCAACAGAACATGAAATACACAGGGCAAGAGCGCAGGAGACAGGCCTAATAGGGAGAGCTGTCAGGCTTGACATCATTCTTTCTTGACTATTCTAATAAAACCAGATCCCAATGGGCAGTAGACTTAGGATCCCCCATAACAGAGGAGAACTGGCTCACACTGGTGACATCCCATGTGGGGCAGCTGTTTTGTAACAGATTCAAGAAAACACAATTTAAATTTATTCACAGATTATTCTGCCCACCAAGTATGGTGCGTATGTTCTATCCAGGGATCTCAGACATATGTGGGAGGTGTAAAACGGCCAGAGGCACATATTTTCATTACTTCTGGAAATGTCCAAAATTACAGTCTTACTGGAGAGATATTTCCTCAGAGATCTCCCAAATTTGGAATCGAAGGTGGGGGGGGGGTGGTCTGTTCACCGCTTTCGCTCCTGTTTGGGGTGGAGGTAGGAGGGGACGGCGATTGGGACATGTACCCAAGATGGGTAAGGGTTGCCCTGGTGGTGGCTAGACAAATAGTACTTAATACCTGGGCATCAGGCATCTCACCAACAACTCAAATGAGGAGATCCCTTCTGATAGCAACCCTGGCAATGGACAGGCTCACGTATGCTATGAAAGGAAAGGTGGGAAAATTTCTAATAGAATGGGCAAGTTTCATTGCGTCGCTTTGTCCTGTAGAAGCACAGATTTTACAGGAAGGGGTGAGATAGTCAAGGCAGACAGAGGTATAGGTAGAGGCAAAGTGCTGATACACCTGCAGCTGGCATGAACTGAAACTCCAGATGACAAAACAATGCACAAGCAGGATAGTTGTCACGAGAACCACATGCTTATTAAGATTGGTTTAGATCACATTAAATGGCAGAATTCTTTTTTCTTATTGTATTTTCTAACACTTTCTTTTTTTTTCCTATATCATATTGTTCTGATTTTTACTAGCTCCAGGTTGCATTGTGTACTTTATATACGTACTAGCTTGCTACAAGACAAATCTTGCAAGATGCAAGCAGGACTGCAAATGGCAAATTATAAGCAATTTTGCCTAAAAAAAGTTTAGTTGCACCAAGTAGGATTGAGAAGTACATGGAGACTCTTCTTTCCCTTTAGAAAATAGGCCTGAAATCAATTGTACGTAATTAATCTGTAAAGCAAGATAAGAAAGTATGTAAATACAGGTTACTCACCTGTAACAGGAGTTCTAGGAATGGTATATGTTGTTCATCCACACTGTCTGGCAGGTTCCTTGCCGCTTTAAATCTTGCCGGAAGGTCTTCAAGCTGGCTCCTCCCACCCACCGGGTGGTAAAACTCTTAGCTCCGCCCCATGACACCAGATCTAGCCTGCTGGAAGCCAGGTTGTGCGTCAAGCCGGGAGGCTGGGTGGATTGTAGGATGAACAACATGATACCATTCCTAGAACTCCTGGTACAGGTGAGTAACCTGTATTTCTAGGGACATGGATAGTTGTTCATCCACACTGTCTGGCAGACTCTAGCAGTTCTCCAGGAGAAGGGAGGCAACGCACACCCCTACTTAGGAAATAAAGACTGGAGAACAGGCCCCAAAACCAGCATCCTGGTGTGACTCAAGGTCGATGTGGTAGTGGGTGATGAAGATGTGTGTGACTTCCAGGTAGCAGCCTGCCGATTTCCTGGATAGGGACTTCCTGGAAGCAGCCACCGATGCAGCGGTATGTGAGTAGGAATGAGCTCTTATCCCTCTGGGACTCGCTTGCCGCCAACCTATAGCAGAGATCTATGCAGGAGGTGACCCACCTGTCTATTGTCCACTTGGCTGCAGGTCTGCCAGGTGCGGCTTCAGCGTAGGTGACAAACAGCTGGCGAACCTCTCCCCGAACTTCAGCCGTCCGCTCCTTATAGTAAGTGAGTGCTCTTCTAGGGTCCAAAGTATGGAGTCTATATTCGGCCTCTGAGGTGTGATTGGGGTAGAACACTGGCAGAGTCAACACCTGGTTAAGGTGAAACTCCAACACCACCTTCGGAAGGAATTTCGGGTGGGGGCACATGACAACCTTGTCCCTATGGAAGACCAGATAAGGAGACTAGATAGAAAGCGCCTGGAGCTCTCCCATCCTTCTGGCTGACATGATAGCCACCAAGAAGGCGGTCTTCCACGACAGGTGAGAGATGTCACACCTGTGCACCGGTTGAATGGCTTGCCCATGAGCTTAGCCAATACCAGCAGTAGATCCCACGGAGGTGGAGGTTCTCGCACCGGAGGGGATATGTGATCAAGGCCTTTGAAAAAGCGCCCGACCACCTTCTCCTGCGCCACCAACTGCTTCCCGGCCCGCGCCCGGTAAGCAGAGATGGCTGCCAGGTGCACCTTAAGGGTCGTCAACCAAAGCCCTTGCTGAGAAAGGGACCACAGGTAGTCCAGAATGCTTGTCAAGGAACAGGAGGAAGGGTCCAGGCCCTTGCCCTGACACCAAATGGAGAATCTCTTCCATTTGATGGCGTAGCATTTTCTGGTTGACTCCTTACGGGATGCCTCAACAACGTTGAGGACCTCGTCGGAAAGACCCAAGGCCTGGAACTCTAGCCACTCAGGAACCAGGCCGTCAGGTGCAGGGATTGAAGGTCCAGATGGAATACCTTCCCCTGATTGACTAAGATCAGGTCCGGGTGGGCTGGAAGCCGCCTTGGGAGCCTGGAGCTAAGACTGAGGAGATCTGGATACCAGAACTGGCAGGGCCAGTCTGGGGCTACCAGAATCACCTGCGCCTTGTCCCTCCTCACCTTGAGAAGCACCTTGTGGATCAAGGGAAATGGGGGAAAGGCGTAGAAGAGGCCCGGGGTCCACGGCCTCGAGAAGGCATCCCCCTGCAGCGAGCCCTGCTGAGGGGGGCGGGCATGAAACAGTCTCAGCTTCGCATTCTCCCTGGAGGCAAACAGGTCCACCTGAGGCATGCCCAGTGGGAGAACAGATCTTGTACTACCTCTGGCAGGAGAGACCACTCATGGGACGCAGCCCCTATCCGGCTTAAGGCATCGGCCAGAATGTTGGAGGCTCCTGCCACATGAATGGCAAGGAGATCCGCCTCCAGGCTGCGCACGAGTGACCAAATGCAGAAAGCTTCCCTGCACAGAGGAATGGAGCGCGACGCCATGGCGGTTTAGGTAGTACATGCTCGTGGTATTGTCCGTCTGGACCTGAACCACTTGACCCTGTAGAAATGGAGCAAAGGCGCTGAGGGCTAGACGAACCGCTCGAAGCTCCAGCAGGTTGATGTGGCATCGGGACTCCCGAGGGGACCAGAGGCCGTGCGCAGGTCTAGAATGGGGTGCCAGCTCCCCCGTCCGTTTTGGGACCAGGAAGTACCTGGACACAAACCCCGGGTCTGGTGGAGGATCCTCCACCTTCCTGATCATCTCTTTTTCGAGGAGCAGGGCGATGTCAGCTCAGCAAGCCGACAGAGAGGCTGCGGATCTCATAGCCCCCCGAAGGGCGACAGCTCGGAAGGGCCGGGCCTGCTCGAACTCCAGGGGCAGGCCCTTTCCTACCACCTCCAACACCCAGCGGTCCGTGGTGATAGCGGACCAGGTGGAAAGGAAGTGGTGGAGCCGTCCCCTCACAGGGGGAACCCAGGGGGGAGTGACGAGGCTGGGGGCAACACCCCTCAACCCGTCACTGGGCAGGCTTGGAGGAGGGACACGGCCAAGGGACCTTCTGGGCCTTTTCCTCCCTGCTTCCTGTTAGAGGAAGCCACAGGCTTGGCTTTTGGGGTGCCAAGCGCGAGCCTGCTGGCCCTGATGCTGGTGCTGTTGGGCTGGACGTGCCGCAGGCACAGAAGGGCGAAAGAACTTATGTTGTTGCGACGGCCCTTGTCCTTCTGGGTGGAGGTGACTGAGTCCAGAGTAGCACTGGACTTTTCAATCCGCTGGAGGTGACCTTCCACTCCAGGGCCGAACAGGTCAGTCTCCAGGAAAGGGACATCCGCCAGTTTATGCTGGGTATCCGCCGTGAAGGTGGATATCCTCAGCCATGCTCTGCGGTGCATGGCTACTGCGGCCGCAACTGATCTGGCACAGGAGTCTCCAATGTCCGGAGCCGTTTGGAGCTGCTGTTTTGCCACCGCCCTTCCCTGGTCCCGTACCTGCTTGACTGTGGTCTGCAGGTCGGCTGGGAGATGAGGGATCACCTCATCCAGGGAGCCCATGAGGGCGTGGGAGAAGTGTGCCATCAGCATGGCCGAGCTGGCCTGGTGGAGGCCAAGGGAGGACGCAGCGTACACCTTGCGCCCGGCATAGTCCAGCTTTTTGGACTCCTTGTCGGGGGTCTTATCCACATCCCTAGCGTTCCTGGAACGCCGGAAAACGCTATCAGTGACCAACCCCTCTGCGGAGGGGTGTTCCGTAAAACCGGACAAAGAGCCGGTAGGGACCGCATACTTCCTGGCCGAAGGCGCAGGACAGGAAGCCGGCCGCTGCCAAAGCTCCAAGGCTGGGCCAACAATGGCTTCAGCCACCGGAAAGGCCTCTGTGGGTAAATCCCCTCAGTCCAGTATCTCTGTCAGGGGATACTTGGCACGCTTGGATACGGGCTCGAGCTGCATCCTGGTGGACTCCGAGATGAGCCGAAGCAGACCCATAAAGGACGATGGACTCTCGTCCATCGACTGCCCCCCAGAGGACTCCAGGTCAAGGGGCCTGAAAAACAGGGAGGAGTCGTCGTCGGACTCCGCGAAGAGCTGCCTGGGGCCTGAGCCACCCTCCACCTGCCGAAGACGGTCGGGAGTGAGGTGACCGACAACCTGTGGGGCAGACCCTGACCCAACCGAGAGTCCCTGGTCGACGCCACCGATTTCGGTTGTGGAGGCGGAGGTTCCACCACAATCGGTGGGGCAGCTGGTTTCAGCCGAACAACTGGCCCAGGCTTGGGTACCTCGACTACAGCGAGGGGCCCGCCATTCGGTGACAGCCACTTGATGGCCGGGGAGGCGTATGGCGCCGCTTGTTCCGGACAGAAGTAACTGCTGCCACATCAGGTCCTCGTAGCATCGGCCATGAATTTGTGCCAAAACCTCTCCTCTTCCAAGGAGGAAGACAAGGACGAGCGGGCGCTGGCTTACTGCGGTAAGCCGAGACCGAGATCGCTGGCGTCGGGTGGGATCTGCTGGACCGAGACGAGGTCCGACCGGGACCCTCGGTGTTTCCGAGGATGGGTCTGAGAAGGGGCGGGGGACACCCTTTCTTCCCTCAGCTCGGAAGCCTTGACCGGGGACTCCGGCATGGGAGGTGCAGGCAAGTCCTCAGTCTCCACTGGGGGAATCGGTGAAGAAGGGTTGTCAGCTTCACCAGTCGACAGCCCGTCCCACGGGTCGAGAAAAATCTCGACCGCAACGACGGGTGTCTCAGCCGGCTGACCTGACAGGGACACTGTGAAGCCAGCGGCCTTAGCCGGAACCTCGACCAAAGTCGACTGTCGACTGTCTGGGGAAGGGGACCTCTCCTGCTCCCACGAACGCCGACGGTGGGACCTTACCTTTCAAGTCCTTCTTTTTGGACCGAGAAGAATGTCCCTTCATGGAGAGGGACTGGCAAAGCTCCTTAAAAGAAGCTGTGTAGGAGGATCCCAAATAGACCGGGGTAAATGCCGCGACCGAGGTAGATGAAGATGCGGCCTGGGCTGCCTCCTCCTCGAGGGCGATCATCTGCTCGAGTTGCTCAGTCGAGCCAGCCGCTGCGGACACCACCCATAGAAACATAGAATCTGACGGCAGATAAGGACCGCTTGGCCCACCCAGTCTGCCCATTTCCCTACCTACTGGATAAGCTGCAGATCCTAGTTAACCAGCAGCCTACTTCTTCCTACCCCCAACCCCTAGAATTGCCTTATGACTGTCCCATGCATGCTTGAATTCCACCACTGATTTTGACTCCACAACCTCCTCCGGAAGGCCGTTCCATGCATCCACAACCCTCTCTGTGAAAAAATACTTCCTTAAATTACCTCTAAGCCACCCCACCTCTATCTTCAAATTGTGCCTTCTTGTTCTTGCACACCTCTTTTTTTGAAAGATGCTACCCTCTTGGACTTTGTTGATTCCCAATGGGCCTCCTTTGACTTCACCGGCGGGTAGCGCTTCTCGGGGCGCCCAAGCTGTATCCGAGCAGTGCAGTCTTCCAGGACGTTGGCTGAAAACGAACAGCATAACTCGCAGGCCTGCGGGTCATGATCTAGGCCGAGGCAGTAGACGCACGTGGAGTGCGGATCCATCCTGTACATTTTCTGCCCACATGGGCCACGCCGAAAACCGGGAGTTGATTTGTCCATCGCAGCCGCAAGGGAGTAATTTGTCCAAAGTCTTGAAAACTTAAGAATGAGTTTCGGGCAAACCGAAGAATTAGGATTCAGTCTATACGCAGAGCGTTAAGGAGGGAATCTGAGCTTCCAAGCGGTAAGGAAGATCTGGCGTCATGGGGAGGAGCCGAGAGTTTTACCACCAGGTGGGTGGGAGGAGCCAGCTTGAAGACCTTCCGGCAAGATTTAAAGCGGCAAGGAACCTGCCAGACAGTGTGGATGAACAACATATTCATGCCCCTAGAATCGTATTTCTTTTCTGTCTTTGTTCTTAAGAATAAAACTAATAAAAATATTATACAAAAAAAGGAAAAACTAGTTAATGTAAAGAACAGAACACACATGATCATTTCCAAGTTACCTCCATATAGAACCATTTTTTTATCTTGCCAAGGTGAATTTTACACTTTAAGGGTCTTGAGTAATGTGGAACAGAATTTCACAAATTGGGACCCATACTAAAAAAATGTATCCTCTCTGGACCCCATATTCAAAAGTCCCAGGCAGCATTGTGCAAGTGCCTGCGCCACGCAACTGAGATGCAACGGCACAAAATAATGGTATATTCAGACACTGCGCCATAAGATGCGATCACGCATGTCCAGCTGAATATCCCGAACATATGCGATCGCGCAGTGGGAGATGCGTAGCACTGCAGGTAACCTGGGACCTGTGCAAAGCATAGGGAAATGCGTGATGCAAAGTCACTTGCATGGTGTGCAAAACTGCAATATTCAGCTGGGATATGCCAATGACCTCATTGCACGTTCTGAGCCCATTTCCCACATGCGCAGCTCATTACTAGAATGTATTCAGGTCATTTGCATATCCAAGGCATGCGTAGTTCCAGCTCTGCAGGGCTGCCCCACTACTCCACAAAGGTGGACAGGAGGTACTGCAGCCTAGCGGACAGGTGTGATGGAATGTTTGTGTGTGAGTGGGTGGACTGCATTGGCCTGGGTACAGTACCCATAGCCATATACAGGGTCAGACTGGGGGCCCACCTGGACAAGCAACAGGGGAGGGCAGAGGATGATACAATCTGATCGGTGTACCACATGCATGTGATACATCAACTCCATATGCTGTGTGCAGTCACCTGCAGTGCCCCACACACCACTGTATGACAGGAACATGGTGATAACTGCAAGGAGTGACAGTGCACAGAGGGTGGCCAGGTACCCGAGAGAGTAGGTCCCACCTGTGTGCACCTATGGTGTACCATAATGGGTGTGTTCCACAGGTCAGTCCCTGGCTCATGCCATACTGCCACTAGTACCACTAGGCTACCTGGGCACTGTTGCCTCAGACATCACCCTGGGTGCATGCCATCACAGGGTGGCGCCATGCAGGACACATGGATGCAGGCCATGGCCCCTGGTACATGTGCTGCAGTGTGGCCATCTGCTCCGCTGGTGTGCCTGGGGGGCACCCAACAGCACTGGCATGTGGCAGCTGGGTGTCCATGTTGTGGGAGTGGTGTGGGGGATGGCTCTCTGGGCGATGCCCATGGTGTGCCGGCACCTGTGGCTTTTGGGTATGTTCGTCCTGGCATGACTGCTGTGTATGGGTACCTGGAGCACATCCTCGTACACCTCCGAGGGCTGTCTCAGGGTTGCCTGGCTGCAGTTCTGCAGCCTGCCTCTGGGTGGCTGGTTGATTTAGGCCATCCCCTGACATGCCTAACTTTGCACGGAGCATGTTGGAGATGCACGGCAGATGCACCGCACATTTTAGCTGAATATACGGATGTGTGGCATATTCATGTACACCCCCCCCCTTTTTTTGCACTGCATACATGATATCTGAGCAATCGTGAATTTGGAAATGCATGGCGCATCTCTCCCTTTCAAATACTGCAGTTCCACGCAGTTTCTGGATCACAGCTAGGCATCTCCGGTTTGGACGCGATCTCCTTTGAAAATGTGGGCCTGAATCTCTAAGTTTTTTGAGTGGTAGAAACTGTAACCCCCCACCCAAAATCTGGTACCCAAGTCTTATAGCACTTATACATGTACACAGAATATGAAGATTCCTTCTGTCTCTTAAACTCAACCAATCCAGTGATTTATACAGCTCACACCAATGAGTCCTTCGGGGTATGTCTACTATAAACTTAGAGAACTTATTATACATCGTGCAAAGTTTTGCCAACTCTGTCATCCAAAGTCATTGGCGCCCCTGCAATCATCAGGGTCCCATAATTAAAGAGTGGCAAACCCATATAATTCATTACTTTTTTCTAACTTCCTTCATCACACAGTGCTTACATCTATACGAGGCTCCTAGTCACTTTCCCACGTTCTTCACTAAAGGGGTTATGCGGACATTCCACTTAATTCTGTCATCTAACAGACCCAAATATTTATAGCTCTGGACCTGTTGCAAAATCATATGATCAAAGGTTTTAATATGCAGGATGTTTTTTAGTGAATCTGTAGTTTTGTTTCTATTAAATAACATAACCTGCGTTTTTTTTTTTGGGGGGGGTGGATTTAAAACAAGCATGGACTGAATAAAATAGTTTTGTAACTTATTAAATGCCTCATGTAACATATGCTCAATTTGTACTGCTGAAGGTCCTTCAACGTAAATAACTATCCTCCACGTATAAATCATAATTAAAGCAGGGGATTTTCCAGGGTGAAATTACTCTTATAGATAATGAAAAGAATTGGTCCCAAAATTGATTAAACAGATTAAGCAGAAGTAATTTAGGTAAGGGGCAAATTAACCAATACCACAGCAAGAGCAAATGGGACCAAAAAGAAGTCTGAGATGATGTTTGAGAGAGATAGGAATGGGACAAGTGAAGTGGAGGGGAGAGGGAGTTCCAAATGAAAGGAAGATGAGATGAGGAGAAAGTAGATTGCCCACCAAATTTAAAAAAAAAGGAATAAAGAAAGTGTGGGAGTCCCTAGAGCTTAATGCATAAACAGAGGAGGGGTTGGGAGTGAGGAGGACAGATAAGTAGGGAGAGATCAAAACCAGTGTTTAGAAATGAATGAAGCATTCTGAATAAGGCGACGGGAGGCAGGAGGAAGTATTCAGAGGCTACTATATAAGGAACAATGATGAGTAAGAAAGGAAGCATCAGTAGCAAAAATGGCAAAAAGCATGGCAGAGAATATACAGCCTGGCGAGAGAAGTGGATGGGAAGGTGCCATAAACCACATCCACATAGTCAAACACCAGAAGTACTATCTGACTGAATAACTCATGGCGAACTGGGAGTGGTAAACAATCCTCGCTATGATAAATGGCAGAGAGTTTATGGCACAGCTTTCTGAGGATGGCATCAACGTGAGTGAAGTCATGCCTACTATCTAGCCACACACCTACAGTAAGTATTTGAACTTTGGAACAGTATCAAGAGGAAGTGCCATCCAAGGTGGAAAACACTACAGGGGAGGAGAGCCAAGCAAGTTTATGGCTAGTGCTAAAGAGCACTGACGCACTCTTCTTGGTACTGACCCGAAGTCTGTGTGCTTGGAGCCAGCATAGGACATTATCAAAGTCACGCTGAAGCAACGTTTCCAGGACAGAGACCGAGGCACTTGAGGCAAAAAGCACTGTGTCATCTGCACACATGAGAACATATGCGCCAACACAGATGGAAGATCATTAAGAAAGGTCGAAGAGTATAGGACCCAGTATGGAGCCTTTAGAAACCCCAGACTGTACAGGGAGGGGCAAGGCAAGGCATCACCAACCTACACTGACTGGAGACAACAGAGAGGTAAGATCTGAACCAGTTAACAGATGGAACTGAAAGACCAGTGGCACACAGCTTATCCAGGAGGGAGTGGGCTACCGAATCAAAAGCCTGACAAGATCTGTGAAAATGGCAGCAGAGATGAATCCCTGGTCCATACCATTGTGGATGGAATGACTAATGTAGCAGAGAGGAAAAAGTAGAGTGACTGTTGCGGAAGCTAGAATGGAATGGAGTGAAGTAACTAGAAAAGTGAAGGAAATTTGCAAGTTGGGAAACAGACAAGTTTTTCTTGCAGCTTGACTAAAGTAGGAAGAAGGGAGATGGGCCGAATGCTGCCAGGAGAGGAAGGGTCCTCATCTTTCAAAAAAGAAAGAACCTTGGCAAACTTCCATGACTGAGGTATAGAATTGAGACATAATGAAAGGTTAAATGGGTGAGAGGGATGACAATAGCAGGGACAGAAAGGTGAAGGGCTCAACCCATCTGGGCTGTGATATTTAGAAAGGTTACAGAAGGACAGAGCATGTAAGGTACCATGTGAAAAGATAAGAGAAGTCAAAGTAAAGGTCATAAGAAGGAAGGAAAGGAATAAACTGAGGTAAAAGAATAGAAGCCAATGGATACAAAGGGGGAAGGAGTGCACAAATTGTGAAGAATTTGTTAAAATGAGAAGCAACCTGCCAGGGAGCTGAGATAGGGTAACCATTTATGACTACATAGGTGAAGAGGACAGGAAAGGAGGACAGAAGAGGGAATTAATCACTTTCCAGAATTTGGCAGGAGACTTAAGATTATTTTACAGGTTATTAGCAAAATAGTTGGCTTTAGCTGCTCTGGTAGCTTTAGTACACAAATGTCTGAGATTCCTGTAGCTTAAGAGAACAGACTGGGAATGTGACAATTTGAAGTGAAACCGGGCAGCATCCTATTCGCGTGCCTTACGAAGATCAATGAGGTCAGAAGTAATCCAAGGGAAGCGAGCCCCTACTACATGGAACTTATGGTGGCATGCCTGTGCCACACATGCAGGAATTTTACATAAAAATAAGATAGGGCCTCATCAAAATCAGTAGCAGTAAGGATAGGGGATCAGTTAATAGCAGAAAGATCAAAAGGAGACAGTCAAGATTTTGCAAGCGAAGTGACCTAGACCAGATAAATTTGGAAGGAGCCGAAGGGAGACAAATTTTCCTAATACAATAGGTCATAATTCATTTTCATTTTAGTTTTTATTCAATGTCTGAATAAGAGTACTCAACTGAGACTAGCTCATTTCCAGTGAGATCCTTCTGCAAAACAGCAATCAGTTACATAAAATATTATAGACATCAACAGTATAAAATAATCTTATTAACATAAAATACTCACAATCACTAAGACATAACATTGAGACCTAATATACATAATCATACAATACAAAATATACCTAAGCTAACATCCATATCTCATTCAAAATGTGTGTTTTCTAAACTCTACAACTGTTCTCGCGTGTGCTTAATTGAATGTCCACTTTTTCACTGCACCAGCGCAAATAGTCTTACTCCTAAGGATTAGGAGTAACGCATTCCAGACTTCAGGGCCACTATATAATATATGTTTCCTACCCAGTACTGTTTTTAGATTCGAGAATTTATACTCCAAACCTGACTCAGTCCGAAGACCAGGTTTAACAGGTCTAACCTTAAAATAGTCTAAAATATAATCAGGAACAAGCTGCTTTGAACATTTTATCATAAAATGAACCAGGTGGAGAGACCGTCTTTCTGTGAGACTAACCATTGTAGCCTATCATATAGTTCCAATCTATGTGTTCTTTTAGGTGCACAAAGGATAAATCTGGCCAGTTTGTGATATATACCATCAAGCTTGGTCAGGCTTCCAAAAGTAGCACCTAAATACACTATATCCCCCATAGTGAATTATAGGCATCACTAACAATTGTACCACACTGCTCCTTGTAGCCTCTGTCATACAGCTCTTATTTTTATACAAAAGACCCAAACATTTCCCCACCTTCTTTACTATTGATTCCACATGTATATCCCATTTTAGGGCTGAATCTAAGTACATCCTCAAATATTTATAAGTATGTACTTGTTCCAGCAAAATATGATAAGATGTTCTTATTTGTAGGGAAATATTCAAGGGACACTTATTCCTCTGCCTTGAGAAATAAATCACTTGCGATTTTTTTGCATTTAAAACCAATTTTGATTCAATCAAAAATTTTTGTAACTCGTCAAATGCTGTCTGCAAGGGGAGTTGTATACTACCTATAGAGGAAACCTCCAGATTTATAATCGTGCCGTCCACGTATAGATGGTATCTAATCCTGCTATCTGTAATATTTATTTTGTTCATATAGATATTATACAGTATAGGTCCCAATGTGGATCCCTTCGTCACCAAAGACATCAGGGAATATACCAGCAGCAACTATCCAGTCAAAGTGGGAGCAGAGGATCCAGTCCGGGAGAGTGTCACAGTGCTGGGGTTATATCTAGGGCTACCAGGGTGGACATTCATCGCCTGCAGCTGGAGCAGAACATGGCAGTCAGGTTGTTGATGGGGTTGTCAAGATCTAGCCATGTCTCGCCTGTGCTTTGCGAACTGCACTAGCTGCCTGTGTGATGCAGGATCACTTTCAAGGTCGCTTTGCTGACCTATAAGGCCCTACACGGACAGGGACCATGTTACTTGCAAGACCTCTTTCGGCCCTACTGCACCCTCTGCCCACTCCACTCCTCCGATGAACGATTGCTAGAGATTCCCAGGGTCAGTCTTCAGACCTCAGGGGCCAGGGTTTTCTCTTTCATGGCCCCGACCCTGTGGCATTCTCTACCACGTCGGATTAGAGAGTGCCTGTTCACTGAGACTTTTAAGTCCTCATTGAAAATGTATTTATTTAGTTTAGCTTTTGGGAACGATGTTTAGTGGATATTCATCGTGCTGCCTGTTTTTAATTGATGTGTGTTTTTATCTGCATATATTTATGTTTTTATGATGTACAAGCACTTTGGCATTGGAAAAGCACTTTTAAAAAATAAAGTTGATGACTTGACTTGGTTGTGTTGCTACAGTTATAAACTGAGAAAGATTAAGAGACTCACTCAGCTCATTGTTCTGTGATTTTCAGTGTGGGCATTTATGCTCTTTCTTGGCCCTTCTACAGTATATTATTTCAGTGGACTCTGGTATGTTTCTTCATTCCCTAGACCTGTAGCTTGAACTTGAAAGTGATTATACCTTATTTTAGATGGTCAGACTCTAGAGACCTGAAATTTATCAGTGCAACATTGGACTGGCTGATGGCACTGGAATATGGACACATATGTACCCTTTCTTTTTTAAATGCAGAAGTCACATAGTGTGGTAAATATCACATCGAATCGTAACGTACTTCTTCAACCTGTGTTGCTTTTTAGCAAAATTTAAATTAAAAAAAAGATTAAGAGACTTATTCTTCTGGATAGTTGGTTTAGCAGTGGGAGAGAAACAATTAATGTTGAAATTCCCTAAGAAAATCAATTCCCCAGACGAGGCAAGCAAGGTTAGAGAGGTGACAGCATCAGAGAGTACAGTAGGAGAGGTTTTCTAGAAGGCACAGATTCCACCAATACAAATAGGTAAAGAGGGGAAAGTAGGCCTAGCCAGAAAAAATTAAATGTGAGGAAGGAACTACACCACTTAACAGAATCGAACAGGTGAGTCCCTGCCTAACATAGATGGCAATACTACCACCACGTTTGCCATGATCTTGCTGTGAAGACTGTAGTTAGGGACTGCAACACCTCTAGCAGATATTTGAGGGGCAAGCCAGGATCGGAGACACAGAGGATGTCAGGAGTACTCTGAGCAAATCACACTCTAAGTAGATCACCTTTAGGTAGAAGACTCCTAGCATTAGGGTGATTAACACCAAGGCCTTTAGGGAGAGAGGCAGAAGGGGAGACAGGGTTGAACGAGAGACAGCCAGGGTTAATTTCAAAATCATCACTCAAGTGGACGAGCAAGATGAAGAGAAGCATAGGAAAGTAGGACTTGTGTCTGTGAGGGAACGGAGGAAGGGAGGAAGAAAGGGAAGAGGAGAAAGTAAGGGCCCTATGAAGGAATTCAAAATTTAAGAAGCGGGAAGAAAAGAGACCAGAGTGAATGCGGAGGGAGGAGGTTAAATGAGGAAGGGCGAAGAAAGGACAAGAAGGTAAAAGGAGGGAGAGGGTGGATATGATTAAAACCTTTAAATACCATAAAGAGGTTACTCCGATTTCAGCTCTCAGCCGAATAGTGCTCCCAGCCCAAATCTGCATTTTCCTTTGTTCCCTGCTCCATCTGTGCTCTCCACCCTCCCCCTCCTATTCCCCCACCCAGATCGCCTGGGTGGAATTTTAACTAAAATCCCCTTCCTCTCCCTTTAGGTTTAGCCCTTGATCAGACTCCTCTCCTGCGGCGACTCCAGCAGCCGCCACCCGCCTGCCCCCCAGCTGCAGCAAGGTACCACCGTTGCGCCTATGCCTGGTCCGCTGGCGCTGTGCCGGCTCCCTCCCGCCCCATCTGGTGCATTCTATTTATACTATCAGCTGGTCACATGTTACGTCTGTAATTATACCATCGGCTGGTCACATGTTTGGTCTGTAATAATTACTAAGTGTCCAAATTCCCCATTAGCCATTTATACAACTTAACCACCACAGGGACCAAACCTTCTTTTTGTCCAGCATTTTTCCTCTTGCAGTATTCCACTGCATACCTTTCCTATTACAAATCTCCCCCTCATCCTGCCTCTTCTGCTTCTCTCCCATGCACCCCCACCCTATGTGTTCATCCACTTGGCCAACACCGCCACCATACATTCTCTGGTCGCTTGCAAGCATAATCACCTGTAAAATGAAGGTGTTAATGCTCCCCTTTCTGATCGCCTCTATGGCTAGCCTGCTAATGGCAGCTGATTTTTGTGTCTCGGTGCTTGCCGTGGATCAACAATGCCTAGCCTCTTTTACCTCCTAAACAGGCTCTCTGTACCCCCACCCACCGCGGTCAGATGTGAACCAACTACCACAGGCCCAGAGCTCCTTGTCTGTCTACCAAATTCTGAGTGCCATCAGCTTGGCTTCTTTCTGCACTCACTCACTCCCCAGTCATCCTCCTGACTCCCTCCTATCTGTCCTCTCCTTTCCCTTCTCCTCCTTGCTGGAGACGTAGAAAGCACCCCTGGTCCCATAAACACCCATACTGATCACACAAATACCACCTGGGCAAGGCCGTCCGGCCTCAGAGTTGCCCACCTAAATATCTGTAGCCTCCCATCCAAGTTCCCAGAGCTTGAAGCATGGGTATCCGCTTATAAGCCAAATGTGTTTGGGCTCTCTAAGACCTGGCTGAAACCCTGCTACTCTGACTCCTTTTTTCAGCTCCCCGGTTACTCCCTCCTACATCTAGACAGACCAGGAAGAAAGAAGGGTGGGGGAGCAGCAAGTACTGTACGTGCAAGACCACATGACTGCCACCACCATCAGCTGTTCAACCCCCACCTCTCTGAGTGAATGGCTCATTGCTGAAATAACACTGGGTGCCTCGAAAAACTCTATCTGGGTTGCTGTTACAACCCCCTCCCGGAGGTATCTTGGGCCTATCTAACTTCCTGGGACACCATTGTGTTCGGAGAGTTTAACCTTAACTGGTTAAACTGGTTAGGAGCCCTGGAGCCCGACTATGCAAACCTCCTGAAAGCACACAATCTGGAATAAATTATCTCCTCCCCTACCAGACACAACGCCCCTTTGCTAAACTACTCCCTGCTCGATTGAGTTGCATGAATCAGGTAGACGTGATCCTTCAGGCGGGCAAAATGTCTGACTCTATTAGCTACCATTCTCCACCTTACATCATACTGGCCACCAAAACCAGCCGCCCTCCCCACAAATACCTGTCATTCAGAAAGTTTAACTGCCCAGATCATAAAACTGTCCTCAAAGATGTTAGGGCAATAAACTGGTCTACCTTTTACCTCCACGACAATATAACATCTGCAGCTAGTTTCTTTACAACTACCCTCCTTCACTTACAAGATCTACATTTCCCTCTCACAACCAGAAGGGTAAGAGGGGGCTGTACCCGCTGGTTATCCTGGGAACTACTGGCCCTGATGAAAGACAGAGACAGCAAATGGAAAGCATACAAGACATGCCCCACTCCCCAACTCTAGAATGCCTATAGATGCTTGTGCAATACCTGCAAACATACTGCCAAATCGCCAGTGTCCAGGGCCTTTTGAAGATGCTACTTCACTACAGCACGGCCTCGGTCACAGACTTGTGTAACAGTAGTGCGCAAGTCTGCTAGGAGGTGAAGGCGCACCTCATCCAAGGACCCCATAAGGCCATGCAAGAAACGAGCCATCAGGAGGGCAGAGCAAGCCTGCCAAAGGACGAGTGAAGCGACGATGTACACCTTATTGGCCGAGGTGTCCAAGTCCTTGGACTCCTTGTCGGGGGGATGATCCACTCCCCCCACCCAACCTGGGCACCGAAAAACGGAGTCAGCCACTAGCCCTGCAGTCGAGGGATGAACGGTGAACCCTGAAAAGGAGCCAGAAGGGACCGCATATTTGCGGACAATCTGGGCCGAAGGTGCCAGGCAAGCAGCTGGGAACCAGACTATCTGCAAGACCTCCTGGTCCCTCACTGCCTGGCTTGGTCTCTCCATTCCTCTAAGGGAGGCCTCCTGATGGTCCCCAGGGCTAAGTTTTAGTGTGGTTCAGTTCGTAGCACATCCGCCTCTGGACCAGAAGGTCGTGGGTTCTCATTCCACACTGGGATTAGACTAGTACCTAAAATGCTGACACCTGAGTGCAGTATTGGGGGAGTGCTGTACTGTTGGGGTGTGTCATCCTTCAGATGAGATGTTAAACTGAGGTCCCTTCTACCCATCCTGGTGCTGTCCTGTTGGGTGTCCAGCTGCAAGTAAAAGAACCCAACGCATTCTTCACAAAGAGTAGGGGACATTCCCGGTGTCCTGGCCAATATTCCCCTTCCCATAAAACCAGTTCATGCAATTGTCCAGGCTGTGTGTGGGTGCTGATGTGCAATATGGCTGCCACTACACATTCAGTCACTTCACTACCAGTCTAGCATTGCTTGTAAAGTGCTTTGGGATACACTGTGTATGAAAAGCACTATATAAATGCTGATTCTTCTTCTTCTAGGTTGCAGCTGTCAGAAGACCCTGCTTTCTCCGTTGCCGCGCCAGCCCTGTGGAATTCGCTGCAAGGCTATTTGAGAGAGGCACCCTCAGTGGAAACCATTAAGAGGGGGAATCAAGAAATTTTTATCTATCTAGGCATTTCACTTGACATAATTGCTAAAAGTCTTATATTTTTCACTGACTGTCTTGTTATGTGTGTTATAAATACAGTACATATCGTGATTTTAGGTTTTATATGCTCCGTAATGTGATATCATTAAATATTTTATTGTTGTATTTGCCTTTTATTTTCTAATTGTACAGTGCACCGAGCCTCCGGGAAGTTGCGCTTTTTAAATAACGTATCTATCTATCTAGAATGCCTCTGGAAATGACACCTAGGGGACCATCATGCAGTGTATGGTCTTTTTCCTTATACAGACTAGTTGACACATATGTACATAATGCTTAAATTAAAAGTCCAAAAGCTACACAAGCATGGCAAATTAATGGTAGTTTCAGTCATGGTATGAAGTATAACAGCAATGCAATCTTGTTCCAGAGAGTTGCTTTACTTTTACTGGGATATGACTAGGCAAATCATTTGAACACATCCTATTACAGTTAAACTTAAGACCACAGATGAAACTATTATTAATTTGCCCTGATTTTCTTAAATCCCAATTTGTTTCTCCCAATGTGCTGCTCTCCTTCCCACCTGCTGTGACAATCTTCTCTAAGCCCCCCAACCAGCCATGACAATGCTCTCTAAGCCCCCAACCAGCCCCAGTGTGCTGGCCTCCTACATGACAGCCTTCTTACCTTCAAGGAGGAGTGACAGCCCTCTCCAAGCACACTGATGTGCTTTTCTCCCTCCCAACTGCCATCTTCTCAAAAACATGACAGATCTAATGTCGGGTCCCACTCAACCTGAGTGTCTGGAACTTTTGGTTTTGCTTTCTGTAGGTACTTTATAGTAGTTTATGTTTTTTCTCCCCAGTCCCATCCCATGCGTCCCTGACCTGGCACACGCATGTGGAGGGACGCGCACGTCAAGCCCTATGGAATGCCCCACCCTACTAGTCACTTCGATACCACTTATGCTAGCCACCGGACCTCCATCTGGTGATGGCAGAACTGTGGATGGGTGACCTCCCCCTTCCCAGGAGAGGGCAGCCAATGCTCAATCCTGCTCCCCCCTTCCCTCCGTGCCGGCACCGTGGCAACCCGAGGTCGTTCCTGAACCCGGGTAGCTGGCATAGCACGAGGTAAGGCATCCAACGCCTCAGCCCTCAGTGCCACTGGGCCGACTTCGTGCCTGGAACTTTTAAGGCTGCCAGCACTTCCTGTAACTCATGCATACACACATTTTTATTTTTCTGGGGCACAGGAAAAAGGCTGGCGCTAATAGCTGTTGCTCATCTGAGCATGTTAATGTTTGCCTGCATTTACGATGAGCGGTATTAGTGTGCATTTTACAGTTGGAAAAAAACAAATCGCTAACCCAAGCATGCGCGCCAGCATCAGGTGGCAATTATACAGGCACACATGCTCGGGATCATGGTTTGATTTTTCCAACAGTAAAACAGATATTTACACTGCTCGTTTTAAACACAGACAAACATCAACATGCTCCGAACAGCAACTACTGTAAGCTCCAACCCTATTTTACTGTGCCTTGGAAAATTCAGACCTCCTGAATGCACAGGTTACAGGAAGTGCTAGTAGCTTTTACAGTGGCGGTGCATTCATATTAAGTGGGGGACTGTCATGCACATACTAGCCCACAAAATACATTGTGGGTGTGGCTAGTTTGCCAGCTGCTGACATATTGCAGACATATTTTTTTTGTTATATTTTCTTCTGAAATTTTGTTTCTGCTTTAAAACGGTTACATGCAGAGGAGTTTGATTATGTTTTAACATTTTCAAACAGGCCAGAACTAAGGGGTGCGAAAAGATGCCCATGTGTTTTCTTTTTAAAGGGGTACATAGTTTCACTGAAAGGTCACAGGAAAGAGAGAATGTCTTGCAAAATATTTGACATTCCTCTGTGATCTGGGAACAGACTGATTAGACAGGAAGCTAAGAGTCTATTTCAAAGGAATTTCCCTGGTCAGCTAATCAAAAGGAAGAGGGTCATAAAACTCAGGAGATGGGAGATGCTGGCCCTGTTATAAAAACTTTAAGATCAAAAAGAAAATTGTTTACGCAGGAAGTGTCAGAAAGTTACATTTTTTGTAAGGGCCAAGAAGCTGGGCTGTGGGGGGACACCTGAAATATTAACCATGATGATTCCCTCGAAGTTTGGGAAAGAGCAAGAGAGACCCCTGCTGGCCTAAAATATAAGGTCACCAGATATAAACCAGCGAGGGTTTTTACAGACTGCCAGAGGAGCTATATATACCCCTGCATAAAGAAGCTTATTGTAATGCATTTTGGACACTCTTCTGACACACAATAGAAGCAAGACTGCCATAGAGACAGACTAAGAACCAGTGAATGCTACAGAAGGACAAACTTTTACCAATTTCTTTTGTTTTCTGGATGTCTGATTTTCCAGGAACCAGATAGAAACTGGACAGTTAAAAAGTCTGCAGTGCATTTTTTAATGTATAATTCCACCTTTATTTTTGGTATTCTTTAACCACATTTCTAAATCTTTTGTTTGTAAAGTCTATACGATAATCATTTAGCGTTAGTAAAAGCATTTTGCTTTTAAAACTGCCTGTGAGTGATTTTGTGTGCGTAAAAGGGAAAAACATTTATTCAATTATGAGACCAACTTGGTTAGTGCAAGGTGTCACCATTCACTACCAAGTGTAGGATCCAAAAAAGGAAATATCTGGGTGCTTTAAGTAAGGGAGATACACAGGTCTCAGGAGGAGTCTGTAAAGGGGGAACTAGGTGTTGCACACCCCGTGGAAGAGGACACAATCAGGTTTCAGAGGGCAAACCTCGAAGAGCTCATAACACCTGGGTCCCCCCTTCAAGTACAGCAACCAAGGAGAGCTCTCACCTGGTTACAGACTTGAGATTGTACTGTATCCTTACCCAGATTAGAGAGAAGAAGCCCTGGGACCGCATGGTGGGTGTTCAGTCTGGGAACTCGGCCAGCACTCCAGATGGACACTTGGAGAATATTCCTGTTTCTACCTGTCACGAATTGTACTTAATGGTGGGCACTGTGAGCTCAGTGGACCTGGCCCCGAGGAGTGGGTTTGTGACAGATCTGGTGCGCAGTGGTGGGATCTGAGAGATATTGGTGGCACAAGCATGGAGGCTGGATTCGAGGCCAGTGAATCAGATTGATAAACTGAAAACAATATACACACAGAACAGGGCACAGATTTGGGAAAAACAATTTGGTTACAGAATAAAGTTCCCTACCTTGGTTTTTGTTTCAGTGTTAGGTGTAGCAGCAGTAAGGTAAAAAGATGGCTTCCAACTACAGTGAATACACTGCAGACAACCTAAGGTAGTTGTGTCAGGAAAGAGGGGTCCAGTATGAGGGGCGAACTAAAAAGAACCTCATGGAGGCTCTCGTGGTAGCAGATGAGCAAGCGGTTGCCCCGAACCTCGCGTCACAGTAAGTGACTAAAAGGGACCAGACCTTGGACTTTGGGATGCCAAAGGACGTCACAGTGTCCAGTCCCAGGGAGGAAGACAGGGAGACCAGCGGGAACCCAGAGTCACAGCACCAGGGGAAGGCCACCACAAAGCTGGAGTTGGAAGGGATCAGGCGGCAGCTGGAGCTGAGGAAACTGGAGCTTGCAGAAAAGCAAAAAGAAAGAGAACTGGAGCCGGAATTCGAGTAGAAAAAGACTGAAACCCAACAGCAGAGAGAATTCGAGAATTAGTGTGGTGGGTAGGTAACTGGCTGGGTGGCAGGACACAGAGGGTGGTGGCAAATGGCTGTCACTCCACAGAGGGAAAAGTAACCAGTGGGGTACCACAGGGATCAGTGCTGGGACCGGTCCTATTCAACATCTTCATCAGTGACATTGCACAGGATCTAGAAGGCAGAATTTCACTGTTCGCTGATGACACAAAGCTCTGTAACAGAGTAGACACACCAGAGGGTGTAGACAGAATGAGAAGGACCTGCAGAAACTTGAAGAATGGTCAAGGGTTTGGCAGTTGAAATTCAATGCAAAAGTGCAAGATAATGCATATGGGGCACAAAAACCCTGGCACAATATATCAGTTGGGTGAGGATATAACATGCACCAAGCAGGAAAGGGATCTTGGGGTTGTCATCTCTGATGACCTCAAGGTAGGAAACAGTGTGACAAGGCAGCAGGTAAAGCAAATAGGATGCTGGGATGTATAGGCAGGGGCATCACCAGCAGGAAAAGGAGGTCATAATTCGCTATACAAGACACTAGTGAGGCCCCACCTGGAGTACAGTGTACAGTTCTGGAGACCATACCTACGTAAGGACATAGACAGGGTAGAGAAGGTTCAGAGGAGGGCAACAAAGATGGTGCATGGGTTGCATCACAAGTCCTATGAAGACAGGTTGAAGGAACTGAACATGTACTCCCTGGAGGAGAGGAGGAGAGAGGGATATGATAGAGACATACAAGTATCTTACAGGGAGGAACAGGGTGCAGGAAAACACTATTTTTAGCGAAAAAGATGTTTCAGGACTAGAGGCATGGGATGAAGTTGGAGGGAGGACGATTCAGAGGAAACATGAGAAGAATTTCTTCACAGAACGGTGGTGGACAAGTGGAACACCCTGCCAGAGGAAGTGGTGGGGCTGAAACAATCACGGGATTTAAGAATGCATGGGATAGACATAAAGGAATTCTAGAGGGCAGGGGTAAGGGGAAACAGACTTCTAGGGAAACAAACTGAACTTACAAGCTCAAATGGGCAGACTAGGTGGGCCATAGGCCTTTATCTGCCGACACTGTCTATGTATCTATGTATCTATGAGAAAGTTCGAAATGGAGTTGCAAGAAGGCAATATAGCGCCATGGTTTAAGGTTCTGAGCTGCTACTCTGACTCCTTATAATTCAGCCCCCACTTGCACACTGTGTGACCATGAGCAAGTCACTTAACTTCCTTGTACTACCAGGTCACACCTGTAAACAAGCTTTCAGCTTAATGTGTCTCTACTGGTAAAAGAAAGGAAAAAAAAAAGAAAAAGAAAAAAAAAGAAAAACAGCACCAACAAGAGTCTGAACTGGAGAAGCTAAGACTCCACTGACCTGCGCCAGAGGAAGTAAGTGGCAGGGGTGAACCTGAAACTCCAGGGCTGGGGTACAAGTTAAATTCCAAATTAATAGCTGAATTTAATGAGGGGGAGGATATCGATGCATTTTTAAATTCATTTGAAAAGGTCTGTATCCAGGTCAAGGTACCCAGGGAGTCCTGGAGCTTCCAGTTATCCCCGCTACTTACTGGTAAAGGGCATGAGGGGCTAGGCCAAATGGACAAATCAGGAGAGTAGCAATTACGTGAAACTTAAAAGTTGCTTTACTTAAAAAGTATGAATTAAGACCTGAGGCCTGCAGGATTAAGTTCCATAAACTCCAAAAAAAAGCCCTGACATGAGCTTTGAGGAACTCGCTAAAAAGCAACGTCAGTTTTAAAAACGTTGGAGGGAGGGGGTGGAAGCAAATTCTGTGGGAAAAATTGAGGAAGCTGTACTTTCAGAGCAGTTCTTTTGGGCTTGAACAGCAGAGCAGAAAACCTGGCTAGAGGACTGAGATCCAAAACAGCACAGCACGCTGCTGAGCTCTCGGATCGCAATGCCAGGAGCAGCCTGTTCTGAAAGGAAATGCAGCAGGTGTGGCAGGGCAAAAAGGGAAAAGCGTGCTATCAGGGCAGCTAAAATCCTCACTGCTTCTGCAGAAAGGGGAAAGCTCCAAGTTACCAAAAATGGATTTCTTGTATATAAGAAATGATGACTGTTGATTTTGTAAACAGCCAGGGCATCTTGCTAGACAGTGTCCTAAAAAGGCATAGAGAGGACAAAGTGGTGCTCGAACAGAGTTAGGTGCACTATGTATCCCTGAAAGCATGCCTATAAACATGAAGGAGCACAGACACTCGGTTACTGTAAATGGGGTGCAAACCCAGGGGTTAAGGGACACAGGGGCATCTTACCACACATGAGGCACTTGGGTTAAATCCCAATACTGACACTGTAGTGCAACATGAGGGGGGTGTTGACCCCTGATGTGCCATCTTTCGGATGAGACGTTAAACCGAGGTCCCATCTGCCTGTTCTGACGGAGGTTCAGGTGGATGTTAAAGATCCCATGGCACTTCTCGAAAAGAGTTGGGGCATTTTTTTTATTGAAAATTCAATACAAAACATCAGTGAACACGCATTAAATCATAAAACATTCCTATACATCAGGAAACAATAAATAAAACATATGACATAACACACCGGGGGGGGGAGAAAATATATGGGAAAAACATCTGAAACCATATTCATGGGATACCACATTGAAACCAAAACTTGAGAAAAGGGGAACGTAGATCAGAACCATAGAAACAGTTAGAATAAATACCTAAAAAGAAAGGTGGTTAAAACAGAAACATGGTTGTGAAAAATAAATAGCATAAAAATTATAAATAAGTAAAAGGGAAAACCCTAAAGAAGAAAATTCATGAGATAAGAAAAAAAATATATATATTTGAACAATAATGAGATTTTTCCAGACAATCTCTAACTACCAACAACCAACAGACTGTGTGTTCTTTTTTAATTTTCCATGATACACCCACTCTACTATATTTCAGCCAAATTTAAATCATACTAAATACTCCTCCCTTACGCAAAACCCTGTGGTAGAATCCCTTACCCTACTCAAATTACACAAGACAACCAAGTGAGGCCTACATAACTTATGTGACCCCCACCACTTTGATTGAACACACTGTACAGGAAATTTTGTTGCATCAGTGTTATACACCTCCAATCAAAACTGCCATCACTGAGGCAGCAAGCCTTTGTGTGAAGCAAATAAACAAAACAAAACGATGTACAAAACCACTATGGTTCTCAAACGAGGTGGCAGGGAAGGTTAGGGAGAAAAAGATAGCATTCAGGAAGTACAAGGAATTGCAGAAGGAGCAGGACAGAGAACCGTATCAGTTAAAGCAGAAGGAAGCAGGGAAGGCAGTCAGAACAGCAAATGCCCAACTTGGAGTGGGGGGTGCTGTGGAGCCTGAGCACACAAGCAGCAGTGTATGAGACCTCCTGTACTCAATATCCTAAAATCTTAAAAATCTACTAATTGGAGCAGAAAATTTGGAAAACTTTTCTTTCCATCTAATAGAGGAAGGTTCGGAGTTTGAGATGGGGAACCCTCGTAAAGATAGCTCGGGAGCAATAGGTGGAAAAACCTCTGGTTCAGTTCAGCCCAAGAGGGTAGGCCAGGAGCTACAGGCCTCTTCTCAATCTGACTCCGAAGAAACCATGGCCACAATTGGGATAAAACTGCAGCGGATCATTGCTTCAGTTGCAGACCTAAACACAAAAATAGATTCTTTTGGCTCCAGAGTTACATCGGTAGAGAAAACAGAATCCTTGCAATCTGAGATGGTCGATGTTAAAAGGTGTTCCGATTCTACCTCAGCAGCCACTACACTAATTGTGAAGGAGAATACTCACCTTAAGGCCCATCTAGAGACATTCGAGAATCAGGCCCGTTCGTCTAATGTGCGAAATCTCGGGTTACCCAAGGGAACTGATGGGGATCACCCTCCTATGTTCTTGCAGGACTGGATAGGAGGCAAGTTGGTGCCAGATGGGCAAAAGATCTTCTTTGGGCTGCAGAAAGCATACAGAATAACCCCGCGGGGATATAGAGAAGAATCTGACACCCCACGTACCTTGCTGGTTGTTACTGATGGGATCGGGACACGAGACAAGATCCTCCGATTGGCAAGGCAAGCCAGTCGGCTAACGCAGGATGATTGTTCTGTTTTCCTCTTTCCAGATCTGAGTTATGCAACTCGCATAAGACGCAAGAAATTTCATGAGGTACGAAAGAAGTTAACGGGAGGCCTCGATCGACCATGCAGTAGTATTCCCTGTGAGACCCTGAGTAGTTCATGATGGCAAGGTCTGGGTATTTGCCGATCCTACCGAAGCAGGAAAATGGACTTCAGGTTTTGCCAAGAAGCGAAGAAATCTGTCTAAAGGAGTCGAAGAGGAATCTGAGGAAAGTGAGCTGGAAAAGACTGAAGGGGACTGATTTAAAAACTTAAAATTGGCTCCTCTTGTTTATATACTACGCCATTTTAGAGAGCTGGGTCAGTCTTATAGAATCACTTTATCCCTGATTAGATAACGGTTACTAGCTGAGTGGAGAGGTAAAACCTTTGCTTATATTGATATTCAGCCTGTTTTAGTGCAGACAGAGTTTAGCATGTCTACGATCGACATGGAGATTGTTTTATGCAATTTATATGTACTGCTGCTTGTATTAAGTTGATATAGTACTTAACTTTTAGAAATACAGTGTGACACCACTAGTTCCCTTTGGGGACATGTCATGTTAGATTTATATTACAAATTACCGTTTTCGAATTAGTCACACTGCTCATGGACTCTATTACAGCTTTAATTTTAGTATGCTTTTCAAGAGATTTAACTTAAATTTCCCTCCGTATGAGGTATCACAATATCTGAGATGCATATATCCTTTTATTAAGGAGAACTTATTTAAATCTCCTCCCGGAAATGTATGTTACCTTTCTATACTGGTCTGTCTCATGTATGGAACTGTTATTTGTTTTATAACAAATGAAAATAAAAATCTAAATAACAAGAAAAAAAAAAAGATAGCCAACTTAGTTAAGGGGAAGGGATAAAACCTTTTGTAGGTATATCAGGGAGCGAAGGAAGACCAAGGGAGGGACAGTGAGGCTTAATAAAAGGGAGGGGATGGGCTGAGGGTGACTGTGAAAAGGCAGAGATACTAAACAAATAGTTTTGCTCAGTATTCACAAATGAAGAGGGAGAGGGAGAGGTACCTAAACCAAACAATAGAAACACTCTGGGTAGGGGGGTTGATACCAGCCCATTCACAGAAGAACGAGTTCTAAGAGAACTCTTAAAACTGAAGGTGGACAAAGCAATGGGGCCAGATGGGATTCATCCCAGAATTCTAAAAGAATTAAGAGTAGAACTAGTGACACCACTGACTACCCTCTTTAACAAATCATGGGAGGATGGGGTTGTACCTGAGGACTGGAGGAGGGCAGATGTTATTCCACTTCGCAAAAGTGGGAGCAGGGCAGAGGCAGGAAACTACAGACCTGTTAGTTTGACCTCAGTGATAGGGAAAATGATGGAATCACTTCTGAAGGAAAGAATTGTTGAGTACCTAGAGGCCAGGGGGGCACAGGACCCAAGGCAGCATGGATTCACAGAGGAAAGGTCCTGTCAGACGAATCTAATAGAGTTCTTTGACTGGATGACCAAAGTAGAAGATCAGGGAGGGGCTGTGGACATGGCCTACCTAGACTTTAGCAAGGCATCTGAAACAGTCCCACACAAAAGATTAATATACAAGTTAGCCAGCCTGGGAGTGGGTCCCAAGATGGTAGCCTGGATAAACAATATGCTGGAGAACAGGACACAGAGGGTAATAGTAAACGGAGTCCAATCTGAAGAAAGGGAGGTTATTAGTGGGGTACTACAGGGTTCAGTACTAGGACCAGTCCTCTTCAATGTCTTTATAAGTGACATTGCAGAGGGACTGGAGGCTCTGGAAAGATGGTCTAGAAAGTGGAAGCTGAGGTTCAATGCAGGGAAATGCAAGGTACTCCACCTGGGGCCAGAAACCCGGCCAAGTGTACACACCTGGAGAATGCTACAAGTCTCATGGCTGAGAGGGACCTGGGGTGGTGGTGGATGTCAAGATGAACAACTCTGAGACTTGTAGGAGGGCAGCAGCCAAGGCCAACAGGATGCTGGGATGCATCGCTGAGGGATCACCTCCAGAAGGAGGAAGTGATACTCCCTCTGTATAACTGCTTGGTGAGACCGCACCTTGAGTACTGCGTGCAGTTTGGAGGCCACACTTAAAGAGGGACATTAACCTCCTGGAGAGGTCCAGGAGGCAACAAAATGATTTGGGGCTTGGGAGACAGGACCTATGAGGAGAGGCTCGAAGAGCTAAATATGTACACACTGGAAGAGAGAAGGGACTGGGGGACATGATAGAGGTCTTCAGGTACATGAAGAGGGTAAATGGGGAGGAACAGTCAGGGTGCTTAGAAGGAAGGAGGAGGGCCACTAGAGGGCATGGGTGGAAGCTGGAGGGAAGATTCAGGGAGAAAGGGAGGTGCTACTTCACTGAGAGGGTGGTGGAGCCATAGAATGCACTGCCTATGGGTCTGGTGGAGGCAGAGACAGTGGAGGAGTTCAAGAGGGGGTGGGACAGGTACACGGGAAGGGTTCTGGAAGCAAAATCCAATGCAGCAAGAATATCCGGAACTGGGAAGGGAGAAGCCAGAGAAGGCGAGGGGGGCAGCAAGGTCAGCACCCAGGGTTGGGGCTGACCAAACGAGCAGACACGAAAGACCATTAGGCCTATTCTGCTGCCATTTTAGTATGTTAGTATGTTAGTAAAAGTATGTCTCTTTGCAGACAACACAAAGATTTGTAACGGGGCTGATACACAAGGTGGGGTGGACAGGATAAGAAGGGACTTGGCAAGGTTGGAGGAATGGTCATATGTATGGCAGCTTCGATTCAATGCTAAGAAGTGCACAGTAACACACCTAGGAAACAAAAACCCAGGGGAAGAGTTCACAATGGGGGGTGAAATACTAACAACAACAAAAATGGAAAGAGACCTGGGGGTAGTCATATCAGATGACCTAAAGGTGGGCAAGCAATGTGAGAGGGCAGTAAGGAGGGCTGGGGGCATATTGGGATGCATAGGGAGAGGCATCACCAGTAGAAAACAGGAAGTTGTTATCCCTCTCTACAGACAGCTGGTCAGACCCCATCTGGAGTACTGCGTGCAGTTCTGGAGACCCAATCTCCGCAAGGACATAGACAGGATGGAGGCAGTCCAGAGGAGGGCAACTAAAATGGTGCAGGGTCTGCACCAGAAGACATATGAAGAGAGACTTAAGGAGCTTAATATGTATACCCTCGAGGAAAGAAGGGGGGACATGACAGAAATTTTCAAGTACTCAAGCAAATCAACAAAGTCCAAGGAGTAGCATCTTTCAGAAAAAAGGCGCAAGAACAAGGTGGCACAATTTGAAGATAGAAGGGGGACGGCTCAGAGGTAATGTGAGGAAGTATTTTTTCACGGAGAGGGTTGTGGATGCAAGGAACGGCCTTCCTGAGGAGGTTGTGGAGTCAAAAAGAGTGGGGGAATTCAAGAATGCATGGGACAGACATAAGGCAATTCGAGGTGGTGGGGGTAGGAGGAAGTAGGATGTTGCTTAACTAGGATCTACAGCTTATCCATTAAGTAGGGAAATGGGGGGACTTCCGGTGATGTCAGTGCTGTAATGGCTGCTTAGCCCAAGAGCTCTGATCCCCAGCCAACAACATTTATCAGAAATCACTATATTTCAACATGTCTTCACCTGCCAAAACGAAGAGAAATAAACCGGGGAAGCCCCTGCTCACCCCAACGCAGAAATTAAGAGCTTTGATCCAGGGGCAGGAGGGGGATGCGATGGATGCATCTGAGGCACTGATTAACTCGCTACAGGCCGCCCCGCAAGGAGAAGGCCCACACTCGGAGCTTGTTGAGGCAATAAAACAAACCGCCCGAATGGTCACAAAGATAGACAAAACGCTAGCCGAATTAAAAGAAGATATTAACAACATAAATCATAAAACCGACCAGTTGGAGTTATGTGTCTCTCAAATATCAGATCAATCAGACCGGCATGATCGCCTGGTTTTGTACCTTTTAGCTAGAGACCGGGAGCTGACTCATCGTCTGGACGACGTGGAAGCCAGAAGTCGGAGGCAAAACATACGGATATATGGGGTGCTGGAGGGCGCGGAAGAAAAGCATACAACAATGTCCGATTTCCTCCAGGGCTTCCTTCGTGAAATCCTCGATCTACCAGCAGATTACAACATAGAGATGGACCGGGCGCATAGATCCCTTGCACCCAGACCGCATAGCCCTCAAGCAAAACCCCGATCTATAGTGGTCAAGATCAAGTCCTATAAAGGTAAAGAGGAGATACTGCAAAAAGCCTGGCAGAAGGGCCCACTGAGCTACTCCGGCTCCCGAGTGTCTATCGATAGCGACCACACTACTGCAGTACAAGAGGCAAAGAGATCTTTGTGGCCAGTGTTAAAGCAACTGCGGCTAAAAATGTTAAAGCCCAAATCTTGTACCCGGAGAGATTGAAGGTTATAACCGAATCTGGGCCGAAAATCTTTCAGGACCTACTGGCAGCCTCAACTTTCCTGGAAACTCATAGAATAACCATACCTCCCCTTCAAAAAGAAAGACTTGAGAAAGACTTACTGGCCTCTGAGTGGTCAGTGGCACAGAAGGGGTTTTCCAAGCCTGGAACATCGCTTAGATCCCCACAAACGAATCTGCGAGCCGATGTCTCCGCTTTGCTTAGAAGATACGGCGACTCCACCATGATCAACCGGAAGGCGGCGCACTTATTGGACGATTCTCAGGGACAGTCTCTAAGTGACAGTTGTTCATCAGCACGGCCCACCTGAATGCTCTTTAGAGCAGCTTCTTGTTCTGGCAGGAATTTACTTTGTGTAACTTGTGAGACGCACCGCCTCTTTCCTATCCCATTGAGCCCTTGTTATTTTTTTTCCCTTAGGAAGGCCTCGTCGGCTTTGCACAGTGCTGGTTACAGTATTTCCTGATTCAGGGGAAAATAGCCCTTAGAGAATGCAAGATCGCTTGTAAGTACTTTATTAAGCGCTAGCCCCCTTCCATTCAGGTATGGAAGGGGCCGAATCGAGGGCCGGGGGGGGGCAGCCGAACGTCAGAACCATGGCGATGCCGTGTCTGAGCCTGAAAGGCCACATTGATGTACCTATGATGGGGGAACTTTGGATTCCTGTCCCCCCCTTTTTTTTCTCTTTGTCTCCTCCCAATCCTATTGATGTGGGCCTCTGTTACGGGTGAGTGGACCTCGTGAGGGTCCCCCCGACGTGCAGCATGCCTCGGTGGTCCTGGGGTGTTCAGTGTGGGCCCTGGCTGTTCATTGCCCTCCCCTGCATTTGGGTAGTCAAGGTCTGGACCACCGTGGGGGTTCTTTCTGGGTTTCTCATGGCGGGGGGGTGTGGATGGCCACTCTTAACTTCTGGGCAGACGCTGGATTTCGGAGCCCCCGCGAGAAACCTGGCAGGGCTGCGCTGTATTGGGAGGGGCGGCTGGGCTCCGTGGCCTGGTGGCCCCCTCCGGATTAACGGGGCGCTAGTTGGGCCAGGGGTGGCCTGCAGGAGATTCATTCTAGCCCCTCTCTCACCTGTAAGACACCTCCTCCTGTATCTCGGACAGGCTTAAACTTATGGCTCCAAAAGGGGGCACATTAAATTTGAGAGATGGTTTCGCCAGTCACTTGTGTGTATAATTAGAGGGGGGATCTTGCGGCTTCTTGAGCATCCGGACCCGCTGGGGCTTTTCTCATCCGGGGAGTGGTGCTCGCACCCCCCTTTTTTTGGGGAAACTGTACTGGAGAGGGCCTCCCCCCCCCCCCCGTTTGTTAAGCTGTTTTCTTTGGTCTTAGTTCCCCTTCACTGAACTGGCATCACACTTTATTTTACATTGGCAAGTCATAACATATGAGTGATCTCCTAAATTGTTAGAAGCAGTAGAGGCGGCTGGGGCCCACTCAGGGTTGAGCAGCCTGGATAGAGTTATTTTGTCACTGACCACGACGCAAACTCAATAGGGGTTTTATTCCCTAGAGTTAGAGGGACCCCTCGCTACGGTAGTAGCACCCCCTTAACTGCACGCTTGCAGTTGCCTTGTTGCTGGAGGAAAATCACCAGCGACACCCTTGGAAGTCATTTAAACCTAGATTAGGAGGGAGAAATGCAGGACCAAATCATCCTGTCTACTCCACCTCCACAGTTTTGGTTGACCCTAATACTACTTAGGGCATTGGATATAGTTATTGAGCCCTGCGGTTTTTGGCAGGGTGCGATGCTAACTGCCCGGGTCTCATGGGCAACTCCCATGGAATTCACACTTATTGTAGGATCCGCACCCTCGGATTCTCACCACCTCCCGGGTTTCATTTCGGAGCTTGAATGGCACCGGTGGGATGGGAGATTTACCCTGCCTCAGAAGCTCTCAGAGAATGGGTGGGAGGCAGGGGGTAATGTAAGCCTGGAATTGGGCATTGTATTATTGATATTTAAAGTTTATGTTTGTAATAGATTTTGGTCAGTCCTACAGGATTGCTTGTTTGGTTGTACAGTTGGTAAAGTATGTTTAAAATTTAGCCTTATGTGCTGCCATTACCAGATTCATATAAACAGTCACATGTTCTTGGACACTTATGTAGAGGTTGTAGTATGGGCCCAGGATATTAGATGGTTTGATGCAATGGAAGTATTTATATGGGAAGATAAATGGCTCAAGAACATCTAAGGGTATATTCACTTAATGTGAATGGTCTGAGCAGCCCGGTAAAGCGAGCCAGAATGATGGCTTTGGCCAAGAGGTGAAAAGCGGGGATAGTGTTTATGCAAGAAACCCACCTGAATCCAGCCGAGCATGGGAAGCTCTGTGGAAGGGGTTCTGCACAGACATTTTTCTCGGCTATGCCCGGTGGTAGAAGGAGAGGGGTCACAATAATGATTGCGTCTCACCTCCCATTTCAGAAGGTAAGGGAATGGGCAGACTCTGATGGAAGACTAATTATAGTTAATGGAACATTGCATGATCGGGAGGTGACCTTGGCCAACGTATATCTTCCTCCGGCTTCAAATACCCCAACAATCTGTCTTTTGATGGACAAGGTACTAGAGTTGACGCGGGGTACCCTGATATTGGCAGGGGATTTTAACATCGCCCCAAACCCGGGGCTGGATACCACTAGAACACGGCTCAGCACACAACAGTCTTCACATAAATTCTTCAAGCAGTTTATTGAGGGGGGTTGGGTGGATGGACACGTGGAGGGCTCTTCACCCTAGGGACAGGGGATATTCCTTCTACTCAGCAGTCCATGGAACCTACACAAGAATAGATCACTGTTACACTCAGAAGGAACATCTGAGCTCCTTAGTGCAGGCTTCCATGGGCCCTATAGCCCATACGGATCACGCTCCCCTAGTCACTGTGTGGGATTTGGCCTGGGAGAGGCGTAACACTACTTGGAGATTCAACCCTCTCCATTTAAAAAATGAACAATTTAGAGAGTTCCTCTGTGATAAAGTCAAGGAGATTGTACAGGAGAATTCTTCCCAAGAAGTTCCCCCAACAATACTATGGGATACCCTGAAAGCAGTCCTGAGAGGTCACTGAATAAAACATACAGCTAGGCTGGCGAGGGAAAGAAAAGTGAGGCAAATGGAGCTGGAACAAACCCTCCAGTTTCTGCAGCAGGCTCACCAGCAAGGTGATAGGTCAGTCCTTGACCAAATAAAACAGGTTAAGGGACATCTAGATTCGTTATGCCAGCAGCAGACGGAAATAGCTCTGGCATACTTACGCCAGAGATATGGGGAGATTGGCCCTAGGGCCTCACGACTGCTGGCGTACCGGCTTTGCCAGCAACGTAAACAGGCCACTACTGCAGCAATAAGAGACCCCGGCACAGTACAATACCACACTAATTTTAAAAGCATATCTAAGGTATTTTATGAATATTATAAAACCCTCTATTCCCCGACCACGCGACCAACCCTACCCGCATCGGTTCCTTTCTATCGGCCCTAAAACTGCCCACCCTTAGTCCAGATCAGCAAAACAGTTTGGTGAGGCCGATCTCCCCGGAGGAATTAGCGTTGGCCATCTCCAAATCTAAGTCTCAGAAGGCCCCTGGACCCGATGGTTATGGTGCTGAGTTTTATAAAGCCTTAACTCAGTCGATCAACAAGCTCCTTCTGGAAGTCTTCAATGTGGTTCTCACTGGTGAGGCCCCCCCAGTTGGGAGTATGCAACAATTTCAGTTATACCCAAGTCACGTAAGGACCTCCTACAATGCGGGTCATACAGACCGATATCAGTCCTTAACTCGGACTATAAATACTTTATGTTTATCATGGCTCGGAGACTGGATGCTATCCTGCCAAGCTTGATAGGTCTTGACCAGACCGGCTTTGCGAGTGCAAGATCAACCATGGACAATACTCGGAGAGCACTGCATTTGGTGCATGCTATGCAGTCACGAGGGGGCCCGTCAGTCCTTCTCAGCCTCGATGCTGAGAAGGCTTTTGATCGGGTCTCATGGCCCTTTCTCTTCGCCTCACTGGCTGAGATGCGCTTCCCACTTCCCTTTATATCTATTATGCGGAAAATTTATTCTTCACCAAAGGTCTGCATTAAGGTCTCTGGCCATCACTCCGAATTTTTCCCCCTTCTCCGGGGCACACGACAGGGTTGTCCGATGTCCCTTGGTCTGTTCGCCATTTTTATTGAACCCCTGGCCCAGGCGATTAGAACCGCTCCTGGGATCTCGGGGGTGAATGTTGATGGAACAGAACACCGCATAGCCCTTTATGCGGATGGCGTCCTGCTATTCCTTACTAAACCCGAACAATCCATTCCTGCAGTTTTTCAGCTCCTGGAGGAATTTGGTGCCTGTTCTGGATACAGGTTGAACACTGGAAAAACGGACGCCCTCACATTCCACTTCACTCCTCCTGAATCATTGGTGAAGGGGTACCCCTTCTGTTGGGGTCTTTCTAAATTAAAGTACTTAGGGATATATTTATCCCATCAAGCTAACGATACTTTAAAGAACAATTACCACCTCTTTACGTCCCAGAAGAAACAGGATCTTGGGAGATGGGGTATATTACCACTGAATATGATGCAACGTATTGAGATAGTACGGATGGTGGTCTTGCCTAGAGCTCTTTATCTCTTCCAGAATGTCCCTCTAAATTTACCGGATAGCCTCTTCAGAATTTGGAACAAGGCTATCTCTAACTTTATCTGGGCAGGTAAATGACCCAGAATAAAGATTGACACTCTATGCTTCCCCAGGGCTCAGGGCAGTCTGGCGCTCCCTAATTTAAAGCTGTATTACTAGGCTGCACACCTGGCCTTGATTGCACAACGGCTGGCCGGAATGACCTCGGCCAGATGGAGTGAAATTGAGGAAAGTTTCCTTCCCACTTGGGAATATCAAAGAGTATATAGAAACCCCCTCCGACTGATCAGTCATCCTGGAGCCCCTGGGTTATATATCAAATGCAAGTGTGGTATTCGATCCATAGAGCCTTGAAGATTATCCCCTATTTGACCATGCTCTGCCCAATAGATCTACTAGAGGATTTTGGCCCAGCTCTTATGGATCATATGTTCCGTAACTGGGGTCATGCCCACCTCCTAAGGCTCCCGCAATTTCTGAGGGGCTCCCTTTTTAAGGAATTCGCTGAGATTAGGCAAATGTTCTACCTTCGCCAATCAGATTTTTTTCGATACTTACAACTTAGACATTATTTTGACTCTCTCCCTTTCAATGTCTGGACACCTGATGAACACCCCCAACTGATTCAACTGCTCTGGCGGGCAATCAGGTCATACGGGCTACCACATGCTATTTCCAGTATATATAAATCACTGATGCAAGATTTAGGCAGGGACACTCTGAGGTTTAGGGAAAAAAGGAACATAGAATTGAATACCCAAATAACACCCCAACAATGGGAAATTATATGCTGCATGACATCGAAAATCACTTACTCCCATATGTGGAGATTATTTTCATGGTAATTATTAATAAGATTCTTCCGAACTCCAGTAATAACCTCACATTATTCTGCCGCTAACACAGCTGCCTGCTGGCGTTTATGCGGGGAAGTATCTGCCCACCACTCCCATGTTCTGTGGTCTTGCCCAAAGTTGCAGCCCTTTCTGCAGGACCTTTTCGAGGAATTAGAGGTTCTCTTTGGGCTCAGGCTACCCTTTAACGGGGACTTATTTGTATTGCACTTCCTTCCCCAGGGTGCACGGGACCCTCACACACAGTATTTGTTAAATATCCTGCTACTAGCAGTGAAGAAAGCAATTACCAAACACTGGCGCACAGTGATGGTCCCCACCCTCCTGGAATGGAGACAGATAGCCAATACCATATACAGGTCTGAGAGTATCACTTACAATTTAAATGAAAAGGCGGAATTGGGCTCTTTGAAATGGAGAAGATGGATTACATACATAATGGCCAAGGATCCAACCTTTGTACCTTAATACCCCGTGAGAATTGTCGGGCTGCTTGGCTCAGTCATGTTGTGCTCTCCCTCAGAGCCTTGAAGTTATTCAGTCTGGAATGGAAAAGGTGGGGAGGGGGATGTAATAACTGGGAGAGGTGGATGGGAGAGGCAGACACAGAGTCTTGGGAGCAGTTGTCCCTTTCCTTTTTCCTTCTTAAAGAGGGGAAGATGAAAGGTAAAGAAGGAAAGGGATGAGAAGGACGGGAAAGGGCTTAAAAAAAAGGAAACTGTTGGTTTGACATATATTGCAGATATGTGAAAGATGCTATAATATCTGTGTCGTTATTAACTCTTGATCAACTCCTGTTATCAGCCTCAGCTTAAGCAATGTATCAAAGCCGTTTTATATCCAAATGAACTGTGACTGTTAAGTTAAAAATGTCAATAAAAATTACAATTTGTAAAAAAAAAAAAAAGTAGGGAAATGGGCAGACTGGGTGGGCCAAGTGGTCCTTATCTGCCATCAAATTCTGTTTCTATGTTGCAAACAGGCTGCCTCCACCAATTTTCCAGTGGCTAAATACTTCATCCTCTGCTCCTGTATAACATATCTGCTACGAGCATGCCAAAGATAACATTTTAAACAAGTAAAAAAAAAAAACTGTGTACCTGAATCAAAAACTAAAAGTCTGCCACTAAATTGACTTAGAACCAGTTGTTCATAGGTTAGGCAAACTAACCAGGGCAATTTCCACCGATGTGATAAAAAAATCCACATCTGTTTTGAAAAAAACACATTCTAATAGGAAGTGCTGCATCATCTCTTCAGGTGCCGCGCATTCCAAGCAGGGACAAGTCCTTTCTTCAATAGTTTTATGTTTTAAATTTTCCCCTGACATTCAGCCTCCCCAAAGTACCCAACCACTGATTATCCCACATCCTCAAGGGAATCTGAAGATCAGTAAGTTGAGCCAAGGCTAGGGGTACCTTTACTGGGTCACAAAGTTTAAATTCAGGCAGCCAAGGACCAATGGTTTGCAGTATTTCAACATATAACTGTTTCCTAGGTACTCGGATCAACATCAATTTTGATATTTTCCGATGACATAATTTCATCAGAGTAGGCTTAAAAAAAACTGGTATTCTCATTTCTGGCAATGGTTTCACTGGGATATCTTGCCAAATACTTAAGAGCCCTTGCAACAAGGTCCTTGTCCATATTGTCTTTCCATCATGAGTTCCCAACGGTTGCACTAAAGCTTTTAGAATACCTACCCAAAAAATAGTGTGGAAAAAAATCAGTGGATGAATCATGCCCACCCCTCCTTTGTTTACAGATAAGTAAGTAAAGTCCCGCTTAATCGGGTTCAACCTACTCCCCCACAACATGCAAAAGAAAATGCTAAAAAGTTTTGTCTCTAGTGAAAATGGAATAGGGTAAACCCAACTAACACGGAGTAATAAAGGAACCAAAGATTGTCTTAAGATAAAAATTATCTTTTGTTTAGATAGAATCCAATTTTTCCACTTTTCCACTCGCCATTCACACTGTTGAAGGGCTGCAGACCAGTTTTTTTTCTGCCATATCCCCAACACCTATATAGAGACCTAAGATTTTGATAGGATCCGTGGAGAGTTTGATACATAAAAACATAGAAGTTGATGGCAGATAAGGACCGCAAGGCCCATCCAGTCTGCCCATTTCTTTTTCTACCTTATAAATGTGCCATCGTCCTTTGCTCTGTCAGTGGCCTATCTATTCATACTCATCTGTATTGCTCCTTTATGCCTATCCCATGCCTGTTTGAAGCCCTGCACTGTATTCATAGCCACCACTTCCTGAGGTAGGCCGTTCCATGCATCCACCACCCTTTCTGTGAAAAAGAACTTCCTCACATTAACCCTTAATCGGCCTCCCTCTAATCTCATGCTGTGTCCTCTTGTCCTGCTATTTTTCTTATATTGAAATATGTTAGACTCTTTCACTTTGTTAATGCCCTTAAGGTGATTGAATGTTTCGATCATATCACCTCTCTCCCTCCTTTGCTCTAGGGTATACATATTGAGCACCATTAATCTGTTCTCATATGTTTTCTGATGCAGTCCCTGCACCATTTGGTTGCCCTTCTCTGGAACTGCCTCAATTTGAGTAATGTCCTTGTGAAGATGTGGCCTCCAGTACACACAGTACTCCAGGTAGAGGCCTAACCAGTGTCTTGTAAAGGATTATTACCTCCCTCTTACGACTTGTGATACCCCTACTAATATACCCTAACATCCCCCTTGCCTTACCTACTGCTTTAGAGGTCTGTTTGGATGATTTCAGGTCATCGGTGATGATGATGCCCAAGTCTCTTTCTTCCTTTGTGACTGCCAGCAACTCCCCTCCCAGCCTATAGGTGGCTTCAGGGTTTCTCTTCCCAATGTGTATGATCTTGCACTTCTTTGCATTAAATCCCAGTTGCCACTCTTCTGACCATTTTGCTAGTTTACCCAGATCTCTTCTCATTCTGTCCACCCCATCTGGATCATCTACTCTGTTGCAGATCTTGGTATCATCTGCAAACAGACAAGCCTTACCCTCTAGTCCATCTGCAATGTCACTGATGAAGATATTGAAGAGGACTGGGCCCAGGACTGATCCCTGAGGTACCCCACTTGCGACTTGTATCTCTTCTGACTGCATACCATTTACCACTACTCTCTGTTTTCTGCCTGTCAACCAATTTGCCACCCAGTTGACCAACCTCTGACCCACCCTGAGCCTACCCAGCTTGTTTATCAATCTTCTATGTGAAACAGTGTCAAAAGCTTAGCTGAAGTCAAGGTAGGCGACATCAACTGCTCCCCCTTGGTCCACCACTCTGGTTACCCAGTCAAAGAAATCTAGGAGATTAGTCTGACAGGATCTTCCTTTTGTAAACCCATGCTGTCTTGCATCCTGTGCCACTATGGATTCCAGGTGTTGCACTATCCTTTCCTTAAGGAGTGCCTCCATAATCTTGCCCACTACTAAGGTAAGACTGACTGGTCTGTAGTTCCCTGCCTCCTCCCTGCTACCAATCTTGTGGAGTGGGTTCACATGAGCCCTTCTCCAGTCTTCCAGGACCTCTTCCATGCTCAGAGACTCACTAAACAGTTCTGCTAATGGCTCTGCTAGTTCCACCCTTAGCTCCTTTAGTACCCTGGGATGTATGCCATCAGGTCCCATTGCCTTGTCCACCCTGAGCTTAGCAAGCTCTTGTAGGATCCTTTCTTTTGTGAAGGGACTACTGCACACTTCTCTCCCCCCTATGTCCATGGTGCTCCGCTGTGGGCCCTGCACTACCTTCTCTTCAGTAAATACTGAGCAAAAGTATCTATTTAGGACAGATGCTTTTACACAGTCCTCCTCCTCACACACACTCTTTTCTACTTTGAGCTTAGCAATACCCCCTCTGGACTTTCTCCTTTCACTAATGTATCTATAGAAAGTCTTGTCACCTTCTTTTACTGTTTATGCTAGTGTTTCCTCAGTTTGGTACTTTGCCTGCCTTACTGCCTTCCCTGCTTCCCTCAGGGCAGTTTGGTATGCCTAACTATCTCCCTCCTGCTGTGTTCCCTTATATTTCCTGAAGGCCAACCTTTTGGCTCTGACCTTTTCTGCTACTGTATTTGAGAACCAAAGTGGTTTCCTTCCTCTTTTGCACTTCCTTTTCTGTCTAACACAATGGGATGTTGCTTCAAGTATTGCATCCTTAATGCTTGCCCACTTTGCCTGTACCCCCTCACCTGTGTTTCTTTTTGCCAGGGCTGGCTTAACTCTGTTGGCCATCTTATCAAAGTCAGCTCCTCTGAAGTCCCATATTTTTGCCTTGGAATGGGATGATTTAGTTGTAGTGGCCAAATTGAACCATACCATGTGATGGTCACTGGCCCCCAGGTGACCTTCTACCTGGAGATCTGTGATCCCTTCCCTGTTAGCCAGTACTAGATCTAGGATAGCCCTGTCACTTGTAGGTTGTTGTACCAGTTGTTTGAGGCCCTCCCCCTGCAGGGAATCCACCATGTGTCTAGTTCTGGCAGATGTTCCTGCTGGTATTGACCAATCTGTATCTGGCATGTTGAAGTCACCCATTATCAGAACCTCCCCTTTAGCTGTCATGTTTTGTATATCTTCTAACAGTAATGTGTCCATGCCCCCCGGTCTGGGGGCCTGTAGACAAAAAACAGTTCTTATGGCTGTCCCATTTCCTTTTTCCAGGGTGACCCACAGTTCTTCTGGCTCCTTATGTGTATTCTGAACCTCTGTAGCTTTGATATTTTCATTGAAATACAGGGCCACCCCCCCCCCTCGGTTTCTTCTGAACAGTACATAGCCAGGTACTGAAGTCTCCCAAGTGTGGTTACTGATAAACCATGTCTCACTAATTGCTACTATGTCCAGTTTAGCCTCTGACATTATTGCCTGCAGGTCTGGGATCTTATTTCTCAGGCTGTTAACATTTGTGTACATGATTTTCCATTGGCCAGATTTTGGTGTGTTAGTTGTTGGGTGAGGTCTGGCATTTCCCCTGTGCGTCGTATGGGGAGACGGACCTTTTTTCTTACCTTGTGATGCAAATGAACTACAAACATGCTGAATCCCTGTTTGACCACTAGCCGAGAGGAGAGGGTTGTCGTTCCCATTTGGCGTATGGGATGCTGCACCCCTCTCCCCATTTACTAGTTTAAATACCCTGCAAAGACATCAAACTTCTGCCCCAATGCACTGACTCCCTCCTTAGTCAGATGTAGTCCATCAAATTGAAAGAACTTTCGTTCCCAAAACTGTTGCACTTCCCTACAAATCTGTGTCCTTTTTCCTGGCATCAGCCCTTTAGCCACATGTTTAGCTCCACTATCTCCCCTTCTCTGACCTTCCGTCCATCTGCCCCCCTCTCCCAGACTGGCAGGATCTCAGAGAAGGAGATGCTGGACGATATGGATATCTCAGTCTGAGAGGGTGGAGAGAGGAGGTAGGTGGGGCATAAATACAAGGTTAAGAAAAAAATAGTGTATATAATAAAGGACTCATTGGGCATCCTTGCCTGACTCCTATTGTAAGTGGAATGGGGGGTTATTAATCGTTCTCCAACGAGGGGTATAACTGATGCTATCCCATAGAGTGTTTGAATACCTTTAATAATCCTACAAGAGTAGGGGAATTTTTATTATCATAATCAGCAAACAAAAAAGAATTCAAACAGTGTTAAGTCACACAAAAACATCAATACAGCATATATATATATATATATATCATAATACCAGCAAGAAATATTGCAGTCATACATTCTTAATACAATATAAATTATAAACAATTCCATCAAAGATATATTACAAAAACTGAGAGGAAAATTAATAAACAAAACAATATAACATCTAAGAATATAAAGGAATATTTACTCTTTCCAAAATACAACATTTTGTAAGGCTATGTGTTCAAAATTTTTAGAGCAAAACTAAAAGAAAAAAGGGAAAAAGAAGGGGAAAGAGAGAAAAAAACTAATTCAAAAAGTCTGAATGAACTATACTAAATTTAACCCATAAAGGTTATAGCCAATCTATAGAGTCCTATCTAGATTGACAAATAAAGAAAAATCCCCATAACCCTGAATTTTCAATCTCGAAATTGCTTTAGCAATCAAACTTGGCTTCCCAGCCAAATGCCCTTTGAGGTAACCCTTGCCTTAGTGTTTGCGCATAGAGGTTCTTTGTCTTTTAAATAGTTGTTTTATTTTAATGGGTTCACCACAACATATCCAAGGCACACTGTCTTAGGGTAGCTGGTCCATTCCACTGGGGTGTCAAACAGACGAGGCATACTGATGAGTCCTGGTAGGACGAAACACGTGTCTATGTCTTCTGTTAGCACCCTTTGCAAACTGAGTGAGAGGCCTTTCGGCACCATGCAATTCTACTTAAAGTTGGACCAGCATAACATTCTGTGGTGATTTGCATATGCAGCCCATGATGCTTTGCATTGTGTGGGCATGTGTGATTTTGTATTTTCATACCAAATAATGCCTCTTATGAAAAGTATTGTTATTGAATGGTGAAACGGCATCTCACATTCCATATATAATACTTAAAACAAAGCAAAATCAACCACAATGTCCCTTTATCATATTGAAATGTAGTTACTGGCAAAATCCCTGTACACAACATTTCTAATGTTAAAGGGTATAAAGGAAAGGTAGACCATTTCCTGAAAACAAGGCTCCAAAATTCTATTATAAAAGGACATTCCAAAAATAAATGTCCCATAGTCTCAACTAATTCAAAACAAGTACCCCAAGGAAATACCAATCAGCAATCTGCTTATGCTTTAAATTAGCACGTTTTACCGTGTAAAGATAACCATAGCACATCCCACATATGAGGTGGGATCCAGGGAGAGGTTAACATATTGCCAATTGAGAGCTTTATTTGATATGAATAACAATCAAATGGGGGCCAAATCTCGAAAATATTTTTGTAAAATATAAGCATACAGTTCTTTTCTACTAAAATGCAAGAAAGTATGTCTTGATATACCCCATAATTTAATTTTTCCAAAACATAATTTAAGAGATTGTGGGAGATGATTTATGGACCGTTGTCTTGGGAATGTCTCATATTCAGGCCAGAAAAGACATAAATCACCCATAGTATCCTGAAGCCATGATTTCCATTGTGTGTCTCTATCTGTAAATAAAGGTTTTACATTTGTATAGAGAAACATAGTAAAAAAGAAAACTACAGGATGTAACATTTTTAGACCCCCATGTTTTTTCTCCCTAAACAACAAAGCTCTCTTTATGGGGTTTAGACTACTGCCCCAAATACAAGAAAAGAAACAACCATGTAACTGTGTCTCCAAAATAAGAGGAAGACTAAATACTGCACTTAAATATAAAAATATAGGTAATAAAAAAGTTTTGACCATTTGAATCCGTTTCAGTTTAGGCAATCTCCATGTATTCCAAACACCTACCTTAGTTTGTGCTTCTTGTAGTTTAAATTTCCAGTTTAAATATGCTAAATCTCCTGCTCCAAATAAAAGGCCCAGAATTTTATAAGTATCCTTAATCACCGGTATACCAATAACCTGTGTAAAATGAAATTGCTCTATCCCCAATGTTATACAATTACATTTCTCATAGTTAATTTGTGCACCAGTATATAACAAAAAACCCTGCAAAACTCTTTTTAAAGCAAGTGCAGAGGGAGATCCCCGATCAAGAAACATAAATCATCAGCATATCAACATACATTTCTACTGGATCAGTACTTGAAAAAAGAGAGTCCCCAGATACTATCATGACCATACACCCGCCTTATTAAGGGATCAATAGTAAATAAATACAAAAGAGCACTAAGGGGACATCCTTGACGCACGCCCCGTAATATGGGATATATATTTCCTAACCATCCGTTACAAATGGCTTGAGCAGTAGCATTAGTATAACAGGTTTTTATCCATTCTATAAAGGTATGTGGTATACCATACCCAGCTAAACAATCCCATAAATACCCATGTCTTACATTATCAAAGGCTTTTGCCTGGTCCAAACTTAAAATCAAACCTTTAAGTTCCCCTGTAGATCCCTTATGAAAAAGTTCACGCTAAAGTATTAAACTATCAGTTATGTTCCTATTAGGAATGGAACATGTTTGTGCAGGGTGTAAAAGGAAATGTGCATTAAGTAACAGTCTATTGTTTAATATTTTGGTAAACAGTTTAAAATCCGTATTTAGTAGAGTTATAGGTCTCCAGTTTAACAAATCCCCTCTGTCCCCTTTTTTGTACATAAAAACCACTAGCCCTTCGTTCATGCTTTCAGGCAATATTCCTGTTTTTAGAATTTCATTCAAAACTCCAGTAAATTCTTCCAATAACTGTTGAAAAATTATGTTGTATATTTCATATGGAATACCATCCTTCCCTGGGGCTGTACTAGCTCTTGTTTGTGCCAGAACTGCAGAGACCTCTAGCGTTGTGATATGTGCTACTAAGATAGATGACCCTGAATCTGAAATTTGGGGCAAATTATACCGTCCCAACCAGTTAACATGTGTGTGACTCAGAGGTTCAGCAATTTCAAAGAGATTCTGCACATGCCTATCAACAATACGTATAACCTCCCTGGGATCTGTACACCAAACCCCTGCCTGATCAGTAAGACCTATCACGTGTTTCTGATGTTTTTGAGAAGCACTAAATTGAAACGAATTCAAAAAGGCCTTTGTACCCTGGGTACCAAAAGTCGTTCATTATCCAAAGATTTGGCACGGTTGTATTGGAATTTATTCATCCGTTCTCTTATTTTGTATAACTTGGGAAGGACTGAGGCCTCGCCGTTAGCTGCATGAAAATGCAAATCCAAAAATTCCTTTCTATATTCTAAATAGGTATCAGTTTTATATTTACCATACAGTCTCCCTATAGTTTGAAAAAAACGTTTAATACCAGTTTTTGTATCCATCCACCATTCCCGATAAGTATCATTGAGACATGCAACAGATTTAGTGGCCTGTAGAATAGCTAAGAAACCCTCTTCTACAGTAGGAAGAAGTAATAGAGCCAAATTCATCCTCCAATATCCTGGACCACGATGCACAGGCATATGACTCGCCACCATAACTGCTATAATGGCATGGTCAGATGAAGTAACAGGCGATGTTCTAGTATCTATAACCTTCAGGGAGTCTGAAAGAAACCAAAAATCTATCCGTGTGGCTTTATTGCCTTGAAAGAATGTTTTTGCCGGAGTCCCTGTAAGGGCCATAACATCACTAAGGACTGTTTGAACTAGTAAATTATTAAGGCAAGTAGCATCACAAAACATTTTAGTGGTTTGATATCCCCTATCCGTTCTATATCGACTACAGTTAAAATCACCACCCAAAAAAACATACTTAGAGGTAAATAAATAAGGTTGAAATAAATGAAATATCTCAATACGTGCCAATTTAGTCTGGGTTGCATAAACGTTTATAAAACGACACTGTAATCCATTAATTACTACATCCAACAACAATACATGACCGGAAAAGGGTCTACTAATTGTATTACCCTTGCAGTGGGATTATTAAGGGCAATACCTATACCACTACACAGGTCTTCACCCACTGACGAATGTGTAACCTCCCATCTCCAGCCAGCAGATGCTAATTCAACATCAGGTTTGGAATGCAATCTAGTATCCTGCAAGAAAACCACATCATAATCCTTATTCTCAAAAAGGGACAGAATCAACTCCCGTTTCCTCTCAGATAGCATACTATTTACATTCAAAGAGGCTACCGAAAGATTGTAAACTGCTAACATCAGAAGAGAAAAAAACAGCCATATCCTCAAACACATTATAAACATACTATTTTTTCTTTTTCCCTTTCCTCATTCCCAATCTATTCTTTTTCTTTTTAACCGAGTCACCTTGTGGCAAATTTTGATCTATATCAGATGCACCATCATGTTGTGAGGAATGTACAGAAACTGAGTCAGACTCAGTACCTGTATCATCCTGTAATACTATAAAGGGATTTTGGTTGGATGTCGTAGGGGGGTCAGGAATCACCATTCTGGTATTTTCAGATCGAAGACTACGTCTTCTGGAAGTTACCAGGGTAAAGGCCTCCTCAGGCGGAAGAGGTGGAGGCATTGAAACTAAACCGGCACCAGAAACCCCCACCTGAGGAACAAGGTTTTCTGTTACTGGCATAGGTTCAGAAACATCAGTAATTATCTGAGGCTGAGGTTCCTTTGGGATCAGGGCATATTCATGGAAAACAGAAATATGTGATGGAGTTCGTCCAGGGGGTTGGGGATGTTCTATGCCTTAAGGCAGCTTTAACCGCTGTATTTATATAAAAATCTTGGATACTATAGTCTCCAGATTTATTCTGAGCAGCCAAAGGGCAATCAACAAAGGAATGTGCTTCTTCACAGAGCGAACACTTACTAGGGTGATGACAGTCAGAAAGGACATGCCCCTGTTCTCCACATTGAGCACATTTAACAATTTCACACATTTTACTCAAATGTCTAGCAGACCCACACTTATAACAATGCCTTGGTTGCCCTGGGCAGAAAATGAAACCCTTATCACGTCCCAAATAGAAACAACTAGGCAAATGCTGTAAGCCTTCATCAGTTTGAAATAAATTAACCTTATATCTCCACCCTCCATTCCAAAAACCTTCATCATCTAGCACAGGTTCAGGATTCCCCTGAAAGGTACATTTCCTTTCTAACCAAGACGTTATATCTTCAACATTCACTCCCTCATTCCGAAAAAGTACAGTTATTACTTTGAATGATTGTTTGGTGAGAGGGATAGCCTGAAAATGTGACCAAGCTGGATTAGTTTTCCAAAGAGCATATCTCATCCAAAACTTGTTTAGCAAGTCTGGTGTACGAAAACTAATGTCATAGTTATTGTTCCCTGGGGTGTGTATAAGAGCGTACACCTCACCTGGGGAAAAACCCAGCATTTGCTTAATTAGAACCTTTCCTATATAGAAATGATCTGGCATACCATCCATAGGACCTAAAAATCATAAACGCACTGCATTTCTACGTTTTGCCAGAGTAACAGGTTTTTTAAACAAACTAGCAAACGTAGCAGGGGGTTGAATAATAACAAGCTTATCCTGTACTGGATATAAATCTGAAACCAAAACATTCACATTATTCAGTGCTTCAGGAGAGTCAGCTTGCAATAACATTGGCTCTGGTAACACGGACCCATTAGCTTGCAAATTAAGTAAACCAGTTTGAGGAGACGAACATAAAGGAGAGTGTAAAGTTTCTAAAGGGGAAGTTTCAAAACAATCATGCTCATAGCTGGATACAGCATCCCCCGAAGAAAATTCAGTCTTTCCCTCACCTTCCCCGCTTGTTCCAGGCAGGGGGATTACCGGGTCGGCTATCCAGCCTCCCTCATCTGTTTGTATCCAGCCTGCCCCCCGGAGAGCTTGTTGTGGGGACCAGGACTCACTAACCACAGGGTTAGAATCCTGGGGCAGGGTTTCATCCGTCGATAGATCTGTACTCATGAAACCTTTTAAAACCTTAAGCACAGTACCTGGTAGGCCCATAGGAGAATCCAAAATGGGCCGTTTTGTTTTTCGATCTTCTTCAGCCTGATGTTGTAGCTTTTTGAACTCAGCCATAGCTTCTTCTATAAGCTTCCGTTTTTTTTCCAGTAAAACATTAAACTCCTCAGACCCCCTGCGGGGCGGCCTGGACTTCACACATAACTGTAGCTTTTCACCTACTATCTCCCGAGATCCGAGGCTCCTCTGAAACGCCTGGTTCTCTCCAACGCCATGCTTCAATAACTTCTGCATTGTGCACCATAAATTCTGCCCATGAGATTCCGACGCCTATGCTGGCCACCGCATGGGGTGCATCCCATTTACTACTGTCCTCACATTTGAAGGTTGAGGTGTGGACAAGCAGCCATCCACCTCCGCTGCTCTCTGCAGCCATCTGATTCCGAAAAATGTGCTGACTCTCTCACAGCGCCTCCACACAGAGTAGGGGAATTTCCCTGGTGTCCTGGCCAAATTTCCCCCATTCATTAAAAATACCACCAACAGCTTAATATGGCTCAAGGTCAGTTGGCATTCATCTGTATCCCCCTCCCCGTGTCTTGCCTGAAAATAGGCATAATTTGTCTAGTGCACTTACCTGGTCAACAAAAACTAAATAAATAAATAAAAGGGGATTTGGTTGGGCCAGAACAGCTTATACCTAATCAGTTTGTAAAAGTGAGGGGATTCATTGGTGAGGAGAAAACCCTGCCACTAGCCAGTGTTCTCCTGGACTAGGGTGAGACAGCAGAGAGGGTGCAAAAAGTGGCCGTGGTAGACAACCTCAGCCTGGATGTGATTATAGAATAATCTACAACAGGGGTGGTGTGTCCTGCAGTTACCACTTGATCAAGACAGCCAAGGCCTGCCAGCCTGAGTGGCTCTGAGGGGTCGAGGTGCTGGATGCCACACCATGCCACGCCAGCGACCTGGGTTTGGAAATAAGCCTGGGCTGTTGGGGATTTCAGGAGAGAGAGAGAGTGAGAGAGATCGAGCGTCAGGGACTGCTCGCCTCTCGGGGGTTCAGGGTTTGCCCGGTACCGCAGTGGCCTCTGTGTTGGCCAGTCCAGATTACACTAAGCAGTTTGTAGTCCAGACAGATGCTTTGGATGTGGGGACTGGAGCAGTCCTCAGTCAGACATCTAATCAGGGCAAGGACCACCCAATAGTGTACCTTAGCAAGAAGTTACTTCCCCGAGAGCAGGCATATTCCACAGCTGAAAAGGAATTCCGTGTGGTGGTATGGGCCCTGAAGAAATTAGAGCTGTACCTCTATGGGAGACACTTCGAGGTACAGACCAATCACAACCCCCGGTATGGTTAAATCAGATGGGGAAAACAAATGGACGGCTACTCCGATGGAGTATTGCCCTGCAACATGACAATTACCCACAGCGCTGGGTCAGCCAACGCAAATGCAGATGGCCTATCTCACCAGTTAGACCAGTAAACACAATCATGGAAACTCTACCATACAATAGGGGTGTGTTCACATAAATCCAGTCTAAGTTGGGAGGGATGTGGAGAGTTTGCCACCTACTGGGATACTACAGACATATTTTTTTTTGTTATATTTTCTTCTGTGATTTTGTTTAGTCTTTAAAGCAGCAGTACTCCCTATCTAGGAAGTGATCACTTTCCATTTTCTGTAGATCTATAGAAAATATGGCGTCTGCCTGTCTGTCTATCTTTTACTGCTGCTGTCAACATGGCGGGAAGCAGAAATGTAAACAAAAACAAAGGAAAACTAAGCAGATTACAAGGTGATAGACTTATTTGTGGTCTTAGGCTTTTATTAATTGAGTGTATTGGTTGTACTATAGTATGCGTATGATTTCATTTATGAATGACTGTTTATATATTTGAAGTGTTGATTTTATTATGTACGGCGCCTTGTTTTTCTGAAAGGCGCCTAAAAAATTAAAAAATTATTATTATTATATATTATTATTATTACTATAGTACAATGCTGGTGGGAAAGAGTGCCAGGGACATGCTCAACAGAGCACAGAGAATAAACTGTCAAAAAAGAGCGATTTTCTTTTTTTACATAGTACTTCTGCTTTAAAAGGGTTATGTGCAGAAGAGTATGGCTATGTTTAAAATTTCCAAACAGGCCAGAACTAAGGGTTGCCAAAAGATGCCTGTGACAGGGTTGAATAGGACCCTGTCCTAGTTATTATGGAGAGTTTGAATGTAGGGATCTATTCTGTTCTTTCTTTTCCATCTCTTGTCTCTCTGATTGCACAACCAAATTTTCCTGTGAGACCTAGGATTTAATCACCCCGACAGTCTCACAATTCTTTGCCTCTCACTGTCTCTCAGTCTTCCCTTGCTGTTCTGTCTTTTTTCCTCCCTTGCATATTTGCTGGTATAAAAATATATGCAAATCATTATGTGGAAATGTAACTGATAGGGATAAAAAATAGGGTCAAAAGTTTGAAAACTAGACCGAAGAACTGACGAGCATTGAACTCTACTGCGAGGAACTTTGACAAGCCGACAGCCGGAAAGAACGGGAAGGCGGGCGTGGGAACCGCACCTTTATATTGATGTTGCATGACGTTGGTCACCTGATGTGGGGGTGGTCCCCCGTCAGAGACTGCTAGCTAGAAATTTTTCCGTGGGGTCCTGCCGCCTGGCAGGTCAGTCCTATATGTGAATACCTACAGCAAGAGACCTCTCACAGTAAAATCTGATATTGGGATCCCTTTGTTTAGAAATTATATAGTGTTACTGTTGAAATGTATATAATTATAGATTGAGATGATTGCAAAGCTATTTGGGACTCAAGGGGTTAACCTGAAATGCAATGTTTCAGCCTTTTCCAGAAGCTGTGGAGAAGGGGCCTCAGTTCTGGGACATTATGTTCTTCATGCACATGCCTGATATTTACAAGAACATTTTAGAAAAAAACAGAATGCTTGTTAAGAAGGGGGGTAGTTGCAAGGACTTATAAAAATAAAGCTGCAATTTCTTGCAAGGGACACAGAGATTGAAGAAAAACTGAGATGGATCTTCTCTGTTTATTCGGCCTTTGTAAATAGTTATTCTGAACTGTATTTTTTTATTTGTATTCATAATAAAACTCTTGTTGCAAATTTTACACTTACTCCTGTTTTGTCCTATGCTTCCTGACCTGTGCCTCGACAACAGATGGGTTTAGAAGTGGGATTTATGCCGTGCATACTCTAAGCCAGGAGTTTAGTGCATGGGTACTGGACCTAGTACCAGGGAAGCACAGAGAAAGGTATAGATTCTGCAGTAGCAAGTCTATGAGTGGTTACAAGGAGAATGGCAGCCAAACTAGCAGAGACAGAAGTCCAAACTGAGATTGTACAGCCAGCACAAGTTATGGAAAAAGAACAGACAGTGACAGAACCTGAAAGCCTGATGGACATTTTCAAATGGTGGGCTATATAACAAAAAGAGACACAGAAGCAGACAGAAAAACAGATTGAACGTTTAGAAGCGCCGAGGAGAGAAGAGATGCAGCGACAGGAGCAGCAATGGCTCGATGCTTTGCAAGCTGTCAAAGGCAGAGGATCTGGCATAGATCCAGATGAGCAATAAAACACAAGCACCTTAAAAGTCATTAAACTTATAAAGTTGTGTCCCTCGGATAATATTGAGGCATACCGGACAACTTTCGAAAGAGTTGCCACAGCCTGCCAATGGCCAAAGCAGCAATGGACAATCAGACTGGTATCCTACGTGACAGGGAAATCCCAACTTGCCTACAACAATATGGACACTTCACAGTCAGAAAACTATGACTTGGTGAAAAGCAAAATCCTGAAAAGGTATTACATCTCAGGAGAGACCTACAGGCAGAGATTTCAATCTCTGAAGTACAACTAAGTCGACAATCCTCGAGAAGCCTTGGCCCGATTCAAGAGAACTCCTGATAACATGGCTCCAACCAGAGAGCAAAACAGTCCCACAGATCATCGACACATTTGCAATGGAGCAGTTCATCAACATCCTGCCTACAGATGTGCAGCTCTGAATAAAGCAACATCGACCAGAAAGTGGAGAAAAGGTTGTTTCTTTGGCCGAAGACTACCAAATGGCCAGACAGATGCCACAGCAGTGAGGTAATAGCCAAGCACCGATAAGATACTCTTTTTCCCATTTAAACTCCAAGTCTGATAAAAACTCTGGTGGGGATAACAAATCTGTGCCCAAATATGTTATTTGCTACAACTGTAATAAGCCAGGTCATATTGCAAGAAATTGCTGTAAGAAGAGTGACACTGGAGCAGATTGCTGTATAGATTTTACTGGCCTGAATTGATGAAGATGTTGCTACATACTGCAATTCCTGTGCTGAGTGTCAGAAAGTAGCCCCCATCACTAGAAAAGACAAGGTGCCCCTGGTGCCCCTACCCTTGATAGATGTGCCTTTTGAGAGAATTGCAATGGATTTGGCTGGTCCTTTAGATAAAAGTAAAAAGGGGAATAGATTTATCCCGGTAGTATGCGACTACGCTACTCGATACCCAGAAGCAGTTCCAATGCGTACTGTGACACCTTCAAAAGTGGCAGCACAGCTTGCAAAAATTTTCAGTGGAGTGGGCATACCTAAAGAAATTATTACTGATCAAGGTAGTAATTTTGGTGCTGCATTACTTAAGGAGCTGTACAGACTACTAGGTATCACTGCCATAAGAACCTCCCCCTATCACCCCAGACAGATGGTCTTGTTGAGCATTTTAACCAAACCCTAAAATGCAAGTTAAAAAGGTTTGTAAAAGGGAAAGGGAAAGATTGGGACCAATACTTGCCTCACCAACTTTTTGCTTACAGAGAAGAGCCACAGGCATCAACAGGGTTTTCACCATTTGAAATGTTGTATAGTAGGCAGCCAAGTGGGCCACTGGAGGTGATAAAAGAAACGTGGGAAGATAACTCCACTCAGAAACCATCTATAATATTTCACATGTGTGCCCTAAGAAAGAAGCTGGCAAAATATGTTGAAATTGCCCATAGAAATCAGGAAGAGGCTCCAAACCAGCAGAAAGTATATTATGACCACGGGGTAAAAGAAAAACATTTTGAGCCAGGTGAAAAGGTTCTACTACTGTTACCCACAACAGAAAATAAACTGTTAATGAAGTGGCAAGGGCCTTATAGATTGCTTAGACGTACTGGCACTGTTAACTATGAGACTGAGACCCCTGACAGGAAAAATCCTACTAAGATATACCATGCTAACCTCCTCAAGAAATGGGTTGAAAAAATGCCAAAAGCTGCTTTACTAGTTTTGCCAGAAACTGATAAAGAAGATACTGATGTAGCTTATGATAGACTGGAACAAACTGTAACTGCTGATGCTGTATAAGTGAATGTTTCCTTAACCTCAGAACAAACTGCAGAAATTCATGATGTGCTAAAGACATTTAACAGTACTTTTACCACAGTACCAGGCCGAGCAAAAGGGGTGAAGCACGTAATAGTGCCAAGGAATGCTCATCCTATTAGGCAAAAGACACACAAGTTACCAGAGCAGTTAAGAGCTGACGTGGTTAAGGAAATACAAAAAAAAATGAAAGAACTGGGTATCGTAGAAGAGTCGAGGAGTGCGTGGTCATCTCCAATGGTAATTGTAAACAAAAAAGAAGGGGGTGTTAGAATCTGCCTTGATATTAGGAAACTTGATCAAGTGTCAGAATTTGACAGTTATCCTATGCCCAGAATAGATGATTTGGTGGACAGACTGGGGAGTGCATATCAGTACCCTTGATCTCACCAAGGGTTACTGGCAAATCCCTTTAGCTAAAGAATCCCGAGACAAAACTACATTTGCCACTCCTGTTGGATTCTATCAGTTCACCACCATGCCATTTGGTTTACATGGTGCGCCACCTATATTTCAGCAGTACATGGATGTAATTTTATCCCCCTCACACTGGTTATTGTGCTGCATACCTGGATGATGTCATGGTCTACAGTCCAGACTGGAAAAGCCACCTGGAACACCTACAAGCAGTTATCCAAGCTATCAAAAATGCAGGTCTGCCTATTAATCCTACCAAATGTGCACTGGGCATGCAGGAAACCAGATATTTGGGCTATGTGTTGGGAAATGGAGAAGTTAAGCCAGACATTTCTAAAACAGAAGCAGTAGCTAACAGCCCTGTCCCTAAAACCGAGAAACATGTCAGGTCATTTTTAGGGCTGGCTGGTTATTATTGGAGATTTGTTCCCAACTTTGTAGAGGTAGGTACTCCCCTCACTGAACACATGAAAAAACGTTACTCAAATAATGTGAAAAGGACACCAGAGTGTGATGAAGCTTTTCAAGCCATTAAGGCTGCATTATGTTCAGCCCGTCTTAAGAAGCCAAGATTTTGAGAAACCATTTGTGTTACAAACAGATGCATCAGAGGTAGGCCTAGGTGCAGTCCTAAGTCAAAATATAGATGGGACGGAACATCCTAGTCTGTACATAAGTAGGAAGTTGCATGACAGAGAGAAAAGGTACTCCGCCATTGAAAAGGAATGTTTAGCAGCAAAGTGGGCCATGGAGTCCCTTAAGTTTTATTTGTTAGGAACTGACTTTGTACTTGTAACAGATCACAATCCTCTCTGTTAGCTTAACCAAATGGAAGATAAAAATTCCAGAATCACATGGTGGTACCTGGCACTACAGCCATTTAAATTCAAAGTGATACACAAGTCTGGTAAAGAGAATAGCAATGCTGATTTTCTGTCAAGATATGGATCAGGAATTGAGGGTTCTGAAGGTTGAAAAACAAATGTACGAGTTTAAACTTTACTGTTTGCTGTACTGCTATAGAAAAAAGGATACTGCACATATGCTTAAATTCTGAAAGTTAAAAGCTAATGCTAATACAGAATTAATAGAAAGTTTTGGAAACCTATTTAATAAAATAGGTTGCCTCTTAAAGAGGGGGGGTGTTTGTGACAGGGTTGACTAGGACCCTGTCCTAACTGTTATGGAGAGTTTGAATACAGGGTTCTGTTCTTTCTTTTCCTGTCTCTTGTCTGTCTGGTTGTGCAACCAAATTTTCCTATGAGACCTAGGATTTGATCACCCTGACAGTCTCGCAATTCTTTGCCTCTCACTGTCTCTCAGTCTTCCCTTGCTGTTCTGTCTTTTTCCCTCCCTTGCATATCTGCTGGTATAAAATATATGAAAATCATTATGTGGGAAATGTAACTGATATTGGGATCCCTTCGTTTAGAAATTATATAGCGTTACTGTTGAAATGTATATAATTATAGTTTGAGATGATTGCAAAGCTTTTTGGGACTCAAGGGGTTAACTGGAAATGCAATGTTTCAGCCTTTTGCAGAAGCTGTGGAGAAGGGGCCTCAGTTCTGGGACATTGTGTTCTTCATGCACATGCCTGATATTTACAAGAACATTTTAGAAAAAAACAGGATGCTTGTTAAGGGGGTGTGTGTGCAAAGACTTATAAAAACAAAGCTGCAATTTCTTACAAAGGACACAAAGATTGAAGGAAAACTCAGATGGATATTCTCTGTTTATTTGGCCTTTGTAAATAGTTATTCTGAACAATTTTATTTTTTATTTTATTGGTATTCATAATAAACCTCTTGTTGTGAATTTTACAACTGCTCCTGGTTTTTCCTATGCTTCCTGACTTGTGCCTCGACGACAATGCTCATGTGTTTGTTTGTTTTTTAAAGGGGTACATAGTTTCGCTTTAAGGTCACAGGAAAGAGAGAATGTCTTGCAAAATATTTGACATTCCTCTGTGATCTGGGAACAGGTTGATTAGACAGGAAGCTAGGAGTTCATTTTCAAAGGGGATTTCCCTGGTCAACTAATCAAAAGGAAGAGGGTCATAAAACTCAGGAGGCGGAAGAAGATGGCCCTGTTATAAAAACGTTACGATCAAAAGGAAAATAACTTAAGCAGGAGGTGTCAGAAAGTTACCACATTTTTTTATAAGTGCCAGGAAGCTGAGCTGTTTGGGGGAGATGACACCTGAAATATTAATCATGATGATTCCCTCAAAGTTTGGGAAAGAACAAGAGAGACCCGTGCTGGCCTAAAAGATAAAGCCACCAGCTATAAACCAGAGAGGGTTTTTACAGACTGCCAGAGGGGCTATATATATATACCCCTGTGAACAGAAGCTCATTGCAGTGCATTCTGGACACTCTTCTGACAACAAGAGAAGCAAGACTGCCACAGAGACAGACTAAGAACCAGTGAATGCTACAGAAGGACTGAAACTTTTGCCAACTTGTTTTGTTTTCTGGATGTTGGATTTTCTATGAACCAGGTAGAAAAGAACAGTTACGTGAGAACTTACAGTAACAGTAGATCTTAAAGAGAGGATCTTGCAGTAGGTATTCCCAAATAGAACTAAGCTGCCAGGCATCAGGACCCCACGGAAAAATCTAGCTAGCAGTCTCTGGCGGGGGACCACCCCCACGTCAGATGACCAGCATCAGAAATGTCAGTATAAAGGGGCAGTCCCCCACACCCGCCTTCCAGTTCTTTCCTGCCAAAGGCCAAAAGGGCATGACAGGAGAGAAGAGGATATGCCCCCTAAGAAGAAGAGAAGAAACTCAGGGGGATGGAGGAAGGGAAGGTAATACCTACTGCAAGAGCCTCTCTCGAAGATCTACTGTTACGGTAAGTTCTTATGTAACTGTTCTATCTTGCTTCCAGAGGGCTCTTGCAGTAGGTATTCACAAACAGGACTGAGTCCCAAGCAGTCTGAGACAATGCTGAGAAAGGGAGAAGGAAACATCACCTACAGTAAATTGGAAAGGCTAAACAGGGATCCATGCCAGAAGTCCCTGCAAGACAGCCAATCCGAAGCCCGCTTTACGGCAAGAGGCCACGTCCAAACTGTAATGTTTCATAAGGGTATGGACAGAAGTCCAAGTGGCAGATGCACAGATTTCTGCGGCTGACACATTTCTGAAACAAGCAGCAGAGGCAGCATCTCCTCTTGTGGAGTGGCCTCTGACTTGATCCGGAAGGGCCTTGTTGTATTTGTTATAACAGAAAGTAATGCAGTTTGCTAACCACTTAGAGAGACACTGCTTGGAAATAGCATTGCCTTCTCTCTTGTGCGCAAAGGAAACGAAAAGTTGATTCATTTTTTTTGAGATCCTTTGTTCTGTTAGTAGTATCTCAGAATCCTATAAACATCCAGCGTATGCAGAAGGTACTCTCTGTGATTTGAGTGCTCCGGAAAAAAGACTGGGAGCTCAATGGATTGATTCAGTGTGGATTCAGCCACCACTTTTGGAAGAAACTTAGGATTCGTACGCATGGCCACCCATTCCCTATGGAAAATCAAGTAAGGAATCTTACACATCAGGGCTTGAAGCATGGAGATCCTCCAAGCTGAAGTGATGGCCACAAGAAAAAGTGTCCTCCAGGAGAGAAATTTTAGATCTGCCACCACTGCTGGTTCAAAGGGAGGTAACGTGAGCTTCTCCAAAATGAAATTCAGATTCCATAGAGGAACAGGATTGCGGATCAGGGGTCTTAAGTGAAGAACCCCTTTAAGGAAAGTCTTGGAAACCTCCAAATGAGCAACTGTCTTGTCCCCCAAAGGAATGTGGTAGGCTGAAATGGCCGCCATATGAACCTTCAAAGAGGAGTAACTAAGGCCCAGATCATAGAGGTGCCTCAGGTAATCCAGGATTTTGGTTGCAGGGCATGAAAAAGGTTCCAGATCCTTGGTACCTGCCCAAATGGAAAATTGCTTCCACTTCATGGCATAGGTAGACCTGGTGGAAGGCTTTCTGGCCTTCACCAAAATGTCCGCTACCAGAGGCGAAACGCTAAAGCAAGCCATGGCTACGTCTGTAGGAGCCAAGCATAAAGGTGGAGCGATTTGAGTCCTGGATGGATCAGGGTCCCCTGTTCCTGGGTCAGCAATTCCTGCAACAGAGATAGTGGAAGAGGAGGTTCCTCTTAAAACTGATGCAGAAGAGAGAACCAAACTTGCCTCGACCAGAATGGAGCGATGAGAATCATTCGCATTCCTTCTGCCTGAAGTTTATTCAGTACCCTCAGAATCAAAGGAATTGTGGGGGGGGGGGGAATGTAGATGAATCTGCCCTTCCAGCACAGAGACAGCGCATCCTGACAAAAAACATCTCGCCCTGGAGCGAGCGAGCAGAAGGCTGGGAGCTTGGCATTGTCAGAGGAGGCAAACAGGTCCACCTGAGGAGTCCCCCACTACTCGAAGATATCCTTTATGACCTCTTTCGAGTTCCCACTTGTAAGACTTGGCTGACGAGTGACTGAGAGTATTTGCCAGAGTGTTTTGCACGCCTGGCCTATGGACTGCCATCAGACGCATGTTGTTCTGAGATGCCCAATACCAGACTCTCATTGCTTCCCAGCACAGGGGATAGGAACGAGTTCCTCCCTGTTTGTTGAGATACCATACTACACACATGTTGTCTGATGGGATCAGAAGGTGACCAGGAAGAATGAAGAGAAGAAGAGCCTGTAGGGCATACAGAACAGCCCTCATGTCGAGAACGTTCATGTGTAACCTTTTCTCAAAGTGAGACCAGGTTCCCTGCGTTTTGTGAGACCCTAGGTGGGCTCCCCAACCTGCCCCTGACGCGTCCATGGTCAGAGTCTGAGTGGGATGATCAGTGCAGAACGGGACCCCCAGACTGAGTTTCCTCTGAACTGTACACCACTGCAAGTCCCTGATCATCGGGTCTGACACTAGGACCTCATGATCCAGATCGTTCTGGGATTGGTCCCATTGAGAACAGAGAGTCCACTGTGAGACTCTCATATGGAGTCGCACCAGAAGGACAGTTGGGATGGCTGCCGCCACGAGTCCGAGAAGTCGAAGGACCTTCCGGGCCATGACCCGTCTGAGGCAAGACAGAAGGCATGCTTGGGTTAGGAGCATCTTGCTTCTGTCTGGGGGCAGAAAGGCCCTGCATAGGGTCATGTCCAACACTGCCCCAGTGACCTTCAAATTAATGAAGTAATATGTATGGCAAATAGTGTTATTTGGGTGATCAAACAGAACTTTAAATCAAAGGAGAAAGAAGTACTTATGCCACTTTATAGGGCATATGTTCTCCCACATTTAGATTTCTCGTCACAGTTTTGGTGTCCCTACAAAAAACAATATATTGTTAAAATTGAAAAAATCCAGTGGACATTTACCAAAATGATAAATGGCTTGAAAGATATGTCATATGAAAATAGATTACAATCTCTTAACCTAATGTCATTATTTACTAGAAGATTAAGAGGGGATCTCCTATTAATGTATGACATTATTAATGACCCTCCTTTATTGGAAAACCTTGGGTTTAATTTTAAAGAAGATACCCACAACCTTAGAGGACACCCGTTACAGATTCAACAAAGACGTTATAAACATTACCAAGAAGTATTTTTTCACATTACATGCTGTAAAGATCTGGAATGCTCTTCCAATTGATGTTATTATCAGTACCTCAAAAAAGATTTTTAAGAAACAGTTGGATAAATTTATTATAACACATCCTACTTTTGATTATTATTAATCAATAGGAGCAAATATGAGCCTCACCACTCCCTAGCTCCTAATACAATCTTAGCATGAACTGCAGCTGTTGACAAAAGACCAAGTGGGACCTGGCTTGGTTGACCGTGATCCCCAGGCTGGAAAAAACCTCCAGGGTAAGGGAAAGGGATTGTTGGAGGTCCTCCCTGGACGGAGCCTATAGGAGTCAATAGTCCAGGTAAGGGAAAACTTGAACTCCTTGGGTACGCAGGAAGGCTGCCACTACCGCCAGGCATTTGGTGACTACTCTGCGGGCTGAGGAAAGGCCAAATGGGAGGGCCCTGAACTGGTAGTGTGCACCCTGGAAACAAAAATGGAGGTATCTACAGTGGGAAGGGCTTATGGGGATATGCCGGTAGGCATCCTGCATATCCAGGGCGCATAGCCACAATGCCGACCAGAGCAGGGGAAGAAGACTCTGCAGAGAGAACTTTCGGAATCTTTTGTACTCCACAAACTGCTTTAGAGAACTGAGATCCAGGAGGGGTCTCAGGTCGCCTGTTTTCCTTGGTACTAGGAAGAAGTGTAAATAGTAACCCGTCTCCAGGTGGGGGGGAGGAGACGGATTCTATCGCTGCCTTTCTGAGAAGGGAGCTGATCTCCTCGAATACCAATGGTATGTGATGAGGGGAGTATGACGATGGAGGAGGAGGTGGTCTGTGGGGTGGTTTTTGGGTAAACTCTATAGAGTGTCCCATTGACACCAACTGTAGAACCCGCGCATCGGTAGTTATTCTCTCCCAGCCCAGCATATGGGAGGAAAATCTTCTCCCTACTGGTTCCTCTGGAGGTACTAGATCGAGAGGGAGAGGCAGGGAGTCAGGAGGCCGAGGGAAGAGCGGCGGCCGGGGCTCCAGGAGTCTTACGAGACTTACTTGCGGGAGCTTTGGCCGCTGTTGCGGCTCGGCATTTATTGGGACGCTTAGCCTGCATCTGCTTCTGTTGCTGGCAGTTTCGGCACCAAAAGGGACGCTTCTGGCCCTGAAAGGATTTGTACATGGTCTGGACCGACTTTGATGTCAAATCCTTCTCTTGTAATTCAGTGATGAGGTCTTTAACATCACCTCCAAACAAAACTGAGTCATGGAAAGGGATGTCATGTATAGCTGTCTGTACCTCAGAGGCCAAACCTGAAACATGAAACCAGGCATGACGACGTAAACCTACGGCGACAGCTGAGCTTCGACATGCAGCGCTCACCGCATCATAAGTGGCACGGACCATGTGCCTACATGCTGAACGAAACATAGAAACATAGACTTTGACGGCAGAAAAGGACCACTTGGCGTACCCAGTATGCCCATTTCCCTACCTACTGGATAAGCTGCAGATTCTAGTTAACCAACAGCCTGCTTCCTGCAACCTCCCACTATAACTGCTTTGTGTCTGTCCCATGCATATTTGAATTCCCCCACTGTTTTAGACCCAATGACCTCCTCAGGAAGGCTGTTCCATGTATCCACCACTCTCTCGTGAAAAGAATTTCCTCACATTACCCTGAGTTGTCCCTCTCTATCTTTAAACTGTCCTCCTGTTCTTACACACATCTTTTTCTGAAAGATGCTACCCTCCTGGACTTTGTTGATTCCCTTGAGATACTTGAACGTTTCGATCATGTCCCCCCTGTCCCTCCTTTCATCAAGGGTATACATATTAAGCTCTCTCAGTCTCTCTTCATATGGTTTCTGATGTAGACCCTGCACCATTTTAGTTGCCCTCCTCTGGACTGCTTCCATCCTGTCTATGTCCTTGTGTAGATGAGGTCTCCAAAACTGCACACAGTACTCCAGATGGGGTCTCACCAACTGTCTGTATAGAGGGATAATCACTTCCCTTTTTCTACTTGTGATGCCCCTTCCTATGCATCCCAGTATCCCCCTGGCTCTCCTTACTGACTTCTCCCAGGTCCCTTTCCATTTTTGTTGTTGTTAGTACCTCCCCTGCTATTGTGTACTCTTCTCCTGGGTTTTTGTTTCCCAGGTGCATTACTTTGCACTTCTTTGCATTGAATTTAAGTTGCCATATGTCTGACCATTCCTCCAACCTTGCCAAGTCCCTTCTCATCTTTTCTACCCCCTCTTGTGTATCAACTCTGTTACAGATCTTTGTGACATCTGCAAAGAGGCATACCTTTCCCTTCAGACCCTCTGCAATGTCACTTATAAAGATGTTAAAGAGGATTGGACCCAGTACTGAGCCCTGAGGTACTCCACTAGTAACCCCCCTTTCTTCAGAATGTGTTCCATTCACTATTACCTTCTGTGCCTTGTTGTGCAGCCAGTTCGCTACCCAGGCTACCACCCTGGGACCCACTCCCAGGCTGGCTAACTTGATTATTAATCTTTTGTGCGGGACTGTGTCAAATGCCTTGCTAAAGTCTAGGTAGGCCATATCCACAGCCCCTCCCTGGTCTATTACTTTGGTCATCCAGTCAAAGAAATCAATTAGATTAGTCTGACATGACCTTCCTGCTGTAAATCCATGTTGCTTTGGGTCCTGTGCTCCGCTGGCCTCTAGGTGCTCAACAATTCTTTTTTCAGAAGTGATTCCATCATTTTCCCTACCACTGAGGTCAAACTTACAGGTCTGTAGTTTCCTGCTTCTGCCTTGCTCCCACTTTTGTAAGGAATCACATCTGCCCTCCTCCAGTCCTCAGGTACCACCCCATCCTGCCATGATTTGTTAAAAGTGTGGTCAGTGGTGTCACTAGGTCCCCTTAGTTCTTTTAGGATTCTGGGGTGAATCCTGGCCAGGCCCCATTGCTTTGTCCACCTTGAGTTTTAGGAGTTCTTTCAGGACTCTTTCTTCTGTGAATGGAATGGTATCAACCCCCCTACCCAGAGTGCTTCTATTGTCTGGTTTAGGTAACTACTCCTCATCTTCTTTTGTGAATACTGAGCAAAAGTATTCATTCAGTATCTCTGCCTTTTCACTGTCTCCCTCTGCCCACCTCCCCTCTCCTTTATTAATCTTCACTATCCCTCCCTTAACCTTTCTATGCTCCCTAATGTACCTATAAAAGGTTTTATCCCCCTTTTGGACCGAGTTGGCTATTTTTTCCTCAGTTTGTGCCTTTGCTATTCTGACTGCCTTTCCTACTTCTTTCTGCTTTAGTTGATACAGTTCCCTGTCGTGCTCCCTCTGTGATTCCTTATACTTTTTGAATGCAGCCTTTTTCTCCTTAACCTTCCTTGCCACCTCTTTTGAGAACCATAGTGGTTTTTTTACTCTACTTTGTTTTCTTTATTTGTTTTACACAAAGACTTGTTGCCTCTATGATGGCAGTTTTGATTTTTCTCCATTTTTCTTCCAACCCTCCTATTTGGCCATTTGCTAGTGCATTCTTCAGGTGTTCACCCATTTTGCCAAAGTCAGCCCTTCTAAAGTCCAGTATCCTTATTTTTGTATGGCTTATCTCCATGGTTGTGCTCATTGTGAAGCACATTGTGCAGTGGTCGCTTGTTCCCAGATGTCTACTGACTTCTAAATTTGTGATCCTCTCTCCATTTGAGAGTACCAGGTCTAGTATTGCTCCCTCTCAAGTGGGTTCCAGCACTAGCTGTCTAAGGTCTGCCCCTTGCAGGGCATCGAGAATGACCCTGCTCTTGGATGTGGCTGCAGTACATGTCCTCCAGTTAACATCTGGCATATTCAGGTCCCCCATCAACAGTATCTCCCCTTTTTCAGCCATTTTGAGAATGTCCTCTATCATTTTCTTGTCCATTTCCTCCCCTTGAGACGGGGGTCTGTATACAACCCCTGTACGGATTATGATGCCATTCCCCATCTCCAAGGTAACCAGAGTGCCTCTTGTCTTCCCCTTTACTTTTTAGTTCTGTAGCTTTGATCCCTTCCCTTATGTATAGAGCTACTCCACCTCCTCTTTTGCCTTCCCTGTCCCTTCTGTAGATTGTGTACCCTGGTATGTTGACATCCCATTCATGGTTCTCGGTGTGCCATGTTTCTGTGACTGCCACAATATCCAATTGTTCATCTTCCATCAAAGCTACTAGCTCAGAAAGCTTGTTTCCCAGACTACGGGCATTAGTAGTCACTGCCCTCCATTTAATGTTGGCTTGATCCTTTTTTCTCCCATCCCTGCTCTTATTGCTCTTATCTATTTTACCATTTCCCCCCGTCCTGCCCTGTGTTGAGCTCTGTACCTCAGTGTTTACCCTACTACCTGCCATGTTTTGTGGGGGGAGGCTTGACTTTTCCTGCCTTTTATCAGTACCTTAACGAGCAGAATGGACCAGATCACCCAGTTCCTGCTTCATCTGGGAATCTGGGAGAGTCTCCAGTTTTGATTCCACCAGACTCAGAACAGACTTCTGGTAGACCCCCATATGTCCGACATAATTAAGGGCTCTCAAACACAGGGTAGAAGATGTATAAATCTTCTTGCCATATTGGTCCAGAAGTCTGGATTCTTTGTTGGGGGGAGATGAGCTGAGGTGCTTAGGGTTGGCAGTTCTGTCATGGTTGGCACTAATGACAACTAGATACGGCCTTGGGTGAACTGATCTTTGCCTCAGAGCCTAGTAAAAGCCTATCTGCCTTGTGAGGAAGAGGGACTAATGAGGAAGGTTGCTTCCAAATCGTGGAAACAAGATCCTCATGAGGCTCAATCCAGGGAGGAATCAGGGTAGAAGTTTCGGGAAGATCCAGGTGAATGGCCAGTTTCTTCCGTTGTGGATCTGGCTCCACTGATTGCCATTCATAAGCAGCCTGGATTCATTTTAGCAACTCCACAAATGAAGGATCCTCCGGAGGGGACTTAGGGGAATCCTTGGGCCTTGGGGTCTCTGGAGTGTGGGGCTCATCTCCTGGGTCGGAGGGTTCAGAGTCTGAGTCAGTGTCTGAAGGCTCCAAAGAATAAGAAGAGTCCTTCTTATTAAGTGGGAGAGCGACCATTCTGGGGTTACCCTGAGGGTGCGTGTCCTCCCTAGGATGAGAGTCAGAAGGTTCTGCTCAGGTGTCTGGTAGAGGCGGAGTCACTTGTCGCCGACGAATGGGATCTGGTATAGGGTCCGGCGTTGGCTGATGATTTTCTGCCTCCTTAGTGAGCTGGGACTTAGCCTCAGCCCACCAGGAAGCTAAAACCTCCTTAAGGCCCACTTGAGGTTGTGAAGGGGGGGGGGACATGGATATGGGTAACTGAGGAACCCATAAAAAGGATATCCATAACCTGATGGTAGGAAACCCGGCATCGGGTACTGAGGCATTGGATACTGTGGCATCAGATATTGTGGCGTCAGATATCCTGGCGCCAGGGGCTCCGAAGGAGCTGAATGACCTGATGTTGGCCCAGCCGGAGGACCAGACGGGTCTGGCGTCGCTTCCGAAGGTGTAGGAGCCGGAGTGGGAGGTCCCATGGGAGGGTCCGGAAAGACGGGCCCTGCAGGCTCTGGCAGCGGAGTAGCTCTGTCGTCAGGCACTGTTATGCTGGAGGGTGACGGCGGGTTTACTGACGTCAAGTCCGGTGTCTGAGGCTCTGGCGAAGGGGCCCCTGATGGCAGCGTCCCGGTATCCTCAACCCTAGCCGGGGAAGAGACGGCAGAGTCCACAGGGGGAGTATGCAGGGATGGAGGAGCCGCGGACAGTAATGGAACAGACTTTCGTTGTGGCAATTCCCGGGCATCAGGCGTGGCATCAGTGCCAGACGCGGGGCCGCAGACTGTGCAATCGTCGGATGAGCAGACAATCTGCTTAGCAGCCTAGTCCTGGTGGGCGACGGCAGAACCGGAACCCGACTTATCAGACCCGCTCGAACCGGTAGGCCCAGTAATAGAGGCGGCCGTAACAGGAGTGGAGGCTTCCTTTGCCCCGGAGGGCCCAAATGTGAGCCCGATGGGGGGGGGGTCGATGCACACTTGGTAACCACCTAGGCGGCCGCTGGAGAGCGATCCCCCGGAGGAGACAATACCTGTAAGGCCGTGACTCCAGCTGAAGTTGCGGGGGCTGTAGATGGCAAATCCCAGTCCACATGTTTTTCCTTGTCCCTTGTCTTCTTATGGTGGCCTTCGGGGGAAGTCGATGTCTGCTGGAGTTTCTTCAGTTCTTTTTCCATGGAAGACATCTTTTTCTTTAAAATGTGGGCTTCCAGGGACTCCTGTCGTCTCTTGTGGGTGACTGAACTGAACTTCTGGCAGTGGTCACACTCCTCCACGTAGTAGTCTGGGCCTAGGCAGAAGAGACACAAGGAGTGGCCATCCTTGTGAGGGAGTTGGGATCCACATGACTCTCACTTATTTTTATGTGATTTGGAAGGCGTCAGGGACGACATACACAGCCTGATATAAAGAACAATTTAGAGAAAAACATTTAGCTTTTGTAGAAAAAATGAGGAAGTACTCATCCAAATTGGCAGTAGCAGTAGTGCTGTTCTTCCGTGAGGTACTTTCGCAAGCCGACAGCAGGAAAGAACTGGAAGGTGGGCGTGGGGAACCGGTCCTTTACACTGGCATAGGCTGGCGTTGGTCAGCCTGCTGAGGTGCTCCCCCACAGAGACTAGCTAGAAGAGATTTTCCATTGGGGTCCTAACGCCTGGAGCCCAGTTCTATTGTGAATACCTACCTGCAAGAGCCTCTCGAAGTAAGATCTAGACAGTTGAAAGTTTACAGTGCATTTTTATATAAAATTCCACCTTTATTTTGTTATTCTGTAACCACATTTCTAAATCTTATGTTAGTAAAGTTTGTATGTAACCCCCAGGACTTACTGAAATCGCCCGGTTGCCACGGGTTGCACAACCTCTAGCATGCCTTACGCTTTCCCCCCACCAGTGTGCTGTCTTCTGTCCCTTCTGGTCTTAATTCCTCGAGCACAAGCTGCCAGTATGGCAAATCCAGCTGGCACTCACATTTGCGCACCTGTGCTTTATTGTTGCGAACTGCTGTGCAGTCCAGGATCAGAAGGATGGTCTGTGGCTCCAGTGCTCCTCCTATGCCTTTTGGGGACCAGAGACCATAAAGGGATCAGGCAGAAGCCCGAAGCTGCCACACAAGAGGAGCTCAAACAGTGGGACCACTTGGAGGCTCATGAATATTAATGAGCGGCCCCCATGCTTATGAATAAGTGCTGCCTGTCACCTAGGGGCATGGTGTTGCGGCGGCAGCGATAGAGAAACTGCGGGGAGCCATCACTTAAGAGTGGACTTGTTTACCAGAGGGCAGTTTTGGGCAATATTCCAGTGGGATATTGGTGCCAATCAGTTAATGGATTGGGCTGCAGTAGAGCTGGAAAGGGGAGACACTGCATAACACTGAAATTGACTCAATATGAACTAATGGGAGCTGAAATGTTGGTGACACTTAACCCCATCTCTTTAGCCAATCAGTGATCTAGGCGCCCAAAAATGGAAATTACGTACCTACCGTAATTCTTGATCTTCTTGGACAGAGTCTCCATCACTCTTTCACACTAATGAGACTACACTGGAGGTGCTAGGACTGAGCGGGGGCCAAAAATCTTCAGGAGGGCTGCCACCGGGGTAGGGCCGTGAAGAAGCACCACCACAAACTTGGCTTGCACGTATAGGCTACCTTGGCATCGACCCTCCAACCGCCTCAGTACCTTTTTTAACCAGGAGGTGCAGCATAAACTAACCTAGTGAAAGTAACCTATGTCAGACACAAGAAAGTCCGAATGACCCATACAAGAAAGGTCAACACAACCCAGCCATCGAGGGAGTGAAGACCAAAAACAGATAAGTGAGCTCGGGAGCTAGAAGGTGGGCATGTGAATGAGTGGTGGGGACTCTGTTCAAGAAGGTCAAGAATTACGGTAGGTACGTAATTTTCATATCTTCCTTGACATAAAGTCTCCACCACTCATTCACACTAATGGGAGAGCACCGAGCTAAAATAATCCCCCCTGGGAAGGGCAGCAAGAGAGAGAGAGAGAGAGAGAGAAGCTCACGTAGGACAGGAGTCCATTAAGCATTGTCCTGCCAAAGAACTGATGCTGTCTGGCATGGACATCCAAAGTGCGCACAGAGCTCCAAGTAGCTGCATTGCAGATGTCTGTAATGGGCACGTTTCGAATTTCTGCCAGAGATGCTGCAACTGCCCTGGTAGAATAAGCATATGCTCTGCCTTCCAGTTTAACCTGTGTCATGGAGTAGCACTGAAGACATGCCACTAGCCATGCCGAAATACATCTGATAGCAACAGGCTGACCCAGCCGGGCCATGCTAATGAGACAAATAGTTGTTTAGATTTGCGGATCTGTTTAGTGCTGTCTATGTAGAACCGCAAAACCCTTTAAACATCCATAACTCTGAACTGAGGGAAGAGGAGGAAGTGCGTACAGAAAGCATCTTGTCCACCGCAGTTTGAATGCAGTATGAATGCATACTGACAGAAAGCGCCAGGTTCTGGATTTCTGGAGCAGAATAGAGGCAGTTTTGCGTTGAGTGGGGACGCAAAAAGGTCCAGGTCCAGTGTTCCCCACTCTTCGAAGAGCGATTGCATGACGCTTGTGTAGAAAGAGCACTCATGAGGATACGTTTATGTTCTGCTGAGACGAACCATTCGATCATTCTGAACTCCCAGAAGGTAAACCGCTTGGATCAGGGCTTTGCGCTCCAAGCACTCTCATTGCTTCCCTGCACAGGGGTAAGAGTGTGTGCCACCCTGTTTGTTGATGTAGTACATCACTTCTTTGTTGTCTATTTGAAGGAGAATGATCTTGTGACAGAGAATGTCCTTCAGAGCTCGGACTGTGTACAGGACAGCTCTCATTTCTAGTATATTTATGTGGAACTGAGACGCGTCTTCTCTTTCTTTTTTTTTTTTTGCCAGCAGATAAAGGCCTAGAGGTCTATCAAGTCTGCTCGAATGTGCAGCTAGCACCCCTTATTCTGCAGCTGCCCCTCCCTTCCACCCTTCCTGTACACTGCCCCTCCCCCTTATCCTGTCCCATCCCCTTTTGAAGCAGTCCACTGTTCTACTGGATACCACTTCTGCAGGTAACGCATTCCACCCAGCTACTACCCTCTCTGTAAAAAAGTGTCTCCTCATCTCCCTCCTGAACCTTCTTCTCTCCAGTCTCATATCACGGCCCCTGGTGTCCCCCCCTCTCCCTTACTTTGAACATCCCCTCAGTACCCGTCTTGTTTATTCCTTTCATGTACTTAAAGGTTTCAATCATGTCCCCCCGTCCCACCTCTCCTCCAGCGAGTACATGTTCAATTCCCTCAGCCTCCTCGTAGGATGAGTCCCCCAACCCCTTGATCATCTTTGTCACCCTGCACTGCAACTCCTCCAGTAACGTAATGTCCCTCTTCAGATACGGGCACAAGTACTGCACGCAGTACTCCAGGCACGATCTAACCAATGACCTATACACTGGCAGAATCACCTCCTCCCTCCTCAAGGATATACGACTTGTAATGCAACCCCGCATTTTGTTGGCCTTTGCAGCTGCCTTCCTACATTGTGCCGAGTTGTTCATTGACCCTGTAATGAGCACCCCTAGATCCTTCTCCTCTTCTGTCTGGGCTAGCTGCACTCCCCCCAGCTGGTAACTCCTCCTTGGGTTCTTCATCCCAAAATGCAGCACCTTGCACTTTTTGGCATTAAACCCCAGTTGCCAGGTGTCTGACCAGGTTTCAAGCTTTGCCAGATCATCCTGCAACCCCTTCCATCCCCCTAGGTCATCCACCACCACTCCTACCTTGGTATCATCAGCAAACAGACTGATCTTGCTCTTGATGTCCAATGATATGTCTGCAATGAATATCCTAAACAGCACTGGTCCCAACACCAAGCCCTGTGGAACACAGCTCGTCGCTACCCTTCGGTGTGAGCGCTCCCCACCCACCACCACCCTCTGTTGCCTTCCCTGAAGCCAGTTCCCTACCCATCTCACTAGCTTTACACCTGCCAGTGTGCCTTCTAACTTACTTCCTAACCTTCCCTGCGGCACCGAGTAGAATGTCTTACTGAAGTCCAGATACAGGACATCCACTGCGTGGCTCCTGTCCAGTTGCCTAGTTACCCAGTCATAGAACTCCACCAGGTTGGTTTGGCAGGATCTGCCACGTATGAAGCCATGCTGTCTGCTGTCCTGTAGTCCTTTGGCCTCTAGGAGAGCCACCAGCCTCTCCTTCAGGATAGTCTCCATTAGCTTACCCACGATGGATGTAAGGCTCACTGGTCTGTAGTTCCCCGGTTCATCCTTGCGCCCACTCTTGTGGAGGGGCACCACATAAGCCATCCTCCATTCCTGACGTACACACCCCGAGTGTAGTGAGGCATTAAATAGGTCTGCCAAAGGTCCCACAAGGACCTCTGCCAGCTCCTTCTGTACCCTGGGGTGGATGCCATCTGGGCCTGACACCTTGTCCACCCTCAGTGCCTTCAAACCCTCCCGAACTCTGCCCTTCATGATTTCCCATCTGTCACCCCTCCCCCCCGTTTTTGCCATTCCTCCCCTTGGTGTCGCCCCTCTTCTCCTTAGTACATACTGAGCAGAAGTAATCATTTAGTGCTTCTGCCTTATGGCACCCTGCTTCCACCCAACCCCCCTCCTTCCTAATCCTTACTATGTGGTCCTTACAGCTCCTTTTATCCCTGATGTACCTAAAGAAGTCCTTCGCCCCTTCTTAATGCTTTGTGCCAGCCTGAGCTCCGTAGATGCGTTGGTTCCCTTTGCTGCCAGAGTCACCTCCTCCGATTCCATCAAGTACTCCTCCCTGTCCTCCCCCCTCCTCCCTGTTTTCTTGTACCTTCTAAAGGCAGCTCTTTTCCTCCTTACCTTTTCCATGACCTCCTTGCTCAACCAGCTCGGTTTCTTAGCCCTAGCCTTCTTGCTCTGGGCCTTGCAGCAGGTTTTGGTTGCCTCCAGTATCCCCAGCTTTATGAGCTCCCACCTCTGGTTAGTGTCCATACTAGGTTGAATTCTGACCAGGTACCCTTTTACCACTTCCCCCATCCTCCCAAAGTCGGCCCTCCTGAAGTCCAGCACTTTTGTGCCCGATTCCACTCCTTCCTTGCCCATATCCAATGTGAGCCATACTGAGTGGTGGTCACTCCCTGACAACAGTTCTTCCACCATAACTTCTCTCACAAAGTCCCCACCTGCCAGCACAAGGTCAAGGGTATTCCCTTACCTGGTTGGTTCACTGACCATTTGCAGCAGAAGCTGTCCTGGAAGGCATCCAGCAGTAACCGCTCCTTTCTGTTCCTGGTTGTTGGGGTACTCCAGTCCACTCCTGGCATGTTGAAGTCCCCCATAATCACCACACTACCCTTCTCACAGGTCCTCCTGCTCTGTCCCGCTAGTTCCCTGTCTAACTCCTCTGTCTGAGATGGTGGCCTGTACACCACTCCCATTCTGAGAATCCTATTCTTGGAATCCTGGATTTGCATCCAAAGTGACTCTGTACTACCCTCCTCCCCTTCCTCCCTTACATACTTCAGTCCTTCTTTCACATATAGTACCACCCCCCCCCCTTCCCAATCACCCGGTCCCTACGAAATAACCCGGACCCTGGTACTGACAGGTCCCAGTCATTGTATTAGGTGGCCCATGTTTCTGTGATGACTGCAATGCCCACCTCTCCCTCTGCCATGAGCACCTGTAACTCTGCAGTTTTCCTCCCAAGGCTCCTAGCATTAAAGGTGACCACCTTCCACCCTTCCCCCCATCCTGCCCTCCTTTCCTAGCATCACCATTAGAACTTGCCATTTGTCCTTTGTCACTGTTATGGGGGGTAAGCTCATATGGTTTCCCAACCTGTGGTCTCTGCATGTCTCTTGCCCACTTGCCACCCCCGCTCCTAGTTTAAATTCCCAGCTTCCTCTAAGTATTCCTCCATCCTCTGTTTCAACACTTTCTTTCCCTCCTCACTCAAGTGTAGTCTGTCCTTGGCATAGAGACTACTGTCCTCCCAGGTCCCTCCCCAACCCCAACAGCCCATACTCTTTAGCATAACACCAGGTTCTTAGCCATCCATTAAATTCCTCTATTCTCAGCTTTCTCGTTGTGCTTGCCTTGGTCACTGGAATATCTCTGAAAAAGTTACTTATCTTCCTGCCCTCTCACATAATTGTCCTAGTTCCACAAACCTCCTCTGGACTATATCTACTGTCATGTCAGCCAGGTCGTTCGTCCCAAGATGTATAATTAAATTAGGCTGGTCCCTACCCCTTCTAGCATATTTCAGAACAGACTGTCCCACCCTTTCTGCTGTCATTCCTGGCATGGCCTCCACCCAAATGCAACTATGCCTCTCCCCCTTGCTACCCCACCTGACTCCTCTTAGTGTTGAGTCCCCCAGCATGAAGATTCTACCCGTCTTACTCCCTGCTTGCTTCCATTCATCTCCATCTCTCATTTCTGGCTCCTCTTCTTCCTCCTGCACGTCCTGATTCCATTGACCTTGGGTGTGGCGATCTTGACAGTGAGCTCCCCATCCGAGTACGGATGCATCCGTGGTGATGGGAGATCTGAGATTCCAGTGGGGCAAAGAGAAATCCTTTCAGAAGGTTGTCCTCTTTGAGTCCACCAGGTGAATGACCATTTTAGAGGTTCCATCACATTGATGTGAAAGGACTGGGGATCTGTGGTCGGGGACCACTGAGTACTGAGCATCAACTAAGTAGTCCTCACGTGAAGACGAGCCAGAGGCACAGTAAACACTGAGGATACCATGAGACACAGCATCCGCTGCATTGAGAGGGCTCGAACTGAGTCATTCTCTCTGATGAAGTGGCCATCTGAAGGATGTCATTCCTCCTGTCCTCTGGAAGAAAGGCTTTTGTGTTGGAGAGGAGCTGTTGGGAGGGTTATTGTTGCAATTTTCCTAAATTCAACAGAACTCCCATGGACGTGAGGAACTTGGAAGCCATAGCTATGGTTTCCCGAGTCTCTTGTCTGGAGGGGCTAGCTAGTAGCCAGTTGTCCAGATATGGAAACACTTGAATTCCGAGTTTCCTGAGATGTGCTGCGAGAACTGCAAAGCACTCCGCAAAGACTCAAGGTGCTGAGGATAGTCCAAAGGGCAGGACCTTGAATTGGTAGTGCTGACCCAATGCCACAAATCAGAGATACTTGTGGTGGTTTGGGTGTATGGGAACATGTTGGTAGGCATCCTGTATGTTCAAGGAGGTCAATCATTTTGATAAATCATAGGTAAAAGAGTGCCAAGTGATATCATCTTGAATTTCCCCTTGTAAAGGAATCTGTTTAACATCCTTAGATCAAGAATAGGGCACATGCCGCCTGTTTTCTTTCGAACTAGGAAGTAATGGGAGTAGAAACCTGTGTTCCATTGATCCAGTGGAACTACTTCTACTGCCCTGTTGTTCAGAAGGCCCTGAATCTCGGAAGCAAGAAGGTCTGACTGAGAGACAGACAACTTGGGCTGTCGTTTGGGTGGATGATCCGGAGGGGTTTCCGAAAGATTTAGAGAGTAATCCTCGTAAATTATTCTGAGCACCCATTTGTCTGATGTGACTGACTTCCACTGGTTGTAAAACTGAGTTAGATGTCCTCCTACTGCCAAGGAAGAGTCCCCCTCAGACAGCTGAGGTGGGAATTGGGCCAAAATCTCAGAGGGTGGCACTAGGCGCTTTTGGCCCCTGTGCCTTCTGCTGAGTTTTCTTTTGTGGCTAGATGGGGCTTGATTTTTGTTGAAACCCCCTCTGCCTTTGCCACGAAAGGACTGAGGGTTATGAAACTGCCGCCGGTTCCCGCCCAGTTGAGGGGCAGCAGAGGGCAGCCTGGCTGTTTTGACAGCTGTTCTAGTTTTCTGTGTAGCCTCTAGTGCCTGCTCAACTTGAGGGCCAAACAGATAAGTTCCATTAAATGGTAAACTCATAACTCTCTGTTGGGCATCATTTTTGAATCCCAATGTTCATAACCATGAGTGGCGTCGGATATATATACCAGCTGCTGCCCTGGAAGCAGTGTCAAAGGTGTCCATAGCAACTTTTAGTTGCTGATTGTTGGACTCAATGCTTCTAGTAATGGTCTGGAGAAGCTCTGAGGTAATGTCCCACTCTGGAAGAGCTTCCACAGTGGCTTTGAGTGAATGCCAGGGGGTACACTCATACTGAGAGAAATAACCCTGGTAGCTAGCAATACGCATACCCATGGTAGAGGCAGCAAAAACTTGTTTCCCTAAGGTGTCAATCTTATGAGATTCCTTGTTTACTGGACATGCCATAGATTCCTGAAGAAGGACGGTTTTGCCATTTTCTGCCAAGACAACTATGGCATTAGCAAAGGCTTGAGAGGCCAAGACAGGTCGATCCTTGGGGGGTGTACTTCCTGTCTATGGATTTAGCCACAGAAGGAATAAGTGCCGGATTATACCACACCATTTGTGAGAGTGTCTCAAAAGAAGGCTGCACCGCCACCAGAATCTCCATTTTCCTCCCTTCCTTCCTCCCTCTCTTGTGCTCAACTGCATGATTTCACACCACTCCAAATAGATCAGGGATATGAGTCTGGGAGACATACTCCCTCCAGTACCTTTACCAACTTATACATAGCACCTCTGTTCAAGCCATTGCTGAACTTCAAAAACCCAATATCGCCTACAAAGGTTGGAATTTTGCCACTACTTACAGGTCCAACCTTATATTCTCTCCCCCCGGGATGAATCATACCCCAGACATGCACCCAGCCATTATAGCCTACTGTATCCATTTCTTTAGAACAGGAATCCAGACCCAAAAGATTTCACATATCTACCAAGCCTTCTTGGTCTCATTGAGGAATGACTCTTTGGATGTAGCTCTGAAATGGAAAGAGAAGACTGGAATTCCCCTAGATAAATATACCTGGAACTGGGCCTGTGATGCGTCCTCTGAGGTAACCAGCTCCCATCAATGGAGGATTGCATGGAAACACCTGACCAGGATGTAGCTAGCTTATTTGATGGGGGGTGGGGTGGGGGCAAAGACTGCTAAAAGTCCTGGTGATCCTGAGAAATACGATAGCAACAGACCGGGGGTCTAGGAGCTGCCTAGGCCCCCAAAGCTTATCTGGTTTTAGATGCAGCCTGGTGCATTTTGAGAATCATTTTGAAACTTTTTTGGCTGCTTTTAAAACTTTCTTTCACTAGCTGCAAACAACAGACATCACTACCAAAATTACTATCTTTCATTTCCTTTTTAAAATTGGCAATACTCAGAAATCCCTCGATTAAAATCAAGGAGCAAAAACTGCATACTTCTCCCACCTAGAAAATGAAACTATAAATGCTTAAATTCAGCTGTAAAGCCCATGCATTCTTGAACCCCAGAATCAAACAACCAGTTACATCAGCAATCTCTGCAGAATTGCAGCAAGGAAGCTCACCTCACACTAGCCCTAGCTAAAGGCAGAACAGATGACTTTATTTAAATTGAGTCTCACCAATCTCTAAACTTTTACAACAAGTTCTTCCCATTTTATACCCAGACATTTAACTGTACTGCCAGTGCCTCCCTATCCTAAACAATGCTCCCTAACTTCGCTGGTCTGAATGCAGGCACTCCATCAAAGCAACTGTTACATCTCTATGGCTCCAAGACTACCACTAACACGGAAAAGTCAAATTCATCATTAGGGTGTGCAGTGTTCAGACTGGCCATGCCTGAACTGACTGATGACTTGTTGAACTTAAGCGATACAAATTTACAGCTTGTATCACATTCTTCATAACTAAACATACGGCACGAGAGTGTAACTTTCTCTGACTCCACCAGTCTATTTTCAGCTGCCAAGAGAAGGGCACAGTGATCGCTCTGATAGCAGACAGTAAACTTTACATCTTTCTGACTGCAGGCAATGGCCATAATTAGAACACAAATGGAAACCGTAATCTAACTGTGATTACTTTAGAAAATGCATCCCCCACAGGAAGCTGCAGGTTTAAGCAAGCCTGCAAAAGCAAGAAACAGGAGATTATGCCTAATCCCTGCCAAAAAAGTAGAACTGCTCCATTCAAAACATGATGCAAGCCACCGCGCACCTGGGCTACCTACTGTGTGACTGGCTCATGGACCATGAGCCCAGAGGTGGGTTACAGTCAGCATGCAGCACCCGATAAAATTACCACCCACCCCATCCCCTTAACATTTCCCCCATGCATCCTTTTGATTCATTTAAACAACTCTGTTGCAGCCATTGTTTAAGACAGAAGAAACGTGTGTTACTAACTATTTGAAGAGGATGATCGAAATTATTTGATCTGGTCTGACTGTGTAGACTAGACTGACATGACTGATCGCTGATGCATAGCGCCGGTGCAGTAGTCTCACAAATGTGTGCAGCAGACAAAATGGAACCCGATGTGCTTTTATTTATTTTTATTTATTTATTGGAGATTTGGAAATACCTTTGAGTCAGACACTGCTTTACAAAGGTTCCACGTCACAAGTATTATTGGATAGCATACTCTAACGCTCATCATGTTGCGCCGGTTCGACCCACCCACTGCTCACTTCAACTAGCCAATGAGCTCTGGATCCAATCAGGACCCCCGCCCCTCAGGAACTGTGGTCATGAGTCCCAAATCCCGACCAGGACCAATACGGAAAAGAAAAAAATCAGAGCTTCAAAAGTCCCACTCTGAGAGCTCTGAACGTCTGAGTGGGGGGGGGGCAGCCTGCCCCCCAATAATCTACATCACTGCACATGTCCTGGTTCTTCAGGACACAAGTTATAATGGCTCACTATCTCCCAGCTCATTCCCTGGTAAGTAGGAGAAGATGCAATGAACATCAGGTCACTCACACCCAAGTAATGTGGGCATACCATTCTCTGCAGCCCATTTTACAGGCACTCAAGATGGAACTGGATGGGATTATTTGGTAGGCCAATCCCATTATCATTTGCCCTTTGTCTCTTACTGCAGTACCCAAGAGGCTTCAGTGACCCAAATACATGTTATCTACCATTATTAACAAGGAGACAGTGAGCTGCAAACCTTGAGAACTGGGTAAGAATCCCACAGCCACCACTTGCATACTGTGTGACCATGAGCAAAGTCACTTCTGTGCTCCCGGGTAGCTCTTGGAAACGAGACTTGGCTTAGTGCATCTTTCCTGGTCAAAAATTCTAAAATACATACATAGATAATGGTGGCAAAGAAATCCATAACAAAGCTCTGACTCACCCCTTCCCCCACCCCAAATCCCAGATGTGACCTCCTGGAGACAATCAGTTAAACCAAGTGTACCAAATGGATAAAGAAAATCACCCACTCACTTCAGTCGGTTCCTCCCAATGGAATAGCTGACTCCTAGATGTCTTGAGTAAAGACCCATCCCTTGTGCCGTACAGTCCCAAGGGATGGCGGCTAAATTACTAAGCATGGAAGCTCTAAATAACCACATCCCACTATGAACTCCATGAGGATACTGTCTATATGCCTGTTAACTGTTAGTGGGATGCTCTGCTGCCCCACTACGGTCCTTCCTCCGCCCAGCCTCCCCACCACCAGTCAGAGTCCCTAAAGTAAGCCTGTATGTTAAACATTTACAAAAGGACACACAATGTGCAATGACATGTCCTAGCACCCCCCATCCCCACGTTGTGCCTAAGAGGGGAGCAGAGACTTAGCTACCTCAACTGAATACAGTAGGTGTCTTCTGTAACATGACGAAAAGCGCCAACACAGCATAAGATTCAGTCCTTTACTGCCATCTTCATGTATCACGCAGACTATGTTAAAATGTAATAAAGATTGTATTTACAAACAAATAAAAAAATCCCATGGCAGTTCTCGAAAAGAGTAGGGGAATTTCCATGGTCTGCTGACTGTATTTCCCCTATTCACTAAAAAAATACAACTAACAGCTTAACATGATTCAATATGTCAGCCTGCATCTGTATCCCAACCCCCCACCCCACCCCCACGAGGCTGAAAATAGGCAGAATTGCCTATCCGTCTTTTCCTGGTCAACAAAAACTAGCTAAACTAAACTAATATAAACTCAATATCCTTCCGTCTCAGCCCCAGAAAGTTGGGGCAGCATGGAGGACTGAGGGATATTTATAACTATTTGTAAGAAATCTGGAGAAAATGTTACATTAATAAACAATGAAACTCCTCCCCAAATATGAGAACCCAGGCAACAGAGACACAGCACCGGCATTAAGCAATTCTTCATTAAAGAGCCCCGACATCAAAGGAGGAAACTTCGGAATCAAAAAAATGTTTCTTTTTTTTTTTTCACCATTGTTTATCCTCCTGTGGCCACCTTAAACTGCCCCCCCTTAGACTCGCATCCCTACTGTTGGGGGATCCGGACGACATCTGTCTCGACCAGGACTGCCGGCACCCAATAGACCCTGTGGCTTACCCCCTGCAGCGAGGTGCCAGGTAGCCCCCTAACTCCCTACCCCAGTGGATCCAGTTCGGGTGTCAGCACCCAGCAAACACTCGCGGACAGCCATCAAGCCACGGTCGGTGCCATTTTTTTTCCTTGTTCTGTTCCCCTAAGTCAGAGGGCGGGCAATGACGCCAGTGGGCGTGAGCGTGCATGCATCCGTACGTGTCCCCGTCCAGGCGTCTGTCCCCGACTCTGCCCCAGTGTACGGCGTGCATCTCGACCCCCAGCCTCCACCAGGGGAGCAGTCAGGCGCCAACCACTGTGGTCCCCCTCACGGAGAGGAAGAGCCATCCTCTGGATGATGATCCCTCTCCTCCTACCAGCCCCGGTGACCCATGCCGCTCCCGAACCTGGGTGGCAGTATTCTGAGTATAGCATCCAGCACCTCAGCTCTTAGCGCCACCGGGCCAGCCCTCAAAAACATTTTTCAACACACTTCAGCATACATTTTTATTACAGTATTCTTTGTAGCAGGCTTTCCCTTTTTTCATTACTCCACACATAAACATGTTCCACCCTGTGGGTGTCACAGTGTGCCCTGAGGTCTTCGGCCCATACGCTCACCCCATTCATTAAGGAAATAAGCTGAGATGGGTGCAGTATAGGAGAATGGGGTGAACATTAGGATCGAAGACCCCAAGGCACACCTTGATGCCTGTCAGTGGCTGCAGGGTGGGTGTGGGGGGTGGAATGGCGTGAGCATTATGGCCGACAACCCCAAATCACACCCCCGAGGCCTGTCAGTCTGTACAGGGTGGTGTTACGGTTGGAAACCCTAACGCCCAGGGCGTTTGTTGATATTTTCACTCCAAATTTTCAACATGGACTTTTTGGGACCCCACCTCATTAACAGTGGCAGTACCATTTCATTACTCAATCCCAAAAGATGATTTTGCACAGCGAGTGTGCCATTCGGAGCCACAGGTGCAAACACACATTTTGGGCAGGATGTGAAAAATGACAGCTGAACTGTTCATGAGGAGGTGTGAAAAAAATGGCAATGTTGAAAATCTGGAGTGAAAATATAAAAACTGGCGAAATCACAAGTGTGAGTATAAAGTGTGCAACACACACTTGTAACACAGTCATTGTTTGGAATGTTTACACCAAATTTTCAACATGGCATTTTTGGGACCTCCCCTCATGAACAGGGGAACTGTGATTTTGTTAATCTGTTCCGGAAGTTGATTTTGCACCGCGACCATGCCATTCTGTGCCACAGGTGCAAAAACACATTTCAGGAAGGATGCGAAAAATGAGAGCTGTACTGTTCATAAGGGGGTGTGAAAAAATGGTAATGGTGGAAAGTTGGAAAGAAAATATTAAAAATTGATGAAGTTACGAGTGTACATAGAAACTGCGCAACAGATGCTCGTAACGCAGTTACTTTTTTGATTTTTTTTTTTCACCAAATTTGCAAAAAGGGCTTTCTGGGACCCCACCTCATGAACAGTGGCACCATCGTTTTGTTAATTGGTCCCGAAAGGTGACTCTGCACAGTGCCCGCAAAAGCAACTTTTGGGACCGAGAAACGAAATGACAGTGTAATTGTTCATGAGGTGGGGTCCCAAGAACCCCATATTGAAAATTTGGGACCAAAACTCCAAAAATTGGCTGAGATATCAACCTAAGTTGAAACCCCCCATTGACTGCCATTATAGGGCTTACTGTCATTTCTTCAGTTCCTGGTTGGTCTTTGAAGAGTGCAGACGTGTTCCCGTTCCACAGAAGATCGCTGTTCCCGACCTCTGGAGGTAAGTATGGGTGAGGGTGTGAGTGAGGAGATGGGGTGCACAGAAGGACAGTGCAGCTTGGGGGAGGGGGGGCAGGAATGACAAGGGACCATTTTCTTATTTTTTTTTAGGTTTTAAAAAAAAAAGACAGTAGGGGACTGTTTTCTTTTTTACAGGTGAAATATTAACAAAACAGATTTCGGCACACTGGGGTAGGCATCAATGCCAACGCAGGGACTAGGCTTCTAAGGTCGGTTGAGAACACAGGGTCATGGGGGGCTTACATCTGACAATAGAAGTGGGCATCCGGTGTTGGAAACATAAAAAAATAAGTATTTTTTGACACACTGGGGGGGGGGGGCTCCCACTGAGCCACATTAATGGGGTGAGGGGGGTGTGACAGGGTGGAATAAGATCCTGTCCCAGTTGTTAGAGAAACTGTTTAAAATGCAAGGATCTGTTCTGTCCTTTTCTGTCTCTTCTTTGTCTAGTTGCGCAACCCAATTTTCCTGTGAGACTTCGGATTAGATCACCCCGACAATCTCACAATTCTTTGCCTATTACTGTCTCTCAGTTTTCTCTTGCTGTCTGTTTTTCTCCCTTGCATATCTAGATCTGCGTCTATAAAAATATGTGCAAATCACAGTATGAAAAAGTAACTAATATTAAGATCCCTTGTGTTTGGAAAATATATAGCATTACTGTTGAAATGTATGTAATTATAATTTGAGATGACTGCAAAAAGCTGTTCGAAGCTAGAGGTTACCAGAGTTCAATTTTTAAGCCTTTTGCAAATGCTGTGTAAATGAGGCCTCTCAGCTCAGCCACAATGTGCTCTTCCTCCCTGATACTTACAAGAACAGAACACTTTACAAGAAACAGGATGCGAGTTACAAGTGGGGGTTGAAAGGAATTATAACAGCTAAGCTGCAACTTCAAGAAAGATTAGGAGAACAAGGGACACAGAGACTGAAATAAAATGTTATTTTATTTTGCCTTTGTAAACAGTTACACTGAACAAGTTTATTTTATGATACTCCTAGTGTAAATAAATAATTTTTGGTGAATTCTACAACTGCTCTTGGTTTTCCGATGCTTCCTGACCTGTGCCTCAAATGACAGGGGGGATACATGGTGACACAGGGATTGAGCACCCCAATGTCGGCAGGGGATGGAGAATGGAGGGTGGCAAGGCAAAGCTAATTTTATTTTTCTGGTGCCCAATTCCGGAGGCTCTGGGTGCCAAACAGTGAAAGCACACTATCAACACAGTAATGCAAATCAATATAAAAACAATAAAATATCAGCATGAATATAATTACTAAATATCTCTATGAAAACTGAAATGCAAACAGAAAAGCAGGGTACCCAGGAAGGACTAATACCTGAGGTCTGGGAAGGCCTGATTAAACAGGAAGGCCCTGAGGCGGGCCTTACAAACCTCAATCGAAGGGGCCTCCCGAATTGATAGAGGAAGCGAATTCCACAGGACGGGGCCAGTTACACTAAATGGTCTGTTGCCAGCAGTTTTAAGCCTCATCCTGGGAATCGCCAGGAGGCCCCTAGAGGAGGACTGGAGGGAACAGACCGAAACAACAGGTGTAAGAAGGTCTGACAGGTAACCAAGACCCTACCCATAAAGGGCCTTAAAGGTGAGCAATCCCATCTTAAAGAGGATCCTCCACCTCACTGGCAGCCTGTGAAGGTTGCGCAAAACTGGAGTGATATGGCAAAATTTCAGCTGCCCGGTTAGCAGCCTAGTGGCCACGTTCTGCACTAGCTGTAGTCAGTGGAGGTTACACCCCAAGGTAGAGCGCATTATAGTAATTAAGTCTGGATGCCATGAAGGCACTGCACTAAGGTGTGGAGGTCATAGATGGAACTAGGTACTTTACTCTAGCGATATTCCTAAGATGGTAAAAGCTTGCCTGGACAACGGATGACACCCGAAAAATCAAATGACAATCTGCTGTCAAAGATCACGCCAAAGTTTCACACTCTACAGGAAGTCCTCAATGGCACAGATGCCAGGAATAAACCACACGGCAACCTGTTGAGTCTTCTGTTCGACTCCACCACCAGTACCTCCATCTTGTCAGGGTTCAGTCACAACCAGCTGGAGGACATCCAGTCATTTATCTCCGCAAGCCAGCTGTTTAGTACTTCCACCACACTAGAAGTTCCCAGGGTGAAGAAAAAATACAGCTGGGTATCATCAGCATAGCAATGAAAACCCAAGCCGTACTTCCTAATGAGCTCACCCAGGGGCAGAATGTACATGGTAAACAATGCTGGTGACAAGACCGAACCCTGAAGTACTCCACACAACAGAAGGCTGAAGGAGGAGGAGAAATTCCCCATCACTACTCGTTGTCTCCAGTTCATGAGGTATGACTCAAACCAGCAGGTGACAGAGCCGGTGAGCCCACAAAAGTCCCTCAGGCGGTCAAGGAACACACGATGGTTTACCATGTCAAACGCTGAAGAGAGATCGACAAGGATTAGAACTGTCCCCTCCCCCCGATCTCTAGCCCTGAGGCGGTCATTATGCACCTGAAGTAATGCAGTTTCTATACTATGTCTCACATGGAAACCAGACAGGAATGGATCATAGAGATCGAAGGCCATAAGGTGCGCCTCAAGCTGCTGCACCACAACCTTCTCAATCACATCCTAAGAATGAGAGGTTGAAGATTGGACGGTAATTTGCCTTGACATCAGGGTCTAGCGATGTTTTTTTCAGGAAGGGACGAACCAGCACCTCCTTCAAGGCATCTGGAAAAATCTCCTCCATCAAAGAGCACCGGACAGTCAAGGCGAACATCGGGCCAACAGTGTCGACATACCTCATCAAGTAACGTGTTGGCACAGGTTCAGTTCACAGTATGTGTGCTTCAACCCGGAAGCAACCTCAATGACCTCCGACACCTCCACTGGTTTAAACTCCCCCCAATTAGGTGGAGGGCTCTCCAGACGATCCAGACGATCACTGTAGGCCGCTGTGTGGCTCACTAGTGGCACGCCCTGCCAGATGGTGGGGACTCTGTCCGAGATTAATTCTGTGAACTCTTCACACAAGGTGTCAGAAAAAAATCTTTTTCAGCTGGAGACAGGCTAGTTTAGGAGCCTGTCCCCAGTCCAAAAAAGCAGTCGGTCGATTCTTCCCGGCAGCAATCTCCCTGAACAGGAACTCTTCCTTTGGGGTGCAGGGTGAGCAGCAGCAGTGGGAGGGAGTGGGAGGGTTTTATGCCGGTGCGACGGAGAATGGAGGGTGCAGGGTGGGCAGCAGCAGTGTTAGGGTTTTATGCCGGTACAACAGAGAACGGAGGGTGTGGGGTTGGCAGCAGCAGTGGGAGGAAGTGGGAGTGTTTTATGCCGGTACAACGGAGAACAGAGGGTGCAGGGCAGGCAGCTGCAGTGGGAGGGAGTGGGAGGGTTTTATGCCAGTGCGACAGAGAACGGAAGGTGCGGGGCGGGCAACAGCAGTGGGAGGGAGTGGGAGGGTTTATGCTGTTGCGACGGAGAATGGAGGGTGCGGGGTGGGCAGTGGGAGTGGGAGGGTTTTATGCCGGCGCAACGGAGAATGGAGGATGCGGGGCGGGCAGCAGCAGCAGTGGGAAGGTTTCATTATATGCTGGTGCGACGGGGAACGGAGGGTGCAGGGAAAGCAGCAGCAGTGGGAGGGATCTAACATTTAAATTTGTTGTCCTGCTATGTGCCTGGTTGGGATGGGGGGTGGGGCTGACACTGCAATGATGAAACTGCCCCTGATTGCAGCGGCAGATTTATTTCAAGTGGGGCGCTTTCTCTGAAACTGCAGTCATCAGCAGCTTCAGCATTAATTGGTGGCCGAGGGACGTGCCCATTAAAGTGCCCGCTGTACTGGCCACAGCGCTGATGTTCTCAAGGGGAGAAAAATTGGAGGAAACAATTCCAGCAAAGCAGGATGAAGGATGGCCCTCCCATAGGCATAGCCCCCCTGACTACTGTAGGTAACACTTTGGATCCTGCTTCGTGGGGGGGGCACGCCCCCAACTCTGCCATGAGGGGAAAGTCATGGCAGCAGAATGGGCAAGTCCCAGAGATGGTGGGTAACTGAGCTGGGGAGGACTGTGTAAAGAGGGGACAGGCAGGGAATAAGCAGAACAGTAAGAAAACAAAAGAAGGGGAAGCAAAATACAGAACTAAAATGAACTACACGGAACTGTGTCTAAACATGTTTTCTGTGAAGTTTCCCAAGAGACGTCATCAGGCCTGGGGATCTTTGTACCAGCAGCCATGCAGTTTGGAAGCCCACAACCCATTACAGCAGACTTGAATGCTAATTTGGAATTAGGCAGGAGTGGGTGTTTGTACTGAGAAACATTCCATTTCTGCTTCCCCCTTCTCTCTGTCAGGCATCAGCAAACAAACAGAATTCAGAGACTACAATGCCCCAGTAAATCAACTCTGACCTTCTGTTTAATAGAAATTAGAAACCGACTCCCCCATCTAACATGGAAAGGAATGGAATGTTATTATCTCTCTCTTTAATCTATCTCTGTGTTGCTGGAATCTCCCTGTGTGCCTGGATCTGTGCCAAAATTCTTTCCCCTCCCACTCCTGAATTATAAAATACTTTGGGAAGCAGCTTGTCTGAAAAGGTGCTATATAAAACCAAATTCCATTTCCATTCTTTCTGTTCTGTAACAGGTCTGGGTAAGTAAGGATTAAGACATGAAAAAGGATGGGCCTACTGTGGAATTAATCCATGGTTTGGGTGGAGTGGGGTTGAGGCCGAGTGCCTCCAACGACCCGAACCATGGATTCATTCCACAGCAGACCCATCCTTTCAAGTGGCTTGATCCTCTTGTAACATGGCAATCACTGTATGAGTAATATTCTGTCAACAAATGACAACAGAGTGATTTTGTTTTGCAATGCTTTATGCTGAGCCCTTAAACACGGTGTAAACATAGTACAAAAAAAATTGGAACACACCTATTGAAAATATCGCAGCTGTTACTTAGCTTCTGCAAAAATAACTTTGATTACAAGTTTAAGCTTTCTAACATGGAAACATTTACTAATATGGTTCTTTTTCTCCTAACTTACTGTTAGAACTGGTGATACATACTTCGATTTTCACCTGTGTGTATCACAAGATATGTGTGCACTGCATGATGGGACCATGCTAGGCTAGAGCTTCATATTTTGTTCCTGCAGTTCCCTTGGCAGGCCAACAGATGGCTGTGAAACAATGCTAGCAGCACAGCACTGTTTTACAGCCATTTTTAGATCAATTTCCAAATGTACTGAATTGAGACAATCTGAAAAAACTTTCACATACCAAGTACTATTTTGTGGTATTAACTTCACTTTTTCGGCAGCCGGTGGCGCTGAAGGTTAAAGGCGCTGGACACCACACCTTGTGCCATGCTGGCGACCAAGGTTCGGGAATGAGCCAGGGCCATCAGGGGTCGGCAGGGGCAGGAGAAGATTGAGCATCTGGAGGACTGATCTCTTTTCCTGGGGAGAGTTCAAGGGGACTCCGAGTTCAGCGGCAGCACCTAGTGGAGGCTAGGGCATTGTTCAACAGTAAGGAACAGCAGCAGGGGAGACTGGTGACGGCAGGCTGTCTGTGGGAGGAGCCCACGCTGACGCCATTGCACGCAGCACCAGGGGGCGTAACAAAGAAAAATCTCCTGATGTACTGAGGAGGCGAAGAGGGCCTCAGGAACCTACCATCACATCCCCATTATCGGACTACCACTACGGCGATCACCAGGCGCCACCTGTGGAGAGATGGACCCTCTAATTGCAGAAAGATGCTGCCAAGGTAGGAGTGGCGGGCCCTACCTGGGGGGGGCGTGATCTGGGGGGCTGGGAAGTCTCTCCGTAGGGGGGTGATCGCCGAGAGAAGTCACGGTGGGGAGTAGCAGGGGTAGTGTTGAGTGGACACCTCTGAGAGATGCCACGGTACCCAGAGAATAAAAAGAGTTTGGGGGAAAAAATTTCACTTTTTTCCTCTCTAAATTATCTAGCACAGCAGGAGATAGAACAACATGACGTTTACTGCTCTCACCTTTCAAATACTTGTTTTGACTAGTAGTGTTAGTCTCGTTCTTTGATTTCCTTTTGTTTTTGTCACTTTCTTTCTTATCTTTCTTTTCACCCATAGAAGCAGCCTGCCTCTTTGATCTTGCTTTGTTTATCTCACTGTCTTCGTTGTTTTTACTTTCTGTTATAGAAGGTGCAGGCTCATTTTTACAATACTGTGTATTTACCAAGATAGTGATGCCCACTCCACACACACAAAAGCTGACATTAAAATTGTGTTGTCTGTATATCCATGGCACTCCCACTTCTTCACCATAGGGTTATGTACGCCTGATAGGCTGCTGATGCACATATGACCTAGGGTCAAATTACGAACCCTCCTCCAAACCCCTTCTGTAGCCTTCTACTACTCAGTTTAACTTGTGCATCTGATAGAGGTTGCAACACTGTCCCAAGCTCCAGTACAACAACGAAGAAAAGGTAATTACCAGAAAAAAGCTGTATGGCACAAACAGTATGAACTAGTATGCAGACAGCAAGCAATGTCAATGAATGTTTTTGTAAAAAAATGAAAGAGAAACTGTTACTTAGCAGAGAAATAGAGCAGAGGATCATATTAGATTATATTGATATGCACTGCATCACTTAGCGTTGCGTTCTTCAAAAATAATGGACATTAATAAAGAGATTATAGCATTTCAGGGAATAAGCATGAGCCAGCTGCATTTTAAATGGACTGCCACGCATGCACAGTACGAAATAACCCCATCATGCATGTGCGATGCCCCGCAGCACCATTTTACAGAGGGGCAAGGAGCTCAGACACACAAGAAGTGCTCGCACATGCGCGGTAGCGATCTACATCGTGACCAAACTTGCAGTGCTGGGGGAAAAGGATCAGCAGAGCAGCTGGGCTCACAGTCACTAATTAAAGGGGGCCACAGACATGAAGCAAGTGTGCATGCCTGTTTCACAGGCACCCAGGCAAAATCCACAAGGCATATGAGCCACTAAAAGGGCCAGAACATAAAAGCATACAGCTGCAGGGAAATGCCACAAGGCAAATCAGCCACTTAAAGGGCCAGCACCTAAGCAGAAAGCCAGAAAACCTAAACTGAGGGGGACAGAGTTTCTTTCCTCAGGGGGGCACAGTCCACTACAGCTCCTCTCTACCTTCCCTGATTAAGATATCACAGTACATAATAAAGCAGTTTATAAACAAAAAAAAAAAGGGGGGGATTTTACAAGAATTTCAACACTAACAGACCCTTCACTTGCTGTCTTACAGATGTCAGCAGGAAGGGAATGGCAGTCATGTGAGGTGCCTCTATTGCCCCAACAGAAGGGCCCATTATGCCCTGCTTGCGAACTGGACAACCAGGATAATTCAATGGATGCCCACCAGCCCAGCAAGATGGGCGCTAGTAACCCTTGGCACATTGACACGGCGACAGTGGCACTCCAAAAGGCTACAGTGGCCATGATGGAGAGCCAGCAAAACGTCATGCTCCAAGTGTTGGAGTGGATGTCCAGCTTCACTAACCCAAAGCCACTCCCAGGGACATCGTCTACAGCAGTTCCCCCAAATCATACGGAGGAAAAAATTACTCACCTTAGTAATGTTGTTTCTTCTAATGGAGTCTTGCTGTATTCTGACAGTAGCAGTGAGTCCCAACCTTCGAACTGCCCCGGAGATGAAAAAGTTAACTTTCCATGCCAGACATGGAACGCTGAGCTCGAGCTCGGTTGAGACTCTGTCTGTTGCTGTTTGAACTCAAACAGTCAGATCTTTACGAGCTAAACTCACTGAGGTCCTGTGTGGAAGCTGTAAACCTACACTAGCCAACTGGCTACTAACGTAATAACAAATTTTTGGTCTCAAAACAAGGACTCAAGTCAGGAGACCCAAAAATGAAATAACACAACATCCACTCACCCAAAGAAAGGGTGATAACAAAAAAGGTGGGGCACCTCCTGAGTGCCAACACTGCCACTGCCCACCCACATCCCAAAAACAAAGGTTCTGAGAGAGGAAGGCGGGGAGGTCAGAATACAGCAAGACTCCATTAGAAGAAACAACATTACTAAGGTGAGTAATTTTTTCTTCAAACAACATGAAGTCTTGCTGTATTCTGACTGATAACGAACTACCAAGCAGTACCTCCATGGAGGAGGACGAACCTACTTGGAAATAGGCTCTGAAGCACAGCTATGCCGAAGCGAGCATCACTCCTAGCCTGGATGTCAGGGAGTAATGCTTGGTGAAAGTGAACTGTTTTCCAGGTAGCTGCTTGACATATTTCTAGAATAGGGATAACCCGGTGGCAGCCAGGAAGCAGCTGCACCTCTGGTAGAGTGAGCCCTCAGGCCTGAGGGTGGAACCTTACCTAATTTTTCATAGCAAAATTGTATGCAAGAGACAATCCACCTGGCAATGGATCTTTTAGTGGCAGGTTTCCCTTTGCCTACCTCACCATAAGTGAGGAACAGTTGGAGGGAGTCAAACCTATGATCCTTGGTGCGTTCTATATAGTAGCTAAGGGCTCTTTTCACATCTAGGCTGTGCAGCCTCCTCTCACCAGAGGAGGAATGGTCGGCGAAGTACACAGGAAGAGACATAGATTGGTTAAGGTGGAAGTCTGAAACCACCTTAGGCAAAAGCTTCCTGTTAGTCCTTAGGACCACCTTATCCTTATGGAAGGAAATAAAGTCAGACTCCACTGACAGGGCTTGCAGCTCACTTATGCACCTGGCTGAAGTGATGGCCACCAGTAACACAGTTTTCCAAGTCAAGTACTTAAGCTCTGCTAAGGACAAAGGCTCAAAGGGGGGTTGCATAAGTTGTGCAATGCAAACATTAAGATCCCAAGCAGGGGCAGGATCCCTGAATGGAGGATTGGTATGAAGCAATCCCTTGAAAAACCTGGAGAAAACAGGGTGAGCTGAAACAGAAGAGGGCTTACCTGCTGAAATGAAAGCAGAAACCGCTGCCAGGTGCACCCTTAGTGTAGCTGGTTTGAGGCCCAAGCTATTGAGATGAACCATGTAGTCAAGTACTGTGGGCAGATCAGCAGACTCTGGGGAAATATGCTTCCCAGAGCACCATATGGAAAATCTTTTCCACTTGGAATTATAAGTGGTTCTGGTGGAAGGCTTCCTAGAAACCTTCAGAATATCCATAACACCTTGGGAAAGGTGTGAATCAGCAAACTCTAACTCTTCAAGAGCCAGGCCTTGAGATTGAGAGATTTGAGACTCGGGTACCAAACCCTCCCCTGAGCACAAATTAACAGATTGTAATTCCTGGGAAGAGCCAGAGGAAGATGGACTGATAAGGACAATAGGAGAGGATACCAGGGCTGTCTGGCCCATCCTGGAGCAATCAGGATCACCTTGCAGGGTTGAGACCTGATTTTGACTAGCACTTTGAACAGGAGAGGGAAGGGGGGGGGAAGCATACAGGAACTTCCCTTCCCAATTGAGAACTAAGGCATCCAGGGGGACTGAGTCCAACACTGGGGGCCTGCAGCAAAAAAGAGAAAGTTGGTGATTGTCTGGGGCTGCAAAAAGATACATCTGTGGGGTGCCCCATCTGGGGAATATCACCTCCAAGATCAAGGGATCCAGTGACCATTCGTGATGGCCCTAAGATATCCTGCTGAGAGCATCTGCCAGGACATTGTCCTTGCCTGGGAGGTGTACTGCTGAGAGGGAGGTGTTCAGAGAATAAGCCAGGGACCACAATTTCATCGCTTCTGTGCACAAGGCCGTAGACAGAGTGCCTACTTGTTTGTTGATGTACCACATTGTGGTGGTATTGTCTGTTCTGATCTGAATAACTTTGTTCTGAACAGACTTGGAAAAAACTTGAAGTGCTAGAAAAACTGCTCTGAGCTCCAACAGACTGATGTGGAGCAGAGATTCCTGAGGGGACCACAACCCTTGGGTGGTCAGGTCGGCCAAGTGGGCCCCCCCGCCCCAAGAGGGAGGCATCTATAGTAAGGATTAGAGGTGAGACTGGTGACAAAGGGAACTCCTTGTCTCCAGATTGTTCAGATCCTGCCACCAGTGCAAGGCCTGGATCAAGGTTGAGTCACTGGGATCAGTTTGGTCAGAGGGTCCCTTTTCTGAGACCAGAAGGCCCTCAAATGGAACTGAATGTCCCTCATCTGAAATCTTGCTCCCTGCACCACTGCTTTAGAAGCAGCCATGTGCCCAGGAGCTGAAGAAAATGCCTTGCTGTCGAGACACCTGCAGGGTGAAGAGGAGCCAGAGTGATAAGGGTCCTTGCCCTGTCCAGGGGAAGGAAGGCTCTGACCCTTTCTGTATCTAGCTCTGCACCTATGAAGGTGAGGAGCTGAACAGGCTCTAGAACTGACTTTGACAGATTCAGAAGGAAACCTTGAGAAGTGAGCAGTTGCTGAGTTACCTGTAAGTGTAACTTGACCTGGTCTAGGGACTGGCTTACTATGAGCCAGTCGTCTAGGTATGGGAAGATGGCAATCCTTTGTCTTCTCAGAGAAGCAACTACTACTGCCAGACATTTTGTGAACACCCTTGGAGCAGAGGTTAGTCCGAAGGGCATTGCTCTGAACTGGTAATGGCCTGAGGGCAGCCCAAACCTGAGGTACATTCGATGGGAGCTTCTGATAAGAATATGGAAGTAGGCATCCTTGAGATCCAGGGACACTAGCCAGTCCCCTGGCCTTAGAGAGGGTAGAATTATTCCCAGAGTCACCATTTTGAATTTTGGTTTTAAAAGGTGCTTGTTTAAATATCTGAGATCCAGGATGGGCCGCCATTCTCCTGTCTTTTTTGGGGTAAGGAAGTACCTGGAGTACAATCCTTTGCCCTGGTGTAGGGGTGGAACCCGTTCCACAGCTCTGAGAGCCAGGAGGGAAGGGACCTCTACCTCTAAGGCAAGTGCCTCTGAGGGATTTGCAGGTGGAAAAGATCTGGCTCTCAGCTTTGGAAATTTTTTGAAGCTGAGAACCAGTCCCTGGCCTACTACTTCCAGGACCCACTTGTCCGATGTTAGAGACTTCCAGTCCTGGACAAAGTAAGCCAGCCTGCCCCCTACAGGTGGTGGAGAATCGTCCCTGGCAAACCCATCAGGGTGCCTGCTTGTCAGGGGGTTTTGGCTGAGGGGTGGAAGCAGGTATGCTTGTACCCCTTCTGCCTCTCCCTCTAAAGAACCCCCTCTGAGCATAGGCAGAAGAGGAGGCCTGGGCTTGGTAGAAAGGCCTGTGAAAAGGCCTGCCCCTGCCCCTGGGATGCTGCCTTTGAGGAGTGGCCTGCCTTTCCTTAGCCTGGACACTCCTATAGGTGGTCCTATACTCGTCCATTTTCTTCACGTAATTCTCTGTTTGCTCCCCAAACAAATAATTACCCACAACAGGAAAATCCATGGCCTTAGTCTGGGTATCCTGTGACAGGCTAGTACATCTGAGCCAAGCCATTCTGCGAAGTGCCACAGATGTAGCCATGACTCTTGATGACACATCATTTGAGTCCACTGCAGCATGGAATTGCACCTTGGATGCCTCAATATCATCAGCAGCCACCGGCTCCAGCTCCTTGGCAAGCTGGCCAGGGACCTGTTTTGCTAAAGCCATGACAGTGTCCCATCTGGATTTCTGATACCTAGCAGTATAAGCCATAATTGGCCTGTCTGAGTCCCAAGGATGCTGCCATGTATTGTTTCTTTGCCATGGCATCAATCCTCCTGGAGTCCTTGTCTGGGAGGTGTGAAGCCAAGGGAATATTGCCTTATCACAGACTGCAGCCTGACTACTAACATGGCTGCACTGCTGTGTAAGGAAGCCAGACATATCGAGCCTGACAGTGTATACCTCTTGTCCATTCTTTTATCCACAGGAGGTATGGTGTTAGGAGTCTTTAAAATCTTAAATGTCTGTTTCCCAAAGATTTGTGTAAGAGAATAGACAGCCTCCTAGACTCTGGGATAGCCATCATTTCCACATAGTCAGGCTCCTCCTGGTCATCCAGCTTCTTCCATAGGAAGCTGGAGGGTTTCAGCCACTTTTTTATAAAACATGAAATGGGAGGGGGACTCAGAAAGCCTAGGAGGAGACACTCCTGAAGGTCTGTCTGGGGAGATGTCCGGGTCAATGGGCACAGCCAGACTTTCAAAACCACATTCACTTTCCTCATATTCCTCTTCCTCCTCCTCCTCCTCCAGTTCATAAAATTCCTCTAAATCATACTCTTGAACCAGTGGAACCGGCCGAACCGAGCGCCTCCCTGATGGTGCTGGTTGGTCGAAGTTCAAAGCGACTACTAATTTTTGCTCGCTTTGGCTATTTCTTCACGGTTGGAGAAGAAAGTTTGGATCCACACCAGCTGATTTTCCTTTCTTGTTCTCTTAGCTGGAACTGACTCCTCAGAATCGGATCTCCTTTTGCCCGAAGAAGTCTCGCCCTGGTCAGAGGGCACTCACCTGGTTGGTTTGAACCGAACAGACTACTCATCGTTCAGCTGACTTTTGGCCTCCTTTCCTGAGCCTACCAAATCGTTTTTCTAGGGTAGCTGCAGGAAAATTTTTACAAATCTGGCAGTCTGCATTGAGGTGGTCAAACCCCAGACAATAAACACAGGTGGTGTGGGGATCAGCCTTGGCCAAGACTTCCCCACACACACTGCAGTGTTGAAACCCAGTGGGCCCGGTTTTTCTTTTGGGTTTCTCAGACATTGTGCCAGTCCTAACCAAACTTACCCTTTTAATGGCAATCTGCCAGGCAAGACCCTCTTATCAGTTCCTGACCCGTGTCATGGGTCGTGGAAAAAATCGTAATCAATCCATTTTTTTTAGAACCGATAAGAACCGGTAACCACACTCTAAAATGTAAAATAAAGATTTTTTAGCAACTTGATCGGTTCAAACCGAACCGATGAATCGTTTACAAGTTCCACACAGAATAGAAACAATATAAACCTATCTAGTACTCATGAATACCACAGACAGAGACTGATCCGACAGGTTGTGGTTTAAATTCGGTCGAAAACCGAGAAAAACGGTACTTTAACCGACAAATTGAACAGAGCAGAAGGAGAAATCTCCGGAGCGACTGTTCAGTGAGGCGGAGTAAAGAATCTGATAGTTTGAGTTCAAACAGCAACAGACAGAGTCTCAGCCGAGCTCGAGCTCAGCGTTCCATGCCTGGTATGGAAAGTTAACTCTTTTATCTCCGGGGCAGTTCGAAGGTTGGGACTCACTGCTACTGTCAGAATACAGCAAGACTTCATGTTGTTTGAAAGACCAAAAGTCAATCAGCCAAGGGGCTTATTCCCCCCACAAGAGAGACAAGGAAAAGCAATGACAACCCCCATGGATGGGCTTGATGAGGATGAGGCCGAGGATGCTCATTCCCACCATGACAGCGATCAGGACTCGGAGCATGACTCAGATTCAGACAGGCCTACAGAGACCACTGGTTCCTAAAGCTCTGTCAATTGCCTCAAGGCTATTCGCATAAGAGAACATCACAGATTTGGTTCTCTCAATATGCAACACATCGGGGTTCAAACAACCGCCACCACCACCGGATAGCGAACTGTACCCAATGCTCCAGCCACCTCCCAAGATTGAACACTTCTTCCCAGTATGTCCAACAATACAAGACATTATCACAAAGGAGTGGGAGGCATTGGACCCAGCAAGATTGCTGGAGAAGAGATCTCTGGACAAGCTATACCCCTTGCTGGAGGAAAGCCTGAAGACATGGTGTACGGCACCAAAGATTGACCCAAAGATAGCAGAACTCAACAAGAGGACGGTTCTTCCAGCAGAGGGTACAGTTGCACTAAAGGACCCTGTGGACAAAAGAGTAGAGGATCTACTAAAGAAAATGCACAAAATGACCAGTCAATTGGTCAGAACAGCCACAACCGCAATATACGCGGCAAAAGCCCAAATTAAGTGGTTGGACGAGATCGCCAAGGCCCTCACGCCCAAATCACAAGAAGCTGTACTACTAGAACAAGCTCTACAAGTGGCCAGATATATTGGGAACATGTCTGTGGACGAGCTCAAGATGAGCACCAGGACAGCGGCCATGGCAAATAAAGCAAGAAGAAATTTGTGGCCGAAACTGTGGAACGTAGACAATGAATCAAAGACTAGACTACTTAAGCTACCCTTTAAGGGTGACAGAGTTTTCGGTGACGGCCTTCAAGAATTCCTGAGACGTAGAAACCGAGGGGCAGATACAGAGGGTGATAAGGACATGGGGTACCTACCATCCAACAGAGGGAGAACTCAGTCCTTTCAGGCCCACTCAGACAGAAGGCATCACAACTCCTTTCGTGACAGAAACAGCACAACCCAGAACAGGTACAATTACCAAACCAAAGGGCGCACCTCCGACAGAGGAAGAGGGACCACCTTTAGAGGGAAATTTTCTACGCAGAAAGGTAGGTCTACTAGGAGATCCAGCCAATGACTACAACAGGACACCACAACCACAAGACACCCTAATCCAGCCACCCAAAGCACATACCCCACCAATAGGGGGAAGGCTTCAACAGTTCGGTCAAACATGGGGAAGAACAGCCTCAGACAGATGGGTAAACAAAGTGGTGACCCGAGGGTATGCAACAGAATTCTGGCGCAAACCACACGAAAACAGGTTAGCAGTATCACCAGTGTCAAAGAAAAGATGCCCAACAAGACAAATTCAGAACATTTTGGAAACGTTGCTCGCAACAAATGCCATACAAAGAGTACCACAGGATGAGCTTGGCAGGGGAATATACTCAATCTTCTTCCTGGTTCCATGCGAGTCGTTTCTTTCTTTTTTTTGCTTAAGCACCAGTGCTTGAGCTTAGCCACCTGTGAGGAACTGATGTATTCAACAACGCATTATTAATAGTTTACAGAAAAAAAGATGCTGCTCCTTCACCACATACAGAATATAAAGACAGAACTTATAGGAGTGGTATACAATTCACATTCACATTCACACTCTGGTAGTGTTGCTTGGATAGTAGCCTATCAATTAGGATACCACCGGATATCAGTCTTTTTGGCGGATAGTGGATTCAGTTGGACAGTAGTGTTATCCAACCATCCCGGATCCAAGTCAAATCCCCCGGATTCATGGTCAGATCCCAGGATCCAACGTTGGATAGTGCGGGATCCGGAAGTTGGATCCCAGGTCAGATACTGCCACTCTCCGACGGATCACAATCGGATCCACAAAGGCCCTATCCGAGCATCACTGCACTCTGGCAATTCCAGTTGAACAGGCTTTCCACTGGATATCTTTAAGCGAAGTTCCTCCCAGCACCCAGGCAGTATATCCCCTGACTCAGCCCTATGAAGTCAAATCTTTGCAGGCTGGAAGCAGGGATCTGTGTGTCACTTGCCAGGGGAGGCTGGGTGGGTTCTGTGGATGTGAACTGTACACCACTCATACTCTGGGAGAAGGGATCAAGGCACACACCCCTACTTAGCAAACATAGACCTGAGAACCAAGGTCCCAAAAGCAGCATCGTGAAAGGACTCGGGGTCAATGCTGTACTGGGAAATGAAGGTGTGTGCTGTCCTCCAGGAAGCAGCCATGTTTAGTATATCTGCCTTCTGCTCATCATCTTCTACTACCCTACCCCCCCAACTAAGTAGCCTGACAACTTAGCCAAGCTTTCTTTTACTTACTAATGTACCCAACAAATTATTTTTGCCCTTCCTTCACACCCCCAGCAATCAGTAGCTCGTTATCTTCTTTATCCCTCCTGAGTGCAACACTCACCCTTTCGAGTCTGGTCTGGTATTCTTCCCATTCTTCCTACCTCTTATTCCCCTGTACCTTATGAAGGCCCATTTTTTTAATGTAGAGACAAAACAGCAGTCACACCAAATACTGGATTTCGCTAATCTGCTGGCACAGCGGTTGGATTTCTGCCTGTGACGCTGATGACCCGGGTTCAGGAATGGATCTAGGCCTGATCCCCCGGATCCGCAGTCGGATCCCTGGATCCGACGCTGGATCCGACCATGGATCCCTGGATCCAATGTTGGATAGTGCAGGATCCAACTGGGGATCTGACCTCCGACTTGGTCGGATCCCAGGCCAGATACTGCCACAATCCGACAGATCACAATCGGATCCACAAAGGCACTATTCGAGCATCACTACACTCTGGCAATTCCAGTGGAACAAGCTTTTCACTGGACATCTTTAAGCTCAGTTCCTCCCAGCACCTGGGCGGTATATCCCCTGACTTAGCCCCATGGCGTCAGATCTTTGTAGGCTGGAAGCAGAGATCTGTGTGCCACTTACCAGGGGAGGCCAGGTGGGTTCTGTCGATGTGAACTGTATACCACTCATACTCTTGGAGAACGAGTCAAGGCGCACACCCCTACTTGGCAAACAGGGACTGGAGAACCAAAGTCCCAAAAGCAGCTTCATGACAGGACTCAGGGTGAATGATGTACTGGGAAATAGATTTTTTTTTCTTTTTTTTGTATAAAGGGATCCTTTTTCATAGAGCCAAATTCCTTTTTCTTATGGCCATACAAAAAAAAGGATTTTTAGAAGTGTAAAAAATACATTTCTGGGTAATGTTTCCACAAACTAAGTGCAGAATTCACTCAAAGAGGACCCGATTAGCAAGATACATGAGTTGGTCTGTGTGCAGGATGTCATTTTTGTGAGTTTTGAAAAAATAAAACGGAAACAGAATGGCGACTATATGAAAAAATATTTTTTACTTCAGAAAAAAGGATTACCCCTAAACAAAAAAAGATAATTATTTTTGCATGGACCAAATTCTTTTTTCGTTCCAAGCCGCTATCCAAAAGACTGTACTGTGCATTTTCAGAACCAAAATGTTATAATTTAATAACTTTGGAACGGATAAATATTTCTTCATCAAGCCGGCCCCGTGGCGCTGAGAGCTGAGGTGGTCACCGCACTTCGTGCTACGCTTGCGACCCGTGTTCGGGAATGATCGCGGATCACCAGGGGTTGGCAGGGAGGAGACGGATCGAGTGTCTAATGGACTGCTCTCCATTTCTGGGGAGGGGGGCAAGATACAGTCAGCGCTCGTCTGACCCCTGGCGGAGGCTGGGGGTTGATGCAATGCTGCCATAAACAAGGGGCATGGATGCTCGGCAGATGGGGACACATATGGGAGTGTGTGGGTGCCCGCCGCCAGCGTCACTGCATGCTGAGCATCTGCAAGGGTGAAAATCAAGGTGGAAAAAGACCCTGGTGGCTGGTCGTGCTGGCTTGATGGCTGTCCCCCTGATGCTTCTCTCTGTTGGTAACACCCCAACCTAACTCCTTAGCGGTAGGTGAGTAGGGGGCTCCCCGCAACCCCGCCATGGGGGTAAGCTGTGGGAGGTGCAGAGGATGAGGGCCTGACGAAGAGAGGGTGCGTGGGATGATGACCGGATGAAGAGCCGACCAGGGCCAGGAAGGGAAGAAAAGTATACACAAAAAAATATATATTTCTTCATCAAACCAATGAAAGGCATCACTATGGGCCAGGGCCTTTCTACACTGAAAATTTCCAACCAAAAGTCCAAACCGTCTGGGCACTAGGTGATAAAAAAAAAAAAAAAAAAACAGCAAAAAACAAACACTTTTTTGAACTTCTTTTTTTGCTATCTGCATCTCAGAATCCACACATCTGACTGAAATTACACTTGGCAGATCAAGAAATCTATCCCCAAGACTGCACATGCAAAATTACGTTGAATGTCTATGAAGCTATTCAAGTGCAAAGTTTGAGGTTTAACATAGAAACCCCTGCTCAACCCTAACTATAGTGACGCTACTGCACCACTATATTACATAGGCTGTTTTACAGGAGAGCAGTCTTGTGAAGATGTTGTGGAAGCTGGTGCAGGCAAAGACTCAAGTTTAGTTGCCCTTTGTTTGTTTTAGGACAGGAAACTTTGCAGTGAAGGTTTTCAAATCATGATCTGGGCCTAAATCAAAGCAAATGCTGTAGCTATCTTCTTTAGGCAAACAATGCTTACAGGATACACACTGTTTATAGCCTATAGGCTGGTTTTTTTTTTTTATTTGTTAGGTCTTCCTGTCATGCCTCTTTGACAGGATGCAAGAGGAAATTGGTTTTATTAGCTGTATTTGAGAAAAAGTACAACAGCTTAAACAAGCATTTGTCAATGCCAAATGTTTGCTTACTGGTATTGGCACTGGTAGTGTAGGAGTTAGAGAGAGCCATACTAGGAATGGCAGTGAAGTACTGAACTGACACCAACCCCATCGCCACCCTGTAGAGACTAACAGGCGTTGGGGGTGTGCCTTTGGGTCGTTGGCCACAACGCTCATGCTATTTCACCTCACCCTACCTTGCAGACACCGACAGGTGTTGCGGTGTGCCTTGGGGTCTTCAGCCCTTACGCTCACCCCATTCCATAAGGAAATATGCTGAGATGGGTGCAATATAGGAGAATGGAGTGAACGCTGGGGCCGAAGACCCCAAGGCACACCGATGCCTGTGACTGGTGTCACTGGCAGCAGGGTGAGGTGGAATGGCGTGAGTGTCGGCCGACAATCTAAAGTCACCCCGACACCTGTCAGTCTCTGCAAATGGCGGGTCTGGTTGGAAACCCTGCGCCCGGGTGTTTTGGTATTTCGCTCCAGATTTTCCAACATGGGCTTTTGGGACCCCACCTCATGAACAGTGGCAGTATCATTTCGTTACTCAATCCCAAAAGGTGATTTTGCACAGCAACTGTGCCATTTGGCGCCACAGGTGTGAAAACACATCTCAGGCAGGATGTGAAAAATGACAGCTATACTGTTTATGAGGGGGCATGAAAAAAATGGCAATGCTGAAAATCTGGAGAGAAAATATGAAGAATTGGCGAAGTTATGAGCATGCATATAAACTGCGCAATGCACACCAGTAATGCAATCATTTTTTAAAATATTTTCACCAAATTTTCAACATGGGTATTTCTGGACCTCTCCTCATGAACAGAGGCACTGTGATTTTGTTAATCTGTCCCGAAAGGTGATTTCCCACAGTGACTGTGCCATTCTGCAGCACAGGTATGAAAATGTGTTTCGGGCAGCATGTGAAAAATGACAGCTGTACTGTTCATAAGGAGGTGGGAAAAAATGGCAATGTTGAAAATCTGAGTGAAAATATAAAAACTAAGAGGAGATTCTGACGTCTTGTAGAAACTACGTAACACACGCACAAATAAAGCAATAGAATTACTGAATTTTTCACTAAAATTTGCAACGTGGGTTTCTGGGACCCCACCTCATAAACAATGACATTGTCATTTCGTTAGTCCCAAAAGGTGATTCCGTGCAGCGACCATGAAAGCACCTTTTAGGACCTAGTAACGAAACGACAGTGACAGTGTACATGAGGTGGGGTCTCAAGGACCCCATGCTGAAAATTTGGGGTCAAAATTCCTAAAAATGGCTGATATATCAACCTAAGTTGAACCCCTCCAATTGACTCCCATTATACGGCTTACCTTGAAATCTTCAGTTTGCTGGTTGTCTTTGAAGAGCGCAGACGTGTCTCGCTCGGCAGAAGATCGCTGCTCCCGACATCCGGAGGTAAGTATGGGGTGAGGGGGGTGCAGGGAGGTGGGTGGTCAGTGGGAGGGTAGGGATGGGGACTGGGGAGATGATGGTGGACCGTTTTCTTTTTTTACAGGTAAATAAAAAGAAAAAAAAAAGACTTCAGGGGACTGTGTTTATTTTACAGGTAAACAAAATATAATAAATTTAGGCACACTGGGGTGGACTCTCAGTGTGCCACAACATGTGTGTGTGTGTGTGTGTGTGTGTGTGTGTGTATGGGTGGGGCATGCCGACACAGAGGTTAGGCACTCGATGTCAGCAAAGATTACACATGCGTTTGGGGGAGGGGCATGGGCACGGAGTGAGCATCACAATGGAAAAAAGTGCTTTGGCACACTGGGGTGGGCTCCCAGTGTGTCACATCAATGGCGGAATACATGCCGACATGGGGATTGGGTACCCCGATGTTGGCTTTCTGGGGAGTGTATGGCAATCGGCAGGAGCCGCTGGCCACTCATTTATTTATTGAATTATCTCACCAGGAAAGGCACACTGAGCAAACAAGTTGCTCAGGAGGAAGGCCCGGGAACAGTGGTCAGTGGCAGGAGCTGACCTGGTTGTGAGGGAGGTCCTGCTGATGAGCCTGTCTGTGATTGAAGCGGCAGGTGTTTTTCAAGTGCAGATCTCTCCGAAGCTGCTGTCATAGGCAGCTTCTTCATTGATTGGTGGCTGCTGGACATGCCCAGTAAAGTGTCTGCTGCAAGGGCCACAACACTGACGCACCTCTGAAATGTGGTACTACCACAGTATGTTTCTTGTGCTGCATGCGCAACCAAACATAAAAATGAAGTCTAAATACCAGCCCGCTGACACAGCGGTAGCACTACCATTTGTGACACTGGCCACCAGCATTCAAGACTGAGCCTGGGTTATTGGTGAGCCAGTGGGGGGTGAGTGTCCACAAACTCTTGCCTCCTTGGCGGGGAGTAGGACTCCACTGCAACACTGCCACTTGGGTGACTAGAGGTGGTGGTGCATGCTGAAACCACAGAATGAAGGATGGGGGATGTTGGCAGCATGACACACTGTGCTGGTCAGGGTCTTTCTTCCTGGTGTCTAAGGCAAGAAAAATGGAAAACAATCCCAGACCAACACTGTAACTCTGCCTGGGGGAGTAAGGGCCTGGCCCCTGGGCATCCTTTCCCACAGGGGTCATCCACAGGGGACTACGAAGCAGTGGTAAGTTCCACAGATGGCAGGTGATAGGGGCTGGGCGAAGCAGCAGTACTGATGGGGGTCAGTCGGGCTGTCAGAAGAAAAGTGCAGTAAATAAAAAATAAATAAATATGAAGCCCAATTTAAACAAAGGTAATGCATTTTTGTTTCATTTGGAAGAGGGAACCTGAACTGGGAACATTTTCCTGAACTGTAAAAGACCAGTTAAAAAAAAAACAACGAAAAAATCTATAAAACTAAGTTAAACTAATGCAATGGATTGATTAAACTTCACCTGAAGCGTGCTTTCTATCTTTAGTGTTACTGTCTCCATATTTGAATACACAAGCTGTTTTTCAGGCGAGCACACTCCTGAAGCTGTTGTGGAAGCTGATGCAGACAAAGACTGATGTTTAGCTGCCCATTCTTTCTTTGTTTTGGAGCAGAAAACTTTGCAGAGTTCACAATTTTCAAAACAGTGACCTGGGCCTGAACAATCAAAGCAAAGGCTGTAGCTATCTGCCATAGGAAAACAATACTTACAATTTTTTATTTATTTATTTGAAAATTGGTGACCGGAAAAGGTACATTGATGGGAGGATGGCTCATGTGGTGCCCCTCCACAAGAATGGCCCCAAGGATGAACCGGGAAGCTACAGACCAGTGAGTCTCACATCCATCGTGGGTAAGCTAGTGGAGACTATCCTGAAGGAAAGGCTGGTGGCCCTCCTAGAGGCCAAAGGACTGCAGGACAGCAGACAGCATGGCTTCATACAGGGCAGATCCTGCCAAACCAACCTGGTGGAGTTCTACGACTGGGTAACTAGGCAACTGGACAGGGGCCATGCAGTGGATGTCCTGTATCTGGACTTCAGTAAGGCATTCGACTTGGTGCCGCATGGAAGGCTGGGAAGTAAGTTAGTAGGCACAGGGGCAGGTGCAAAGCTGGTGAGATGGGTAGGGAACTGGCTTCAAGGAAGGCAACAGAGGGTGGTGATGGGTGGGGAGCTCTCACACCCAAGGGTAGTGACGAGCAGTGTTCCACAGGGCTCGGTATTGGGACCAGTGTTGTTTGGGATATTCATTGCAGACATATCATAAGACATCAAGAGCAAGATCAGTCTGTTTGCTGATGATACCAAGGTAGGAGCAGTGGTGGATGACCTAGGGGGATGGCAGGGGTTGCAGGATGATCTGACAAAGCTTGAAACCTGGTCAGGCACCTGGCAACTGGGGTTTAATGTCAAAAAGTGCAAGGTGCTGCATTTTGGGATGAAGAACCCAAGGAGGAGTTACCAGCTGGGGGTGCAGCTAGCCCAGACAGAGGAGGAGAGGATCTGGGGTGCTCATTACAAGGTCAATGAACAACTCGGTACAATGTGAGAGCGGCTGCAAGGCCAACAAAATGCTGGGTTGTATTACGAGGGTATCCTCGAGGAGGGAGGAGGTGATTCTGCCACTGTATAGGTCATAAGTTAGACCGGACCTGGAGTACTGCGTGCAGTACGGACGCCTGTATCTGAAGAGGGACACTAAGTTACTGGAGAGGGTGCAGCGCAGGGCAACAAAGATGATCAAGTGGCTGGGGGACTTATCATACGAGAGGAGGCTGAGGGAGTTGAACATGTACTCACTGGAAGAGAGGAGAGACAGGGGGACATGATTGAAACCTTTAAGTACATGAAAGGAAAAAACAAGACAAGTACAGAGGGGCTGTTAAGGAAGGGGAGGGACACCAGGGGCCATGATATGAGACAGGAAGGGAGGAAGGTTCAGGAGGGAGATGAGGAGACACTTTTTACAGAGAGAGTGGTGGCCGAGTGGAATGCGTTACCTGCAGAAGTGGTATCCAGTAGAACAGTGGACTGCTTCAAAAGGGGATGGGACAGGACAAGGGGGAGGGTCAATGAAGGGGAAGGGTGGAATGGAGGGGCAGCTGCAGAATAACTGGTGCTAGCTGCACATTCAAGCAGACTTGATAGACCTCTAGGCCTTTATCTGCTGGCAAATTTCGTATGTTCGTATATTCGTATTGAGCTGAGGCTCATTTCCAGGTGTGACATGGGGGCAGGGAATAAGGGACACGGAATACACTGCTCAGACACAGTTCGCAGTTACAATAAAGTGCAATCAGAGAACACGAATAATACAGATAAGTGCAAAATGAGTAAAAAAGGCAAAAAATGAAAATTTCGCACCTACTGTATATCTTCACCATTCATCACTGGTGGGTACAATCTGGAGGTGCTAGGACCCCGCAGGAAACCTTTAGCTAAAAGACCTCTCTGGATGAGGGGCAAGCATTGGGGATGGTACTGCCCTCTAGGCTGACATTACTACATGGTGCTCACAGGCTGGCCAGTAACGGACGCTAGCCTCTTCACCACCTCAGCTCTGCTCATTGGAGAGGAAGACAGAGAGAGAGAGAAATAAGGGTGGAGGGTGGGGCAAATGAGTCCAAGGGATAGGAAAAGGAAAGGATACAAACTTAAAATGGAATAAGGTGACCAGAGGAAAGGGGATAGGCCCTAAGTTTTCTGGGTTGGAGAACCCAGGCAGGCCAAGAAGGGGTTGAGAGAATGGGTAGGGAGGGGAGAGGAAGGAAGGAAAGAAAGAGAGAGAAGACGGCAAAGAATAAGGGGAGAGAGAGGGAGAGAAAAGAGAATGAAAAGAGAGAGTAGGGGTTGAGAGGGAAAGAGTGGATCCCAACAGAATGAACCATAAAGAGTGGGTTCTTCTGCTGTCTGTGGACTAAAAGAAGGAGATCCTCTCTCTCTCTCTTTTTCTTTTTTTGTAATGGCTAGAGACCCTGGAGAGGGTGCACTGGCTTCAGAGCCATAAGAGAGCCAAACAAAAGGGTGGAACAGAGAGAACTCTGTCACTGCTGTGTAGAGGTAAGAACCTCCCTGCCCAGAGAATAAAAGAAGGATCCAAACAGGCTTCCCTCTCTCTCTCTCGCTATTTAAGGGTGAGGAAAAAGGAGACCCACCACGGGGCAAGGTACCTCCAGTCACAAGTGGAAGCAATCACCTGGCTAGAAGAGCCCTTCTCGAACCTCAAGAGGAGGAGTGCTGCCTGAATCTAATTCCACTAACAGGTGGAGGAAAGTAGAGGATTTTTATAGATTCATAGATATTTGTCGGCAGAAAAGGACCATTTTAGCCCATCCAGTCTGCCCATTCCCCCCTTCACCCTCTAGATAACCCCTTGTGCCTGGCCCATGCACTTTTGAATCCCTCCACTGTTCTGCCCCCCACCACCTCCCCCAGCAAGCTGCTCCAGGGCTCCACCACCCTCTCTGTAAAGTAATAACCCCTCATGTTACCCTTAAACCTTCCTCCCTCCAACCTCAGCCCATGCCCTCTAGTTTTAGTGCCCACCTTCCGTGTGAATAAGCTCCCCCCCATTTTATTAATCCCCTTCATATACAGTACTTGAATGTTTCTATCATGTCCCCACCTCCCTTCTGGTCTCCAGTGGGTACAAGTCCAACACCCTCTGTGTCACTTGGACAGCTGGTTCTGATTGCTCTATGATTCTGTAATATAAAAATGTGTTATTCAGAGTCTGTCATGAGACATCCTGTGCTCCTGGCATGACCCCCTCCCAGGTTTCAGTTCAAAGGACAGGATATGCTAACCAGCAGCTCTCTGTATGTGATTAACTTCCAAGAACTCGCATTTTATAGCCTTGTTTAGGATCTGTGTAGCTTGAAGCCAGAAACTAAAATATCCATTTTATGACGTCCTCAGGAAAAGTAGTTCATTTCAACTGGTGCTGAAAAACTATGTTGCAGCTAGGTGAGAAAACTGCAGAGTTGTAAATGTTCTGTGATGCCTTTAATAAAAGCAGGAAAACACACTAGATCAAAGGAAAGCCTCAAGATAAAAGGGTCATATGAGGAAACAAGTTTTTGCTGATGTCACCTTATTTAATATACCCCCTGAGTGATAGGGCATCCTGTGTGTATTAATTTTTATATTTTACGGGGATTTTATAGCTCTCGTCTCCATGCTGACCTGGCAATGATTCGGAAAACCTGCTCCCCCACCCATGGACCACTGCCACTACCTCAGAGGTTGCCAAGAAAGAGGAGTGGTTGGACTACGGTGGGATCAGGGAGGGTGAGAGTGGTGGAACAGAGGCGCATCCCTCCAGTTGTGCCTCTCTACAATTCATTCTCCACTCTGGCGGAGCATGGTTCCTTTATGGAGGCACCTGCAGTGGAGACCAAGGAGGATGCTGGGAACCTCCACAATGGAGACCCACAGGAGGGTGGCACAGGATCCCACAGGGGAAGGAAACAACTCCTGGTTGGGGACTCGATTGTTAGGGGGGTACAACTGGGGGAGGGAAGGGAAAGGGAGGTAAGGTGCCTGCCCGGCACCATGGCTTCGAGGGACAGGAAACGAATCCTCAGGATCGTGGGAGCAGCTGCAAGGGAGAGTGAGCTGGACATCATTATCCACCTAGGGACAAATGACCTGGCTGAGAATGGGATCAGAGCAGTGCAACAGGAGTTTGTGGAGTTGGGGAGGGACCTTAGACAAGTAGCACACACGGTAACTTTCTCAGAGGTGCTACCTGTCTGGGGCATGGAAGAGGCTAGGGTATTCTGCACCATGGGATTCAATGACTGGTTGAAAAACTGGTGCAGAGCTCAGGGATTTGGCTTCACTGGAGACTGGGGCTGCACCTGGAGGGATGCGGGCCTATACAAGCGCGACGGTCTGCATCTATCCTGGAGGGGAACCAGGATCCTAGGTGATAGGTTTAAATGCTTCATTGGCAAGCATTTAAACTAGCCAAGGGGGGAGGCACTGAAAAGGAGAAGGAAAATCCTAGCTCCCCCCAAAAGTCAGGGTAGTTAGTGAGGTAAACACCAGGATAGAGCAGTCGATAGGGATGGGGCAAAATGAAATAAAGCCAGAAAAAATGGAGGGTAATGAGTACCAATGCCCGTAGTCTAGGTAAAAAGCTCCCTGAAATGGTGGCCTTGATGGAAGAGGGATGCCTCGATAGCGTGGCAGTCACAGAAACATGGTACACAGAGAACCATGACTGGGATGTCAACATACCGAGGTACACAATCTACAGGAAAGACAGGGAGGGAAGAAGAGGAGGAGGAGTAGCTCTCTATGTAAGGGAAGGGATCAGAGCAACAGAACTAAAGGGTAAACAGGGAGGAGAGGAGGCACTGTGGGTCACCCTGGAGACTAGAAATGGCTCCACAATCTGCACAGGGGTTGTATACAGACCCCCGTCTCAGGAGGAGGAAATGGAAAAGGAAATGATAGAAGGCATCCTTGGGATGGCAGAGAAAGGTGAGATGTTGCTGATGGGGGACCTGAATATGCCAGATGTCAACTGAAGCCCCTTTGCTGCAGCCACATCCAAGAGCAGAGCCATTCTCGATGCCCTACAGGGGGCATGCCTCAGACAGCTAGTTTTGGAACCCACTCGGGAAGGAGTAATCTTAGACCTGGTACTCTCAAATGGGGACGGAGAAAGGATCTCTGATCTTGAAGTGGGTAGCCATCTAGGAACAAGCGACCACCAAACAGTGTGGTTCATGATAAACTTAGTTGTAGAGTCAAGCCACGCAAAAGTGAAGGTACTGGACTTCAGGAGGGCTGATTTTGTCAAAATGGGAGAGTGCCTCAGAAAAGCACTAGCAAGAAGGTGGGGTGGAGCAGCAATGGGGAAAACATCAAAACTGCCATCACAGAGGCAACAAGCCTTTGTGTGAAGCAAATAAATCAAAACGAAAGAAAAAAACACTATGGTTCTCAAAAGAAGTGGCGGGGAAGGTAAGGGAGAAAAAGACAGCATTCAAGAAGTATAAGGAAACATAGACGAGAACTGTACCAGTTAAAGCAGAAGGAAGCGGGGAAGGCAGTCAGAATAGCAAAGACCCAAACCGAGAAATAGATAGCCAACTCAGTTAAGAAGGGGGATAAAACCTTTTATAGGTACATTAGGGAGCAAAGAAAGATTAAGACAGGAATACTGACTCTGAATAAAGAGGAAGGTGGTTGGGCAGAGAGCGACAGTGAAAAAGCAGGGATACTGAATGAATATTTCTGCTCAGTATTCACAATGGAAAAGCAGGGGGAGAGACATAATCTAGTCAATAGAAGCACTCTGCATAGGGGGTTGATATTAGTCCTTTCACAGAAGAAAGGGTTCTGAAAGAACTCTTAAAACTGAAGGTGGATAAAGCAGTGGGGCCTGATGGGATTCACCCCAGAATTCTAAAAGAACTAAGGGAAGAACTAGTAACACCACTGACTACTCTTTTTAATAAATCATGGGAGGATGGTGTGGTACCTGAGGACTGGAGAAGGGCAGATGTGATTCCCCTTCACAAAAGTGGGAGCAAGACAGAGGCAGGAAGCCACAGACCTGTCAGTTTGACCTTAGTGGTAGGGAAAATGATGGAATCAATTCTGAAGGAAAGAATTGTTGAGTACCTAGAGGTCAGTGGGGCACAGGACCCAAGGCAGCATGGATTCACAGCAGGAAGGTCATGTCATACAAATATAATTGATTTCTTTGACTAGCTGACCAAAGTAGTAGACCAGGGAGGGGCTGTGGACATGGCCAACCTAGACTTTAACAAGGCATTTGACACAGTCCCGCACAAAAGATTAATAAACAAATTTGCCAGCCTGGGAGTGGGTCCCAGGGTGGTAGCCTGGGTAAAACACTGGCTGGATAACAGGACACAGCGGGTGATACTAAATAGAGTCCACAGTGAAGAAAGGAGGGTTACTAGTGGGGTACCGCAGGGTTCAGTACTGGGGCCAGTCCTTTTTAATGTTTTTATAAGTGACATTGCAGAGGGACTGGAGGGGAAGGTATGTCTCTTTGCAGATGACACAAAGATCTGCAACAGGGTTAATAGGCAAGGTGGGGTGGAAAGGATGAAAAGGGACTTGGCAAGGTTGGAGGAATGGTCAAATGTATGGAAGCTTAAATTCAACGCAAAGAAGTGCAGAGTAATGCACCTGGGAAACAAAAACCCAGGGCAAGAGTACACAATGGGGGTAAGATACTGATAACAAAAATGGAAAGGGACCTGGGGGTAGTCATATCAGATGACCTAAAGGTGGGCCAACAATGTGAGAAGGCAGTAAGAAGGGCTGGGGGGATACTGGGATGCATATGGAGAGGCATCACCAGTAGAAAACAGAAAGTTATTGGCCCTCTGTACAGATAGTTGGTAAGACCACATCTGGAGTACTGTGTACAGTTCTGGAGACCCCATCTCCGCAAAGACATAGACAGGGTAGAGGCTGTCCAGAAGAAGGCAACCAAAATGGTGTAGGGTCTGCACCAGAAGACATATGAAGAAAGACTAAAGGAGCTTAAGATGTATAGCCTCGAGGAAAGGAGGGAGAGGGGGGACATGACAGAAACTTTCAAATACCTCAAGGGAATCAATGAAGTCCAAGAGAGTAGCATCTTTCAAAAAAGAGGTGTTCAAGAACAAGGGGGCACAATTTGAAGATAGAGGGTGGGGGACAGCTCAGAAGTAATGTAAAGAAGTATTTATTCACAGAGAGGGTTGTAGATGCATGGAACAGCCTTCCTGAGGAGGTCATAGAGTCAAAAACAGTGGGGGAATTCAAGAATGCATGGGACAGACATAAGGCAATTCTAGTGGGGGGTTAACTAGGATCTGCAGCTTATCTGTTAGGTAGGGAAATGGGCAGACCAGGTGGGCCAAGAGGTCCTTATCTGCCATCAAATTCTATGTTTCTATGAGAAGCTAGGTGACATAATGGAAGGGGCAGGTTTAGAGACAGTTTAACTGTTGTATTTCCAATTAGAGACATTCCTGTTTGGACTCTCTTGAAAACAACAGCTAACTAAAGCACTGTAAGAAGGTATACATTAGATAGACAAGTCTAAGTGTATTGTGGTAGGAGTTTATGTTTGTATTTTACCTTTTTATTTTAACTGATTGTATGTTTTGTGATATATTGTTCTGTGGTGACATTTTACATATTTTATTCATTTTAAGTAAACCTTTTATTTCAAAGAGACTGTATGTGTCTTCCAAGTCCTTCCTTTTTGCCTGTGATGCATGGATGGTTAAGATTTTGACAACACTGTTCATAAGCTTAATGGTATTCCAAACTGGGAAAAGGTAAGAATTTATCTAAGGTCTTTCATAGAGTTTTTAAGGGTCATTTTGTATACCTGGTTAGGTGCCCACAGGTGAAATATATCTGGCATTCCTCGAAGAGCAGAATTATCTGAGCCTGTACAGTTGGGTACGCTAGCAAGAGGTTCACAGTTTGAATCCCTCCAGACCTTGAAACCAAAGGTGATTCGGACCCAGAAAACAGACAGGAGGGTTACCCTGTTCTGTTACCCTGTTCACAATACTGCGCTTGGAGGTTGGCACTGTGGGAGCAGAGGGCCTGACCTGCTGAGTGGGGTTGTGACAGACTGGTTGGCAGCGGTGTGCATAATTTTGGTAATACAAGCTTTTATTGTTCAGTGTGTCAGCGTAATACTGCCAGCTCACTTGCGAAACAAGGCAGCGATTTTTTTTTTTTAAAAGGACACAGAACTATATCACTTAGCTTACAGTCAAGTTCCTACCTGCTTTATTTTATTTTTTTTAAGTGCAAGTTAGAGTAGCCGTAGTTAGGGAAGAAGATGGCTTCTAACTACAGCGGGCACACTGTAGACTACTTAAAGCAGTTGTGCAGGGACAGAGGAGTCCTGTACAAGGTGAAAGCCACGAAGCAGAACCTCATGGATACCCTGATGGTAGAAGATATCCAGAGCATCGAGTCACAGACAGAGACTGTAAGGGACCGAACCATGAGTGTGGAAGGACTAGCGGCCAGTGCAGTGTCCAGATCCGATGAGGAGGGCAGCAGGGACAGTGCCAGCAAAGGGCCCCAGCAGCAGGGGAAGGTCACCAGCATTCTGGAGTCAGAAGTACTCAGGCTGCAGATTGAGTTGCACAGAATGGAGCTGAAGTTCCAGAGGGAGGCAAAGCAAGAGAAGCGAGCCGCAGAGGAGAAGAGGGAGTATGACCAGTGAGAAGCGGAGCGCGAGAAGCAAGTCGCAGAGGAGAAGAGGAAGCGACAGGTGGACTGAGATGAGCGAGAGCGCCAGAGGTAACATGAACTGGAGAAGCTATGACTCCAACCACCAGCACCAGAGCAGGTAAGTGGCATGGTTTAACTGGAACTACAGGACTGGGTTACAAATTGAATTCCAAACTGACAGCTAATTTTAAAGAGGGGGAGGATATGGATGCCTTTTAAAATTCTTTTGAAAAAGTTTGTATTCAGGCTAAAATTACTAGGGGGTCCTGGAGCTTCCAGCTGTCCCCGCTACTTAGCGGGAAAGCTCGGGATGCATTGGGTCAAATGGACAATGAGGACAGTAATGATTACAGCAAACTTAAAGCTGCACTGTTAAAAAAATTTGAATTAACTGCTGAATCATACAGAGCTAAATTTCGCAAGCTCAGAAGAAGCCCTGACATGAGCTATGAGGAGCTAGTCATGAAACATCGTCAGTTTTTAAAATGTTGGTGGGAAGGAATTGAAGCAAATTCTGTAGATAAAACTGAAAATGTGATTCTGTTAGAACAGTTTTTCTGGGCATGCCCAGCAGAACTGAAAACGTGGCTGGAAGACAGAGATCCCAAAACACTGTAAGAGGCTGCTGAACTCTGGGACTGCTATGCCAAGAGCAGACCTGCTCTGAGAGTAAATGCGGCAGGCGTGGCAGTGCAGAAAGGGAAAAGCGCTCCTTCAGGGCAGCTAAAACCCTCACTGCCTCCACCAAAACCAGTTAGTCCCAGGTTTCAGAGAAAAGATTTCTCTGAGAAAAGAAATGAATGTTGGTTGTGTAAAGAAACTGGGCATATATCCAGACAATGTCCCAAAAGGACAAGTAATACACAGCCGCGGGGGATAGGAAAGAAGTGGGTTGTTTGTGTGTCCCTGGAACCATGCCTGTGAACATGAGGGAACACTTTCACCCAGTCATGGTGAATTGTGTACAGACGCAAGGGTTAAGGGACACAGGGGCATTCCTGACATTGGTTAAAGGGGATCTGGTACAGCCTGGTCAGCTTATACCCAATAAATATGTCACTGTACAAGACTTTACTGGTGGGGAGAAAACATTGCTCCTCGCTAGTGTTCTTCTAGACTGGGGTGAAACAGGGGGAACTGTGCAACAGGAGGCTGTAGCCAAAACATTAACAGTGGACGTCATCCTTGGCAAACAATCTCCAACAGGGGATGGTGTCTACAGTTACCCATAGCCAAGTGGCAAGGGAAAATTGTAGTTCCCTGAACCCCACAGAAGCCATTGTGGAAACCACAGAGAGGCTGGTTCCCCAGCCTGTGTCTCCTGATATGGAGACTAATGAAAAGAGGGTAGAAATTTCCCCAGTAGCAGTTAACCACACAGCTACAGAGGGTTACTCCGAAGAGAGAGGGGGGTGACCCATTGTCAGAGGGTTAGGAATGACAATGATCCTGAGTGCCCTGACACTAGTGCTAGGGACCCTAGTTTACAGACTGAAGGGGACCTGTCCCATACCGTGGGAATGTGTGAGGAGTTTGCAGCTACTCAGTGAGGCGACCCTAGTCTAGAGAAGCTGAGGGCTTGGGCAAACTCTGACGGAGCACAGGGAGGTGACGGCAGACATAAGGTTTATTGGGGAAAATGGACTTGATGTATACTCAGGCTATGCAGACAGAGGGAGGGGTGCTAGGCAGGCAGATTGTTGTTCCCCGGGGTATCGTGAGCAGTTGCTCAAGACTGCACATGCTATTTCCTTGTCTGGTCATCTGGGAATCACACACACTACGCAGCTGTTGGCCCAGAATTTCTATCGGCCTAACTTCACCCAGCAGGTGAAGGAGTATTGCAGGTCTTGTCACCGGTGCCAAGAAACAGGAAAGGCGGGCAAGAAAACCCAAGTCACCCTAATTTCATTGCCCACAGAGCAGGAACCATTCCAGAGGGTGGGAATGGATATTGTGGGGCCTTTAAATACCCCTAGCTCCTCAGGGAAGAGATTCATCCTGACTGTGGTGGATTATGCCACCCGGTACCCAGAGGCAGTCGCCCTATCCTCACTGAGGACAAACAAAGTGGCAGATGCTTTACTTGGGATTTTCTCCTGTATTGGGTTTCCGAAGAAAGTTACCACTGATCGAGGGGGTTCCTTCATGTCGGACCTGATGAAATGTTTGTGGGAGAAGTGTGGGGTGGTGCAGAGATGCACGACACCATATCACCCACAAGCCAATGGGCTTGTGGAAAGATTTAATGGTACCCTGAAGTCAATGCTCCAGGCATTTTCTGAACAGCGAGGTACTGGGAGAAATACCTTCCCCACCTGTTGTTTGCATACAGGGAGGTGCCCCAAGAGTCGACAGGATTTTCACCCTTCTAACTCTTATATGGATGCCAGGTACATGGGCCCCTAGACTTGATCCGGGAGGATTGGGAAGGCAAGCACGCCACCCAGGGAACTCCCATAGTGGATCACATCCTTAGGTTTAGGGAAAGGCTGAAGGAGCTTATGGGAACAGCCCAGGGCAACCTGTCAGCTGCCCAACAGAAACAAAAAGTGTGGTGTGACCGCAGAGCCAGAGCTCGCTCGTACATGGTGGGTCAGGAAGTCACAGTCCTTATTCCAGTCCAGAAAGGCAAGCTGCAGGCTGAGTGGGCAGGACCGTACAAAGTAGTTAGGAAGGTAAATGACGTGAACTATACTATAGAGTTACCTGACAGAAGACAGACAGAAAGGATGTACCATGTCAACATGATGAAGCCATATGCTAATAAGGCTGACGTGGTGTTTGCAGTGTGTGGTCCTGGGGAAGGGACGGACGAAGGAGACCCCCTTCTGGACTTGCTGGAAGAAAGCAAGCTGAAGTCCTCTGTGGAGGCAGTAAAACTGTCTCCCCAGCTGGCCCCGGACAAGATTCAGGAAGTAAGGAAGGTTTTAGCAGACTTTGCCCCTCTGTTTAGCGCCAAGCCTGGACTAACCCCCTTAGCAACGCACGATGTGGAGACAGGGACACAGACGCCCATACGGTGGACAGCATATCGGGTGTCAGAGGCTGTCCAAAAGGTCATTAGGAGGAAAGTGGAGGAGATGCTGGATTTAGGGGTAATCCAGAGATCTCACAGCCCCTGGGCCTCACCCGTAGTCCTTGTGCCCAAGCCAGATGGCTCTACTCATTTCTGTGTGGACTATCGTGGACTGAATGCAGTCACGAAGTCAGATGCCTACCTGATACCCCAGACTGATGAACTCCTGGACAAGTTGAAAGAGGCGACCTACCTTACGACTACTGACCTGACCAAGGGGTATTGGCAGGTAGAGTTAACAGACAGAGCTAGGGAGAGGTCGGCCTTCAACACTCCGATAGGATTATTTGAATTTAAAGTAATACCTTTCGGAATGAAGAATGCCCCGGCCACTTTCCAAAGGTTGGTGAACCAGGTGTTAAATGGTGCTGAGGAGTACGCTGTGGCGTACCTGGATGACACTGCCATCTTTACTGCCAGCTGGGAGGAACACCTGTCCCACCTTAGGGAAGTGATGGGCAGGATACAGAGGGCCGGGCTCACTGTTAAAGCTGAGAAGTGCCAGGTGGCCATGGAAGAAGTGGCATACCTCAGGCAAGTGGTAGGCCGAGGACAGCTCCGTCCTAACCAAATAAAAATAGAGGTGATCCAGGCGTGGCCCAGACCAGAAACGTAGAGGAAGGTCAGGAGTTTTCTAGGGACAGCAGGGTACTATAGAAAATTTGTAACCAATTACAGTGCCCTGGCTGCTCCCCTATCTGAGCTGGTAAAGAAAAGGATGCCAAAGAAAATTACCTGGGGACCAGCCTGTGAGGGAAGCCTTTAGCAGACTGAAGGAGGCCCTGTGCAGTGCTCCTGTATTGACAAGTCTCAACTATAGCAAACCCTTAATAGTTCAGACTGACGCCTCAGACGTGGGTATTGGGGCAGTACTGAGTCAGACATCCAACCAAGGGAAAGATCACCCGGAAGTGTTACCTGAGTAAAAAGTTACTTCCCAGGGAGCAGGCATACTCTACTGTGGAAAAAGAGTGTCTTGCGATAGTGTGGGCCCTAAAGAAGCTAGAGCCATACTTATATGCGCAGCATTTTGTGGTACAAACTAACCACAACCCCCTGGTTTGGCTGATGCAAATGGGAGAAAAACTAATGGTAGACTGTTAAGATGGAGTCTTGCTTTGCAAAGGTATGACATGACAATCTTACATAGGGCTGGAGCGACCAATCCGAACTCAGATGGCTTGTCTCATGTCTATGAGGAGTGAACTGATTTGGGAAGCTCATCCCATGCAGGGGAAAGAGCTCTCACATTCAGTCTATGTGGGGAGGATTGTGACACTTGCACCGCTGGTTCTGATTGCTCTATGATTTTGTAATATAAAAATGTGTTATTAAGTGTCTCTCATGAGATATTCTGTGTGTATTAATTTTTATATTTTACAGGGAGGAGCTAGGTGACATCATGGAAGGGGCAGGTTTAGAGACAGTTTAACTGTATTCTGTATTTCCACCTAGAGATATTCCTGTTTGGACTCTCTTGAAAACAACAGCTAACCAAAGCACTGTAAGAAGGTATACATTAGATAGACAAGTCTAAGTGTATTGTGGTAGGAGTTTATGTTTGTATTTTACCTTTTTATTTTAACTGATTGTATGTTTTGTGATATATTGTTCTGTGGTGACATTTTACATATTTTATTCATTTTAAGTAAACCTCTTATTTCAAAGAGACTGTATGTGTTTTCCAAGTCCTTCCTTTTTGCCTGTGATGCATGGATGGTTAAAATTTTGACAACACTGTTCATAAGCTTAATGGTATTCCAAACTGGGAAAAGGTAAGAATTTATCTAAGGTCTTTCATAGAGCTTTTAAGGGGTCATTTTGTATACCTGGTTAGGTGCCTGTAGGCGAAAGATATCTGGCATTCCCCGAAGAGCAGAATTATCTGAGCCTGTACAGTTGGGTACGCTAGCAAGAGGTTCACAATTTTAATCCCTCCAGAACTTGAGACCAAAGGTGATTCGGACCCAGAAAACAGACAGGAGGGTTACCCTGTTCTGTTACCCTGTTCACAATACTGCGCTTGAAGGTTGGCACTGTGGGAGCAGAGGGCCTGACCTGCTGAGTGGGGTTGTGACACTGTCAACCTCTCTTCGTATGGCTTCCCGCTTAGCCCATGCACCATCTTAGCTGCCCTTCTCTGCACCCTCTCCATGCCATCTATGTCTTTGTGTAGGTGAGGCCTCCAAAACTAAACCCCGTACTCCAGGTGGGACCTCACCATGGACTTCTAGAGTGACACCAGCACTTCCCGCCTCCTGCTAGTTATCCCTCTCCCTATGCATGTCAGCATCCTATTCATTTTGCCCACCACCTTGCTGCATTGTGTCCCTACTTTAAGGCTGTCTTCTTAGTTGCTTTCATCCCCCCCCCCAGTGTGTAATTTGTACGTGGGTTATTCTGCCCTATGTGCATCACTATGCATTTTTTAGCACTGAATTTTAGTTGCCATGTTTCCGACCACCCCTCCAGGAACCTTAGATCCTCCCTCATAGCCTCCACTCCCTCTGGGGTGTCTACCCTATTGCAGATCTTTGTATCATCTGCAAACAGGCAGACCTTCCCCCTCAGCCCCACCGCTATGTCGCTGATGTGGATGTTAAACAGGATGGGCCCCAGCACCAACCCCTGAGGTACCCCACTCATCACCCCTATCTCCCCGGAATGCACCCCATTTACCACCACCCTCTGGCTTCTACCCGTCAGTCAGTTCTCCACCCACCTTGTTATTTTATGTCCCACCCCTAAACTCTTCAGTTTATTAACTAACCTTCTGTAAGGCACAGTGTCGAAGGCCTTTCTGAAGTCCAGGTAGGCCACGCCCACTGCCCCAACTCCCCTAATAAACCACCGTCGTCACTCAATCAAAGAACTTGATCAGGTTCATCTGGCATGACCTCCCCCATGTGAAGCCATGCTGTTGAATGTCCTGCTGCCCACTATCTTCCAAGTAGCTGACCACCCTTTCTTTCAATATCACCTCCATCACTTTACCCACCACCGATGTGAGGCTGACCGGGCGATAACTGCCTGCCTCCTCCCTGCTTTCACTTTTGTGGAGTGGCACCACATCTGCCCTCTTGCTGTTCTCTGGCACCCACACTGTACCTAGGGACAAGTTGAACAACCTCACTAGTGGTGCCGTCATCTCCTCCCTTAGCTTCCAGAGCACCCTAGGATGCAGAGCGTCTGGACCCATAGCCTAGTCTACGCTCAACTTACCTAATTCCTCCCTTACCTTGTCCTCACTGATTGGGCAAGGATCCACCCCCATCTACCCTTCCCTTTCCCCTTAACACTGGTCCTCCTCCTTCTCCCTTTCATGAAGATAGAGCTAAAGTACTTATTTAGCACCTCTGCCTTCTCGAAGTCCCCTTCCACTGTTTCTCCTCCTTCTTCCTTTACCCTTACTATCCCCTGCCTTGTCTTCCTCTTCTCTCCTGTACATCGAAAAAGTTTTATCCCTCCTTTTGGCCTGCCGAGCAATTTACTCCTGTTTCTGCTTTCGCCCTTCTAACCCTCTGCCCTACCACCCTCAGCTTCTCCCTGTAAGTTTCCCTGTCCTCCCTTCCGTGCATCCTCTTGTATTCCCTGAACACGTTTTTTTTTTCTCCCCTATTGCCTCCCTCACTTCCCTGTTGAACCAAAGTGGCCTCCTCCTCCTTCTGCTCTTCCTCGCCTTCCTTATGAAGCTCTCTGTGGCTTTGAGTATCCTCCCCTTGATCTCATTGCAAAGTTCCTCAGCCCCCCCTTTTTGTCCAACCCCACCATTTCATTCTGGAATATCTCCCTCATTCTGGGAAAATGTGCCCGCCTGAAGTTCAGGACCTCCGCGATGGTTCGACTCGCTTTATCCCCCACTCTAACCTTGAAGCCCACTGTGTTATGGTCACTTGCCCCTAGGCTGACCCCAACCCCCACTCCCTCCACACTATCTCTATTGGTAAGGACCACGTCAAGTATGCTGTCCCCTCTGGTGGGATCCCTGACCAACTGCTGCCTCTGATTTACCTCTCAAAAGGGAGGTAGGCGATCCGAGGGGACGTTGCTCCATGGGCAACCCAGGAGTCGGTTGCCCACAAGTGTATAAAGGAGCCACATGTGGTTCCTAGAGACAGGGAGAGAAGAAGAAGAAGGTCCTTGGAGCCCTGATGACCGAGTCGGAGATCCAAGGGAGAAAGCAACAGCTGGGCCCTAAAGAGAAAAGGGGGGAGCCCAAGAAAACCAAGAATTCTCTGGTGCAGGATGCCATCTCAGGGGGTCCCAGACAGGCCATGCGGAGCCCCAAGGAGCCCCTGGTGAAAGAGGGCAAAAGCCCCTGCTTGCCCTCCCCCTCAGTGGTGGGTTCCAGGTGCTTCAGATGAAGGGTCAGTGAACCTGGAGGTACCAGCGGGATTACACTAAAATTGTTCTCTGCCTGTTACCTGCCTGTAGATGACTGCTTATACCGGTCTGTACCTTGCCTGACAGTTAGACCCAAGCCTTTGTACTTTGTTTTGGCTGGTCCTTCTTGCTTGTATTCTGACTGTACCTTTGTGTAACTTGATGCTAGCCTCTGTACTGTTATTGCTTGTATCTCTGTAACTCTCCCGGGTCACACCTGAAAATAGGCACGTGACTGTCTAGCGTGCTTACCTGGTAGACAAAAGCTAAATAAAATAAATAAATAAATACCCGCAATTGGCCTCAACTGGGGAGAAGGTAAGCAGGGAGGAGGTACTGCCCAGGAGACTGAGGTCCAAAAGTGATGGTGGGCAGGAAGCAGTGATGAATGGTGTAGATATATAGGAAGATGAAGAATTATGGTAGCTACATAATTTTCATATCTTACCTGTATCAATCTTCACCATTCATCACTGGTGGGTAAATACCAAGCACCGCGACTGTGGCACTGGCACCTCACTGAGGGATGAACCTTCCCTAAGTCTCTTGTTGGGGACTCACAAGAGAAGGGGGCCATCATTGTCAGGTCGAGGCTCCTGATGTGCAGGAGAAGGAGGATGTCCCGACAGCTTTCACCCGGCCCTATGAGTGAAAAACTGGGCCCCCTGGAAGGGCGAGATGATCACCCTATGCCGAGCCAAGGGTGACAACCGGGATAAATATAGACATGCCATCCACCAAATGCAGACTGCAGTTCTTACTAGCCTGGAGGCTACAATGCTGGCATCATAAGATGCCCTCATTTGGTGTCTTGCCAGCTCCAATCCACTGGCAGAAATGGCAATGGCCTGTCTAGCTGCCTCGTTATCAGTCATGGCTGCCAGGATCTGACCCAGCGAAGCCCACTGGTGCTTTTCATAGGCTACCTGGTGTGCAGTGATAGAGAACAAGAGGCGCACTGAAAAGAAAACCCTTCTGCCTCAGCGATCAAACTCCATGGAGTCAGCCTCTGGGGGCAATCTCTTGAAAGGCGAAGATGCCCCGAGGGGGTATCCAGCCACTCCAGTTCAAATACAGGATGGAGCATAGCTCCTGGAAACTCAGGGGGAGCGCAGTACCTGTGGTGACAGTCCTGAGGGGCTGGAACAGAGGAGACAGGAAGCTGACAGACACTGTGCAACTCCTCCATGAAGGGACGGGGCCATGGAGGGATCACAATGGATTCTTGACTGTACTCCCCAAGGAAGGCCAGTGTTGTTTGCGCAGGACTGTGGTCTAGAGATGGGGGAAGATGGAGTTCCTCTAACATTGTCGTGAGGAACCACTGATACTCGGTGAAGTCAGCATCAGAAGAGATGTGTGTGGAAGAGTCCTCTTCCTCAGAGAAGGAAGTCAATGATGTGGATGGACTCTGCACAGGGTGCAATGGTGCAAAGGTAGGAAGTGGAAAAAATACCTCATCTATGGCCCTAAAGTAAATAGAGAATGCACTCACCATCACCCTATACTGTTCCCAGGTGACTCCAGGGGACCAGAGAGCCTTGGGAGAGGTGGGGGAGGAAGAGGCAGAGAGGAACAAGGGAGAGCAGAATGGTCCTGAGACACCAAAGCCCCTCTGCCAGGGCTGTGGGAGCAAGGCGGGGACATCTCCCGAGGGAAGGTACTGCCTCTACTCAGCTACCAACTGCTGCTCAACCCTCTCCAAGCCAACAAGGTGGTGCCCTGGGGGGGAAGACCCCTGCTAAGGAGACCATAGCTGTACAGGCCCAGAAGGGTGGCTCCTGTCCCCACCAACTGCAGGGCTCCAGCCCCTAACAGGAGAGGGAGAGCCCGCATCAGCACTCCCCACCTAGACAGAATGGGATGCATGACAGGGCCCCCCCCACCCGAGCCAGAGGACCAGGACCTGCCCCTTGAGAGAGGGGCCCTACTTTGGCCACTGCTCTCGGGGAAGGAGGAAGAGAAAGAGAAAAACCGGCACCCAGGTCAGCTTCCAGTTCTCCTTCAGACTCCGCACTGGCACCAACAATCAATGCAGCGCCGAAGGCGACACCAACAACAGAAATGGCACCAGAGGCAGTGCTGTCACCAGAAGCAGCCCCAACCGCGGCACCACCATCAGACACGGCACTGACCACAGCACCATCCCTAGAGGTAGCACCAACATTAGAAGTGGTGCAGAAAGCAGCACCAGTCTCAGAGGCAGTGCTGACTGCAGCACTGACCTCAGAGGAGGTGCCGATCATGGCACCGCCACCAGAGGCAGTGCCAAAAGCGGCACCGCTCTCCAGAACGGCACAGGAAATGGCACCGAAGGCCTCCACAGAACCGAAGGCAGCACTAATAGAGGGAGAAGCGGCACCGTGGACAGTGTCGGCCTGAGAAGAGGGCAAGGGAGAAGACCTCCTGCTGGGTCCAGAGAGCATCCAGAGCTCTGGAGAACTGGGCTGCCAGTCTGGATCATCCCGCTCATCCTCTAGTTCTGAGGGAGACCACAGAGATCCCGAGAGAGGCAACCCTGTACACTCTACCCATCCCAGCACCGGAGACAGCATTGGGAGGGAACCCAGTGGCAACGGCAGCACCGCCTTGCTCACCGGCACCAGGGTCAGTGCCAGGAGCCAAGACTATGCCTGTCGAAGTCTCTGAGGGAACCACCGATGTAGACCCCCTCGTATAGCTGAGACCTCAACACCAGGTGAAGGGTGCTCAACCGGCCCCCCAGAGGAGACTGGCTGTCCACCTGACCCCTCACCCAGGCATCCATCTCGGTGAGACCTGAGACAGTGGAGACCTGCTCTCCCCAGTGCATACAGCAGTGGGGGGAGGGCCCACCAACCTTACCTTAGCGGCCCTCTTACATCACTGACCACTGAAAGTTGAGGGGACACTCCCCAACCTCAATGCATGGTTAACCATCATGTGCAAATCCATGGAAAAACAAACATCGCAATGATCCATATCATGGTGCAGCTTCAGGCAGGTGAAACACTGGTCATGGGAGTCCATTACAGAGAAAAGACTACCACAGGGGCACCGATGCATTGGGGTAGTCCCCATCTTCAAAAAGTGTTTTTGCCCCAAACCGGACATGATCAGCCACACAAAATAATAAAAACAAAAGAAAAGACTTGATGCAGCACTTTCTGAGAAAGGAAACTAAAAAGCAAAAGAAACTGCCGAAAATGGCAACAGTAATGGCATTGAGTGACTGGGACCGAACGAACAGAACCGGAAGTCTTCTGGAAGTTTCTGAGCCATCCATGGAGTCATGCTGCTGCACTTAAGATGGGAAAAACAGAACTGAGCTGGTGGAGGGGCGGTCAGTTGCTAGCCAACCATAAGCACCACGTAGTAAGTCAGCCTCGGGGGTGGCGCCGTCTCCAATGACAGCCACTCCTCCAGAGAAAACTTTTAGCTGAAAGCTTCCTGCGGGGTTCTAGTGCCTCCAGCTTGTACCCACCAGTGATGAATGGTGAAGACTGATATAGGTAAGATCAACAATTAGGCGTTTCAGCCACACCTACAATGGGCAGGCTGGCAACTGCATAGGAAATGGTCAAGTACAGGGAAAACAGGAGCAGGGGGAAGGGAAGGAGTTTCAGCTGATAATTGATGGACCGGGGAGGTGGTGAAGTGGAAAGATGAGGGGAATTGGTTCCACAGTAAGGGGAGACAATAGGAAAAGGGTGACTACTCAGTAGACGAGCAGTGATGAGGATTGTTGGAGATGCAAGGATTCCTGAAGTGGAGGGAGCAGGAGACACAGGGAATAAGCGAGAGGAGTGATGAGAAGTCAGAGGGAAGGGACCCAAACCACTATTTGGATATCAAGGAAGCACATGGATCTGGTGACATGCGGGAAGAGGGAGACTGGATAAGGAGGAGTAAAGTGAGCAATGGGAATCAGCAGCAAAGCGGCAGAAGGAGTTGCAGAGGGTGTCCAGTCTGGCCAGGAAGGTGGAAGGGGCAGTGCCACAGACCACATCTGCATAGTTGAAGACCGGAAGCACCATTCTGGTGACAAGTTCTCGGCAGACCTGCGAACATATACTGTTTAAAACATTTTTTTGTTATTTTATTTTGATGATCAGGCAGGTGCACCGGTGATAAAGTGCCTTTTTCAGGTATGACCAGGGTATTATAAGAGTACAAATCCATACAATGAAACATGTTACAAGTGTGTACAATACATACTAAAGGAACATGCTGCAAGAGCATAAAATTCATTCCAATTATGTAGGCCCTGTCGTGTCACGTTGACAGGAAGTGACAGAAAATCTGTTTTACTGGTTATAATTGAGAAAAAAGTAGTGGTTTTAAAAAATGAAGTCCAATTTAAACAAAACTGGTTTATGTTTTAGCGATTGCTCAGAATGGGTAACCCTCGGAAGGACAAACAGGCGGCAGTGGGCTCTAAAAACAAGAATCCAATGGGACCTCCAGCCACAAGGTCGGCCCAAAGCAAGCCACCAGAAGCTGCTAATGATCTGGCAGAAGAGACTCTGCAGTCACTTGGACATAAATTAATCAGCTCATCCACTCCATTTCTCGTCTTGTGGATAAAACTGATGGTCTTTCCAACAGAGCTGTGGGACTGGAAACTACTAAGGACACTGTTAAAATAGCGACTGCTGAGGCTACATAACGTGCAGATGCTGTGTTGGGGACAGCAGCTATGCTTACCTAAAGAAAATACACATCTTAGGGCACGACTGGAAAAGTGCAGTTAGGTAAGAACTTACCGTAATAGTAGATCTTCGAAAGAGGTTCCTGCAGTAGGTCATAACATGTAGGACTGCGTCAGGACTGCACGCAAACTTTTGCTGGCAATGTCTGGTGGGGAACCGCTCACCCGACGTCACATGACAGCAGTGTGATCCTATAAGTGGGCGGCCCCTTCACCTCCCTTCCAGTTCTCCCACCAGAGACCCAAGTGAGTACGACAGGAGAAAAGATATAGTCCCTGGAGCCCAATCCAGACAGGCCTGCAAGAGCAAACAGAAGACTGGGGAAAGGACGGAGGGAAAAAGATGACCTACTGCAGAAACCTCTCTCGAAGATCTACTGTTACAGTAAGTTTTTACATAAATGTACTATTTTACTTTGAGAGGATTCCTGCAGTAGGTCATAACATGTAGGACCGAGTCCCAAGCAGTCAACTGATCAGGACAAACTGAAGCACGGGAGGAAGGATGGTCTGCAGACAGACCAGAGCAGGTATATGACAGAAGGCCCTGCAGGATGGCTAGGCCAAAACTCGCCCTGTTCCTAGAGGCAATGTCCAGACTATAATGTTTAGTGAAGGTGTGGACTGAACTTCAAGGTGCAGCAGCACAAATCTCTGCTGCGGACACATTCCTGATAAAAGCTGTAGAGGCAGCTACATCGCTGGTGGAATGACCTTTGACCTCTCCCGGAAGAGGCTTGCTGCACTTCTGATAACAGAAATGAATACAGTTAGCCAACCATTTAGACAAGCACTGCTTAGAGACTGCCGACCCCCGAGTCTTGGGGGCAAAGGAAACAAAAAGCTGGTCGTCTTTACGGACGTCCTTAGTCCGGTTAACGTACTAGTGCAATATCCTGTGCACCTATAAAGTGTGCAGGAGCGCCTCACCCCTATTAGTGTATGCCAGATAACAGACTGGCAGTTCAATGGTTTGATTCAGAGTGAACTCAGAAACCACCTTGGGAAGAAACTTCGGATTTGTACGCAGATCCACCAGGTCTCAGTGGAAAATCAGATAAGGCTCCTTACACATCAGGGTCTGAAGCTCGGAGATCCTTCGAATAGAAGTAATGGCAACTAAAAAGAGCACCTTCCAAGACAGATAGCGCATCTCACAGCTTACTGCTGGTTCAAAGGGAGGTAAAGTAAGCTTTCCCAAAATAAAATTAAATTCCCAAGGGGGGACAGGGTTACGTATAAGGGGTTTCAGATGGAGGATCCCTCTCAGAAATGTTTTGGAAACCTCCAACTGAGCAATCATCTTCCCGTCCACCAGGGAGTGGTAGGCAGATAGCAGATAGGTGGACCTTTAACAAAGAGTAACTGAGTCCTGAGTCAGACAAGTGCGAGAGGTACTCCATCACCTGGGTCACCGGGAAAGAAAGAGGGTCCTGCCCCTTTTGAGGCCGCCCAAATGGAAAACCATTTCCATTTCATAGCATAAGCAGCTCTAGTGGAAGGCTTTCTGGCCGCCACCAAAACTTGGACAACACTGTCAGAGACTATAAATGGTTCACAATTCTGTCTGAAGGAACCACGCATAGAGGTGTAGGGACCTGAGATCCAGATGCACCAGTCTGCTCTGAACCTGTGTCAACAGATCGTACCGAAGACACAGAGGTACTGGGGGTTCCACAGCTAACTGCTGTAAGAGTGGAAACCAAATCTGCCTGGGCCAGAGGAGGGCGATTAGCAACAGTTGTGCCTACTCTGCCTGAAGTTTCAGCAGAACCTTCTGCAGAATGGGAAAGGGAGGGAAGGCATACAAATATCTCCTTGACCAACAGAGAGAAAATCCTTCTAGTCAAATAACACCAGGCCCTTGAACGAATGAGCAAAGTTTGGGAAGTTTTGCATTGGATGGGGAGGCAAATGGGTCTACCTCTGGATACCCACAGTGGCGGAACAGATTTTCTGCCACTTCTTGGTGTAGTTCCCATTCATCAGCTAGGGCTAAGGTACAGCTGAGGCTGTCCGTTAGAATGTTGTACACGCCAGGAACGTGCACGGCCGTGAGATGTAGACCACGTTGGACTGCCCAGTACCAGACCCGTATTGCTTCCCTGCATAGAGGATACAATCAGGTGCCTCCTTGCTTGTTGATATACCAGACCACGCACATACTGTCGGTCTGTACCAAGAGTGTTCCCACTGTCAGAAGGCAGCGGAAGGCCTGTGGGTGTATAGGACCACCCTCATCTCCACAATGTTTATGTGGAGCAAGAATTCCAACTGGGACCATTTCCCCTTGGTTTGGTGGTTCCCCAGGTAGGCTCCCCAACCCAGACCTAATGTGTCTCTTGTGCAGGTCCAAACGGGCAGGGAGGGCCTGAACGGTGTCCCCCAAGACATGTTCAGAGGGTCCTGCCCCCACAAGAGGTCTTTCTTGAGTGTACTGGACACCAGAATAGGATGATCCCAGTCATCTGTACCCTGATCCCACTGGACCCGTAAGGTCCATTTGGCGACCCTCATATGCAGCCTGGCCTGAGGTACAGTTGGAATGGCCATCAAGCCGAGGAGGCATAAAAACACTCTGGCTAGGGCATGGCTGGAGGAGGAGGATACCAGCTTGGCCTGCTCCTGCAAAGTATCTGCTCTGTCCACTGGGAGAAGGCCTTGCCCTGGACCATGTCCAGTACTGCCCCAATGAATTTGCGGTGCTGGGATGGGACCAGAAATTACTTGGGGTAACTGATAGTAATATAAAGTCATGCAAAAAGGCCCAGGGTGGAGGACAGGGATTCCTCCAGGTTGCTCCTGGACGGGGCTGCTATGAGTCAATCGTCCAGGTATGGGAACACATAAATTCCCTGGCGACGAAGTGCCACTGCCAGCACCACTAGGCACTTCGTAAATACTCTGGGTGCGGAGGAAAGGCCGAAGGGAAGGGATTTGAGCTGGAAATGCTCCCCTCTGAATGAAAACCGCAGGAAGTGGCGGTGGCCCAGGAAAACCAGAATGTGCCGGTAAGCGTCCTGCATATTCAGTGCACAGAGCCAATGGTCTGTATGAAGCAAGGGCAGGAGACCCTGGAGAGTCAACATGAGGAACCTTTTGTACTCTACATAAAGGTTCAGCTGGCTGAGGTCCAAAATGGGACGGAGATCGCCCGTCTTTTTGGGAACAAGGAAGAAATGGGAGTTAATGCCCTTTTCCTCTCCGAGCCCAGGGAACTGGCTCTATCGTGGATTTTTGGAGTAGAGCCTGGATCTCGTCCCTCACCAGTGTTACATGGTATGAGGAATAATGAAATCATCTTGGAGGAGAGACTGGAGGTTTCTCCAGAAACTCGATGGTGTGCCCTCTTGCTATGAGTTGAATGACCCAGGAATCCGAAGTGATGTCCTGCCACTCTGCTAGGTGGAGGGAAAATCTTCCCCCCACTGGCTCTACACTGTTTGGAGGTGGAGCCGGAGGGGGGCTGAAGGACTCAGAAGGTGGAGGAATGGGCAGGCAAGGCACCGCCTGCAGCACACTGGGTCTTGGAGGCAGGGGGAGAGGTAAACAGCAGGTCCCGATGCTCTCTTTTTGGTTTGATGTATGTTAAAAGCTTGGCACTTTTGCTGGTGCTGAAAGGGCTGCTTAGGCTTGAAGCCCGCCTTGTACATGGACTTAACTGATCTCAGGGCCTGCCCACTGTCCTGGAGGCCCATGATGATGTCCTTAGTATCGCCTCTGAAGAGGACAGAGCCTCGGAAGGGGGCATCCTGTATGGCTGCTTGAACATCCTGAGAGAGCCCAGAAATATGGAGACAAGCGTGGCACTTGAGGCAGACTGCTGTCACAGAAGAGCAAGCCACGGCATCTACAGAGTCGTAGGTAGCTCTCAGTGCATGTCTACAAGAGATCTTAGACAGCCTCAGGGCCTTGGCAAGCTCCAACCTAAGGTCAGAGGCCTCCACCATTTCCAGCCTAGCCTCGAGCTGAGCCATGGTAGCTTTTTGGTATGAAATCATATGTAGTAGTAGTAGTAAAACCTTTACTTTTATATAGGATAGTAGCTGGAAAAAAACATCATTAGGACTTTACGTCCTATTTACAAGATGGTCCTGTTATTACAAAGTTTCAAAAGCTAAAAGCTTACAAATAGTATCAAAATTTAACTAAGACAATATAGAAACTTGCTACAACATCTAGCATAAATACAGTCATTCAGAACCATACAACACAAGTTAATGCACCAACAAGTACTATAACAGGTTTAAAAAGTACAGTTACGTAAGAACTTACCGTAACAGTAGATCTTCGAGAGAGGCTCTTGCAGTAGGTAATTACATATAGGACTGATGCCGGCAGGCGGCAGGACCCCACAGAAAAATTTCTAGCTAGCAGTCCCTGGCAAGGGACCGCCCCCACGTGAGGTGACCGGCGTCAAGAGACGTCGATATAAAGGGGCAGTCCCGGACGCCCACCTTCCAGTTCTTTCCCGCCACAGGCCAAAAGAGGCCGGACGAGAGAAAAGCGGATATTTCCTTCAATGGAAAAGGAGCTGAAAAAGTCTAGGTAGATAGACGGCAGGAAGGTATTACCTACTGCAAGAGCCTCTCTCGAAGATCTACTGTTACGGTAAGTTCTTACGTAACTGTACTATCTTACTTCAAGAGGGCTCTTGCAGTAGGTAATTACATATAGGACTGAATCCCAAGCAGTCTGGAACAAAAAGAGGCACCGGGAGGAGGAAAACTACTCCAAAAGGTAGTTCTGGTTGTACAAGTCTCAGGATAGGAGGCTTTGCAAAACAGCCAGCCCGAAGCCTGCTCTACGGCAAGAGGCAACATCCAAACTGTAGTGTTTCGTAAAGGTAAGGACGGAAGTCCAAGTGGCGGCACCGCAGATGTCTGCCATAGACACATTCTTGAAACAAACTGCGGAGGCCGCTACTCCTCTTGTGGAGTGGCCTCTGACTCGACCCAGGAGGGTCTTGTTGTATTTGTCATAACAGAAAGTGATGCAATGAGCCAACCACTTAGACAGGCATTGTTTGGAAACAGCATTGCCTTCCCTTTTGTGAGCAAAAGAGACGAACAACTGATCAGTCTTTCTGAGATCCTTCGTCCTGTTGGTGTAGTATCTCAGAATCCGGTGAACATCCATAGTATGGAGTAAATACTCCCCTTGATTAGGCAGGTAACTCTATGGACTGATTTAGGGTAGACTCAGCTACTACTTTAGGGATAAACTTAGGATTTGTGCGAAGATCAACTCGTTCCCTGTGAAAAATCAAGTACGGGATTTTACACATCAGGGCCTGGAGCTCGGAGATTCTCCGAGCCGAAGTAATGGCCACCAAGAAGAGAGAGAGAGTCTTCCACGAAAGGAACTTCAAATCCGCAGAAGCTGCAGGTTCAAAGGGAGGGAGAGTAAGTTTCTTGAGAACAAAGTTCAACTCCCAAGGGGGAGCAGGAGTACAGATGGGGGGCCTCAGATGGAGGACCCCTCTGAGAAAGGTCTTGGAGACCTCCAGTTGAGCTAAAGCCTTATCTGCAAAGGGAACATGATAGGCCGAAATGGACACCATGTGTACCTTCAGAGAGGAATGGCTGAGACCCAGGTCAAACAGATGACGTAGATACTCCAGCAGAAGCCCCGCTGAACAGGAGAAAGGTTCCACGTTCTTGGAAGCGGCCAAAATAGTGAATCTTTTCCACTTCATGGCATAAGTAGATCTGGTGGAGAGTGTTCTGGCCTCCACTAAAATCTCCACCACTTTGGGAGACACTCCAAAACGGGACTGGGCTAGGTCTGCAGGAGCTATGCATGCAGTTGAAGGGACTTGAGGCCTGGATGGACCAGGGTCCCCTGATCCTGGGTCAACAAACCTTGAGATAGAGGAAGAGGAAGAGGAGGATCCTCTGAATATTGTTGTAGAAGAGAGAACCAGATTTGCCTGGGCCAGAAAGGAGCGATCAGAATCATTCTCACTCCTTCTGAAGCTAGTTTCTGCAAGACTCATGGGATAAGTGTAATTGGGGGAAAGGCATAGACGAATCTGTCCTTCCAGTTTAGAGACAGAGCGTTGCTCCAAAAAGTGCCTTGCTCTGGAACGAGCAAGCAGAAGATGGGAGGTTTTGCGTTTGGGGGGATGCAAACAGGTCGACCTGTGGTGTTCCCCAAAGTTGTAAGATATTGTCTAGGACCCCTTGATCCAGTTCCCACTCATCAGTCAGAGCAGAAGAGCGACTTAGCTTGTCTGCCAGGGTGTTGTCGACTCCCGGAATGTGAATTGCAGTGAGGTGAAGGTCGTGTTATGTTGCCCAATCCCAAACCCTCATTGCCTCCCTGCAAAGAGGGTATGACCCAGTCCCTCCCTGCTTGCTGATATACCACACACACGCACATGCTGGACTGCCTGACGGCTAGGGTGGCCGGGAAGGATGTATAGGTGAAGGGCTTGGAGAGCGAGCAACACTGCCCAAGCTCTCGAGCACACTGATGGAGAGCTTGTTCTATTGGACCTGGAGCCCTGGGTCCGATTAGGGCCTAGATGGCCCCCAACCTTCACCTGAGGCATCTGTGGTTAGAGTCTGGGAGGAGGATGAAGAAAGAAACTCCCGAAACAGGTTCTCTCGAACCATCCACCATTGCAAGTCTCGCATCATCCGCGAGGAGATCAGAACTGAGTGATCTGGGTCATCCACTAGCTGATCCCACTGGAGTGCATATAGAGTCCACTGAGGGATCCTGGCAAAGCCGAGCAGCCGAGGTACCGCTAGATAACAGCCGCCATGAGCCCGAAGGTGAAGGGACCGACCTCACAGAGACCACCCTGTGGTCGGAGAACAGACTTATTTGGGTCTGAAGGGTGGACGCCCTGTCCGGAGGCAGGAAGGCCTTGCCTATGGTCGTATCGAGGATCGCCCCAATAAACTGTAGCCTCTGGGATGGGTCCAGATGAGACCTGGAATGGTTGATGGTAATACCCAGGCAGGCAAAAACCTGCTGGGTAAGGGAGAGAAAGCACGAGGAGTTCCTCCTGGATGAGCCGCCAGGAGCCAGTCGCCCAGATATGGGAAAACCTGCACTCCTTGATACGGAGGGTGGGCCACCACCACTGCCAGGCATTTGGTAACATCAAGGGCAGGATAGACCAAACGGAGCGCCTAGAGCTGGTAGTGGTCCCCCTGGAACGCAAAACGAAGGTATTTGCGATGAGATGGGCGAATGGGAATGTGCAGATAAGCATCCTGCATATCCAGAACACAAAGCCATTGACCCAGCCGGAGGAGGGTGAGAAGGCTCTGCAAAGAGAGCATCCTGAACCTTTTGTACTCTACGTAAAGATTCAGGGAACTGAGATCCAAAATTGGTCTGAGATCTCCTGTCTTTGGGACCAGGAAGAAATGAGAATAGTAACCTGTCCCTTGCAGATGAAGGGGGACAGGCTCTATCACTTGCTTCAGCAGAAGAGTCGAGATTTCCTCCTGGAACAAGAGAAGATGTTCCCGTGAATACGATGACTTCAGAGGGGGCTGGCGGGGTGGTTTCTGAAGAAATTCTATGGAGTGTCCTTCTGCTATGAGCTGGAGCACCCAAGGATCTGTGGTTATCCTCTCCCATCCCGGAAGGTGGAGGGAAAACCTCCTCCCACGGTTCCTCAGGAAAGTCCGGAGGCAGTGGGAGGAAAGGAGTCAGGTGGTGTGGGGCAGCGCCGCAGCTCAAGGCACCAGCTGCTTTTAGGCGGGGGCTTAGCAACTGCAGAGGCCCAGCGTTTGTAGCCAGCCTTCATTGGGGTTTCAGCTTTGGCGAATTCGCCTGTGAAAGGGGCTGCTGCTGCTGATGGGGCACGTACATGGAATCCACTCAACTCAGAGCCGTCCCCTTCTCTTGCAAATTGGTGATGATATCTTTGACATCAGCCCCGAAGAGCACCGAACCCCGGAAGGGTGCTTCTTGAATAGCAGATTGCACCTCCGGGACCAAACCTGACACACGGAGCCAAACACGATGCCGTAGGCCTCAGCAGCGAAGCTGAGTAGCCAGCAGTGTCCACTGCATGTGATGTCGCACGTAGCATGTGTCGACTGGCCGAACGAGCAGAGCGGACGAGATCAGCCAATTTCCTGCTTGACTTGGGAGTCAGGCAAAGAGTCTAGTTTGGCTTCCGCCTGAGTCAGGATGGCATTCTGGTAGTCCCCCATATGGCCGACATAGTTCAGGGCCCTGATCCCCAGTGTGGAGGAAGCGTAAATCTTTCTCCCATACTGGTCCAGAAGGCGTGATTCCTTATCAGGAGGTGACAAGCTAAGATGTTTGGGGTTCGCCGACCGCCATGGAGTGGCTAATCACAACCGAGTCGGCTCGAGGGTGAGAATCCAGGAAATCAACACCCTCTGGAGCCTGATATAGCCAGTTCGACTGCCTAAGAAGTGGGGCTAAGGCCAACGGCGGTTTCCATATTGTGGTCACGAGGTCGGCATGAGGCTCTATCCAAGGTGGCACCAAGGTAGGAGCTGACACGGGCATATCCAGATGTTCAGCGAGTTTCAGACGCTGAGGATCTGGTTCCAGGGAGTGCCACTGATGAACCTCCTGGATTTTCCTAAGCAACTCCGTGAAAGAAGGATCCTCCGGAGGAGACTTCGGAGGAGTCCTTGGCCTGGGCTTCGACGGAGAGCGAGGCTCGTCGTCTCTCTCGGAGCAACCGTCGGAAGAGTCTGAGGAGTCCGAGGGTGAAGAGAAGAATGAAGACGAGAAAGACTCCCTTTCCCGACCCGGGGGGAGGAACGGACCCCTTGGGAAGTCCCCAGGGAAGCGTGTCCTGCCCTTCTCTGGATCCAGATGGAAGAACCCTGGAGTTCGGCGGTGGTGAGGGAGTGTGCCGCCTTGGACGTACGGGCACCTGGGACGGCACGTCGCTGGAAGGCAGCTCTCGACCTCTTTGGTGAGCTGAGCCTTGGCCTCAGCCCACCAGGAGGCCAGAGTCTCTGCAGGTCCACCGCGGCTGCGAGGGCGGTGGAGGACAAGGAGGGAGGGGGATAAGGATGTCGGTTATAAACTATATGGAGCGGATTCAAACCCGGCTGCGGATAGTCTGGCGTCGGGTATTGTGGCATCGAAGTACCGCGACATTGGAAAGTCCTGTCGTCGGGTACTGTATGCCGGATACTGCGGTCCCGGATACACCCGTGTCAAATAGGATGGAGGATACCCGGAGCCGGGGGCTGCCCGCCGGAGGCCTCAGGGCGGGTCCATAGTGGAGAGCGCAGCGGCCCGATGACAGCGAAATGTCTCCCGGAGTCGGTAAGGCCGACGGCGGAGGCCCTGGCGCCGGAGGTACTGATGTTGGAGGGGCCAGTGTCAGAGCTGGTGTCTGGGGAGCCAACGGAAGGACTGATGGAGGCAAAAGATCCCCAGCTTTGCCCGGGGATGGAGGGGAAAAGTCCCTGGAGTCGAGTTGGGAGACTCTGGTTCCCCAGACGGCAGTGAAGGCTGCGGGGAACCAGGTACGACAGACGTGGTGGGGTCTGTGGTCGGTTCCTTCGCCGGCCGGACGCCGGATGAGCCGACGTGAGGCTTAGAGGCGAGCTCTCGGCGACCGCCGGAAGAGCCGACGTCCGACTTATGACAGCCATCACCGGAGGAGGGCCAAGTAGAGTGATCAGCCTGGTCCGGTGGAGTGGAGCCCGTGCGTCGCCCCGGAGGGTCGGACGTCTTACCAGCCCTCTCCGGGCGAACGTCAGAGGAGCCGACGCCTGGCTTACCGGGTCATCCACAGTGGTAGGCACGAGCCTGCGGCGAACCAGGGGCGAGACCTCCAACTGCCAAGAGGCGCACGCAAGGCCCGGCGCGCGAGCCAGCGGGCGGGCAGCCTCGGGAAACCTCCCGAGGCGGCCGTCAAGGAGCCGATCCCCGGAGAGGATGTTACCTGCGCCCCAGTGACTCCCGAGGGAAAGGCAGACGAGGACCCTCATCCCGTGCCTCTCCTTCTCTCTTCTTCCAGTGGCCTTGAAGTGGACGCCTGCCTCAGTTTTTGAGCTCCTTCTTCATAGAACTCATTTCTTCTTTAGACTATGGGCTTCCAGGGATTGCTGCCACCTTTTCCGGGTAGCCGTGTTGAAACTGAGGCAGTGCTGGCACTTCTGGGCCAGGTGGATCGGGGCCTGGGCAGAACAGGCACAGGAGTGGCGTCCTTGATACTTGACCAGTTGGGCGCCACATGCAGAATCGCTGTTCTTATTCTTGTGCGAGAAGGGTGTGGGGACAACATACACCGACGATAGTACTGACATTAGTCAAAAATAATGATTTTCGGTAAAAACAACAAAGGTAGGGCTGTGAAGCCACGAACTTTTCACGGCGCTGCTACAATAGACCGTTGAGAGAAAAACTGGAAGCGGGCGTCCGGGACCGCTCCTTTATACCGATGTCTCCTGACGCCGGTCACCTGACGTGGGGGCGGTCCCTCGCCAGGGACTGCTAGCCAGAAATGTTTCCGTGGGGTCCTGCCGCCTGCCGGCGTCAGTCCTATATGTAATTACCTACTGCAAGAGCCCTCTCGAAGTAAGATCTATATATATCCTTCAGGCTACATAGTTCAAGGAACACAAAGCACATGTAGAGGAAGTGTAGATCTTATGACTGAACTGATCCAACTGCCTCGACTCCTTGTCAGAATGGGAGGTACTCATATATTTAGGTCTGGCAGTACGGTAGTGAGCCATGGCAATCACGATGGAGTCTGCCTTGGGGTAAGAGCATAGATAAGGAGCGCTCTCAGGAGAACGGTAGGTCAGGTCCACCTTCTTGGGGATGGCCAGGATGGAATGAGGCATCTGCCAGATAGTGGAGGTGAGACACTCATGGAGCTCCATCCACGGGGGGGGTCAGAATGGGAGATGCCCCCGCTAAATCCAAGTGCTTGGCTAGGCGCCTGCGTTTTGAGTCTTGCTCCTCTGTAATCCAACCGAAGAATGTGGAGGAGTTCAGTGAAGGAGGGGTCTTCGGGATGAGACTTGGGAGACTCCTTACCCTTGAAATCCATAGCTCCCGAAAGGTTTCCAGAGGACGAGCCAGAGGAGTCAGCCTCCGAGTCCGAGGATTCCCCCCTGTCAGAGGTCTTAGGCTCAGTCAGAGTGACCTCTGGAGTAGCACCCCCAGAAATATGTGCCATGATGGAATGGCCTGACCTATGTGAACCCACAGGAGACAAGAAGCATGGGATGGGAGTCATCACCAGGGCCAGCAGTCTGCCTCTATCTCCCAAATCAAACAAAGGGGCAGAGGATACTGCAGAGCAGGACACTGCAGCACAGGCACTAGCACAACAAAACTCGCCCAAAACAGGAACCAAAATAAAAAAAAGCAAAAAGGAAATACAAAAAACTTCTGATTATAGGAGACTCCATGATTTGGGGAGTTGAAGCCCATCTCCAGCCAGGGGTAATGGTCACATGTCTCCCAGGTACATCAGCGTGAAGAGACACTAACTGCATTGCTAAAATTTTTCAGGAAGCAGGAGAAAACATTGACGTCCTGGTACACATAGGGACTAACAATCTCACCAGCCAGTCAGTTGTGGAGACCAAGAAACACCTGACCAGGCTGGACAAACTATCATCCATTTCGTCCAGCTTCTTCTTCTCTGAGATCCTGTCAGTCTGGGAGAGGGGGGGCAGATGGATGGAAGGTCAGAGAAGTGGAGATAGGGGAACTAAACATGTGGCTCAAGGGCTGATGCCAGGAAAAAAGACACAAATTTGTAGGTAACTAGCAACAGTTTTGGGAGCGAAGGTTCTTTAAATTTGATGGACTGCATCTGACTAAGGAGGGAGTCAGTACTTTGGGGCAGAAGTTTGACGTCTTTGCAGAATATTTAAACTAGCAAATGAAAAAAGGGGTACAGCCTCCGATACGTCAAATGGGAAGAACATCCCCCCCCCCCCAACTAGTGGTCAAACAGAAGTTCAGCATGTTTGTAGTTCATTTGCATCACCAGGTAAGGAAAAAGGTCCGGCTCACCATACGACGCACAGGGGAAATGCCAGACCTCGCCCAGCAACAAACACACTGAAATTTGGCCAATGGAAAATCATGTACACAAATGCTTGCAGTCTGGGAAACAAGATACCAGACCTGCAGGCAATAATGACAGAGGCTAAATAGGACATAGTAGCCATTGAGCGACATGGTTTACCAGTAACCACACTTGGGAGACTTCTGTACCTGGCTATGTACTGTTCAGAAAGACCGAGGTGCAAAAGGGGGTGGGGGGTGGAGGGCCTTTATGTCAATGAAAATATCAAAGCTACAGAAATTCAGAACACACATAAGGAGCCAGAAGAACTGTGGATCACCCTGGAAACAGGAAATGGGACAGCCTTATGAACTGGGGTTGTCTACAGGCCTCCGGACCAGGGGGAAGACATAGACACATTACTGTTAGAAGATATACAAAACATGACAGCTAAATGGGAGGTTCTGATAATGGGAGACTTCAACATGCCAGATACAGACTGGTCAATACCAGCAGGAAATGAAAATTACGTACCTACCGTAATTATTGATCTTTCTGTGTATCTTCACCATTCATCACTACTGGGTTAGCTCACCGGAGCTAGGACCCCACGGGAGACTTTTTTATATATATATATATATATATATATATAAGCACTCCCAACGCAATACCCTCCTCAAAGAGCATTTGCTACCAACTGCACATGCTTTCCCCATCGCTAAATAATTCCTGCATGTCTCTTAACAGCTTCAGGCCCACCTCTACTCAGCACTTTCTGCCACTGTCTTCTCTCAACTGCTGCTATAGATCGCCTGCCTACCCAAATAGTATTGTATTTCTAACCACACGATGTAAATGTGAATTTTTTTATGTTTGTCCATGCTAATACAACACTGCCTGTTATACTCCTCATCCGCTTTCATTGTACCTTCCATATGCATCTCAGCTTCTGCATCCACCCTTCTGGACCACCTGATGCTAGCTGCAAATAACTCATGTGCTGAATTTTGTTCACTGTTGCTACCTGCTTACTTTTGCATGTACTGATTATTGTACTTTGATTTTGTACTGCTCCTGTAATCCCTTACCCCAGGGCGCATCTGGAATCGAGCGTACTCTGCTCAGTATGCCTTCCTGGTAAATCTCTTAAATAAATAAATAAATAAATAATATATATATATATATATATATAACACACACATATATATAAAGACAAAGAACCTCTATGAGTAAACACTGAGGCAAGGGTTACCAAAGGGCATTTGGCTGGGAAGCCAAGTTTCAAGAAAATACAAAATCACACATGCCCCCACAATGCAAAGCATCATGGGCTGCATACAAATCACCACAGAATGTTATGCTGGTCAACTTTAAGCAGAATTGCATGGTGCCGAAGGCCTCTCACACAGTTTGCAAGGGTGCTAACAGAAGACAGACACGTGTTTCGTCCTACCAGGACTCATCAGTATGCCTCGTTTGTTTGACACCCCAGTGCAATGGACCAGCTACCCTTAAGACAGTGTGTCTTGGATATGCTGTGGTGAACCCATTAAAATAAAAAACTATTTAAAAGACAAAGAAGCTCTGTGTGCAAACAATGAGGCAAGGGTTACCCCAAAGGGAATTTGGCTGGGAAGCCAAGTTTCAAGAAAATACAAAATCACACATGCCCCCACAATGCAAAGCATCATGGGCTGCATATGCAAATCACCACAGAATGTTATGCTGGTCCAACTTTAAGCAGAATTGCATGGTGCCGAAAGGCCTCTCACACAGTTTGCAATTTTGTATTTTCTTGAAACTTGGCTTCCCAGCCAAATGCCCTTTGAGGTAACCCTTGCCTCAGTGTTTGCGCACAGAGGTTCTTTGTCTTTTAAATAGTTTTTTATTTTAATGGGTTCACCACAACATATCCAAGACACACTGTCTTAAGGGTAGCTGGTCCATTCCACTGGGGTGTCAAACAGACGAGGTATACTGATGAGTCCTGTGACGAAACACGTGTCTATGTCTTCTGTTAGCACCTTTACAAACTGTGTGAGAGGCCTTTGGCACCATGCAATTCTGCTTAAAGTTGGACCCGCATAACATTCTGTGGTGATTTATATGCAGCCCATGATGCTTTATTGGGGGCATGTGATTTTTATTTTCACATATATATATATATATATATAATAAAGGAGGAGTTGACGCTGGCTGGCGCCTCCCTCGAGACCAGCGTTCTACGTGGTGTTCGAGGGTTGGCAGTTAGCCGTTGTCAACTCCGCCCCAGCACCAGTTCTGACATGCAGCAGAGTGTATGGAAGGGAGGGAGGGATGAGGCAAGAGAGCCTAAGGGACAGACAAAAGGAAAAAGAAAAATGAACTAAAAGGAGAAATAAACGACAGAGGAGGAAACTTTAGAAAGGAAATTAAGGAGAAGAAGAAGAGGGGCCCCAATCTCTGGAAGGAGAAGAAGGAAAAGAGAAGCAAGGGAAAAGAAGTGAGGGAGAAAGAGGAAAGGATGAGTAACACAACTTCAGAGCAGAGGTGCCCGACGTATTTTTTTTTTTTTCAGGCGCAACCTGGAGCACAGGGAGTCAAGTGACTTGCCCAGGGCTACAGAGCACAAAAGTGGAAGCTGTGGGATTTAAACCCAGGTCTGGTCTGCTGGAAGTCACCAGATTTGCAGCTCAGAGATTCAAACCACTGCGCTATACAGCCTTCGTTTTATGCATAAGGTCTAGAACTGGACAAGGAAGCCAGCTGCAAGAGAAAACCCTGCAGTGAGGATTGGAAGACCACGTGAAGAAGTGCAGGCTGAGGCTGTGTCCCAACCCTTTCCCCCTCTCTCACCAAATAAATTTTTTTTTTTTTTCCTTAAACCAACTAGAGGTTTCAAAAAAGAAAAAAATACAGGGTGGCCTCAAATTGAGGTCACTAAAGAAAAACTCTTAAAAATATAAGGGGGGAAAAATTACCCTCTTCACACTCCACAACCCCTCTGGAGGGGAAAAGAACGGAAGGTTCTTTTCAAACTCAGAAAGACAGAGGATTACCCTCATGTGTCCTCAAAACCCCCTCCCGTCTACATATCAGGAGAGGAGAGGAGATGGAGGAAAAAGACACACGGAGGAGAGGGGAGGAGTCCAGAGACTGAGTCCCCGGAGGAAGGAGGGTGGGATTTAGTGATGAATGGTGAAGATACATAGAAAGATCAATAATTACGGTAGGTATGTAATTTTCATATCGTATCTGTGTCAATCTTCACCATTCATCACTATTCCGTGATCACTGAGCCCCCGAAAAAAGGGTGGGTACCCAGAGCACCATAAAGGACCAGATCCCTTAGCCTCCAGTGGGTGAAACACCGAAGGGAAGAACCCTTACAGGCCTGGGGAGGCCTGAGACTAGTCCAGGTGAGACGAGAATCCCCCCGTGGGGGAAGGAAGGTGCCCCGAAAGTCGCCGTCTCACTCAGTGGGAGAAGAGATAGGTTCTCCGGTGGGCGGAGTAAATCACCCTACGCTGGGCCAGGGATGGGAACCCAGATAGGTGAAGCCATGCCGTCTGCCGGAGGCAGATCGCTGTCCCTACCACCCTGGAAGCTACCTCATTGGCATCATAAGATGCCCTTGCTTGGTGCCCTGCTAGCTCCAGGTCCCACGCAGAGAGGGCGATGGCTTGCCTGGTTTCCCTCAAATCAGGCACTGAAGCTAGGAGCTGTCCTAGCCTGGACCACAAGAACCTTTCATAGGCTGCAAAGTGGGCCTGATGTGGAGCAATTGAAAGGAAGAGCCGTGCCGAGTAAAATACTTGTCTCCCCCCAGAAATCGAAGTCCGAAGAGTCCGAATCCAGAGGGCGGTCACGGTAGGGGGCGCGAGGCTCTGAAGGAGTATCCAGGGAGTTCAACCCCCAAGGGGGGTGAGGCAGAGAACCTGGAGACCCCCAGGGAGCACAATACCACTGGCTTAAGTCCCTTGGGGCTGGAACATTGGAGAAGGGACGAAGCCAGAGTGGATGCGATGCTTCCTGAAAAGGAATCGGCCAGGCAGGAGCCACCAAGTGGGCCGCACTGAACTCACCCAAAAAGGCGCGCATCACATGCTTGGGATTGCTTATAGGTACGGGGGTCAGGTGGAGCTCATCCAACATCCTCACCAGGAAGTGCTGATAAGATGGCAGATCAGACGCAGGGGATATGTGGACCGATGGTGCCTCTCTCTTGGTAGAGGGAGAAGCGGAAGAAGACGAGCTCCCCAGTTCAGGGGTCGGCTGCACGGGGGCATGGTGGAACACCTGCTGGTCCAGGGCATGGAGGTAGGTGGGAAAGAATGCAGCCGATCCTCTGAATTGCTCTCAAGTAAGAGGACCTCGAGGGCCCGGAATACCTGGGACTAACGGGGGTGGAGACAGAGGCTCGGAGGGCAGGCTACTGGCAACAGGAGAACGGTCTCTGTCGGGGCAGGGAGGCCAACAGGAAACACTTCAAAGGGAGGGGGGGACCCAAAGCCGCTGCAGCTAACAGCCGTTCAACCGGATTGGAACAGTCAGAGCTATGCCACAAGGAAGAAATACCCCCATGAGGTGACCGGGACCGTGTGAGTCCAGGAGGACAGCCCCTAACCTCAGAAGTAGAAATCCCCCTTCCGGACTCCGTAAGGGAAAGGTGAGGGTCAGCACTACGGCTCCTTCCAGGACCCGGCCTGAACCCAGAAAGAGCTCACTGCGCTACCCCACTACCTCTCAACCCTTCAGAGTCAGAGAGGGACCTCATCCTCTTCACCACTAACCTAGGCAGCTGGCATCCCCAAGTAGGCTCTGAGGAGACCAGCCAGGGAACCGTACCCTCTCCCTCCTGACATGCCCCGGGCTGCCCCAAACTTGGACTGTCCAAACACATCAAGGAGGGGGGAACCCAACTGAAGCAGCAGCCTCTCCAGAGATCTCAGGCTCCCCAACGGTGGCCACCAGGACCACCGCTGGCTGGTCAGACCCCCTGACCCTCAGGTCTACCAGTGAAAGCTGAACTGCAGGAGGGGGAGAGTAGGGGCCGAGGTGCTGGAGACAAAAGGACCCAAAGACCCCGAGGAATCCGGAAGCCAGTCCGGATCAGACCCAGAATCCGTCTCAGAGGAAGTAGACTCCGGGGTCCAATGCCAGACCACCCCACGGGCCCCACCAGTTCCCAGGCCCTGAGGTCGGGCACCCTGAGACTCAAAACCCCAACAGCAGCAGAGGACAGTACAGAACGGTGCCGGAGTCAGGCGCAGCCCCGAGCCTGGCTCCACACTGATCTCTGACGGCACCGAGCCAAATCTGAAGCAGCGCCACACCCAGCACTGGCAACCACCCAGCGCCCCGGCGAAATCGAAGGCAGACCCGGTGCGAGCCCGTGACGCACACAACCCTGGCGCCCACGCAATACGCCGGCCAGGATCAACACCAACCGTGGCGCCAACTCCGCCACCAGCGCTGCAGGAGACACCGGGGGCAGAGATGGCGCTGGCTCCTGTCTTGTCAGGCCCAGAAAGCTCCGAACCACCAACTGCGACGCTGCCAGAAGTCCCAACACCGCGAGCAGAATCAGGGACGATGACGGCGCTAAGGACAGGCCCGACGCCGACCGCAATGTCGCTCTCCAAGCCGATGGCGCAGCGAATGGCACCGGGACCGAAAGCGACACTGGGGGATGGTGCAGAGGACGGTGCCAGTCCAGTCCCGAGGGACCCAGAACGCGACACAAAGGGAGCCTTTGCTACCAAAGTAGTGACTGCCAGGACAGTGCCTCCTGACTGACCCCCAAGAGGGCCAGCCTAGGCCTCCTGTACCGAGGAAGAAACCCCCACTGTGGCAAGGCTAGATGAGGTGGGAGTTCCCTCCTCAGCGGGCCGTATAGGACTGGGAGGGGAACGGAGGAAGAGCAGAGAGTCCTGACCTTGGCTTGACGACTGCGAATCCATCCTCCAAAAGTCGGCAGCGCATGTCCGACTTTCCACGCGTGAATCTCAATGACAAGGCGGTCCATGGAGAATCAGATATCGCAGTTATCCATATCGTGTCCGGGGCCGAGGCAGGAGAGGCAACGGTCATGCTGGTCCATAACGGAGTAAAGGCAGCCACAGGGGCACCGATGCATGGGGAACCACCCCACCTTCAACGCCTTCTTGGCCCCTGGACAAGACATGACAGGATGAAAAATTAAGCAAAAGACAGTACTCAACGTCGCTTTTAACAAAAAGGAAAGATCTTACTGGAGTCGAAGAGACGACGTCGAGCAGATGGTCAGAACCGAGGCAAAATACACATGAAGGACTTAGGCCACAAATTTTCTCTTGTCTCACACGCAGGATCCTCACTCGACAGCAGGAGAGAAAGAACTGGGGCTGGGGTGGAGTCGACAATGGCTAACTGCCAACCCTCAAGCGCCACGTAGAACGCTGGTCTCGAGGGCGGCGCCAGCCTGACATCGACTCCTCCCACATTAAAAAAAAAATTATTATTACGCGGGATCCTAGCTCTGGTGAGCTAACCCAATAGTGATGAATGGTGAAGACTGACACAGATAAGATCATCTGCCAGAACTAGACACATAGTGGATTCCCTGCTGGGGGAAGGCTTCAAACAACTGGTTCAACAACCCACAGGAGACAGGGCTATCCTACATCTAATATTGACTAACAGGGAAAGGATCACAGATCTTCAGGTAGAAGGTCACCTGGGGGCCAGTGACCATCACATGGTATGGTCCAGTTTGGCCACTAGAACCAAATCATCCCACTGCAAGGCAAAAATATGGGACTTTAGAGGAGCTGACTTTGATAAGAGGGCCAAAAGAGTTAAGATAGCCCTGGCAAAAAGAAATACAGGTGAGGGGGTACAGGCAAAGTGGGCAAGCATTAAGGATGCAATACTTAAAGCAACATCCCACTGTGTTAGAGAGAAAAGGAAGTGCAAATGAAGAATTAAACCACTTTGGTTCTCAAAAAGAGCAGCAGAAAAGGTCAAAGTCAAAAGGCTGGCCTTCAGGAAATATAAGGAAACGCAGCAAGATGAAGGTAGGGAGGCATAACAAACTTCCCTAAGGGTAGGCAGTAAGGCAGGCAAAGGCCCAAACTGAGGAAACTCTAGCCTGAACAGTAAAAGAAGGTGACAAGACTTTCTTTAGATACATTAGTGAAAGAAGAAAGTCCAGAGGGGGTATTCTAAGATCAAAGGGGATAAGGCAGCATGTGAGGAGGAGGACCATGTAAAAGCATCTATCCTAAATAGATACTTCTGCTCAGTATTTACTGAAGAGAAGGTAGGCAGGGCCCACAGCTCAGCATCATGGACACAGGTGGCAGGGAGGTGTACATTAGTCCCTTCACAAATGAAAGGGTCCTACAAGAGCTCAATAAGCTCAGGGTGGACAAGGCAATGGGACCTGATGGCATACATCCCAGGGTACTAAAGGAGCTAAGGGTGGAACTAGCAGAGCCATTAGCAGAACTGTTTAGTGAGTCTCTTAGTACAGGAGAGGTCCCAGAAGACTGGAGAAGGGCTCATGTGATCCCGCTCCACAAGAGTAGTAGCAGGGAGGAGGCAGGGAACTATAGACCAGTCAGTCTTACCTCAGTAGTGGGCAAGATTATGGAGACACTCCTTAAGGAAAGGATAGTGCAACACCTGGAATCCATAGGAACACAGGATCCAAGACAGCATGGATTTACAACAGGAAGATCCTGTCAAACTAATCTCATAGATTTCTTTGACTGGGTAACCAGAGTGGTGGACCAAGGGGAGGCAGTTGATGTCACCTACCTTGACTTCAGCAAAGCTTTCGATACTGTTCCACATACAAGATTGATTAATAAGCTGGGTAGGCTCAGGGTGGGTCAGAAGTTGGTCAACTGGGTGGCAAACTGGTTGACGGACAGAAAACAGAGAGTGGTGGTAAATGGTATATAGTCAGAAGAGATGCAAGTCACAAGTGGGGTACCTCAGGGATCAGTCCTGGGGCAAGTCCTCTTCAATATCTTCATCAGTGACATTGCAGATGGACTGGAGGGTAAGGTTTGTTTTTTTGCAGATGACACCAAGATCGGCAACAGAGTAGGTGATCCAGATGGGGTGGGCAGAATGAGAAGAGATCTGGATAAACTAGCAAAATGGTCAGAAGAGTGGCAACTGGGGTTTAACACAAAGAAGTGCAAGATCATGCACATAGGGAAGAGAAACCCTGAAGCCACCTAAAGGCTGGGAGGGGAGTTGCTGGCAGTCACAAGGGAAGAAAGAGACTTGGGCATCGTTATCACAGATGACCTGAAATCATCCAAGCAGATCACTAAAGCAGTAGGCAAGACAAGGGGAATGTTGGGGTGTATTAGTAGGGGTATCACAAGTCGTATGAGGGAGGTAATAATCCCTCTTTACAAGACAATGGTTAGGCCCCATCTGGAGTACTGTGTGCAGTACTGGAGGCCACACTTTCACAAGGACATTACCCAAACTGAGGCAGTCCAGAGAAGGGCAACCAAAATGGTGCAGGGACTGCATCAGAAAACATATGAGGACAGATTAACGGAGCTCAATATGTATACCCTAGAGCAAAGGAGGGAGAGAGGTGATATGATCGAAACATTCAAACACCTTAAGGGCATTAACAAGGTGAAAGAGTCTAAAATGTTTCAATATAAGAAAAATAGCTGGACAAGAGGACACAGCATGAGATTAGAGGGAGGCCAATTAAGGGGTAATGTGAGGAAGTTCTTTTTTACAGAAAGGGTGGTGGATGCATGGAACGGCTTACCTCAGGAAGTGGTGGATATGACTACAATGCAGGGCTTCAAACAGGCATGGGATAGGCATAAGGGAGCAATATAGATGAGTATGAATAGATAGGCCATTGACAGAGCAAAGGCCAGTGGCACATTCATAAGGTAGAAAAAGAAATGGGCAGACTGGATGAGCCTTGTGGTCCTTATCGGCTGTCAGCTTCTATAGTTCTATGTTTCTTGCCTAAATCCGCCACCATCTGGGACCTGAACTCCTGCCACCTGGTCTGGAACATGGCCTGGAGATCCTGCTGAGGCTGATGCGGAGGCTGAAAATACTGGTAACCCACACCTGGATAAGGAGGGGGAGGGTAAACTGGTGCCTGAAAAAGGGGGCCACAGCCCGGCACTAGATATCCAGGGTAAAAACCGTGGGCAAAAGGAGCCATCGGGCCTGACGGCGAGTAGCCTGGCATCGGCGGGCCCGGGTAATGTGAACAGCCCAATGGTGGACCATCGGGAAAACCCTGATGGTCCAAGGGGGTCCCCGGTGGCATCAAAGGAGGTGGAGCACTGGAGCCTGGTAAGTTATCCAGCATCGGGAGTCCCGCTGTCAGGACATTTGTCATCGGGGCCGGTGCAAGGATGCCTGGCATCTGGTTTTCAGGCGTTGGGAAAGATGGCATCAGGCACAGGAGGCCTGGTGGAGGCTCCAACAGGAAGTGGTCCAAGGAGTCATACGGAGCACCTGAGGTCAGAGACCTGGAGCCCAGAGGAACCGCTGGCACCAGAGTTGAGGAAGGGCCCAACAGGATAGGAAGGTCCCTGGGAGACGGTGGAGGAACGGACTCCAATATAAGAGCCCCGGAAGAGTCGTTCGTGGGGTTCTGGAGGGTTACCAGTGCTGGAGTGGGTGAAGTAAAGACCACGTCCAGGCGACCCACTTCCCCTCCGTCCCGGGCAGACGGTCGGGCACAGGAGGTTCCACCAGCAAAGGTGGAGGGGAAGGCTCCCAGTCAGGGGACACCTGACCGGAGGGCTGGCCTTGGGAGGTCAGCGAGCTCAGCTGGACGTTGGGTGTGTCGGCGTCAGCCCCGACAGGCGAGCTTCAACTGGACGGACACCAGACTGACATTGTTCAGTGGAGAAAGAGCCAAGTGGGTGGGAGAGGAGCTCCCAACTGGCTTATCAGCTGAGGTTGGGAAGGTTCCCTCTGGGCGAGAACCCAACTTGCCGAGGACCAGGCGGGCTTCAGAAGAACCTGAGTCCGGCTTACCGGTGGTGACTGGATGTCCGCCGGAAGTCCCGGCGGGTGGCTTATTGATCAAGGATAACTGCTTGGAGCCCGTCTTAATGGGGTTAAGAGAAGAGGTGTTACTGGGAGAACTGGATAATGAGGCCTGGACAGTCACCAGGAAGGTGGCAGTGTGGTTTTGTCTGCAGGCTGAAGCCCGGTGACCTTACCAATCGAGGGCCGCTCTCGGTCCTCCAGGCACTTCTGCTCCTGGTGTTTCTCTTTGTCTTTCTTTTTCCTTTTGTGCTCCGAAGGGGGAAGAAGCGGAATCCCTCAGCTTCTGCATCTCTTGCTCTAAGGTGGCCATCCTAGACTTAGAAGATAGGCTTCTAAGGCCTGCTTTTTCGTGCAGCCTGATTGAAGGGCTTGCAATCTGGGCAGGCCTTGATGTCGTGGGCCAGGCTTAGGCAAAAGAGGCAGAGCTTATGGCTGTCTTTGTGAGGGATCTGCGTGCCACACTTCTTGATCTTCGGAGTATTTGGAGAAGACATAAAATAAAGAAGATTATTGGAGAAAAGAAAGCAATACTTATTAAAATGGTGATCGACTGAAGCAACGTTCATTGCCAGGTCCTTGCGCAGGTCAACGGCGGGAAAGAACTGGAAGGCGGGCGAGGGGACCGCCCACTTATAGGATCATGCTGACGTTGTCACATCACAGGTGGGCAGTCCCTCGCCAGACACTGCTTGCAAAAGTTTGCCATGCAGTCCTGACGCCAGAGGGCACAGTCCTACATGTTATGACCTACTTTAGAAACCCTCTCGAAGTAAGATCTCTGGAAAATCAGGCTCGTGCTGCCAACCTCTATATTACTGTAATGCCTGAGGGGAGCGAAGGCAACCACTTGGCCCTTGTTTTAATGGAGTGGCTTACCTAGCAATTGAGACAGACTTTTGTTCATTGGCAGGTTCGCATCCAAAAAGCGACTTCACGTGGACGGCCAGCTTTATCCAGATGCTCCTCATACTATCATGATGATCATTGATGGTACTGGCAGTAAAGACTCAATACTGGCTTTGGCGAGATGTAAAGGGACCCTTCTGAAGGATGGACAGCATATCAGAATCTACCCTGATCTTAGCTGTGCCACCTGTCAAAAAAAGAAAAACTTCGACAGGGTGCAAGCTACTTTGAGAGCTGCAAAGACTGACCACGGTACAGTATTCCCTGCCAGACTGCGCAGTGTACACCAAGGTAGGGTGTACATTTTTTCTGACCCTGCAGACACACTGAAGTGGCCCAAAAGTATGCCCCGTCGAAGCAATCCGCAGAAGACCAGAAGGATTCCTCATCGGAGGATAAAGCTACTTAAATTGGATTTTGAACAGCTCTCATCCTTTACTGTTTGTTTGTATGGTGGGTAAGTGACAAATCCCCACATAAATATTGTTCTTGCTTATTCCTTGTGCATTTCTGGGACTTGTTTCATTTAAGACACTTGAAGGGTTACCTTGTTAAGCTTTGTATTTGATTAGGTACTTGTTCACCGTTTTGTATTTGTGGTAATGTGTGTTAATTCTCAAATGGTTTCTTCTTAATTACATTAAGTTTAACCAGCTGTTTTTTTTTTATACTTTGTTTATTGTAAAAAGATTTCATTTTTACACTTGAACATTCACTTTTGCTAACAGGTTTTCTGAGTGAAATGCCTCTTTTTTTTTTTTACAGTAAAATAAAAATACATTCTTTTACTAGAATTATAATTCCTTATTTAAGTTCTTATTACATTTCTTAATAGCATTTAATCTCAAACATTTCTTTAAAACGAACAACATAACAAGCAACTAACAAAAAAGAAAAAAAACCTTTAGGGGACTAAAAACTACATATAGAGGGTTATAGTCAAAATTGATGAGGGTATAGGAAAAAATGGGAGAGGGAAGGAGAAATATTGTAATTTATTCCATTATATCTTTATATAAATCCCAACGAGTCCACCTACTCACATAAGAGTCTATAGCATGGTTAGCAGCAAAAGTGATTCTCTCCATTGTTTGAATTTGAAAAACTATCTGTAGCCAGTCCTTCTTTTCTGGTATAGGCCGCTGAAACCATTTTTTAGTGATGGCCTTCAAGGCAGCTATGCATAGTATGGCCCATAAATATTGCCCTTTTTTCCCTTTAATTTCAGAAGGGTATATTCCCAATATTATATTTTCTGGGCCTAACCGTGCACCCACTCCAAATATTTTATCAAGGTGATTCTTCACTTCGTTCCAGTACGTTTGAAGTGAAGAACACTTTCAAAATATATGGGCCATATCAGCTTCCAAACAGCCACACCCTCTCCAACATTCTGCGCTATTTCTCAATCCCATTCTAGACTGCCTGCATGGGGTTAAGAAATATCTAATCTAAATTTTCCAGGCAAATTCTTGCCAGTATGGGGAAGATGTAGTGCGCCAGCTGCCTCTAAACGCCAAACACCACTGTAATTGATTTAAGTGTATTCCTAGATCCTGCTCCCACTGTTTTTGTATATTACCTGTGTTATATACACGATCAGCTATCAGATTCCAATAAAGCATTGTTATTGCTCCCTTAACACATGGTGAACCCCAGATAAGTTCAATTACCTTAGGAAAAGGTCTAAGATCAACATATTGTAGATTCTTTTGCAACCTGACATTAATGTAATCTTTTATTTGATAGTAGTAGTATAATAAATCTCTCTCTGTCCAACCATATAGGGACTTAGTGCTTTCAAATGAGATAATTGTATTCCTTTAAATAGCTGCCAAGAGGCATATATACCCCTATCCATCTGCTTTTGATACCAATTTGAGAACTTGGCCGGAGCAAACCCTTTATCCGCCAACCACCATGTATATCTCCAAATATTTCTACCTGTGTAACCCCTTCTAATGCCCTGATACCAGCCATTTAGGCCCTGTACACATTACAACTGAAGATTTATACCGTTTTAAATAACGGTTTCAAAACATTTTCAAACTCACCACAACAGTACGTCCACATTATTGTTCACCGAGTTCGAACTCGATTGTAACATGGTAAACTCCCGTCTGCATCAGCAGCGGGGAACGTTTTTAAACCCGGTAATCCTCCGCGATTGTAGCACAGTTATTTTGGCACTGTAATAGACGGAAAAATCGCACGCCTGTCCACACCACAAGGTAACACGCTTTCCTCCTTCAAACCGTTTTTAAAAATGGACTTGAGACTAGCCCGCAGCAGGGTTTAAGCACAGTTTCTTAACACGCTTTGAAACCGTGCTTAAATGCGGACGGGCGCCGTGTTGCGCTAGTTAAAACATTTTAAGCACCTTAAAACATTTTAACTAGCCTGATGTGTACAGGGCCTAAAAGTCGCCATAACTGAGGTCATTGATGTTCCCATATCTGAATGTCTGCCATGTGGGTCAAACAGCTTGGCACACAACTGTATCTTGCCCATCTGGTGTAGTTCGAGTTGTTGCCAATGTGCCTTATAATTTTGGTAAGCCCATAATAGGGCAATTTTCATTTGAACTGCCGTCCAGTAGTCTACTATATGTGGACAAGCTCTCCCTCCCTCTTGTTTTGGTAGATAAAGAGTATTTTTTGCTATTATGGGACGCTTATTTCCCCACACAAAAGACATAACCCATTTTTGCCAGTTAATAAATTCCTTTTGTGGAATTGTGCATGGAGCTGTTTAAAATAAGTATAAAAATCTCAGCATTATATTAGTTTTAATTATTTGTAATCTAGAATAACACGGAAAGGGAATGCAGTTCCACCTCTGTAGATCTGCACGCAGTAGCTTGACCAATTTTGGGTAGTTATCTGCATATAGTGTTGTTGGAGATTTACCTACCCTAACCCCCAGATATTTAATGGTCTCACTGTCCCACTTCATAGGGTATTTTATTTTTATATCCTCAGGGACTGTGGCAGTCAACACCAACACTTCAGTCTTAGACCAATTTAGTGTATACCCAGATAGAGATGAAAATCTATTGATTTGTTTAAAAACCTCTGGTAGAGACTCTGATGGATTAGTCAAATACAGCAGGACATTGTCTGCATAAAGGGCCATTTTGTGATTAATTTGCCCTATAGATACACCAGTAATCCCCTCATTTACCAGTATACTCTGTGCCAGAGGCTCTATGTATAATGCGAAAAGCAAAGGAGATAAGGGGCAACCCTGCCTGGTGCCCTTCTCCAACATAAACGAACTAGACATATATCCGTTTGCCCTGATGTACGCTGTAGGATAGGTATATAAGTTTGACAAAAAAATCAAAAAGGGGTAGGAAAACCAAAGCCGACCAGAGTACCCCACAAAAATGACCAAGATACTTGATCAAACGCCTTTTCGGCATCCAGGCTCATCACATATGCTGGAATTCCTGACCTTTGTAAATGTTCAATTATATCCACCGACCTCCTTATATTATCAGAGGTTTGTCTTCCCAGGACAAACCCTGTTTGGTCCAAATTAATTACTTCTGGTAGCATTTTTTCAAGCCTTCTGGCCATTAACCCTGTTAGTGTTTTGTAGTCTGTATTTAATATGGAAATCGGTCTATACAATGAACGTATGGTGGCGTCTCTGGCTGGCTTTAGCAAAACCAAAATAATAGCCCAGGACCAGGATGGGGCACAGTTTCCCCTCATTCTCCCATAAGGTATTATAAGCTTTTCTTATTAAGGGTATAACTACCTGTTTAAATTCATTATAAAATTCACTCAGTAAACCATCAGTGCCAGGACATTTTCCTGCCTTCAGACGTGTTATTTCCTAGCCACTTGTTTAACCCACTTGTGACACTTGGTACTAGTTTTGTATCATTACCACCGAGATAGTATGGTTGTCTTCTCTTTTCCCTCCATTTATGAGAGGGAGAAATATCAGACTTTTTCATCTGACATTAGTGATCTGGACATTTACCATGCAGTTCATGGGCTCTGCATACCAGCGTACGAATTTCTGGACTCTGACTGGCAGCTTATTATGTAGTTGTTTATCCCCCAAATGTCGTATCTTAATAACACTAGACAGGACTGTTTAGGTTAAGAGGAGTGGCGTCCTCAGTGTCTACACTGTTGTATGCTCTGTGTTCGATTAATATGCTGTATGCTTTTGTTTAAAAAAATAAACAAAGTTAAAAAAAAAATTTGGTTTATTATTGTTTGATGTGGAACCAGGAATCTGAATTGAGAACACGGTTCTCCCATTTTCAGGAACTGCAAATGAACCCTAAAATACATAAAACAAAGTTAAAGTAATGAAGAGTCGCCGGCCCGGTGACGCTGAGGGTTGAGGCGCTGGACGCCACACCTCACACCACGGCAGCAACCCGGGTTCGGGAGTGGACTCAGGTCGCCGGGGGTCGGCCAGGAGGAGAAAGGCTGAGCGTCCGACGACAGTTCACCTTCTCCGGGGGGGGGGGGGTCCAACCCAGGTGAGCGGTGACCTCTGGCGGAGGCATGACAGCTCGTCGCACCTCCGGGGTTTGATTGGTCATGGGCGGAGGCCTGTGGACCAATCACTTCTAGGGGCTGCATCATCAAGGGGGAGGATGTTGCGGACGTTGGTGCTCGCGCCTTGATGTCATGGGCTTGCAACGTCCTCACAGAAAAAATGGAAAATGCCCCTCTGGAGTCGGGTAGACGGAGTGGACGGAGTGCCAAGCCGGGTCCCGATATACCGCCGCCTGCCTGGCTGAACTTGGGGACCTGACGAGACTTCAAGGTTCGGGGGAGTGGTCCACCCCGACCCCGGGTGGGCGGTTAACCACAGCATGATAGGGAACCCAGTTCAGGCAGGTAAGGTGGGGGTAGGGGCAGGCTTCATTGGCATCTCCTGAAGAGGTGACTCCGGAGGGGAGTGGGGGAGTAGGGGAGAAAAAGACATTTCAAAAAAGAAAAGAAAAAAGTAATGAAGACTACTGAAAAAATTCAAACTTTACAAAATAATAAAATGTTAGTTAAAGCTAAGAAAACTTAGCCAAAGGGACTGAAACAGGACTCCCAGGTGACTAATCTCTTCAGCAGAGAAATAAATCCTTCCTCCCTTTTTATTTTTTGACCGGTCTTTTTCACTCCGGTCACGGCCTGGGGAGCCTCTATCAGGCATCCTGCCTGTTGCTGCCCTGTCTGAGGTACTCTCGATCCTAAGCCTCCTCTCTCTCCCCCCCCCACAGCCAGTACCCCCAGCTTAACCCCTCCGGGGTGGGGCCGCCCCTCCTCTTTGGGCGCTCTTCATAGTCAGACCTTGGCTGCGGGTGAGGGCCCGGGCAGAGGAATTGAGAGGCCAGGTGAGATGGATCCGGCAGTGGGCACGGGAGTCAGGTGCCGTCGCCTACCCTGCAGAGCCGGGTTTTTCCGGTTTTCCTAGTGCATTCCCCCGCCTCCTCCCCACTGCGTGGGGGCACCCCTGACACCATGTGCACAGCAACCCTGCCAGCGTCAACCATGCTATTTGTGCTGTCTGCGTACTGCAGCACCCCCGATCTCCACCGAGAGCTGCTGGTACGCCAGACAATCCCCGGCCCTCCCACTGGGACAGGAGAGCTGTCCATTGGACGCTCAATCCTCTCCCTCCCCTGACGACCCCCATCAACCCGGGCTCAATCCTGAACCAGGGTTGTCGACGTGGCGCGAGGTGTGGCGTCCAGCGCCTCAACCCTCAGCGCCACCAGGCCGGCCAAATCCTTCCTCCTTGAAATACTCCAACGTGATTTTTTCTGGCTTCACTCCTGGTTCCCCTCCAAAGGACTAGTCCAAAACTCCAAGAAAACTAAGTAAATTTTTTTCTTGGGGTCTAGAAGAACAGCCACCTTCATAGAAACATAGAAACATAGAATTTGACGGCAGATAAGGACCGCTTGGCCCACCCAGTCTGCCCATTTCCCTACCTGATGGATAAGCTGCAGATCCTAGTTAACCAGCAGCCTACTTCTTCCTACCCCCAACCCCTAGAATTGCCTTATGACTGTCCCATGCATGCTTGAATTCCACCACTGTTTTTGACTCCACAACCTCCTCTGGAAGGCCGTTCCATACATCCACAGCCCTCTCTGTGAAAAAATACTTCCTTAAATTACCTCTGAGCTGCCTCCCTTCTATCTTCAAATTGTGCCCCCTTGTTCTTGCACACCTCTTTTTTTGAAAGATGCTACCCTCTTGAACTTTGCTGATTCCCTTGAGGTACTTGAACGTTTCTATCATGTCCCCCCTCTCCCTCCTTTCCTTGAGGCTATACATATTAAGCTCCTTAAGTCTCTCTTCATATGTCTTCCGGTGCAGACCCTGCACCATTTTAGTGCCCTCCTCTGGACAGCTTCCATCCTGTCTATGTCTTTGCGGAGATTGGGTCTCCAGAACTGCATGAGTACTCCAGATGGGGTCTCACAAGCTGTCTGTACAGAGGATAATAACTTCCTGTTTCCTACTGGTGATGCCTCTCCCTATGCATCCCAGTATCCCCAACCCTCCTTGCTGCCCTCTCACATTGCTTGCCCACCTTTAGGTCATCTGATATGACTACCCCCAGGTCCCTTTCCATTTTTGTTGTTGTTAGTATCTCACCCCCCATTGTGTACTCTTCCCCTGGGTTTTTGTTTCCCAGGTGCATTACCTTGCACTTCTTAGCACTGAATCTAAGCTGCCATACATTTGACCATTCCTCTGACCTTGCCAAGTCCCTTCTCATCCTTTCCACCCCACCTTGTGCATCAACTCTGTTGCAGATCTTTGTGTCATCTGCAAAGAGACATACTTTTCCTTCCAGTCCCTCTGCAATGTCGCTTATAAAGACATTGAAGAGGACCAGTCCTAATACTGAACCCTGCGGTACCCCACTACTAACCCCTCTTTTTCAGAGTGGACTCCATTTACTATTACTCTCTGTGTCCTATTCTCCAGCCAATTCTTTACCCAGGCTGTCATCTTGGGACCCACTCCCAGGCTGGCTAACTTGTATATTAATCTTTTGTGTGGGACTGTGTCAAATGCCTTGCTAAAGTCTAGGTAGGCCATGTCCACAGCCCCTCCCTCATCAACTACTTTGGTCACCCAGTCAAAGAAATCTATCAGATTTGTCTGGCATGACCTTCCCACTGTGAATCCATGCTGCCTTGGGTCCTGTGCCCCTCTGGCCTCTAGAAACTCAACAATTCTTTCCTTCAGAAGAGATTCCATCATGTTCCCTACCACTGAGGTTAAACTAACAGGTCTGTAGTTTCCTGCTTCTGCCTTGCTCCCACTTTTGTGAAGGGGAATCACATCTGCCCTCCTCCAGTCCTCGGGTACCACCCCATCCTCCCATGATTTGTTAAAGAGGGTAGTCAGTGGTGTCACTAGTTCTACCCTTAGTTCTTTTAGAATTCTGGGATGAATCCCATCAGGCCCCATTGCTTTGTCCACCTTCAGTTTTAAGAGTTCTTTCAGAACCCTTTCTTCTGTAAATGGGCTGCTATCAACTTCTGTATCCAGAGTGTTTCTACTGATTGTTTTAGGTACCTCCCCTCTTCCTTTGTAAATACTGAGCAAAATATTTGTTTAGTATCTCTGCCTTTTCACAGTCACCTTCTGCCCACCCTCCCTCCCTTTATTAAGCCTCACCTATCCCTCCCTTGGTCTTCCTTCGCTCCCTGATGTACCTATAAAGGTTTTATCCCCTTCTTAACTGAGTTGGCTATCTTTTCCTCGGTTTGGGCCTTTGCTGTTCTGACTGCCTTCCCGGCTTCCTTTTGCTTTAACTGATACAGTTCTCTGTCCTGTTTCTTCTGTGATTCCTTGTACTTCCTGAATGCTTTCTTTTCCTCTTGAACCTTCACTGCCACTTCCTTTGAGAACCATAGTGGTTTCTTACATCGTTTCGTTTTGTTTATTTGCTTCACACAAAGGCTTGTTACCTCTGTAATGGCAGTTTTTATTATTCCCCATTGTTCTTCCACCCCTCCTTCCTGCCCATTTGCTAGTGTATTCCTTAGGCACTCACCCATTTTGGCGCAGTCAGCCCTCCTAAAATCCAGTACCTTTGTCTTTGTATGGCGTGACTCTATTGCTGTGTTTATTGTGAGCCATACTGTTCGATGGTCGCTAGTTCCCATTGAAAACATTGAAAACAATGTACTCCTGTGTGGTGACAGGTACCTTCGATTTCAACATATGGGATCATGATGCCAACATTATTGAAAGAGTCTCAGAATTCAAGTACCTTGGCCTCCTTGTCAACTGTCACCTAAACTTCGATCCTCACATTAATCAGCTCATTAAAAAAGCACACTAAAGGCAGGGCCCCGTGTTTTCTGCGATTCTGTGGTTGCCGCAGTGGCCGCAGAAATTGGGGCTGACTGCAGAAATCAGTGCTTGCCACAGAAATCAGGAAAACCAGCCACACAGCCGCAGAAATGCTAGCTAAGCTATGCGATCACACAAGGCACGGGCACAGCTATTGATATGTTAAGAATGCCATGGCATACATGCTCATTAAAAGGGGCAGCAAACTGATGCCATCCGCTACAAAGCCAAAAAGCTAGTGGCTGCATGACACCTTGACTTATGCTGGCTCTTGTTACATAACTCCATCCAGCCAGTATTGTGGGAGGGGGGCTGACGCAAGAGCAACAAAGCTTGATTAGGTCCACGGTAGTTATGATTTGCTGCTGTGTAGGTGTGGGTAGCTCAGCCATGTTAATTGTTCATTGTGAGGCTGATCATGGTGCATGCTGAATCCTTGGAAGATGAATTTGGAAGGAAGAACTGAAAAGCAAGCTGTAGTCAAGAAGTGAGATGATTCAGTGGTGCCCATGGAGGTGGAATCAATCTCTGTGTGGTGACAGGTATCGGAGGAGGAGCTGATTGCAGAAACATAGGGCTGGCAGCAGACTGAGCAAAGGACTCAGTCCCCACTGTGGACATCAATCACAGTTTTGATTTGTGGGCCGCAGTACTATACCAGCTAGTGTGAGAGTAATTTCTTGGCAGATTTGAACCTGCAGCCTAAGTGGTGGCATCAAGCTCAATTCTTAAGGAGGGTCAAGTTACCCAGCTGCAGCAGAGTTGGGAACCAGGGTATACTAGAACTGGAGCAAGCAGGTATGGGAAAAAATTCGTAATGGAGAGTTTGATTGCTGCTATATATACGTGAAATGAGGGTCACTGGCTGAAGAAAACCACAACCCCCTGATTTGCGAGAAGAGAACATGCTAACCAAGGTTACTACAGCTTAATAAGAATGACTTGCTTGCATTTTTTTAGTGTGTCCCCCAAAAGAAATATCAGGAGTCAACAAATCCTACAGACACTGCAAGTTACACCCTCCTTCACTGTTTCAGGAAGACAATTCCCACCCACCCCCAACACACAGATTTGTACACTGCACTCAACATGTTTGTTGTAAGGCAGTTGGGGTATTCCCAGTTTTAAGAAAATAATCTAAAAGAACATTGATCAAAATCAGAAAAAAAGGCTTTCAAGTTGGAGTCTCTCTTTATATCTACCAACTGTAAATATAAACCAGAAGAAATCCAAGTAGGTTTTGCCTTCTGTGTAGTTTTAGTTAAGTGTGTACGTCCTCCTCTGATTATAATCTAGGAGAACAGCAAAGGCCACCAATTTCCAGAAGAACAGATGAGCCTTCAAATTCAGGGTGGGAGGGAAAATTAAGAGAACACTGATGCCCATGGCTTTGCCAGGTTTGGGTTACTGCTGTTTAATATTTGTTTAATATTTGTGTTAAGAAGACTACACACTGTTAAATGGCCTGCTGTTCCACTTTCAGTGTAGCAGAGTGGTTGCACGAAGGCAGTCGAAGGGTTAACTAAGACTTAATCCCTTTGAAGGTATGCTGTTTAGCCACAATTTATCTGCCACAGAATGGCCACAGAATCAGCAGTTGTTCTTTTTTTTTCTTTTTTTACTTTCTATTTTTCCTCCCTCCTCTTTGGTGCCCACTCCTTCCATCCTGTTCCTTCCCACCTCACTCCACCTTTCTGGGATCTGCCCCTAGAGTGCCTCCTTCCCTTTACCTCCTGCACAGTGGGGTCTGTCTCTTCTTGGTGGTCTTGGATGGATCCGAGGCGGATTTCATCTAGGGCTGCCGAGAGGTGTCTTTTTCTGTTCCCCCCCCATCCCCTACCCTGGGACATCCAGCGCTGGGGCGTCGTCCCGAGAGCGTGCTGATGCCGCCAGACCTCTCATGCACCACCGGCGTCTCCCTCCTGGCTCCGACGACGAAGCCCGCCTTCATCCCCTTCAGTTGTCGGTGCTCCACTGGCTGCGAAGGGAATGTAGAATGCAGATCGTTCTTGGTTCCCACCCTGAGAGGAGAGCATCCACTGGGACGCTCGATCCTCTCTCCCCTGCGACCCTCGGCCACCCGAGCCTGCTCCCCAACCCCGAGTTGCCGCGAGCGCAGGCCCAGCACCTCAACCTCAGCGCCACTGGTCGGGCCATCAGCAGTTGTTCTGCTGCAGAAAGTATGAGGTCCTGCTGTAGAATGTAGGTCCACTTTGCTGAAGTAAACACGGGGCCCTGACTAAAGGCTTGGCATGTTATACAGAGTCAAACCTTTCCTTATCCCCAAATCCAGGAATCTGCTTGCCAGCAGCTTCCTGCTTCCCATCTTTGACTATGGCACCCTGATCTACTACCCCCTCCCCCTCTCAAAGAAACCTCCTTAGACTTAGGACCACCTATCACAACGTCATCCGGTTTGCCACTGGCCTTCCTAGATTGACTCTCAACTGTGACCTCTACAAATCTTTCATCTGGCCTTCATTAGAGTTCATCTGGCCTTCATTAGAGGACAGGCAGAATAACAAAATCCTGACCTTCTTCTACAAAATTTCCATGGGACTCTTACCAAACAGCATAGTCTCCATTTTCCCTAGGTCAGCCTACTTAAGACCCACCAGACAGTCCGACACCCTCTACTTCACTCTCCCGTCTTGTCAGACTACCCAAGGTCAACACACCCTCTCCTACAAGGGTTGAAAACTATTCCATAGCCTGCCCCCTTATCTAATCCAATGTACCTCGCTGGCCTCATTCAAGTACAACTTGAAGGTTACCAGTCCAGTTCCCAAACCTGTAAATGCTCCTGTCCCAGAGTACCTTAGGCATCTCCAGATTACATCAACTTACGACTGCCAACTTTGTTTGTTGCTATTTATATATTTTTTATTACTTCTTGTATGTCCTTGTAATTTTATGTTGACCTTGTCTCTATTGTACAAAATGTTATAACCTGTATGTATTTGTTGTCTGTGTACAATTGGACACTTGTGAAAACAAGCAATTGTTGCTTACATGCCTTTCCAGTATAAAAAATAAACTGAAACTGAAATCTATTGTTAAAATATAAAAACAATGAAACATATACTTTGATGGCAGATAAGGACCGCTGGCCCACCTAGTCTGTCCATTTCCCTACTGGATGAGCTGCAGATTTTAGTTAACCTACAGCCTACTTCCTCCTACCCACCACTATAATTGCCTGATGTCTGTCCCATGCATTCTTGAATTCCCCCACTGTTTCTGACCCCACAACCTCCTCAGGAAGGCGGCTCCATGCCTCCACCAACCTCTCCGTGAAAAAGTACTTCCTAGAAACAGAAGTTGATGGCAGATAAGGACCACAAGGCCCATCCAGTCTGCCCATTTCTTTTTCTACCTTATAAATGTGCCATTGGCCTTTGCTCTGTCAATGGCCTATCTAGTCATACTCATCTGTATTGCTCCCTTATGCCTATCCCAAGCCTGTTTGAAGCCCTGTACTGTATTCATATCCACCACTTCCTGAGGTAGGCCATTCCATGCACCCACCCTTTCTGTGAAAAAGAACTTCCTCACGTTATCCCTTAATCTGCCTCCTTCTAATGTCATGATGTGTCCTCTTGTCCTGCTATTTTTCTTATACTGAAACACGTTAGACTCTTTCACCTTGTTAATGCCCTTAAGATGTTTTAATGTTTCGATCATATCACCTCTCTCCCTCCTTTGCTCTAGGGTATACATACTGAGCTCCGTTAATCTGTCCTCATACGTTTTCTGATGCAGTCCTTGCATCATTTTGGTTGCCCTTCGTTGGACTGTCTCATTTGGTTAATGTCCTTGTGAAGGTGTGGCCTCCAGTACTGCACGCAGTACTCCAGATGGGGCCTAACCAGTGTCTTGTAAAGAGGGATTATTACCTCCCTCTTCTGACTTGTGATACCCCTACTAATACACCCTACCATCCCCTAGCCTTACCTACTGCTTTAGTGGTCTGCTTGGATGATTTCAGGTCATCGGTGATGATGATGCCCAAGTTTTCTTCCCTTGTGACTGCCAACAACTCCCCTCCCAGCCTATAGGAGGCTTCAGGGTTTCTCTTCCTTATGTGCATGATTTTGCACTTCTTTGCATTAAACCCCAGTTGCACTCTTCTGACCATTTTGCTAGTTTATCCAGATCTCTTCTCATTCTGCCCACCCCATCTGGATCATCTACTCTGTTGCAGATCTTGGTGTCATCTGCAAACAGACAAACCTTACCCTCCAGTCCATCTGCAATGTCACTGATGAAGATATTAAAGAGGACTGGCCCCAGGACTGATCCCTGAGGTACCCCACTTGTGACTTGCATCTCTTCTGACTGTATACCATTTACCACCACTCCCTGATTTCTGCTCATCAACCAGTTTGCCACCCAGTTGACCAACTTCTGACCCACCCTGAGCCTACCCAGCTTATTAATCAATCTTCTATGTGGAACAGTATCGAAAGCTTTGCTGAAGTCAAGGTAGACGACATCAACTACTCCCCTTCCCTTGGTCCACCACTCTGGTTACCCAAAGAAATCTATGAGATTAGTTTGACAGGACCTTCCTTTTGTAAACCCATGCTGTCTTGGATCCTGTGCTCCTATATATCCCAGGTGTTGCACTATCCTTTCCTTAAGGAGTGCCTCCATAATATTGCCCACTACTGAGGTAAGACTGACTGGTCTGTAACTCCCTGCCTCCTCCCTGCTACCACTCTTGTGGAGCGGGATCACATGAGCCCTTCTCCAGTCTTCTGGGACCTCTCCTGTGCTCAGAGATTCACTAAACAGTTCTGATAATGGCTCTGCTAGTTCCACCCTTAGCACCCTGTGATGTATGTCATCAAGTCCCATTTCCTTGTCCACCCTGAGCTTATCGAGCTCTTGTAGGACCCTTTCTTTTGTGAAGGGACTAGTGCTTACCTCCCTCCCCCCTGTGTCCATGGTGCTGAGCTGTGGGCCCTGCCCTACCTTCTCTTCAGTAAATACTGAGCAGAAGTATCTATTTAAGATAGATGCTTTTACATGGTTCTCCTCCTCACATGCCCCCTTATCTCCTTTGATCTTAGCAATACCCCCTCTGGACCTTCTCCTTTCACTAATGTATCTATAGAAAGTCTTGTCACCTTCTTTTACTGTCTGTGCTAGTGTTTCCTCAGTTTGAGCCTTTGCCTGCCTTACTGCCTTCCCTTAGGGAAGTTTGGTATGCCTCGTTATCTTCATCCCGCTGCGTTCCCTTATATTTTCTGAAGGCAAGTCTTTTGGCTCTGACCTTTTCTGCTACTGTTTTTGAAAACCAATGTGGTTTCTTTCTTCTTTTGCACTTCCTTTTCTCTCTAACACAATGGGATGTTGCTTCAAGTATTGCATCCTTAATGCTTGCCCACTTTGCCAGAACCCCCTCACCTGTATTTCTTTTTGCCAGGGCTAGCTTAACTCTGTTGGCCATCTTATCAAAGTCAGCTCCTCTGAGGTCCCATATTTTTGCCTTGGCATGGGATGATTTAGTTGTAGTGTCCAAACTGAACCATACCATGTGATGGTCACCGGCCCCCAGGTGACCTTCTACCTGTAGATCTGTGATTCCTCAAGTTACCACAGAGTCGTCCCCCCTCTATCTTTAAATTGTGCTCCCTTGTTCTTGCACATCTCTTTGTCAGCAGGAGTGCTACTACACTGTAGAATATGAATACTGAATATTAACAATTGTAAAGTTCTATCTCTAGGACAACACCTCATGACTGAGGTGCTACAATTAGTATGTGCAATGGCTGGATCACCTTCCTATGTCCAGGGGTATATGATGCTATCTCTTTCAGGATAGCACCTGCTTTACACCATGAATTACCAATACTGCACCAGCACAGTCACCTTGCTATCATAGGTCAGGGGCTATGGGGATCAGGGGTACCATAAAACCACACCCTGGGGCACCAAAAACTGAAAATTACATACCTACCGTAATTCTTGATCTTCCTGTGTATCTTCAAATTCATCACTGGTGGGTGTATGCCGTGAGCGCAGCACCCTGTGGGAGTGCTTTTTTCTTCCCCAAAGCGGGAGGAGCTATCGCCAACGGCGCTGCCCACAAGGCTGACGCACTGCATGGTGCTCACAAGTTGGCCAATAACGGCCGCCAGCTCCTCCTCCACCTCAGTTCTGCACATCAGAGAGACAGAGAAAAAACAAGGGCAAGGCAAGGGAGCCTGAGTGATAGTAAAAGGAAAGGACATAAACCGATAAAGGAATAGGCCGGCCAGAGGACAGAGGAGGAGGAGGAGGAGGATCTGGAGGACATGGACCATAAACCCTGCCCCAGTCCCTGGATGGCCAGAGAAAACAGGAAAGGAGAGAAGGAAAGGGCAAAGGGGAAGGGAGGAGGGACCCGACAAAGACATGCTCGATCAGCTCATGCCTCCAAAGGTAAGCAGCCAGCTTAACCAAATAGTTGCCTAGAATGCAACTAGAAGCTATAACACCTCTTCAGGCTAGAAAAGGGTGATCAAAAAGACCCCCCTTCCTCTACCTCATTTAAAGCAGGCATAAATTGCACTTGGTCGGGAGACCACACTCCTCCCCCCACTGGCAACAGATCTCAGAGGAAAACCCACAGGGTTCGGGGAGGGGGAGGTGACGTCTCTAACCATTCAACACCTCCCTCCCCGAGGTGGAGGGAGACTGAAGGGGTAGAAGTAAGAGGTAGGGAGGGAAGTGTAAAAAGGGGGAGTCCCTGCCGGCCCCTGACCCTGCCCCCAATCAAAGGGACCTCCTATGGAGCCAGAACATCGCAAGAGAGATGGACCGGTCCCAGAGGCTCCCCCGCGGGCAGAAGGAAGGGGCCCACCAGGAGTCCCCCTTCAAGATCTCCTAATGAAGAGGCCCTACTGACCCTCCTCCAAAAAATACCCCATCCCTATTTCTTGGGAGTGAAAAGAGGTCCTAAGGCTGTAGGTAGGTAAGAAGCCCCCACTGGACCTTGGAAAGGACAGCCAACAGAGTGGAGGACTACCCAGGGACTGAGGCCTTCTGAGGGGAAGGTGGGTGGGATTCAGTGATGAATGGTGAAGATACACCGGAAGATTAAAAATTATGGTAGGTACATAATTTTCATATCTTCCCAGTGTCAATCTTCACCATTCATCACTGGCGGGTGAATACTGAGCCCCCGAAGGAGGTTCAGCATTTCCCTGAGGAACAGCAGTCCCTCAGTCTCCCATGGGGGAAAACTCAGGAGAAGGAGACTCACTGCAGACCAGTTAGGCCTGAAACTGGTCACGGCATGGCAGAGTCCTCTGTTTCTTGGGGGAAGGAAGGTGCCCCTGCAGTTCCCGCCTCGCTCTGCGGGAGAAAAGGCGGGTTCCCCGGAACACAGAGGACATCACTCTATGCTGGGCCAGGGGTGATAACCAAGATAGGCAAAGCCACGCCGTCTGCCTGATGCAGATCGCTGTACCTGCAAGCCCTGAAGCAACCTCACTGGCATCATAAGTTGCCCTTGCTTGGTGCCTTGCTAACTCTAGGCCTATTGCAGAGAGGGCTGTGGCTTGACTGGTTGCCTCTGATTCAGGCGGCGATGCCAGTACCTGACCTAGCATCACCGACAGGGGCCTGTTATAGGCAGCGTGGTGCGCCTGATGTGATGCAATGCAAAGAACCATCCACACCGACGAGAAGACTCTCTGCCCCAGGCAGTCAAACTCCGTAGATTTCAGATCTGGAGGCCGGTCGCAGACTGAGCACCTATGCCCAGTAGGGGTGTTCAATCGTGTCAGACAAGGCCAAGGAACCTGATGATTCAGACTCAGCTGCAGCGGGGGAGACTGGCAAAAGACCTGCTCGTCCATAGCCCTAACATAACGGGGAAAATCTGCAGCCTGTGATTTGAATTGTTCCTAGGTCAAAGGCCCCGAAGGACCCACATGGCCTGGAAGATGAGGGTCTGGAAGCAGAGGCAAGTGAAAAAAACTCTTCACAGTCAATGAAGAGCCTCTGCCAGGTCTAAGAGACCTGGCTGGCAATCCTGGATGACCAGGGGATCTGCAGATCCGCTCTCTGTCAACAGCCACTCAACCAGCCCGAAGCTGTCCGGACTGAGCCCTGTAGGGGAAGCATCCCTACGAGGAGACCGGGACGACATGCATCTAAAAGGGCGGACCTCAGCCCCACCCAGCAAGGACTCCCTCAAAAGGGATGAGGGAGAGAACTTGGGGTCAGGGCTGCGGCCCCTCCCCACAGCCCCTCGTCCCGTCCCATCAACCCCGCCGACTCTGAGGAAGACCTCTTCCTTGCACCCTGTGCCATGGATCCACCCAATTCCACAGACTTTCCAAGGAGAACCAAAGAGGAGGGGTTCCAGTCCCAGCATCAGGAGAGGGGATGGAACCGGGGACGGCAGCTGACCCCTCCCCTAACACCCAGACCAACGCTCCCTCAGCCCCAGGACCACTATATTGCCCAGCACCCCTGGCGCTGCTGTCAGCACGGGTGTCGGCGCTGACCATAGTCACTGGGGCCACGGGAGGGGGCACCTGGGAAGGCGCAAGGGTCATGGGCCCTGGAGAACCCCTGACTCCGAGGAGTCAGGCTGCCAGTCCGGATCAGCCACGTGATCATCCAGATCTGAGAGAAGGTGGTCCAGAAGACCTCCAGACTGGTGACCCCAGGAGCTCTCCTGCCTACGGCGCTGTGAACAGTGCTGCTCGCGGGCCCAGTGCTCCTTGCGGTGCTGTCTTGATCACCGGAGACACAAATGGTTCCAGGATCTGAGATGGCACTGAGGAACGCCCCACGTCGGACCCAGCGACCGTGGGCCCCAACACTGGGGGAGCCTGCACCTCCGAGGAGGTGAATGCCAGGGCGGTGCTCCCAGCCCAGCCCCAGATGGGACCAGACCGACCCTCCGGCACCTCTGAAGAGGCCTCCTCCATGGCAAGGCTGGAAGAGGAGGAGGCTCCCTCCTCACCGGACCGAATAGGCCCAGGAGGGGACCCACAGGAAGAGCGAAGAGACCTGCATTTGAACCGATGATGCCCCCCGAAAGTCAGCAGAGCCCTGTCGACTTTGAACACACAGTAGTGAAGAACGCGATGATCCATCGAGAAGCAGGCACTGCAGTTGTCCATGACATGCTGTAGTCCAAAGCAGGTAAGACGAACATCATGCCGGTCCGTCATGGAAAACTGCTGGCCACTGGGACACCGACGCATACGAGGCCGGCTCAGAAGGGCACATTTTGTCCCCTGAACTGGGCACGATGTGAACGGAAAAAAATAGGTTACTTAAGCAATAAGGCACGACAGGGTGTGTGCTATTGTGTAATAACGTCACTCTGGGGGTGGGTTCAAGCAAGAGGCAAAGCTGAGTGCTTCCACCACCACAGGAGTGACATTATTTTGTTTTTATTTATTTACTGATTATTCAGAAAGTACCTTAGAGTCAAAGACTCTTTTTCAAAGGTTCCATGTCAGTACAGGTAGATACAGTAGGAGAAAACAGTACAGATCAAATCGAAAGCAGAGACAAAAACAGGAAAGCGCTAATACTATATATACTATTAAACCTCCATCATTTAGATCCAGGTATTAATATTGATAGACACAGATTCAGTACATTTGCAAAAGTAGTAGTACAAAGTTTTACACAATAACACACCCTGGAGTGCCTTATTGCTATTACACAATGGCTCATTGTGATACAAAATAAAAAACATTTAAAAAATGTTTTTAGTAGCTTTCTAGTGAGGCAGTATGTCTTTGTTTATTAAGAGAACAGCAAACAAACAAGCAATAAATCAATGACAGTGAAGTTATTGTGTAATAACATCACTGTCTCAGGTATATGCTGACCAATCAGAGTCCTGGAAATTTTCTTGCCATTGAATAATTACCTGTAACAGTAGTTCTAGGAGTGGTATATGTTGTTCATCCACACTGTTTGGCATGTCCTTTCCCTTTAAGAATCTTGCCGGAAGGTCTTAAAGCTGGCTCCTCCCATTCGCCCAGATGGTATAACCCTCGGCTCCACCCCATAACACCAGATCTTTGCCCGCTGAAAGCTCAGGTTGTGCGTCGAAGCCGGGGAAGTCGGGTGGGTTCGTGTGGATGAACAACATATACCACTCCTAGAACTACTGTTACAGGCGAGTAACCTGTTTTTCTAGGATCATGGATAAGTTGTTCTAGCCACACTGTTTGGCAGACTCCAAGCAGTTCTCTGGGAGGAGGGGGGGCAAGGCACACACCCCCTCTATACTTACTTGGGGAACAGAGATTGGAGAACTGAGGCCCCAAAACCAGCATCCCGGCATGACTCTAGGTTGATGTGGTAATGGGTAATGAAGGTGTTTGCTGTCTTCCAGGTGGCAGCCCCGCAGATCTCCTGGATAGGGATGTCCCTGGAAGCAGCCACCGACGCAGCAGTATGGCAGGTAGAATGAGCTCTTATCCCTATGGGAGGCTCCTTGCCCGCCAACCGGTAGCAGAGATCAATGTAGGATGATATCCATCTGCCAATCATCCACTCTGCTGCAGGTCTGCCAGGTGCGGCTTCAGCATAGGTGACAAACAGCTGGCGAACCTCTCCCCGAACTTCCGCCATCCACTCCTCATAATAAGAGAGGGCTCATCCAAGGTCCAGAGTATGGAGCCTGTACTTGGCCTCCAAGGTGTAATTCGGGTAGAACACAGGCAGAGTCAACATCTGGTTAAGATGGAACTCCGACACCACCTTCGGAAGGAATTTCGGTTGGGGACGTAGGACAACCATGTCCCTGTGAAAGACCAGGTAAGGAGACCCACAGAGAGCATCAGGAGCTCTCCAGTTCTTTTGGCTGACATGACAGCCACCAGGAAGGCAGTCTTCCACGAGAAATGTGACATCTCATATTTGTGCATCAGTTCGAATGGCTTAAACATGACCTTTGCCAGTATCAGCAGTAGATCCCACAGAGGTGGAGGTTCATGCACCAGAGGGCATATGTGGTTGAGGCCTTTAAAGAAATGCCAGACCACCTTTTCCTGTGCCACCGTCTGCTGACCGGCCCGTTCCCAGTAAGCAGAGATGGCTGCCAGGTGTACCTTAAGGGTCATAGACGGAAGACCCACCCTTTGGACAGGACCAAAGGTAGTCTAGGATGCTAGCCACTGGACAGGACAAAGGGTCCAGACCCTTACCCTGACACCAAATGGAAAACCTTTTCCATTTTCATTTGAAGGCGGAGCACGTCCTGGTCGATTCCTTTCTGGATGCTTCCACTACTATGAGTATATCCTCAGAGAGACCTAGAGCCTGGAACTCTAGCCGCTCAGGAACCAGGCTGTCAGGTGCAGGGATTGAAGGTCCAGATGGAATACCTTCCCCTGACTGACTGATAACAGGTCCAGGCGTACTGGAAGACGCCTCGGAGGCTTGGAGCTGAGGCTGAGGAGCTCTGGATACCAGAACTGGCAGGGCCAGCCTGGGGCTAACAGGATCACCTGTGCCTTGTCCCTCCTGACCTTGACGATCACCTTGTGAACCAAGGGAAGTGGCGGGAAGGCACAGAAGAGGCCTGGGGTCCACAGCCTCAAGAAGGCATTCCCCTGCAGCGAGCCCTGCTGAGGAGGGTGGGCATTAAACAGTCTCAGCTTGGTGTTCTCCCTGGAGGCAAACAGATCCACCTGAGGTTCCCCCAGTGGGAGAACAGGTTGTGTACTACCTCTGGATGGAGAGATCACTTCGTGGGACATCACGCCCACACAGCTGAGAGTGTCCACCAGTTGGTTTTAGGCTCCTGCCACAAGAATGGCTAGGAGATCTGCCTCCAGTTGGCTCATGAAGGTCCAGATGAAGAGCGCTCCCCTGCACAACAGCCGGGAGTGCATGCCGCCCTGTTTGCTGAGGTAGTACACAGTCGTAGTATTGTCTGTCTGGACTTGCACCACTTGACCCCGAAGAAGCGGAGCGAATGCTGACAGTGCCAGTCTGACTGCTCTGAGTTCCAACAGATTAATATGATTATCAGGATTCCTCAGGGGTCCAGAACCCGTGGGCTCTGTGGTTCCCCATGTGGCTTCCCCAGCCCATGAGAGAGCCATCGGTCGTGAGAACAACTGTCGGCTCGGGATGGACAAATGGGATCCCTTCCTGCAAGTGTTCCAGGACAGTCCACCATTGGAGAGCATCCCACATCTTCTGGGACACAGTGACCAGCTGGTTGAAGTGACCGTGATGCTGAGTCCACTGGCTCGCCAGCTCCCACTGAAGGGGGGTGCATATGCCACCAGGCCCATCGGATCACGGTGGTGCAGGCCACCATGTACCCCAGAAGGTGCAGGAAGTCCTGGGCAGGGCCTAAGTGCCCAACCAGAATTGAAAGGCACACAAGCGCTCAAAGAAGAGGCGCCGCCAACATTCTTCTTCATCGGTTGGTCAAAGGAGTCCGACACCTCAACCTCGATCATCGGGAGGACCGACAGGGTCGATCAGAAAGCACCAGGGAGGGCAGTGGTTCTTCTGGGTCCAGGACCGGGTCTCCGATGGGTTGCCCAGCGGGCTGGGTCTCCTCATCGGGGAGAGGCAGGACCGGAGTCCTAAATAAGGAGTTGTCAGCCTCATCAAGTGACAATGGATCAACTAAGTCAAGAATGAGCTCAATCGGATCATCGTCCGGAGTCTGAGCCGGCTGGCCTGATGGGGGGACTGTGAAGCCAGCAGCTGAGGCTGCAACCTCGGTCAGAGTCGAGACAGGCGATTCCTGGCACCATGATCTCTCATGATCCCAAGAACATCGTCGGTGAGAATAAGACTAGTACAGTTACGTAAGAACTTACCGTAACAGTAGATCTTCGAGAGAGGCTCTTGCAATAGGTAATTACATATAGGACTGACATCGGCAGGCAGCAGGACCCCATGGAAAAATTTCTAGCTAGCAGTCTCTGGTGAGGGACTGCCCCCACATCAGGTGACCCGCGTCAGGGGACGTCGGTATAAAGGGGCGGTCCCTCATGCCCGCCTTCCAGTTCTTTCTCGACACAGACCACAAGAGATCGGACAAGAGAGAAGTGGATATTTCCCTCACTGGAAAAGGAGCTGAAAAAGCTTAGGGGGATGGAGGGCGGGAAGGTATTACCTACTGCAAGAGCCTCTCTTGAAGATCTACTGTTGCGGTAAGTTCTTACATAACTGTACTATCTTACTTCGAGAGGGCTCTTGCAGTAGGTAATTACATGTAGGACTGAGTCCCAAGCAGTCTGGAGCAAGAAGAAGCACACGGGAGGAGGAAAGCTACTCAAAGCAGATCCTCTAGCTGTGAAGGTTTTAAGAAAGAAGGCCTTGCAGAACAGCGAGCCCGAAGCCTGCTCTACGGCGAGAGGCAATATCCACACTGTAATGTTTTGTAAATGTATGGACAGAAGTCCAAGTGGCAGCAGCACAAATGTCTGCCGCTGACACATTCTTGAAACATACCGCAGAGGCAGCAACCCCTCTAGTGGAGTGACCCCTTATTTGACCCAGAAGGGTCTTGTTGTACTTGTCATAACAGAAGGTGATGCAATGAGCCAACCATTTAGACAGGCATTGCTTGGAAACAGCATTGCCTTCTCTTTTGGGGGCAAAAGAGACAAAAAGTTGATCAGTCTTTCTGAGATCCTTTGTTCTGTTAGTGTAGTATCTCAGAATGCAGTGAATGTCCATAGTGTGAAGTAGATACTCCCCCTGCTTGGAGTACTGCGTAAAGAAAGTGGGTAATTCTATGGATTGGTTCAATGTAGATTCCGCTACCACCTTAGGGAGAAACTTAGGACTTGTGCACAGAGCCCCACGTTCCTTGTGAAAAATCAAGTACGGGATTTTACACATCAGGGCCTGGAGTTCGGAAATCCTCTGAGCGGAGGTAATGGCCACTAGGAAGAGCGTCTTCTATGAAAGGAACTTCATGTCTGCTGAGGCCACCGGTTCAAAAGGAGGCAAAGTAAGTTTCTCAAGAACGAAGTTCAAATCCCAAGGAGGGGTGAGAACTTGGATAGGGGGTCTTAAGTGAAGAACCCCTCTGAGGAAAGTCTTAGAGACTTCCAGTTAAGCAAACATCCTATCTGCAAAGGGAATATGGTAGGCCGAAATGGCTGCCATGTGTACCTTCAGAGACGAGTGACTAAGATCCAGGTCGAAGAGGTGGCGCAGGTACTCCAGCAGTCGGCCAACTGAGCAAGAGAAAGGCTCAAAGCCTTTTGAAGCAGCCCAGATTGAGAACCGTTTCCACTTCATGGCATTAGCAGACCTAGTGGAGGGCTTCCTAGCCTCCACCAAGATCTCAGCCACCTGGGGAGAAACCCCAAAGCGGGCTTGAGCTGTGTCTGCAGGAGCCACGCATGCAGTTGAAGGGACTTGAGACCTGGATGAACCACGGTCTCCTGATCCTGGGTCAATAGAATCCGTGACAGTGGAAGAGGAAGAGGAGGCTCCTCTGAGTATTGTTGCAGAAGAGAGAACCAAACTTGCCTGGGCCAGAAAGGAGCGATCAGAATCATTCGTGCTCCTTCTGAACCTAGTTCCTGCAACACATGCGGGATCAGAGGAATCGAGAGGAAGGCATAGATGAATCTGTCCCTCCAATCTAGAGACAGAGCATCTCTAAAGAAAATGCCATACTCTTGAATGAGCGAGCAGAAGTCAGGAAGCTTTGCGTTTAGAGGTGAAGTGAACAGGTCCACCAGAGATGTTCCCCAACATAGGAAGATATCGTCTAGGACCCCCTGATCCAGCTCCCACTCGTGAGCTTCAGCAGACGAGTGACTTAGTTTGTCTGCTAAGGAGTTCTCGACCCCCGGAACATGAATTGCCGTGAGGTGAAGGTCGTGTTGTGCTGCCCAATCCCAGACTCTCATCGCTTCCCTGCAAAGAGGGTTAGACCAAGTCCTGCCCTGTTTGTTGATGTACCATACCACACACACATATTGTCTGTCTGGACAGCTAGGTGGCCTGGAAGAAGATGCAGGTGGAGGGCCTGGAGAGCATAGAGCACTGCCCGAAGCTCAAGCACATTGATGTGCAGCGATTGCTCGAGCTTGGACCAAGAGCCCTGGGTCTGATGTGGACCGAGATGGACTCCCAAACCTTCACCCGAGGTGTATGTGGTCAGAGTCTGGGAGGGAGGAGGAAGGAAGAATGGAACTCCCCGAAGAAGGTTCTCTCGAACCATCCACCATCGTAAGTCTCGAATCATGGGAGAGGAGACTAGGACCAATTGGTCCAAGTCATCTACCAACTGATCCCATTGAGAGTGAAGCGTCCACTGAGAGACCTTCATGTGGAGCCGAGTGCGAAGGACTGTCGGGATAGCAGCCGCCAGAAGCCCGAGGAGGTGAAGAACTGACCTTGCACCAACCCGCCTGCGGTCGGACAACAGGCTTATCTGAGTCTGGAGTGTGGCTGCCCTGTCCGGAGGCAGAAAGGCCCTGCCTAGGGTCATGTCCAGTATCGCCCCAATAAACTGAAGCCTCTGGTATGGGATCAAGTGAGACTTGGAATGGTTGATGGTAATACCCAGACAGGCAAAGACCTGCTGGGTGAGGGAGAGGCAGTGCAGGAGTTCCTCCCTGGACGAGGTCGCCAGGAGCCAATCGTCCAGGTACGGGAAAACCTGTACCCCCCGGGTACGTAGGTAGGCCGCCACCACTGCAAGGCATTTGGAAAATACTCGAGGGGCAGAGGAGATGCCAAATGGAAGTGCCTTGTACTGGTAGTGGTCCCCCTGGAAAGCAAAACAAAGATATTTGCGGTGAGACGGGAGAATAGCTATGTGCAGGTAAGCATCCTGCATATCCAGAGCGCACAGCCACTGGCCCGAGCGGAGGAGGGACAGAAGGCTCTGCAGTGAGAGCATCCTGAACCTCTTGTACTCCATGAAAAGGTTTAGGGAACTGAGATCTAGAAAAGGTCTTACATCTCCTGTCTTCTTCGGGACCAGGAAGAAGTGGGAATAGCAACCCATTCCATGCAAGGGAAGGGGGATAGGTTCTATCGCCTCTTTCAGCAAAAGTGTTGAAATTTCTTCCTGGACCAGAAGATGATGTTACCAAGAGTACGACGACCTTGGGGGAGGGTGACGAGGTGGTTTCTGCAGAAACTCTATTGAGTGTCCTTCTGCGATTAGCTGGAGCACCCATGAATCTGATGTTATCCTCTCCCAGCCCGGAAGGTGGAGGGAAAACCTCCCTCCTACCGGTTCCTCCGGGAAGCCCAGAGGTAGTGGGAGAGGGAAGGAGTCAGGTGGTGTGGGGCAGCGCCGCAGCTGAAGCTCCTGCTGCTTTTTTGGGTGGGGGGCGGCTTGGCAGCTGGAGGGCCCAACGTTTAGGGGCCCTCTTTCCCTGTGGTCTCGCTTTGGGCCAATTCCATCTGCGAAAGGGACGGTGCTGCGATTGATGGGGATGACACATAGAGTTGACAGACTTTAGTGCCGTCCCCTTCTCCTGCAGGTCGGTGATGATGTCCTTGGACATCACCCCCAAACAGCACCGAACCCCGGAAGGGCACTTTCTGGATAGCGGACTGCACTTCCGGGACCAACCTCGATACTCGGAGCCAAGTGTGACGCTGTAGACCTACAGCGAAAGCTGAGCTCCTACCAGCAGTGTCCACTGCATCATAGGTCGCACGAAGAATGTGCTGACTGGCCGAACGTGCAGAGCAGACGAGGTCAGTCACTTCCTGCTTGACCTGAGAGTCCGGAAGGGAATCCAATTTCGATTCAACTTCACTAAGAATCGCCTTCTGGTAATCCCCCATGTGGCCAACTCAGGGCCCTAATAGCCAGAGTGGAAGAAGCAAAAATCTTCTTGCCATACTGGTCCAGAAGGTGGGATTCCTTGTCAGGTGGAGATGAGCTAACATGTTTGGGTTGAGCTGACCAGCCATGAGCTGCGCTAATCACAACCGAGTCAGCACGAGGGTGGGAGTCTAAAAAGGCAACACCCTCTGGAGCCTGGTATAGCCTTTTCGACTTCCTGGGAAGTGGGGCTAAGGCCGACAGTTGCATCCATATGGTGGTAATAAGGTCGGCATGAGGCTTGATCCAGGGTGGCACCAAATTGGGAGCTGTCATGGGCAGATCCAGATGCTCAGCGAGTTTTCTATGCTGGGGGTCTGGCTCCAAGGATTGCCACTTATGTACTTCCTAGATCTTCCGTAGCAACTCCGTGAAGGAAGGCACCTCCAGAGACTTCAGAGGAGTCCTTGGCCAGGGCTTAGACGGAAAGTGTGGCTCGTTGTCTTGCTCGGAACAACCATTGGAAGGATCCGAGGAAGAAGAAGATGAGAAAGAGGTGGACTCCCTCTCCTGACGAGGGGGAGGAACAGACACCTTGGGAATCCCTTGGGAAAGCGTGTCCTGCTCCTCTCTGGACCCAGAGGGTTTAGCCCTGGTGTCCGGAGGGAGGAGTGTGTCATCGTGGACGTATGGGAACCGGCACCAGCACCGTTGTTGGAAAATGACTCTCCACCTTTCTGGTGAGCTGAGCCTTGGCCTCAGCCCACCAGGAGGCCAGAGCCTCCTGAAAATCCACTGGCAGCTGAGGGGGTAGTAGAGGAGGAGAAGGAGGGGGATACGGGTATGGACTATACCCAAAGGGCACATATCCATAACCCGACGGTGGGAAGCCCAGTGTCGGGTATTGAACAGCTGGGTACTGCGGCGTCGGATATGTCAGCGCCATATACTGCGGTCCCAGGTATGACGGCATCAGATACGATGGGGCGGGTGCAGGAAGCTGGAGCTGCCTGAGCATACGCCCGGCGGCGGCCCACGGGCAGTTCTGGAGCCGGAAGACCGGTGGGGGGCGGAGAGCCCGGTGTCGGGACGACATCGGGGGGTGGGATGTTGTCCGGCGTCGGCAATACCGGCCGAAGAGCAGGCGTCCGGGGAACCAACGTCAGATCAGTCGGAAAAGGAAGATGGACGGTCTGACGGAGATGGACCAGAAACCTCAGGGTCACCCGGGGATGGGGGGGGGAGAAATCCTCGGGATCAGGCTGAGGAAACTCAGGGTCCCCAGAGGGCAGCGAAGGCTGCGGGGAGCCGGGAATGATGGACGTAGGGGGGTTCGGCGTCGGCTCATCCGCTGTGCGGACATCGGATGAACCGACATGCAACTTAGCAGCGGGATCCGGGTGGTAACAGACCCTTCGCTAGAGGCTGGCCGCGATGGAGTGGCGGCCTGGTCGGGCGGAATGGGGGCCATGCACCGGCCCGAAGGGTCGAGTGACTTACCAACCTTCTCTGTGCGGGCATAGGAGGAGCTGATGTCCAGCTTATCGGAGCTGCTCTCACCAGTAGGCCGCGAAACCACGGCTTTACTGGGAGCGAAGGTCTCCACTAGCCTGGAGGCACCCGAAGGGCCTGAGCGTGAGCCAGACGGGCGGGCCAACGCCACCTCAGAAGCCTCTAAGGCGGCCGTCGTGGAGCAGTCCCCCGGGGGGGGGGGGATGTTACCTGTTTCATGGTGACTCCTGAGAAAGACGTGGTGGGAGAGAAGCCCTTGTCCCAGTGCCTTTCCTTATCCTTTTCTTGTGATGGCCTTCAGGGGAAGTAAACGCCTGCCAAAGCTTTTTCAGTTCTTTCTCCATGGAGCTCATTTTCTTTTTCAAAATGTGGGCTTACCACGGACTGTTGCTGCCTTCGCCGGGTGGCTGCGTTAAAGCTGAGGCAGTGCTGGCACTTCTCCACTGGATGGTCAGGGCCTAGGCAAAAAAGACACAGGGAATGGCCGTCCTTGTGCGGGAGTTGGACGCCGCACGAGTCGCACTTGTTTTTGTGCTTGGAGGGTGTAGGGGACGACATACACTGACGGATACCTGATGATGGTTGAGAAAAAAATCAAAAATACTCGGTAAAATTACCGACAAAGGAGCCTGACAAGCAGGAACTTTTCCGCGAGGCGCTGGCATAAGCTAACGGTGGGAAAGAACTGGAAGGTGGAGACTGCTAGCTAGTAATTTTTCCGTGGGGGTCCTGCCACCTGCTGACGTCAGTCCTATTTGTAATTACCTACTGCAAGAGCCATCTCGAAGTAAGATCTCTTGGTTCCTTGTCCTTTTTACAGGACCGAGAGACATACACGCCTGAAGGCCCCTCGCCCTTGGTGGGAAGGGATTGGCACATCTCTCGAAAGGATCCAGAGAAAATGGAGCCCAAGTTGAGCAGTATGAAGAAGGACATCAAGGACCAATCTGCGGCATGATCCGCCTCTTCCTTGAAGTCTTCATTTGTTCGCGCTGGTCAGGGGACCCCGCAGTCACGGAAACCGCCCATTGGTCTTCCTTAGATTTGCTCGGCAGGTTCCGTTTCTCCAGTTTGCCCAACTGGAGCCAAGTGAGACAATCGTCCAAGGCATTCGGGTGAAATGCGTGACACATCTCATAGACCTGAATGTCATGGCCGACACCCAGGCAGTACTTGCACATGGCATGCGGGTCGGTGTGAGACATCTTTTGCCCGCATGGGCAGTGGTGGAAACCGGGTAAGGATTTATCCTTCATAGTGGTCGAGATCGCGAAGCGATTTGATGCAACTGTGATGAGTCTGAGTTTGAAAAAATCCGTGGACTTGAAAGCCAGGACCTACAGAACGTAAGAGCGGTAAGGAAGGAACCTGTATCTTCCAGCGGAAAGGAAGATCTGACATCATGGGGCAGAGCCAAGGGTTATACCACCCAGGTGGGTGGGAGGAGCCAGCTTTAAGACCTTTCGGCAAGATTCTTAAAGGGAAAGGACATGCCAAACAGTGTGGATAGAACAACATAGCCACAATCCTAGAAACTAAAATTACTAAAACAGAGAAGACTCAACACCGTTTAGATAAAAAGGAAAGATCTTACCAGAATTTCCAGAAAAACAGCGAAGAGTAAGTGGAACGGCAGAACCGAGGGGAAGCTGACAGATGCAGCCTCGACGGCGTCGAAAAAAACAGCCCCAAAAAGTTGAGGTGCGGTGCTGCGCTGAACACTAGGCAGCTGACGCAGAAGAAACTCCAAGCTGTTGTGAGGTGCTGTCTCAAATGACAGGAGAAGCAAAACTGAGGTGGAGGAGGAGCCGATGGCCATTACTGGCCAACCCGTGAGCACCACGCAGTGCGTTGGCCTTGTGGGCGGAGCAGGCTCCTTCCCCATGGAAAAAAAGAGCTCCCGCAAGGTGCTGCACTCACAGCATACACCCACCGGTGAAGACTGACTTTGGGAAGATAAGCAATTTATGATTGTCCCACCTTTCTCACCCATTTATATCCTTACAGCTACCCCTCCAATGGGTGCTAATATCATTAACGATATGGTTAAGCAAACACCACTTTTATTACTGGCAGCCAAAAAAGCCATAACCAGTTTGTGGTGCATGACAAAAATACCTACTCAAGATTGTTGGTATAAACTTACACTAGAAATTTACACATTAGAGAGACTCTCAGCTAGGCTGTCCAATCGCCTAGAATCCTTCAAAATCAGGTGGCGTAAATGGGTTATGTACCAACTTGAAAACCGCCCAGATTTCATACCTTGAGGGTCAAGGCAGCAGGTAGGTCATGCCAGACAAATCTGCTAGAGTTTTATGACTACACTACAAAAATAGCGGACGACGGTGGGGCAGTATATGTGGTCTACCTAGACTTTAGTAAGACCTTCAACTCACTGCCACACAGAAGGCTGTTAAAGAAGCTTGACCATACAGGGGTTGCTCCAGAAGTAGTCAGATGGCTACAAAATTGGTTACAAGGCAGAACTAAGAGGGTATAGATTAATGGAACGCAATTGACAGACGTCAGGGTGACCAGCGGGGTGCCCCAGGGCTCAGTGCTGGGGCCTCTGCTCTTCAATGTTTTTACAGCGGCCATCGCTGACAAACTGGAAGGGAAGGTATGTCTGTTCACAGATAAAACTAAGATATTTAACAGGGTGACTACCTCAGAAGGAGTGAGCAAGATGGAAGCTGACCTCAGAAAACTTGAAGAATGGAGTGTGGCAGCTGAGATTTAATGCCAAAAAGTGCAAGGTCATGCACATAGGAAAAAAAATCCAAGAAAGGAGTATTACTAGGAGGCAAAAGACTGGCAGCCTCAAACTAGGAACGAGATCTGGGAATCATAATCTCAGATGACTTGAAGGTTAGTACGCAGTGTGAGAAGGCAACATTGAAGGCCAACAGAATGCTGGGCTGCACTGGGAGGGAAATCACAAGCAGGAGGAGAGAGGTGGTACTACCACCGTACAGATCACTGGTCAGGCTTCACCTGGAATACAGTGTCCAATTCTGGAGGCCTCACCTCAGGAAGGACATTAACCGGGTGGAAACAGTACAGAGAAAGGAGACAAAAATGATACAGGGGCTGCAGTACATGTCCTACAAGGAAAGACTTGGGGAACTGAATATGTACTTCCTGGAGCAGAGAAGAGAGAGAGAGAGAGACGGGACATGACTGAAACATTCAAGCACATAAAAGGCATTAACAAGGTACAGGCACAGAAACTTTTTCATTTCAAGAAGGGTTCCAGAACTAGGGGACATGACCTCAGGCTGCAAAAAGGGACGTTCTCTGCCAACACCAGGAAGTTTTTCTTCACAGAAAGAGTGGTGGATGCCTGGAACAGCCTGCCCCAAGAAGTCTGTGAATGACAGAGTACAGTACTCACTGCAAGCCCATTGGTCAACAGGGTCCACCAATGGGCTGCCAGTAGTACAGTAGCTGTCAGTCACGGACAGCTCTGTAAGTGGGAAGCCATGGCGGTATGCGGTTGGGCTGTGCTGCCCACCATCGCTGGGACCTGCTGGAGCAGGAGTGGGGACAGTGTGCCTGAGTGGGTGGGTGGGGGTCTGCTGGACTGATGGGAAGGGGGGTCATTTGGTGAGCCGATCGGCAGTGCGTGCGATGTCGGGGGTCTTCATACAAAGGATGTACCGCCCAGGTGCAGCTTGGAGCTGGGGAGCCGGGCAGGAGGGGGTTTCAATGTACTAGGTTCTACCACACTTGAGGTGCAGCTTACATGTGGGGTTGGTGGGGGGCACTCTGGACTGGCAGGGTGGGCAGGCTGCCAAGCTGCTGCCTGCAGTACAGCAGCCTGCCTGTGGGTAGAAAGCAATTTAAGTCTACTTGCTGTAGACCTATCTCTGGACTTGCTCCAGAGATGCGCCTCCTGGTCAGGCTGTGAATGGGGCTGCGCACCATATGCATGGGCATGCCCCCTTTACAGCCCCTCCATATGCACTGCATATCATTATGGGGGGGGATATGCCAGTACATCGCTCCCCTTCCAGAACTGCACCAGTGTGCAAGTCAGGAATCTGCTGGCGCATCCCTTTTGTGAATCCTGCTCATCATATTTTGGAGATAAAAAAATGTTCTCCTCATTGCATTTGCCACAGGAGATTTCTGTTGGCTAGCGTGGAATGTACATCAACGCTAACATGGACTAATTACAGCCACAGACATAATATCACTATGTAATCGGACTTTCACCTTAGAATTCAAGATGTTAGAATGTATCCATATATCAGAACTGGGAGGAGAAATGTTCCTGATTGTCTTAAAGCTTCACATCTGTAAATTTACTAGACATGACTATGGTACAATTAATGTACTTCTGTCATTTATGTAATGTTACTTTTTTATGGACTTTAATAAAAACTGATTTAAAAAAATTCCTTGTAAGACCTAGGAACTGATCACTCTGACAGTCTTGCGATTCTCCATCTCCCACTATCTTTCTGCCTTCACTTGCTGTTTCTATCTTTTCTTCCCCCTGCTGATCTACGGTTATAAAAATATATGTGAATCTTTGTGTGAAATATTAGTGGAACAAACTTCTTGCTTCTCTCCACTCGCTAGACTTTCAGTTTACTTTTAAAACTCATCTCAAAGCCTGGCTGCTGTCCGAAGTCAAATGTTCCTGCTTAACCGGCTAATAGAGTCCTCTCCCTCATTCCAGGGCCCCTACGCATCCCTTACTTAACAAGTTGTGCACCAAAAGAATGTACCAAAACATTTGTGTACAGTATGGCATTTGAATTACAATTGTGTATCCTTCTTTACCCATTGTATTTTGTACCTTTTCTGATGCCTGTGATCTAAGCTTTGTCATTGTATTCTTGTGCTCATATATTTCACTTGCACCATTTTTATGTTACATATTTTGGATTTGTCTGTATTCTCATGTGCCATCTTTATGGCCTAGGTCATGCCTGAAAAAGGTCCTTTGGATCAGTGTACCTACCTACATAAATAAACAAACTGGGATCCTTTGGTTTAGAAAATGTATATAGTTATACTGGTGAAATGATTGCAAAAAGCTATTTGGAAGTCAGGGGTTAACCCTGAGATGCAGTTTGACCTCCACAAACTCTTTTGTAGTTGTCAACAGGAGATTAGTTCTGGGACACCATGTCCTATTTTGCTGCACCTGCAAGGAAAGAAACTGATAAGAATTCTGATACATTTTGTGTTAAAGCAGAATGTCTCAACAAGATCAGGATGAAGAAATTAATTGCCAGGCAAAGATTTCTAATAAAAAGAGCAATCTCTTTTATAAGACAGAAAGACCGAAACAGAATTAAGATACCCTAAGTGGAAGGACTTTGTTTTGTTTGAACTGCCTATGTTTAAAAAACATTCTGTACATTTTTATTTTATTGTTACTGTTATTGATAATAATAAAATGCTACTTGCAAATTTTGTAACTGCTCTTGGTTTTTCTGTGCTTTCTGACCTGTGCCTCAACGATAACACCCCTTTTCAACTCCCCCTCAACTTTACTGCAAGCGCTCATGTCCTGCTGCCATCCTTTCTCTGAAAGAAACAGTCCACTTGCACCTTGTTCACCCCTCTGAGGTAGTTATATGCCTCATTCTTGTCCCCCCTTACTCTTCTCTCTTCCAGACAGTACATGTTGAGATCCCACAGCCTTTCCTCCAATGTCTTCTCGTGCAATCCCTGTATCATTTTGGTGGCCCTGCTCTGTAATACTTCCACTCTATGTCCTTTCAGAGGTGTGGCCTCAAAAACTGGACACAGTACTCTAGGTGAGGTCTCACTAGTAAGCAATAAGGTATCAATACCACCTCTCTCCTGCTAGAAATCCCCCTATCTATAATAATAATAATAAATAATAATAAAGCTTTATTTATTGAGCGCCTTTCAAATATCAAGGTACTTTACAGTATTTAAAACAGAGTCCATAAAAATATAACAATTAAAATTAAACATTAAAATCATGACAGTTCATAAAAAGCTTGACTCCACAAAAAGTCTTCAGTGCCTGCTTAAAACTCCCCATGGTCGTACATTCCCTAAGCTGACAGGGCAGAGAATTCCAGAGGGTTGGGGCCACAAACGTTAAAGCACGGGCCCCAGAAGATTTCAAAATAACCCTTAGAATCTCCAGCAACCCCTCGTCAGCCAAATGGAACTGTCGCATAGGGGTGTAAGGAATGAGAAGCTCTTTCAAGTAGTCAGGACCAAGTCCATGTAGGGCTTTGTAGATCAATATACCTACCTTAAAGGTGATCCCCCACTGAATCGGCAGCCAGTGCAGATCGTGCAACCCGGGTGATATGTGATCTTCTAGACACCCCTGTCAGCAATCGAGCAGTAGTGTTCTGCACTAGCTGCAAGCGGTGGATGTCAACCCCAGGAAGCCTTAAATAAAGGGAGTTGCAGTAGTCAAGGCGAGAGGTCACAAAGACGTGGACCAACACAGGCAAATCGCTGCACGGAACAAGATGTTTGACCCTGGCGATGTTCTTATTATGATAAAAGGTTGACTTGACGACTGCCAACACCTGATAACGAAGGGTCAGCCCGTCGTCAAGCACTACTCCAAGGTCACGCACTTGTTCTGAGGTGAGGATCAGAACGCCCCCAAGAAATAATCCAGAGGGCTGATCGGTCCACAACCCCTCTATCCTGTGGCCCGGGTCCACAACCATAACTTCAGTCTTTCCTGCGTTCAACTTTAACCAGCTCGAATTCATTCAGTTTTGGATTTCGGTAAGGCAGTTATTAAATACTGAGAGAGCACTAGCCTGGTCGAGGACAAAAGATAGGTAGAGCTGGGTATCATCAGCGTAGCAGTGAAACCTCAGCCCATACCGTCTAACAATGTCTCCAAGGGGTAGCTTATACACTGCAAACAGCATGGGGGACAACACCGAGCCCTGAGGAACTCCACAAGACAAAGCGACAGGGTCAGAAGAAAAAATTCCCGACACTACCCTCCGAGTTCTACCAGCTAGGAACGATGTAAACCATCTGAGCACTGTACTTGACAGGCCACAGATGGACCTCAGGCGCCCGAACAGGACCCCATAATCTACAGTGTCAAAGGCTAAAGAGAGATCGAGGAGTACCAGAATGGAACAGTTTCTCCGATCTCTCGCCATCAGGAGATCATTGAGTACCCAAACCAGCGCTGTCTCAGTACTATGCCTCTTACGAAAACCTGACTGGAGAGGTTCGCAGACATTATGGATGGTCAAATGGTTCTCCGGCTGGATTGCCACTACTTTCTCGATGACCTTTCCTATAAAGGGAAGGTTCGAGATGGGTCTGTAGTTAGCAAAAATGCCTGGGTCCAATTAAACTTTCTTCAGAAGGTATATCATAACCGCCTCCTTCAGGGAGCTTGGAAACTCACCCGATTCCAAGGAGCACCACACAATCTGAGCCAGAAATGGGCCAATGATCTCAGAACAACCCAATATCAGGGAAGTTGGGCCTGGATCTAAACTACAGCACATAGGGCGTATCTCCTGGACAATCCGCATTATATCCTTGAGCACCAGCAGGTCAAAGGTACTCCAGGAAGTATGAGGTATAGTGACCAAATGCCGACCAACCGCGTCCCTCGTAGAGCGAGTCAGGCGGATCTCTGACCTGATGTCGGCCACCTTATTCGCAAAGAATTGAGCAAGCTCATCACACTCTTTTTGTGAAAAAGCTCGACAGAGCTGAAGACAAGCTGGGTTGCACAACCTGTCCACAGTTCGGAAGAGTTGAGCTGGTCGATTCTGAGTGACAACGATCTCCTTGGACAGGAACTCTGCCTTCTTACGGGAGATCACTGATTGGCAGAATCGATCATGTTCCACCAAACTAAGGCGGTCAACAGCCAGGGCAGATTTCCACCAGCGATGTTCTAACCTTCGTCCCACCCTCCGCAACTCCCTCAAAAACCCATCAAACCAAGGGCCCCGAGGGCGGAGTAGGAGGGGACGAACACGGACAGGAGCTATCAAGTCAAGGGCTGAGGAAATGGCCTTATCATAGGCCAGAACCAATAACTCCGGACTTGAGCTGGCATCAGGAAACACCGAGAGGTCAATCACTGCCGCCAGGTCTTCAGGGAACACACATCCCGTAAAGGGCAGTAACTGACCATCTCCACAGGGGCAGACCTACGAAGAGCAACACAAAAGTTGTACCTCACGGTGTAATGATCAGACCAAGTGACTGGTTCCACCCCCAAGTCAGAGGCCTCAATCCCCTGGAGGAAACCCAAATCCAGAGAATGACCATGATTATGGGTAGCTAAAGAAACAATCTATGTGAAGCCCAGTGATGTCATCAACTGGAAGAAGTGTTGACCAAAAGGTGAGAGTTCGTCGTCGAACCAGGCATTGAAGTCACCCAGAACCATCAGTCTGGGCGACTCCAATGCCATGTCAGTGGCGAAATCTGCCACTTCCTGCAGGAATCGCTTTCCGTCCCCAGGTGGACGATAGAGGAGAGCTATCCTGCAGCCCACACCAGCTACCACAGTACACTCAAAGGATTCGGCTTCCACTACTGATACATCAGTGAGGCCCAACTCTGTCTTGAAACAACCCGAACCCCCCCAACGGTCCAATCTCGGGCAGTGTATCACCGACTACCCAAGTGGAATTGTTGCCTCCAAAGAGCGGCCAGCATTTTCATCCAGCCAGGTCTCGGTGATGCAAGTCAGATCAGCCGTTCCAACAAAATCTGCAATAATAGCAGTTTTGTTCTTAATGGAGCTGGCATAGCATAACACTGCCCGAGTTGGACGGGGTTCATGAACCATCCCAGCTATTTGCCCATCTAAAGAGATGATGCCCTTGGGTATGGGGACTAGACATGGATTACCACATTCCAGGCTCCATTTCGCCCCAGGGCACCTTCTGAACCTAACCAACCCTATGCGAGAGGACTGCTATTTGAGCCTCCAATGTCTGTGCCCCCCACCACCACCCCACTCCTCCTACAAACAATACCCAGCGCCCACAGCATTAGTAGATAGAAAAAGGAGGGGAGAATGGGTGGAGGACAGAGAGAGGAGGACGAAAAACGTGAGACCGGGGGGGAGGGGCAAACAGGCACATTCCGCAAACAAATAATTTTAAATAGAGCCAAACACCACAACAAAATACTAGTTTCCTTATAAATGACTATCCTGAAATAATTACAATATACCCAATAAAACTTCAAACTAAAGCCCACCCAAATCAAAAATTATACTAAACAAACATGAACATAGCATCAATAAAAATGAAACAAAATAATAATAAGATCATAAAAATATATAAAGAAAAAAAAAACAAATGATCCAAGTCCTGATGGTCCTCTCACTACCAGCAGGACTACTGAAAAATCCTCAGGAGCTCACACCCCTGGGCAGATGATATAAACAGTCTTTTGTCCCGTGATAATGATGAATAATCCTTAGGCCTCTAATGCTCCCACTGTCAGGGCCTAAGGATATATTGTTTATGGCACTCTCACTGCCACCAAATAATGAAATAAAAATTAAACAACTTCCCGAAAACAAAAATAAAAAACCAAAAATGTCAAGGCACTCTCACTGCCCAAAAAATAAAAATAAAGATCTAATCGTAACCAGAAATGTGAAGAAAAAAACAAAATCCTAAATACTTTAATCCACCACTCTCTCTCACAGAGTGGGTGGTAAAAGAATCCTAAGAAATTAGATGTTTCTCCAAGAATCCAAAGAATCTATAGCTGCTCCATCATAATCCAGAAACCATAAATCCATGAATCAGTGCATGTAATCCCAGAGACAGATTTGTAGAACAGAGCGAGGGGACCATAAGCAAAGGCCAGGAGCGTGCATATGTCTAGGCAGAAGAGGGATATCCCCCCCACCCACAACCCTCCCAACCAGGCCCTGCACACACCACCCGATACTCGCAGCTACAGGCACCAAGAAGCCAGACCACTAGGATCGGCTCCGAGGTAATTTATAAGCACCTCAAAAGAATATCTCCAGCTCCCAGGAGCCAAATGGGGCAGATACCACTCTATCTCGAGCAGCGTGAACAGGAATTGCCCTAGGCACGGAGGGGGGTAAGGGCCTCCCTCACCCAGCACAACATACTGGTCTTGCTGCCCCCAAGATCAAAGCGACTAGTCAATTTTGACCACCCGATGGTGGTACTACAATATCACATCAGAGCAAATCCAAGTAAAACAAAGTAGCAAGTCCCCCAATCATGGCACTCCATAATAATGTTCACTCAAACTTCAAGTCTTCAGCAGCACATCTCCTCTCCACCAGTCCAGCACATCCAGATCTCTAGCAGTGCAGCTCCTCACCGCAAGTCCAGCACATCATGAAGTACCGAACCAAAACATCAGAGGAAGCACCGAACCAGGCAGCAGGACGGCAACAAGAGAAACCTCCCCACATCCACTACTCACGCAAAAGTATGGGTACAAGCACGCAAGTTGGGTCCTGGTCTGGAACAAAACTCAGGCAAACGCCAGCAAAACGATCAACAGACAAGTGATAATGCCGATAAGGGTTCAATCCTGCAAGGATAAAATATGAAAAATAAACACGGTTTAAAATGCAAAAAATAAAATAAAGATGGTAAACAGGGTAGTTTCGTAACGGCTGGTCCACCGTGGCCGCCATCTTGGAAACATCTATCGACGATGTCACTCCTCATCCACTGGTGAAGTCTGTCTAGTATCATCCACAAAGAGACACACCTTCCCTTCCAGTTCCTGTGCAATGTCACTTATGAAGACACTGAAAAGGACTGACCCCAGCACTGACCCCTGTGGCACCCAGCTAGTCACTCCTCCATCCCTAAGTGTCTGCCATTCACCATCACCTTCTGCCTCCTCTCCTTCAGCCACTTTGATACCCAGCTTAGCAATTTCTCTCCTACCCCCAGGCTGCTTCATTTTTTTCACTAGCATCCTGTGCAGCACAGTATCAAAGGCCTTACTAAAGTCCAGATAGGCCGCATCCACTGTCCTTTCCTGGTCCATCTCCCTGGTGCAAATTCAGTATGAGGTGCCAGCCTCTTGTCCGTTTCAGAAAATAGGAAGTAGTGGGAGCACATATCCCTGAGTGACCAGGGCATCTGCAGCATGAGCTATCGCCCCGCACTCTAGGAGCTGAGCAATGTTGGCTCTTGATGCAGACATGTCCTTTGGCACCCTGGACTCCTGAGCAGCTTGGAGATGGTATAACAGGAGAGCCTCAAAATCCAGAGGCAACCTTCTACCCACCACTTCCAGGACCCACTTGTCCAATTTAATGGAGGAGCACTGTGGCAAGAAGTGGCGCAACCAACCACTGACCAGGAGCTCCGACAGGCACTGGCGGGGGCACCCTGCAACCCACCACTACATGATTTTGGAGGGGGTTCAGGCCACAGGGGCCATGGAGACACCACCATCTCTGCCCTCCCTCTTTTTTTGCCTTTGGCTGACGAACTTGGGTTTCAGACGTCAGTACTGTAACTGCCCCTGCTGGGGCTGCTGCTCAATTTGTAGCTGAAAGGACTAAAACTGAAATGCTTTATCTTTAGGCTTTTGGGTCTTCTAGGGTGAAGCCACATAATCAGTGGTGGCAACAGACTTCTCAATCCGTGTGAGATTACCTTCCACCCTAGACCAAACATGTCAGTGCCCAAAAAGAAACAATTACCATAGTAATGTTGTTTCTTCTAATGGAGTCTAACTGTATTCTGACAAGTGCAGTGTGACTGACCAGTTCAGCTGCCCCAGAGAACAAAGAGTTAAACTCTATGCAAATGCATAGAACGTTGAGCTCAAGCTCGGTTTTCAAACCACTGCCCTCGGTACGTTCTAGTAACTGATCAGATTCTTACGAAGCTTACTAATGTAAAGATATAGGAAAAAACTCCAACCAGACATAAGCACCCCCAGGAGCAAACACAACAATTAAGAGGGGCATGTAGAAGACTCAAGTCACTGATGCCCAAGAAAAAAACACCTACCACTGGTGGGTGAAAAAGCTATCACTGGGATGCAGAGAACCACCCTTTTCCCCAGGTTCTGGAGGGGAGGCAGGGTGGAAGGTCAAAATACAGCAAGACTCCATTAGAAGAAACAATATTACTATGGTGAGTAATTTTCTCTTCAAACAACATGAAGTCTTGCTGTATTCTGACAAGTGCAGACTACAAAGCAGTGCCCCCTGGAAGTGGGCACAGAACCTACTTGGAAAATAGGCTCTGCAACACTGCTGTGCCAAACCTGGCATCACCTCTGGCCTGGGAGTCCAGGCAGTAGTGCTTAGTGAATGTGTGAACAGTCTTCCAGGTGGCTGCTTTACAGATATCTATTAAGGAGACATCCTTGGCAGCTGCCACTGAGGCAGCAGTCCCCCTAGTGGAATGGGCCCTAAGGCCTTCTGGTGGGTCCTTCCACAGCTTGTTATAACAAAACTGGAAGCAAGTCACAATCTATCTGGCTATGGTCCTTTTTGTGGCTGGCCTGCACTTACCTACTTCACCATAGGTAAGGAACAGCTATGAACAGTCCTTCCTTAGCTCTTTTGCCCTGTCCATGTAATAGCTAATGACCCTTTTTACATCCAGACTGTGGAACCTGCGTTCACCTGAGCTGGAATGACAGGTAATGTGACAGACTGATTAAGATGGAAGTCAGAGACCACCTTAGGGAGAAATTTCCTATTGGTTCGGAGAACAATCTTATCTCTGTGGGGAGCAATGTAATTGGGCTCCACTGACAGGGCCTGGAGCTCACTGATCCTTCTGGCAGAAGTGATGGCCACTAGAAATACAGTCTTCCAACAAGCATAAAAAAAAAGAAATACAGCCTTCCGAGTCAGAAACTTGAGTTCAAATGAAGACATGGGTTCAAAGGGAGGCTGCATAAGCTGACCAATGCAAATATTTAGATCCCATGCTGGGGTAGGCTCCCTGTGTGGAGGGTGGAGGTGGAGCAACCCTTGGAAAACTTCTTGAAAATTGGGTGTGCAGCTAGAGAAGGGCCCTTCCCTGCTGACAGACAGGCAGAGACAGCTGCCAGATGCACCTTCAAGGTAGATGGCTGTAGTTGTAATGACCACAGATGTACCAGGTAATCCAAAAGTGCTGAGAAACCAGCCTGCTGGGGATCCAGGCCTTGTTGGGAGCACCAGATGGAGAACCTTTTCCACTTGGAGGAGAGTAGGTTTTCCTAGTGCCAGGCTTCCTGGACACTCTCAAGATGTCCAGAACACCTTCAGAAAGATGCAGACCTGCATATTTTAAGTCCTCAAGAGCCAGGCCCTGAGACAAAGGGACTGGAGACTGGGGTAGATGATCCTCCCCTGAAAGGATGTCAGCAGGTTGTGCCTCCTAGGGAGGCAGATCAGATTGGCCACTGACACGGACAGTAGCATTGAGTACCATGGTTGCCTGGCCCAGTCTGGGGCTATGAGAAGCATGGTAGCAGGCTGAGGACCCTGGCTATGAGGGGGAAAAGGAGGAAAAGCGTAAAGGAACCTGTTCGACCAGTCCAAAAGCAGGGCCTCCAGTGGCACTGAGCCCTGAGCAGGAGGTCTGGAACAATACAGGGGCATCTGATGACTGTCTGGGGCTGCAAAGAGAAATATCTCTGGCACCCCCCAACTCCTGAATACTGACATGAGGACTTGCCTGTTCAAGGCACATTCATGATGGCCCCGGCTGATTCTGCTGAGAGCATCTGCTAGGACATTGTCTTTTCCTGGCAAGTGGACAGCTGACAGGGAGATGTTCAGGGCGTAGGCCAGATTCCAAATCTTCATGGACTCTGTGCAGAGCAGTGAGGATCTTGTTCCCCTGTTTGTGGATGTAGTACATGGTAGCGGTGTTGTCTGTCCACATACATATAAGGAGCCAGAAGAACTGTGGGTCACTCTGGAAACAGGAAATGGGACAGCCATACGAACTGGGGTTGTGTACAGGCCTCCAGACCAGGGTGAGGACATAGACATGTTACTGTTAGAAGATATACAAAATATGACAGCTAAAGGGGAGGTTCTGATAATGGGAAACTTCAACATGCTAGATACAGATTGGTCAATACCAGCACGGACATCTCCAGAACTTGACACATGGTGGATTCCCTGCAAGGGGAGGGCCTCAAACAACTGGTACAACAACCCAAGAGAGACAGGGCCATCCTAGATCTAGTACTGACTAACAAGGAAAGGATCATAGATCTCCAGGTAGAAGGTTACCTGGGAGCCAGTGACCATCACATGGTATGGTTCAATTTGGCCACTAAAACAAAATCATCCCAATTCCAAGGCATAAATATGGGACTTCAGAGGAGCTGACTTTGATAAGATGACCAACAGAGTTAAATTAGCCCTGGCAAAAAGAAATACAGGTGAGGTAGTACAGGCAAAGTGGGCAAGCATTAAAGATGCAATACTTGAAGCAACATCCCATTGTGTTAGTGAGAAAAGAAAGTGCAAAAGAAGAAGAAAACCACTTTGGTTCTCAAACACAGTAGCAGAAAAGGTTAGAGCCAAAAGGCTGGCCTTCCGGAAATATAAGGGAATGCAGCAGGATGAAGATAGGGAGGCATACCAAACTTCCCCAAGGGAAGCAGGGAAGGCAGTAAGGCAGGCAAAGGCCCAAACCGAGGAAACACTAGCACGAACAGTAAAAGAAGGTGACAAGACTTTCTATAGATACATTAGTGAAAAGATTAAAGGGGATAGCAGGGATTTATATAACTCTATAAATTGATTAGCGTTTTGCTCATAAAAGTGCTAAATCTTTGTGAAAATGCATAGCTCTTGCCTCACTGTGTTTAACAAACACAGCACTTCTAGAAAACCTATATAAATACTTTCTGTACAGTTAGTATAGTCCCAAGAAAAAAACTGCTAATCAATTATTTAAAACCCTGCGATAGGGGTGTGTGCGAGGAGGAGGACCATGTAAAAGCATCTATCCTAAACAGATACTTCTGCTCAGTATTTACTGAAGAGAAGGTAAGGCAGGGCCCACAGCACTGCATCATGGACATAAGGGGAAGAGGTGTGCACTAGTCCCTTCACAAAAGAAAGGGTCCTACAAGAGCTCGATAAGCTCAGGGTGTCCAAGGCAATGGGACCTGATGGCATACATCCCAGGGTACTAAAGAAGCTAAGGGTGGAATTAGCAGAGCCATTAGCAGAACTGTTTAGTGAGTCTCTGAGCACAGGAGAGGTCCCAGAAGACTGGAAAAGGGCTCATGTGATCCCGCTCCACAACAGTTGTAGCAGGGAGGAGGCAGGGAACTACAGACCAGTCAGTCTTACCACAGTAGTGGACAAGATTATGGAGACACTCCTTAAGGAAAGGATAGTGCAACACCTGGACTCTATAGGAGCACAAGATCCAAGACAGCATGGGTTTACAAAAGGAAGGTCCTGTCAAACTAATCTCATAGATTTCTTTGACTGGCTAACCAGAGTAGTGGACCAAGGGGGAGCAGCTGATGTTGCCTACCTTGACTTCAGCAAAGCTTTCGATACTGTTCCACATAGAGGATTGATTAATAAGCTGGATAGGTTCAGAGTGGGTCAGACGTTGGTCAACTGGGTGACAAACTGGTTGACGGGCAGAAAACAGAGAGTGGTGGTAAACAGTATACAGTCAGAAGAGATGCAAGTCACAAGTGGAGTACCTCAGGGATCAGTCCTGGGGCCAGTTCTCTTCAATATCTTAATCAGTGACATTGCAGATGAACTGAAGGGTAAGGTTTGTCTGTTTGCAGATGACACCAAGATCTGCAACACAGTAGATGATCCAGATGGTGTGGGCAGAATGAGAAGAGATCTGGATAAACTAGCAAAATGGTCAGAAGAGTGGCAACTGGGATTTAATGCAAAGAAGTGCAAGATCATGCACATAGGGAAGAGAAACCCTGAAGCCACCTATAGGCTGGGAGGGGAGTTGCTGGCAGTCACAAAGGAAGAAAGAGACTTGGGCATCATCATCACCGATGACCTGAAATCATCCAAGCAGACCATTAAAGCAGTAGGTAAGGCTAGGGGGATGTTAGGGTATATTAGTAGGGGTATCACACGTTGTAAGAGGGAGGCAATAATTCCTCTTTACAAGACACTGGTTAGGCCCCGTCTGGAGTACTGTGTGCAGTACTGGAGGCCACACCTTCACAAGGACATTAACCAAATTGAGGCAGTCCAGAGAAGGGCAACCAAAATGATGCAGGGACTGCATCAGAAAACATATGAGAACAGATTAACGGTGCTCAATATGTATACCCTAGAACAAAGGAGGGAGAGAGGTGATATGATCGAAACATTCGAACACCTTAAGGGCATTAACAAGGTGAAAGAGCCTAACCTGTTTCAATATAAGAAAAATAGCAGGACAAGAGGACACAGCATGAGATTAGAGGGAGGCCGATTAAGGGGGAATGTGAGGAAATGTTTTTCACAGAAAGGGTGGTGGATGCATGGAGCGGCCTACCTCAGGAAGTGATGGCTATGAATACAGTGCAGGGCTTCAAACATTAACTGAACTCAATATGTATACCCTAGAACATTAGTTCTCACACTTTATGATAGTGAGCCTTTGGAAAAAAAATCTTGGGCCTCCCCACAGAAAAAAAATAAATCCTACTTTGCACAGTACACCATGAATCAAGTGAAACTGACTGAGTATATTCTCTTTTTATTCAACTTTATTGCTCCCTACCCCTGACCCGGCACTCCAGGTTATACTTGTTACTCTTTTTTTCTGACTCTTGGGCCCTTTTTACTCTGTTTCCTCTCTATCAGGAACAACCAAACCTAGCCACTTCATCTCTGCCTCTCTTACCCTGTTATTAAACAACTTGGTAAACAAAAGCTAAATAAATAAATAAAACTTCCTGTATGCTTACCTCAGGTCACACCTGAAAACATGCATCTGATAACTGTGCCTTTCCCAGTCACTAATTTACATATAAATACCTACTATAGAAATGAGCCTTGACTCAGTGTGCCTTTCCAAGTTACTAATTTGCATATAAATACCTATTGAAGAAACAAGCCTTGACTCAGCATGCTTTCCCCAGGCATTAATTTACATATGAATACATACCTATAAACAAGCTTTGGCTCAATGTGAACTTCCTGGTCACAAATTTGTGCATAAGTAAAGAAATTCACCTGCAATTATCCACATTTAATTTGTTTTATCTTTTCACACAAAACAGCCAAATACTGTACATTCTCAGACTTGGTTGGGCCTCCCCTGGAACAATCTGGGACCTCCCTTGGGAGGCTGGCCTCACCATTTGAGAACCACTGCCCTAGAGCAAAGGAGGGAGAGAGGTGATATGACTGAAACATTCAAACACCTTAAGGGCATTAACAAGGTGAAAGAGTCTAACATGTTTCAATATAAGAAAAACAGCAGGACAAGAGGACACAGCATGGGATTAGAGGGAGGCCGAATAAGGGGTAATGTGAGGAAGTTCTTTTTCACAGAAAGGGTGGTGGATGCATGGAACGGCCTACCTCAGGAAGTGGCGGATATGAATACAGTGCAGAGCTTCAAACAGGCATGGGATAGGCAGAAGGGAGCAATACAGATGAGTATGAATAGATAGGCCATTGACAGAGCAAAGGCCTATGGCACATTCATAAGGTAGAAAAAGAAATGGGCAGACTGGATGGGCCTTGCAGTCCTTTTCTGCCGTCAGCTTCTATGTTTCCTGACTTGCACCACCTTGTCCTGCAAGTGACTGGCAAATGTCTGGATTGCCAGGAACACACTGCCCTGAGTTCCAAAAGGTTGATGTGCAACAACAGAGACTCCTGAGGAAGCTAAATGCTGTGGGTTGTGTGGTCCCCCAAGTGAGCACCTCAGCCTAGTAGGGAGGCATCTGTTGTCAGAACCAGAGAGGGGGGGGTCTGAGGAAGAAAGGGGGCTCCCACTCTGAGGTTGTCCATGTCCTGCCACCACTGGAGAGCTAGCAGTAAGGTGGGAGACGCTGGAATCAGTTTGGAATCAGTTTGGACAGGGAATCCTTCTTTTGGGACCAGAAGGATCTCAGGTGGAACTGAATATCCCTCATCTGGAACCTGGTCCCTGGAACCACAGCTGTGGTGGAGGCCACGTGACTCAGAAGCTGCAGGAAGTACCTTGCTGGTCGAGGGACTCAAAGGCGAAAGGACTTTGCCAGGTGGATAAGGGTGTGTGCCCTTCCTGGAGGCAGAAAAGCCTTTGCCTGGATTGTGTCCAGCTCTGCCCTTATGAAGTCCAGAACCTGAACAGGTGTCAAGACTGACTTTTTGAAATTCACCAGAAAACCTAAAGACTGAAGAGTTTCCCGAGTGAGATTTTAGGCTTCCTTTACCAGCTGGGGGGTCTGACCCACCAGCAGCCAGTTGTCCAGGTAGGGGTAAACCGAAACCCTTTGCCTTCTGAGGTATGCCACTACCACTGCTAGGCACTCTGTGAACACCCTTGGTGCAGAGGTCAGCCCGAAAGCCATGGCCCTGAACTGGTAGTGGCCTGAAGGTAGTCGAAATCTGAGGTATTTTCGGTGGGACTGCCTGATGGGGGGGTGAAAGTAGGCATCCTTTAGATCCAGGGATGTTATCCAGTTCCCTTGTCTGAGGGTAGGTAGAATAGTAGCCAGAGTTGTCATTTTGAACTTTGGCTTTGTAAGATGCTTGTTCAGGTATCTGAGATCTATGATGGGCTGCCACTCCCCGTTTTTCTTCAGTGAGTGGTAAGGTTACCACCTGTCCCTATTTTCGCAGGACAGTCCTGATTTGGGCAGCTGTGTCCTGCTAAAAAACATGAAGAATACTAAATGTCCTGACATTATAGTAGAAAAAAATATTTTCAGACTTTCCTCTAAATGTTGCACAATCTATAGTACTGTAACCCCCAGGTGGTGCTATCCCAAGGGCTACTACCCCTGCCTGCTTGACTACTGACTGGTTGACGGGCCTAGGTGCTATGGCAGGTGCCTCCACCCAGAGGTCAGGGTTTGTAGTGGTTAGACTAGCTTAATTACAGCCCTCTGGGACACCGTGACCCCCTTTGGTTCCCTCTAGTGGCTCACACAGTACACAGGAGTTACAGCCCCAATACCCCACGTATACACACTGTTCACTCATAAAGCACCACTTGCCCTCGAGACTGATTCTGCAGCACGTCTCTGAGGACCCCCTGTAAAATAAGGTTAAACATACACAGCGAAATACAATACTGTTTCCATAAGTACCAACACCACAGACAGTAAATAGTATAACAACAACAAATCTGATTTATTTAGGGGACAGTAACAAGGGAGTGGGGAATCAGGTTAATTGGTGGCATTAAATCACAGTACTGTGCACACATACAGGGTCTGAAAAGTCACACTCTGGGAACCCAGGTGGAGGGGGGCTAGACAGGTCCATTGCCCGGGGTTGGCCGGCAGGTGCAGATGGATAGGGCCCTGTAGAAGAAAATATATGCACAACACCCAATTGTAATCCAGAGCCAGATGGCTCAGTCCATGAAGATGAAGCAGTGAAACAACAAGAATTAGATGACACACTTGTGATTGAAAACAGGCTGCAGGGGAATACCCTGATTTGTACTCACAATGCCCAAGCTGAGAACTGGATGGTGAATGTTCTCTGAACTGTCAGAAACAACAGGGTATGGAGACAAGGTCCTTGTGACTGGACCTACTGCAGTTTATAGCAAACCGGTTTAGTCCGAGACAAGCTGGGGTTTGCTTCCAGCTTCAACACACAGCACAGGGGATTGGAAAGCTACACTGAAACAGTTCGTACTGAAATGAAGACAGGTTAGACAAACTACATTTTCTCAGTCACTCTAAATGATTTCTGGCAAACAGTTACAGTATATCTTTCAACAAGGCTCCCTCTGCACGTGTAGCAATGGCAGAAATGGAGCGAACTGATAGCAGCCCGGGCGGGATTCGGGCATTAGAACACACAGTCCCCCCCATACAAATTAATAGGTCTGCAAGCAAACAGCTCTTAAAGAGACAGGACGTGGAGGCTCAAACAGCACTCACTTGGAATCACATTTAAACAGCTCAGATGCCGAACACCGCCCAGACTTGGAGCATTCAGGCAAGCTCCTGGAAGACTTTTGGGAACCCCCATTTGCGTGGGGGGGGTTACACCCTTCCTGGCCTGGAAAAACTTGGCGTCTGCGTCAAGTAAGTACCCCCATAAATTTCAACACAACCATATACACTTACATCAGTATTACATTAGGCTAATACATGTAATCATCAGTCAACATATCACCTTACCAGAAACACATTTCTGAAACTTTTCAGTACATCATTTTTTACACAGTATTATACACACATTGTACCGTAACTCAGGTTATTACCTCCTGTACATGAAACCTGAAGAGAGGGGGCCCTTCCCTATCTGCTACCTTGGGGCTGGATGGCACAGGGGCACCATACCTAGAGGGCAACACAATTAACTTGGAGTTAGCACTTATGCTCAGTATGGGCAAAGAGCTCGGGGACACATACACTCCTTTATGGACAACACTGAGAGGCAAGTCCACCGGCCTCCCAGGGGAATCATAGCTTAAGCGCATTACAGGCTTTACAGTTCAACCAGTCTTTCTAGAGGGAACTGTTACAGTCTCTGCACTTTTAGACTCACTTTCAGCACTGTCTTCACTTGCCAGGGGAGTCTCCCTGGGGGTAGAGAGGCTAGAACCTGGGGCACTTTCAGCTCCATGATTTGCAATCTTAGAGTCCACAACACTTGGCTCACATGAGTTTTCTGACACTGGCAGTGAACTATCAGGGCACTCAACACACTCTTCTTGTTCTGGTATATCATCAGTTTGTCCCAGTCCATTATTTTCCTCCTTAGAAAGCTCAAACAGTTCAACCATACACAATGATTCCATATCATCTGACGTGATGCTTTGCACTTCACTTTCTGGGAATATTGGCTCCAGGGACAACGCTGGGGGCTTAGACAGTCCAGAAGGCTAAGCTTCATCTCCAGGACTGACTAGAGGATTGCCCTGAAACAACTGACTCAGTTCATAAGAATGGTAGTATTCAAAGCCACACTCACTTTCCTCTGACATGGACTGACAGTCATGTTCAACTGGAACTTGTGGAGGGGAACACTTTAACTCAGCTTCTGTAAGTGCAGACTTTCTTAATTTTTGCTTAGCAGCAGCTCTAGTCACTGGTCCAGAGGGGGCATTTTCTGGGGGCTCAGACTCAATCAAGATTTGTCCAGTGGGCAGTAAATGATTTCTATGCATTGTTTTCACATCTTTTGAGTTATTCTCCGGCCTTACTTTGTACACAGGCAGATCATCTAGTTTGCCTACCACAATCAGCAATCTTGTGTTTGCCATGCAGTCCCAATTTCTTAGCAACACCCAAGCTCCCTCCTGGAGTTCCTGTGCTTTCACCTTTTTATCATACCTTTCTTTGTTGGCCAGATTTCTTTTGGCAGCCATGGTTTGAGCCAGTTGGTACGCATGATTTAGCTGGGCCTTTAACTTTTGCACATACTGGAGATAGTTATCAGCCCGAACCTCATCAGGAGAAACTCTGAAACAAACATCTACTGGTAGATAGGCCTCTCTTCCAAACATCAGGTGGTAGGGGAGAACCCAGTGGCATCACTTTTGGTGCAGTTGTAGGCATGTACCAAGGTGCTGATTCGTTGGCTCCATCTAGGCTTGTCCTTGGGGTGGAGGGTGCCCAGCATATCTAACAGAGTGTGGTTGAAACGTTCAGGATGTGGGTCCCCCTGAGGGTGGTAAGGAGTGGTTCTGGACTTTCGCACCTCCCACAGAGAAAGCATCTCATTGATCAAACAACTCTCAAAGTCCCTCCTTTGACCAGAATGGATTCTTTGTGGAGCCCCATAGTGAACAAAAAAGTTTTCTACAAGCACTTTGGCCACAGTGGATGACTTCTGGTCCTTGGTGGGGAAAGCTTGGGCATATCTCATAAAATGGTCAGTAACCACCAGCACATTGCTAATATTTCTTTGACTGGACTCCAAACTCAGAAAATCAATACAGACCAGCTCCATGGGGGCACTGGTGGTGATGTTAACAAGAGGGGCAGCCCTCTGGTGCAAAGCTTTCCTCTGTAAACAGTGACTACAAGTCTGAATGTGTTGCTCAACTTCAGCCCCCATCTTAGGCCAACAGAATCTGGATCTCACCAAGTCAAGTGTTCTGTCTATACCAAGGTCCCCATGTGGTTGTGTAAGGACCTCAGTACTGAGCCTTGAAAGGCAGTGGGCAGCATTAGTTGTTGTTTGTCTATTTGTCCCCCTTAGAACCTTTCTTGTATAACAATGCAGTTCTCAAATCAGTGGAGCGTAACTTGGACACATCTTTCCCTGTGTAGAGGGCTTCTAAAGCTGGTTTGATCATAGGATCTCGGGATTGAGCCCACCGAAGACTGTCATTGTCTAGCTGAGGCAATGCACCAATGTCTAATGCAGAAAAGTGGCAATAAGCAGCAGGTATGCAATTCTCAGAGGGCCCCAAAGAGTCCACTAACAGTCCACTGTGTCTGTGGCCACTTGTTCCTCTCGGTCAAACTTCTGGCAGAGTGCTCGAATATCAGGTTCTGACAGTCTGACCCAGTCATTTCGAGAAACAGGCCTCCGGGAGAGAGCATCAGCATCTATGTGGTTCAGGCCTGCTCTGTATTCAACAGCACAGTCATATGTAGATAATGCAGCACGCCACCTATGGCCAGTGGCATCCAACTTAGCTGAAGTCTGCACATAGGTCAAAGGATTACTGTCAGTTTTTACTAGTATCTTAGCCCCATACCAGTACTCATGGAATTGGTCAACAATGGCCCACTTCAAAGCTAGGAACTCTAACTGATGTACAGGATAGTTATTTTTGGATGGGGTCAGGCTTCTACTGGCAAAGGCCACTGGTCTCAGTCCATTCTCGTGCTCCTGGTACAACACAGCCCCAAGCCCTGCAGGCTAGCATCAGTGTGCAGGACATAGGGCTTCGCTGGATCCACATAGGCAAGGACAGGAGCGTGGGTAAGTTGCTATATAATCTCATGAAAAGCAGTTTCATACTCAGGTGTCCATCTGGCTCCAAATACTTCATTAGGACGGAAATACACTCTCTCAGGCTCAGAAGAAACCGACCTCTTATATTTTTTGTTAGTAGGAGGGTAACCTTGAGTAAGATTAAGTAAAGGACGAATCACTCTTAGTCCTTGATGAACTGGCGATAGTAACCACAGAATCCCAGGAATCTTTGCAGTTCTTTTAGATTGTGGGGCTGTGGCCAGGTGGTCAAGGCCTCAACTTTACTCGGGTCTGTTTCTGTTTCCTCAGTGGATACTATGTGTCCCACATACTTTACAGAGGTTTAGAAGAACTGACATTTATCGATGGATAGTTTAAGGCCAAAGTCTTCCAGTTGGTCCAACACCTTGAACAATCTGCTCTCATGTTCCTCCAGTGAGCTGCCAAACACAATAACATCATCTAGGTATACCAGGCACTCTATCAAGTTCATGTCCCCCATCGCACGCTCCATCAGTCATTGAAAAGTGTCTGGAGCACCTGAAATCTCTTGAGGCATCCTCATGAATTCATAGAAACCAAGTGGACAGATAAAGGCCGTCTTTTCACGGTCTTCTGGAGCCATCGGTATCTGGTAGTACCCTCTGCGAAGATCCAACACTGAGAACCACTTACTACCATTCAGGTAGTCTAAGGCATCCTGAATGTGGGGCATTGTGTACTGATCAGGAATAGTCTGCCGGTTCAAGGAGTGATAATCCACGCACATCCTTACTGTCCCATTCTTCTTCCTCACTACCACGATAGGTGAAGCATATGGACTTCTGGATTCTTGTATTACACCAGCAGCAAGCATCTCTTGCAGATGCCGTCTCACATCATCTATGTCAGCAGGTGCCAGACGTTGAGACCTCTCACGAAATGTCCTTTCATCATGCAGCCAGATGTGGTGCTCAGCTCCTTGCACACATCCTACATTCCATTCTTTGAAAGAAAACACCTGGTCGCTCTGGGCAAGCTTTCTACTGATTCTTATCTTCTATTCAGCTGGCAAAGGGGAGTCACCAAAATCAAACAAGTCGGGCGTCACTCTGTCAGTTTTCCCCGAACACTTGTTACTGGGTAGAACTGCCGTATCTGCACAATGTACATTAGCCAGGGTGCAACCTCTATTTACTTGAATCTCTCAGACACATGATGAACTTGGACCATTACCCGTCTGGCATAAGCATGGGCTCTGGAAGGCAAAATACTTGGCTTGACCAGCAGTCCTTCCGGCAATTTCCCATCGCCTGGTGCATCCAAGCATGAGGATTTTATTCTTGACATCCTTTCTGATACGGACTTCCCCCGTAAGGTACATTGGCCATCTGGTGCCAGAATCAGAGATTCAGGATCCTTCTTCCAGACAATTCCAACCGGTTCCTCTGGTTCCACTTTTTCAGCATCTCTCTGTGCCTCATAGGCCTTCTTGATCAAGGCCAGACTTCTTAAAGCTCTACCAGTCCTTGACCCCTGCTTTTCATAACACAACTGTGCCAACCGTCCAAACATATGCACATTCGTCCCAATTAGTAGAGGAACCCCATCATACAGTCCAGTAGGGGGACACACTAAGGCCAGGGTCTCTACTTGCTCTGCCACTCCAGCCACGGAGGTAGGGAAAGATAGCCAAATTCGGATATACCCAGAGTAGGGGTAGGCCTTCTCACTTAACCCCCATACATGCAGTCCTTCCAATGGTTGTAAGGGTACGTCTGACAAATGCTTTTGGTACCAATCCTGGAACATAACTGTCACTTGGGAGCCACTGTCCAACACAGCTCTGGTGGGCACACCATTTACTTTTACTGTAGCTTCCACTGAAGGGGCCCACTATTCTGGACCAGTCTGGAGAGGCGGTAGCAAGGACCTGGGTAGATGATCTCACCACAAAAGGACGTGAGTTAGCATTTTTGGGACCTTTACTGCGGTCATTTCATGCACCTCTTAACCACTGTTTTGTGCTCCAAAGCTCTCCTTGTAGCCAGCTCACCACTCTCTCTAAGTCTTTCCGAGACCGGCATTCCCTCTTCATGTGCCCATCCTTCCCACAATTATGGCAAAATATGTCTGCTGAAGTTTGGGGTGACCGAGGCATCACATTGGGGGCTGCGGCATTGGTACTATCAATAGAAAATCTTGGTGCCACCTCAGCCGACAGTGGGTTGGACATTTGGAGAATTCTCTTCAGTTCCCCCACTTCCATAGTCAAGATATCAAGCTTTGAGCTGCTGTCAGCAGGAGATGTCTGGGGGGTACCCCCAACCCCATAGCGGATGCAGTCAAGTAAGAGTTGGGGCCTGTACTCGTAGGAGGGACCTTCATAAAGAGACTATTTATTGCTTCCCTGAACTCCCTCAGCAGTGCATCCCATGGCAGAACATCGGTAGCCATCCCTCTGTGGTTGGACCCCCCTTGGCTGACATTTGGGTCTCGGGTTCTGTCATGTGATTTTGGTGATTCCAGATCATCAGCGTCTGACCCCGCACCTGGAGCAGGGGATGTAGCAGCTACAACTGCACAGGGCTCTGGAAAACCTTCCTCCTCCTCAACTTCTTGTACCTCCTTTATCAACACATGGAAAGGCAAGGGACTAGATTTCCTTTGATGCAGCTGCAATTTGAGCAACACCCAGCTAGAGTGCCGGGCAGAGCAGAGCATATGATCCAGTCTTACCTGGTCTACTTCACTAGAGGTCCAACCCCCCCTTCGAAAAATGGTTTGCAAGATTCCCTCTAATCGATCCACATAGGCAGATAACAATTCCCCCGGCTGTTGTCTAACATCTTTAAGCTTCCATTTCAAGGTCTCAACACTAGTGGTGCCCCCAAACACATTTTCAAGGGCAATTAGGTACTCTTGGGCTTTGGCGTCAGGGTCAGAGACCTTCAGGGAGCGAAAAGTACGTTGGGCAGGTCCCTGAAGGCTCTCCCCCAGGCGAGCCCTTTTTTCTGCCTTGGAGCATTGCCAGTCTTGTACCGCAAGGGTAGCAGGGTCTATCCAGGTTTCCAGATCGACCTCCCCATTTGGAATAGGGCGGATGCCAGAGAATACTTTGAACTTGCGGTAAGAGTCATGACTAATGGCAGGTACAGACATAGGGGCTAGCACTGGCACAGAAGGAGGGGCAATAATGGGTGCTGGAGGGGGAGAGGGTGTTAGGGGAGGAACGCCCCCAGGTGGCAATAATAGTTTCTTTAAATCCTCCACAGTTTTCCCCTCCTCCAGCAACAATTTAGCAAATTTCTCCTCAAAAGTTTCAGATAGTGGAGGGGGGTCATTCCCCCCTCCCCGGGTCTTTACTGTCCTTAGTTATCACTCTCCAGGCAGTGAGGGCTACCTCTAGGGTAATAGTCTGTGGCACTTTGGAGCTATCTATGGGGTCCATATACTCTATTAGGGCCATGAAACTGTGGGTGAGCAAATCAGCATGTCGACCCACCACCACAGGGTTTTGTAAACCTTCCACCTTGGAAAGTACTCCCTGTACAGTGTCCATATTGATACCCAGGGTGATGTCCATGACAAGCATAGCATTTTGGGGGTCGATCTCCTCCCCAGTACACCACTCCACCAACCAGTGCACAGCCACTTCTGTCGGGGTATCCATTTATTTTTAATAGTGATTCGTAAATATGGCCACTAGGTGACGCTAATCCCAGCAGTGCCTCCAAGATGTAACCCCCACGTGGTGCTATCCCAAGGGCTACTACCCCTGCCTACTTGACTACTGACAGGTTGATGGGCCTAGGTGCTATGGCGGGTGCCACCACCCAGAGGTCAGGGTTTGTAGTGGTTAGACTAGCTTGATTACAGCCCTCTGGGACACCGTGACCCCCTTTGGTTCCCTCTAGTGGCTCACACAGTAAACAGGAGTTACAGCCCCAATACCCCACGTATACACACTGTTCACTCATAAAGCACCACTTACCCTCGAAACTGATTCAGCAGCACGTCTCTGAGGGCCCCCTGTAAAATAAGGTTAAACAACATACACAGCGAAATACAATACTGTTTCCATAAGTACCAACATCACAGACAGTATATAGTATAACAACAACAAATCTGATTTATTTAGGGGACAGTAACATGGGAGGGAGAAATCAGGTTAATTGGTGGCATTAAATCACAGTACTGTGCACACATACAGGGTCTGAAGAGTCACACTCTGGGTACCCAGGTTAGGGGGCGGCTAGCTAGGTCCGTTGCCCGGGGTTGGCCGGCAGGTGCAGATGTTAGGGCCCTGTAGATGAAAATATATGCACAACACCCAACTGTAATCCGGAGCCGGATGGCTCAGTCCATGAATCAGTGAAACAACAAGAAGTAGATGACACACTTGTGATTGAAAACAGGCTGCAGAGGAACTCTCTGATCTGTACTCACAATACCCAAGCTGAGAACCGGATGGTGGATGTTCTCTGGATTGTCAGAAACAACAGGGCATGGAGACAAGGTCCTTGTGACTGGACCTCACTGCAGTTTATAGCAAACGGATTTAGTCCAAGACAAGCTGGGGTTTGCTTCCAGCTTCAACACACAGCACAGGGGATTGGAAATAGCGATTCCCCACAAGCACTACGCACATTCATATGTAAAAGGAAAGTACTATACCAGGCAGGCTGCTCCTCGATCCTGATCGCACTTACTGCAAAATACCCGGGAACACACACAGCAGCTTCAGTTCCTGACAGACCGAGCGTGATTCAGCAATTTCTCCAGTCTTCTACAGAGTGAGCCTATTTTCCACACTTCTAGTGCTTCTTTCTCCTCACAACTCAGATTCAGTCCAAACTGGCACTCACAAAGGCTGCAGACCGAAACTCAAGGACTCACACGCGCTTCCTGCGTGAAATTATACACCACAGAAGCACAGCGCTCCTTCTCTCTTCACAGTCACAACTGATCTAATATTTCCAGTCACAGAGCAGGGCATTTCCTTTAACTCCACACCATTCTGTTGGCTGGTTCAGCTGTCACTCACAATAAGACCCCCTCTGCTGGTGGAAAAAGGCGCCAAGGTTAAAACTACATTTCCCAACGTCACTGCCCATACAATCCCCTTGCGGCTGGCTCAACATTGAGAGTCCAAGTTCCGATTCATCCACAGGCTCCATTTTAGGGTCTCCCTATCATCCTGATTGGTCCAAGTCAGCTATTCAGGACCAAAATGAAAAAGCTACACTTAAACAGTTCATGCTGAAATGAAGACAGGTTAGACAAACTACATTTTCTCAAGTCACTCTGAATGATTTCTGGCAAACAGTTATATCTTTCAACAAGGCTCCCTCTGCACATGTAGCAACGGCAGAAACGGAGTGAATTGCCAGCAGACCGGGCGGGATTCGGGCATTAGAACACACAGTCCCCCAATACAAACTAACTTAAGTCTGCAAGCAGACAGCTCTTAAAGAGACAGTACATGAAGGCTCAAATAGCACTCAACTGGAACCACATTTAAACAGCTCAGACGCCGAACACCACCCAGACTTGGAGCATTCAGGCAAGCTCCTGGAAGACTTTTGGGAACCCCCATTTGCAGGGGGGTTACAGTACCTTAACTAAAATGCCTTAAAATAAGAAAAACTAGGGAACACCTAAAAAATGGCAACATTTAGTCTTAATTCTGATTATTTAGAGAAAAAATCTGTTGTGTTGGTTGAGGTTACATATTGTCCTGCAAAAAATCATGTTTCAGTAAGAAATGTCGCACTTTGGGCTTCTTAAAAGGTGGTAACCCTAGTGAGAGGAAGTACCGGGAGTACAATCCTTTTCCTCTGTGCTGAGGTGGCACAGGCTCCACTGCCTTTGAGAGAACAAGAGTGGAAACCTCCGCCTCCAACAAGGCTGTTTCTATAGGATTGGACAGTTTGAAAGTTCCTGGTCCCAGTTTTGGGAACAGCTTGAAGCTGAGAGCAAGAGCCTGGCCTACTATCTCCATGACCCATTTGTCTGAAGTGATGGATTGCCATGCCTGGAGACAGTAGGCCAGCATGCCCCCTACAGGGATAGGGGAGGTGGCCCAAGCAGACTCCTCAGGGTGTCTGCTTAGTAGGGGTAGCAGACTGGGAGGTGGAAGCAGCACAGTTGGCACCTCTCCTGCCTCTCCCTCTGAAGAAACCTCTGGGTTGCTGGTAAGAGGGAAAAGCCTGGGCCTGATGGAAAGGCATGGGATAAGGTCTGCCCCTGCCCTGCTGTCTCTGAGGAGTGGCAGACTTTTTCTTGGCCAAAGCACTTTTGCATGCCACTACGTATTCGTTCATATTTTTCATGTAGGCTTTGGTCTGTTCCCCAAACAGAGAGTTCTGAGTGAGGGGAAAGTCTAGGGCATTATTCTGTGTATCCTGGGATAAGTCAGTGCATCTTAACCAGGAAAACCATCTTGAGAGAGATGGCAGATACCACAGCCCAAGAAGCTGCATCACTGGAGTCCACAGCCATATGGAACTGAGACTTGGATGCCTGTACCCCCTTGGTGACCAGCTCCTGAAGGTCTGATGCTAATTCAGGAGGAGCCTTCTGAAACAACTGCTCGACAGATTCCCAGAGGGATTTCTGATATCTGGAGGCATAAGCCACATAAGAGGACTGCCTAATGCCCAGGGAGGAAGCTAGTTAAGTTTTCTTGGAAAGGGAATCTACCTTTCTGGAATCCTTGTCAGGAGGCTGGGAAGCCAGAGGAATGCCTTTTCGCGAGCTGCAGTCTGAACCACCCCACATGGCTGCAGTAGCTGGTTAAAAAATTCAGTGCCGCTGCCAGCCAAGACATATTTTCTGTCCATCTTTTTATCAAGGAGAGGGACAGAACTAGGGGTCTGGAGGATTTTAAGAGTCTGCTTTTTCAGGGACTTGTGGATAGGGATCGATAGCCCCTAGGAAACAGGGAGATCCATCATCTCCCTCTAATCCTCTTCCTGCCTGGCCTCCTGGACAGACAGCTGCAGGGTCTCTGCTACCTGCCTCAAGAAAGAAAAATGAGAGGTGGCCTCTGAAGTAGGTCTAGGAGGAGATTAGTACTGAGGATGGTCAGGGAAATCTCAGGATCTATGGGCTCACCCTCATACTCATCATCATAATCACATTCTTATGCATAGTATTCCTCAGGATCCAAGAGGACTGAAGGAATTGAACCGGCAGGCACCTGAACCAGTGGCTGGCCAGACGGTATCTGCGACGGTTTGCTGAAACTGGTCTGCAGAGACTGAACTATACAGATGGCTTCGGCAATCTTCCCCACAGTTGGAACTGCAATCAGTTGCTTGCACGGTTCTGAACCGGACTTCTTAGATGGAGCGGGGTCTGAAATGGACTCCGATGACCTTTTAACCGACAAGGGTTCACCAGCGGGTTCGGTACTAGGGTTGTACGGTTCGGTTGAACCAGACCCAACCTTCAAAGGAGGTTTATCCATCCTTTCCCTCAATTTACCCAGCCTTCTATCGAGGGTAAATTGGGGAAATGTTTTACAAATATCGCAATCAGATTGCAAGTGGTTGAAACCCAAGCAATATGGAGAGACCAAGTGTGGATCAGCTTTTGCAAATTGCTCCCTGCACTCGGTACAATGCTGATACCCAGTGGGACCATTTTTTCTCTTGGGTTTCTGTGACATAACCCCTAGAATTTGAATGCTTAACCCGATGGCTTAGTTTGGCTAGTTAAGCAAAGCCCAATCTGAATTTTATCCAAAAGTGGCTTAGTTAGGCCGGATAAAAAGAAACTACTTTTCAAAAATTACCTCTGGTGGTTTAGTTAGGCCGGGTAAGAAGAGCGACGAAGTTCTGACCGACCAACGGTTTAGCGCTGGATGAGAAAAAAATGAGAAAAGACGGAGATCACGTGATGAAGCGGCCCGAGTAGCTGGACCGAGTTGGAGCTCCCGCTATCTAAATCCCTTATCTACTAATTAAAACCGGTGTTCTTACATCTACAAGTCGGCAAAAGCAACGGCAGCGGATTGTTAGACAAGGGAGAAAGTCTGAGCCTGCGAAATGGAGGCGGAAATGAAGCCAGCATTACCCTGCCACACTCCGCCTGTTTCACCCGAGAAATCAGGAAAAAGGCCTAAAGCCCAGACGTCTAGCAGTGGCAAAATGCCTAGTACAATAGTCCAGAGAGCGTTAGAGTCAGAAGCGACTCCGCTGACTTAAGAGCTGCTGCGGCGCGAACTGCTGCCATTGAGGGAGGAGATGAAGATGGTAGCCACCGAAATGAAGCACTTGGCAGGGGCCTTGGAAGACCTAAACATGAAGGTCTCTGATCTGGATGTGCGAATTATATCTCTGGAGAAAGCATCGAGCCGGGCAGAAGAAACGGCGGTGAATGATCGCCAGCGTCTTAAAAAACTAGAGAATAAAGTAAAGGACCTCGAGGGATGATCTCGGAGGAACAACTTAGTTATCCTGGGAGTACCTGAGAGAGAAGAAGGGCAAAATACTATTCTTTTCATGCAGAAGTTGCTCGAGAAGCTTGCTGGTTCCTCACCCTATGGCCAATCCTACACACTCGAGAGGGCCCATCGAGCGCTCCACCGGATGCCATCCCCAGGCCAACAGCCCAGACCCCTGATTGCCAAATTCTTGAACTACCAAGAGAAGCAGTTTGTAATCGATAAAGTGAGGGAGTTGGAGAAGGTTCTGTGGGAAGGCAGGCCCATTAGAGTTATGAGTGACCTACCAGCCTCGGTGCGTCAAAAAAAGTGCCCTTTTTCACCCCACAGTCACGAAGTTGATAGCGGCAGGCATAAAATTCCGAATGGGGCACCCGGCCCGTTTACAAGTCCTGGTGTCTGGGGCCTGGCTTTCTTTTGAAGATGCAGACTCAGCCAGCCAAACTCTGTAGAAGGAGCTCCCGGATCTTTTCAGACCCAAGTGAAGAGTGCTGAGGGGGAAGATCGCTTAGGATGAGCTCAGCAGGGATATCGGTTCCTTGTTGCCTTATATGCTTTCATGGCAGTTTCTAGACGTTGATTCAGGAAGAAAAGAACTTTCGAATGCCATTCTCGATCCATTGTTTGGAAAGTTGTTATCACAAACTTTATAGTCCCATATGTAGAGGACTAATGTTTATGCTAGTTCCAACGGTTTTGATGTTTACAGGTTTGGGGGCGTATGGGCTGGTGACATATTTTCCTGTTTGTAGAATAAAGGCAGCCTAAATCCAGGTCAGCTTTGAAGCCCCTGGGATGAGATTGGTTCCGCCAGTGGGACCACCCGGTATCTCTGGGTTTGGACAAGGAAAGGATGGGTTCCCTTTAGGCTGAAATGAACCTGTGGGGCATCCCCCGTGGGGTCATATGGTAGGGGTTAGCCTGGGGGCTTCCCAAGGGTCCAATACTTGTGTCCAGGTTAGGATGCATAGGTGTCAATCCACGATGCTGCCCCTGGGATGCCATCCCCCCACTAGTGTGAGATGCCTATACCGAGGGAAGGAGATGGCGGGAGGGACATGGCAGGTACCTGCAGCGGCGTTCGCTATATCGCATAACTGTGAGAGGTGGGTGGGGAAATATCGGATACAAGGGGCTAGTTATGGACTTAGGATGTATACTTTTCAGTAATACAAACATTGGGGGGGGGTACTGTCTGTATTGGGGTAGTAGACCGGGGAATTATAATAACATGGTGTTTATTTTGATTGTTTGGGGATGCTCGGGGGGGGTTAAAAGGGGGAAGGGGGGGGTCCTCAGCACAGCTCAAGGGGTTATATGTTATTATTATGGTACCAGTGGCCTGGGCTTGGCTAAGATTTCTCTTGTTTCTTAAATGCTGTACATGGCCACTAGTATGAAGCTTGCTACTTGGAACATTAAGGGTCTGAGGCAGCGTGTTAAGCTTTATCAAGTCCTTAAGCATTTCAGCTTGTTATCAATTGATATTGGCTTTATCCAGGAGTCCCACCTACTGGATGTTGAGGCGAGGTGGATGAGGAAAATGCAGATTGGGCATGTTTTTTCGGCAGAGGGATCCACAAATAGTGCAGGAGTTCTCATAATCATTCATAGAAGGGTCCCATTTATAGCGAAACAAGTAATCAAAGATACACAGGGCCGTTTTCTTTTTATCCACGGGTTTTGGTGGGCTGCGGAGCTCTTGTTGGGGATGGTCTACGGGCCTAACTCCGACTCCCCTGACTTTTTTATGGAGTTAATCGATATTCTGCAGCCATTTTCCGCGTTGCCAATGGTGGTAGGTGGGGATATGAATGTGGCATTGGATTCAGTGACGGACCGTTCTATTTCTAAGAGCGGACCACGCTCTCCAGCTCAAAGGGTGCTATCTGAGTTTTTAGAATTGTATGCTCTTTGTGATATCTGGCGTGTACTCCACCCCAAGCACAAAGAATTCACCTTCACATCCCCGGTCCACTACACTTCATCCCGCATTGACTATATTTTTCTCTCGCACAGTCTCCTCCCCAGTGTGGCGGAAGTCTCTGTACAACCCGGTTCCCCATCAGACCATGCTTTAGTAGTATGCCATCTAGTGTCCCTAGATCCGCCTAAGAGATCTTTTAGATGGAAAATAAACAATTATATGCTAAAAGAGAAGAAATCGGCCCGAGTAATTGGTGAATATATCAAGCAATTTATAGAATCTAATGCCGGCTCGGTGGAGAGACCGGATATAATGTGGGGAGCCTTTAAATCATTTATAAGGGGTGCCTTAATCAGTTTAGCCACTTCTCGGAAGAAAGAGAAGGAGGGTAAGTTGAAAAGGAAATACAGGATAAAGAAGGCAGTGGTAGCTCACCTTTGAATGAGTTTGAAAAACAAGAACTAATCAAACTTAAGGAGGAGTATCAGGAGTTGTTGAGGGACAGGGCTGAACATGCAATCCTTAGGGCCAAGGCAGCATATTCGGACACGGGGGGAAAAGGCCGGTAAATTGCTGGCACTGAAGATCAGACAAATGGAAGCAGACCGGCACATTCTGGCGATCCGCTCCCCGACTACTAACTCCCTCCTAACCTCTACTGAGGAAATTGTCTCGGTCTTTCTAGGATATTATGCCGAATTGTATAGTTTCAAAGATTCCGCCCCAGATGTTAACATTGATAATCATTTGGGAACTATTGGGTTACCTTTTCTGAATAATTATCAACAGTGCCGTTTAACGGCCCCTATAACAAGGGAGGAGGTTCTTGAGGTCATCAAGGCTCTAACCATAGATAAATCTCCTGGGCCTGACAGGTTCTCAGCGAATTTTTACAAAAAATTCACAAACCTCTTACTTCCCATGTTATTGTCCCTTTTTCAACATATCCTATCGGGAGCTCAGACTGACCCGACTCTGTGGGAGGCCCTAATTGTGCTGATTCTGAAGCCCGGGAAAGATCCCGAGTTACCTGCTAGCTACCGACCGATATCTCTGATGAATCAGGACATCAAAATCCTAGCTAAGATTTTAGCAAATCGTCTCTTGTTAGTTGTTAACGATATGATCGGGCCAGAACAAGTCGGATTCATGCGAGGACGGTCGTCAACAGATCACCTAAGAACCCTGTCGCACGTCCTCTCCGCGTCCAGAGATGCCCCTTATCCGGCAGTTCTCATCTCCCTGGACGCGGAAAAGGCCTTCGACAGGGTAGACTGGAACTTTCTTATAAGGACCTTGAATGCATGCAATTTTCCCGAACTCTTTCAGAAATGGATTAGAATTTTTTATAGTGTCCCGTCAGCTAGGGTGATGGTAAATGGAATGATTTCCGATAAGTTCTCACTATACTCTGGTACCAGACAGGGCTGTCCCCTTTCACCGCTGCTCTTTATCCTATATTTAGAGCCCCTGATTAGAAGGATCAAGCAGAGCCCTTTATAAGGCGGGTGGTCATTCAAGGGGTAGAGATTAAAATATCGGCGTATGCGGACGATTTATTACTGCACCTGACAGACCCGGGTAATTCCATATCGGGGTTGTTAGGGGTAATTCAAGAATTCGCCCAGCTTCCAATTATAAATTGAATACAGACAAATCTCAGATATTCTTACCAATTATAGAGTGAACAAAGCCTCGCCAGTCAGAGGGGAATGTCCTGTCGCTGACGCCCTGAAATATCTGGGGATCCAGGTGGTAAGGAATCCAACCCAGCTTTTCAAGCTCAGTCTGGATGATTTAGTTAAAACACTGGAGGGAGACTTGAAGAGATGGTCTAAGTTACCCGTTACGCTTTGGGGACATATAAATCTTATCAAGATGAATCTCTTTCCTAGGATTTTTTTATCCATTACACATGCTCAACACATGGATCCCATATGCATGGTTCCGCAAACTTAATGCAATAATAACCACTTTTATATCGGCCGATAAACAACCCAGACTAGCATACCACAAACTGGCGGCTCCGAAGGACAGAGGGGGTCTCCGCCTCCCGTCCCTAGTTTTTTATTGCTGGGTGAGCCATATGGTGAAGTACTTAAGGTGGCTGGAGTAAGAGGGGTCTGTGGCTGCAGAAAGCTTGCCAGTATGGTTGCGAATAGAGCTGGCTCATATCAAACAAGAAGGTCTGTTACCGCTATCCTTATTGCATATCAAACTAAAGGACCTTCCTCCACATCTGAGGCTCACCCCAATCGCAACTTCAGTTAAGGTGCACACGCAGATATGTGCGAACATGGAATACAGGCAGGAGAGGGACTTGGCCCAGCCGATATGTGGTAACCCTAATATAAAGCTTGATGGCAGGCCGATCAATAGGACCTGGCTCCCGCAACTCGGTGATGTCATCCTCGTCCAACTGGTGGCCCAGGAAGGCTCCTGGCTCCAGGCCTCCACTATACTGACCAGGCTAGACATACCCGTCAAATTTATCTTCAAAGTCTACCAGCTAGTCCATTTGCTAGCAAATGGTTTTGGCCCGGCTTCTTCCCCCTCCCATAAGAATAGGTTCCAAGAGATCCTGAGCACACTTGTAGGTCACAGACATTCCGTGTCCAAGATCTCTAAATGCCTATATGATTGCAAATACCCCGAAGAGTTCATCCCTAAAAAGTACTGGGCTGACTACTTCCCAGGGTTAGAAATAGATGGAGTAGTGCTTTGGAAAAATCTTCACAAATATATTAAACAGGATAGACTGAAACTGGTACAGTTCCATATACTGCACAATATATATTACACCCCCCAGAAGCTTCATAAGTTTGGTCTCAAGGACACATCCCTTTGTTCCAGGTGCGGACAGGAGGAGGGCACGTTGTACCATATATTCTGGTCATGTTTGAAAGTGGCTGCTCTCTGGAATGAAATACGGGACAGATTGGATCCTTTACTGGGCCTCTCCAATTTTTTCTGTCCTGAAGTATGTTTGCTGGGTGATTATGCTTCCATATCAGTGGTACCCAGGAGGTACTACATGGCCTTAATCTCACTGTCGGTTAAAAAGGTCATTCTCAGACACTGGAAGGATAATGTGGACATATCTTACTCGGAGTGCCTCAAGGAGATCTTGCATAACCTCAGGATGGAAAAAATGATGGCCAGTTTAAATAACAAGCTGACCACATATAATAATATTTGGAAACCCTTACACACGCTGCTAAGTATATAAGACACATCTTGGGTGCCCGCTTAGGACACCATATAAAAGATAAGCTGTGCTGGGGAAGGAGGTGGTGGGGGGGGAGCAGTCTCTCTCTTCCATAACAATAAGGATGGCTTAAAGGAGAAATGTCATTATGTATAGTATGGAGTTGCTCCATTTTGTGTTTGTGAAAATGAATAAACTTTGAATTAAAAAAAAATGAGAAAAGACTCTTTTGGTCAAAACTTCAAACCGGATCTCAGAATAACAGAAACAGTACTTTTACCTAATAGAAGGGAATAAAAAGGAAGTTCAGTCTCCTCACGGTCGACGGAACTGGTCGGAAACTGAACACTTACCCAACTGAGAAACCTACACTGTACCAAAGACAGAGGTTTGAAAAGAAACTGTAAGAAAACAATAAACAGTGGTCGAAAAACCAACGAAACACTCTTCAACCAAAAGTAGATGAGGAGCAATCTCCGAGGCGTCTTCACTGGTCAGCAGAGTAAAGAATCTGATCAGTTACTAGAACATACCGAAGGCAGTGGTTTGAAAACCGAGCTCGAGCTCAATGTTCTATGTATTTGCATAGAGTTTAACTATTTGTTCTCTGGGGCAGCTGAACAGGTCGGTCATACTGCACTTGTCAGAATACAGCAAGACTTCATGTTGTTTGAAGGGGACACTAGACAGCTTATGCTGAATGTCCGCCATCAAAGTGGGCAGCCTGAGCCAGGCCCTGCGATGCACTGCAACAGCCGCAGCCACGGCACAGGCACAGGAGTCACCCATATCATAGAAACATACATAGAAACATAGAATTTGACGGCAGATAAGGACCGCTTGGCCCACCCAGTCTGCCCATTTCCCTACCTACTGGATAAGCTGCAGATCCTAGTTAACCAGCAGCCTACTTCTTCCTACCCCCATCCCCCAGAACTGCCTTATGACTATCCCATGCATGCTTGAATTCCACCACTGATTTTGACTCCACAACCTCCTTGGAAGGCCGTTCCATGCATCCACAAGCCTCTGTAAAAAATACTTCCTTAAATTACCTCTGAGCCCCCCTCTATTTTCAAATTGTGCCTCTTGTTCTTGCACACTCTTTTTTGAAAGATGCTACCCTCTTGGACTTTGTTGATTCCCTTGAGGTACTTGAACGCTTTCTATCATGTCCCCTCCTCTTCTTTTCCTCGAGGCTATACATATTAAGCTCCTTAAGTCTCTCTTCATATGTCTTCCGTGCAGACCCTGCACCATTTTAGTTGCCCTCCTCTGGACAGCTTCCATCCTGTCTATGTCTTTATGGAGATTGGGTCTCCAGAACTGCACACAATACTCCAGATGGGGTCTCACCAGCTGTCTGTACAGAGGGATAATAACTTCCTGTTTTCTACTGGTGATGCCTCTCCCTATGCATCCCAGTATCCCCCCAGCCCTCCTTGCTGCCCTCTCACATTGCTTGCCCGTCTTTAGGTCATCTGATATGACTACCCCCAGGTCCCTTTCCATTTTTGTTGTTGTTAGTATCTCACCCCCCATTGTGTACTCTTCCCCTGGGTTTTTGTTTCCCAGGTGCATTACCTTGCACTTCTTAGCACTGAATCTAAGCTGCCATACATTTGACCATTCCTCTAACCTTGCCAAGTCCTTTCTCATCCTTTCCACCCCACCCTGTGCATCAACTCTGTTGCAGATCTTAGTGTCATCTGCAAAGAGACATACTTTTCCTTCCAGTCCTTCTGCAATGTCGCTTATAAAGACATTGAAGAGGACCGGTTCTAATACTGAACCCTGCGGTACCCCACTAGTAACCCTCCTTTCTTCTGAGTGGACTCCATTTACTATTACTCTCTGTGTCCTATTCTCCAGCCAATTCTTTACCCAGGCTGTCATCTTGGGACCCACTCCCAGGCTGGCTAACTTGCATATTAATCTTTGTGTGGGACTGTGTCAAATGCCTTGCTAAAGTCTAGGTAGGCCATGTCCACAGCCCTCCCTGATCTACTACTTTGGTCACCCAGTCAAAGAAATCTATCAGATTCGTCTGGCATGACCTTCCGCTGTGAATCCATGCTGCCTAGGGTCCTGTGCCCCTCTGGCCTCTAGATACTCGACAATTCTTTCCTTTAGAAGTGATTCCATCATTTCCCTATCACTGAGGTTAAACTAACAGGTCTATAGTTTCCTGCTTCTGCCTTGCTCCCACTTTTGTGAAGGGAATCACATCTGCCCTCCTCCAGTCCTCGGGTACCACCCCATCCTCCCATGATTTGTTAAAAGGGTAGTCAGTGGTGTCACTAGTTCTACCCTTAGTTCTTTAGAATTCTGGGATGAATCCCATCAGGCCCCATTGCTTTGTCCACCTTCAGTTTTAAGAGTTCTTTCAGAACCCTTTGTTCTGTAAATGGCCGTATCAACTTCTGTATCCAGAGTGTTACTACTGTTTGTTTTATGTACCTCCCTCTTCCTTTGTAAATACTGAGCAAAAATATTTGTTTAGTATCTCTGCCTTTTCACAGTCTCCTCTGCCCACCCTCCCTCCCTTTATTAAGCCTCACTATCCCTCCCTTGGTCTTCCTTCGCTCCCTGATGTACCTATAAAAGGTTTTATCCCCCTTCTTAACTGAGTTGGCTATCTTTTCCTCGGTTTGGGCCTTTGCTGTTCTGACTGCCTTCCCAGCCTCCTTTTGCTTTAACTGATACAGTTCTCTGTCCTGTTTCTTCTGTGATTCCTTGTACTTCCTGAATGCTTTCTTTTCCTCTTGAACCTTCACTGCCACTTCCTTTGAGAACCATAGTGGTTTCTTACATCGTCTTGTTTTGTTTATTTGCTTCACACAAAGGCTCGTTACCTCTGTGATGGCAGTTTTATTATTCCCATTGTTCTTCCACCCTCCTTCCTGCCCATTTGCTAGTCGTTCCTTAGGCACTCACCCATTTTAGCAAGTCAGCCCCCTAAAGTCCAGTACTTTTGTCTTTGTATAGGCATGCTCTATTGCTGTGTTTATTGTGAACCATACTGTTCGAGGGTCGCTAGTTCCCAGATGGCTACCCACTTCTACATCTGTAATCCTCTCACCATCTCCACTTGAGAGAATCAAGTCTAATATTGCTCCCTCTCGAGTGGGCTCCAGTACTAGTTGTCTAAGGCATGCCCCCTGTAGGGCATCTAGAATAACTGCACTCTTCGAAGTGGCAGCTGCAACTGCACTCCAGTTAACATCTGGCATATTCAGATCACCCATCAGCAATATCTCCCCTTTTTCTGCCATTCTAAGTATACTTTCTATCATTTCCCTGTCCATTTCCTCCCCCTGAGAAGGGGGTCTGCTCTAACCCTCGCCGTATTGTGGTGCCATTGCCTGTCTCCAAATTTACCCACAGTGCTTCTTCTCCTCCCTGTGTACCTTTTTGTTCTGTTGCTTTTATTCCTTCCCTTATGTAAAGAACTACTCCTCCTCCTCTTTTGCCCTCCCTGTCCCTCCTGTACACAGGTATATCCAAGGCGGTGTGAAGCTGGTGCTTAGCCAGCGACAGACCCTGGTCTCTGAGGCACTTCACTGGAAGCTGTTTACCAGCTAGAAGTAGGGTGAGGAGTCCCCCTAGCACCCTGAGAAGGGAATTTCCAAAATGCACCATCATGATCAAATAACTGGTCCAAAGGGGACCCAATGACACAGCAACATACACCTTTTTATTCCCATGGTCAATCTTCTTGGACTCCTTTTTTTTTTATCTTTTTAACCTTCTTTATCTTCCTGTGGCAGGTCCACCATCATCGTCCACCGACCTACTGGACTCAGGGTCCTTCGGGGGCTTGTAGCGCCTTGCGTGCCCCGGCAGATCCCCACAGCCAGTCTGGAAGCATTATCCTTGGCGGCCCACACACTTTTCCTCCATTTTCTCCCGTGAACTAGCTACTCCTGAGACCCCCAGAGAAGTGGTAGCGCATGCACGTGTAGGCGCATATGCGCACCACAGCTCCAGATGAGGTCTCCTCTGCCCACCCCCGATCGGCCTACGCCGAAGGTCCTCGGAGAGAGATGCTGCTTCTCCGGCCTCCACCAGGGGGCAGCCAAGCTCTGAGGGTACCTGTTACCCCTACCCGAGGTAGAGGGCCGGCAGCCTGCTCTAGTCCTCTCCCTCTCCCTCCCTCCCTCTCTCTCCCTCTCCCCCCCCCCAGCCGGCCTCTGATTACTCAGGCTCGTTCGCAAACCCGGGTCGCAGGCGTGATGTGAGGTGTGACGTCCAGCGCCTCAACCCTCAGCGTCACCAAGCCAGCCTTCTTGGATTCCTTGTCTAGAAGTCTGTCCACGTCACATCCCCTTGGCATCCTGATTTAAGGCAGTCAGAATCCGTAACCAAACTCTCCACAGAGGGGTAGTCAGAAAACACAGATAGGGTGCCCGTGGGGACCTTATACTTGTGGACCATCAGGGTAGAGGGTGCTGGATTTATTTATTTAGTTTTTTATTTATCAAGTAGGTGCACTAGACAAACAAATGCCTATTTTCAGGCATGACCTGGGAGATTACAACAAAACTGGTCAATGGAATGACAGTACATTTGTACATGTTAGATTATATGCAGATACAGACAACTGACAGGCACAGTGTTGCTGACAAAGCTCCAGAGCCAGTCCCAAGATGGCTTTGGCCAAGGGGAAGGTAACTCCCAGGGATTTGTCCCTATCCAGAGTATCTGTAAATAGGGATTTAGCCCATTTGTGGTCTGGCTTTAAGGGAACCTTCATGGACTCCAAGAGCAGTCGGACTATGGTTCCAAAAGACATCGGCTGTGGGCCACAGTTAGCTCTTTCTGAATCCTGGTTGAGGCCATCGAAGACTCATCTTCCAAGTAAGAGGATTCTTCAAAGATAACCCTCAGCTATTTGCCACCATGGACACCCTGCTATCCTCATCCTAGGTTATCTGTACTGATAGCCAACCTGGCAAGTTGGCAGCGGGGTGAAACTCCTTGGTTGGTGCCCCAAACAGTGGCTGAGGTGGAGGTGGCTCCACTTAAAGTGGAGGAGAAGCAAACATAGGGGACTGCTGAGTTGAATGGACCTGCATGTGGGAATGGTCAGCGATGGCCAAGGGACTGAAGGTCTAGGGGGCAGAGCCCTACCCCTCCCAGCCATGGCCAACTGTACCCAAATGAGCTCCTTGTAGTGACAACATATCTTGTGTTGATGCCCGTCCTCATTTGAGGATGAGGAGGTCGAGGAACATCAAGGGTGCCACCTCCTGGCAGAGTGAAGGCGTGAGCACCTCAACCTCAGCCAATGACCCAAAGGCCGACATTGACGTGGGTCCTCCAGAGGGTTGGTATAAACCACCTGCTTCAGCAGGGTAACCACAACTGGCTTTGGAAGCATGACAACAGCTGGAGGCCGTACTTGAGGTAACTCAGCCAGTGGAGCCGACTGGGCCTTGTTCTCCTGAATAAAGACAGAGAGCATCAGGGTCTGGGAGATCAACTCCTCCTTGATCTCCTCCAACAACCAGTCAACAGGCTCCAGAAAATTCTTGATTTCTTGCTCGACTGGAGTTGAGGCACACAGTCCCAATGGGGATACCATGAAGCCCTCAACCATCCACTTGACTGAAAGAAGCTCGACCAAGGTCAGGAAGTCAGGGAATCGAAGGAGTGAGGACAGTGTGATCTTTCCCAGTCCCATAACCTGTGATGGTGCTATTTTTGGGGGGAGAGTTGCTGTGGTGAGAAGGGTTCTTCCCATTGTCTGGATGGCCATACTCATTTCTCTGAAACCATCAGAGAACGACCCTCAGACACTAGCCCCAGCCGGGAACAGCACAGAGACCGAAAAGGAACTCACTGCAGCCATTGCTCCCTTGTCTTTCACGACCGCAAGCTGGGCAGCTGACCCAGCAGCCAATGGGGCCATTTTGCATTTTTTCCTCATCTTTGATAGATGCTGACAGCATGGTCTGGCATTTACTGCATCCTGCAACATTGTGTTCATCACCCAGTCAATACAGGCAGGCATCATGCAGATCTGCAGCCGACATTTTCTGCCTACACCAACTGCAAAATTTAAACCCTGGTTTCTTGCCTTTCACCATCAATCATAAAGCCGAGGAGAGCCAGAAGATGCAGGAGCAACTTTAATGCTGAATGCAGAATGAAAAGTTAAAGAAGCGCCAAAATAAAGCAGAAAACTCGAAATCCTTCAGTGCTGCAGAGCTACGAAGGAGGAGACCTGTCCCTTCCAGCAGAAAGAAAGATATGATGTCATGGGTCAGAGCCAGAGGATACATCACCCAGAAGACCTCCGATGACTCAGCTGTCTCCATTAGAACTGCCACAATGTGAACATTGAACTGTATCCACGTTGTTAGATTGGATGTTACTCATTTATGGGTTGGAATTACCTGGGCCATCTATGCTAGGATGGCCATGATTCCCATGACCATTATGTTCACTGTATTACTAATCAAGCTAAGAACCTTTGATACTTTCACCAAGAGTATGTACTTACTGAATGTAATTTTCCGAAAAACTCCAAAAAAAGGATTTCACCCCTTACTTCTGTGGTTCTCCCTCTTCCCCCATCTTGATGTCCAGTCTCACCATGGCTGTACCTTTCCTCCGGCAGGGAGGGCAAGTGAGTGGCTGCCTTCACAACTGATGTTGACTGTGTATGAATGCCAGGTGATGCATACACTTTCTCTACAAGAACCATGAACTTCCACTCTGCAACATACATGGCCCACACATGGCCTCAAAGGGAAGTTTCTCTTTAAAAAATTATTCTAGGCCAACCCGTTGCTGGGGACCCTAGTTTGGGAGTGAGCTCAGGAAGCTATGCCGGGAAGCAGGCCAAACTGCAGCAGTTGCCACTCGGCAGTGCACTGCAGTCAGAAGGGAGACTGCACTGGGCAACCAATGCCACAGTGACCCTTCAGTGGGACACTGAAGCTTGCTCTCTCCACAGAACACCCCTACCTGCAGTCGAGGACACAGAAGCTCCATCCACTCCAAGTGAAGGAGTGAGAAAGGGAAAACAAATTAGGGGAAAAACCTGTACACCTTCTATATGATGTGCCCCTCCCAACGTGACTGTTGGGTCCTAGTATTCACTGCCAACAGATCCTATCCAAACAAAGTGGACCTTTTAAGAGGGGAGGAAGGTCCTCCCCCTGGAGCCCCTGTCACACAGGGAAAGCCGTTCGAGATACTGGACCCACAGGACTTGCTGGAGCATAGCAAGTGGAATCAGCCAGGAACAGGGTATATCACTGTGACCTAGGTATATTCTGCAATGGAATATGGCTGGGATGAACAGATAATTAAAAACGTGTACCCCTGCCAGGCCTGCCATGTTTACTTTCCTGGAGACAAGGCTGACTTTGGCAAAGAAGATGTGTACTCTCACCACCACTCTGAGTTGCTCTCTCACTGGGCACCTGCTTCAAAAAGGCAGATCAGAGAGAAGCAAGGAGGGAAGCAAAAGTACTGCTATAATTAGAGGAACACTCCCAAGGTTATTGCTCTTTAAAAAACATACAGAGAAAGAAGGAAGCATTGCCAACCAGGTCACTGACTGTACTGTTTGAATAGGAGACTAGTGGCAGCATTGTAAAATGTGAAAACAACCAGATAGATGTGCATCTGAACCAAATTTTAAATTACACGTACAATCTGTGGTCGAAGTGAGGGAATACATAAGGGTTCGGTGTAACATTACTTTTTAAATTACCCAGCCACAGTACCACTTCTTTTTAAAATTTAGCCTAGTGTTACTATGTTCCCGTAAGGTAATCTTATACACAAAGGCAGACCAAAGAAAAAAGGGTGATAAATGGCAAATAAAGCAGTAACCACAAACAGAAACCAAGCTGCAAACAAAGAAAATGTGCTGCACAAAGAAAAAATGCTGTACTACAGTACTGATTGCATAGTGCTCATTTACTCGAACCATAAAAAGGATGCACAAGAAACCAGGCACTTTGAATCACACTGATTCTTCTTCAGGGGAACAGAGTAACAGTCTGCTTGTCCCATTTTAAAGAAGTCATAATCCTATACACAGTACTGGCAGTGTATCCTAGATGTTAGAGCACCAAGCTGTGAACCTATTTACTGAATTTTGTTGACCAGGTAGGCCCACCTAGGAGTCCCTTTTTCTGGAGCGATCCGGGGGAGGGGGATACTGATGGTAACGAACTGAAATTGAACCAAATTAAGCTGTTGGTGGTATTTTTAGTGAATCGGGAAAATTTGGCCAGGACACCAGGGACATTCCCCATCTCACCTGCATATCAAACGGACCTGGATTTGAACCCTACAACCACCAACTGCATACTGTGTGACCCTGAGCAAGTCACTTGATCTCCCTATTCTATTTTTTTTTTTTATTACTAGTTTCGGAATTACACTTTTGAGCATTGCTCGTTTAAAAAGGTTCCACGTTAGGGCTGTACAACAGATTAATAATTTTTTTTTTAAACCAGGAGAGACACACTACGCTGAAAGCTTGTTTACAGGTGTGACCTGGGAGCACAAGGAAGTTAAGTGACTTGCTCAGGGTCACACAGTTTGCAAGTGGGGGCTGTGGGATTCAAATCCAGGCCAGCTTGATATCCAGGCGAGTAGGGGAATTTCCCCGGTGTCCGGGCCAAATTTCCCCCATTCACTAAAAATACCACCAAAACTAAAAACATTAATCACATCAACAGCGTCGGAATGAACACAGCAGCAGCATGAAGGCTTTGTCAGATCAGTTACAATTATTTACAGGTTACCGTAGCAATGGATACCTAAGCGCTCAAACAATGGAAGTTAGTAGCTTTAAAGGAGAGTAGCCAGTGGCATTTCAGGAGAGGGATATGGTAGGCAAGTGGGAGGGTTGTGCGTGTTAGTGGGTGAGGAGAGGTAGGGAGTGAGGAGGTAGGAAGGGTGAGAATGGGAGTGGAGGGGAGCTGGAGAGGGGTGTGGAAGCAGGGAGCTAGGAAGATAGCATTCTCCTGAGTTGTACTTGTAAAACAGCCTCGGCTCAGTGTGGTTGTTGCAATAAAGTTTACTTGTTCAAAAAATTATGAACCTAAAACAGATAAAATAAAAACTACTTGATTTTATTCACTTCAACCACTATAGAGAAGATCTCAATCTTCAACTGATGACAATGACAGAAGTACTGCACTTGGCAACAGGAAGTTCAGTGTAACCTGGTCTCTCTGTTGTGAAGAAGCAGATAGAAAAACTCCCCACTGTGGCTTTTCAGAAGCAAAATCTATGACTGGGCAGAGTATTACTGAGTCACAATGTCTTCCTTCCTGGTGTGCTGACATTTTCAACCTCAACCTATAGTTAACCCTGTAGAGAACACATGCTGGAATTTCATACCACCCCTGCAGTGGGTGGAGTTCTGATGTGCTGACATTCTTACCCTACAGTTAACCCTGTGTGCTGGAAAATTACATATCCACCTGCAGAGGGTGGAGTTCTTGCAGGTGGGTAGCAGCTGTCAAACAAGCAGCAGAAGTACTGGAAACGGCTACGAATTCTCCACTCGGTGCTGAGCGCTGTGCTCTGAATCACAGGGAAATGCAACAGTAAACCTCAAACACATCAAAAATGGCTTTTATTTTATAAATCATACAGCCTACCCAGCCAGAGAGATTCACTGCAGCACAGCTGCCTTCAATCAGTAAGAATGTGACTAGTAACATTTAAAGAGCTAGTGTATAGGACCAACTTAGCAGAGTAACAGCGCAGTATTCGATGCACTTAGCTGGAGGATGAGGCACTGGATCTATCCAGCTACAAATAATATTACTTAACCACCTGCCTAAACAAATTTGGAGTCCAGAGTACAGGTTTACGTATTAACTGGTATGGAGTGTCAGCAGATCTGATCCACAAAACAAGCTCCACAGTGCTCTTTATCAGCTGAAGAGGAACATTTAATAGAAAGGATATTTAGTTTGCCAGTTTGTCAAATATGATGCACCTCTTGTTGCCTTTGTTCCACACTGTCATTTCATCTACAGGAGGAACAGGGAGGGTAAAAGAGGAGGAGGAGTAGCTCTTTACATAAGGGAAGGAATCAAAGCAACAGAACAAAAGGGTAAACAGGGAGGAGAAGAAGCTCTGTGGGTAAATTTGGAGACCAGCAATGGCACCACAATACGCACAGGGGTTGTATACAGACCCCCTTCTCAGGGGGAGGAAATGGACAAGGAAATGATAGAAAGTATACTTAGAATGGCAGAAAAAGGGGAGATATTGCTGATGGGTGATCTGAATATGCCAGATGTTAACTGGAGTGCAGTTGCAGCAGCCACTTCTAAGAGTGGGGTTATCCAGATGCCTCACGGGGCATGCCTTAGACAACTAGTATTGGAGCCCACTCAAGAGGGAGCAATCTTAGACCTGGTTCTCTCAAATGGAGATGAAGAGAGGATCACAGATGTAGAAGTGGGTAGCCATCTGGGAACTAGCGACCATCGAACAGTATGGTTCACAATAAACACAGCAATACAGTCGCTTGCTACAAAGACAAAGGTACTGGATTTAGGAGGGCTGACTTTGTCAAAATGGGTGAGTGCCTAAGGAATGCACTAGCAAATGGGCAGGAAGGAGGTGGAAGAACAATGGGGAATAATAAAACTGCCATCACAGAGGTATCAAGCCTTGTGTAAAGCAAATAAACAAAATGAAACGAGGTAAGAAACCACTATGGTTCTCAAAGGAAGTGGCAGTGAAGGTTCAAGAGAAAAAGAAAGCATTCAGGAAGTACAAGGAATTACAGAAGGAACAGGACAGAGAACTATATCAGTTAAAGCAAAAGGAAGCTGGGAAGGCAGTCAGATCAGCAAAGGCCCAAACTGAGGAAAAGATAGCCAACTCAGTTAAGAAGGGGGATAAAACCTTTTATAGGTACATCAGGGAGCGAAGGAAGACCAAGGGAGGGATAGTGAGGCTTAATAAAGGGGAGGGATGGTGGGCAGAGGGTGACTGTGAAAAGGAAGAGATACTAAACAAATATTTTTGCTCAGTATTTACAAAGGAAGAGGGGGAGGTACCTAAAACAAACAGTAGAAACACTCCGGATACAGAAGTTGATACCAGCCCATTTACAGAAGAAAGGGTTCTGAAAGAACTCTTAAAACTGAAGGTGGACAAAGCAATGGGGCCTGATGGGATTCATCCCAGAATTCTAAAAGAACTAAGGGTACAACTAGTGACACCACTGACTACCCTCTTTAACAAATCATGGGAGGATGGGTGGTACCCGAGGACTGGAGGAGGGCAGATGTGATTCCGCTTCACAAAAGTGGGAGCAAGGCAGAAGCAGGAAACTACAGACCTGTTAGTTTAACCTCAGTGGTAGGGAAAATGATGGAATCACTTCTGAAGGAAAGAACTGTTAAATATCTAGAGGCCAGAGGGGCACAGGACCCAAGGCAGCATGGATTCACAGCGGGAAGGTCATGCCAGACAAATCTGATAGATTTCTTTGACTGGGTGACCAAAGTAGTTGATCAGGGAGGGGCTGTGGACATGGCCTACCTAGACTTTAGCAAGGCATTTGACATAGTCCCACAAAAGATTAATATACAAGTTAGCCAGCCTGGGAGTGGGTCCCAAGATGACAGCCTGGGTAAAGAATTGGCTGGAGAATAGGACACAGAGAGTAATAGTAAATGGAGTCCACTCTGAAAAAGGGGTTAGTAGTGGGGTACACTGAGGTTCGGTATTGAGTGAGACCAGTCCTCTTCAATGTCTTTATAAGTGACATTGCAGAGGGACTGAAGGAAAAGTATGTCTCTTTGCAGATGACACAAAGATCTGCAACAGAGTTGATGCACAGGGTGGGTGGAAAGGATGACAAGGGACTTGGCAAGGTTAGAGAGGAATGGTCAAATGTATGGCAGCTTAGATTCAATGCTAAGAAGTGTAAGGTAATGCACCTGGGAAACAAAACCCAGGGAAGAGTACACAATGGGGTGAGATACTAACAACAACAAAATGGAAAGGGACCTGGATGTAGTCATATCAGATGACCTAAAGGTGGGCAAGCAAGTGAGAGGGCAGAAAGGAGGGCTGGGGGGATACTGGGATGCATAGGGAGAGGCATCACCAGTAGAAAACAGGAAGTTATTATCCCTCTGTACAGACAGCTAGTGAGACCCCATCTGGAGTACTGCGTGCAGTTCTGGAGACCCAGTCTCCGCAAAGACAAAGACAGGATGGAAACTGTCCAGAGGAGGGCAACTAAAATGGTGCAGGGTCTGCACCGGAAGACATATGAAGAGAGACTTAAGGAGCTTAATATCTATAGCCTCGAGGAAAGGAGGGAGGGGGGGACATGATAGAAACTTTCAAGTACCTCAAGGGAATCAACAAAGTCCAAGAGGGTAGCATCTTTCAAAAAAAGAGGTGTGCAAGAACAAGGGGGCACAATTTGAAGATAGAAGGGGGGCGGCTCAGAGGTAATTTAAGGAAGTATTTTTTCACAGAGAGGGTGGTGGATGTATGGAATGGCCTTCCAGAGGAGGTTGTGGAGTCACAAACAGTGGTGGAATTCAAGCATGCATGGGACAGTCATAAGGCAATTCTAGGGGGTGGGGGTAGGAAGAAGTAGGCTGCTGGTTAACTAGGATCTGCAGCTTATCCATCAGGTAGGGAAATGGGCAGACTGGGTGGGCCAAGCGGTCCTTATCTGCTGTCAAATTCTATGTTTCTATGTTTCTATAACCAGAGTGAGATGGTGGCATATGTTCTAAGCAAAAGGCAGTGTGATCTACTGGCTGGAGTGCAAGCTTAGAAAGTAGGAAACCTCAGCTAAACTTCCACCACAGTCACTTAGTAAGCACTTACATACTATGGGCCAGATATTCAAAACTTTGCGACGGGCAAAAAAAGTTTGTGCAGGTTTAGCGCGTGATTAGCGTGGGTTTGCTATATTCAAAAGGCCAAATAGCGCGCGCAAACTGCATTGGCGCCGGGTAAAATCATAATGTATGCACGGGACAAACTGAGTGTGTGTGTGTACATGAATATAGGCGCAATGCTATATTCAGCGACTAGTGCCGCGCAAAGTGGTTTTGCGCAACTTAGCGTGACACTTAGCATGGTGCATATTACCGCCCAGGAAAAGGTAGTCTTAACCCTGGGCAATCAGCTTTGTGTGACATTTTGACTTTGCGCAGTGTTTGCGCAGCTTTGCGTCACCCTAACAAATAAATATGACACATAGACAAAGTCAGACAGAGGAAACATGCTGCTCACTGATGGCATCACAATGATGCCATCACCTGCCACCAGTCCCAGCCATGCCAGACAGAAAGTGGTGACCCTGCCACCAGTGGACAGCTTGGCAGTGTGGCCATACAGCACACACCTGTGGACCACTCTTCTGTGGACACCAACAGATGCCAGCACACACATGCAGCACTGTGGGCATGGAAGATGTTGAAGGGAGAGTGTACGGGTGGCCAGGCTGTGCCACAGACCAGGTGTGGCCACAAGGCTGGGACACATCACGTAGTGCACATGGACCAGTATAGGGAATACCCCAACACTAGTGTGCCTTTCTGATAATATATGCCCCCCCCCAGCCACATACCGCACAGCTGTACAACTGCCATAGCACACTAAGCCGGACATGTATATGTCACTGTGAGCATCCCATGCCAGAGGTGCAGCATCCGTGGGTCACACAACAGCATAACAGTAATGTCCACTGTCAGTAAACACCTGCATGTTGGGCCTGTCACTGTGTATAGTGCAGTCATCAGCACCGTCCTACACACCACAGGCAGTGCTGTGTCCACACACTACTGGCCCCCTTGCTACTGTAGTGTCTGCTGTGTACTGTAGCATGACCTACAGTGTGACAGTTTCATGCAGCACCACCACCATCTACGAACATACGAAATTTGCCAGCAGATAAAGGCCTAGAGGTCTATCAAGTCTACTCGAATGTGCAGCTAGCACCCCTTATTCTGCAGCTGCCCCTCCCTTCCACCCTTCCACTTCAATGACCCTCCCCCTTGTCCTGTCCCATCACCCTTTTGAAGTAGTCCACTGTTCTACTGGATACCACTTCTGTAGGTAATACATTCCACCCAGCCACCAACCTCTCTGTAAAAAAGTGTCTCCTCATCTTCCTCCTGAACCTTCCTCCCTCCAGTCTCATATCGTGGCCCCTGGTGTCCCTCCCCTCCCTTACTTTGAACAGCCCCTCTGTACCTGTCTTGTTTATTCCTTTCATGTACTTAAAGGATTCAATCATGTCCCCCCTGTCCCTCCTCTCCTCCAGCGAGTACATGTTCAACTCCCTCAGCCTCCTCTCGTATGATATGTCCCCCAGCCCCTTGATCATCTTCTAATATTCTTCAGGTGAAGCTACCACTGGCTGGAAGCTGCAACGCTGGACTTAAGATTTGCAAGAAAGTGAGTTGTGCTCACAACAGAGGGAAGTGATCCTTACAATTTACAATTGCCTTTGGTTTGAAGCAGATTCCTTAGGAAAGTTAATATTCTTCAGGTGGAAGATACTTCTAACTGAAGGGTGAAATAAGGAACTTAGAATTATCAGAAAAGGCAGTCTTTCAATCAACAGAGGGAGGTGGACATTGCTTTACTTTTGTTACAATTGTTAAGATTTTCAGTGCAGGCAGAGTTTAAACCCACAGGGGCTGAATACTGTTTTCTGTGTCTGCCCTTCTGCACAGCTGACTTGATTGGAGTTAGTGATTGACTGTTTGCGTTGCAATATTTGTAATACTGTGAGTTATTCACTGGGCTAAGAATTTGTCATAAGTCCTAAACTGAGAGCAGGTTACAGGCTGTGTATTGGACCCAGACAGTGCCTAGGGGGTGGAAACTGTTTTTCCTTTTGTTTATCTCTGTATGCCTTAAAAGGCCAGTCCAGACTGTGTCAGGAAGTGCTTACATCACAGCTACTTATCAGCCAATAGCTCTGGAAGAATCTTACAGACCTTGATAACAGTGCTAATTTTAGCAGGCTCATCAGATAACTTAATATTCTTCAGGTGAAGCTACCTCTGGCTGGAAGCTGCAACAATGGACTTAAGATTTGCAAGAAAGCGAGTTGTGCTCACAACAGAGGGAGGTTAACCTTACAATTTACAATTGTCTGGTTTGAAGCAGATTCCTTAGGAAAGTTAATATTCTTCAGGTGGAGGATACTTCTAACTGAAGGGTGAAATAAGGAACTTAGAATTATCAGAAAAGGCAGTCTTTCAATCAACAGAGGAAGGTGGACATTGCTTTACTTTTGTTACAATTGTTAAGATGTTCAGTGCAGGAAGAGTTTAAACCCACAGGGGCTGAATACTATTTTCTGTGTCTGCCTTTCTGCACAGCTGACGTGTTTTGGGGCTGAATGCTTTCAGAGCACAAGTCACCAGGCTGTTTTGGGGCTGGAGAGGTTTACCTGTGTCTGACTTGGATATTTGGATTTTTCTCTTTTTGATTAACAGGGTATTTTCTCTGTCAAATTGTCGTGTAGGGCATCTTGCTGACAGGAAGGCACTCATCGTAGTGGTAGGTCAGAACGTTTAGCTGATTGTTTCGTGAGGGCACAGTTTAGGCCCAAACCCTTCCCACCCCTCACCCCTGGAAATAGTTCCTTTATACCTGGGGTTCTGACATCATTTCCTCAAGAGGGCAAGGTGCATACCACTGTCATATCCTCTCTAGCACACTGCACTGACAATATAAGCATACACATTATATAATACATATATTTCTATATAAGAAACCAATCACACACAAAAAAAAAAAACTAAACAAGGTAGACATGTGGGGAGTAGTGCAATGTAATGGCTGTGGGGCAGCAGTCTTCCGGGAGTCTTTCTGGAGGCTGAGATGCTGCTCTGTTTGCAGACAACTATCTGCCCTGAGGGAGGAAGTTGCCAGTCTTCAAGCCGCACTGGACAGTAGTAAGGGAACCTCCCCCATCCAGGGACCACCACAGCCACCACCACTACCTCAGAGGTTGCAAAGAAAGCACAGCAGTTGGACCACAGTGGGCTCAGGGTGGTGGAACAGAGGCACACCCAGTCAGTTGTTCCACTCCACAATCCATACACCATTCTGGGGCTGCATAGTTCCCCTATGGATGCACCCACAGAGGAGACTAAGGAGGGTGCAGACAACTGTCACAAGGGAGGCCCTCAGGAAGGAGGCAGAGGGCACCACAGGAAAAGGAAGCAGCTCCTGGTGGGGGACTCAATTATTAGGGGGATAGAACTGGGGTGGAGCAGGGAAAACTGAAGTAAGATGCCTGCCTGGTGCCATGGCTTGGAAGGACAGGAAGCGCATCCTTAGGATCACGAGAACAGTCGCACGGGAGTCTGAGCTGGACGTCATTGTCCACCTAGGGACAAATGACTTGGCTCATCATGAGATTAGAGCAGTGCAGAACGACTCTGTAGAGTTGGGGAGGGGCCTAAGACAAGTAGCACACGCAGTATCCTTCTCAGAGATGATGCCTGTCAGTGGCATGGGTGAGGCGAGGGTACTTTGCACCATGCAGTTTAATGAATGGTTGAAAAAATGGTGTGGGGCACAGGGGTTTGGCTTTACTGGGGACTGGGGTTCCACCTGGAGGGACACCAGCCTATACTGGCAGGATGGTCTGCATCTGTCTAGGAAGGGAACAAGTATTTTGGGCAATCGGTTTAAATGCTTCATTGGTAAGCTTTTAAACCAGTCAAGGGGGGAGGCACTGAAAAGCAGCAGGAAAATCCCAGCCTCCCCCTACAAAACAGGGTACTAAATGAGAAAAAAGACCAAGGTAGAAAGGTGAGTGGGGGATGCTGCTACAGAACGTAAAGCCATCAAAAAATGGAGAGCAATGAGTACCAATGCCCGTAGTCTGGGTAACAAGCTTCCTGAATTCGTGACCTTGATGGAGAAGGAATATCTGGATATCGTGGCAGTCACAGAAACATGGTACACACAGAACCACGACTGGGACGTAAACATACCAGGATACACTATCTACAGGAGGGACAGGGAGGGTAAAGGAGGAGGAGTAGCTCTCTACATAAGGGAAAGAATCAAAGCAACAGAACAAAAGGGTAAACAGGGAGGAGAAGAAGCACTGTGGGTCAATTTGGAGGCAGGCAATGGCACCACAATCCGCACAGGGGTTGCATACAGACCCCCCTCAGGGAGAGGAAATGGACAAGGAAATGATAGAAAGTACACTTAGAATGGCAGATAAAGGGGAGATATTACTGATGGGTGATCTGAATATGCCAGATGTTAACTGGAGTGCAGTTGCAGCAGCCACTTCTAAGAGTGGGGTTATTCTAGATGCCCTACGGGGGGCATGCCTTAGACAACTAGTATTGGAACCCACTAGAGAGGGAGCAATCTTAGACCTGGTCCTCTCAAATGGAGATGGAAAGACGAACACAGATGTAGAAGTGGGTAGCCATCTGGGAACTAGCGACCATCGAACAGTATGGTTCACAATAAACACAGCAATAGAGTCAAGCCATACAAAGGCAAAAGTACTGGACTTCAGGAGGGCTGACTTTGCCAGAATGGGTGAATGCCTAAGGAATGCACTAGCAAATGGGCAGGAAGGAGGTGTGGAAGAACAATGGGGAATAATAAAAACTGCCATCACAGAGGTAACAAGCCTTTGTGTGAAGCAAATAAACAAAACAAAACGATGTAAGAAACCACTATGGTTCTCAAAGGAGGTGGCAGTGAAGGTTCAAGAGAAAAAGAAAGCATTCAGAAAGTACAAGGAATCACAGAAGGAGCAGGACAGAGAATTGTATCAGTTAAAGCAAAGGAAGCTGGGAAGGCAGTCAGAACAGCAAAGGCCGAACCTAGGAAAGATAGCCAACTCAGTTAAGAAGGGGATAAAACCTTTTTAGGTACATCAGGGCGAAGGAAGACTAAGGGAGGATAGTGAGGCTTAATAAAGGGAGGGGTGGGCAGAGGGTGACTGTGAAAAAGCAGAGATACTAAACAAATATTTTTGCTCAGTATTTACAAATGAAGAGGGGGAGGTACCTAAAACAAACAACAGAAATACTCTGGATACAGAAGTTGATAGCAGCCCATTTACAGAAGAAAGGGTTCTGAAATAACTCTTAAAACTGAAGGTGGACAAAGCAATGGGGCCTGATGGGATTCATCCCAGAATTCTAAAAGAACTAAGGGTACAACTAGTGACACCACTGACTACCCTCTTTAACAAATCATGGGAGGATGGGGTGGTACCCAAGGACTGGAGGAGGGCAGATGTGATTCCTCTTCACAAAAGTGGGAGCAGGGCAGAAGCAGGAAACTACAGACCTGTTAGTTTAACCTCAGTGATAGGGAAAATGTTGGAATCACTTCTGAAGGAAAGAACTGTCGAGTACCTAGAGGCCAGAGGGGCACAGGACCCAAGGCAGCATGGATTCACAGCGGGAAGGTCATGCCAGACAAATTTAATAGGTTTCTTTGACTGGGTGACCAAAGTAGTAGATCAGGGAGGGCTGTGGACATGGCCTACCTAGACTTTAGCAAGGCATTTGACTCAGTCCCACACAAAAGATTAATATACAAGTTAGCCAGCCTGGGGTGGGTCCCAAGATGATAGCCTGGGTAAAGAATTGGCTGGAGAATAGGACACAGAGGGTAATAGTAAATGGAGTCCACTCTGAAGAAAGGGGGGTTACTAGTGGGGTATCGCAGGGTTCAGTATTAGGACCAGTCCTCTTCAATGTCTTTATAAGCGACATTACAGAGGGATTGGAAAGAAAAGTATGTCTCTTTGCAGATGACACAAAGATCTGCAACAGAGTTGATGCACAAGGTAGGGTGGAAAGGATGAGAAAGGACTTGGCAAGGTTAGAGGAATGGTCAAATGTATGGCAGCTTAGATTCAATGCTAAGAAGTGCAAGGTAATGCATCTGGGAAACAAAAACCCAGGGGAAGAGTACACAATGGGGGGTGAGATACTAACAACAACAAAAATGGAAAGGGACCTGGGGGTAGTCATATCAGATGACTTAAAGGTGGGCAAGCAATGTGAGAGGGCAGTAAGGAGGGCTGGGGCGATACTGGGATGCACAAGGAGAGGCATCACCAGTAGAAAACAGGAAGTTGTTATCCCTCTGTACAGACAGCTGGTAAGACCCCATCTGGAGTACTGTGTGCAGTTCTGGAGACCCAGTCTCCGCAAGGACATAAACAAGATGGAAACTGTCCAGAGGAGGGCAACTAAAATGGTGCAGGGTCTGCATCAGAAGACATATGAAGAGCGACTAAAGGAGCTTAATATGTATAGCCTCGAGGAAAGGAGGGGGGGGGGACATGATAGAAACTTTCAAGTACCTCAAGGGAATCAACAAAGTCCAAGAGGGTAGCATCTTTCAAAAAAAGTGTGCAGAACAAGGGGCACAATTTGAAGATAGGGAGCTCAGAGGTAATGTAGAGTATTTTTCACAGAAAGGGTTGTGGATGCATGGAACGGCCTTCCGAGAAGGTTGTGGAGTCAAAAACAGTGGTTGAATTCAAGCATGCATGGGACAGTCACAAGGCAATTCTAGGGGTGGAGGTAGAAAGAAGTAGGCTGCTGATTAACTAGGATCTGCAGCTTATCCATTAGGTAGGGAAATGGGCAGACTGGGTGGGCCAAGCGGTCCTTATCTGCCGTCAAATTCTATGTTTCTATGCCCTGCGCTGCACCCCCTCCAGTAACTTAATGTCCCTCTTCAGATACGGGTGCCAGTACTGCATGCAGTACTCCAGGTGCGGTCCAACTATTGACCTATACAGTGGCAGAATCACCTCCTCCCTCCTTGAGGATATACCCCTTGCAATACAATTCAGCATTTTGTTGGCCTTTGCAGCTGCATTCCTACATTGTGCTGAGTTGTTCACTGACCCTATAATGAGCACCTCCAGATCCTTCTCCTCCTCTGTCTGGACTAGCTGCACTCCCCCAGCTGGTAACTCCTCTTTGGGTTCTTCATCCCAAAATGTAGCACCTTGCACTTTTTAGCATTAAATCCCAGTTGCCAGGTGTCTGACCAGGTTTCAAGCTTTGCCAGATCATCCTGCAACCCCTGCCATCCCCCTAGGTCATCCACCACTGCTCCTACCTTGGTATCATCAGCGAACAGGCTGATCTTGCTCTTGATGTCCAATGATATGTCTGCAATGAATATCCCAAACAACACTGGTCCCAACACTGAGCCCTGTGGAACACCGCTCGTCACTACCCTTGGGTGTGAGAGCTCCCCACCCACCACCACCCTCTGTTGCCTTCCCTAAAGCCAGTTCCCTACCCATCTCACCAGCTTTGCACCCTTCCCTGTGCCTTCTAGCTTACTTCCCAGCCTTCCATACGGCACCAAGTCGAATGCCTTACTGAAGTCCACATACAGGACATCAACTGCATGGCCCCTGTCCAGTTGCCTAGTTAACCAGTCATAGAACTCCACCAGGTTGGTTTGGCAGGATCTGACTCATATGAAGCCATGCTGTCTGCTCTCCTCTAGTCCTTTGGCCCCTAGGAGGACCACCAGCCTCTCCTTAAGGATAGTCTCCATTAGCTTACCCACAATGGATGTGAGGCTCACTGGTCTGTAGTTTCCCGGTTCATCCTTGGGGCCACTCTTGTGGAGGGGCACCACATGAGCCATCCTCCAGTCCTGAGGTACACACCCCAAATGTAGTGAGGCATTAAATAGGTCTGCCAGAGGTCCTTGCAGGACCTCTGCCAGCTCTTCAGTACCCTGGGGTGGATGCCATCTGGGCCTGGCGCCTGTCCACCCTCAGTGCCTTCAAACCCTTCTGAACTCTGCCTCCATGATTTCCCCATCTGTCCCCTCCCCCTGTTTCTGCCATTCCTCCCCTTGGATGTCACCCTCTTCTCCTTAGTAAATACCAAGCAGAAGTAATCATTTAGTGCTTCTGCCTTATGCACCCTGCTTCCACCCAACCCCCTTCCTAATCCTACTATGTGGTCCTTACAGCTCCTTTTCTCCTGATGTACCTAAAGAAGTCCTTCTCCCCATCTTAATGCCTTGTGCCAGCCTGAGTTCCATAGCTTGGCTCCCTTACTGCCCCTGTCACCTCTTTCGATTCAGTCAAGTACTCCTCCTGCCCCCATTTTCTTGTACCTCCTAAAGGCAGCTCTTTTCCTCCTTACCATTTCCATGACCTCCTTGCTCAACCAGCTCGGTTTCCTAGCCCTAGCCTTCTTGCTCTGGGCCTTGCAGCAGGTTTCGGTTGCCTCCATTATCCCCAGCTTTATGAGCTCCCACCTCTGGTTAGTGTCCATACTAGATTGAATTCTGGCCAGGTACCCTTTTACCACTTCCCCCATCCTCCCAAAGTCGGCCCTCCTGAAGTCCAGCACTCTTGTGCCAGATTCCACTCCTTCCTTGCCCATATCCAATATGAGCCATACTGAGTGGTGGTCACTCCCTGACAGTGGTTCCTCCACTGTAAGTTCTCTCACAAAGTCCCCATTTGCCAGCACAAGGTCAAGGGTATTCCCTAACCTGGTTGGTTCACTGACCATTTGCAGCAGAAGCTGTCCTGGAGGCATCCAGCAGTACCTGCTCCCTTCTGTTCCTGGTTGTTGGGGTATTCCAGTCCACTCCTGGCATGTTGAAGTCCCCCACAATCACCACACTACCCTTCTCGCAAGTCCTCCTGATCTGTCCCGCTAGTTCCTTGTCCAACTTCTCCGTCTGAGATGGCGGCCTGTACACCACTCCCATTCTAAGAATCCTATTTTTTGAATCCTGGATTTGCATCCAAAGTGACTCCGTACTACCCTCCTCCCCTTCCTCCCTTACACACTTCAGTCCTTCCTTCACATATAGTGCCACACCCCCTCCTTTCTCAATCACCCTGTCCCTTTGAAATAACCTGTACCCTGGTACAGACAGGTCCCAGTCATTGTATTGGGTGGCCCATGTTTCTGTGATGGCTACAATGTCCACCTCTCCCTCTGCCATGAGCACCTGTAACTCTGCAGTTTTCCTTCCAAGGCTTCTAGCATTAAGGGTAACCTATGTTAAGGTGCCTATGATGTGTTGTCCCCTGGGGTACAATATTCGATGCTATGCTGTACAGTTTACATATAGCCTACAGCTATCATCATGCACTGCCAGACTGACCTACAGGTGGGGCTGCAGTCAGACCTGGCCAGCACCTGTACTTCCAGACTGACCTACAGATGGAGCTGTGGGACCCTGCAGTAACGCTGGGCAAACTGCATGCAAATTAGGACATAATGAGATGCTAATCTGGATGTTTGTCCAGAGACTGCCCAAGTAGGCTCATTTGCATGTCACTTTTAAATATGGCAAAGTTCCGCGCAAACGTGTTAGCACTGTGCAAACAGTTCGGGGAATATTATACAGTTTTGAAAACTGTACTTTCACATACGCTGCTGCCTGCAGCTGTACTGGGTCCACACATTTGCTGGCATACACATTGGCCACATAGTTCACCTCTACCTACCTTCACTGTGCACTGTGTTGCTGTTGTGGTTTGCACTTCCTGGTTACTATATTCAGAGCTGTCTTATTCCAAGGTTAAGTTTGCCCTGCACTCCCAGCCCAGTTTGCCCGGCCTCATTCCCATGCTATATTTAGAAGCTGTTTGCCCCAGGCTATTCCTTTTGAATATAGCTTGCTTTGTGCTCCGGGCTAAGTTTGCCTGCCGGGCAGTGTTAATTTGGCCCCGGGGCAAAGTTTTGAATATCTGGCCCTGTGTGCGACCTTAAGCTTATCCACTGGCCTCTCTATGCTTCAAACTGGGCAGAGGTAGGACCACACTGAATACAAGATATTGCATCTCGGTTGGGATATCCTGGATGGAAAAAAAAAATTACCTTTAGTGGATAACCTATTGGTACAGTGGCAGAGCTGTTACTTGTGAGGCTGTGATATTGCCATCTGGGTAACTGCAGGTGATACTGCAGCTGAAGGGTCGGTGGGGGAGTGGAGACATTGTAGACACTGGTGCGATGGCACACATCTCGTGCGTACGCTCATGATGTCTGCATTCACAATGTCCCTTGGGGAAGAGTAAAAAATGGAAAAAGGGCCCCAGTACTCACAATAAAGGACTTCATATCTGTAACCGTATTCTACTAATACTTAGCCTGCATTGCTGTATATTAGCTGGTAGTGTCTGATATCAAGCAGAAATACTCAGACCCTGCATTCTCCATATCAACCTGGTAAGACACCACACCAGGTTAATACGGAGAAAGTCTCTGCATCAACCTGGTGTGACATTACACTAGGTTGATGCGGAGAATGCCACAGCTGATTAATCAACCACGCAGGAAGTCGTTACACTGCCACTCTAACTGACAACAGCTGTGACAGCACCTATTGTTTTACTCATGCTACGCTCTCTCTCTCTCTTTTTTGATCCACACTCACTTGCCAATTCCCAGTTCTGGTTGATATCAGACCCTGAAAGATTTTATATAAAACAAAAAAAAAGGTAAGACATTCTTGTGCCACACTGCTCGCTTTGCAATACTCTACGGCAAAAGTAAGTTTAAAAAAACTTCCAAAAATGAAGATTGTTTTCATAGTTCATCTTATAATTTCAATAACAACCTCAAAAGTGGTCATTTGATTTGATTAACAAACTGCTGGAAGGAGGTAGTCCTCAGCTCACCTCAGGTCACCCATCCCGTCATTATTCTCTAAGAAATTACCTGCTTCTCAGTTGATACTACTTAAATAAACTCTTAGCGGCCACCACTGTGCACCCACTATCAATACCTTTTTATTTTCCCACTCTTGTGTTCAGAGCATGCACGTTATCACTTATTTCTGGTATCTAGCTACCTATTTTCCCTACTCACACAGAGATACCCTTGCACTCAACCTACCCCTTCACTAAGTGGGCTAATTCCTTCACACACCATTTCTGGTTAAACCCTTCATTCAAATGGTATTTTCTACTTTCCAAGTACATTCAAGGGAGTCATTTTTTGTTTCTGTGTGTCACACTCATAACCATTATTTGCACATGACAGAAAATGACCTCTATCACTCACTCACACACTCACTCTATGCCTTGTGAATTATGGTACATTCTGTTCTGTATTATAGCGTACATGATTAGGCAGCCAGTAACAGGTAAAAAATGCACAGTATTCATTTAGTACAGCATAGTGACAGCCACCAGTTTCATGTAGCAAGACAGAACACAAGACTCCATCACAAATGACTCAAAGGGTTACAGCACTGATGGGCCATACGACAACCCCCGGCCCCGTGAAGCCTTGGCTTATTATTACAGGACAGCAGCCAAGATATGAAAACAGAGCAGTCTGAGAAGAGAACACAAATAAAAGAGGAAATAACAGGATATAAATAGAAATAGCCTTAACATGCACAGCCCTGTAAGACATCGGATTTTACGACACATACCCTTAAGAACTACAGTCATCCTCACAGTTTAAAGGAGAAGTAAAGTCAAAATTTACAAAAAAAAATATATCTTGTGCAGAGTGTTTTGATTTGTAGGTATACGCCTATTAAGTCCTTCCCTTTATTTGTTGAAAAGGAGTTTTTCTAAATTTGTTTGCTGGTTTTATGGCCCCAAGGGGATCTCCATGTTAGCATTTGTTATGGTTCTTCTTGTTCCCAGAATGCCTCCTCTCCCACGTGACAGTGGTGTGTCCAGGACCATTGATTCAGAGAGTAGTAACTGCTAGAGCAGCAGGCTACTGCTAGAAGCCTGATATTCTGGCTTCAACTAAATAACTCTGTCTAATACTGGCAGTATAGCCTAGTGGTTACAGTAATAAGCTGTGAATGAGCTAGTGTGGTGTTTTAAATAGCACTGTTATTGCCCACTCAGACTTGGAGGCACCTTGCCTAACATTTTGGTCTGCAAAAACCACTCTGTTTAAGCCAATCTGCATTTCTTTTTAGCTCCATGAGCAGCCCCACCCCCTCTGACTTTCTTATTTAATTCTCCTCTGCCTTCTCCTTCCAGGTAGTCTTGAGAGCCACAGCCGTGTTTCTTTGACGAACCCAACCTGCCAGACTGCCACCCGCAGTCCAGGTCTGAAGCCACCAGCCCCTCACAGAAACGCAGGTACGGACTCGCCCTCAGGGACTGATTACCTCCAGGAAGGGAGCCCTAGCTGCCAATTTTTTGGCTTTCTTTACATGAGGACAGTTGTGTCTGTGTTTAAATCCAGAGTCTTTTACTGCTGTGGCCCACTGACTGCAGTCAGGCCCAGGAGCACTCCGATTGGCTCCATATAGCTCTGCACTGTTAATGTTTGACTATATTGTGCTAGATTATGTTTTCTGTTAAAACTGTCTTGTTTGTATTTTATAGCTGAAGTTTTCTGATTTAATGCAAATGCCTGCATTGTGTTCCTCATAAGACCAGTAGCGATCTCAGCTCAGGCCTTTGAACCCCCCCCCCTTCACCTTTTTACACTAGTATGGTGTTTTAAATAGCACTGTTATTGCCCACTCAGACTTGGAGGCACCTTGCCTAACATTTTGGTCTGCAAAAACCACCCTGTTTAAGCCAGTCTGCATTTCTTTTTAGCTCCATGAGCAGCCCCACCCCCTCTGACTTTCTTATTTAATTCTCCTCTGCCTTCTCCTTCCAGGTAGTCTTGAGAGCCACAGCCGTGGTTCTCTGACAAACCCGACCTGCCAGACTGCCACCCACAGTCCAGGTCTGAAGCCACCAGCCCCTCACAGAAACGCAGGTACGGACTTGCCCTCAGGGACTGACTGCCTCCAGGAAGGGAGCCCTAGCTGCCAACACCCACCCACCCCCCCGGACCTGATTAAATACACATAAACCCCGCCCCGGCCTTCTAGCTCACTCCTATTGGCTATTGCCAGCCACACCTTATTAGTTATCTAGGCTTTAATTTTTCATTGGTACCCCCATCCTCCCACATGATCCACTCATTTTCTTGGCCCTCTCAAGGAACTGTTGCAAATCCTGTGGTTTTACTGGTAAAAGGAAATACCTCCACGTTAAGAATGCCATCTGCGCCTATCCTTCTCTATAGTTGCCTTATATTACTTTGTTATACTCTACCCAAAATTTTGGTTTGCAACTCAGACAAAGGCCAGTTTCCCTCCTCTATCACCTACCAAGATATAGCCTCCCACATTAGACCATGACATTCTACATCAGGGACGTCTCCTCTATGGTCATGCCCCTCCTCCCACCAGGCCATAACTATAGAACATGTGCAATTCCCAAGGATGGTGTCGGCTCTATCAGTTCTCTATGTTTTATCCCTAGCAAATAGCAATCCTGCCCTTAACACAGCCACCGCTAAACCAATGTACGCTAGAAGGAGTAACAAAAGAATGTTTAGCAGGCTAAGACACCACCTTAAGAAACTACTACTGCTTCTCCTACTCTGTTCGGGAAATGTTGAATTAAACCCAGGTCCACCTATTTCTCTGGACGCCCTCCGGACCTCCCTCAATATAAAGGGATTAGCTTTCTCCATATCAATGTCTGTAGTTTGCTAAAGAAGATTGACTCTATACAGACCTAGGCTCTACATGCATCTCCTGATTTCTTCATGATAACTGAATCCTGGCTCACACCCTCGACCCTGGACAAATCTATCAACGTGCCGGATATATCATCTACGCTGTGATAGACCGACTAGAGGGAGGGTTGCAATATATGTCAAAACAAATTCACAGTCACAGTCTTTGACTGTACCTCAAAGACTAAGGAATTTGAATGCCTTACTCTAAAATTATCACTTTCCAGCGAGAAATCACTCCTTATGGCAGCATGCTACTGACCACCGTCTGGTGGCTGGGCACTTCTGCCACACCTTCAAAACCTTCTGGACTCTGCTGATACTGAGTGTATTCTAATAGGGGATTTCAATCTAAATTGGAATGCTAACAGCTCTAAGAAATTAAAGGATCTATGCGATGTTAATGGTCTGTTACAAATGGTGACTGCTATAACCAGACCTAACAGAAAAAACCCTGAGCGCAGCACCCTCCTGGACCTTATCCTAGTAAACAAACCTCACACTATCTCGCATACTGGAGCATTCTTCAACGATATAAGCGATCATTGCGCTACTGCCTGCGTCAGACATCCTTCCCAAATAAAAACGGCCTCCAAATTCAAACTGAAAAGATGCCTGAAAAAGTTCTGCCAGTACACTTTCCTGAAAGATCTAAGCAACATTCGTTGGCAGGATTTCTACCTAGCCCCCACCTTTAACAAGGCATTTAACATCTTTCACAGCCTCTTACTGGAGCTAATAGACAAACACGCCCCACTAAGACTGATCAAATCAAAAAATAAAACTCCTGGCTGGTCTCTCCATCCTGAAGAAAGCACTTAGGGATAGGGACTACTGGTGGAAAAAGCGAGGAAACCCCACCTGGAGGCTGATTGGTTAGCATTCCATTACCTAGGAATGCTTGTACCAAGCCAATTAGGTCAGAAAAAGCTAGGTACTTCCAAAAAGAACTAGAAGACAATAAAAACAACTCTGCCAAATTTTGGAACATCCTCAAAGAAGTCGAAGGTCAGTCCACTGCAACACCCCTTCCAAACAAAATTGTGTCTGATGGTACCACCTATACAGACAAAGCTGATATACTAGAAAAGCTTAATGATCACTTTGCCACTGCAGGGCTTGCCTTTGACACCTCACCTATCAGCAAACTTAGCCCGGCAAGAGACTACACTGTTGGCTTCACTGATAATCACAACCATAACCAACCGCATCCCACCTCCTTCAGCTTCCTCACAATTACATTCAAGCAAGTGGAGGACCTCCTCCTTTCTCTGGATACAAAAAAAAGAGTGCGGGGGCAGATAATATTGAACTCACTTCCTAAAACTTGGCCATACCTATCTGACCGCCCCCATTACACACTTATTCAACACCTCTCTGATTCAAGGTGCGCTATCTGTCTTGTGGAAACTGCCCACATCCTACCATTATTCAAGACTGGGGATCCGAGTGATCTGAACAATTAGCGGCCTATTTCTATACTATCCGACGTCTCTAAATTACTTGAAAGAATTGTCAACATCCAACTCAGAGAACATTTGGATTCACAAAAGTTGCTAAACCCAGCTCAGTCCAGACTGGCAAATCGCTTTGGACTCTAAGAAGCATGTATTTGCCCTCTTCCTTGATCTAAGTAAGGCCTTCGATACTGTGGATCATACCATCATGCTTACTGCACTGAGTAACATCGGACTTGATAGTTCTGCCATTAAATGGTTCACCAGTTACCTAACAAATAGGTTACAACAAGTCAAAGCCATAGGAGATCTGTCCCCACAAAAATCCTTGTTACGAGGAGTCCCACAAGGTTCCATCCTGGGCCCTATCCTCTTTGCAATATACATCAATAATCTGGACTCGCAGCTGGGCACAGCAAATGTGCACTTATTCGCAGATGATACTGTACTCTACACCACAAATTCATCCTTGGATCTGGACCATGAGTACTTACAGAAATACTTTGTCACCCTCCAACACAACCTTCTCACTCATAAGCTCCTCCTCAACGCCAAAAAGACTAAAGCAATGATTCTCTCACCAAAGTCTACTTCCAGATGTCCACATATCACACAGATCCGAACACTCTTAGATGAACCCCTTGAAGTAACTGATACCTTTAAATACCTAAGGTTCTGACTGGATAACATACTAACATACTAAAATGCCAGCAGAATAGGCCTAACAGTCTTTCGTGTCTGCTCGTTTGGTCAGCCCCCACCCTGGGTGCTGACCTTGCTGTCCCCCTCACCTTCACTGGCTTCTCCCTTCCCAGTTCCGGATATTCTTGCTGCACTGGATTTTGCTTCCAGAACCCTTCCCCTGTACCTGTCCCACCCCATCTTGAACCCCTCCACTGTCTCTGCCTCCACCAGACCCCTAGGCAGTGCATTCCATGGCTCCACCACCCTCTCAGTGAAGTAGCACCTCCTTCTTTCTCCCTGAATCTCCCCCCAGCTTCCACCCATGTGCCCTCTAGGTGCCCCTCCTCCTTCCTCCGAAGCACCCTGACTGTTCCTCCCCTATTTACCTCTTCATGTACCTGAGGGCCTCTATCATGTCCCCGGTCCCTTCTCTCTTCCAATGTACATATTTAGCTCTTGAGCCTCTCCTCATAGGTCCTGTCCCCAAGCCCCAAATCATTTTGGTTGCCCTCCTCTGGACTCTCCAGGAGGTTAATGTCCCTCTTCAAGTGTGGCCTCCAAAACTGCACGCAGTACTCAAGGTGCGGCCTCACCAAGCAGTTGTACAGAGGGAGTATCACTTCCGTGATCCCTAGCGATGCATCCCAGCATCCTGTTGGCCTTGGCTGCTGCCCTCCTACAAGTCTCAGAGTTGTTCATCTTGACATCCACCACCACCCCCAGGTCCCTCTCAGCCATTGAGACTTGTAGCATCCCCAGGTGTACATTAGCCCGGGTTTCCTGCCCCCAGGTGGAGTACCTTGCATTCCCTGCATTGAACCTCAGCTTCCACTTTCTAGACCATCTTTCCGGAGCCTCCAGGTCCCCGTGGGCCACCCTCCCTCCTCCCCATCCACCACCACTCCCAGTTTTGAGTCATCCGAAAGAGACTCATCTCACTCCTGATTCCTGTCCTTATGTCAGGGCGTAGGCGTTGAACAGAAGGGCCCATGGACTGATCCCTGGGGACCCCACTAATGACCCTCCTTGGGGATGAGACTATCCGCCAACTACAACCCTCTGGGTCCGGTCCTGAAGCCAATTGCCTATCCATCTGATCATCTGGTTCCCACCCCATTTTCTCCCAACAGGCCCACGTGAGGAACAGAGTCAAATGCCTTGCTGAAGTCTAGAAGAGGCGTCCACTGATCTACCCAGGTCCAAGGCACTAGTCACCCAGTCATAGAACTCCACCAGGTTTGTCTGACACGATTTCCCCGGGATGAATCCATGCTGTCTATCGTCCAGGCACCCTGACTTATCCAGGTCCCCCCAGCCTCTCCTTGACAATGCCCTCCATCACCTTGCCCACCACCGATGTCAGGCTGACAGGCCTGTAGTTCCCTGCCACCTCCCTTGATCCCCCCTTGTGGATAGGCACTATATGCGCCACCTTCCAGTCTTGGGGCACCCACCCTGTCCTCAGAGAGATGGTGAAAAGCTCCACCAGGGGTTTCGCCAGGACATCCGCAAGTTCTTTCAGCACTCTAGGATGTAATTTATCCGTCCCCGGTGCTTTCTCCATCTTAAGGGAGCTGAGGGCTTCCCTCACTCTCTTTGCTGTGATAACAAGCTCAACTTTCTGTGCCACTTAAATGAAACCTTGAAGAAACTAAGACAGCAATTAGGTTTATTCTATTGCATTAAACACCTACTCACGTTAGAAGCCAGAATGAGACTAGTACAAACTACATTCCTACCTATACTGGACTACGCTGACTTCCTTTACAGTCATTGCCCATCAATGATGCTAAACAAACTGGACACCCTTTACCACTGGGCTTTAAGATTTATCTTAAATCTACCCCTTAGTACACATCACTGTCGTCTATACCAGGTTTCGGGATGGACCTCACTCTCAACTAGAAGAAAAAGGAATGCTCTCCTCTGTTTTTTTAGAGCATTATCTGATAACCTCCCTGCATACATCTCAAACATCTTCAAACGGGCTAAAGGTTCCTATTGCCTGAGACACTTCTCCTTAATCTGCTTCCAGATTCCTAGAGTGAAAACTACCCTTGGCTCAGCAGCAATCAACTTCTCACTTCCATCACTTTGGAACACTATGCAAGACTCATTAAAATTATCCTCACTTCCAAGCATTTTCACATTCAAAGCTCTATTAGCAGATTATCTGAAGGAATCATGCAACTGTTTCAGATGCCGATGACCCCTAAGCCTCGGGTGCCACTCTCAAATCCTATGCCTAAGTATCTCATCCACCCCACATTCCTAACAACAGAAACCTAGAACCTGCAAGCCTAGTTCCCTTAATTCAAGATGACCCTGCCTATTCTCTACCTTTTACCTATTCTGGCCTCCCTTTTGGCTGCCTACTCTTTCACCCCAATTTCTACCCTATTCCTTAATACCTTCTTATTTTTTATCATTTAGGTATGAGCTCTTACTCAGCAGAGACTATATGGGATTGTTGTCTCTTCTCATTTCAGTAAAGCTTATCATTATGTACCTTTGCATGTTAATTATGTTGACCGGTATGTATAGGCCCATATTGACGGGCACCTTCACAATGTTTTTCTTTTTTTTTTTTTTTTTTAACAGTTGTCCACCGTAATTGTAATCTTATGAAGTGTACTGTATTGTATTTATGCCCAGGACTACCTTGAAAAATGAGCTTGCTTAATGGTGTTTATGCCTGGTTAAATAAAGTGATTGATTGGTTAATGAGCTTGGAACATCCAACAGACCAGGGTTTGATTCCTACAACCTCCACTTGCATACTGTGTGACACTGAGCAAGTCACTTAACCTCCCCAATACTCCTGGGTTGCCCCTGAAAACAGGCACTTCTGCCTAGTGGATCTCACCTGGCTACCAAAGAATTAAAAGAAAAAAAAAAGTTTTGTTTTCTAGGTATGTCTAGGTCTAGCCAGCAGAAGTGAATGTTTTGTTTTTAAAGCTTTTAATTTTATCAAACTATACACAACCATTAAAAAAGCACACAAATCACCCAAGGTCACAAATGTATAATTAGCGAAGACTCTGTTTCCTTACAGAATAGCCCACTCAATTATCCCTTGTGCATTTGCCATCTGTAAATGTAGTTTCATTAGAGCTCCCTGGACAAGTTTAATTAACAATACAGCTCTACTACTGTATACTCGAGGGAGGAAAAAACAGCTCTTCTTAAATCAATGGTCCTGGAGGCAGCACTTTCACTTCAGACAGGATGCACTGTAGGAACGAGAAGAGCCATTAAAAATGCTAATATAGTGTATAGTGACCCCTTGTTCTGCATAAAAATCAATCGCTGGGATCGCAGCGGTAGCGCTACCGCTCACGACGCCAGTGACCCGGGTTCGGCAGCGAGCCAGGGTCATCGGAGGGCTGGCTGGGGAAAAAAGGACTGAGAGCCTAACGGGCCGCTCTCCTTCTCTGGGAGGGGTGGACAGCTCTCCTCGCTGCAATACCGCCACCACCTGGGTGACCACAGGTGGTGTTGATGTAGCAGAAGAGGTGGAACACTAGGGAGGGGCAGGCATTGGCCGAGGACTGGAGCGGAGGCGCGTCTCTGCACACCTCCGGCTCACTGGTCCTCCCCGAGCACTGACGCCTGAAGGGAGCAGGGACCAGAGAAAAGGAAAAAGCCCCATGCCGGCTCCTGGAGATGGGCCTTGGTGCCAATGACCAAAGGACTGGAGGAGCTCCAGTACTGTGTCTGCCCCATCAGAGGTAAGGGGGGGTGTTAAGGGAGACCCTCCTCCCCCCACCCGGGGGGGGGGGTAATCCGGTGAGTTAAAGAGTCCATGGCGCGGAAGCAGGGAGGGGAGCAATATCCTCCACATCCAGGTTGGTAGGGCGCATTGAGTACCCTAATAATAGGAGTCGACGTGGTGTCGGCGGGGCATAAAAACAGATAGTTAACAAACAAACAAAAAAATCAATCGCAGGCAAAATGTTGTACCACAGTTCAAAGTTCATGGGACACGGTAATACCATACTGTGGTACAACATCATCTTGCCTGTTTTTGAGAGTGCACAGGCCAGCAGTTTAACTGAAGGAAAAATCGCCACCCGCACATCTCAGAATTCAAACAGTAAATGTGCTGACAGGATGGCAGCAGTGTTTTTTTCCAAAGTGTAAATTCAAAATCATTTCAAGCATTTATTTGATTGTTTTTGTTGCAGGGTCACTACACACTACAAAAAATACTGTCTGGGCAACTTGCCCAACCAGCATAAGCTGCCACCTCGGGGTTCTAATTCTGTGTGAACTCTTGAGCTCCGCTCTCGAGGTCTAACAGAATCAGAACCCCTCAGTGGCAGGACAGGCTGGCTGCACACAGTTGCACAGCCAGTATTCTCTATATGGAGATCCCCAGTGGCCACAAAACCAGCAAATACAGGTTACTTACCTGTAACAGGAGTTCTAGGAATGGTATATGTTGTTCATCCACACTGGCAGGTTCCTTGCCGCTTTAAATCTTGCCGGAAGGTCTTCAAGCTGGCTCCTCCCACCCACCCAGGTGGTAAAACTCTCGGCTCCACCCCATGACGCCAGATCTAGCCCGCTGGAAGCCAGGTTGTTCACTGAAGCCGGGGAGGCCAGGTGGGTCGTGTGGATGAACAACATATTCCTAGAACTCCTATTAAATATGTCTAATATTTCTAAGGGACATGATATGTTGTTCATCCACACTGTCTGGCAGACTCCTCAGCAGTTCTCCGAGAGAGGAGGGAGCATACACACCCCTACTTAGGAATAAAGACTGGAGAACCGAGGCCCTAAAACCAGCATCCCGGTGTGACTCAAGGTCGATGTGGTAGTGGCTGATGAAGGTGTGTGCTGACTTCCAGGTAGCAGCCCTGCAGATTTCCTGGATAGGGACGTCCCTGGAAGCAGCCACCGATGCAGCAGTATGGCGGGTAGAATGAGCTCTTATCCCTCTGGGAGGCTCCATGCCCGCTAACCTATAGCAAAGATCTATGCAGGAGGTGACCCACCTGCCTACTGTCCGCTTGGCTGCAGGTCTGCCAGGTGCGGCTTCAGCGTAGGTGACAAACAGCTGGCGAACCTCTCCCCAAACTTCAGCTGTCCACTCCTTGTAGTAAGCGAGCGCTCTTCTAGGGTCCAAAGTATGGACCCTATATTCAGCCTCCGAGGTGTGACTGGGGTAGAACACCGGCAGAGTCAACACCTGGTTACGGTGAAACTCCGACACCACCTTCGGAAGGAATTTCAGGTGGGGGCACAGGACAACCTTGTCCCTGTGGAAGACCAGATAAGGAGACTCGATGGAAAGCACCTGGAGCTCTCCTATCCTTCTGGCTGATGTGATAGCCACCAAGAAGGCAGTCTTCCACGACAGGTGAGAGATGTCACATCTGTGCATCGGTTCGAATGGCTTGCTCATGAGCTTGGCCAATACCAGCAGTAGATCCCACGGAGGTGGAGGTTCTCACACCGGAGGGGATACGTGATCAAGGACTTTGAAAAGTGCCCGACCACCTTCTCCTGCACCGACTGCTTCCCGGCTCGCGCCGGTAAGCAGAGATGGCTGCCAGGTGCACCTTGAGGGTAGTCGACCGAAGCCCTTGCTGAGAAAGGGACCACGGGTAGTCCAAAATGCTAGCCAAGGAACAGAAGGAAGGGTCCAGACCCTTGCCCTGACACCAAATGGAGAATCTCTTCCATTTAAACGCGTAGCATTTCCTAGTCGACTCCTTACAGGACGCCCAAACAACGTTGAGGACCTCGTCGGAAAGACCCAAGGCCTGGAACTCTAGCCACTCAGGAACCAGGCCGTCAGGTGCAGGGATTGAAGGTCTGGATGGAATACCTTCCCCTGATTGACTGAGATCAGGTCTGGGCGGGCTGGAAGCCGCTTCGGGAGCCTGGAGCTGAGACTGGGGAGATCTGGATACCAGAACTGGCAGGGCCAGTCTGGGGCTACCAGAATCACCTGCACCTTGTCCTCCTTGCCTTGAGAAGCACCTTGTGGATCAAGAGAAAGGCGTGGAAGAGGCCCGGGGTCCACGGCCTCGAGAAGGTATCTCCCTGCAGCGAGCCCTGCTGAGGGGGGCGGGCATGAAACAGTCTCAGCTTCGCATTCTCCCTGGAGGCAAACAGGTCTACCTGAGGCATGCCCCAGTGGGAGAACAGATTTTGTACTACCTCCGGCAGGAGAGACCACTCATGGGACGCAGCCCCTATCCAGCTTAGGGCATCGGCCAGAATGTTAGAGGCTCCTGCCACATGGATGGCAAGGAGATCCGCCTCAGGCTGCACAGTGACCAAATGTGGAGACTTCCCTGCACAGAGGCATGGGCGCGTCCCGCTGGCAGTTTAGGTAGTACATGGTTGTGGTATTGTCCATCTGGACCTGGACCACTTGACCCCATAGAAGCGAGGCGAAGGCAGTGAGGGCTAGATGAACTGCTTGAGCTCCAGCAGGCTGATGTGGCATCGGGACTCCGAGGGGACCAGGGACGTGCGCTCTGTGCTCCCCCCAGATGGGCACCCCAACCCATCAGAGAGGCATCGGTCGATAGAGAGCCCGTCGGCTCGGGGCGGACAAATGGGATGCCCTCCTGCAGATGTGCTGGAACAGTCCACCACTGGAGTGCGTTCCACATCCCCTGGGTCACTGTCACTAACCGATCCAAGGGATCGGAGTGCTGTGACCATTGGCTGGCTAGCCCCCATTGAAGGGGACGCATGTACTAACGGGCCCAATGGACCATGCTGGTGCAGGCCGCCATGAGGCCCAGAAGGCACAGGAAGTCCCAGGCAGGGCGCAATTGCCCAACCTGAAATGATTGGGCAAAGGAGGAAAGACCCTTGGCCCTGTCCACCGGGAGCCATGCTCTGGCTCGTACGGAGTCGAGCTCTGCCCCAATGAACTGTATCACCTGCTTTGGCACGAGTTCCGACTTGGCCTCGTTGATGAGGAGGCCAATCTGAGAGCAAACCTGGAGGGCCAGATCTCTGGACCGCTCCACCTCCATTCTGGAGGAGGCTGCAATCAGCTAGTCATCCAGGTAGGGGTACACTCGGACTCTTCGGCGCCTGAGGACTGCTGTAACCACTGCCATGCATTTGGTGAAGACCCTGGGAGCTAGGGAAAGGCTGAAGGGCATGGCCTGAAACTCGTAGAGGGATCCCTCTGCCCTGAAGCAGAGGAATCTCTGGTGGGACGGATGGATTGGGATGTGAAAGAACGCGTCCTGGAGGTCCAGAGAACAGAACCACATGCCTCGTTCCAAGGATGGAATGATCTGAGCTAGAGTGACCATCCTGAAGGTTCGAGACCTTAGGAACCTGTTCAGGTCGTGCAGGTCTAGAATGGGGCGCCAGCCCCCCGTCCGTTTCGGGACCAGGAAGTACCTGGACACAAACCCCAGGTCTGGTGGAGGATCCGCCACCTTCCTCATCACCTCTTGTTTGAGGAGCAGAGCAATGTCGGCTCAGCGAGCTGACAGAGAGGCTGCGGACCCCGTAGCCCCTGAGGGGCGACGGCTCGGAAGGGCGGGGCCTGCTCGAACTCCAGAGGCAGGCCCTTTCCTACCACCTCCAACACCCAGCAGTCCGTGGTGATAGAGGACCAGGTGGAAAGGAAGTGGCGGAGCCGTCCCCCCACGGGGGGAACCCAGGGGGGAGTGACGAGGTTGGGGGTGACACCCCTCAACCCGTCACTGGGCAGGCTTGGAGGAGGGACCGGCCGAGGGACTTCCTGGGCCTTTACCTCCCTGCTTCCTGTTAGAGGAAGCCGCAGGCTTGGCTTTGGGATGCCAAGTGTGAGCCTGCTGGCCCTGATGCTGGTGTTGTTGGGCTGGACGTGCCGTAGGTGCAGAAGGGTGAAAGGACTTATGTTGTTGATGACGGCCCTTGTCCTTCTGGGTGGAGGTGACCGAGTCCAGGGTAACATTGGACCTTTCGATCCGCTGGAGGTGGCCTTCCACTCCAGGGCTGAACAGGTCAGTCCCCAAGAAGGGGACGTCCGCCAATTTATGCTGGGTATCCGCCGTGAAGGTGGATATTCTCAGCCATGCTCTGCGGCGCATGGCCACTGCGGCCGGAACTGATCTGGCACAGGAGTCTCCAATGTCCAGAGCCATTTGGAGCTGCTGTTTTGCCACCGCCCTTCCCTGGTCCCGCACCTGCTTGACCGTGGTCTGCAGGTCGGCCGGGAGATGAGGGATCACCTCATCCAGGGACCCCATGAGGGCATGGGAGAAGTGTACCATCAGCACGGCCGAGCTGGCCTGGCGGAGGCCTAAGGAGGATGCAGCATACACCCTGCACATGGCATAGTCCAGCTTTTTGGACTCCTTGTCGTGGGGGGCTTATCCACATCCCTACAGTTCCCAGAAGGCTGGAAAACACTATCGGTGACTAACCTCTCTGCAGAAGGGTGCTCCGAAAAAACGGACAAAGAGCCGGTAGGGACCACATACTTCCTGGCCATCCTGGCCATCCTGGCCAAAGGTGCAGGGCAGGAAGCCGGCCACTGCCAGAGCTCCAAGGCTGGGCCAACAATGGCTTCAGCCACTGGAAAGGCCTCCATGGGTGAATCCCCTCGGTCCAGTATCTCTGTCAGGGGACACTTGGGCCGCTTGGATACGGGCTCCTGCTGCATCCTGGTGGACTCCGAGATGAGCCGAAGCAGACCCATAAACGACGATGGGCTCTCGTCCATCGACTGCCCCCCTGGAGGACTCCAGGTCAAGGGGCCTGGAAAACAGGGAGGAGTCATCGTCTGACTCCGGGGAGTCCGCGAAGAGCTGCCTGGGGCCTGAGCCACCCTCCACCTGCCAAGAACAGTTGGGAGTGAGGGTGACCGACAACCTGTGGGGCAGACCCTGACCCAACCGAGAGTCCTTGGTCAGCGCCTCCAATTTCGGTTGTGGAGGCGGAGGTTCCACCACAATCGGTGGGGCAGCAGGTTTCAGCTGAACAACTGGCCCAGGCTTGGGCACCTCGGCTACAGCGAGGGGTTGTTTCGGCCTTTCGGGTGACAGCCACTTGATGGCCAGGAGGCGGCAGGCGTTGGTTGTTCCCAGACAAAGTAACTGCTGCCACATTAAGTCCTCAATGGCGTCAACGCAATTTGCGCTGAGCCTCTCTCTCTTCGAGGAGGAAGATGAGGCAGTGGATGCCCGCTACCTGGTGCCAAGACCGAGACTGCCGATGTTGGCGGGATCGGCTGGGCGAGACGAGGTCCGAGACGAGACCCTCGGTGTTTCCGAGGTGGGTCTGGAAGGGCAGGGACACCCACTCTTCCCTCGGCTCGGGAGCCTTGACCGGGGACTCTGGCACAGGAGGCGCAGACAAGTCCTCGGTCTCCACCGGGGGAACCAGTGAAGAAGGGTTATCGGCTTCACCAGTCGACAGCCCATCTGACAGGTCGAGAAGAATCTCGACTGAGTCGACAGGTGTCTTGGCCGGCTGACCTGATGGGGACACAGTGAAGCCAGCGGCCTTAGCCACAACCTCGACCGAAGTCAAGTGTCGACTGTCCGGGGAAAGGGACCTCCTCCTCTCCTGACGCCGACAGTAGGACTTACCTTTCGAGTCCTTCTTTTGGACCGAGAAGAGTGTCCCAATGGCCCCTCTCCCTTTGTGGAAAGGATTGGCAAAGCTCCTTAAAAGAAGCTGTGTAGGAGGATCCCAGAGAGAGTGGGATAAATGCCGCGACCGAGGAAGATGAGGATGCGGCCTAGGCCGCCTCCTCCTCAAGGGTGATCATCTGCTCGAGTTGCTCAGTCGAGCCAGCCACTGCGGACACCGCCCAACGGGCCTCCTTGGACTTCACCGACGGGTAGCGCTTTTCGGGGCGCCCAAGCTGTAACCAGGCAGCGTGGTCTTCAGGACATTGAAAACGATTGACATAACTCGCAGGGCCTGCAGGTCATGATCTAGCCAGGCAGACGACGTGGAGTGCGGGTCCGTCCGGACATTTTCTGTTCAAGATGGGCACCGTCAAACCGAGTCGATTTGTCCATCACAGCCGTGAGGGAGTAATTAGACCGAAGTCTTGAAAACTTTAGAATTATTTTCGGGCAAACCGAAGAATTAGGATCCAGTCTATATGCAGAGCATTAAGGAGGGAACCTAAGCTTCCAAGCGGTAAGTAAGATCTGGCGTCATGGGGCGGAGCCAAGAGTTTTACCACCCAGGTGGGTGGGAGGAGCCAGCTTGAAGACTTTCCAGCAAGATTTAAAGCAGCAAGGAACCTGCCAGACAGTGTGGATGAACAACATATCCATGTTCCTAGAAAAAACTGTTTTCACAAATAAAGGGAAGGACTTACTAGGAGTACACCTACAAATCAAAACACTCTGCGTAACATTTTTTTTTTTGTAAATTTTGACTTTAGTTTTTCTTAGTTTCGGTTTCTAGGTGCCAGAGGGGCTCTTCATATAAGGGACCCACCAACTTCAACTACCACATGAGCAATCTCATGCTGTTACAGCTGGCTGGAGACCCAAGTGCCAGTTTTACAAGGGGCTTGTTGAAGACAGGTACACTTTGCCAGCCCCTCGGTGCACTGACAGGGTTGCCACTCACAAAACCAGCAACCCCAGTTTGAGAATGAGCTTGACCCAGAAGACTGGCAGAGGGGGGAGAACTGAGCATCCCAGAGGACACTATCCCTTTTCCCAGAGAGGGGCTGGGTGCTTAGTTTCATGACTCCTCTATCCATCCTCCCCACTGGGTCCACCTGGGGTGGAACTACCCCTCCCAACCAGATCAGCCATCGGCCTCTCAACCCACCCTCCTCATGGCTCTCTGCCAAGGGACTAAAAATCACCCATCTCAATGTCCGTAGTCTCCTACACAACCTGGTGGAGCTTACTGCCTGGGTTGCCCGCTATAGCCCAGACGTACTGGGTGTCACAGAAACGTGGCTAAAACCTCTCACTCCTGATACGATATGTTCCCTACCAGGGTACAGCCACATCAGACGTGATCGAGGGGGGAACAAACGTGGTGGGGTGCTACTTTACTACAAAGCCCACCTCAATGTATCTGCAGTTGACCCCCACCCCACCCCCCACCATATGAGTTCCTGCACGCTATCCTCCTGCTTGGGCTCACCAAGAAAATTCACTTGGTCTGCTGCTACAACCCCCCTAGAGCAGGCATGCCTGGGCTCTCCTCGCTGCTGGACAGTGTGAGTGAGAGAGTTGGCACAAGTGAAGTTCTTATTGTTGGTGACTTCAACCTAGATTGGCTAGGCTCTAACTTGAAGTCTTATGAGCCACTACTCTCGGGCCTCACCCTAAATCAGATTATCACCGAGCCAACAAGGCCCTCTCCCCGAGGGGGAAAAGGGTCACTGATAGACTGGATCCTGACTAATAGACCGAACAGGATCACATTCTCGGGCATCCTACCTGATGCCATCTCGGACCATTCACCCACCTTTTGTACCTGGGGTATCTCACAGGTGAAAATACCTGGAAAAGTGATACAAATGAGGGACTTCTCAAAATTTCACTTGCCTGATTTTCTTGCTGACCTCCGTTCGATTGACTGGTCTGGGGTCACCGCCTCCTTGGATCCGGACCAATCGCTGGGTGCTTTCTTAACTAAATACATCCCAGTACAGAACAAACATGCCCCCCTCACAAAAAGAAGGGTGCGGGGCACCATTACCAAATGGCTCCATGGGGGCCTTTTCTCCCTAATGAAACTCAGGGACAAATGCTGGGAAACCTACAAAGCCTCCCACAGCCCTGATGACCTCACCGCCTATAGGCGCCTTAGAAACACCTGCAAAAATGCCATCAGATCTGCCAAAAGTGAGTACTGCCGTTCCTCTCTACTCACCTCAGCCAGCAACCCGAGGAGTTTTTGGCAGAACATTAGAAGTGCAGTGGGGGGCTCTGCCAGAGCACAAACCACGGACCTTCTAATAAACGAGGTTAGCTGTAACAATCCACGCACTATCTCTAATACCTTTAGCACAATGTTCTCCCAGCTGTCCCCCCTCCACTCCCTGCCCCAGCCACTTCCACATCCCCAAACACTCACCCACCCGAACCCCACCCCAACAGCTCCTCTCGACCTGGACCTGAGGCCCGGCCCTCCTTCTTCCTTCAACTAGTATCCACTGCAGAGACCCAGAGGCTGCTTGCCACCCTCCCCCCTCACACTGGTGCAGGACATGATAATCTGGAGCTGAAACTGCTCAGGTTGGGTGCCCATCTTCTTGCCTGGCCCTTAACTCATATCTTTAACTCCTCGTTAACAGCTGGTGTCATCCCGGAACTCTGGAAGGTAGCCAAAATTACCCCTGTCCTCAAACAAGGTAACCCCAAAGACCCCTCTAACTACCGGCCTATTGCCATCCTGTCGGCCGCCTCCAAACTCCTAGAAAAATTGTGGCTTCTCAGTTAGTGTATATCTGCAGGAACACAACCTCCTCTCTCAGCCCAGCATGGAGTTTAGGAAGGGCACACACTGGCCACCGCCTCGCTGTGGTTACCTCGCAGATCCGCGCAGCTACCGACCAGGGCGACCTCACAGGTGCAATCTTCATGGATCTCTCAAGGCCTTTGACAGGGTAGACCACTCCTCCTCAGCTCCACTCTCCTTGACCTTGGACTCTCTAACTCTGCCCAGCTGGCTCCTCAATTACCTCTCTGGTAGGAGGCAATACACTAATTTCAACCAGACCCATTCCCACCTCTCCACTGTCCAATGGGGTCCCCAAGGGTCCGTCCTCGGTCCGGCTCTTCTCCCTTTTATTAACAAGTTGCTGCCTATCCCCACCCATGGGCAAATTACCTTGTACGCTGACGACCTTGTCATCCTAAACAGTGATCGTGACATCGGCACCATCAATGTCCAACTAAACTCTGACTTCAAGCGGATCCAATCCTGGTTGACAGCACACAAGCTCACCATCAACCTTAAGAAAGAAAAAATTACTCACCTTAGTAATGTTGTTTCTTCTAATGGAGTCTTGCTATATTATGGCAATTGCAGTTTGTCCCAGCCTTAGAACTGCTCCGGAGGTGAAAGAGTTAACTTCCATGCCATGCATGGAACTTAGAGTGCGAGCTCGGTTAGAAAAGCTCTGTCTGGATGATTTCAAACTGAAACTGTCAGATCTTTACGAGCAAAACTCACTAAGGTTCTGTGTGGAAGCTGTAACCTACACTAGCCAACTGGCTACTTAAGTATTAACATTTTCCTGGTCCCAACACCAAGACTCAAGTCAGGGGACCGAAAATAAGATAAGATAAGATAAGATAAAATAAAACACAACACCCAAACACCCCAAAAAGAAGGGTGGAAAACACAAGATGGGCATCAAAAGTGCCAACACTGGACTGCCCACCCATCCCTAAAGTAGAAGTTCTGAGAGGGGCAGGCTGGGGGGGAGGTCATAATATAGCAAGACTCCATTAGAAGAAACAACATTACTAAGGTGAGTAATTTTTTCTTCAAACAACATGAAGTCTTGCTATATTATGACAATTGCAGACTACACAGCAGTACCTCCATGGAGGAGGGACAGAACCTACTTAGGAAATAGGCTCTGAAGCACAGCTGTGCCAAATCGAGCATCCCTCCTGGCCTGAATGTCCAAGGAGTAATGCTTAGTGAAAGTATGTACTGTTTTCCAAGTAGCTGCTTGACATATCTCTAAGATAGGGATGTCCCTGGCCGCAGCTAGGGACGCAGCTGTACCTCTGGTAGAGTGAGCCCTCAGGCCTGAAGGGGGAACCTTACCCAGTTTTTGATAGCAAAATTGGATACAAAAGACAATCCACCTGGCAATGGATCTCTTAGTGGCAGGTTTCCCTTTCCCAACCTCACCATAAGTGAGAAAGAGTTGGAGGGAGTCAAACCTGTGACCCTTGGTACGCTCTATGTAGTAACTAAGGGCCCTCTTAACATCTAAGCTGTGCAGCTCCTCTCACCAGAGGAGGAATGGTCAGTGAAGAACACTGGAAGAGAATAGATTGATTAAGGTGGAAATCTGAAACCACCTTAGGCAAAAACTTCCTGTTAGTCCTGAGGACTACCTTATCCTTGAAAGGAAATAAAGTCAGTCTCCACTGACAAAGCTTGCAACTCACTTATCGCCTGGCAGAAGTGATGGCTACTGAAACACAGTTTTCCAAGTCAAGTACTTAAGCTCTGCCGAAGACAGAGGTTCAAAGGGGGGGTTGCATCAGCTGAGCAATGCAAACATTAAGATCCCAGGCAGGGGCAGGGTCCCTGAATGGTGGATTGGTATGAAGCAATCCCCTGAAAAACTTGGAAAATACAGGGTGAGCAGAGAGAGAGGGCTTCCTGCTGGAAATAAAAGCAGAGACAGCTGCCAAATGCACTTTCAGGGTAGCTGGTCTCAGTCCCAAAAATTAAGATGGACCATATAGTCCAAAACAGTGGGCAAATCAGCAGATTCCGGAAATATGCTTCCCAGAGCACCATATGGAAAACCTTTTCCATTTAGAGTTATAAGTAGCCCTAGTGGAAGGCTTCCTAGAAACTTTCCAAATTTGAGAACACCTTGAGAAAGGTGTAGGTCAGCAAACTCTAACTCCTCAAGAGCCAGGCCTTGAGGTTGAGGGATTGAGATTGGATACCAACTCTCCCTGGGCACAGATTAACAAATTGTGGTTCCTGGGAGACACAGAGAAGATGGACTGCTAAAGACAGAAGGAGGGTACCAGGGCTGTCTGGCCCAATCTGGAGCAATCAGAATCATCTTGCAGGGCTGAGATCTGATTTTGACTAGCACCTTGAACAGGAGAGGAAGAGGGACATGAAAACTTCCTTCCCAATCGAGGAGGAAGGCATCCAGGGACTGAGCCCAACACTGGGGGCCTGCAACAAAAAAGTGGAAGTTGATGATTGTCTGGGGCTGCAAAAAGATCTATCTGAGGGGTGCCCCACCTGGCAAAAACTATCCCCAGTACTCGAGGATCCAATGACCATTCGTGATGGCCCTGGGAAATCCTGCTGAGAGCATCTGCCAGGACATTGTCCTTGCCTGGGAGGTGAACTGCTATGAGGGAGGTGTTCAGGGAATAAGCCAGAGACCACAACTTCATTGCCTCGGTGCATAAGGCCGAAGACCGAGTGCCCCCTTGTTTGTTGATGTACCACATTGTAGTGGTGTTGTCTGTTCTGACCTGTACCACTTTGTTCTGAACAGATGCAGAAAAAACTTGAATTGCTAGAAAAACAGCTCTGAGTTCCAACAGATTGATGTGGAGCAGAGATTCCTGAGGGGACCACAATCCCTGGGTGGAGAGGGCGCCCATGTGAGCTCCCCATCCCAAAAGGGACGCATCTGTAGTAAGGGTCAAGGAGTGAGATAGAGGGATGAAAGGAACCCCTTGTCTCAGATTGCTCTGATCCTGCCACCACTGAAGGGCCTGGATCAAGGTTCGAGTTACTGGGATCAACTTGGATAGGGGATCTCTCCTTTGAGACCAGAAGGCTCTCAAATGGAACTGAATGTCCCTCATCTGAAATCTTGCTCCTTGCACTACGGCTGTGGAAGCAGCCATGTGTCCTAGGAGCTGTAGAAAATGCCTTGCTGGTCGAGACCTGCAGGGTGAAGGAGGAGGCCAGGCCCACAGGGTCCTTACCCTTTCTAGGGAAGGAAGGCTCTGCCTGCCTTGTGTCCAGTTCTGCGCCTATGAAGGTGAGTACCTGGACAGGTTCTAAAACTGACTTTGGAAGATTGAGAAGAAAGCCTAGAGAGGTAAGCAGCTGCTGGGTAACCTGCAGGTGTGATTTGACCTGGTCTGGAGACTGACCCACAATGAGCCAGTCGTCTAGTGGGGAAAGATGGCAATCTTTGCCTTCTTAAATGAGCAACTGCTACCGCCAGGCATTTTGTGAATACCCTTGGGGCAGAGGTAGGCAAGGGCATTGCTCTGAACTGATAATGGCCTGAGGGCAGTTCGAATCTGAGATACTTTGGTGGGAGCTTCTGATAAGAACATGGAAGTAGGCATCCTTGAGGTCCAGGGAAGCTAGCCAGTCCCTGGTCTTAGGGAGGGTAAAATCATTCCCAGAGTCACTATTTTGAATTTTGGTTTAAAAGGTGCTTGTTCAGATATCTTAGGTCCAGGATGGGCCGCCATTCTCCTGTCTTTTTGGGGTAAGGAAGTACCTGGGTACAGTCCCTTGCCCTGGTGTAGGGAGAAACCCTTTCTACAGCTCTGAGGCCAGGAGGGTTGAGACTTCTGTTTCCCAAAGCAAGAGTCTCTAGAGGATTTGCAGGTGGAAAAGATCTGATTCTCATCTTGGAAATTTTTGAGCTGAGAACCAGACCCTGGCTTATTACTTCCAGGACCCACTTGTCTGAAGTTAAAGACTCCCAGTCCTGGGCGAAGTAAGCCAGCCTACCCCTACAAGTAATGGAGAATCGGCCCTGGGCATCCCATCAGGGTGCCTGTTGGCAGGGCTTTAGGCTGAGGGGTGGGAGCAGGCCTGCTCATGCCCGTCTGCCTCTCCTCTGAAGAACCCCCTCTGAGCGTAAGCAGAAGGGAGGCCTGGATTTGGTAAAGGTCTGCCTCTACCCTGAGGACTGCCTCTGAGGTGGCTTGCAGTTCCTTGGCTTGTGCACTCCTATAAGTGGTTCTATATTCATCAATTTTCTTCCATATAATTCTGTCTGCTCCCAAACAGAATTTCCCACCACAGGAAAATCCATGGCCTTAGACTGGGTATCCTGTGACAGACTAGTACACCTGAGCCAAGCCAATCTCGAAAGCCACAGATGTAGCCATGACTCTAGAGGATACATCATTAGAATCCACAGCAGCATGGAATTGCACCTTGGATGCCTCAATACCATCAGCAGCCACCTGTTCAGCTCCTTGACAAGCTGGCCAGGGGCCTGTTTGGCTAAGGCCATGACAGTATCCCATCTAGATTTCTGGTATCTTGCAACATAAGCCATATAATTTGCCTGTCTGAGTCCCAAGGACGCTGCCATGTATTGTTTTTTAGCCATGGCATCAATCTTCCTGGAGTCCTTGTCAGGAGGATGTGAAGCCAGGGGAATATTAGCCTTATCACAGGCTGCAGCCTGAACTACCCAACATGGCTGCACTGCTGTGAAAGAAATTCTGTATCAGGACCTGACAAGGTGTACCTCCTGTCCATCTTTTTATCCACAGGAGGCACAGAATTAGGAGCTTTTAAAATTTTTATTGTTTGTTTCCTGAAGGATTTATGTAAAGGAATAGACAATCTCCTGGACTCTGGGATATCCATCATCTCCACAAAGTCAGGCTCCTCTTGCTCATCCACAGCTTCCTCCAAAGGGAGCTGGAGGTTCAGCAACTTTTATAAAACAGAAAATGAGAAGGGGACTCAGAAAGCCTAGGGGGAGACTCTCCTAAAGGTCTGTCTGGGGAGATGTCCGGTTCAATGGGCACATCCAGACTTTCAAAATCATATTCACACTGTTCATAATCATCCTCCCCCTCCTCTGGTTCATAAAACTCCTCTATATCATATTCTTGAACCAGTGGAACCGGACGAACCGACCTTTTGCCAGATAGTGGCGGTTCGGACGGAACCGGGGAACGCGATTGGACAATTTGGATCGCTCTGGCTATCTCTGCAGCAGTTGGAGAAGGAATTTTGGACTCCACACCTGCTGATTTTCTAGTTCTCTTCGCTGGAACTGGCTCCACTGAGTCAGCTTTTCGTTTGCCCGAGGAAGTCTCGCCCTGGTCAGAGGGCACTCCCTCCGGTTCGGTTGGCACCGAACAGGGCTAGCCATCCGGGTCAGCGGACTTTCTGGCCTCTCGTTCCCTGAGCCTACCAACTCTCTTATCTAGGGTAGCTGCAGGGAAATTCTTGCAAATCTGGCAGTCTGCATTGAGGTGGTCAAACCCCAGACAATAAACACATGTGGTGTGGTGGGTCAGCCTTGGCAAAGCTTCCCACAGACACTACAGTGTTGAAACCAGTGGGCGGTTTTCTTTTGGGTTTCTCAGACATAATGCCAGCTAACCAAAACTTGCCCTTTCACCAAAGCGATACCGGTAAGACACCATATCGGTTCCCAACACTGTCACGAAGGTAAATGGAAAAAAACCGTAATGAAATCCGTTTTTGAACCGATAAGAACCGGAACTGCACTCTAAATAGCTTTAAATGAATTTAGAAAAAGTTTTAAAACAACCTGATCGGTTCAAACCGAACCGATAAACATTTACAAGATCCACACAGAAATAAACCTGTCTATTACTTACAATACCACAGACAGAGCTTGAACCAATCGGTTTGCGGTTAAAATAATTATAATCGCGGTTGAATTTAACCGAGAAAAACACTTTTAAGCCGAGAAATGAACCGAGCAGTAGGAGGAATCTCCAGAGCGACTGTTCAGTGAGGCTGAGTAAAGAATCTGACAGTTTCAGTTTGAAATCATCCAGACAGAGCTTTTCTAACCGAGCTCACGCTCTAAGTTCCATGCATGGCATGGAAGTTAACTCTTTCACCTCCGGAGCAGTTCTAAGGCTGGGACAAACTGCAATTGTCATAATATAGCAAGACTTCATGTTGTCTGAAACACATGCCATGCTATTCGGCTCCCTTAGTAGAACAAAATCCTGCTCTGCCCCCCTTCTAATCCTCGGGGCTGATGGCTTGCCCCTGCAGATGGTTCCAGTCAGCAAGTATCTTGGCATCACTCTGGACCCCCAGCTGGACCTCTCCCAACACATCCGCAACATCTGTAAGGCCCACGAATGCCTAAACTTCGGTCTACGCCTACAGGCAAAACTGCCTCACTCCAGCTGCTCGGGTGGCCCCTAGCCAGGGTGTTCTCCTCCCCTCCCTCTGCTATGGGCTCGTGACCTTTGCCCCCCATGCCAAAGTCAATCCTCTCGAAATGGGATACAACCTACAACAGCATCTGCCGCTTTGCACTTTCTGCTCCCCCCCTTACACATTGCTGTGACCTCTACACTCGTCTCGAGTGGCTCCTCCCGGAGAAGCACCGTACCTTTGTCATAGGTAACCTCATCGACAACATAGTCAGAACATCCACCCCTGCTGCCCTTGTCCTTCCACTCCACCCAGACACTACTACCTACCATCTTAGATCACGGACGGCCCTCTCCCGTCCAGTTCCTAGGACACACTCCCTCACGGGGGATCGGGCCTTCGCCAGCTACGCCCCAAAACTATGGAATTCCTTCCCAGCCGCTACACGGGCCACCCCCTCCCACACTGTATTTAAAACTTCCCTCTGGAACTTCCTTAAGGGTTCCTCCACCTGCCCTTGCACTTCGTAGCCTCTTCCCACACTACGTCGGCACGGCGGGCCTCAGCACTCCTCTGGGACCACTGCACTTTCTTCCTGGCGACCTAGTTGCCTGCACTCCCATTGCATGTTATATCTGACTCAATTCACTTGTTTATGTATGGCCTTGCTCATGATTCCCCCAGGCCACCCGTAACCTCCCCCTGGGCTCATGTGTTGTTTTGTTTTACTACTGACTGTCATTCCTCTATGTATACTGATACTTCACGGTATGTAAAACCATACTAATCGCCCCATTGTATGTAGACACTGTATTAGTCACTTCACTGTATGTAAAAGTTGTATAAGTCACTGTACCTGTAAAAATTCAAGTCTGTAACTCTCCTGGGTCGCACCTGAAAATAGGCACATGGATGTCTAGTGTGACTTACCCGGTAAACAAAAACAAATAAATAAATAAATGCAACACCTCCGTTGGTGGTAATGAACAGCTGGAGTAGCATTGGGGGAAGGGGAGACACTGACTGGTGCTGCCCAACATCCTGCAGTGTATGGCACCCTCATTGCCTACATCCTCCAGGGGGATGAGGAAAGAAACAGTGGAAAAGAGGTCATTCCTTTTTTCCAGGGCCAAGAATAATCAAATCAGATACCTATGGGTACAAGTGACCTCACCACAGACAAACTGTTCACAATTAACAATTTCACTGACAATTATCGGTGTCAGTGGCTCAGTAGGTAGCACACTCACCTATGGGGCTGGAAGACTGAATGGTTGTGGGTTCTAGCCTCACACCAGGCACCTGGAGCAATACCCAAACCTGACATTGTAGTGTAGCATGAGGGGGTGCTGCACTGATGAAGTGCCATCCTTTGGATGAGGCACTGAATGGAGGTCCCTTCTGCCCATCTCTGGTCACTGATCCAATGGCACTTATCAACGAAGAGCAGGGAGTTTCACCAATGTCATGGGCAACATTCTCCCTGTCAATAAAACAGGCTGATGTAACCTACCTCCAGGACACACTTGGAAACAAGCTATAATAGCTTAGTGTGCCTTCCCTGGTCAAAAATTACAAATAAATAAAATTAACTACCACCTCAGTACTTTTTTTTTTTACCGAGGAGGTGCAGCATAACCTAACTAACACTAATATACTTAACATATGGACATAAGATAGCCCTTGTGACCCGTGTAAGAAGGGTCAACAACATAGAACATAGTGTCTTCACAACCCAAACCAAAAACAAGGAGTGAAGACCAACAAACAGAAAGAATAAGCCCAGGGGGTGGAGGGTGGGTGTGTGAATCAATGGAGAAGATATTCCTAGAATATCAAGAATTAAAAGTGACTACGTAATTTTAATATGTTCCAGAAATCAGTCGTCACCACTGATTCACACCAATGGGTTACAGTACCAACCTGAAATTAAAGTTCCCTGGACAGGGCAGTAGGAGCCAGAGCTCACTCAGGACAAAAGTCCATTAATGACTGTCCTGCCAAAGGAGGCATACTGCCTGGCATGAATACCCAGGACATAGTGCTTGATAAAAGCGTGCACTTTGCTCCAAGTGGCAGCCCTGCAAATATCAGCGATAGGTACAGAGTGAATCTCTGCCAAGCATGTACAACCTCTCTAGTACAGCGGGAACAAACCTGGCCCTCCAGTTTGACCTGTGCCATAGAACAGCAGTGACGGAGGCAACTGACAGTCCATGCAGAAATGTATTTGATTGTAACAGGCTGACCCACCTGATTAGAGTGAAAGGAAATGAAAAGTCGTTTAGATGGTCGGAAGTCCTTAGTTCTATTGCAGTAGAATGTGAGGGCTCTTTTAATGTCCACAGAGTGAAGGGTGTGCACGGCTTCATTCTGGAAGTTGGTATAGTAGGTAGGTAGCACTAGAGGCTGATTTAAGTAAACTCCAACAGCACCTTAGGCAAAAACTTGGAGTGAGTGCAGAGAACCACCTTGTCTCTACAGAAAACAGTATACAGAGGATCTGTGACCACTGCATGTATCTCAGAGACTCTGCAAGCAGAGGTGATGGCCACTAGAAATGCAGTTTTCAAAGTTAGAAATTTCAGGTCATATGTAGCAAATGGTTCAGAAGGCTTAGGGGTGAGCATGTCCAACACAAGGCTGAGGTCCCAGGCGGCAACAGGTTTCCTGACTGGGAGCCTTGTGTGCAAAACGCCTTTCAGGAACCTCTTAAATAGAGGCAGTTGGGCTAGACAGAAGTTCTTTTTTTTACCTTGTCTTTATTCTCCTTCCTCTCCAGCAGTAACCCATCTCTTCAGGGACCCAAAGCGACCCTGCGTTGGAGCTCCCCTGAGGTTCACCAGCCCATATGGATGCCCCGCTTCTGAACCCTGAGCACTCCGGATGACCCCCCGGCTGGAGTGGAGGAGTCTCCCTAACTCCCCCAGACCAGTAGCTGAGCGTGCACCTTGCGCTGTCCTCCTTGGGTTCCTCTGACGTCAGCACTGGGACCCGTCTACCGGCGCCACTGTGGGGGTGTTTTTCCAGTTTTTTTCCTGCCACCTGCGGGTATCAGTGCACTGGGAGGGCCAATAAGACAAAGGCACGGTGAGACGTGCCTTTGCTCTGGCCCTTGGCTGACGTCTGCCCCTCTCCACACGTCTGCTGCCTCCAACTGCACCACCAGAGTTCCCGCAGGTGGCAGTATTGCAGCGAGGTCTGCAGCACACCCTCCCCGGAGAAGGAGAGTGGCCCAGTGGGTGCTCAATTCCTCTTCCCCTGGCTGGCCCTCCAGCAAACCCTGGTTCACTACCGAACCCAGGTCACTGGTATCACAAGCAGTAGGGCTACTGCTGCGCTGGTGGGCCAGCTGGCTAGAGAGAGGTTCTGTACAGGTTTGTGGTACGCTGAAACAGCACACAAATGGACCTTAATTGTAGAGTAATGCAAGCCTGCATCAGAGATGTCCAACGACTACTCCAAAACCCTACCAGGCAGGCAACGAAATGGGTTTGTATGTGATTCAGAGCACCACACAGAAAAACTTTTCAGTTTGGCTGTGTAGGTTTTTTTGGTAGAGGGCTAACGAGCAGTCAGAAAAAGCTAAGAGATCCTCTGAGACACTTTATACCTGCCCACTTCAATCTCTTCAGGAGACAGATGTGGAGATGAAGGGAGTGCAGGTTGAGGTGAATCAGAGACCCCTGCATTGGAAGGTCTGTCCAGAGAGCAAGGGCTCTCAGAGGCTGATTGACAAATTTGTTGGGCAGAGGAAACCATATCTGCCGAGGCCAGCATGGGATGACCAAAATCCTCTTTCCCCTGTCTTCCTCCAGCTTGAGCAGTACCCTCTGAACCAGAGGAATAGAAGGAAAAGTGTACAGAAAGTGATTTGTACACTGTAGCCTGAAAGCATCCTGACAGAAAATGTCACATTCTGGATTTTGGAGGAGAACTGAGGTAGTCTGGCATTGAGTGGGGACTGGTAAAGGTCTACATCTGGGGTTCCCAAATCGTCGAACAGAGATTGCACGATGTCTGGTGCCAACGACCACTTCTGAGCATCTTCTTCTGTTTAGCTGAACTCGTCTGCTAGAAACACAGAAACATAGACTTTGATGGCAGATAAGGACCGCTTGGCCCATCTAGTCTGCTCATTCCCTACGTATTGGATAAGCTGCATATTCTAGTTAACCAACAGTCTACTTCCTCCTACCCTTTACTATAATTGTCTTATGTCTGTCCCATGCATTCTTGAATTCCCCTACTGTTTTTGACCCCACAACCTCCTCAGGAAGGTGGTTCCATGCATCCACCACCCTCTCCGTGAAAAAATACTTTCTGACGTTGCCCTAGGCCCCCCATCTTCAAACTGTGCCCCTTGTTCTTGCACATCTCCTTCTCTCAAAGATGCTCCTGTCTTGGACTTTGTTGATTCCCTTGAGGTACTTGAACGTTTCTATCATGTCCCTCTTCTCCCTCCTTTCCTCAAGTGTACATATTAATCTCTGCTAGACTATTCTGAGCCCCTGGTAGATAAACCGCTTGGATCAGAACATTCTGTTCCAGACACCATTCCCACATTCTCATCACCTTCCTGCAAAGAGGATAAGTGTGTGCTCCCCCCATTTGTTGATTTAGTACATGACAGACTTGTTGTACATATGAAGGAGGACTGTCTTGTTGCTGATGAAGTCCACCAGGGCCCAGAGAGCATAATGGACTGCTCTCATCTCCAACACATTGATGTGAAGGTGGAACTCTGTAGGGCTCCAGATTCCCTGAGTGTGGTGGCTCTGACAATGGGCTCCCCAACCCAGCAGAGACTCATCTGTGGTAACGGTTACCTGAGGCTGAGAAAAGGGAAGACCCTGGAGGAGACTGTCCTCCTGAGTCCACCATGAAAGTGACTGAAGCAGAGGCTTCGTCACCTTGATGGGATAAGACTAAGGATGCATCGCTGGCTACCACTGCATACTGAGCTTTCACTGCATTGTGCTCATGTGCAGCCGAGCCAGAGGTACCGCAAAGACAGAGGAAGCTACGAAACCTAACATGCGCTGCATGGAGAGAGCCTGAACGAACGTCTCCATGATGAATTAAGCCATCTCAAGGATGGCCTTCCATCTGTCCTCTGGAAGAAAGGCCTTTGCCCTGGTGGTGTCCAGGAAGGCTCCTGTGAAGAGAAGCTGCTGAGAGGGCTGGAGCCGAGACTTCTCATGTGTGGTAACGGTTACCTGAGGCTCTGGATGAGAAAAGGGGAAGACCTTGGAGGAGATCATCCTCCTGAGTCCACCATGCAAGTGACTGAAACAGAGGCTTTGTCACTTTGATGGGATAAGGCTGAGGATACATCCAAGGGTACTAAAGGAACTGGCTGAGGAGCTGGCAGGGCCACTGGCAGACCTATTTAATAGTTTACTAGAGACAGGCGTAGTACCGCAGTACTGGAGAACAGCACACGTAGTGCTGCTCCACAAAAGCAGTTCAACGATGACCCAGGGAATTACAGACCAGTCAGTCTGACCTCCACTGTGGGCAAGCTCATGAAGATCATACTAAAGGAAAGGTTGGTGGACTATCTAGAGGAGCATGGTCTCCAGGATGCAAGGCAGCGTGAGTTCATGGGGGGGGGGGGGGGAGAGATCGTGTCAAATCAAATCTGATTGACTTCTTTGACTGTATCACTAAGACAGTAGGAAGGGGCCAAGCAGTAGACATCCCCTATCTGATTTCAGCAAGGCCTTTGACTCTGTGCCCCACAAAAGGTTGATCAGGAAGTTGGTGGATCTCGGGGTTGGGGAAAAGATAACCAGATGGGTGGAAAACTGGTAGAAGGACAGAACCCAAAGGGTGGTTGTGGGGGGGGGGGAGTTGTCTGGCACAAGACAGGTAACCAGTGGGGTTCCGCAGGGCTTGGTGCTGGGGCCGGTGTTGTTCAATGTCTTCATCAATGACACTGGAGATGGCATTAAGGGCAGAATGTGCTTATTCGCGGAGAACACCAAGCTCTGTGGGAGAGTAGACACAGCTGACGGGATACAGGACCTACAGAAAGATCTGGAAAAGCTAGGGAGGTGGTCCAGGATCTGGCAGCTTGGCTTCAATGCCAAGAAATGCAAAGTTATGAATATTGGAGTCAAGAATCCTAGGACAGAGTACTACTTGGGTGGAGTCCAAGTATCTGCATCAGAGGAGGTGAAGGACCTGGAAGTGATGACCACTAGTGACCTGAAGCACTCCATGCAGTGCAAGAAAGCAGCAGCAAAGGCAAACAAGATGCTGGGATGCATATCTAGGGGGATCAGAAGTAGGAGAGATGAGGTTATACTGCCCTTGTACAGGTCACTGGTAAGGTCGCATCTGGAGTATAGAGTTCAGTACTGGTGCCCACACCTCAAGAAGGACATTAACCTGCTGGAGAAGGGCCAGAGGAGGGCTACAAAGATGACAGCTGGTCAGCAGGGTAAGACATACGAGGAGAGGTTGAGGGCACTGAACATGTACTCCCTGAAAGACAGGAGAGAGAGAGAGAGAGAGAGAGAGAGAGAGAGGACATGACTGGGACCTTCAAGTACTTGAAAGGGATAAACAAGGTTGATAAGGAGTGTCTCTTTAAGCTGAGTGGCAACCATAACACGAGGGGGCACAGTCTTAAGCTGGAGGGTGGGAGGTTTAGGAGGGAGGTCAGGAAGCACTTCTTCACAGAGAAAGTGGTGGACACTTGGAATGCGCTGCTAGAAGACGTAATCTCGATGAACACAGAGGACAGCTTTAAGAAAGGCTGGGACAGGTATAGGGGTAGGGCAGAGGGGGCAGGGACAGTAGTTCAAGCTGTGGACCCTGCAACATGAGCAGACTTGACAGACCAAATGACCTTCTGCTGGCTTCTTCATATGTTCTCTAGATTTAACAGGACTCCCATGGAGTTCAAGAACTATGAGGCTGCAGACACTGTTCATTCCATCTCCTGCCTGGATGGAGTGGCTATCAACAAGTCATCCAGATAGGGAAAAACCTGGAGTACGAGCTTTCAAAGGTGAGCTGCGAGAATAGCAAAGCACTTTGTAAAGACTTACGGAGCTAATGATAGCCCAGAGAGCAGGAACAGGAACTGGAAATGCTGTCCTAGAACCACAAAGCAGAGAAACTTCTGGTGGCTGGGGTGGACCAGGATATGCTGGTAGGCATCCTGCATGTCCAGGGAAGCCAACCAATCCAGCAGCTTGAGGGGTGGTAGCAGGGTCCCTAGGGAGATCATTTTGAATTTCTCATGCTGCATGACCTTGTTCAGTTTCTTGAGGTCGAGAATGGGGCACATACCCCCGACATTTTCAGAATGAGAAAATAATGGAAGTAGAAGCCTGTGTTGCACTCTGTCTCCAGCACTACTTCCATTGCCCTGTTGCTCAAGAGGCCCACAGTGTTCTTTGTGAGAAGCTCTGACATGTGAGCTGAAGGAGGGGGTTGCTTTCTAGGTGGTTAACACAGAGGGAGTTCTGAAAAGTTCATCAATCCCTCCCAGATGATACTGAGAGTACACTTGTCTGTACTAATGGATTCCAGTGATGGTAAAACTGAGTTAGACACCCTCCACCAGAGAGGAGAGATCTGCCTCGGGCAGCTGAGGCAAGACTGGAGCTGGAATTTCAGAGAGTGGCACTGGTCATTTCAGGGCCTGTGCCTTCAGTTGCACTTTCTTCTGCAGCTAGGGAGGCTGGGACATGACTTGAGCTCCCTTGCTTTGCAGATTCTTGCAGCAGCAGAATGCGAGGCAGCATCAAAGGCGTCCACAGCTGCCTTCAACTGATGACTGTTTGACTTAATGCCATGGGTGACAGTCTGAAGTATCATATGCTTAGTCTCTGACTCAGGCAAGGACTCTGCAAGAAACTTAAGAGAAGTCCAAAGAGCATACTCACACTTGTAGAAATATCCCTTGTAGATGGCTATCCTCATGCTAAGGGTAGCAGCAGTGAATGCCTTTTTACCCATCATGTCTATCTTGTGCGACTTTACTGATGGGATTTATTTATTTATTTAGCTTTTGTTGACCAGGTAAGTGCACTAGACAAATCCTGCCTATTTTCAGGCACGATCTGGGGGAGGGGGATACAGATGAATACCAACTGACCTTGAACCAGATTAAGCTGTTGGTGGTGTTTTTACTGAATGAGGGAAATTTGGCCAGGACACCAGGGAACCCTACTCTTTTTCGATAAGTGCCATGGGATCTTTAACATCCACCTTAACTACCACCAATCCAGGCAGATGGGACCTCAGTTTAACGTCTCATCCGAAAGACGGCACCTCAGAAGTGCAGCACCCCTCTCATGCTGCACTACAGTGTCAGTACTGGGATATTAACCTAAGTGCCAGATGTGGGAACTGAACCCACAGCTCTCTGATCTCCCAGTCTCAGAGGCAAGTGTGCTACCTACTGAGCCACTGACACTGACACGTGACCTCCTGAAGGAGGATGGCCTTGTCATTCCCAGCCAAAATGACAATCTTGTCTGCTATAGGCTTGGAAGCAAGGATAGGTCTGTCCTTGGGGACAGTATACCTACAGTCTATTTGCCTACAGAGAGGAAAGATGCAGGCCTAGCCCATACTGTATCTGAGAGAGTCTCAAACACAGAGGGAATAGGTGGTTATGAGATTAACCGGCATGGTGGAAACACTGTGCCACACCAATCGGAAACACTTCACCGGGTCAATGGCAGAAGACTCAACAGCATGAGTTGTGTACAGGCTGCGGAGAGAATGAAAAGAAAGATCCTCCTGTGGAACAGGAGAAGGACCTGGGGTTGAATTATCCAGGCTATAGAAAGAGTAATTTTCACTGCCCTCAGAAATAATGAGTTCGGGGTCAGACTCGTCCACCTCCAGATCCTCTCTGGGAAGGGAGCTGGAAGAGAGGTGGACCCAAGGTTCCCTAACTCAGCTCTTGAAGTTGGTAAGACAGGTGACACTGGCAGAGAAGGAGCCAGCACCGGTCCCAGCAAAAGGGAAGCTAGCACCAGCACCGGCCCTCGCAAAAGGGGAGCTGATGCTGGAGACGGCGTCACAAAAGAGATTTGGCCTGGCACTGAGGGCTCTCAGTACCAGGGGTGGCACCAGATGCGGCACCAAGCACGGCACCGGAACAGATCCCAAAGGGCATGATCCGTCGAAGGTCCAGCTGGCACAGGAGTGACTGACAAAGGTACCTGGGCCAGTCCCAAAACAGTGATACTACAAGGGGGTGCATCCAGTGGAACAGGCATCAATGGCGTCACCAGCAAGGACCGAGAGGTCGTTGATAGAGCTAAATGCCCTACCTGACTGTGGGTCCAATGCCCCCAGCCCCGAGGGGCCTGGGGCTGGCTCTGCAAGAAGGGGCAAATGAGTCAGACACTGTATCCACTGCTCCATAAGAGCTACCCAGTGATGAAACTGTCCACCGGACTTCCCGCAGGAAGATAGGGAGGGACTCCGGGTCAGAGACCTCGAGCACCCACAAGCAGAAACCATCAGAGACACCGATGGCACTGGGGAAGACCTCCTGCTCCAAGGCAACAAAGATCTCGTGGTAGACCTACCACAGGGTGACCTAAAGTGGTACCGTTTCTTCCCCTTCTGGCAGGAAGAGGTAGAACTCGGTCGAATGGTGCCAGGTCCCTGAGTGGGATCGGGAACAGGCACACTTCTATTTGTGTTTATGGAAGGGATGGCCTCTCTCCTGAACACAGGACCGCCTATCGTCAGAACCCTCCCTTGCCGAGGGAAGTCGACAATGCTGGAGCAGCATGCCTGAGGTGGCTCCCTACTATCACCATCGCAGTCCAGGGCTTTCAACCATTGCTCAGCGGGGCTGACAGAAAAATGTAAATTAGTTACTAAACTGACACAAAAACCCAACAAACACTAGCTTTAAACACTAAAACTGAAAATAACTGAATGCTGTTGTCAAATAGACGTGAAATTCTGACTCCCTGTGGGTGAGCAGCGTTGTTACTGAAACACACTTGATGGCGGGAAAAAAGGAACTGAGGTGGTTGAGGACCGGTGCCAAGGTAAGCTATGCAGTGGGAACTAGTCTCGTGCTGCCACACATGCACGCAACCTACCTCAGCGCTGGCCCTCCTGATAAATTCTGGCTCCCGAAGGGTCCTTGCGCCTCCGTCTCAGAAAACATTGGTGTGAATCAATGATGAAGATTGATTCCTGTAAGATCTCTCCCTTCCCCCTGCTTTAGACAGGCAGCACTTCTGCAAAAGCCACTGAACGTGCTACCTGCCTAAGGCATCTCCCCAGCTCCATGAACTCCCCCTGCATTATCCCAACTCCATTCCTAGCCATGTCCTATCTAACCTTCCCTCTTCTGGGTTATAGGTGCCATGAATAGTGCAGCATGTTTGTTTAGCATGGCATGAAATTAATAGCCTCTTTAACAGCTTTCTACCCCGAGACTGAAACAACCATCTAATATGCCATCAAGGCAGAGTTACACTGTATACAAAAGAATTAGTGCAACAGAAAGAACTGGTATTGTTTCATACTAATAAACTCATATGCTAACAGCCTGGATAATGATAAGCAATGTGCTACTACTTCTTAAGTAAGTTCACCAAAATTCCAAATGTTCATGTAACCCCTAGATGGCGCTATCCCAGGGGCTACTACCCCTGCCTGATTTGCCACTAACAGGTTGAGGGGCCTGGATCCAATGGCGGGTGCCTCCACCCAGAGGTCAGGGTTTGCAATAGTTAAACTAACTTGGTCACAGCCCTCTGGGACACTGCAACCCCCCTTTCTTCCCACTACTGGCCCACACAATATATCAGAATTACCTTCACAGTATACACTTACCCCAGGTCTGGTTCCGGCACTGGGACCTCCTGTGAAATGAGATACAGTGCAACAATCACAGTATAGTACTTTAACATAGACAAATACCTCAGGCAGTATAACTTTGCTGAAACAAGCAGCTCTGATTTATTTAGGGGGATATAACAAGGACAGGGGGAAATCAGGTTAATTAGCTTATCACTCTAATAATCTACCTATGGCTCTGTGCACAGGCCTATCCCTATCAGTTACTGTCCCTGGGTACCCAAGCCCTAGTGGCTAGTCCAAACCGTGGCAGCTGGTAGGGGCCCTTTCACACAGAGAAAAGGAGAATTAAACAGTCAGCAGTACAGTAATTCCATTTGAATTTAATGTGGCAATTCAACAGGGAGCGACCCTGAATTAGTACTCACGACCTCCAAATAAGATAGGGTCCTTCAATGTCAGCAGGGCTCACTTGAGGTACACAAACCTCTTCACACATCCATATAAAAGAAAGCACTATACCAGGCAGGCTGCATCTGTATCCCGATCACAATTACTGCACAATACCCGGGAGAACACACAGCAGATTCAGTTCCTGACAGACCGAGTGCAATTTTCAGCAATTCCTCCAGTCTTCTACAGGGTGAGCCTGGTTTCTACTCTTCAGAGATCCTTTGATTCTTTTCACAGGACAGGATTCAGTCCTAACAAGCTGTTACACAAGCTGCAGACGGAACTCTGGGCCTTACACGTTTTTGACTAAAACTGCACACTGAAAAAGCACAGGGCTCCTTCCTTCTTCACTGCAAAGCTCAACTGAAACTCCAACCGACAAAACCGAGCACTTCCTTTGAGTTCCTCCCAGTTCTTGACTGGATTGGCTGTCACTCACAATAGACTGCTGCTGTTGGTCCAAAAGGCACTGAAGTCTAAACTACATCTCCCAGAGTCACTGCCCATACAATCCTCTTGTGGCTGGCTCAGATTATGAGTCCAAGTTCTGATTCGTCCAAGGCACCATTTTAGAGCTAGCTTACCCCACACTGATTGGTCCAGTTCAGCAGTTCAAAACTAGAATGGGGAACTAGCAGACACAGTTCTGACTGCAAAGAAAGCAGGTTAGACAAACTGTAATTTCATTATTACTCTAAATAATTTCTGGCAAACAGTTACATCTTTCAGATAGGTTCCCTTTGCACTCCCTAGTGACTGCAAAAATGAAGTGAATTGGCAGCAGCTCGAGTGGTACTCAGAGAAGCACACAGTCCCCCCATACAAACTAATTATGTCTGCAAGCAGACAGCTCTTAAAGAGACAGTACCAGAGGCTCTAAAAACACTCACTGATAAATGGCTTAAATGCCAAACACCATTCAGGCTTGGAGCATTCAAGCAAGCTCCTGGAAGTCTTTTGGGAACCCCCATTTGCAGGGGGGGTTACATTCAATTTAACATGCAATAATCCACAGTGCTGTATGTTCTAAGCTGCAGAAGTGGGAAAGTGAGACAACGAAAATAAACTGTTTACTCACCACTCTGAAGCACTGAACATTTTAACTTTTTAACATTCAAGCCTGCATGCTTCAAGTACATGCAGTATATTATTCAGCAGATTTAAAGAGCAACTCTGTACTTCAGCATGTGAGTTCATAAATACGATGTTTCAGCTGTTACAGTTTACTAGAGAATACATTTTTTTCCATTTTCAATGTTTCTTTCCAAGATTTACAACACATCCTGGCAGTCCATCTAAAACATCTGTATAAAACACATTTGAAAACATTTGCCTCTCCCTGTTAATCTCACAATGTCTTTGTTTATGATATCATAGCGCTTACCATAGGAGCACACTGTGATGTCACAAACAGCAGTTGTGTGGTTAGTAGGGGACAGTCAGGTACTTTTTTTTTAACTTTATGTTTATTGTTTTAAAACATTAACATACAGTTTATGTTCGAAAATCGAGCATTCAGTAAAATAATAATACTGAGATAGGTGAGGGTGCCATCCCTCTTAATACATGCAAATAAAAGCAGCTCGGTGCAATAAAGATACATCTTAGTTGAGGGGAATACAATGTGATAACATTACGATTACGTATTCTCTTTCATTGCCATGTACATTTGCCCATGAGGGGCATGGATATTTATATAGTCAGTTTCAACCAAAAATAGTAGAATTCTCCCCCTCTTAAACCTAGAGGAAAATGAGATATGACCAAGCCTTCTTCGTGTTAAGTTGTACTGAAAGCAGTACGAAAATTCTAGATCTAATTCTAGCTTGAACAATTTACAGAACTCTGCATGGTATAAAACATTAAAGGAGAAGTCCACCCAAAACTTGAAAAAATATATATGCTGTGCAGAGTGTTTTAATTTGTACATGAAGTTCTAGTGTTTCCTTTCCTCTGACTGGTATTAGGAGTTTTTCCCAAATTAGCCTGCTAGCTTTACGGAAATTTTACGATCCCTAGAGATCGCCATATGAATATTCCTTTGTTCTACAATGCACCTTGTTTCATGTGACGGTGATCTAGCAGAGACCATAAATCCACCAGAAAGCATTGCTTTACAATCAGTTCACAACAGTAGAGATGGCTATGTTTTAAAATCTGTAGAATTCAGCTTGGTGACCACCCCTATCATAAAGGTCTTACTGTTTTGAAAAACTTTGCTGCTGGTAATTTTTGTGCAGCTTGTAAAACTTCCAAGATATTTAGTTTGTTTGGCATGTGTGTGCTGAATGTTGGGTCTCTCTTGTGGGACAAGAAATACAATTAAGCTGTCAGGGATGAAGATCCCCAGGGGTCGTAAAACTAGCATAAAGCTAGCAGGCTAATTTAGGAAAAACTCCTAATACCAGTCAGAGGGAAGGAAACACTAGAACGTCACATACAAATTAAAACACTGCACAACATATATTTTTTCAAGTTTTAGGTGGACTTCTCCTTTAAACAGTATAAAACATTAACCAAGGAGCTTAATAGAGATAGTCTACAGAGTCAAAATGCAGGTGTGGTGGCAGGCCACCCCAGGCAGATGGGCTAACTAGAAATTAAAGGAGAACTCAATGTTAAAATCAGAAAAAGATATATAGTAGTCTTTTTTTCTGTGTTCTAACCAGTTCCCAGTGTTTTCTTTTCCTCTGGCTGTGAGAGATGTTTTTTCTAACTTTCCCCAACTGTTTTATTGCCCTTGGAGGTTGCCATTCTGGTTTCTTTTATGGCCTCTAGTCTTCCCAGAGTGCCCTTTGTCGTGATGCCTAATTGCCCCTGCAGAAAGCCAGTGTCTTGTTACAGGGTCTGTCACAGCTCAACCACAGAGAAAATACTTCTTCCAGAGAAGACACACTACTAGATTTTGTGTGAGTGTAATTATTATTATTTTTTGATATCAGTACCTTGTCCTGCTATGTTCTGCTGTGTGTGTGTGTGTGTGTGTTTGAATCATGTCACAGTTTACTCTATTCCTCTCAGTCACTTTCAGTTTTTGCACCAGTACTAAGTAGCAAAAAATGAACATCACCTTATAGGTTGTAACACAGCAGGACAAGGTACTAATGTCAAAAAATAATAATGATTACACTCACCCAATATCTAGCAGTGTGACTTCTCTCAAAGAAGTATTATCTTTGTGGCTGAGCTGTGACAGACCCTACATAGAAACACAGAAGTTGACGGCAGATAAGGACCGCTAAGACCATCCAGTCTGCCCATTTCTTTTTCTACCTTATAAATGTGCCATTGGCCTTTGCTCTGTCAGTGGCCTATCTATTCATACTCATTTGTATTGCTCCCTTATGCCTATCCCATGCCTGTTTAAAGCCCTGCACTGTATTCATAGCCACTTCTTGAGGTAAGCCATTCCATGCATCCACCACCCTTTCTGTGAAAAAGAATTTCCTCACATTCCCCCTTAATTGGCCCTCCTCTAATCTCATGCTGTGTCCTTTTGTCCTGCTATTTTTCTTATATTTAAACATGTTAGACTCTTTCACCTTGTTAATGCCCTTAAGGTGTTTGAATGCTTCGATCATATCACCTCTCTCCCTCCTTTGCTCAAGGGTATACATATTGAGCTCTGTTAATCTGTCCTCATATGTCTTCTGATGCAGTCCCTGCACCATTTTGGTTGCCCTTCTCTGGACTGACTCAATTTGGTTAATGTCCTTGTGAAGGTGTGGCCTTCAATACTGCATACAGTACTCCAGATGGGGCCTAACCAGTGTCTTGTAAAGAGGGATTATTACCTCCCTCTTACGACTTGTGATACCCCTACTAATACACCCTAACACCCCCCTAGCCTTACCTACTGCTTTAGAGGTCTGCTTGGATGATTTCGGTCATCAGTGATGATGATGCCCAAGTCTCTTTCTTCCTTTGTGACTGCTAGCAACTCCCCTCCCAGCCTATAGGTGGCTTCAGGGTTTCTCTTCCTATGTGCATGATCTTGCACTTCTTTGCATTAAATCCCAGTTGCCACTCTTCCGACCATTTTGCTAGTTTATCCAGGTCTCTTCTCATTCTGCCCACCCCATCTGGATCATCTACTCTGTTGCAGATCTTGGTGTCACCTGCAAACAGACAAGCCTTACCCTCTAGTCCATCTACAAGGTCACTAATGAAGATGTTGAAGAGGACTGGCCCCAGGACTGATCCCTGAGGTACCCCACTTGTGACTTGCATCTCTTCTGACTGTATACCATTTACCACCACACTCTGTTTTCTGCCCGTCAACCAGTTTGCCACCCACTTGACCAACTTCTGACCCACCCCAAGCCTGCCCAGCTTATTTATCAATCTTCTATGTGGAACAGTGTCAAAAGCTTTGCTGAAGTCAAGGTAGGCAACATCAACTGCTCCCCCTTGGTCCACCACTCTGGTTACCCAGTCAAAGAAATCTATGAGATTAGTTTGACAGGACCTTCCTTTTGTAAACCCATGCTGTCTTGGATCCTGTGCACCTATGGATTCCAGGTGTTGCACTATCCTTTCCTTAAGAGTGCCTCCATAATCTTGCCCACTACTGAGGTAAGACTGACTGGTCTGTAGTTCCCTGCCTCCTCCTGCTACCATTCTTGTGGGCGGGATCACATGAGCCCTTCTCCAGTCTTCTGGGACCTCTCCTGTGCTCAGAGACTCACTAAACAGTTCTGCTAATGGCTCTGCTAGTTCCACCTTTAGCTCCTTAAGTACCCTGGAATGTATGCCATCAGGTCCCATTGCCTTATCCACCCTGAGCTTAGCAAGCTCTTGTAGGACCCTTTCTTTTGTGAAGGGAGTAGTGCTCACCTCCCTCCCCCCTGTGTCCATGATGCTGAGCTGTGGGCCCTGCCCTACCTTCTCTTCAGTAAATACTGAACAAAAGTATCTATTTAGGATAGATGCCTTTACAGGGTCCTCCTCCTCACATGCTCCCTTTTCCCCATTAAGCTTAGCAATACCCCCTCTGGACTTTCTCCTTTCACTAATGTATCTATAGAAAGTCTTGTCACCTTCTTTTACTGTTCGTGCTAGTGTTTCCTCAGTTTGGGACTTTGCCTGCATTACTGCCTTCCCTGCTTCCCTTAGGGCAGTTTGGTCTGCCTCCCTATCTTCATCCCGCTGTGTTCCCTTATATTTCCTGAAGGCCAGCCTTTTGGCTCTGACCTTTTCTGCTACTGTATTTGAGAACCAAAGTGATTTCCTTCTTCTTTTGCACTTCCTTTTCTGTCTAACACAATGGGATGTTGCTTCAAGTATTGCATCCTTAATGCTTGCCCACTTTGCCTGTACCCCCTTACCTGTGTTTCTTTCTGCCAGGGCTAGCTTAACTCTGTTGGCCATCTTATCAAAGTCAGCTCCTCTGAAGACCCTGATAAATCTAAGGGCACAGTTACATCACTGTCACATGAGCCAGGGTGCATCGTAGGAGAAAGAAAGCCAATAAACCTATTTGTGATGGAGATCCCCAGGGGTCGTAAAACTACCATACAGCTAGCAGGCTAATTTAGGAAAAACTCCTAATAGCAGACAGAGGGAAGGACACACTAGGATTTAACATACATATCAAAACACTCTACATAACATATGTTTTTGCACATTCTGGGTGGACTTCTCCTTTAAGAGTGTAAATGTTAATAACAATATTCAGCCCTACCTGGCGACACGCCATTTACCCACCACACTGCCCTCCAAGAATGACGGAAAGATAATATCCACCGAATGATAGTCAGGCCTCCTCATCTTCAGAGGACAAGGAATCTGAAAGTTCTGCAGAAGCAGGAGGGGGCTTCGTATTTTTCTGGGCCCATTTTAGTGCATCCCCTGAGTCAGTAAAAATGTATACCTTCCCCTCATTTACGAGCCTCAATCTAGCCAGGAAAACTATGCCATGGGGGATCTTGTCTTCCCTTAACATAGCACGCACTCCATCAAAACGTTTTTTGCGCTGCCGGGTTGCATAGCTCAGGTCTGGGTACAACTGGACCTGATGTCCATCCTGAAGCAGTGGCCCCTTTTGTCTGGCGAGAGCCAAAAGGAAGTCCCTCATTCCCTCTCCGTCCGTGACCATCACTACAGCCCGTGGCACCTCCGGATCCTCAGGTCTTCCACATGAAGTCACCCAATAAGCTTTCTGAATTAGAATCGGGCAATTCAGTACATTATCCCCCAGTTGTTGCTTCAGCCAGTCCAGCAGAAATAGGGGTACATGGTCCCCTTCACTTCTTTACGGCATACCAATCAGCCGAATATTTGATGATCGCGCCTGGTTTTCCAGTGTCTTCAGACACGATCGTAGCTGGTGGTTCTCCTTCGTGAGGGAAATAGCCATATTCAAGGCTGCATCTGCCCGTTTCCCGGCTTCAACCATAGAGGACTGAATATGTTCTATATTTGATTCCAGAACAACCACCCGATTAGTGAGGGTATCAAACTTTCCATCCAGGCCCGACACTGACTGTATCGGACGACTGATTTGAATTCCGAGGGACTGATGCATTTCTTTTGCAGCCTCTGAAGGTGGGTCAGGTGCTCTCCCTTGCGCTACTCTCAAGTTCTGTGCTCCGGGAGCTAATTTCTGTCTTGCCCCTTCCGACTGCAGCTTATTTTTCTTGATTTTTGTGATGAGGATATCTTCCCCTACTGACTCCTTGGTTTAGGAATTCAAACTTTGCTCAAAAGGAGTATTTTATTTTAATTTTATATCTCAAGGTAAAGAGCTCTGCATTCAGGCTACCAGTTGATTGGGCTCCACAGTGCCCCTGAGTCAGGTACTTTTGAAAGACTGAAATAATTGCTGTGTTGTCTATAATATTTAGTAGATCAGCAGCAGGTGAAAATAAATAAAAATACAAATAACTAGAAAACAATAACATTAAAACATAACTGGTGTAAATCTAGAGATTTTAAGCTTTTTAATATAATATAAAGTTGCTCTTTAACATGTAGAAACTATTCCCTTCTGAAAAGGAATTTGGGTAGAACAACAAAAAGTGCAACAGTACAGTTACTCAGGTTCAGAACGGTGGCCATCTTGGAAGACCATTTCCCTGCATCTTCGGGATCCATAAAGACATATACTTTGTTTTTGTGTATGTAACCCCTAGATGGCGCTATCCCAGGGGCTACTACCCCTGCCTGATTTGCCACTAACAGGTTGAGGGGCCTGGATCCAATGGCGGGTGCCTCCACCCAGAGGTCAGGGTTTGCAATAGTTAAACTAACTTGGTCACAGCCCTCTGGGACACTGCAACCCCCCTTTCTTCCCACTAGTGGCCCACACAATATATCAAATTACCTCACAGTATACACTTACCCCAGGTCTGGTTCCGCACTGGGACCTCCTGTGAAATGAGATACAGTGCAACAATCACAGTACAGTACTTTAACATAGACAAATACCTCAGGCAGTATAACTTTGCTGAAACAAGCAGCTCTGATTTATTTAGGGGATATAACAAGGACAGGGAAATCAGGTTAATTAGCTTATCACTCTAATAATCTACCTATGGCTCTGTGCACAGGCCTATCCCTATCAGTTACTGTCCCTGGGTACCCAAGCCCTAGTGGCTAGTCCAAACCGTGGCAGCTGGTAGGGGCCTTTCACACAGAGAAAAGGAGAATTAAACAGTCAGCAGTACAGTAATTCCATTTGGATTTAATGTGGCAATTCAACAGGGAGCAACCCTGAATTAGTACTCACGACCTCCAAATAAGATAGGGTCCTTCAATGTCAGCAGGGCTCACTTGAGGTACACAAACCTCTTCACACATCCATATAAAAGTACTATACCAGGCAGGCTGCATCTGTATCCGATCATAATTACTGCACAATACCAGGAGACACACAGCAGATTCAGTTCCTGACAGACGAGTGCAATTTTCAGCAATTCTTCCAGTCTTCTACAGGGTGAGCCTGGTTTCTACTCTTCAGAGATCCTTTGATTCTTTTCACAGGGCGGAGTTCAGTCCTAACAAGCTGTTACACAAGCTGCAGACCGAACTCTGGGCCTTACACACGTTTTTGACTAAAACTGCACACTGAAAAGCACAGGGCTCCTTCCTTCTTCACTGCCAAAGCTCAACTGAACTCCAACTGACGAACCGGGCACTTCCTTTGAGTTCCTCCAGTTCTTGACTGGATTGGCTGTCTCACAATAGACTGCTGCTGTTGGTCCAAAAGGCACTGAAGTCTAAACTACATCTCCCAGAGTCACTGCCCATACAATCCTCTTGTGGCTGGCTCAGATTATGAGTCCAAGTTCTGATTCGATCCAAGGCATCATTTTAGAGCTAGCTACCCACACTGATTGGTCCAGTTCAGCAGTTCAAAACTAGAATGGGGAACTAGCAGACAGTTCTGACTGCAAAGAAAGCAGGTTAGACAAACTGTAATTTCATTATTACTCTAAATAATTTCTGGCAAACAGTTACATCTTTCAGATAGGTTCCTTGCACTCCTAGTGACTGCAAAATAGAAGTGAATTGGCAGCAGCTCGAGTGGTACTCAGAGAAGCACACAGTCCCCCATACAAACTAATTATGTCTGCAAGCAGACAGCTCTTAAAGAGACAGTACCAGAGGCTCTAAAACACTCACTGATAAATGGCTTAAATGCCAAACACCATTCAGGCTTGGAGCATTCAAGCAAGCTCCTGGAGAATCTTTTGGGAACCCCATTTGCGGGGGTTACACCTTCCTGGCCTGGAAGCTTGGCGATCGCGTCAAGCAAGTACTAAGTTTCAACTGCAACCATATACATTTGCATTAGGCGCTATATGTAATCATCAGTCAATATATCATTTTACCAAGAACACATTTCTGAAACATTGCAGTACGTCACTCTTTACACAGTATTACATACACATTGTACCATAACTCAAGTCATACCTCTTGTACATGAAACCTGAAGAGAGGGGCCTTCCCTATCAGTTACCTTGGGGCTGGATGGGGGCAAGGCACCATACTTAGAGGGCAAACACAAGTAACTTGAGTTAGCACTGATGCTCAGTTTGGGCAATGAGCTCGGGGACACATACTCCTTTATGGACAACATTGAGAGGCAAGTCCACAGGCCTCCCAAGTGAATCATAACTGAGGTGCACCACAGGCTTTACAGCTCGACCAGTCTTTCTAGGGGAACTGTTATAGTCTCTGCACTCTGAGCCTCATTTTCAGCATTGTCCTCACTTGTCAGGGAGTCTCCATGGGGTAGAGAGCTAGAACCTGGGGCACTTTCAGCTCCAGGAGTTACAGTTTCTGAGTCCACAACATTTGGCTCGCATGGAGAGCTTTCGGACACTGGCAGTGGACTGTCAGGGCACTCAAAATACTCTTCTTGTTCGGTGTATCACCAGTCTGCCCCAATCTATCATTTCCTCCTCAAAGCTCAAACAGTTCAACCATGCACAATGATTCCATTTCATCTGATCTGATGCTTTGCACTTCACTTTCTGAGAGCATTGGCTCCAGGGATGAAGCTGGGGCTTAGACAGTCCAGAAGGCCCAGCTTTGTCTCCAGTATTGACTAGGGATTGCCCCAAACAATTGACTCAGTTCAGAAGAAGGATAGTATTCAAAGTCACTCTCACTTTCTTCCGATATGGACTGGACAGTCATGCTCAACTGGGACTTGTGGAGGGAACACTTTAACTTTGCTTCTGTAGGTGCAGACTTTCTTGATCTTTTCTTAGCAGCAGCTCTAGTCACTGGTCCAGAGGGGCATCTTCTAGGGCTCAGACTCAATTAAGATTTGTCCAATGGGCAGTAAATGATTTCTATGCATTGTTTTTACATCTTTTGAATTATTCTCAGGCCTTACTTTGTACACTGGCAGATCATCTAGTTTGCCCACTACAATGTGAGGGAGATGGTGCCATCTGTCAGCAATCTTGTGCTTGCCATGCAGTCCCAGATTTCTTAGCAATACCCGATCTCCCTCCTGGAGTTCCTGTGCTTTCACCTTTTATCATACCTTTCTTTGTTGGCAGATTTCTTTTGGCAGCCATGGTTTGAGCCAGTTAGTACGCATGAGTTAGCTGGGCCTTTAACTTTTGCACATACTGTAAATAGTTGTCAGCTTGAACCCCATCAGGAGAGACCCCAAAACACACATCTACTGGTAGTCGAGCTTCTCTTCCAAACATCAGGCGGTAGGGGAGAATCCAGTGGCATCACTTTTGGTGCAGTTATAAGCATGTACCAGGGTGCTAATTTGTTGCTCCATCTAGGCTTGTCCTTTGGGTGCAGGGTGCCTAGCATATCTAGCAAAGTGCGGTTGAACGTTCAGGCTGTGGGTCCCTGGGGTGGTAAGGAGTGGTTCTGGACTTTCCTGCTCCCACAGAAACATCTCTTTGATCAGACGACTCTCAAAGTCTCTCCCTTGATCAGAATGGATTCTTTGGGAGCCCCATAGTGAACAAAAAGTTTTCACAAGTACTTTGGCTACAGTGGATGCTTTCTGGTCTTTGGTAGGAAAGCTTGGGCATATCTCGTGAAATGGTCAGTGACCACCAGCACATTACTGATATTTCTTTGATCTGACTCCAAACTCAGAAAATCAATACAGACCAGCTCCATGGGTGCACTGGTGGTGATGTTAACAAGGGGCAGCCCTCTGGGGCAAAGCTTTCCTCTGTAAGCAGCGACTACAAGTTCGAATGTGTTGCTCCACATCAGCCCCATCTTAGGCCAATAGAATCTGGATCTCACCAAGTCAAGTGTTCTGTCTATACCAAGGTGCCCCATGTGGTTGTGCAAGGACCTCAATACTGAGTCTCGGAAGGCAGTGGGCAGCACTAGTTGTTGTTTGTCTACTTGTCCCCTCTGTCTACTGTTTCTCTGTATAACAGTTTATTGATCAGTTTCAACTAGGACCTTCTTTGTATAATCAGTGCAGTTCTCAAATCAGTGGAGGCGTAATTTGGACACATCTTTTCCTGCATAGAGGGCTTCTAAAGCTGCTTTGATCATGGGATCGCGGGATTGAGCCGCCGAATACTGTCATTGTCCAGCTGAGGCGGTGCACCAATGTCTATTGCAGAAAAGTGGCAATAAGCAGCAGGTATGCAATTCTCAGAGGCTCCCAAGCAATCCACCATGCAGTCCACTGCGTCCGTGGACATTGTTCCTTCCTGTCAAACTTCCGGCAGAGTGCCCGAATGTCAGGTTCTGCCAGTCGGACCCAATCATTCTGAGGGAACAGGCCTCGGGAGAGAGCATCAGCATCTATGTGGTTCAGACCTGCTCGGTATTCGAGGCATAGTCATATGTAGATAATGCAGAAAGCCACCTATGGCCAGTGGCATCCAACTTAGCTGAGGTCTGCACATAGGTCAAAGAGTTATTGTCAGTTTTACTAGTATTTTAGCCCCATACAAGTACTCATGGAATTGGTCAACAATAGCCCACTTCAAAGCTAGGAACTCTAACTTATGTACAGGATAGTTCTTTTCGGATGGGGTCAGGCTTCTACTGGCAAAGGCCACTGGTCTCAGGCCATTCTCGTGCTCTTGGTACAACACAGCCCCCAACCCTTGCAAGCTAGCATCTGTTGTGCAGGACGTAAGGTTTCTTGGATCGGCATAGGCCAGCACTGGAGCATGGGTAAGTTGATATATGATCTCATGAAAAGCAGTCTCACAATCAGAGTCCAGCGGGCCCAAATACTTCACTCGGATGAAAATACACTCTTTCAGTCTTGAGGGATGCTGACTTTTGGTATTTTTGTGGGTTGGGGATACCCTTGAGTAAGGTTAAGTAAAGGCGGATCACTCTTGAATAGTCCTTGATGAGCGCCGATAATAACCACAGAATCAGGAATCTTTGCAGTTCTTTTTAGATTTTTGGGCTGTGGCCAGGTGGTCAAAGGCCTCAACTTTGCTGGTCGGTCTCTATTCCTCGGTGGATACTATGTGTCCCATATACTTTACTGATGTTTGAAAAATTGACACTTATCAATGGACAGTTTAAGGCCAAAGTCCTCCAGTCGGTCCAATACCTTAAATAATCTGCTCTCATGTTCCTCCAGTGAGCTGCCAAACACAATAACATCATCTAGGTATACCAGGCACTCTAGTAAGTTCATGTCCCCACTGCACGCTCCATCAATCGTTGAAAAGTGGCTGGGGCACCTGAAATCCTTGAGGCATCCTCATGAATTCATAGAAGCAAGCGGACAGATAAAGGCTGTCTTTTCACGGTCCTCTGGGGCCGACGGGATCTGATAGTACCCTGCGGAGATCCAGCACAGAGAACCACTTGCTCCCGTTTAGGCAGTCCAAAGCATCCAGAATCACGGGGCATTGTGTACTGATCAGGGGTAGTCCGCGGTTTAAGGTGCGATAATCACACACATCCTTACTGTTCCATTCTTTTCCTCACTACCACAATGGGAAGCATAAGGGCTTCTGATTCTTGTAATACCAGCAGCTAACAACATCTCTTGATACCGTCTCCACATCATCTATGTCAACTTAGGTACCAGCGTGATCGAGACCTCTCACGAAATAGTCTTTTCGTCATGCAGCGGATATTGTGCTCAACTCCTTGCACATCCTACATCCCATTCCTTTAAAGAAAACACCACAGGTCTCTCTGGGCAAGCTTCTCACTGATCTTCACTTTCCATTCAGCTGGCAGCGGTGGTCACGAAATCAAACAAGTCAGGCGTTACTCTGTCATTCTTCCTTGAACTCTTTGCTGCTGGGTAGCACTGCAGTGTCTGCACAATGCACATTAGCCAGGATGCAACCTCTGTTTACCTCGAATGTCTCTTTCAGACACATTATGAACTTGGACCATTACCCTTCTGGCATAAGCATGGGCTCTAGCGGGCAAAATCCAGAAGCTTACAGCCAGCAGTCCTCTGGCAATTTTTTTTCCATCGCCTGGTGCATCCAACATTAATATTTTATTCTTAACATCCTTTCTGATACTGGACCTCTCCCTGTAAGGTACACTGGGCATTTGGCGCCAGGATCAGAGACTCAGGATCCTTCTTCCACACAATTCCGACCGGTTCCTCTGGTTCTGTTTTTCAGCATCTCTCTGTGCCTCATAGGCCTTCTTAATTAAAGCCGGAACTCTTAAAGCTCTACTAGTCTTTGGACCCTGTTTTCTCTGCTACAACTGTGCCAGCCTTCGAACATATGAGCATTTGTTCCAATCAACAAAGGGACACCATCATACAGTCCAGTAGGGACACACTGAGCTAGGGTCTCTACTTGTTCGGCCACTCCAGCCACGGAGGTGGGAAAGACAGCCAAATTCGGATATACCGGAATAGGGTAGGCCTTCTCACTTAACCCCCATACATACAGTCCTTCTAATGGTTGTAAGTATGTCTGACAATGCTTCTGATACCAATCTTGGGTTTATAATTTGTCACTGGGAGCCACTGGCCTGGCAAACTAACATAGACACTCCGTTCACACCTTTACAGTGGTCTCCATGGAGGTTACTATTCTGGACCAGTCTGGAGGCGTGATGGGGGCCCTGGGCAGCTGACCCTTGCCACAAAGGGCGTGAATTAGCATTTTTGGTGCCCTCACTGGGATCATCGTGCACCTCTTAACCACTGATTTCTTCTCCAGCTCTCCTTGTAGCCTATATGCAACTTTGTCAGTGTCTTTTTGGGGACTAGCATTTCGCCTTCATGTGCCCATCTTTCCCACAATTATGTAAAACATACTTTCTGGAGTTTGAGCTGGCCGAGCGCCACACTGGGAACCAGGCGGGGTATTACTAACTGGAAACAGGTGCCATCTCTGTCTGCGGCGTGATAAGCATTTGGAACATCTCGTCAGTTTCTCCACTTCCATGGTCAAGGAATCGAGTTGAATGCCATTATCAGCAGGAGATACATGGGTGGGTACCCCCACCACATGATACAGTCGGATATAGGTCAGGGCCGTACTTGCAGGAGTGGCCTTCATAAAGGGACTATTTTTGAATTCGGATCTCTCTCAACAGTTAAGCCCCATTGTGACATATCTTTTCCTTGTCGAGCACTCATTGACTGCCAACCTCTGCCCCTGAACTTCACTTGATGGGTCACCCTCAGTCACTTCGGGTCGTAGCCGCAGCTATTGGTGCAGGTCCTCCCGACGTAAGCTCTTCTCAACTCCTCAGATTTCTCTCATTAACTCATCATAGGAGGGTGGGGATTCCAGTCGATCTGCCAGGTGTAACTGAAGCAACAGCAGTTCTGAGAAGGGGCAGACTTAAGGATCCTGTCCAGCCTGGTTCGGTCCAGTTCAATCGGCTGGCAAACTACCTTTTTTTCTGAGGCATTCTTGCAACAATTTTCCAGCCGAGATACATACAGACAACAACTCCCTTGGTACTGTTGTGCATCTCTACTCTCACCATAGGTCCTCATCAGAATCTGGGCTCCCATACACATTCTCCAAGGCCTCAAGATAGGCCTGTGCAGTCGCTTCAGGGGTTACTGGCCCGTTTAGCAGGATGGTAGTGGGGCAGGACCTGGGCTCTCACTAACCCTCTTCGCTTTTCTTCCGAGCATTGCCATTCTAGCACTTGGGGGCAACATAGTCTATCCAGGTCTCCCAGTCATCCTCCCTTGGGGGTGGGAGGTGCCAGAAGATCCTCAACCTTCCGGTGAGTCGTGACTAATGGCAGGTGCAGAAATAGGAGTCTGCATTGGTTCAGCCACCATTACGGCACTGGAGCAGGAGGGTGTTGGGGGAAGAACACCCCCAGGTGGAAAGAATAGTTTCTTCAAGTCCTCCACAGTTTCCCTCTCAGCAACCATTCAGCAAATTTCTCCTCAAAGTTTCAGATAGTGGTGGGGCTGATTCCCCGGTCTTTACTGTCCTTAGTTATCACTCTCCAAGCAGTGAGGGCTCCCTCTGGGGAATGGTCTGTGGCACTTTGGAGCTATCTATGGGATCCTAAACTCTACTGAGGCCAGGAAAGTGTGGGTGAGCAGATTAGCATGCCGACCCACCACCACAGGGTTTTGTAAACCTTCCACCTTGGAAAGTACTCCTGCACAGTGTCCGTATTGATACCAGGGATGTCCAGGATAAGCATAGCATTTTGGGTGGATCTCCTCCCAGTACACCCTCCCACCAGCCGGTGCACAGCCACTTCTGTCGGGTACCCATTTTTTTCTTAACAGTGGTTCGTAGAATATGGCCACTAGAGGACACGCAATCCCAGCTGTGAGCCTCAAGATGTAACCCCTAGATGGCGCTATGCCCCAGGGCTACTACCCCTGCCTGATTTGCCACTAACAGGTTGAGGGGCCTGGATCCAATGGTGGGTGCCTCACCCAGAGGTCAGGGTTTGCAATAGTTAAACTAACTTGGTCACAGCCCTCTGGGACACTGCAACCCCTTTCTTCCCACTAGTGGCCCACACAATATATCAGAATTACCTTCACAGTATACACTTACCCCCAGGTCTGGTTCGGCACTGGGACCTCCTGTGAAATGAGATACAGTGCAACAATCACAGTACAGTACTTTAACATAGACAAATACCTCAGGCTAGTATAACCTTGCTGAAACAAGCAGCTCTGATTTATTTAGGGATATAACAAGGACAGGGGGAAATCAGGTTAATTAGCTTATCACTCTAATAATCTACCTATGGCTCTGTGCACAGGCCTATCCCTATCAGTTACTGTCCCTGGGTACCCAAGCCCTAGTGGCTAGTCCAAACCGTGGCAGCTGGTAGGGGCCCTTTCACACAGAGAAAGGAGAATTAAACAGTCAGCAGTACAGTAATTCCATTTGGATTTAATGTGGCAATTCAACAGGAGCAACCCTGAATTAGTACTCACGACCTCCAAATAAGATAGGGTCCTTCAATGTCAGCAGGGCTCACTTGAGGTACACAACCTCTTCACACATCCATATAAAGAAAGTACTATACCAGGCAGGCTGCATCTGTATCCCGATCTGAATTACTGCACAATACCGGGAGAACACACAGCAGATTCAGTTCCTGACAGACCGAGTGCAATTTTCAGCAATTCTTCCAGTCTTCTACAGGGTGAGCCTGGTTTCTACTCTTCAGAGATCCTTTGATTCTTTTCACGGGACCAGATTCAGTCCTAACAAGCTGTTACACAAGCTGCAGACCGAACTCTGGGCCCTTACACCGTTTTTTGACAAAACTGCACACTGAAAAGCACAGGCTCCTTCCTTCTTCACTGCCAAAGCTCAACTGAACTCCAACTGACGTAAACCGGCACTTCCTTTGAGTTCCTCCCAGTTCTTGACTGGATTGGCTGTCACTCACAATAGACTGCTGCTGTTGGTCCAAAAGGCACTGAAGTCTAAACTACATCTCCCAGAGTCACTGCCCATACAATCCTCTGTGGCTGGCTCAGATTATGAGTCCAAGTTCTGATTCGTCCAAGGCATCATTTTAGAGCTAGCTTACCCCACACTGATTGGTCCAGTTCAGCAGTTCAAAACTAGAATGGGGAACTAGCAGACACAGTTCTGACTGCAAAGAAAGCAGGTTAGACAAACTGTAATTTCATTATTACTCTAAATAATTTCTGGCAAACAGTTACATCTTTCAGATAGGTTCCTTTGCACTCCTAGTGACTGCAAAATGAAGTGAATTGGCAGCAGCTGAGTGGTACTCAGAGAAGCACACAGTCCCCCCATACAAACTAATTATGTCTGCAAGCAGACAGCTCTTAAAGAGACAGTACCAGAGGCTCTAAAAACACTCACTGATAAATGGCTTAAATGCCAAACACCATTCAGGCTTGGAGCATTCAAGCAAGCTCCTGGAAGTCTTTTGGGAACCCCCATTTGCAGGGGGGTTACATGTACAATTCACAGTTTTGCCAGGAACTGAATAGTATGAGGGATGTTCAATTTCTTTCAAAATGTTTTTTCTGTTGCCTAGTGGTACAGCAGACATCTGGGAACATGTGAACTGTCACTCCCTCCACGTTGTGCAGGCTGAATCTTTTAGCCAGGTTAAGCAGTCTGTCTCTCTCATCCCCATACTGTCCACTACTACCATCATAATTTGGGGCAGATCCTTTGCCTGTTTACCCCTGTGCCATATTCTAAATGCCTTCACCACCAGGAGGTCAAAGGATGGTGCCTGCGACTGACACTATTCAGACAGCCAGTCCCACAAAAACAGCACAGCAAGATCCCCCTCTGAGCCCTCCAGTAATCTGATTAAACATATATTCTGATTTCTGATTTGGTTTTCAAGTATTCCCAAGTGATTATTAACATGTTGCCTTTCTTTTACCCTTTGTACCATTGTACTCTTGCATGCAACTGAACAGTGCCGTATGTTCTCCATATTATCCTGTAGACAATCTACAGATTTCTCCACAGTAGCCATTCTGCCCATCAATATGTCCAGCTTATGGTTCACTGATGTGTAAGAACTCAGAAGCTGCTGCATTTTGCAGCCTAACAATTGGAGCACTTCCTCCATGCTATCTCCTTCTGCAGTGCCTTGCTTTTGCTGACCTTGTGCTCAGGCCAGCAGTCATGCCATTACTGTTCTTTCCAGTTGCTCCCAGTCAAGTCTGCGCAGGCAGACTAGCGTGGTACAAAACCAACATACGTTTCATGCGGGGGAGGGTTTGCACCTCCCTAAACTAATATAATCAACTTAAAGGAGTGGGCAAATGGGGCGCAACTGCATGGATGCCAGTTATGGCTCATGCTACAGCCAGGCGATTTACGCAGTATTGTCTGCACAGTTTTGTACTGTGCTATTTCGCCAGTGCAAACCTGACTGGACACCTTTCCAACCCTCTTCTTTCTGTTGGTTGTGGTTTGGTTTTATCATTGTATTAACCATGTCCTTCTCTGTTCATAAAGATATAAGTTTTTAAGTTTTGATTGTGGAATAGAATAGGTTTAAGTTTCATGTATAAAGTTGGAGGAGCTGAAGTGAAAAGTGACTTCAGTGATCGGACTCCACAGCTCTCCCCCCCCAAAAAGCTTTTTTTCGCTCTCACTGCTTCTCTGTCCCTTTCCGAGAACAATACTGGTTTCTTGTACTGGTTTCATTTTGTAACAGTTCTCGTGCATGACTTTGCTGCCTCGAGAATGGTCCTCTTTATCGTCCCCTTACCTTCCTGTACACCTCTGATGTTATCCACCCTAGTAAATTTGTCTTGAACCAGCTCCCTCATCCGGGTGAAGACTTCTCTTCTGAAATCTAGGACTTCAAGAAGCATTCTGGTCCCAAGGACCACCTTAAACAAAATGGAGCTATGGTCGCTGGACTCCAGTGGCACCCCTACCCTCACTATCTCTAAGTTGATGAGCACTATATCAAGAACAGCCGCCTGTCTAGTGAGTTCTTTAACCAGCTGCACCAGCAGGTAGTCCTGTAATGCATCCAACAGTGCCTGACTTTTGGTGCACCTGGCCCCTGGAAATGTCCCAGTCAATATCCGGCAGGTTTAGGTCATCCACCACCACCACATCCTCCTTCTTCACACCCCTTGCCAACTCTTTCCCAAGCTCCATATCTCTCTCCTCCCCTTGTCCTGGTGGTCTACAGATCACCCCCACCCATATGTTGTTGTCTGAGGGTGCTGTGAGGTGAGCGCATAGCGACTCTGATTCCCTTTTACTTCCCTTTATGCATCTGTCCTCCACAGCATCTATGCCATCCGTGACATAGTCATATGGTCATACCTCACAGGCCATACTCAATGAGTCCTGGCTGGCGACATCCTCTCCTCCCTCCTCCAGATTCTTGCAGGACTCGGAGTTCTCAAGGATCGATATGTGGCCCTATCCTTTTCTCCATTTTCTTAAATGACCTCCCATCCATCTCTGTCTCCTCCCAAGTCCATCTCAATGCTGCTGACAGCATCCTGATTTTCTCTGGCCTGTCATCCCTTGAAGTCTTGTCAAAGCTGCAGTGATTGCTCCCGAATTCTGCTTTATTTTTCTCTGTAGCAAAGTGTTTTTTGAGGGTATATTTTTTATTTTATTTTATTCTTTGGCAACCGGGTAAGGCCTACTAGGCACAAGTGCCTGTTTTCAGGGGAGAACTGGGCGGTTAAGTGACTTGCTCAGAGTCACACAGTATGCAAGTGGAGGTTGTGAGAATCAAACTCAGGTCTGGTCTGCTGGATGTATCAAGCTCGTTCACACCTCGTCCCTCTAACCTCTAGGCTATACTGCCAGCCCAAAAACATATCTTATGTAAAATTCTTAAGGTGGTGCTTATATTTTTGTGACTTTTTTATCTGTCATTAGGCTAAGCAAAATTACTGTTTTTATTTTATTTTTTTGCTGAAAGGTTTTCTGTTTGGTCTCAAAGGTGCTGCAGTGTCCTTCTCACACCGAAGGGGCCAATTGCTTTCCTCCCACAGCTCTTCCAGGGGATTAGGAGTATAATTCGGGGGTGGAGCTGACAAAGTCTGACTAACCGAGGAGAATCTTTGCTGGGGTGGCGAGGGAGACCTCGCTGCAAGAGGCCCACCCAGAACTGACGAGGCGTGTAGAGCAGAGGCACCGGGAGGATCTCCCACGCTAGCTGAAGCCCCTACTTCCCCTGCACCGGAGCAGGCAGACGACCAGCCAACTTGATTTTCGTTTTCCTGACTTAAATTCTGAGGGCTTACCAGACAGCGGCGCATCATTTCCTGGAATTGACATCCACAACAGGTCAGCAAGCAGGCTGATTCTGCGCCTGCAACATAGCAACAAAGGGTCTCAGTTTGGCGCCAATTTCAAAAATCTTCAGAAGCGCCTGATTGGACTCCATGCCCGCGGTGACGCACCGACCCAGGCTACTCTTAAAAGCCTGATCGGAGCCCCATGGTGCACAAGCCAGGACTGACCGTGGAGAATCTTTGCTGGGGTGGCGAGGGAGACCTCGCTGCAAGAGCCCCCCAACCACCCAGAACTGACGAGGCGTGTGGAGCAGAGGCACCGGGCGGACCTCCCACGCTAGTTGAAGCCCCTACCTCCCCTGCACTGGAGCAGGCGGACGACCAGCCAACTTGACTTTTGTTTTCTCCTGCCCACCCATCCCGTTCCCTCCTCCCATTAAATATGGGATTGCCACGCCCACTTGGACAGCTCAGCCAATCGACAGAGAAGAAGGCGGTGATCGCTAGTCATCACAAACCCGCCCCTTCTAGGCGCTATTCCAAAACACTCCATCTAACTGTAACCACTCAAAGAACTCTAACCCTCCGTATAATGATCCAACTGAACCCCTCCTGCTAGTTGGGCTGTACCAATACCTTATCCCAATGCACTGCTAGCTATGGACTAACAAATCTCTTCCTCTAAATGCTTCATGATTTTGTATTTCTTCACTTCTCTTTCCATGGTAATGCACATATGAATAAGCTACTAGCTGTCTGAAAGTGACCACATTAGCAGTTTTCTACGCTGTATATCTTCAGAAACTGTGAGTAACTATATAGCCAGTGAAAGTAAATAGCAAGCTGTCAGTTAGTGGGCTGAACTGGTCACTAGCCAAGACTACCTTATTCTAAACTGTGTCTCCTCATAAGATTTAACTATCTATAGTCAGCGCAAGTGAATAACTAGCAGTCTCTGCAAAGATTCTAAACTGTACACTAGCTAAGACAATTGCTTGACTGATACTAAAGCTACTGTATCTTTTGGTTTGGAGTTGCAACCACTACAGCATAACATAGCTAGCCCAGGGTAGGCCCAGAGAAAGTGTTTCCCCCTCAGAAACCTCCCCTATTGTCTAACCAATTAGTCAAGAATTCTTTAGCAAGCGAGGCAGTGGCCCTTCCCTAGAGAAAATTTAACTAAAAACTGCTGCTGAAAGCTCTTCTAGAGCCAGGGACTGCTCTGTAACTGACAACCAAGGCTAATAGGTGGCAGCTGACCCCCCAGATAAACCACAAAGCAACTAGACTCAGAGCATCCTACTCCAGCTGACCCGTATCGAGAGCATACAACTATGCCTTATCAAGCACATGCTCCCCCCCCCCCAGCACCCCGACCATTGCAAAACCAAAGCACCCCTCTCCCAAACAGGGGTACTTCTTAACAATCTACTCCCTGACCTCTTTGGGTGGACAGGCTCACTGACCAGAGTCACCTCGAATCAGGGGCCATCGGCATAATGACCCCCATGATTTCCACAATGGAAACCCCATCTCAAGCATGTTTGCTCTCTCATCAGCTCACGAGATGGTAAAAAAGGGTATATGCTACGACCTGTTCTACTTTGTGGGCAGGATGCATCGACGGAACCTCGTCACCTCACCCAGTCCTAAACTACTCCGCCTACTAGTAGCACTACTACTCCTGGCAGGAGATATTCAACCCAACCCTGGCCCTAATACCACCAATATCTCTGTGGCATTCCCTCAGGACCCTAGCTGGGTGTCTGCAAAGGGTCTGAAGATAGCACATATGAATGTATGTAGCATCAGACTCAAAATACATGAAGTCCAAGCCTGGCTAGACCTCTACAAGCCTGATGTCCTAGCCATCTCAGAAACCTGGCTAAAAGCCCACATCCTTGACTATGAGATACAGGCACTGGGCTATAGCACCTACTGTAAGGACAGGGAGTCCAAAAAAGGGGGCGGGGTGCTAATCTATACAAAGACTGACCTCACTGTGTCACTACTAAGCCTGCAGCAAAGTACCCCCGCTGAGGGTGAAGCAATATTCATCCGTATTACCCTTGGACAAACCAAGCAACTAACTATAGGCTGCGCCTACCATCCACCAAAGACTGCCCTCCAATCCCTTGAAGCCATCACAAATGCTCTGGCCCTAGAAGTAACTATGGAGCTACTCATTTTGGGCGACTTCAGCCTCAACTGGGCCCAGGACCCTGGCCAAGCCTTGATGTCATTGACCCAAGAAGCAGATCTGATGCCGGTCATCTCGGAACTGACCAGACTGAATTACAAAACTGGGAATCACACCACCCTTGACTGGGCTCTGGTGTCAAATCCAGCCAATATCCAGAAAGCGGGCACAATGGCAGACTCCTTGAGTGACCATTTCCCAATATTTTGTATCTAGAAAAACAGAGCACCCAAGGTCAAGCCCAGAATCCTTACTACTCAAGACTACACCAAATTCTCGGGAGTGCAATTTAATGACTACCTAAGCAGCCTGGACTGGAGCCCCATAACACTCCTCCCTACTCTGGCTGAGGCCTTGGAATACTTCCAGGACGAACTAAGTACAGAGGCCAACCTCTTTGCTCCTCTGAAAAAACTGAGACCAAAAGGCAGCTGTTACAAGTGGATATCTCCACCTCTCAAATCTCTAATGATTACTCAGGACAAAGCCTGGAAGAAGTACAAGCTTTCCTCACTTCCGGCAGACCTAGTGGCATACAAAGCCCTAAGAAACAAAGCCAAGAGTGCCATTAAACTCGCTAAGAGAGAGTATATCACATACCTCCAGAAAACTAGCTTAGGTAACCCTAAGCAATTTTGGAATCATGTCAATGACCTGATCAAGGGCAACAAAAATACTGAACCCAGCCCCATGGAGATCAATGGTCAGCTCATTAGTGACTCTTCTTTAATAGCGGCTGCCCTTAACAACCACTTCACAGACCCTGAGGCCTACAAGACTGGCCAGTCCTCCCAGACTTCGGCCCCAAATACAAGTGAAGCAACGCACTTTGAACGACCCTCTTTCCACCTGAGACTGGTAAAGTGCACTGAGGTCCTAACCCTCCTAAAGGCGCTGAAACCGAAAGGCTCAGGGGACCAGATGGGATCAACTCTCGGCTACTCAAGGCTGGAGCCACCTCCTTATCCAGGCCCTTGACCTTGCTCTTTAACAGACCATTACGGGAAGGAACTGTTCCTAACCAGTGGAAACAGGCCAACGTGGTCCCTATCCAAAGGTGGTCTCGAAGAAAACCTAACCAATTATAGGCCAATCTTCCTGCTCTGCACACTTGCCAAGCTGCAAGAAAGGCTAGTCTATGACCAACTTCGGGACTACCTGGAAGCCCATCAGCTCTTTGCTCACTCTCAACATGGATTCAGACCAAACCACGGGACTAACACTGCCCTTATTAACTTCTCAGACGAAGTGCTCAGGGCAGTGGACAAAGGGATACCCACGGGCGCGGTATTTATAGACCTGTCCAAGGCATTTGACCTTGTTGACCACAATCTTCTGCTACAGAAGCTGAACAATGTGGGATTAGACCCCCATGCCCTCAAGTGATTTGGGAGCTACATATCAGGCCGAACACAGAGGGTCTCCTGGAAGGGGGCCAAGTCAGGTCCACTACCTCTAAAACAGGGAGTACCTCAGGGCTCAATCCTTGGCCCCCTCCTATTCTCCCTATTTACCAACGACCTAAGTACCCACTGTGGGGAAAGCTCGGTTGTACAGTACGCTGACGACACTGTCATCTACCGACCCTTGGGCGATGTGGCCGCTCTTGGTCCCCTCCTCCAAAAGGACCTCACATCCCTAGAGACATGGCTGTGTGAGAACAGAATGGTACTTAACGCGGACAAAACTAAGGCATTGCTATTCGGACCTAGATCATTGGGCTTCGACAGGACCACATCCCTGCAACTTACCACACTCTCTGGCAAGCACATGAAAGTAGTTCCCTCCCTAAAATACTTAGGCCTAACTCTTGACCAGTCAGTCACCTTCAAGGACCACGTGGACCAGGTCACCAAGACCCTACACCGCAAACTTGGAACCTTGTACCGACTCAAGGACCAGCTCATCCCTGAGGCCAGGATCTCCATTGCTACAAGTGTCTTGCTCCCTACCCTGACCTATGCGGCCCCGATTATACAGGGCATGGCAAAACAAGAGGTATCCAGGATGCAAATCCTATACAACAAGATAGCTCGGTTCGCTACCCAAGACCACCCGCGATGCCACCACTGTGACACGCTGGCCCAGCTCCGGTAGCCCTCACTGGCCGCTCGCCTTCAATACCTCTTGCTTGTCCAGGCCTACAAGCTACTCAAACCCCCTGCTCCACCAAGCTTAGCCGGAACCATAGCAATTAAACACAACCCCAGGAATCTACGGACGTCTGAATGTACACTACTGAAAGTCCCCAGAGTAAGGACCAATGCTGGCGGCAGATCTTTCTGATGCCTAGCCCCCAGCCTGTGGAACAAGCTCCCTCCTCTGGTCCAGGATGCCTCCTCACTTATGAACTTCCACACCAGACTTAAGTCCCATATGCTGGACACAAGCACTTGCCACTGCCATGGCTCATAAGGTATCCCACTCTCCTGCATCAAAACCTCCCAAAAGTGAGCCGACATATGAACCTCCAGCTAGATTCTGGACACCTAGGGACCAATGCTACCTCATGTATAATACTATGACATGTAGTACCAAGGCAAAACCGTGTCATGATGATAACCATGTCTGTAACCACCATATGCTTGTATAACCTTGTTATCAAAAGTTGTTCTCCACTGTATTATACCTTGTATTGTTATCCCGGGTCGCCCCTGAAAAAGGGACTTTCGGTGCTCAGTGGGCCAACCCGGTCACCAAAATTTAATAAATAAATAAAAATAAAACTGCCAACTGCAGTAAGGGTTGAAAGGTCAGGTTAGTTGGTGTTTTTGAGGTAGAAGACTACGTTTGCTGGCAAAAACACCTAGCTTCACCTCAGCTCTTTTCTTCTAGGTTTATTTGCATGGACAGCACAAGGAAAAAGATTAAGGCTTCTTTTTGCTAGGCAGATTTACTGTGTGTTGTTATTTTCTTTTGAGCTCACAAGATTTGATACTGTTTTTTGCTCACATTTTACTTAAAGCTACCAACAGTCTATTTTAGGCAGCATGTCCCAGGGTCCCTACAAGTTTTGCAGAATGTCACTTTTGTCTGATTTTTGCTTACTTGTCCCAGTTTTGTCCCTATTTTTTTTCTGACTGCTAATCCATGAGTGACAGTTATTTCAGCACCACTGTGGTGCTGCTCGGGCTGGACAGCAGTTTGCAACTTCAATCCCTGCGCCTGGTTTGCACTGCAAGCACGTCAGTGGGAGCACAGTAAAGCATGTTCCTTCCTGTTAGATTAGACTGGGTAGTAGTGCAAACAAGCGCATGTGGATGTCTGCCTGCCAGCAGCTGAGAGGGACTCCAGACAGAGAAGAGACCGGCAGCAGTGAACTAAGGTACTCAAACCTGATCAGCAGTATGGAAGTGTGTGAAAACAATCTGGTGTGGTGGTGGGAGTCACTGAAGTAAAGTTTGCTGAGCAAATGAGGTGAGTGTAAGCGGGTAGGATGGGACTGTCAGGAGGAGCAATACATGCAGCTCGAATGTCTGATCACAATTTAACGCAGGTTTGCTTCCACTGAACTTTTTGTACATCATGATTTGGAACTTGCTGCAGCAGAATGATGTATTGTTTTAATCTGGATGTTTGCTACTGGTGTTACTGTGGGGCGGCATGGCCAGAGCAAGCAGCAAAATTTAATTGTGTATAGTGTTGTCTGCGGCGGTACCCATGGGAGTGACACGGTGGAGGGGGGTCATGGTTAGGATGGACCATCCCAGTTTTAGGCCTCAGAAAGTTGGTAGCTTTTACTGCTGTAATCTTCTCTGATTCAAACTGCTGTTGCACGGTATACCTTCTGCTGCATTATTACAGGGTTGTTACTGTTTTGTGCTTACAGATTACTGCTGTAATCTCTGATTCAAACTGTTTTTTTGCAAGGTATAGCTTCTGTTACTGCTTTATTTTTCTCTGTAGCAAAGTGTTTTTTGCAGGGTATATCTTATGTGAAATTGTTAAAGATGTTGCTTACAGGATTTACAGTTTAATCTATCATTAGGCTAAGCTTTCAGTGCTACTGCATTTGTTGTTGGTTGTTTCTGCTCTTACCTCCTTGTTTTTTCGTCTGTGCTTCTTTTTCGGCAGGGGACGGGCCTACCCCCATCCCACACTCTTTTGACAGAGTAGCACAGTCGTGACATTTCCTGTAGCAAAGCAGGAAGGGGAGGATCAGAAGGGTATCCACACAGTGACCTCACTTACAGGGGCACAAGTAATTTAACTTGTTATAACAAATTATACAAAAAAAGATCATGCACAAAAAAAATGAATCAAACTTTTGCTTTCATTTTCCTCCTAATTATTCATATCAGGTTATAAACTTGGCAACTCAAGTGGAATGGATATTATTAACTGCAGGTACTGCCGGACACGTTTCAAAAGGGCAGTTATACAGGATTTAGGATGCTGTCCTGCATGCTGGATCACTGGCGATATAAGGGTTCAGCTCCAGGAAGCATGGGCAGAGATTGTGCATCTCAAGTCGTATATTCAGGAGGAAATATACTACAAGAATCACTTGCCATTTCCCCAACATCCAACTAAAGCACTTCGACCGCAGAGGGTAGCTGGTCCGGGAGGTTGGCAAGTGGTTAGGAGGGACAAATTGGGTGCCCCATCACTCAATGCTCTCCAACGTATCACCTCCACAAACCATATAAAAACTACAAACAGGTATCTGCCTCCATCTCCAAAATCAAACAAAGGGGCAGAGGACACTGCAGAACAGGAGCTAGCAAAACAAAACTCACTCAAAACAGGGACCAAAACAAAAAAAAAAAAGCAAAAAGGAAATCCCAAACACTTCTGATCATAGGAGACTCCATGATTCGGGGTGCTGATACCTACCTCCAGCCAGGAAGTATGGTCAGATGTCTCCCAGGTACATCAGCATGGAGAGACACTGACCGCATTGCTAAAATCGTGCAGAAAACAGGCGAAAACATCGATGTCCTGGTACACATAGGAACTAACGATCTTTCCAGCCGGTCAGTTGTGGAGACCAAGGAACACCTGACCAGGCTGGGAGACGAACTGTTGTCCATTTCGTCCGGCATCTCCTTCTCTGAGATCCTGCTAGTCTGTGAGAGGGAGGCGGATGGACAGAAAATCAGAGAAGGGGAGATAGGGGAGCTAAACATGTGGCTCAAGGGCTGGTGCCAGGAAAAAGGACACAAATTTGTAGGGAACTGGCAACAGTTTTGGGAGCGAAAGTTCTTTAAATTTGATGGACTGCATCTGACTAAGGAGGGAGTCAGTGCATGGGGGCAGACATTTGCCGTCTTTGCAGAATATTTAAACTAGCCAATGGGGAGAGGGGTGCAGTACCTGATACATCGAGAGGGACGATCACCCCTCCTCCCTCAGCTAGTGATCAAACAGGAGTTCAGCATGTTTGTAGTTCATTTGCATCACCAGGCAAGGAAAAAGGTCCGGTTCCCCATACGACAAGCAGGGGAAACGTCAGTCCTCACCCAACAACTAACGCAACGAAATCTGGCCAATGGAAAATCATGTACACAAATGCCCGCAGTCTGGGAAACAAGATCCCAGACCTACAGGCAACAATGACAGAGGCTAAACTGGACATAGTAACCATTAGCAAGACATGATTCACCAGTAACCACACTTGGGAGACTTCAGTATCTGGCTATGTACTGTTCAGAAGAGACCGAGGTGCATAAAGGGGGGGGTAGCCCTTTATATCAATGAAAATGTCAAAGCTACAGAAATTCAGAATACACATAAGGAGCCAGAAGAACTGTGGGTCACCCTGGAAACAGGAAATGCGACAGCCATACAAAATTGGGTTATCTACAGGCCTCCAGACCAGGGAGAGGACATAGACACATTACTGTCACAAGATATACAAAATATGACAGCTAAGGGGGAAGTTCTGATAATGGGAGACTTCAACATGCCAGATACAGACTGATCAATACCAGCAGGAACATCCACCAGAACTAGACACATAGTGGATTCCCTGCTGGTGGAGGGACTCAAACAACTGGTACAACAATCCACAACAGACAGGGCTATCCTAGATCTAGTACTGACTAACGGGGAAAGGATCACAGAACTCCAGGTAGAAAGTCACCTGGGGGCCAGTGACCATCATATAATATGGTTCAATTGTGTTAGGGAGAAAAGTAAGAGCAAAAGGAGGAGGAAACCGCCGGCCTGGTGGCACTCAGGGTTGAGGCGCTGGATGCCACACCTCACGCCATGCCAGCGACTCAAGTTCGGAAGCAAGCTCGGAGCACTGGGGACAGCAGGGCAGGAAAGGGATTGAGCCTCTAGGGCTGCTCTCTCTTCCCCGGGAGTCAGGGACGCTCAGCGCTTCAGCAGCTCCTGGTGGAGACTGGGAGTGCTGTAACTGCGCTAGCACATAGCTGGCATGCCCGGACGAGGCAGGGGTTGCCATGTATCGAGATGTGCACATGCATGGGAGGGAGGGGAGAAGCGCTCACCAAAACAGGGAAAACCCCAGTCTGTGGACTAGGCGACGGCACCTGCCCACAGCTGGGCCCTTCCTGTCTGGCCTTCCAGGTTCCTTCAGCCCGGGTCCTCTGTCACATCGGAGTGGACTGTTGAGAGCGCCCAAAGAGGAGGGGTGGCCCCACCCCAGAGGGGTAAAGCTGGGGGTACTGATCGTGGCTAGAGGAGGGGGAGAGAGGAGGCACAGGTAGGAGGACTTCAGGCAGGGCATGAGTAGGCAGGATGCCTGAGAGAGGCTCCGCAGACCGTGACTGGAGGGAAAAAGCGTCCACAAAAAAAAATAAATGGAGGAAACCACTTTGGTTCTCAAAAACAGTAGCAGAAAAGGTCAGAGCCAAAAGACGGGCCTTCAGGAAATATAAGGGAACACAGCGGGACGAAAATAGGGAGGCATACCAAACTTCCCTAAGGGGAGTAGGGAAGGCAGTAAGGCAGGCAAAGGCCCAAACCAGGGAAACACTAACACGAACAGTAAAAGAAGGGGACAAGACTTTCTATAGATACATTAGTGAAAGGAGAAAGCCCAGAGGGGGTATTGCTAAGATCAAAGAAGATAAGGGGTAGAGTGTGGAGAGGACCAAGGAAACGCATCTATCCTAAATAGATACTTCTGCTCAGTATTTACTGAGAAGGTAGGGCAGGGCCCACAGCTCAGCACCATGGACACAGGGAGGAGGGAGGTGTGTACAAGACACTTCACAAAAGAAAGGTTCCTACAAGAGCTTGCTAAGCTCAGGGTGGACAAGGCAAAGGGACCGGATGGCATACATCCCAGGGTACTTAGGGAGCTAAGAACTGTTTTGTGAGTCTCTGAGCACAGGAGAGGTCCCAGAAGACTGGGGAATGGCTCATGTAATCCTGCTCCACAAGAGTGGTAGCAGGGAGGAGGGAGGGAACTACAGACCAGTCAATCTTACCACAGTAGTGGGCAAGATTATGAAGACACTCCTTAAGGATAGGATAGTGCAACACCTGAAATCCATAGGAGCACAGGATCCAAGACAGCATGGGTTTACAGAAGGTCCTGTCAAAGTAATCTCATAGATTTCTCTGACTGGGTAACCAGAGTAGTGGACCAATGGGGTGCAGTTGATGTCGCCTACCTTGACTTTAGCAAAGCTTTTGATACTGTTCCACACAGATTGATTAATAAGCTGGGTAGGCTTGGGGTGGGTCAGAAGCTGGTCAACTGGGTGGCAAACTGGTTGGCGGGCAGAATATAGAGAGTGGTGGTAAACGGTATACAGTCAGAAGAGATGCAAGTCACAAGTGCGGTACCTCAGGGATCAGTCCTGGGGCCAGTCCTCTTCAATATTTTCATCAGTGACATAGGTTTGTCTGTTTGCAGATGACACCAAGATCTGCAACACAGTAGATGATCCAGATGGGGTGGGCAGAATGAGAAGAGATCTGGATAAACTGGCAAAATGGTCAGAAGAGTGGCAACTGGGGTTTAATGCAAAGAACTGCAAGGTTATGCACACAGGAAAGAGAAACCCTGAAGCCACCTATAGGTTGGGAGGGGAGTTGCTGGCAATCACAAGGGAAGAAAGCTCACCTACGCAGCCCCGGATCTCCAGGGCGTGGCCATGACGGAGTTAGGGAGGCTGCAGACCTTGTACAACAAGATAGTCCACTTTGCCACTCTGTCACACCCGAGGACTCACCACTGCGAGGCCCAATCTAGGCTCAGGTGGCCGTCTCTGGAAGCTCACCTCTTCTACCTAACCCTCTGCCTTACATTCAAGTTACTGGGTCCCACACCTCCCCCTAGCCTGAATGGTCTTGTTAGGGTGAAACCTAACCCACGGAGCCTATGCTCATCAGGCCAAACTCTCCTTGTGGTTCCCAAGACTAGGACTAAAGCCGGGTCCAGGTCCTTTGTGTACACGGCCCCTTCCATCTGGAACAACCTCCCCTTGGAGGTACGGGAGGCAGTGTCCGTCACCAGCTTCCGGACAAAGCTCAAGGGACACCTGCTCGACAGGAGCACATGCCTTTGTTACAGGACCTGACCACGCACAGCCATCCTGGTAGCTCAACGGACCCGACCATACATAGCCATCCTGGTAGCATAACGAACCTCCCCCAAAGGATGGGGTGCACTTATGTCCCAATATATCCCCCTTCCACTATGCCCATAAAGAAGCTAACCTAGGTCTTTAGCTACTGCTTGCCTTTACCAGAGCACTCTCAATCTAATCACGAACTTGAGATAGAAAATGTTCTCATTATGTGTAACTTCTATGTCCTTATCGCCTGTATGTCTTCCACTACCTGCCGCTTGCAATCCTATGAAGTCTTTTATTGTTAAAAACACTACAATCACCTGACTGTACTGATCTGTTACCTGTAAGTTGTTGCTACACCCGGGTCGCCCCTGAAAAAGGGACCTCCGGGGCCCAGTGGGTCTACCCGGTCATCAAAATTCAATAAATAAATAAGAAAGAGACTTGGGCATTATTATCACAGATGACCTGACATCATCCAAGCAGACCACTAAAGCAGTAGGTAAGGCTAGGGGGATGTTGGGGTGTATTAGTAGGAGTGTCACAAGTCGTGAGAGGGAGGTAATAATCCCTCTTTATAAGACACTGGTTAGGCCCCACCTGGAGTACTTCATGTGGTACTGGAGGCCGCACCTTCACAAGGACATTAACAAAATGGAAGCAGTTCAGGGCCGGCACTGTGGTTGGATTTCCATCTGCAACACCAGTGACCCAAGTTCAGGAATGAGCCCAGGCCTCTGGAGGGACAGCCAGGGGGAGAAGACTTGAGCATCCCACAACTGCTCACTTTCTCCAGGGGGAGGGAGGGGACGAAGGTCCGAAGTTTGCCTGACGCCAAGTGGAGGCTCGGGGTAAGACAAGTCCTGCAGTAGCAGGAGGGACCAGTCAGTGACATGTGATGGACATCGGCACGCAGCACCTTGACGTCAGGACGCACACCACACGCTAGGGAGAAAATGGAGGAAAAGAGCACCGGAGTACCGAGGGGAAGGAGCGCTCGCACGATCCCGGATTGCTCCCACCCATCTGACCACCGAATGGGGACCCATCGAAAATGAAGGCTTCTCAGGGAGCTTGGGCCCCACCTCGTACCAGCCTGGGGGGTATAGCCAAGGCTCTGTGTGGGTCTCCTGGGGATTCAGGTAGGTGGGGAAGCAGGGGGTGCCTTGGTGTCTCCTGACTGAGCGGTCTCCGGTGCTAGGAGGGAGGGAGGGATAAAAAGAAATTAAAAAAAAGGAGGCAGTCCAGAGAAGGGCAACCAAAATGGTGCAGGGACTGCATCAGAAAACATATGAGGGCAGATTAATGGAGCTCAATATGTATACCCTAGAGCAAAGGAGGGAGAGAGAGGTGATATGATCGAAACATTCAAACACCTTAAGTGCATTAACAAGGTGAACAAGTCTAATATATTTCAATATAAGAAAAATAGCAGGACAAGAGGACACAGCATGAGATTAGAGGGAGGCCGATTAAGAGGTACTGTGAGGAAGTTCTTTTCACAGAAAGGATGGTGGATGCATGGGATGGCCTACCTCAGGAAGTGGTGGATATGAATACAGTGCAGGGCTTCAAACAGACATGGGGCAGGCATAAAGGAGCAATACAGATGAGTATGAATAGATAGGCCATTCACAGAGTAAAGGCCTATGGCACATTCATAAGGTAGAAAAAAATTGGCAGACTGGATGGGCCTTGAGGTCCTTATCTGCCGTCAACTTCTAAGTTTCTACGTTTCTATTCTAAAATGGTTCCATGACAACCAGCTACTATATACAAAAATGCAACACAACATACAGTAGCTACTATGTACTTAAATCATGCTGACATAGCTGCTATGTACATAAATGAAATATATGTACACAGCAGCTCAAATATCAGGATTTATGTAATGGCTTTTCCATCCACACCTACCGCATAAATATATGTGTATGTATGTATGTATCTATCTATCTAATTACCTACCTATGATTTTCGTGTCATAGCAAGGGTTATTTAAAACCTCTGCTGAGCTTGCTCAGAAAAATAACTAAATCCTTATGACTGTGTAACCAAGGGAGATGAACCAGAACCTTAAGTTGGATCATGGGTCAGGGTGAGCTCCCCAAAGACAAAAGACAAAGAACTTTAATGCATAAGCACTGGGTTACTCCAAAGGGTATTGGCAGTGAATCCAAGTTACAAAGAAATACAAAATCACACATACCACCATGGGATGAATATGCAAATCACCATGAAAGTTTAGGCTGGCTCAACTGTAAGGAAGAATACATGGTGCCAAAGGGCCTCTTACACAATCTGCAAAGGATGCAACCAGAAGACTCTGACACATTTTTCGTCCTACCCAGGACTCATCAGTGTGCCTTGTCTGTATCACACCCCAGGAGAAATGAACCACGTCTCTAAGTTGGTCTTACGGGTTTGGGTCATGGTGAGCCCCCCCTCCCCAAAAAAAAATAACAAGAGGTGGGAGATTGGGAAGGGAGAGGCAAAGTCAAAGTCAAAAAGGTTTTTTATCGATTGGCAACATGCCATTATAATATATATATATATATATATATATATATATATATATATATATATATAATAAATACATCATAAATCATGATTATACATAATAAATATATCTAAAATATTTTACACCCAACATACAATAAAGTGTGATCTCTGCATCTTTTAATGCAAGGAAAACAGCTTTTATACTATCAAAGATGCGTAGTCTTCAAGAAGTTTATAACTTTTTCCAAAATCAGTTTCATTTGAATTTGCCAAGTATCTTAATATTTCCTCAGGAGGGAGGTCGAGACCTGCCATGACGTGAAGGAAGAGGCAGTGACTATGGGGAGACTGGGATGAAACATACTATTTGTATGGCAGACACTACATACAGTACTTTGTAACATTTTGTCACTAAAATGTTGGACAATTACACTCAAAATGTAGGATAATGAGGGACACTGGCTTTAATAATGTGGGGCACATTGAGACACAAACTCAGAACACTGGGAGCTAGTGACTTAACAGCATTCCACCCCTGACCACAGCCTGGACACAAGTTGGAAACCCTAACAATGGGGGGACGACTCACATTGGGTCTTTTATGTGGTCCCCACCTTGCACTGCCAGATGCCAGGTAATTGCAGCTCTTAAAGAGCTGTTAATCATACCTGGCCATCCAAAACAATGTGGGAGATTACCATGAGAACTAGAGCCTGCTAAAATAGGGACTTTTTCAGCCATGGAAAACCTGCAATAGTCAAAATAGACAAGTAGTGGGTTAGTTGCACTAGTCCAGACCCCAGACAAGCAAAACAATGTTAAACCCCACCCTTTCTTCTAATATTAAATCTTCCTTTTCATTACCCGACAGTTTCAATAATCTCTTTAACAATGATGTTGTTAAAAACCTCACAGCCATTATCTAAGGTAACACAGTACTCAGCAGTGCACTGTAAAATATTTCCTAAGACATTTAAAAGAACCCCAAAATTGGGACCATAATACACTGCGTCAGTGCTAGTGACATGGCGGATGATAGAGAGAGAAACAACATGCGAAAGATACAGCCTGTAAACCACAATGTGCTGGCGGATGGTGGATAATAGAGGGAATTTCCATAGACACAGAACGATACAGGAGGTCAAGCTGGTGGACAAGAAGGGAGGGATAATAGAGGGTGCACTGTATGTGATGTCATTATTTTCTGAATATATGTGCTCAAGGACTACGTAAAAATTCACTGCACTCAATATGATCCATGACAACTCCTGCCCTACTATTAGCTATGGCATCAATGAGCCCCTGTACAAACTGCACCTCGACAATTCATTCCCCATATAAATTTAATAAAATAAACTCCAGGGGGAGCAAATCGGGAACGAATTGTGCAGGGAGCCAAGTGACACTGGAGGTAATAGCACGAGTCGGCACAAATCACTGCAAAGCAAATTTACGGAAGCAAACTGATAAGTCACCATGCTCAAGAGCTGAATTTTTGATAGGGTTCAGCACATTGATTACTGTCCATTCTTTCTCTCTGAATTCTATCATTTTGTAATCATGTATATATGTACTATAATCACCTATCAGTGTAAGAACCCGCTTAATATATTGCTTGTTTTAATGATTTGCTGAATTTTAGTGGAATGTGTGTGTTTTTATCGTGTTTAATGTTTGATGTATTTGTACGAACATACGAAGAAGGAGCAGAAGAAGGTCATTTGGTCTATCAAGTCTACTCGTGTTGCAGGGTCCACAGCTTGAGCCCCCTCTCCCCACTCCTCCCATCCTCCCTACCCATGACCCTTACTTCCCCCTATACCTGTCCCAGCCTCTCTTAAAGCTGCCTACTGTATTCAATGAGATTACCTCTACTGGCAGCGCATTCCAAGTGTCCACCACCCTCTCTGTGAAGAAGTGCTTCCTGACCTCCCTCCTAAACCTCCCACCCTCCAGCTTAAGACTGTGCCCCCTCGTGTTATGGTTGCCACTCAGCTTAAAGAGACTCTCCTTATCAACCTTATCTATCCCTTTCAAATACTTAAAGGTCTAAATCATGTCTCCTCTCTCTCTCTCTCTCTCTCTCTCCTGTCTTCCAGGAAGTACATGTTCAGTGCCCTCAACCTCTCCTCGTATGCCTTACCCTGCTGACCAGCTATCATCATTGTAGCCCTCCTCTGGACCTTCCCCAGCAGGTTAATGTCCTGTTTCAGGTGTGGGCACCAGTACTGAATTCCATACTCTAGATGCGGCCTTACCAGTGACATAGAAACACAGAATTTGATGGCAGATAAGGACCCCTTGGCCCACCCAGTCTGCCCATTTCCCTACCTAATGGATAAACTGCAGATCCTAGTTAACCAGCAGCCTACTTCTTTCTACCTCCACCCCCTAGAATTGCCTTGTGACTGTCCCATGAATGCTTGAATTCAACCACTGTTTTTGACTCCACAACCTCCACAGCCGTTCCATGCATCACAACCCTCTCTGTGAAAAAATACTTCCTTACATTACCTCTGACCACCCCCAATCTTCAAATTGTGCCCCTTGTTCTGTACACCTCTTTTTTTGAAAGATGCTACCTCTTGGACTTGTTGACTCCTTGAGGTAGCAGATGTTTCTATCATGTCCCCTCTCCCTCCTTTCCTCGAGGCTATACATATTAAGCTTCTTTAGTCTCTCTTCATATGTCTTCCGGTGCAGACCCTGCACCATTTTAGTTACCTCCTCTGGACAGCTTCCATCTTGTCTATGTCCTTGCGGAGATTGGGTCTCCAGAACTGCACACAGTACTCCAGATGGGGTCTCACCAGCTGTCTGTAAAGAGGGATAACAACTTCCTGTTTTCTACTGGTGATGCCTCTCCCTATGCATCCCAGTATCCCCCAGCCCTCCTTACTGCCCTCTCACATTGCTTGCCCACCTTTAAGTCATCAGATGACTACCCCAGGTCCCTTTCCATTTTGTTGTTGTTAGTATCTCACCCCCATTGTGTACTCTTCCCTGGGTTTTGTTTCCCAGGTGCATTACTGCACTTCTTAGCATTAAATTTAAGCTGCCATACATTTGACCATTCCCTAACCTTGCAGTCCCTTCTCATCCTTTCCACCCCACCTTGTGCAACAACTCTGTTGCAGATCTTGTGTCATCTGCAAAGAGACATACTTTTCCTTCCAGTCCTCTGCAATGTTGCTTACAAGACACTGAACAGGACGGTCCTATTACTGAACCCTCGGCACCCCTAAGTAACCCCCTTTCTTCAGAGTGGACTCCATTTACTATTACCCTCTGTGTCCTATTCTCCAGCCAATTCTTTACCCAGGCTATCATCTTGGGACCCACTCCCAGGCTGGCTAACTTGTATATTAATCTTTTGTGTGGGACTGAGTCAAATGCCTTGCTAAAGTCTAGGTAGGGCATGTCCACAGCCCCCCTGATCTACTACTTTGGTCACCCAGTCAAAGAAATCTATTAGATTCATCTGGCATGACCTTCCCGCTGTGAATCCATGCTGCCTTGGGTCCTGTGCCTCTCTGGCCTTTAGGTACTCGGCAATTCTTTCCTTCAGAAGTGATTCCATCATTTTTCCTATCACTGAGGTTAAACTAACTGGTCTGTAGTTTCCCGCTTCTGCCCTGCTCCCACTTTTGTGAAGGGGAATCACATCTGCCCTCCTCCAGTCCTCAGGTACCACTCCATCCTCCCATGATTTGTTAAAGAGGGTAGTCAGTGGTGTCACTAGTTCTACCCTTAGTTCTTTTAGAATTCTGGGATGAATCCCATCAGGCCCCATTGCTTTGTCCACCTTCAGTTTTAAGAGTTCTTTCAGAACCCTTTCTTCTGTAAATGGGCTAGGTATCAACTTCTGTATCCAGAGTGTTTCTATTGTTTGTTTTAGGTACCTCCTCTTCATTTGTAAATACTGAACAAAAATATTTGTTTAGTATCTTTGCCTTTCACAGTCACCCTCTGCCCACCCCTCCCTTTATTAAGCCTCACTATCCCTCCCTTAGTCTTCCTTCGCTCCCTGATGTACCTAAAAAAGGTTTTATCCCCCTTCTTAACTGAGTTGGCTATCTTTTCATCAGTTCGGGCCTTTGCTGTTCTGACTACCTTCCCAGCTACCTTTTGCTTTAACTGATACAATTATCTGTGCTGTGCCTTCTGTGATTCCTTGTACTTTCCGAATGCTTTCTTTTTCTCTTGAACCTTCACTGCCAACTCCTTTGAGAACCATAGTGGTTTCTTACATCATTTTGTTTTGTTTATTTGCTTCACACAAAGGCTTGTTACCTCTGTGATGGCAGTTTTTATTATTCCCCATTGTTCTTCCACACCTCCTTCCTGCCCATTTGCTAGTGCATTCCTTAGGCATTCACCCATTTTGGCAAAGTCAGCCCTCCTGAAGTCCAGTACTTTTGCCTTTGTATGGCTTGACTCTATTGCTGTGTTATTGAGAACCATACTGTTCGAGTGGTCGCTAGTTCCAGATGGCTACCCACTTCTACATCTGTGATCCTCTCTCATCTCCATTTGAGAGGACCAGGTCTTAAGATTGCTCCTTTCAGGTGGATTCAATACTAGTTGTCTAAGGCATGCCCCTGTAGGGCATCTAGAATAACCCCTCTTAGAAGTGGCTGCTGCAACTGCACTCCAGTTAACATCTGGCATATTCAGATCACCCATCAGCAATATCTCCCTTTATCTGCCATTTTAAGTATACTTTCTATCATTTCCTTGTCCATTTCCTCCCGGAAAGAGGTCTAATATACAAGCCTGTCTTGATTGTGGTGCCACTGCCTGCCAAATAGACCCCACAATGGCTTCTTCTCCTCCCTGTTTACCCTTTTGTACTGTTGCTTTGATTCCTTCTCTTATGTGAGAGCTACTCCTCCTCCTCTTTTACCCTCCCTGTCCCTCCTATAGATAGTGTATCCTGGTATGTTTACATCCCAGTCATGGTTCTGTGTGTACCATGTTTCTGTGACTGTCACGATATCTAGATGTTCCTCCTCCATCAAGGCCACTAATTCAGGAAGCTTGTTACCCAGACTATGGGCATTGGTACTCACTGCTCTCCATTTTTTGAAGGCTTTACCTTCTGTAGCAGCATCCCCCACTGACCTTTCTACCTTGGTCTTTTTCCTCATTTAGTACCCTGTTTTGTAGGGGGAGGCTGGGATTTTCCTGCTGCTTATCAGTGCCTCCCCCCTTGACTAGTTTAAAAGCTTGCCAATGAAGCATTTAAACCGATTGCCCAAAAGACTTGTTCCCTTCCTGGACAGATGCAGATCATCCTGCCAGTATAGGCTGGTGTCCCTCCAGGTGGAACCCCAGTCCCCAGTGAAGCCAAACCCCTGTACTCCACACCATTTTTTCAATCATTCGTTAAACTGTATGGTGCAAAGTACCCTCTCCTCACCCAAGCCACTGACAGGCAGCACCTCTGAGAAGAATACTGTGTGTGCTACTTGTCTTAAGCCCCTCCCAACTCAAAGTCCTTCTGCACTGCTCTAATCTCATGATGAGCCAAGTCATTTTGTCCCTAGGTGGACAATGACGTCCAGCTCGAACTCCTGTGCAACTGTTCCGTGATCCTAAGGGCCCTTCCTGTCCCTCAAAGCCATGGCACCAGGCAGGCACCTTACTTCAGTTTCCCTGCCCCCCAGTTCTATTCCCCTAATTTGAGTCCCCACCAGCAGCTGCTTCCTTTCCCTGTGGTGCCCTCTGCCTCCTTCCTGAGGGCCTCCCTTCAGACAGTTGTCTGCACCTCCTTAGTCTCCTCTGCGGGTGCATCCACAGAAGTATGCTCCCCCAGAATGGTGTATGGATTGTGGAGTGGAACAACTGACTGGGTGTGCCTCTGTTCCACCACCCTTACCCTCCCTGAGCCCACTGTGGTCCAACTGCTGTGCTTTCTTCGCAACCTCTGAGGTAGTGGTGGTGGCTCTGGTGCACCCTGGATGGGGGACCTGTACAAGGGCAGTATAACCTCCTCTCTCCTACTACTGATCCTCCTAGAGATGCATCCCAGTATCGTGTTTGCCTTTGATGTTGCTTTTTTGCACTGCATGGAGTGCTTCAGGTCACTAGTGATCATCACTCCCAGGTCCTTCTCCTCCTCTGATGCAGATACTCGGACTCCACCCAGGTAGTACTCTGTCCTAGGATTCTTGGCTCCAATATACATAACTTTGCATTTCTTGGCATTGAAGTCAAGCTGCCAGATCCTGGACCACCTCCCTAGCTTTTCCAGATCTTTCTTTTGGTCCTGTATCCCGTCAGCTGTGTCCACTCTCCCACAGAGCTTGGTGTCATCCGCAAATAGGCACATTTTGCCCTTAATGTCATTGATGAAGACACTGAATAACACTGGCCCCACAACCAAGCCATGCAGGACCCCACTGGTTACCTGTCTTGTGCCAGATAACTCTCCCCCCACAACCACCTTCTGGGTTCTGTCCTTCAGCCAGTTTTCCACCCATCTGGCCATCTTTTCCCCAACCCCAAGATCCGCCAAATTTCTGCTAAACCTTTTGTGGGGCACAGAGTCAAAGTCCTTGCTGAAATCAAGATAGAGGATGTCTACTGCTTGGCCCCTGCCTACTGTCTTAGTGACACAGCCAAACAAGTCAATCAGATTTGATTTGACACAATCTCCCACCCCCATGAACCCATGCTGCCCTGCATCTTGGAGACCATGCTCCTCTAGATATTCCACCAACCTTTCCTTTAGTATGGTCTCCATGAGCTTGCCCACAATGGAGGTCAGACTGACTGGTCTGTAATTCCCTGGGTCATCCTTGGGACTGCTTTTGTGGAGCAGCACTACATGTGCTGCTCTCCAGTCCTGCGGTACTATGCCTGTCTCTAGTGAACTATTAAATGGGTCTGCTAGTGGCCCTACCAGCTCCTCAGCCAGTTTCTTTAGTACTCTTGGATGTACTCCATCCGGGCCTGGTGATTTGTCCACCTTCAATGCCAGCAGCTCCTCCCTCACTCTATCCTCTCTATCACTACATCTGTGTCCCCACCACTCCTCTTTTCCATCTGGAAGGCACTGGTCTGTCCTTCTCCCTGGTGAAGATGGAACAGAAGTATTCATTTAGTATCTCTGTTTTCCCCCGTTATCCTCCACCCACTCCACCCCTTTCTTAAGCCTAATAATTTCTTCCTTCTTGTCCCTTTTCTCACTTATACAGTGAAAGAAAGCCTTCTCCCCCTTCTTAATGCCTTCAGCTATCTGCAGCTCCTTCTGTGCCTTTGCTCACCTGACTTTCTTACTTGCCTCACTAGCCAACCTTGGGTAATTTTCCCTATCTACCTCTTTCTTGGTCTTCCTGAATTTTCTATAGCTCAACCTCGTTTCCCTTACTGCCTGCGCAACCCCAGAACTGAACCAGCTGAGCGCTTTGGCCCTTGTGTTCTTACCCCTGAGCCTAACCAACTCATCCGTGGCAACCAGTATTCCTTCCTTAATAATGGACCACCTTTGGTCCACTCTCATATCTGCTCCGATGCCCACCAGAAGGCTCCTTAGCACTTCGCCCATTTTCCTCCACCCTCCTGAAATCCAAGATTTTGGTCTTAGTCGGGATGCCTTCCCTGCCCATATCCAACTGGAACCACACTGTGCAATGGTCATGTCCTCATAGTGGCTCCCTGATCATTATTTCCTGTACATGCTCCCCATTTGTAAGCACCAGAACAAGAAATGCCTCAACTCTTGTTGTTTCAGTGATGCCCAGAGTCAGGAAACCACTCTGCAGTCCTTCCAGGATCACCTGACTCTTAGCACTTGTCGTGGATGGTATGCTCCAGTCCACCTTGGGCAGGCTGAAGTCCCCAATGATTACCACCTCTCCTTTCCCTGCAGCTTCTATTTGTAAGCTCAGTTCCCTGTCCCTCTCCTCATCCTGACTGGGTGGTCTATAAACCATCCCCAACCTCACCTTTCTCCCTCTATTGGACCTTAACTGAACCCATGATGCCTCCCACTTCCTTCCTCCGACTCTCCTCCCTCGCAAGTTATTCCCACCCCTGACAAGCTGCCACCCCTCCCCTTTCTGACTACCCTGTCCCTCCTGTACAGCTTATATCCAGGGATCGCAAGGTTCCAGTCATGGTGTGATGTTGCCCAAGTCTCGTTTATTTCAGCAATGTCCACCCTCCTGTCCGCTAATAGTGCCTGCAGGTCTTCCATCTTGTTTCCAAGATTCCATGCATTCAGAGACACCACCTCCACCCCTAGAATCTGACCTTCCTTTCTTCCCTCTATTCACATTTATCCCCTGTGTGCACCCTCCTTGTACTGTGTTTCCTTGCTCCTCAACCCTTTTCTGTTCTTGCCCACCACTCCTCCCTCCAGACCTCTTCCATCACTGTGGGGTTCACTGACCTCCTCCTTCCAGTCTGTGGGCCTGCACGCCCACTGCCCCCCCAGTAGTTTAAATTAAGTGTAATGGTTATGTATTCCCCCCGTTTGTCCCCGAGTACCCACAAAGCCTCCCTACTGAGGTGTAGCCTGTTTGGTGAAAAGAGTGCTTTATTTGACCAGGTCTCCTCCCAGTTCCCAATACAGATGAACTTCTCCTCCCTAAACCATTTCCTCAGCAAGTCACTGAAATCCTCTATTCTTCTTTTCCTGGCTGTGCTGGCCCTTGGTACTGGTATCACCTCTGAGAAGGCCAGTGAAATTCCTTCCTCCCTCCTTGCAGATCCTCCCTCACTCCCTGAATCTACTTTGCACTACCTCCACCTCCTCCCCAGCTAGGTCGTTGGTTCCCAAGTGTATAAAAATTAGGTTTTACTCCAACCTCCCTTACTATTTCCCTTATTCTTGGGCCCACCTTCCCTGCTGTCATCCCTGGCACACAAACCACCCTCCTGCTTGCATTTGGGTCCCCTTTCTTTCCCCAGTGAATACCCCTAATTATGGCTTCCCCTATGATTTCCACCCTTCCATTCCTTGCATCCATGCTCCCCATCCTTCCTTTCTTACCTTTGGTACTAGCTGCTTCCCCACCTAACTGCTCCCTCTGCACCCTGGTAAACTTATTTCCACATCCACAATTTATCCCCTTAATTGTTTTTCCATTTCCCAATCTACCCCATCCCTTTTGACTATCTGTATCTGCTTTCAGTTTTCCCTTCCCTCTTCCTTTCCTTTTCTCTCCCTCCCTCGTTCCTCCACTCCGTTTTGTCTGTCTCCTCTTCCCTGCCCACCCTGATTAGTTCCCTCACCCCCCGTACTCCTACTCTCAACCCTGGCTCAACCTGACCTCGTGCTGCCCCCTCCCTACCTTCCAGACCGTGGTGCAAATCTATTCAGTAAAGGCACCCCTTTAGAATTTCCCATCCCTGATGCTACTCTCACATTCCCACCCCTTCCCCTCACCACTTGCCATTCCTCCACCCTGGGCTCCCTATTCCTCTGAGGAAGAGTACTCCTTCAAGTACAAGTGCTTTGATCTTCTGGTATTACGCTTTAAAAAAAAATAAAGATGGACTGATAATAGATTTTAAATGCTAGCACTTAAAATGCACTGAATAAATATTGTTAAGATCACAGGGGGTGAACATCCTTTGAAAGAGCACACATTTGGCATGAAACATTAGGAGTTTGTGGTCCTGGGTACCTATATTTGGCTGCCTTGTTGTATGAGGTCTTTCGTACTCTGTCACAGCAATTTAATAAAAATCGTGTTTTGCACAATGTTATAGTCAGCATGAGCCTATTCATCTAGTGAGGTTGTCCATGCCCTTTTTTTTGTTTGTCTTGTTAATGAGCTTACCAGTTACAGAATGCACTGAGTGACTCTGAGCGCTCCCTGATTTGGATTGCCGAAGAACATGTTCAACCCCTTGAGCCTCTCTTCATAGCTGTCCTGGTTCACCCTTTGGACTGCTTTTATAGAGAGGAACATGTGCAGTTCTCGAGTCCCAGGGCACACTCCCAGACTCCAAAGAGGTGTTAAACAGGTCTGCCACACCTCTGCCAATTTCCTTAGGCCCCTCAGATGTACTCCATCTGGCCTTGGTGATTTGTCCATCTTCAGGGCCTTTAGGGCCTAATGCACCCTGCTCACCTATATTACGCTGTCAGTGATCCCCCCCTTCTCAACCCCATCCTCCTATTCCCTTGTGGCACTAGTTCATCCTCCTCTCCAGTAAAAACAGAGCAGAAGTACTTGTTAAACACCTCCAATTTCTCTTCACTTTCTTCTGCCCAACACCCCCTCCCTTTTTTTTTTAACCTGACAATGTCATTTTAATATCCCTCTTCTGTCTTATATGTTTGGCCTCAGTGCCTCGTTTCTCCTGTGCCAAACCATATTTCCCTTGTAGCCTTTGCCTCTCTAACTGCACTGCTTGCCACCTTTGACTGAGTACTATGGACCTCGCTATCCTCACTCTGAGTACGTTTGTACTTCCAGAAGACTGCATTCTTTTCCCTTATTGCATTCACCACTTCCTTTCCAAACCAGCTGGGTTTTTTTGGCATTAGATTTCTTGCTTCGTATTTTGGCACACTCACTGGTGGCCTGCATCAGTCTCCTTTATAATCGCCTATTTCTGTTCCACCTCCATCTCCTTACTGATCCCAGCAAGGTGCCCTAACAGAATTTCTCCCATCTAAGTCTGCCTTCCTGGAATGTAAAACCCTAATTTTGGTACTGACCATCCCTCTGCCCATGTAGAACCACACCACATGGTGGTCACTCCCTGCAAGTGGCGCTTCCAACTTTACATCCTGGACATGCCCACAGTTGGACAGGACCAGATCCAGCGTGGCCCTCTCCCTAGTGGGCTCCATGACACCCAGTGTCAGGAATCCACTCTAGAATGCATCCAGCAGTACCTGCTCCCTGGTGCTAGAGGTAGCTGGGATTTTCCAATCCAACCCTGGTAGACTGAAGTCCCCCATTATTACTACCTCCCACTTGCCTGTCATTTCCATGATTTGTGATCCAAGTACCTTGTCTAACTCCTCATCTTGTGAAAGTGGTCTGTAAACTATCCTCATCCCCAGTTTCCTCCCCTTTAGTGAACTGGACCTGCACCCATAATGCTTCTGTCTTTTCATCTGTTCCTTCATCTCTGGTACAGGTTATCCCCTCCTTCAAATACAGAGTCACTCTCCCCCTTCCCGTTTCCCTTACACATTTTGTACCCAGGGACTGCGAGGTCCCAGTGGTGGTTTGGTGTGGCCTATGTCTCTGTGTTGGCTGCTATGTCCACCTTTCCTTCAGTCATTAATACCTGCACCTCAGCCATTTATTTCCCAAGCTTCTGGCATTCAGAGACACTGTCTTCCACCACTCCTTGTGCCCCCCTTTCCTGTCTCCAGGGTGACCCACAGTGCCTCCTCCCCTTCCCTCTCCTCTCCTCTCTGTTTACCATTTAGTTCCGTTGCTTTGATCCCTTCCCTTATGTACAGAGCTACTCCTCCTCCTCCTCCTCTTTTACCCTCCCTGTCCCACCTGTAGATTGTGTACCCTGGCATGTTGAGATCCCAGTCATGGTTCTCTGTGTACCATGTTTCCTGGACTGCCACGATATGCAGGTGTCCCTCTTCCATCAAGACCACTAGTTCAGGGAACTTGTTACCCAGACTATGGGCATTGGTATTCATCACCCTCCATTTTATGATGGCCTTACCCCTTTTAGCCCCCTTCCTGTCCTTACTGCCTTTTTCTCCATTTACCCCAGTCCTGCTCCCTATTGACTTCTCTACCTTGGTGTCTGTTTTTTTTTGGGGGGCTGGGATTTCATGCTCCTTTTCAGTGCCTCACCCCTTGGCTAGTTTAAAAGCTTGCAATGAAGCATTTAAACCTATCACCTAGGATCCTGGTTCCCCACCCAGACAGATGCAGACCATCGCGCCAGTATAGGCCTGCATCCCTCCAGGTGGACCTCCAGTCCCCAATGAAGCCAAAACCCTGAGCTCTGCACCACTATTTCAACCATTCATTGAATCCTATGGTGCAGAGTACCCTAGCCTCACTCATGCCATAGACAGGCAGCACCTCCGAACAGGTTACCATGTGTGCTACTTGTCTAGGCCCCTCCTCAACTCCATAAACCTCTCCGGCACTGCTCTGATCCCATTCCCAGTCAGGTCATTTGTCCCGAGGTGGACAATGACGTCCAGCTCCCTCTCCTGCGCAGCTGCTCCCATGATCCTGAGGATTCGCTTCCTGTCCTTCCTAGCCATGGCACCGGGCAGGCACCTTACCTCCCTCTCCCCTCCTTTCCCCAGTTCTACCCTCCCAATGACTGAGTCCCCTACCAGGAGTTGTTTCTTTTCCCCTGTGGGGTCTCGTACCACCCTCCTCTGGGTCTCCTTTGTGGAGGTTCCCAACATCCTCCTTGTTCTCCACTGAGGGTGTCTCCATAGAGGAACCACACTCTGCCAGAACGGCGTATGAATTGTGGAGAAGTACAACTGGAGGGATGCAACCTCTGATCCACCACCCTCATCCTCCCTGAGCCCACCATGGTCCAACTGTTCTTCTTACTTGTCAACCTCTGAAGCAGTGGCTCTGGTGGTCCCTGGATGGGGGAGGAGGTTTCCTGATTCCTTACCAGGCTGGCCTGGAGACGTGCAACCTCCTCCCTCAGACCAGAGAGGTGCCTGCAAATAAGGCAGCATCGTAACCTCCAGAACGTCTTCCAGAAGACTGCCACCCCACAGTCAGTGCATTGCACCACTCCCCGCATGTCTCTCCCTTCCTGTTTATTTTTTTTGTTAGTGTGTGAGAGTGTGTGCTTGCGTTTACCCCCTACACAGCGTGGTGGGCCATTAAGGTTATGACGGGTGTATGTCCTTTGCCCTTTTGGGGAAGTGATGTCAGAACCCCTGGTATAAAGGAAATTATGCACTTTTGGTGGGCAGGGTGGGTGGGACCAAGCCAGTGCCCTCCAGAAACAATCAGCTACAGTTCTGACCCACCACCCTGGTGAGTGTTTTCCTTCCTTTCAGCAAGACAACCTGCACAACAATTTCACAGAAAATATACCTTGCAAAAAACACTTTATATCAGAGAAAAATAAACCAGTAATCTGTAAGTACAAAACAGTATCAACCTGTAGGCACACCCTGTAACAATTTAGCAAAAAATATACCCTATGGAAAAAAAAAATTGAATCAGAGAATAAAGCAGTAATCTGTAAGCAAAAAACAGTAACAAAACATTAATAACCTAATTTTGTTTCCTTTGTTACTACCTTGAATCCCTCTCTCCTCAGCAGATTCTGCTCTCTCTTTTCATATTGTCTGAACATCCTGTGATATCAATATAGAGAATACTGGATGTGAAACTATGCAGAACCAGTGTGTTCTGCCACAGAGGGATTCTGATTCCCTCTGACCTCGAGAGCGAAGCTCGAGAGGTCCATGGGAATCAGAATCCCGAGGTGGCAAAACACACTGGTTCTACATAGAGTTGCTCATCCTGTATTTTTTATAGTGTATAGTACTGTGTGAAAAATGTGTTTTGTGAGTACTTTTGCTTTCAAAATTAAACTGACTCATGCTGTCTCTAGAGGTTCTAGAATGCTGTTCTACCACAGTAGGGTAAAACAGCATTCCATGACCTTGGAACTGTGGTAGAACAGCATTGTGAAAGCGATGGAATTCTATACAGAACAACACTCCACTGTACACTATAACACCATTCTTGGCCATTTAGATGAATAACATGGAATTATGTTATTGATGTCATAGAATGTCTCAGGAATGTGAAAAGAAAGAACAGTAGCTGGTGTGGAGAGTGGAACTCTATGTAGATCTGAGGGCACCCCAAAGCTAGATTATTTATCAAAAATTGGTCAATGCATGTCAAAATATAAAACAAGCATGGGAAGGAAAATGGGAGGACAGTTAACTACGTAAAAATCATTTCCTATCACTTTTATAAATTACTTTCATATACTTCATGCTCTATGATGGAGTTCTCTGAGGTACAGACAAACTGATTCATAATAACTGGTGCTTGTTTTTTTCCCTAAGGGAAACCTGGCTATAATTTCCCCCTTATAACCAGCAGGTTATAATGGTGAACACACGCCAGGTTTCCTTTCTATTGCACATGCACCAGTCACCACTCTTCCCTTCCTCTGCACTGGCCATCAGTCCTCAGCGCTGCACAGTTCTCTACCACTTGGGAGTTTGCTGTAAGTTCCTTTAAAAAAAAATAACAGGGCTAAAAAATACTCAATTTTGATACTGGGCTGCTTTTTTTTTAAAAAAAGTAAATGTTTTCATTTCTTCATGAGACACTATGGACCATGCTGAAACCAGACTGGTCCATGACTCCGTGAAGATATCGGTTTATTTTATATAAGTGCTGTGGTGAAAAAACAATCACCAGCAATTATATAAATTAAAGGCTGGGTAGGTGTGTAAAACTCAAATTTTACACACATCCTTGGTGTGGGATGCCTTTACAACCCCTAAAGCATCGCTCTCGGAGCATCCCACACCTCGGGTGTGTTTAAAATTCTCATTATAACCACCTACCCAGTCATTATTCTATATATAACCAACAAAACTGTACTTCTATCTCTAAAGAGAAGGCTACTGTTGCCATAAATTGTTGGTCTCAGCTGTGACAGAAAGTGTAGGTCAAGTGTCCCTGAGCACGGAGTGCTGTACTGTGTCAGCAGTGGCTCTGAAGGGATTCAGACCTAGAAATATCCCAAAAGAGTGCCTATGCTGAGTGGTGGCAGCTACTAAATACCCTTGTAGCCATCTGAAATGTCCAAGAAAGCTGGTAACACTGGCAGACTGAGTCTGAGACAGACTAATTTGCCAACGCTGTTTAAATACATTCAAGTGTGCCATCACAGTGCAGCTCACTGATTCTGAAATTACTTGTCTAAAATAAATGAACCTGGTGAAATGGCAACAGGAACGCTTACAGAAATTAGGAGATGAAGTGCAAGTCATTTTCTGTGTCAAGGTTATTTCGGTCTGTGGGGAGATAATTGTGCACATGGCTTCAGACAGCTCATAACGGAACAAAAACAGAGATCTCATTTCCTCTTTGTGGACACTATTCTGCCTGAGGCACAGTCAAACTGAAAATGAAAATGATTAGTTTCCATATTTTTTTTAAACTTTAAATAAAGGTCTCAAAAGGAGAACTCTATTAAATGCTCTTATGATGCATAATCCGGGCCCCACTGCTTGATCAATACTTCCAGCCCCCCACCCCAACAGCCCCACCACTCAAAGGCAGGTCCAGCAGTTTGTGCTTTCCCTTCCTGCCATCCTCTGTGTCTAGGTGTCTAATGAAAGTGGTCACAAACTGCCCTGGCACTGGTATGGTACTACCACTTTGATTTCAGGGACGTATTCAAGAACTCATAGATTTGGTGGGTGAAAGGTCACAGAACAGTGCCCTTTCCTGACCTCATCACATTTCCTTTCTCACTGTGTTAAAAAAAAGAGCACCATATGCCTCTGTGACTGTATCAGGGACTTTCCTCCTACCACAAAAATGTGTGGGGTGGGGAAGGAGGAGACTAAATAAGAAAGAAAATGTTTTGTTTTTCAGTGGAACATTTTGGCATTGACTCCGTAATCCCCACAGTGTATTACTCAATTAGATTATGTAAACTTTTATTTGAATTAATCACAAAACATGTTCCAGACATGCTGCTAAACAGATTGTTCATAAAACAGCTAAATCATGGCAGACAAAGCCACCCAAGCTGGCTGGGGTGGCTGGCACCATCCACACGGAGGGAAGGAAAGGCGAGACCTCCAGTTTAGTGTCAATGACGGCAATCAGGGATCTTGATAAAAAAAAAAAGTTACTTGGATCCAGATTTTCATCAATGCAGGGGAGACTTACTTGGTGGCTGATGAGGCAGAAGCAACAACAGAATAGGCAGCTAAAATGGCCACAGCAGGAAAGGGTGTTACTGTCAAAAACAAGTAAGACTTGAGCACCTTAAAAATGGTGCTCGTCATGGGTAAAGAACAGTTACGTAAGAACTTACTGTAACAGTAGATCTTCGAGGAAATCTCTTTCATCAGGTCACACACCTTTGGAACTTATACCACATCAGTGCTAGGACCACATGGAAACTTTCACCAGCAGTCAGCCAGGGGCCACATAAAATGACGTCAAGCGTCCACACATCTATATAAGGCAAGGGCAGCTCCCTCTCTCTCCTCAATTCCCTGCCGGAGATTATGCTCGGAGGATCAGTGTCCAGGGAACTGGGAGATCATGTCAGCACCCCAACTACCAGGCAACTTAGGGTGCTGTGAAAAGTAGCTATTAGATGAAGCAGAGCAGAGTGATCTCAGCACCTGTACTGGGGGATGGGGTGGCATGACCAGATGGAAGAGATTCTCTTGAAGATCAACTGTTACGGTAAGTTCTTATGTAACTGTTTTGTCTTCTTCAAGGATATCTCTTTCATTAGGTCACACCTTCGGAATAAGGCGCAGGCAGTGCCAAAAGCCAGCAAGTGAGGCAGTGGTAAGAGAAAAAATTGCCCCCTGGAGCATGCCCTATTGCATAGCTGTAGTAAACCCCGTCCTCCCATGGGAGGTGCTGTGCATACTGTATGGTTTAATGGAGGGTGCACAGTATGCCAAGCAGCAGCTGCGGAGAGTGTGGCAGCAAAAGAGGGGAAGAAAGTCAAGGCATGTAGCCACATCTTCTGTGGACTGGCTATGAACATCCCCAGAAAATTTCATACTGTACCGCCTACATACAAACATGAAATTGCCAGCAGAAACAGGACATCATGGTCGATTAAGTCTGCTCGAGTGTGCAGCTCAGTCTGCTTTACTGGAGCTGCCCCCTCCCCCTTCCCTTTCTCCCCGGAGTTATCCTCCCTCACCATCTTTTCCCCCTCCCTCCAGTTGTAACTCTCCTTTTTACCCTGTCCCACCCCCTTTAAAACTTTCCACCATTTTCAATGATATCATCTCCTCCGGCAGTTCATTCCACTTTGACACCACCCTTTTTGTGTAAAAGTGCCTCCTGATTTCCTTTTTAAATCTACCCTCCACTAGAAACATGAAACTTAGAATCTGATGGCAGATAAGGACCGCTTGACCCACCTAGTCTGCCTATTTCCATACCTGATGTATAAACTCGAGATCCTACTGATCTTCAGTTTATCTTCTCCTTCCAAACACTAGTGCTGCCTTCGGTCTATCCTATGCATTGTTGAATTCACCTATCGTTTTTGCTCCACGACCTCCTCAGGGAGGTTGTTCCATGCATCTACCACCCTTTCTGCAAAAAAAAAAAAAAACTTCCTTATGTTGCCCCTGAGCCTTCCCCCCTCTAGCCTCATATTGTGATCCCTTGTTCTTGCACATCTCCTTTTCTGAACTATGCTGCCCTCCTGAACTTTGTTAATCCCCTTGAGGTACTTAAAGTCTCTATCATGTCCCCCCTCTCCCTCCTTTCCTCCAGTGTATACATATTGTGTTCCCTCAGTATCTCCTCGTATGGTTTCTGGTGTAGTCCCTGCACCATTTTCTTTGCCCCCCCACTGGACTGCCTCCACCCTGTCTATATCCCTTCAGAGATGAGGTCTCCAGAACTGCACACAGCACTCGAGATGAGATCTCACCAATGGTCTGTACAATGGCATCACCACCTCCTGTTTTCTACTGGTGATACCTCTCCCTATACACCCCAGCATCCCACCAGCTTTCCTCACTGCCTTCTCACATTGTTTGGCTACTTTTAGGTAGTTTCAGACTATGCCCCCTTGTGGTTCCGTCCCTTTTTACATTGAAAATGCCTTCTATTCCAACCCTGTTTATACCTTTTAGGTACTTGAAGGTTTCTATCATATCCCCCTTCCCTTCCTGTCCTCCAGAGAATACATATTGAGCCCCCGTAATCTCTCATCATATGATTTGTCCCCCATGCCCTGGATCATCTTGGTTGCCCTACGCTGTACCCCCTCCAGTAGTCTGATGTCCTTCTTCAAATAAGGGCACCAGAACTGCACACAGTACTCCAAGTGTGGTCTCACCAATGACCTACATAATAGCAGAATGACTTCCTCCTTCCTGGAGGTGATTCCTCTGGCGATGCATCCCAGCATTTTATTTCCTTGGTTGATGCTTTACGGCACTGCACAGACTGTTTCATATCACTCCTGTCACCCCTAGATCCTTTTCGTCTTCTGAGCTGGACACCTGTACACCCCCAGCCAGTAGCTGGCCCTGAGGTTCCTAGCTCCCAGGTGCATGACCTTGTACTTCTTGGCACTGAACCCCAACTGTCAGATGCCAGACCAGTTCTCGAGCCTAGCCAAATCCTCCCTGAGCTCCTGTCTCCCCTCCTCTGTGTTTACTCTCCCACAGAGCTTAGTACTGTCTGTGAATAGGCAGATTTTACTTTTGATCCCATCTGCTATGTCACCAATAAAGATGTTAAATAACAATGGTCCGAGTACCGAACCCTGTGGGACCCCACTGGTTAGAGGCCTAGGCTTGGATAGCTCCCTCCTACCATCACCCTCTGGTTCCTGTCTTGCAGCCAGCTCTTAACCTGCCCCATCAACTTGTCCTCGACTCCAAGGTAACTTAGTTTGCTTAGCAGCCTTCCATGCGGCACGGAGTCGAAGGCCTTACTGAAGTACAGGTACAGGACATCCACCACCTGGCCCTTGTCCAATGACCTGTGACCCGGTACAAAAAGTAATTCATGATGGTCTGGCAGGATCTCCCCATGACAAAGCCATGCTGCTTATTGTCCTGGAGACCATTTACCCCCAGAAAATTCACCAGCCTTACTTTTAGAATGGTTTCCATTAACTTCCTACTATGGAGGTTAGGCTGACTGGCCTGTAATTATCAGGTTCATCTCTGGGACCACTCCTGTGGAGTGGCACCACATGTGCCATTCTCCAGTCCCGAGGCATCCACCCCATCTCCAGCGAGGTGTTAAACAGATCCACCGGGAGGGCAGCCAGGACCTCTTCCAGTTTCCTCGAGACTCTTGGGTGCACACCATCTGGGCCAGGTGCCTTGTCCAGTCGAAGTGCCCCAAGACCCTTTAAAACCATGTCTTCCTTGATGTCCCCATCTGTAATCCCCCCTCCCATTCTTACTCCTGTTTTCCCCAGTGGCATACATAGGTCCATCCTTTCCCCTAGTGAAGACAGAGCTGAAGTACTCATTCAGTGCCTCCACCTGATCCTCACTATTTTCCACCCATCCCCTTACCCTCTAAATCCTAACAATCCCATCCTTTCCACTTCTTCTCTCCCTTATATATCTGAAGAAGTCCTGTTCCCCTTCCCTGATCCCCTTCACTAGCCTTAGTTCTCTCTCAGCTTTAGCTGACCGGACTACTCACCCTGCCTCTCAGGATTCCCCTAAGTAAATCTCCCTGGCCTCCTCTCTTATAGTAAGTTTGTACCTCTGAAAGGCTGCTCCCTTCTCCCTCACCTCCACTGCCACATCCTTGTTAAACCAGCTAGGTCTCTTGGTCCTGGAATTCTTTCTCTGGGTTTTTGTGCATGTGACTGTGGCCTCAGTCAGACCCAAATGAATGACGGACCATTTCTGATCCGCATCTATCGCTGGCCTGATTTTTGCAAGGTGCTCTACTAGATGTCACCCATCCCTCCACAGTCCACCCTTTTGAAGTCCATCACCCTTATCTTGGCTGTCTCCTTGCACATACTGAGGTAAAACCACACCGTGCAGTGGTCACTGCTCACAGGGGTCCTCCACTGCTATTTCCTGGACATGCTTTCCATCTCACAACACCAGGTCCAGTATGGCACTCTCCTTGGTTGATTTGAACCGCTGCACCAGGAACCACTCCTGGAAAGCTTCTAGAAGGACTTATTCCCCAGAACAGGAGGTAGCCAGGGTACTCCAGTCTAGTCCAGGCAGGTTGAAGTTACCTGTAGTGACTATGCTTCCTCTACCACTTGGCTTTCTGATCTGGTCCCCTAGGTCCCTGTAAAACTCCACATCCTGTGAGGGTGGTCTGTACACCACCCCCAACTGAACCCTTCTCCCTTTGGCATTCTGGAGCTATACCCATAAGGCTTCTGTCCTGCAGTCCTCCTCCTCTCTGGTGCATATTATCCCTTCCCTTATGAATAAAGCCTTAACTAAAGTCTTTGATACGGTCAATCACACACTCCTTATTGGATCCCTCACATCTCTAGGCCTCTCTCTCTGGATGCCATCTCCTGGTTCACCAGCTACCTGAGTGGCCATTCTCAAACGGTGAAAATTAATGATACACTCTCCACCAGCCTACTGGTTTGCTCAAGAGTTCCCCAAGGCTCAATCCTTGGCCCACTCCTGTTCAGCCTGCTCCTCAACACCCTCCCGCTAGCCTGTTCTGGTCAGATGTTACTGTACGCGAATGACACTGTAATCTTTAGTAGCCACCCTGATCTCTCTCACTTACAGAATGACATACAACTGTTTTTTTCTGAATCAGACTGTTGGTTCTCCCACCATAAACCTAAATGATAAAAAAAACTAAAATTATGGCTTTTTCAAACCCGCAAAACAAATACAAAGGCATTCCCTTATATATTTTAAACTCCCAGCTCGCTCTTCTTGAACAGGTACCCTACTTCAAATATCTCAGCATCACTCTGGACTTCTCACTCTCCTTCCAGGCACATACTGACCTGGTCTGTAAGGCAGTAAACACCAGGCCTGGCCTTCTCTATAGACATAGGTCCTGCATGCCTCCTAATGCCCTGAGCCTGGCTGTAACCAGTTCGGTACTGTCCATAGTTGACTATGGCATTGCTATCTATGGCTCAGCTGCTTACTCTGCCCTTAGAAGAATTAAGGTCTCTCTGAATAAAGCTTGTCGACTCGTCACTGGCTGTACCCAGCTCACTCACACCTGCAAGCTTTATGAACTAGCGGATTGGTTGAACTTCGAGGGTAGGCTGTCCTAACATACTTGCCTCCTAGCCAAGAAAATAGCCTCTGGCCTCCATCCACCCACTGCCCAGCACCTCCTTACACTGGCCCCAGTCACCCGGATGACCAGAAGTTCCTCCAGAGTCCCTTTCTCAGTCCCATTTTGTCAGACCTCCTTGGGGCAGCGTGCCTTCATGTATAGGGCTCCCTCTGGCTCAGTGGTTTGCCTTCTGATGTCATTTATGTCTGTAAGCTTGACCCATTTAAACATATGATCAGACGGCATCTTCTTGCCTCCAGTCATTGTGATTGCTTCTAGTGTCTCCTTTCCCTCACCTTGCAACTCACCAACCTCCGAGCTTCTCTACATATAGACAATGTCTTCTCCGACTGCTCTCCCTTACAGACTCCTCCCCTTTTACTCTCTTCCTCCCCTCCTCCTCTTGTCAACGCTCCCTTCCTCCTCTAGTTCTCTACTTTGTTCCACATGTCCCCCCTCATTCCTGTACCTGGTACCTACCTGTCTAGTCCTACTCTTTTGCCTCGATTTCCCTCAGAATTATCCTCATATCGTGTCTGTACTTTTTGTTTACTGTACATGCTTTTTCTTACTTATTGTGCCTGTATTTTTTTGTTTTTATTTATATGTTGCTTATATCTATTATTGACATTGTACCTCTGCATTCATGTATATTGTTGCCTCATTACTTTACCCAGGTTGCACCATGACTATGCCTTATTTTTGTATTGCACCTTATTTTGTATTTGTACCTTACCTTGTATTTCTGTTTTTGTAAATAAGTATTTGATTCAAAGGTTTGTAATTACGATCTCTCCAATAAAAAAATAAATAATAAAGTTACACCACCCCCTCTCCCCATCTCTCTCTGTCTTTCTGGTACAATCTATATCCAGGGTCACGAGGTCTCAGTCATGGTACTGGGTTGCCCATGTCTCTGCAATGGCTGCTATGTCCGCCTCTCCGTCTGCCATCAGTGCTTGGAGATCTGCCGTCTTGTTTGCCAGACTCCTTGCATTCAAGGATACCACCCTCCAGCGTAACCCTTGTAGCCCTTTGTTCCCCATCATCCCTCTATGTCCCTCACCCTCCCGTGTTCCTTCTCCCTTCCTTCTCCTGTTACCCCTCCCATCCATCTGAAGATGTACTTGCCCCTCTCCTGGTGACTCTGGGTGAAGCACACCCTGTCGCTCCACCCTCCCTCCCCATCTACAGTTTAAAACCAGTTTAGCTGCTAAATATCCCTTCAATTGATCTTTCAGGACCCTGGTGCCCTCTTTACTTAAATGCAGCCTGTCCAGTACACATAGGTCCTTATTCTCCTTATATGAAGTATATACAGACATTTTATAATGACCAAAGCAAAGGTGGCTGGTTTAGCTTAATGTAAGCACTGACCCTACCACATAAAATGAAATGCAGGAGCACTGTTTCAGGATGCTTCTGCTGTCAGTACATCACCAGAAAAGGCTCCCATAGTAGAGCCCACTACTCCTAAATCCCCTCAATGAGATATAAAGGTAACTAAAAAGTACACGTTCGTATATCGGAAGCGAAAACTGCCTCTCGCGGCTAGCTCACAAAGAGCCTACTGAAGGATCTGTAAAACAAAATACAAGCTCGTGATCTGGACTGAAAGGTCAGATGAAATGAGGTAACTTTGAGGCACCTTATCCAAACTATGGCAGTTACCCCTATGAGGGGGGAAGCCGTTCATATCAACAGGGATGCAAGAGGCAGCTGTAGAGGCTAACGACACTTTCAATGAGGGATACTGTAACCACAGGGTTAGAAATGCAGTAGGTCCACTTTTGCTAGGAACCTACTAGGTCAACAGGTTGGTGGGTATGGAAGCTGTCCACAAACTACCTACTGTTCAGTCATTATAAAAGGTCCATATAATGAAAGGATTGTCTGCCAGCTATGACAGCTAGACGAAGATTAACAGAGAGGCGTTGTCACCCCAATGAATCTCAGGAATTATACTCCTAGTGAGGAATGAAAGGAAGGGAAGACTGACAGGAAATGCTCTTGCCAGCACATGAGTAACACCCTTCCATATAAATGTCAAGCGCACACCCAGGCATCCATGTGAGCCAGCGCAGCAGGAAGGGGTGGGTTTCTAAAAACCCAACTGTCTGAGAACAAATGTGTTGACTACGTCTATGGCGGCTAATACTATTCCTTCGCAGCACTGGTTGAAGATCCTGTGCTGCACCTGCTTGCTTCAGGGCCAGAAGACCGAACTGGGAGACGGTCCCCTACCCGTGGAAACCACAGGTATGTCCCTTCAGGGGCCTGAATTGTGATACAAGGGCAGAAAACATGCCGGGGGGGAGGGGCACTCAGATTCACCAAATGCACTGAATTCTTTATCTAGGAAGGGGGCAGGGGAACAGCTGAGCTGATACCCCATGCCTCCTAACTGGGATCAACAGGATGGTACATGTGTGTGCCCCAAGCCTCTGTGGCCCATGTCACTGTGCTGATCTCTGTATCTGGGATATATGGAAAAAGGGGGACCCCTGTCTGGAGAAAAGCCAATGGCTTCAGAGCAGGGCCTACTGTAACAGTATCCAGTTGCCCAAAGTGATCACTCTCCACTAATGCATTCAGAGGGTGATACGACTCTTTATAACTGCCCCTACTCCTGATGATGGAAAGGAATTATGCGGACTCTTTAGGCCCCTGCACCATCGTGAGTTTTGGGTGGTATTGCCTGTGCCCTTGGGACTGTGAAGATATTCATCTCCTGGCTCTTCTGTTAGGGGTGGGAGGTTCTGCCTGAGTGTTTAGCTGCAGGTAAGTGAGAGTGTCCTGTGTCTCTACCTCTCCTAGAGTGGTATGACAGGGATCTGGCTGATTTCAATTTCATCCCTTGAAGGCTGGAGGCTTTTTAGGGCCTCTTCCACAGGATGGCCAAACAATTTTTGGCCCCTGAAAGGTGCATTCAGCACTATTTGGTGCACATGTCTAGTGAATCCAGTAACACTGAGCCACGAATAATGCCTCAGGCAAATTCCAGAGGCCACAGCCGTGGCATAAGCATCTGAGGCATCGCAGGCCAAGCAGAGTGTTTGCCCACTGCCGCCCCTGCCTCAGGGGACTGTAATAAGTCCTGTTTAGCAGTTCCCTCAGGAAATGCCCAGGTCACCATTCCTCCATAGCAAATTTTGCTACTTGATCATATGGGCTTGGTAGGTGGCAATATGCAGGCCTAGGGAGGCTGACGCATAAGTGCGTTTCCTCCACGTATCCAAACTTCTGGATTCCTTTGTAGGGGTAGTAAACTTTCTTTATTTTCTTTTCTGATGGCAGACAAGGACCGCAAGGCCCTTCCAGTCTGCTCATTTCTTTTTCTGCCTTATGAACATGCCATAGGCCTTTGCTCTGTCAATGGCCTATCTATTCATACTCATCTGTATTGCTCCCTCATGCCTATCCCATGTCTGTTTGATGCCCTGCACTGTATTCATATCCACCACTTCCTGAGGTAGGCCGTTTCATGCATCCACCACCCTTTCTGTGAAAAAGAACTTCCTCACATTACCCCTTAATCGGCCTCCCTCTAATCTCATGCTGTGTCCTCTTGTCCTGCTATTTTTCTTATACTAGAAACATGTTAGACTCTTTCACCTTGTGAATGCCCTTAAGGTGTTTGAATATTTCGATCATATCCCCTCTTTCCCCCTCCTTTGCTCTAGGGTATACATATTGAGCTCCGTTAATCTGTCCTCATATGTTTTCTGATGCAGTCCCTGCACCATTTTGGTTGCCCTTCTCTGGACTGCCCCAATTTGGTTAATGTCCTTGTGACGGTGCGGCCTCCAGTACTGCACGCAGTACTCCAGATGGGGCCTAACCAGTGTCTTGTAAAAAGGAATTATTACCTCCCTCTTCCGACTTGTGATACCCCTACTAATACACCCGAACATCCCCCTAGCCTTACCTACTGCTCCAGCGGTCTGCTTGAATGATTTCAGATCATCGGTGATGATAATGCCCAAGTCTTTTTCTTCCCTTGTGACTGCCAGCAACTCCCCTCCCAGCCTACAGGTGGCTTCAGGGTTTCTCTTCCCTATGTGCATGATCTTGCACTTCTTTGCGTTAAACTCCAGTTGCCACTCTTCCGACCATTTTGCTAGTTTATCCAGATCTCTTCTCATTCTGCCCACCCCATCTGGAATATTTACTCTGTTACAGATCTTGGTGTCATCTGCAAACAGACAAACCTTACCTTCCAGGCTTCTGCAATGTCACTGATGAAGATATTGAAGAGGACTGGCCCCAGGACTGATCCCTGAGGTACCCCACTTGTGACCTGCATCTCTTCTGACTGTATACCATTTACCACCAATCTCTGTTTTCTGCCCGTCAACCAGATGACCAACTCCTGACCCCCCCCAACCCCCGAGTCTACCCAGCTTATTAATCAATCTTCTATGTGGAACAGTATCGAAAGCGTTGCTGAAGTCAAGGTAGGTGACATCAACCACTCCCCCTTGGTCCACCACTCTGATTACCCAGTCAAAGAAGTCTATGAGATTAGTTTGACAGGACTTTCCTTTTGTAAACCCATGCTGTCTTGGATACTGTGCTCCTATGGATTCCAGGTGTTGCACTATCCTTTCCTTAAGGAGTGCCTCCGTACTCTTGCCCACTACCAAGGTAAGACTGACTGGTCTATAGTTCCTGCCTCCTCCCTGCTACTATTCTTGTGGAGCGGGATCACGTGAGCTCTTCTCCAGTCTTCTGGGACCTCTCCTGTGCTCAGAGACTCACTAAACAATTCTGATAATGGCTCTGCCAGTTCCATCCTTAGCTCCTTTAGTACCCTTGGATGTATGCCATCAGGTCCCATTGGTCCACTCTGAGCTTATCAAGCTCTTGTAGCACCCTTTCTTTTGTGAAGGGACTAGTGCACACCTCCCTCCCTCCCCCTGTGTCCACGGTGCTGAGCTGTGGGCCCTGCCCTACCTTCTCTTCAGTAAATACTGAGCAGAAGTATCTATTTAGGATAGATGCTTTTACATGGTCCTCCTCCTCCTCACAAGCCCCCTTATTCCCTTTGATCTTAGCAATACCCCCTTTGGACTTTCTCCTTTCACTAATGTATCTATAGAAAGTCTTATCACCTTCTTTTACTGTTTGTGCTAGTGTTTCCTTGGTTTGAGCATTTGCTTGCCTTACTGCCTTCCCTGCTTCCCTTAGGGAAGTTTGGTATGCCTCCCTATCTTCATCCTGCTGGGTTCCCTTATATTTCCTGAAGGCCAGCCTTTTGGCTCTGACCTTTTCTGTTACTGGTTTTGAGAACCAAAGTGGTTTCCTTCTTCTTTTGCACTTCCTTTTCTCTCTAACACAATGGGATGTTGCTTCAAGTATTGCTTCCTTAATGCTTGCCCACTTTGCCTGTACCCCCTCACCTGTATTTCTTTTTGCCAGGACTAGCTTAACTCTGTTGGCCATCTTACCAAAGTCAGTTCCTCTGAAGTCCCATATTTTTGCCTTGGAATGGGATGATTTAGTTCTAGTGGCAAAACTGAACCATATCATGTGATGGTCACTGGCCCCGAGGTGACCTTCTACCTGGAGATCTGTGATCCTTTCCCCGTTAGTCAGTACTAGACCTAGGATAGCCCTGTCTCTTGTGGGTTATTGTACCAGTTGTTTGAGTCCCTCCCCCTGTAGGGTATCCACCATGTGTCTAGTTCTGGCAGATGTTCCTGCTGGTATTGACCAATCTGTATCTGGCATGTTGAAGTCTCCCATTATCAGACCCTCCCCTTTAGCTGTCATGTTTTGTATATCTTCTAACAGTAATGTGTCTATGTCCTCCCCCTGGTCTGCAGGCTTGTGCACAACCCCAGTTCGTATGGCTGTCCCATTTCCTGTTTCCAAGGTGACCCACAGTTCTCTGGCTCCTTATGTGTATTCTGAATTTCTGTAGCTTTGATATTTTCATTGACAGAAAGGGCCACTCCACTTCCCCTTTTTGCACCTCAGTCTCTTCTGAACAGTACATAGCCAGGTACTGAAGTCTCCCAAGTATGGTTACTGGTAAACCATGTCTCACTAATGGCTACTATGTCCAGTTTAGCCTCTGACATTATTGCCTGCAGGTCTGGGATCTTGTTTCCCAGACTGCGAGCATCTGTGTACATGATTTTCCATTCACCAGATTTCGGTGTGTTAGTTGTTGGGCGAGGTCTGGCATTTTCCCTGTGCGTCATATGGGGAACCAGACCTTTTCCCTTACCTGTTGATGCAAATGAACTATAAACATGCTGAACTCCTGTTTGACCACTAGCTGAGGGGGGAGGGGTGTTCTTCCCATTCGATGTATGGGGTGCTGCACTCCTCTCCCCACCTGCTAGTTTAAATATTTTGCAGACATCAAACTTCTGCCCCAATGCACTGACTCCCTCCTTAGTCAGATGCAGTCCATCAAATTTAAAGAACTTTCACTCCCAAACCTGTTGCCAATTCGCTACAAATGTGTGTCCTTTTTCCTGGCACCAGCCCTTGAGCCACATGTTTAGCTCCCCAATCTCCTCTTCCGTCCATCTGCCCCCACCCCAAGACTGGCAGGATCTCAGAGAGCAGATGCCAGAAGAAATGGATGATAGTTTGTCACCTAGCCTGGTGAGGTGTTCCTTGGTCTCCACAACTGACCAGCTGGCGAGATCGTTAGTTCCTACGTGTACCAGGACGTCAATGTTTTCTCCTGCTTCCTGATCAATTTTAGCAATGCAGTCAGTGTCTCTCCACGTTGATGTACCTGGGAGACATTTGACCAATACCCCTGGCTGGAGATACGTATCAACTCTCCAAGTCATGGAGTCTCCTATGTTCAGAAGATTTTTGGATTTCCTTTTTTTTTTGTTTTGGTTCCTGTTTTGGGTGAGTTTTGTTGTGTTAGCTCCTGTGCTGCAGTGCCACTGAGGTGGCTAGGTGCCCTAGATCTATGGTAGGCAGCTGTAAGTAATGCTGAGTCAACGGCAGGTTGGTGGACATAATGGGGGTTTGCTGTATGGGGCAGGATACATCTTATCTGCCGTCGGTGGCACAACTGGTACTGTGTTAGGTATGTACCAAGCAGCATAGGAGTCATTCTCCAAAACTGGGTACAGTGGAGGGATAACTGACCTCTTAACTTGAGTCTTGCTGTTCCAAACTAAATCCCATTATGGTGTGCATGTCCTGCAATATGGGAAGAAAAAATGGATCCTCTGGTAGTAATCTTACTGTATGCACCAGTGAGTCTTCACTACAGGAGGAGAGAGTGGAGCTGGTGCCATGTGTGAATTAGCTGTCCTCCGCCTACTCCTGTTCTTCCACATCTTCTTCCACATCCGACTCCATTCTAAGGTGAAGATTGTGGGACAATTTGTCATCGTCACTGTCAATGACTGGCAGAGAAGATGGGTTAATAGGCACTGAAGGCGGTTGTGGAGTTGATGGTCCAGCAATATCACAGGGTCCCATCAATGGGATGATCGGCTGCTGGGGCAGGTCTGGCATGATACATCTGATCATGTCTGAAAAAGTATATGAAAGTGCCTGGATGTTGACGCCTCCAGAATTATGAGCTGGAATGGGAAATGTTGATGATGAACAGAAACTCTGAGGTGGCCAGCCCACCGGCACAGCGGAAAGACATCCGCTTGCAGTGCTGACAACCTAGATTTACTGCCGGACTCAGGAGTCAGATGGCCAGCAAAGGGAGAAGGATTGAACGTCCTAGGGACTGCTCTCCTTCCCTGGGGGGGGTCTGGCACTTTATAGCCCCCTAGCTGAGGCCAGGGGTATAGCTGCAGATGGCGGTATTATTGGGGGGGGGGGCTGTTGGACATCACTGCACATCCCCACCCCCCCAGGGATTCAGCCTTTGCAAAAAGCTGGCCCCTGGGCATGACACCGTCTCCACTGCCTTCGACGTCCACTGGGGGGGGCCTGCTCCCAAGGTCCCGACCTCAAGGGTAACCTGGGTCTTACCTACAGCATCTATGGGGGGAGTCCACCTGGCATCCCTACCCTTGGGAGGGTAAGCTTGGGCATGGGGGGACGGCAGGCAGTGCAGGGCTGACTGCCACATGGAGGATCGGGTGGGGGCTGGGCAAAAAAAAAAAAAGAATCTCTGAGGCGATGGTGCCATACCCTCTGTGGACTGGATGATGGTGGTGGTGGGGGGGGGGGGAATCTTGAAAGTCCCTACAACATCTATGGTAAATGTAATAAAAGAAAAAATTACTCACCATAGTGATGTTGTTTCTTCTAATGGAGTCTTGCTGTATTCAGACATAATGCAGTTAGCCCCAGCACCTGAACTGCCCTGGAAAGGAAAGAGTTAACTCTATGCAGAAGCATAGAACGTTCAGCTCAAGTTCGGTTTTCAAACCTCTGTCTGTGGTACTTCCCAGTGTAACCGTCAGATTCTTATGAGCAAACTAACTAATATACCATAGCATGGAAATTGTTCAAACATATAGCCAAACGGCAAAAGATTCTTTCTGGGACCAAAAGACTCAAGTCAAGAACCCAAGAAGGAAAGGTAGTGACGATATTTAAATAAAAAACACCAGAAAATAACAACATCTACCCCGCCCAAGAGAGAGGGCACAAGGTACACCCCTGAGGTGCAACACCATACCTGCCAGCCCACTTCCCAAAACCCAGGTTCTGAGAGAGGAGGTGGGGGGAGGTCTGAATACAGCAAGACTCCATTAGAAGAAACAACATTACTATGGTGAGTAATTTTTTTCTTCAAACAACATGAAGTCTTGCTGTATTGAGACATAATGCAGACTAACAAGCAGTTCCCTATGAAGGAGGGAATGCATAACCTACTTTGGAAAGAGGCTCTGCAGTACTGCTGTGCCAAACCTAGCATCACTCCTAGCCTGGATGTCCGGGGAGTAATGCTTGGTGAAAGTATGTACTGTTTTCCAGGTGGCTGCTTTACAGATCTCTAACAAAGGTACATCTCTGGTCGCAGCTAGAGAAGCAGCTGTACCCCTAGTCGAGTGAGCCCTCAGGCCTGAAGGGGGCATTCTACCCAACTTATAACAAAATTGTATGCAAGAAATAATCCACCTGGCAATAGTTCTTTTAGTGGCAGGCTTACCTTTCCCCACTTCACCATAAGTGAGAAACAATCGAAGACAGTCATTTCTATGTGCCTTAGTAGGCTCAGTGTAGTAGCTAAGGGCCCTCTTAACACCCAGACTGTGTAACCTTCTTTCACCTGAAGAAGAACTGTCAGTGAAAAACACAGGGAGAGATAGACTGGTTCAGATAAAAATCCAATACAACTTTGGGCAAGAACCTCCTATTGGCTCTTAGGACCACTTTATCCCTATGGAAGGAGATGAAGTAAGGTTCAACTGACAGAGCCTGTAACTCACTAATCCGCCTGGCAGAAGTAATAGCTACCAGGAACACAGTTTTCCAGATCAAGTACTTCAATTCGGCCGAAGCCAGAGGTTCTAAGGGTGACTGCACAAGCTGAGCTATGCAAACATTAAGATCCTAAGGTGGAGTAGGCTCCCTAAAGGGAGGGTTAATGTGAACCAGACCTTTGAAAAACTTTCTGAAAACAGGATGAGATGCCAGGGAAGAGCCCTTCCCTGCTGAGAGGAATGCAGAAACAGCTGCTAGATGAACCTTCAGAGTGGCAGGCCTAAGGCCTAGACCAACAGTTCTCAAACTTTGTTATAGTGAGCCTCCCCTAAGCCATGGAAAAGATCTTGAGCCTCCCCCAAAATACTGAAATATGTTCGGGCCTCCCCACAGAAAATAGCCTACTTTTGACAGTACATCAGGAATACACTGAAACCTCTTTGCATAGCTGGGTCTCATGTTATTACGCTTATTGTAACCCCCTCAACAGGACAACCTACTTGCTCCAATATTTTGACTCTCGAACCACTGTTACCCCTTCCTGCCATGCCTTCATAGGTCAGACTACTTTTCTGTTTCCCTCTATCTGGAATAACCTTCCTGCTGACCTTTGCCTCTCCCCCTGCTCTTAAGCAACTTCTCAGGGATCATTTGCTGCCTCCTGTTCTTATTCCTAGTACCTATATGGTTATCTCTTGTATTTGGACAGTTCTGCTGCCAGTCTAATTGATCAATTGTTCCTCACATTGTTAGTTTACTGTTCTTAATTTGTTTGCACGTTTATTCATTTTGTATTGCTTGAGTGTTTTGCAGTTATATTCTGAACTGTATTCTCTCACTACCCTTCTCTGGGTACACCTGAAATAAGCCATTGCTCAATGTACAGTACCTTCCCTGGTCACCGACTTGTGAATAAATACATAAATTCACCTACTATTATCCTCTTTCAGTTTGCCTTATCCCTTCACACAAAATCTATAAAGTTCAAAATTGAAATATAATACTTTTTTCAAGACTTGCTTGAGCCTCCCCTGGAACAGGTTGGGGCCTCCCCAGGGAGGCTGGCCTCACCATTTGAGAACCCCTGGCCTAGACCATTCAGATGAACTAGATAGTCTAAAGTTGTGGAAATGTCTGCAGAATCAGGCAGGATGCCTTTCTGAGAGCACCAAATACTGACCCTTTTCCATTTGGAGTTGTAAGTTTTTCTAGTGGAAAGTTTCCTTGAGACCTTCAGAATATCCAGAACTCCCTGAGAAAGATGCAGTGCTGCATATTCCAACTCTTCAAGAGCCAGGCCTTGAGATTGAGAGACTGGAGATTGGGGTACCAGATCCGCCCCTGGGAGAAGGACAGGAGATTGTATGTCCTGGGCAGAGACAGGGGACGTGACACTGACAAGGATAGCAGAAGAGGATACCAAGGCTGTCTGGCCCAATCTGGAGCCACCAGTATCACTGTGCAGGGTTGAGTCCTGATCTTGATCAGAACTCTGAACAGCAGAGGGAAGGCATAGAGAAACCTGCCCTTCCAGTCCAAAAAGAGAGCATCCTGGGGAATCGTCCCCAGGACTGGAGGTCTGCAACAAAACAGAGGAAGTTGATGAGTGTCCAGTGCTGCAAAGAGATCTATCTCTGGAGTGCCCCACCTGGAGAAGATGACCTTCAGGATGTGAGGATCCAGGGACCATTCGTGGTGTCCCTGTGAAATTTTGCTCAGAGCATCTGCTAGTATGTTGTCCTTCCCTGGAAGGTGAACTGCTACCAGAGAAGTCTGAAGAGAATAGGCCAGAGACCGTAGCTTCATGGCTTCAGTGCACAAGACTGAGGACCGAGTGCCTCCCTGCTTGTTGTTGTACCACATTGTGGTGGTGTTGTCCATTCTGACTTGGACCACCTTGCCCTTGACTGAATCTGAGAAGCTCTGCAGGGCTAGGAAAATTGCTCTGAGCTCCAGGAGACTGATATGAAGGAGAGACTCCTGTGAAGACCAGACCCCTTGAGCTGTCAGGGCTCCCAGGTGGGCTTCCCACCCTAGGAGAGAAGCATCCATAGTTAGAACTACTGATGGGACTTGAGGGTTGAAATGGAACCCCTTGTCTGAGGTTGTCCTTGTCCAGCCACCACTGAAGAGCTTGGACCAGAGTCTGAGTCACTGGAATCAGTTTGGTAAGTGAATCCCTCTTTTGAGACCAAAAAGACCTTAGATGAAACTGAATGTCTCTTATCTGGAACCTTGCTCCCTGCACCACTGCCGTGGAAGCTGCCATGTGGCCCAGGAACTGTCTTGCTGGGCGGGAGACCTGAGGTCGAAAGGAGGAAGCAAGATCCACTAGGGTCTTCACCCTTGCCAGGGGAAGGAAGGCTTTTGCTTGTAAAGTGTCAAACTCTATGCCTATAAAGGTGAGAAGTTGAACTGGTTCGAGGACAGACTTTGGAAGACTGAGAAGAAACCCCAGGGAGCTGAGTAGGTCCTGGGTAGTTTGAAGAGCTGACTTGCCCTGTAAAGGTGACTGACCCACTAAGAGCCAGTCATCCAGATACGGGAAGATGGTGATACCCTGTCTTCTGTGGTAAGCCACCACTACTGCAAGGCACTTTGTGAACACCCTTGGAGCTGATGTTAGGCCGAGTGGCATGGCTCTGAACTGGTAATGGCCTGAAGGCAACTTGAACCTGAGGTATTTTCTGTGGGAGCACCTGATAGCAATATGGAAGTAGGCATCCTTGAGGTCCAGAGATGCTAGCCAATCCCCTGGCCTTAGACAGGGAAGGATTATTCCCAGAGTTACCATTTTGAATTAGGGCTTTGAAATGTGTTCGTTCAAATACCTTAGGTCTAGGATGGGTCGCCACTCCCCTGTTTTCTTTGGGGGTATGGAAGTACCTGGAGTACAGTCCTTTACCCTTGTGCTGAGTAGGAACTTTCTCTATAGCTCTGAGGGCTAGAAGAGAGGAAACCTCTGCCTCTAGGGTAAGGGTTTCTGAGATTGAAACAGGTGGAAAAAGACTTGGCCCTCTTTTTTGGACATTTTTTGAAGCTGAGGGCCAGTCCCTGGCTTATTACTTCCAGGACCCACTTGTCTGAGGTCACAGACTTTCAGGCCTGGAAGTAGCAAGCCAGCCTGCCTCCTACTGGAAATGGGGAGTCGACCTGGGCTGACACATCAGGGTGTCTGCTTGGCAGAAGCCTTAGACTGAAGAGGAGGAGGGAGCAGCCCTACTCATCCCCCTCCTGCCCCTCCCTCTGAAGAACCCCCTCTGTGGGAAGGGAGAGGAGGCCTGGGCTTGGTAAAAAGGCCTTTGAAAGGGCCTGCCCCCGCCCCTAGACTGCTGCTTGTGCGGAGTGGCCTGCCCTTCCTTGGGCTGTGCACTCCTGTACGTGGTCCTGTATTCATCCATTTTCTTCATGTAAGCCTCTGTCTGCTCCCCAAACAGAGAGTTACCTACTACAGGAAAATCCATGGCCTTAGTCTGGGTATCCTGTGAAAGGTTAGTACATCTGAGCCAAGCATGTCTTCTGAGAGACACAGATGTAGCCATGACTCTAGATGCCACATCACTGGAGTCCACAGCAGCATGAAATTGCATTTTGGATGCCTCGATTCCATCAGCAGCTACCCCCTCCAGCTCCTTGGCTAGCTGGGGAGAGGCCTGTATAGCCAGTTCCAGAACCGTATCCCATCTGGATTTCTGGTACCTGGCTGTGTAGGCCATATAGGTAGCCTGCCTGAGTCCCAAAGAGGATGCCAAATACTATTTTTTGGCCATGGCATCCACTTTCCTGGAGTCCTTATCCGGGGGTGGGAAAGGGGGGGCCAAAGGAATGTTAGCCCTGTCACAGGCTGCAGGCTACACTACCTCAACATGGCTGCAACGACTACAAAGGAACTCCGTAGCTCAGCCTGATAATAAATACCTTCTGTCCATTGTCTTATCCACAGGAGGCACTTAATTAGGAGTTTGTAAAACTTTGTGTGTCTGTTTCCCCAAGGATTTATGAAGAGCGATAGACAGCCTTTTGGACTCTGGGATGTCCATCATTTCCACAAAATCAGGCTCTTCATCCTCCTCTGCAGCTTCAACCAAGGGAAACTGCACGGTTTCTGTCACCTTTTTGTAGAATAAAAAATGTGAAGGGACTCAGACAGCCTGGGAGGAGAGACACCTGAGGGCCTATCTGGGGAGATGTCCGGTTCAATGGGCACATCCAGATCACCCTGGTCATCGTCATCATCATCGCTGGGATAGTCTTCGTCTCCCTCCCACTCCTCATAATAAGTGTCTGGATTGTAATCCGGAGGAGACAGATCCAACCAAACCGACCGCCTAACTGGCAGTACCGGTTCGGACAGAACCGGTCTAAGCGATTGAACAATACTAATCGCTTTGGCAATTTCATCTGCGGTTGGAGAGTGAGATACAGGATCCGAACCGGCAGACTTACACTTCTTTTTTGATGGAACCGACCCCTCGGGGTTGGCTCTCCTTTTGCCTGAGGAGGTATCGCCTAGGTCAGTAGGCACCTCCTCAGGTTCGTCCGCAACTGAACCAGACTGGCCATCCGGATCTATGGACTTCTCGGCCTCCCTTTCCTTCAGTCTACTGAGTCTTTTATCTAGAGTGGATTTAGGAAAGTTTTTACAGATTTGGCAGTCTGACTTGAGGTGCTCAAACCCCAGACAATAAACACAGATGAGGTGGGGGTCAGCCTTAGCAAAGCCCTCCCCACACTCAGTACAGTGTTGAAACCCAGTGGGACTGGTTTTCTTCTTGGGTTTCTCAGACATGGCCAACCTAACAAACTACCCTACTGCAGCTTTCAAGCCAGGTAATATAATAACCGATCCGTTACAAACCGTGTCATGGGCTTTTTAAAAGAACCAGCAAAAGGTCAGTTTCTTTTGAAACGATCGGTACCGGAACACCACACTAATCACAGAAAAAATAAAATTATAATTAACAAGGTCGGTTCCAAACCGGACTGACTGGAAAGAAACCGAAGAAAAGAACAATTTCCACTAGCTGTGCCATAGATAGAGGCTGGAAATCCTAAAATAACAAAAAAAATATGCGGTTTAAACCGAACGCTTTACTTTTACCGAACCAAGCAGAGGAAATCTCCGGAGCAATTTCACCGTTGGGCGGAGTAAAGAATCTGACGGTTACACTGGGAAGTACCACAGACAGAGGTTTGAAAACCGAGCTCGAGCTCAACGTTCTATGCTTCTGCATACAGTTAATTCTTTCCTGTCCGGAGCAGTTCAAGTGCTGGGGCTAACTCCATTATGTCTGAATACAGCAAGACTTAATGTTGTTTGAACAGGATGTTGACGGTAGATGAAACCCCATCAGCGACAGCCACGTACTGTCTTTGATGGGCACAGCAGCACCAACGCTGAAGCATGACCTTGGCATCTGGTCAATGGGGCAGAAACCAACATGTCGATGACTCCCATACAAGGGGGTCTCAATCTGTTGCATCGATGGCGGGCGTAGACTGGTGATGACGGTGAGCTACCAGTTGTAATATCTCCGGCAGGGCCTAAGTCACAACCCGACCTGACCGGGGTCAACTGGAGGGACAGGAGTCACCACCACCAAGGCGGATGGTGATGAGATGGGAAACAGGTTCACTGGCCACCATGGTGACCTGGATCTTGACTGGGAGTCTTGAGCCCCGTGTTTTCTATGTTTCTTGTGCCTGTGGCTCCCCGTGGATTTCTTTTCTTTGGTCTTCGACAACTAGGGTTTAACCGACAGGGTGGACAAAGTGGCTCTTTCCTGCAGCTGCTCCTCCACAGCAGCAATGGTCTTCTTGAGGAGAAAGGTCTCCAGAGCATGCTGTCTGAATCACCTGGTAACTGATTTGAACCCTCAGTAAATCTCACAGGCCTTGATCTCATGGGAGAGGCCTAGGCAGCATACACATACCACACTCGCATCATCTTTATAGATTTTTTTGGCGCAATGGCAGTAGTGAACTAGCTTGGACGTCGCTTTTGGCAGCATGAGGTAAATTCAGAATTACTGAAATTAGTGATTTTGTGAAAAACGGAAGAAAAGAGTTCACCAACATTTTTGTTTCCACTGCAGGTCTGACAAGGAGAATCAACAGCAGGAAAAGAACCGAGGAGAAAGAGGGGCTGCCCATGCCTTATATGGGCATGTGGACACATGATGTAATTGTGAGCGGCCCCTAGCTGACTGCTAGTGAAAGCTTCTGTGCAGTCCTAGTGCTGATCATCAGGTTCCTCGGTATCCATGAGGGAGCTGAGGACTCTAACCTCTTGCAACTCACAAACCTCCTTACTAGAATTGACACTAGGCATAACTTTAACTGGACAGATTATAAAAATTTACAGAATCACACCACACAGAGAGCCATCCAACATGGAGCAGTACCGCATCATTCTGATGATCAATTGTGGACCACAAGTGAAAGAGAACATCCTTACGGAGGCAAAAAGGGAGAGCTACATTTACAGGATGCCTTGACGTTCTACCCTTTTCCCAATCTTAGTTTTTCCACTAGGAAAAGTCATAAGAGCTTTGAGGTGGTATGAGCAGAACTATGAATACTCGGAGTGATGCATTCCCTTCAATACCCTGACCACCTTCATACAGTCTATGCAGGCCAAGACGTATCTATACATGGACCCCTCAGAGGCAGGGAAAAGATTACAAACTATAAAACTTGATTTTGTCCACAGAGATCAGGACAATGCCTCTATGGAAGAAAGGAGACTACTGTTATGCTGTGGAAGGGTAAAATGCATAGTACACGGCCGGACTGGTGGTGCTGAAGCTTGAGGCACTGGACACCACACCTCACATCACACCGGTGACCCAGGATCGGGAAAGGACTCGGGTCGCTCGGGGGCGGGGGTAGGCAGACGGAGGAAGGATTGAGCATCCATAGACAGCTCTCCTTCCTTGGGGAGGGGGGACAGTGCAGCGTGCTAGAGGTGCCTCACCCAGAAGAGGGGAGGGCACATGTCCAGAGCGTATGACTGCTTCCGTGGAGGCAGGGGCAGCTGCCTTGCCCATTGCACAGTTCAGGTGCCATGCGGAGAAAAGCGAGAAAATGGTGGGAGCCGATGCGGTCCATGATGTCCCGACAAATTCGGGTCAGAGAATGAGTCCCTCTGAGGGAGGGCTGGAGCTACCCATCGGCTCTGCAGCAGAGTCATAAAGTACTTAATTTGCAGTGTCACCTTTCTTTAGTTCAGCTGTTAGGAGAGGTGCACCAGGATATCAGTAAAGAATGTGCGGTTCGCACATAACAGGAGAATTGCACTGAACCAGTAAGTAAGTTTTCCCAATAGAAACTGTTTTTAAGTACTGGTTAAATTTCTGTTGTTCCATCTATACAGGCCTTTCAGTAACCTCAATGGGTGTTTCTGCTCTACAGTCTGGTGCTAAGTGCCATTTTAGAACTGTATGACGCAGTTTATGTCCCTCTCAGCCATAAAGTTCTACTCTGCGGAGGAGTGAAAGTATTTTAAAAAAAGCATGGTACATGGACTTTTCATTAACAACAAAAAACAATTAAATTTGCAGTGTCACCTTTCTTTTGTTCAGCTATTAAGAGAGGTACACCAGAGTACTGGCACAGAATGTGCGGTTAAAAACATAGAATTTGATGGCAGATAAGGACTGCTTGGCCCACCTAATCTGCCCATTTCTCTACCTAAAGGATAAGCTGCAGATCCAAGTTGACCAACAGCCTACTTCCTCCTACCCCTGACTAGAATTGCCTTATGTCTGTCCCATGCATTCTTGAATTCCCCCACTGTTTTTGATTCTACGACCTCCTCAGGAAGGCTGTTCCACGCATCTACAACCCTCTCTGTAAAGAAATACTTTCTCATATTGCCTCTGAGCCATCCCCCTCTATCTTCAAATTGTGCCCCCTTGTTCTTGCACATCTCTTTTTCTGAAAGATGCTACCCTCTTGGACTGTGTTGATTCCCTTGAGGTATTTGAAAGTTTCTATCATGTTCCCCCTCTCCCTCCTTTCCTCGAGGCTATACATCTAAAGCTCCTTTAGTCTTTCTTCCTATGTCTTCTGGTGCAGACCCTGCACCATTTTGGTTGCCCTCCTCTGGACAGCCTCCACCCTGTCTATGTCTTTGCAGTGATGGGGTCTCCAGAACTGTACACAGTACACCAGATGTGGTCTTACCAACTGTCTGTACAGAGGGCCAACAACTTCCTGTTTTCTACTGGTGATGCCTCTCCCTATGCATCCCAGTATCCCCCCAGCCCTTCTTACTGCCTTCTCACACTGCTGGCCCAACTTTAGGTTGTCTGCTATGACTACCCCCAGGTCCCTTTCCATTTTTGTTGTTGTCAGTATCTCACCCCCATTGTGTACTCTCCTCCTGGGTTTTTGTTTCCCAGGTGCATTACTTTGCACTTCTTTGCGTTGAATCTAAGGTACCATACATTTGACCATTCCTCCAACCTTGCCAAGTCCCTTTTCATCCTTTCCACCCCACCTTGCGTATCAACCGTGTTGCAGATCTTTGTGTCATCTGCAAAGAGACATACTTTTCCTTCCAGTCCCTCTGCAATGTTACTTACAAAGACATTAAAAAGGACCGGCCCCTGCACTGAACCCCTCGGTGCCCTAGTAACCCCCCTTTCTTCACTGTGGACTCCATTTACTATTACCCTCTGTGTCCTGTTGTCCAGCCAGTGTTTTACCCAGGCAACCACCCTGGGACCCACTCCCAGGCTGGCTAATTTGTTAATTAATCTTATGTGCGGGACTGTGTCAAATGCCTTGCTAAAGTCTAGGTAGGCCATGTCCACAGCCCCTCCCTGGTCTACTACTTTGGTCACCCAGTCAAAGAAATCAATTAGATTTGTCTGACATGACCTTCCCGCTATGAATCCATGCTGCCTTGGGTCCTGTGCCCCACTGGCCTCTAGGTACTCAATAATTCTTTCCTTCAGAAGTTTTGCACATTAAAGGAGAACTCAACTGAACCTATAAGTCATTTTCTTTATTTATTTATTTTCATTTATTTATCACTAGGATTACAAATACCTTTGAACCAAGGGTTCTTTTACAAACGTCTGCGTCAGCAATGGGTGTAAGCAAAACAGTGGTAAGATACAATATAACGTCAGGAGGTTAACATAGAAGTAAGCAGAGATAAGATACAATACAGGTCAGGAGGTTAACTTAGTAGCAAAAGACAGAACATGTGTATAGACTAGCACAGTAGCAAACAGTCAGTGGCAAATAAATACAGATTACTCACCTGTAACAGGAGTTCTAAGAGTGGTATATGTTGTTCATCCACACTGTCTGGCAGGTTCCCTGCCACTTTAAATCTTGCCGTAAGGTCTTCAAGCTGGGTCCTCCCACCCACCCGGGTGGTAAAACCATCGGCTCCGCCCCATGACGCCAGATCTAGCCCACTGGAAGCCAGGTTGCGCGATCGAGCCGGGACGGGTGGATCATGTGGATGAACAACATAAGCACATTTTGAACTCCTGTTACAGGTGAGTAAATACAGGTTACTCACCTGTAACAGGAGTTCTAGGAATGGTATATGTTGTTCATCCACACTTTCTGGCAGGTATCCTTGCCGCTTTAATTCTTCGGAAGGACTTCAAGCTGGCTCCTCCACCCACCCAGGTGGTAAAACTCTCTGCTCCCCATGATGCCAGATCTGGCCGCTGGAAGCTCAGGTTGTTCAGGCCCGGGGGGAGGTCGGGTGGAGTCGTGTGGATGAACAACATACCATTCCTAGAACTCCTGTTACAGGTGAGTAACCTGTATTTCTAGGGACATGGATATGTTGTTCATCCACACTTTCTAGCAGACTCTAGCAGTTCTCCAGGAGGAGGGGCAAGCGCACACCCGATACTTACTTGGGAAGAGAACTGGAGAACCGAGGCCCCAAAACCAGCATCCCGGCGTGACTCGAGGTCGATGTGGTAGTGGGTAATAAAGGTATGTGCCAACTTCCAGGTAGCAGCCCTGCAGATATCCTGGATAGGGACATCCCTGGAAGCAGCTACCGATGCAGCGGCATGGCGGGTAGAATAAGCTCTTATCCCTTTGGGAGGCTCCATGCCCACCAACCTATAGCAGAGATCTATGCAGGAGGTGACCCACCTGCTTATTGTCCGCTTGGCTGCAGGTCTGCCAGGTGCAGCTTCAGCGTTGGTGACAAACAGCTGGCGAACCTCTCCCCAAACTTCAGCCATTCACTCCTTATAATAAGACAGCGCTCTTCTAGGGTCCAAGGTATGGAGCCTATATTCAGTGGCAGAGTCAACACCTGATTCAGGTGAAACTCTGATATCACCATCGGAAGGAATTTCGCGTGGAGGCAAAGGACAACCTTGTCCATGTGGAAGACCAGATAAGGAGACTCGATGGAAAGTGCCTAGAGCTCACCCATTCTTCTGGCTGACGTTATAGCCACCAAGAAGGCGGTCTTCCACGACAGGTGGGAGATATCGCATCTGTGCATCTGTTCGAATGGCTTGCCCATGAGCTTAGCCAATACCAGCAGTAGATCCCATGGAGGTGGAGGTTCTCGCACCGGAGGGGATATGTGATCAAGGCCTTTGAAAAAGTGCCCGATCACCTTCTCCTGCACCACAGACTGCTTGCTGCCCCGCGCCTGGTAAGCAGAGATGGCTGCCAGGTGCACCTTGAGGGTCATCGACCGAAGCCCTAGCTGAGAAAGGGATCACAGGTAGTCCAGAATACTAGCCAAGGAACAGGAAGAGGGGGTCCAACCCCTTGTCCTGACACCAAATGGAGACTCTCTTCCATTTGAAGGTGTAGCATTTTCTGGTCGACTTCTTATGGGACGCCTCAACGACGTTGAGGACCTCATCGGAAAGACCCAAAGCCTGGAACTCTAGCCACTCAGGAACCAGGCCGTCAGGTGCAGGGATTGAAGGTCTGGATGGAGAACCTTCCCCTTGCCTTGTCGACTAGGAGCAGGTCCGGGCGGGGTGGAAGCCACTTTGGGAGCCTGGAGCTGAGGCTGAGGAGATCTGGGTACCAGAACTGGCGGAGCCATACTGGGGCTACCAGAATCACCTGCGCCTTGTCCCTCTTTGCCTTGAGAAGCACCTTGTGGATCAAGGGAAATGGAGGAAAGGCATAGAAGAGGCCTGGGGTCCTCAGCATCGAAAAGTCATCCTCCTGCAGCAAGCCCTGCTGAGGGGAGGCGGGCGTGAAACAGCCTCAGCTTCGCATTCTCCCTGGAGACGAACAGGTCCACCTGAGGGGGTGCCCCAATGGGAGAACAGATCTTGTACTACCTCTGGCAGGAGAGACCACTCGTGGGATGCAGTGCCTATCGGCTGAGGGCATCGGCCAGACTGTTGGAGGCTCCTGCCACATGAATGGCTAAGAGCTCTGTCTCCAGGCTGATCACGAGAGACCAGATGTGGAGAGCCTCCTTGCACAGAGGCAAGGCGTGCATCCCGCCCTGACGGTTGAGGTAGTACATGGTCATGGTGTTGTCCGTCTGGACCTGAACCACCTGACCCCGAACAAACGGAGCGAAGGCGGTGAGGGCTAGTCGAACCACTCGAAGCTCCAGCAGGTTGATGTGGCATCAAGACTCCTGAGGGGACCAGAGGCCATGGGCCCAGAGATCCCACAGATGGGCACCCCAATCCGTCAGAGAGGCATCGGTCATTAGAGTGACCATCATCTCGGCACAGACAAACGGGATACCTTCCTGCAGATGAGCTGGGACGACCCACCACTGCAAGCTGTCCCAGATCTTCTGGGTTATGGTCACCGGCTGGTCCAAATGACCACAGCGCTGTGACCACTGGCGGGCCAGCCCCCATTGCAGGGGGCCAATATGCCAGCGGGCCCAATGGACCACGCTAGTGCAGGCCGCCATGAGGCCCAGAAGGTGCAGGAAGTTCCGGGCAGGGCACAATTGCTCAACCAGAAATGATTGGGCAAAGGAGGAAAGGACCTCGGGCCTGTCCACCAGGAGCCGGGCTCTGGCTCGAAGAGAGTTGAGCTCTGCCCCAATTAACTGAATCACCTGCGACAGCATGAGTTCCGATTTGACCTCGTTGATGAGGAGGCCAATTTGAGAGCAGACCTGGAGGGCCAGATCCCTGGACCGCTCCATCTCCAACCTGGAGGGGGCTATCAGCCAGTCATCCAGGAAGGGTACAACCGGATCTCTGGGCGCTGCAGGAATGCTGTCACTACTGCCATGCATTTGGTGAAGACCTTGGGAGCTGGAGAAAGGCCGAAGGGCATGGCCCGGAACTTGTAGAGAGATCCCTCTACCCTGAAGCAGAGAAATCGCTGATGAGACAGACGGATTGGGATGTGAAAGAACGCGTCCTGAAGGTCCAGAAGACAGAACCACATGCCTAGTTCCAAGGATGGAATGATCTGAGCCAGAGTGACCATCCTGAATATGCGTGGCCTTACGAACTTGTTCAGGTCATGCAGGTCGAGAATGAGGCGCCAGCCCCCCGTCCGTTTTGGGACCAGGAAGTACCTGGACACAAACCCTGGGTCTGGAGGGGGGTCCGCCACCTTGCTGATCACCTCCTTCTGGAGGAGCAAGGCAATTTCGGCTCGATGAGCCGACAGAGAGGCTACGGAACCCGTTGCCCCCCGTGGGGCGACGGCTCGATAGGGAGGGATCTGCTCGAATTCCAGAGGCAGACCCCTGCCGACCACTTCTAGCACCCAGCAGTCAGTGGTGATAGCGGACCAGGCAGAGAAGAAGTGGCGGAGCCATTCCCCCACAGGGGGAACCCGGGGAGGACTGACGAGGCTGGGGGCGAAATCCCTCAACCCATCACTGGGCAGGCTTGGAGGAAGGGCCCACTGAGGGACCTCCTGGACCCTTACCTCCAGGCTTCCTACTAGAGGAAGTGGCAGACTTGGGCTTAGGGTGCCAAGTGTGAGCCTGCTGGCCCTAATGCTGATGTTGCTGGGCCGGACGTGCCGCAGGAGCAGAAGGGCGAAAGGGCTTACGCTGCTGCTGACGGCCTTTGTCCTTCTGGGCAGACGTGTCTGAATCCAAGGTGGCATTGGACTTCTTGATCCTCTGGAGATGGCCTTCCACTCCAGGCCTGAACAAGTCGATGCCCAGGAAGGGAACGTCTGCCAACTTGTGCTGGGTGTCCACTGTGAAGGTGGAGATATGCAGCCAAGCTCTGTGGCGCATGGCCACTGCAGCAGCTACTGACCGGGCACAAGAGTCCCCAATGTCCAATGAAATCTGGAGCTGTTGTTTAGCCACTGCCCTTCCATGATCCCGCACCTGCTTGACCGTCATCTGAAGTCAGCCGGGAGATGAGGAATCACCTCATCCAGGGAACCCATAAGGACGTGTGAGAAATGTGTCATCAGTACGGCTGAGTTAGCCTGTCGAAGGCCTAGAGAGGAAGTAGCGTAAACCTTCTGCCTCAAGTAATCCAGCTTTCTGGATTCCTTATCGGGCAGTTTGTCTATGTCCCTAGCATTCCCAGAAGGCTGGAAAACGCTATCGGTCACTAACCCCTCGCAGAGAGGTGCTCCGAAAACCAGAGAGTGAACGGTAGGGACAGCGTACATCTGAAGCCATCTGGCTGAAGGCAAGGACAAGATGCTGGCCGTGCCATAACTCCAGGGCCAGGCCGACAATGGCTTCAGCCACCAGAAAGGCCTCCATAGGGGAATCCCCTCGGTCCAGTATCTCTGTAAGGGGATACTTGGCCCATTTCTGAATGGGTTCAAGCTGCATCCCAGTAGACTCTGAGATGAGTTGAAGCATACCCAAAAACGAGGATGGGCTCTCATCCACCAACTGGCCCCCTGCAGATTCTAGGTCAAGCGGCCTGGAGAACAGGGAGGAGTCGGCGTCAGACTCCGAGGAGTCTGGGAACAGCTGCCGAGTGCCTGAGCCACCCTCCACCGGCCGAGGTTGATTGGGAGTGAGGGTGATCGACAATCTATGGGGCAAGCCCTGACCTGACTGAGAATCCTTGGTCAGGGCCCCAGTCTTCGGTTGTGAAGGCAGAGGTTCCACCACAATGGGTGGAGCAGCCGGTTTCAGACGAACAACGGCCGAGGTCAGCTCCTCGACTACAACGAGGGGTTGTTTCGGCTGCTCCGGTGACAGCCACTTAATGGCCGGAGAAGGCAACGGAATCAGCTTGTTACCGGTCAACAAGAGTTGCTGCCACATCAAGTCCTCGTAGTGCCGACATAACTTACGCCACAGCCTATCCTCCGAAGAGGACAAGCGGCGACGCCATTTTCAATGGTGCCGAGACTGAGACCACTGATGTCGGCAGAATCAGCTGGACCTGGAAGAGGACCGAGACCTTCAGGGTCGCCGAGAACTGGTCAGGGAGAGGATGGGGGAACTGGCCCTTCCCTCGGTTCAGGGTCCTTAACCGGGGACTTCGGCACAGGAGGAACAGGCAAGGCCTCGGTAACCACTGGGGGAACCAGTGAAGGAGGATCGTCGGCTTCTCCAGTCGCAGACTGTCCGACGGGTCAAGAAAAATCTCAACCGTGTCGACGGGTGTCTCGGCTGGCTGACCTGACGGGGACACCATCAAGCCAGTGGCCGCAGCCGCAACCTCGACCGAAGTCGAGAGTCAACAGTCTGGTGAAGGGGATCTCTCCCGTTCCCACGAACGTTGATGGTGGGACTTACCTTTTGGATCTTTCTTCTTAGACCAACTGGTATGTCCCGATGGCCCTTCTCCCTTAGTGGAGAGGGACCGACAGAGCTCTTTAAAAGAAGCAGTGTAGGAGGAGCCCAAGGAGAGCGGGATAAATGCCATGGCCGAGGAGGAAGAAGATGCGGCCTGGGCCGCCTCCTCCTCGAGGGCGATCAACTGCTCCAGCTGCTCTGCGGAGCCCGCCGCCGCGGACACCACCCAACGGGCCTCCTTAGACTTAACCGGCAGATGCCATTTTTCAGGGCGCCCGAGTTGTAATCTGGCAGCGTGGTCCTCTAAGACCAAAGTCGAAAAGGACTTGCACAAGTTGCAGGCCTGCGAATCGTGGCCAAGCCCCAAGCAGTAAACGCATGTGGAATGCGGATCGGTCAGGGACATCTTCTGCCCACAAGGGCACCGACAGAAGCCGGGAGTCGATTTGTCCATCGCAGCTGCGAGGGAAGATGAAGACCTCAGTCTTGTAAATTTTCAAATTTGTTTCAGAAAACCCGATGAGTTTGGATCCTGGCCTAAAACACAGAGCGCAAAGGAGGGAACCTGAGCTTCCAAGTGTTAAGGAAGATCTGGAGTCATGGGGCGGAGCCGAGGGTTTCACCACCCAGGTGGGTGGAAGGAGCCAGCTTGAAAACCTTCCGGCAAGATTTAAAGCAGCAAGGAACCTGCCAGACGGTGTGGATTGAACAACATATCCACGTCCCTAGAATGGGCAATTAACAATACGGGTGTGTATATACATATATATATATATATATATATATATATATATATATATATGAAAGCAAGACACAAATACAAATGAAAACCATCCTAGGGGTGACATAAGTGGAGCAAAGGGTGGGGATAAGAGGGGAGGTGTGGGGAAAAGGGGGTAGGCAGTCAAGGATTTGACACTGTCGTAAGTGAAAGAACAGAAAGATAAGTGCTATGTAGTCTGGGGTGGAGAAACAAGAGATAGGGTGATAGGGAGGGGGAGACAGGAGGAGAGGAGTGGGAGAGGGGGTGGAATGGTAGGTGGGAGGTGAGAGGGGGTAGAATGGTAGGTGGGGGTAGGAGAGGAACAGGGAGAAGCAGGGGATGGAGGGGCGGAGACAAGTGGGGAGGGTAGCAAGGGAGGAGAGAAGAGGAGGGAGAGGTGAAACAAAGCCACAAGCCTAGGCAGAGCAGTCACAATTGCTGAGGTCAGTGAGGTGCTGGCGGAGTTTACGTTTGAATGGGCCAAGCTTGTTTTCAGCTGCAACTTTAGGGGGAAGGTTGTTTGGCAGCAGGGGGTCCCTGGTGTGGAAAGCACGTTGAGCCTGGTTGGTACGGCAGAATGGAACGATAAATGTTGGTTTGAGGGAACTGCGCATAAAATGTGCAGTGATTGTGGGCAACATTAAGGCATGAGTTGTAGGGGGTGTGAAGTTAAGACAAATTTTCTTAGCCAGTAGGCAGGTCTGGTAGGCAAGTCTACTATTTAGATTGAGCCAGCTGGATTGCTTGTAGAGATCACAGGTATGTGTATGCCTCCCTGCACCAGTGAGAAGTCTACAGCATTTGCTAAGGGCTGTCTTGACCCATTTTAGGGCGGTATCAATGGCAGCCCCATAGAAGACAAGCCTGTAATCAATGACGGGTAGGACTGAGGCAGTTATGGCTGCGCGCATAGCTTCCTTGGTAAGACAGCGACGGTGGCATTAAGAGGACCCAATTCTTGAGCTGACTGATTTTGAGGTGTGTTGAACATGCGCGCTGAAAGACATTGTGCAATCAAGGGTAATACCAAGGTATTTAAACTCCTGCACTTGCTCAAGTGGCTGTTCAAGTTCATTATGTATGGTGAAGTTTATGGATCTGTATTTGCTGTGAGATCTATGGAGCAGCATGGACTTTGTTTTTTTGTAATTCATCAACAACTTATGTTGGAGAAGCCAGGTTTCAACTAGGCTGAAGTTCATCTGTAGCACCTTGGAGAGCGAGACGGGGTCAGTATGGGAGGAAAAGAGGACTGCATCATTGGCAGAGTATTAAGTTATTATTGCAAGCTGCAGGAACAGTATTGATGAAAAGGCTGAAAAGTAGAGGGCCAAGGATGGAACCCTGGGGTACACCAGAGTGGACAGGAAGGGCAACTGAGAGAGAGAGTGTCAACGATTTTGACTTTTTTTGGCTCCTTGCCAGGACGTAGCTTTTAAACCATTTGTTTACATCATTAGATAGTCTAAGGGAGGAGAGTGAGTAAAGCAGGAGCTGGTGGTTCACGGTGTCAAATGCCATGGTCAAATCAATGAACACCACACCCAGCAGGTGGCCAGTGTCAATCGCCTTATGAATATGGCTGGTGAAGTCAAGCAGGGCTGTGGTAGTACTATGGGCTTTTCTAAAGCCATGTTTTTGCGGGTAGAGTGAGCTATATTTGTTGAGGTGTTCAGACAACTGGTCAGCTACAACTGGTTCCAACACCTTGGAGAGTGGTGGAAGGATAGCGATAGGGCGGTAATTAAGAGAGAAGAGACCTATCCGGCTTCGACCAAATATCTTTGCTGCAGTATTCTATTCAGGACTCCTTAATTAGGAACCTTGCTTGTATTTCTGATTTCACAGCTGCACTGAGTCTCTATTTAAACATCGGAGCACTCGGGAGTGTTTACCTACCAGCTGACTTTCATTGCTAATTTAGTGCACGCAGGGCATTTTTAATTCAGAGCTCGGAGTTGCTGTGGTGCCAGTCTGATCCCCGCAGTGCTCCCCACCTGCCCCCCCAATACCCTCCCACCCTTAGGTGGTGTTTAAATTATATTCTATACTCTGGCGGTAGCTGGGACTTGAGTTTTTTTTTTTCCATCTCCCATGTTTCTCATCTGCTCGTCATTTTTGATTTCCTCTAGAGGGCGCCTGGACTTCAGGTAGATATTGTCTTGCCTCTTTCCCAGTGCCTGCCCTTGCTTTTCTCTCCTGTTGGGAGATTTTGACTTATCCTCATCTCCCTCTGGCTGTCTTTCTACTCCTTTTTCTGTTTCTTTCTCCCTTTTTTGCGAGGTTTGTCCTGCCTCCCACTACTATCCCCTTTTGAACTCACTTATTCTACCTATACTCTCCTTTAACATATCTGCACTCTTTCTCTCCCTTCACTCTCCTCTCCTCCCTATCCATACTTGCCCTTTATACTTCCTACCATGTATTTCAGGAATATTTACCCCCTCCTGCCAGTTCTATGTGCCATGTTCTTTCTAGCACTCACTACAGGCCCTACTGAATATCCCTCTTCTCGCTGTGTTTACTCTACTAATAACTTCTGCTACTCCAATTTAATCTCTGACCCCACTCCTAACCCTATACCTATGTTGGTCTCAGTAATAAACATCTTGGGGTATTAATCAAAAATTTCTTGCAGAGGTTCTCTATCTCCCCAGGTTCGTCTCTCAGGCTGTCGCAATTGCCTCCCTCTGGATAACTACAATATTCCTTACCCTTGCTGGTGATGTTGAGCCCAATCCAGGCCCCTCTATGTCTACCATCACATCTCTCTCTCACCCCTCCTATTGTTTGCCTCACTCCCCCTGCCTCACCTTTGCTCACCTAAACATTAGAAGCCTTACTGCTAATCCTTCTGAGCTTGAGGCCTGGGTTAGCTCTAATAACCCTGACATACTAGTCCTGTCTGAAACCCTCCATTGCTGACCCCATCTGTGCTATACCAGGGTTTATAAAATGGGCTAAAAAATCTAAGCCAGTGATTGGCTGTTTCACCCCCGTAGCCGTGTCCTTAATCCCTGGTATTGTACCCAACCGGCACTAACGCTTGCCAGTCTGCCCTTTGACAAGTCCGAATCATTGAGCTGTGCCAAGCGAAAACAAACAAAACAGCCTGGCACAGCTGAGCAAGCGGCAGCGCTAAATCAATAGTCCGAAGTGACAAAAACACAGGCGGCAACAATACAGTACAGAACCTCTACTGACTCCCACAGACACACAAAAGAGTTAATTTCCTCCACAACCTGACAGCTCGTACTAGTGAACCCGGCTTTTCTCCCTCGACTTCCTTTCGAGTCAATGACGTATATAACCTGAACCGCCATACTGCCCGTTCCTTCTTGACGTTTAAATATCACTGCTAACATTGCATGTGCTGTCTGGCAGCAACTGATTCTGTTTTTGTTACGTTTACTTACAACAGTGCGATTCTGGTCGGTAACCTGTACATCACAAACAGCTAATCGGAAGGGCGTCACAGTTTGAAAGAATGGGTGCAAGAGCTGTACATCTGCTACGGACAAAAACTGTTACCGAGGCGCAATAACAGGTTGGCAGCGAGCAGGGACAGCATGAATTTAAAATCATTTACTTTTTGTTCTTGGCGGCGTGTGGGGTGGGGGCAGCAGCATAATTTACTAAGTACTGTGGGTCCATTGGATTACATTACATGGAGGGACTACTTTATCACTCTTACTAAAAAAACATTTCTTATATTTTCAGTTTCAACATTTTTTCTTTTCTTTTAAATTCAGCCTGTGGTTGTGAGCCCATTTATAAGCGCAATAACACACTCAGAGTGTGGTTTATCGCCTGATGAAACACGCCCAGTGGCATAAGGCACTTTCGGCATAGCGCCTCGTGCCTTAAATACACCCCAGGCGTGCTCTTATCGAAGATAAACCACACCTCATCATGTGTTATTGCTTGCATAATCTGCTTAGGGCTGATCGTTCCAACTCCAAAAGGGGGGAGGGCCTGGCACTGTACCTCATGTCGCATCTCAATGTAACTCTCATTCAGTCTCCCCCTGTGATTAATTGTGAGGTGCTCCATTCACTTCTGGTACTTGGGGGTGTTAAAAAATCCACATCTTCTGTATGTACAGTATATACCTCCTAGAAACTCAAGGTAGGGTCTGGAAGAATTCATCGCTCACGTGCTCTCTGTGTTGGGGAAAAGCAAAGTAATCTGCCTGGGAGACTTTAACCAGGACTGGGCTGGGCCTAGTTACCCCCTCCTATCTTCTATCACTAGCAAGGATAACCTCTCCCAACTTATCCAGGCCCCAACCAGGATCTCCCGTCGTGGTTCCTGTTCCACCCTCATCGACTGGATCGTGACAAATAGGAAGGAGAACTTCCCCTCTGCAGGTGTTCTACCCAACTCGATAAGTGATCACTGTCCGGTCTACTGCATTTGGGAAACCCCCCATCCCGTCTAAAGTCCTGTCTTTCCCCAAAATCTCTAAACTCAATCCTTCTGCATTATCTCAACATGGTTGACTGGTCCTCCCCCCCCCCCATATGACCGATGACATTAACACTGCAGCTGAATACTTCAATAATACCCTACTCTCTCTTCCGAACTTTCATATTCCAGTCACCACATATCGGGTAAAAGGTAAAGTCACTAAATGGCTTAAGCAGCCTCTTCTTCAGCTGCGAAAATGTAGGGATAAACTCTGGTCAGTTTGGAAGTCCTCTTCTACTCAAGCCAACGTTGAGGCCTACAGGTCCTTACATAACACCTGCAAAAGGGAGATTCGCTTAGCCAAGAGCACTTACTACCAAAACCTTCTCAGGTCTTCTATCTCTAACCCTAAATGTTACTGATCACAAATCAAGGAGATCCTGGGGAACAACAAATCTATGACTCCAAATGAAATGCTAATAAATGATACTCTATGCAATAGCCCTCTTACCATAGCTAATGCCTTTAACTCCCTATGTTCCACTCTGCCCATTCCCTCCCCTCCTTCTATTGTCTCTTCCCAGGTGTCCCCCACCCCCCTAGCTTCTGCCCCTCCAGCGCTTGAGCTTGCCTCAGTCACGTGTCTTGAGGTTCCTAGGCTACTAAGGTCCATTCCTGTTAATGGAAGTGCTGGATCTGATGGTATCCATCCTAGGATTCTAAGGCAATTTGCCTCCTGTCTTTTAGTACCTGTGACTAGGCTTATTAATCTCTCTATCTGTTCTGCCTCGGTGCCCATGGTCTGGAAAGCTGCCAGAACCATTCCTGTCTTTAAGAACGGTGACGACAAAATCATGTCTAACTACAGGCCCATTTCTCTCCTGCCCACACTCAGTAAGCTGCTTGAGAAACTTGTTTATCACCAGGTCTCTGATCACCTCCTCAACGTTAACCTTCTAACCCCGGTTCAACATGGCTTTAGGGCTGGCCGCAGCACAACAGCTCTTACTCAGTTTACTAGTGACGTTAAAAGCTACATGGATAAAGGTCTACTTACTGGGGCTGTGCTCACTGATTTCTCTAAAGCGTTTGACATGGTAAATCACCCTCTTCTATTAGCCAAGTTGCATAGTCTTGGTGCCTTTCACTCTACCCTCTCCTGGTTTGGCAGCTACCTGGAAAATTGGTCTCGGGCTGTCTCTTTCTGTAAGTCTCTCTCCTCCACCGCCCATATCCCCTGTGGTGTCTCGCAGGGTTCGATCCTTGGCCCCCTAATCTTCTCTCTCTTCGTCAACGACATCCCTACTCCTCCCCACTGCAACATCCTCATGTATGCTGATGACCTGGTGCTTTACTCGGCTTCCAAGTCCATTGTTGACATCAATCTTCATCTCTCCAGTGCCTTTCAGACCCTCCAATCCTGGTTCTCATCCAACCACCAAGTCCTAAACATATCCAAGACTCAGGCCATGCTCTTTGGGTCCCCTAGAAGGTTTCTGCTGAGTCTCCTAATCTTCTGATTCGCTGCAGCGGTGGGACAGCTGCCTCCAACACTTCGGCCTTCAAGTATCTAGGGGTCACACTTGATGCGGCACTTGACTTTTCTGCACATGTTAACGTGGTTTGTAGATCAGTTAATGGCAAAATCAGTGCTGCCTACAGGCTGCAACAGTCACTCACTCCAGCTGCTAGAATCTCTGTAGCGAGGGGTGTTTTTCTTCCTCAACTTCTTTATGCTCTCCCTCTGATATCTCATGCCAATGCAGGTGTTCTTCACAAATGGGATACATCCTACAATATCTATAGATTTGCCCTATCTGCTCCTCGCCTACCCCATCACTGTCTCCTCTACTCTGCCTTAAACTGGCTGTCTCCTTTTGCCCTCCGCTCGTACACACTAGGGTGTTTTGTTGACTCTTTAACCAGATCTCCTCGTCCCTCCACCCTGGGAGACATGCTTACCCCAGCCCCTCACTCTCATTCCCCTAGGTCTTCTTCCTCCCCCCTACTCATTGTTCTACCTTGCTCCACGAAAATGGGTGAGCAAGCTTTCTCCAACTTTGCCCCTAGGTTTTGGAACTCACTCCCCAACCACGTCAAGGTTTCCACATCTCACCCTGCATTTAAGCATTCTCTATTTTCCCACTTCATAGCGCTTGACAACTGCGTCTGCTCATAACGTTCTGTCCTGTCTCTCTATTTTGTGTCCTTGTTTGCGGCCTTGCCCGCTTCTTGGGTTTCTGCCTTCTGCTTAAGTGTCAATAACAGTCTGATTTCTCCTCTACTGGGCACAACTGTCTTGTCTACTGTAGCATTATGTAACTTTTGTCATCTGTGCCTACCTGCCTGTTTTCTCCTTCAGTTAGGCCTGTTGACTTGTCTACTTCATCACTGTTGCTGCTAACAGGACATGGATAGTCTACTGTGCCTGCCTCTGACTTTTGTGGACAGTTCTCCTGTCTTCTGTAACTGGCTGTTTGTCAATGCCTTGCTGCTGTGGTGGTATGCTGGTATGCTGTTATCCTGTTACCCTGTTATCCTTTTATGCGGATATGGTGTTACCCTGATTTATTGTTACACTGTCACTGTCACACTGTCATATTGTTATGCTGTCATACTGCTGTAATGTTGTACTGTTATGCTGTTGTATTGTACTCTCCCAGGTCATGCCTGAAAATAGGCAGGATTTTTGCCTAGTGTACTTACCCAGTTACCAAAAGCAAATAAATAAATGAATAAATATTACCACTTTTATGAACGGGTGTGACCACTGCTGATTTCCAGAGCTGGGAGAACTGTTTATAAGAGTGTGAAAGATTCAGAAGTTTAGTGAGAGGCTGTAGGACAACGTCAAGGGAGAGGGAGAGAGAGAGGAGTTTGAGGTTAAGGGTATTGCTGCTGAAACTGGCTTTGCTTAGCACTTTGTTAAGATATCTTTAGCTTCAGACATGGATACCCTCTTAAAGGTAGAGATGAGAGTATTACTGTGGAGATTGATTTTATTATTAAAAGCAGTGCCGAGCAGAGTTGACAAAGAAGTTGGGGGGGGCATTTTTCAAATAGAAGCTGTTTTTAAGTACTGGTTAAATGTCTGTTGTTGCATCTATACAGGCCTTTCAGTAACCTCAGTGGGTGTTTTTGCTCTACAGTTTGGTGCCAAGTGCCATTTTAGAACTGTATGATGCAGTTTATGTCCCTTTCAGCCACAGAGTTCTGTAACAGAACATGATTGCATTGTGCCAACAACAGAAGGGTAGAACATGGACATAAACTACATCATACAGTTCTAAAATGGTTCTTACTAGCAGCATGTAAATCAGAAACACCCATTGGATAGCTAAAAAGCCTGAACAGTTAGAGCAATAACAGAATTTGAACCATTATTTAAAAAACAGCTTCTACTGGGAAAAATTACTTTTTGATTCAGCGCAGTTCTCCTTTAAGATGCTGGGTGAATTGTGCTATCCATTTATTTAATAATTGTTTTAAATTTGCGGTGCCAGGCAGGAGGAGATTTTTCCACAAAGGAAGCTGGGCAGCTAACAATGACTACCACTATGTGGTAAATTTATAGCATGCTATACGCACGCTTAGCTGACTCGCCAATATTCAGCAGTTAAAAGCTCAATACGCACCTGTATTAAAAGGTGACATTTCTAAATTTATAAATGTACTCTCCAAATACCATTTCAGTTGCTATATTCATTAACAATCTGTTTTATGCAAGTTTTAGAGAGGGTGGAAGCTTTCTATTATTGTTTGTATTAATATGAAACTAAGAGCTGCACAATCAGGCAGACTTGATAGACCTGTGGGCTTTTTTCTGCCATCAATTTTGTATGTTTGTATGTTTACAAGGGTAACAGGTCTGAACCAGCAAGTAGTTCAAGATTTAGTTTTCAGTATTCAGTTTTTATCTATTGTAAGTTTGGGTGGCGAATATCTTGCATGATAGGCGGGTCTAGGGAGAGGGGAAGGCATCACTGGCAGGAGGGGGGAAGGCTAAGCAGGGAGAAGAGATAGCGGAAGTGGAAATCACAGCAGAGAGAGTGAGGGAAGCCCTCAGGTCCCTTAAGATGGAGAAAGCACCGGGGCCGGATAAATTACATCCCAGAGTGCTGAAGGAACTTGCGGATGTCCTGGCAAAAAAAACCCTGGCGGAGCTTTTCACCATCTCTCTGAGGACAGGGTGGGTGCCCCAGGACTGGAAGGTGGCGCATACAGTGCCTATCCACAAGAGGGGGGATCAAAGGAGGTGGCAGGGAACTACAGGTCTGTCAGCCTGACATCGGTGGTGGGCAAGGTGATGGAGGGCATTGTCAAGGAGAGGCTAGGGGGACCTGGAAAAGTCAGGGAGCCTGGACGATAGACAGCATGGATTCGTCCCGGGGAAATCGTGTCAGACAAACCTTGTGGAGTTCTATGACTGGGTGACGAGTGCCTTGGACCTGGGTAGACCAGTGGACGTCCTCTTTCTAGACTTCAGCAAGGCATTTGACTCTGTTCCTCACATGGGCCTGTTGGATAAGCTGGGAGAAATGGGGGTGGGGAACCAGATGATCAGATGGATAGGCAATTGGCTCCTGGACCAGACCCAAAGGGTCGTAGTTGGCGGGATAGTCTCATCTCCAAGGAGGGTCATTAGTGGGGTCCCACAGGGATCAGTCCTTGGGCCCCTCCTGTTCAAAGCCTACGTCTCTGACATAAGGACAGGTATCAGGAGTGAGATGAGTCTCTTTGCGGATGACTCAAAACTGGGGGCGGTGGTGGATAGGGAGGAGGAGAGGGTGGCCCTACAGGGGGACCTGGAGGCTCTGGAAAGATGGTCTAGAAAGTGGAAGCTGAGGTTCAATGCAAAGAAATGCAAGGTACTGCACCTGGGGGCCAGGGAAACCGGGCCAAGTGTACACAGGAGGATGCTACAAATCTCGATGGCTGAGAGAGACCTGGGGGTGGTGGTGGATGTCAAGATGAACAACTCAGAGACTTTTAGGAGGGCAGCAGCCAAGGCCAACAGGATGCTGGGATGCGCATCGCTAGGGATCACCTCCAGAAGGAGGAAGTGATACTCCTCTGTATAACTGCTTGGTGAGCGCACCTCGAGCACCACGTGCAGTTTTGGAGGCCACACTTAAAGAGGACATTAAACTCCTGGGGAGGGTCCAGAGGAGGGCAACCAAAATGATTTGGGGCTTGGGGACAGGACCTATGAGGAGAGGCTCGAAGAGGCTAAATATGTACACATTGGAAGAAAGAAGGGACCGGGGAGACATGATAGGGGTCTTCAGGTACATGAAGGGGTAAATAGGAGGAACCGTCAGGGTGCTTGAGAAGGAAGAAGGAGGGTCACTAGAGGGCATGGGTGGAAGCAGGAGGGGAAGATTCAGGAGAAAGGAGGAGGTGCTACTTCACTGAGAGGGTGGTGGAGCCATGGAATCGCTGCCCAGGGGCTGGTGGAGCAGAGGCGGTGGAGGGGTTCAAGAGGGGGTGGGACAGGTACAGGGGAAGGGTTCTGGAAGCAAAATCCAATGTAGCGAGAATATCCGGAACTGGGAAGGGAGAAGCCAGAGAAGGCGAGGGGGGCAGCAAGGTCAGCTCCCAGGGTGGGGGCTGACCAAACGAGCAGATGCGAAAGACCGTTAGGCCTATTCTGCTGGCATTTTAGTATGTTAGTATGAAGTGATCTATATTCTTTTGTTATCTAATATTTGCAGTGTTTTGCACGGCCTAACACGTCACCATACTTCTCAACTGCTATGAATTCTGCTCAGCACTATACTTTTCACACTCAAATTTACCTTTTCTCTGCAAAGGTTTACTGATGTTTCTCATAATGTTAGAGAGCTATTTCTAGACACGCAAACTGTTAGAACATTGAAATAACTTAATAAAAAGATGCCTTAACACTTAAACTATATGGCCCTGTTCATAAAGATATTATTCCTTTTTTTGTGTGTGTGTGTTCTCTTTTTCTCTCCCCCCCCATGCACTGACCAGCCCCATTCTCCAGACTCCTAGCCCTGTCACCCTCCAGGGCTTACTTTGTCCAACTGTCCCCTGAGTTACCCCCATGGCAGAGTCAACAGGGTTCCCCAAACCCCACTGGACACAGGCTCCAGTTCACAGACTCTCACCTGGATAGTTGGCTGCAGGGCTTATGGAAGATCAGTATCATCCTAGCAATTGGTGCCGTTTCCCTTTTCCTGTGCTCCCCGGATGATGCAGACATGCAGTACTGTCATGATACATGCTGTACACTCCCACACAACATACGTTCACAGCCGCTGCACCCTCCCCCCCATTCCTCTTGACAGCCTGATGTGCCAATCCCCTGGTCCCCGTCAGGTGTTAGGTGAGCACTTGGGTCCGTGTCTCCCCACCTCCTTGAAGAGGAGAGCAGTCCTTCAGATGCGCGATCCTCCTCCCCTAGCCAGCCCTCCAACTCCTGAGCTCGCTACTGATTTTGGGCTGTTTGTGTCACAGGTAGTAGTGCTACTGCTGTGCTGGCAGGCCTGCTAGACATATTACTCTTAAAAGTAAGAAAGTGCAACACATTCTGGCCACTTGTTCTGAACTGTGAAGGGCAGTGCTATGAATTTTAATGATGAGAGGTTGAGAGGAATTTCTGGACAATAACATGGACTTGGGATCACCTTTATTGCTGCAAGAGGCAAGTCAGGTCTTATTTAGGCACTTATATTCACATAATTTTGTTTGACCCCCATATGAGGTAACAGTGAGATAAAAAAATAGGTCACAGGTAACCGTAGTTCTAGGAGTGGTACGTGGTTCACATCCACATGTTGGCAGTCTCCATTTATTTATTCATTGAAGTCTTTGGTAACCGGGTAAGTGCACTGATCCAATTCAGGCACGAGTTGACCCGGACCACAGAAGTGGCACAGGAAACATAAAACACAGGATACAACTGAATATACAGTAGTGGCACAGGTAACAAAATACAGGATACAACTGAATATACAGTCGTGGCACAGGTAACATAAAATACAGGGTACAGTTATTTACAGTAGGAATGAAACAGTACAAGTAGTAACATGGGTACTAGTGCTAACAATAACACAAAAAGAAATACTTACAAGCTGCAGCACAAATATCGGAGATTGCAGTCTACTAGAAGATGCATGGATAAGATCATTACGGCACAATAATGGTACATAGAGTGGAACAAAGTGCAGTGGCTAAGTGCGAGTGGAGGTTTACAGCAGTGTTCCCTTAGAGAAATAAAGTACAACTGACCAAGTTCAGAAGGAAGAGATAAGTCAGGTCAACAAAGGAGGGATCAGGACAACCTTGGGGGTGCTATCTAGGCAGACAATTATTTATTTATTTATTTATTTAATTCATAAATCGGATTTACAACCTTTGAGTCACAGACTCATTTACAAAGACACCTCGTTGCAGGGAGGGGAGCAACAAACAGTGTGGCAAGACAGGGTGGAACAATACAGGTGCGATACATACATTATACATAGCATAATGTTTCAGTGAGAATAAACATAGGTAGTTTACCAAAGTACAGAACAGTAATTCATTGGTAGGTCCTAGCAGGTCATGCAGGCAATAGCCAGTGGAAAATGGTGTGGGGTAGGCTATCGAGCGGGCTGTTAGCCTGTAACCCAGTTTGGGGCACACAGCAGGCCCTACAGTAGGCACGTACACTTCCGAGTGCTAAGTAGGTGGTTGCGTAGGGCAGCTTTGAACTGACCAATTTTAGGGGTGTTTGAGATGTGCGTGGGGAGAGAGTTATACCAGGACGGTGCTCTGTAATAAAAGGACCTTTGGGCAAGGGAGGTCCTGGCTCTAGGCACCTGGAAGGTGGCTTTGCAGGCGGTATGGGTGGCAGCCAAGTGGGAAGCAAGCTGGAGCTGTGCAGTGACACCAGGGGGACACAGTCCAAGAAGAGTCTTTTTTGCTAGTATACCAGTGTGATATTGCAGACATTCTTCCAGACTGAGTATGTTCGTGCTGGTATAGAGCCGGCATGTGTGGGTTCCGCTTGAGGCACCGGCCAGGAGCCTGCAGGCTTTGTTGATGGAGGTCTGGATTTTGGTGAGGGCAGTGGGGCCAGCGGCTGCGTAGATGGGGAGGCCATAGTCAACTAGTGACAGGATGGAGGAAGTGATGGCCAACCGTAGGTCCTTGTGTCGATAGAGGAGCCCAATCCGGGTGTTCATGGCAGAGGATAGGGCACTGACATGGGCATGGAAGGAGAAAGCTGAATCAAAGGTGATGCCCAGATATTTGTATGTTGATACCTGCTCAAGGGGATGAAGGGTGTTGGGAAGGATGGAGAGGGGGGCATTTTTGGAGTTACTTTGGCGGTGTGCAAAGATCATTGACTTTGTTTTCTTGAGATTCAGGACCAGGCGGTGGTCGAGGAACCATTTTTCAGCTTGGCTGAAGGAGGATTGCAGGCTGTTCTGGAGAATGACCGGATCGGGGTGTGAGGAGAGTAGGACTGCATCATCTGCATATAATAGCAGCTTTCCTGAACAAGAGCTGGGAAGGGTGTTCAGGAACAGACTGAACAATGTGGGGCCCAGAATGGAGCCTTGTGGGACTCCCGAAAGTACAGGGAGTGCCGAGGATAGGCCACCAGTTAGCTTGGCGTGACAAGTGTCTTTGGCTAGGAGCCATGATTTAAGATTGAGTTTGAAGATGATATGGGTGTTAGAATCTCTGAGGGGTGCGGGTAGCCCATTCCTTAGGGTGGGGGCCGCTACAGAGAGGGCATTCCTACCCATTTTGGTTGAGGTTTTCGGAACCTCCAGGAGAGGGACACCAGAGGAGCGGAGACACCTTGGCGTAGTGCAGAACTTGCAGAGGGTATATAGAGGGGAAACAGGGCCGCTTCTAATGACAGTGTCCACAATGCAACCTAGGTTAAATTCATAGTGACCTTGTAAGGAGAGCCAGCCAAGAGAGTGGTATAGGTCGCAGTGGTGAGTGGAATAAGGGGCAGATAGGGCAAATTGGCAAGCACTGTTGTAGGCAGTCAATAGTTTGGTTTGAAGGGCAGTAGATATCCGAGTAAATGGGGCACAACAGTCCAAGATTGGGAGAAGGGTTCCACGGACAATAGCCAAGCGAGCCTCCAATGTTAAATAGGGTTTGATACAATAGGCAGCACCAAGTTTCCGGTTAATCCTACGGACTACAAGGTTGGTGTGGTCAGTAAAGGATGAGTGGGGTCAAGCGTTACCCCTAGACATATGAAGGAGGAAACATTATCAAGAGCAGGGCCTTCGGGAGAGTGAATTAGGAGAGAGGAGTTAGAGTTGAGTGATTTGGCAAGGTATGGTTTTGACCCAAACAACATTGCCTTGTTTTTTTTTTTTTAGCGTTAACCAGGGATGTGAACCAGTTATGGGCAGTGCTAAAGTTCTGAGTAAGGATGGAAGATAAACAAGGGAGGGATTTCAATCTTGGGTATGGTTCCCATCCCTCCTTTTCCATAGTCTCCATAACCAGAAGCATGGAAACCAGTGTATTGTTCACAGAGTGTCCCCAAACTGCTGTGATATAGGGGAAAAGCAACTGGTGCTACTCACCACATGCAGAACAACCATGCTGGACGCACTTCTGCAGTTGCATAAACCATTTAATCCACTAACAGGGTGCACAGCAAACAAACGCACATTACAGGTACTGTGGGAGGCATCCACTGACATCCTGAAGTTTTGTGCACATGCGCTTTGATGAGAGACTGAGGAACTACCAGACAGCCTGCTTTTATTCACAAAACTTAAGGCAGCAGTAGCAGTTCCCAGAACGTACCACAGTGAAAACAGTGCATTTTCAAACTGCAACGATTAATACCACCAATTTATTAGCAGACAATAAATTCCCTTGAAGGTGTAGCAGCTCTCTCTGCCCTACCATGTAAAACTGAGTCAAACGGTAAAATTATTTCTGACAAGGCAACTCATCCTGGAAGAACTTTAATCCACACTTTGTGTCTGCTGGAATGGCCTTTGACCATCACCTGCTGCTGCAATCCCACTAACCAATCTTTAGCAACCCCCCTCCTACTGAGGCTGGCAGTATAGTCTAGAGGCCAAAGTAATGAGCTGTGAATGAGCTTGGTACATCCAGCAAACAGTCCTGGGTTTGATTCCCACTACCTCCACCTGCATACTGTGTGACTCTGAGCAAGTCACTTAACCTCCCCAGTAACCCAGGTCGCCCCTGAAAACAAGGCAGCTGTGTCTTACCCAGTTACCAAAGAATAAAAAAGTAAAATAAATGCAGCCCAAATCCACCTTTTAGTTTACAGACCTAACCTACAAACAGGTGGAGGATAGCCTATGCACCCTCAATACCAAAAAGGGCCCTGGGGCAGGCAATTTGGAACTGCTCTTTCTCAGAGCAGGGACCCCAGTGTTATCTGCACCCATAATGTACAGTTACGTAAGAACTTACCGTAACAGTAGATCTTCGAGAGGAGCTCTTGCAGCAGGGTATAACAGTAAGGATTATGCCGCAGGCACTAGGACCCGACGGAAAACTTTTCAGCCAGCAGTACACAGCAGGACCGCTGACATCGCCCCCAGCGTCAGTCCTGGTACAAAGGGAGCGGACCCAGCTCCACCTCAGTTCTCCCGCCAAGGCCCGCGAAGAAGCCCTGACAAGAGGAGACGAAGCAGTAGATGAAGATCTGCACACCTCAAGGGGGAAGGCGGGTGGGAAAGTAATGCTTGCTGCAAGAGCTCCTCTCAAAGATCTGCTGTTATGGTAAGTTCTTACGTAACTGTACTATCTTACTTCGAGTGGGAGTTCTTGCAGCAGGCTATAACAGTAAGGACTGAATACCAAGCAGTCCCACGCCAAAGAGGCAGTCGACCCTGGGAGGTGGACATTACTGACTCCAGAGGCTTAGGACAAAAGTCCCTGCAAAACGGCCAGACCAAAACCGGCGTGGCGTCTGGAGATGGTGTCCAAGCTGTAATGCTTGACAAAGGTATGCACCAAGTTCCAGGTGGCCACACAAGTTTCCCTTATGGAGACATTTCTCAGGGCGGTAAAAGATTCAGACACTCCTCTAGTGGAGTGACCCCTAACTGGACCCGGTAGGGGCTTATTATGCCTTTCATAGGAAAATGATACGCAGTGGACGATCCACTTAGAAATCATCTGCTTGGTCATCGGTTTGCCCAAGCATTGTGGTACAAAGGCCACAAAGAGTTGCTCCGACTGACAGTGCGCAGCCACCCTTTCGAGGTAATACCTCAGTGTCCTGTGGACGTCCAATGTGTGAAGGAGAGCTTCCCCTCTATTTGAAGGGGAAGGGAAATAAATTGGAAGGTCAACCGACTGGTTGAGGGTCAACTCTGAGACCACTTTTGGAAGAAACTTAGGATTTGTCTTAAGGGAAACCCTTTCCCTGTGAAAAACCAAATACGGCTCTTTACACATCAGAGCCTGAAGCTCAGAAACTCTTCGAGCTGTGGTAATAGCAACCAAAACACATACCTTCCAGGAAAGAAAACACAGCTCACAATCCACTACCAGTTCAAAAGGAGGGAGGGTAAGCTTCTCCAACACAAAAAGGAGGTCCCAGGGTGGGATAGGGTCGCTAATGGGAGGCCTCATATGCAAAATTCCCCTTAAAAAGGTGTGGGCTATATCTAACTGTGCTAAAGCCTTGTCCCCAATTAGAGCATGATAGGCGGAGACAGCCCACATGTGCACCTTAATAGAGGAGTAACTTAGGCCATGTTGGTACAAGGAGAGGGGGTACTGTAACACTGAGTTCACTGGACAGGTGACAGGGTCCAAATGCTGTGATGAGGCCCATAAACAAAACCGCTTCCATTTCATAGCATAGGCGGAGTGGGTGGAGGGCTTCCTCGCCAACACTAGGATTGCCGCTGCCTCTGGGGAGACCCCATATCTGTGTTGGGCTACATCTGAAGGAGCCAAGCATGCAGATGTAAGGAACAGAAGTCTGGATGGACCAGCGATCCCTGTTCCTGGGATAGCAACTGCTAGCATATGGGCAGCAGAACTGGAGGTTCCATGGACAACTGCTGCAGGAGTAGAAACCAAATCTGCCGAGGCCACCAGGGGGGCTATAAGAATCATTCGAGCCCCTTCGGCCTGCAACTTCAGCAAGACTCTCTGAATGAGAGGGAAGGGCGGAAAGGCGTAGAGAAACCTCCCTGCCCAGCAAAGGGATAATGAGTTTGGCCAGAAAACTCCAGGCGCATGCTCTCACGAGCAAAACATTGGCAGTTTGGTGGTGTGTGGTGACGCAAAAAGGTCCAGCTCTGGACGACCCCACTTGTCGAAGAGCTGATCTGCTACGGTTTGTAACAGTTCCCACTCATGTGCTCTGGATTGAGACCTGCTTAGGCTGTCGGCCAGATTGTTTAGGACGCCTGGAACGTGCATCGTTGATAGCAGAATGCGTTATTCCAGTGCCCAGTACCAGACTCTCATCGCCTCCCTGCAAAGGGGGTACGAATGAGTGCCCCCCTTGCTTGTTGATGCAGAAAACGACTGCCATATTGTCTGTTTGAATGAGAAGAGAGCCTGGTACCAGGTCCTCCTGAAATGCTTGTAGGGCATAGAGGACCGCTCACATTTCCAGTACACTGATTTGGAGAGATCACTCCTCGAGTGTCCAAACCCCTTGTGTTTGATGAGTACCCAGGTGTGCTCCCAAGCCCAGATCTGACGCATCTGTTGTAAGGGTCTAACCCAGTAGCTCTGGATGGAACCGGACCCCTCTTTCCAAATTGCGGGAGTCCATCCACCAAAGTAGAGTTCTCCTGATTGGCTCAGTGATCCTGACTAGAAAGTCTAGATCATCGGAGCCTTGGTCCCACTGCACCCTGAGCATCCACTGTGGGACCCGCATGTGGAGGCGGGCCAGAGGAGTGACTGGAATGGTCGCTGCCATGTGCCCCAGCAACCTGAGGAAGTTCCCTGCTGGAACCTGAGGAGTTATTGAGATTCCATCGGCAATCTCCCGCAGGCGATCGCCCCTGTCCGGGGGTAGAAAAGCCATGCCCTGAATAGAATCCAGGACTGCTCCAATAAAGGTGAGTCTTTGACTGGGATCGGGGGATGATTTCTGAAGGTTCAGGGTAAACTCCAACTCTCGGAATAGAATATAAGTGTCTTCGAGAGTGTGAAGCAGGCCTGACCTGGACGGGGCCACAAGCAGCCAATCATCAAGGTAAGGGAAGACATAGTGTCCCTGCCACCTTAGAGCTGCAGCCACCACTGCCAAGCACTTTGTAAAGACTCAAGGAGTGCACGACAGGCCGAACAGAAGAACTCTGAATTGATAATGCTCCCCTTGAAAGTGGAACCTCAGAAACTTCCGGTGGGTAGGGAAGACCCCGATGTGCATATAAGCATCTTGCATGTCTAGGGAGCAGAGCCAGTCTCCTTGATGCAGTAGGGGAAGTAGACCTAGAAGGGTCACCATTCTGACCCGTTTGTACTCTATAAAGAGATTGAGGGAGCTGAGGTCCAGGATGGGAAGAAGGTTCCCTCTCTTTTTCGGGACCAGGAAGAAGTGGGAATAAATCCCTTTTTCTGGCTGATGCAAGGGAACTACCTCTATTGCCTTTTTCTGCAAGAGAGTCCAAATTTCTCCTTCTAGAAGTGGGATATGAGAAGGAGGATATCGGGAGTACTTTGGTGGAGTAGTTGGAGGGAACTCTGTGAACTCTAGCGTGTGTCCTCTCCTGACAATATCCAGGACCCATTGGTCCACAGTTATCGATCTCCATCCTTCGAGATGAAGGGAGAAGCGGCCGCCGACCGCCTCCCCTAAGTCTCCCCTTGGAGGAGTGGGGGGCGGAAGGGAGTCACTGGGCTGAGCCGGGCGTAGGCAGAAAGGCCTGGGAGGACTTGGGCCCATGGTTAGGAGCGCCTCCAGATTGCTGGTTACTGGCTCTCCTACAAAAGCCGCCTCTCTGACCCTGCTGATTACCACGGGCTTGTCCACCTTGACTACCTGAGGGCTTGCGAAAGGGCCTCTTCTGCTGCCGTCACTGGTCGTCGCGGTACATTTGGTGGACTGACCAGATGGACTTGCCCGACTCCTGGAGACGTGAAATCAGTGGTTCTGTCTCCAGCCCAAACAATACGGTACCTTGGAAAGGCAGATCACTGATACTGGACTGCAGATCCTGGTGAAAGCCTGAAACTCTTAACCAGGAATGGCACCTAAGACAAACCCCGGAAGCGCCTGCCTGGACTGCCGTATCTGCAGTGTCGTACGAGGCTCAGGACATGAGAACCTACGTCGGAGCCCGATTTAAGAATATCCAGAAGCTCCGTCTTCTGCTCGGAATCTGGCATGGCTCTGAGTAGCTCTTGTCCCCTTTCCCATAGAGCATTCTGGTACTGGACCATATGCGTCAGGAAGTTGAGGGACTGGATGGAGCAGGTGGAGACAGAGTAAACCTTTTTGCCCACCTGGTCCAAATACTGAGACTCCGGATCGGGAGGCTGCGAGCTAAGTTGCTTCGGCTGCCTGGACTTGTCATGGGCAGCCATAATGGCAGAAGAGTCCGCCTGAGGGTTCTCTGCTAAAAAGGCTTCTGCCCTCGGGGCCTTATACAGCCTGTCCGATTTTTTGGGGAACAGCCAGGATGGAGGCTGGGTGCTTCCAGGTCGAACGGGAGAGGTCCTGGAATATGTCCACCAAAGGAGGGGCTACCAATGTTTTGGCTCCTTTTGCCTCAGGTATTTGGCCAACCTTGGGTGTTCCGGATCCAAGTCCTCCATTTCCCACTCATTGGAGGCCTCATGATGTCCATAAAGACTGGATTGTCCTGAGGCGAGCGAAGCTGGTGCTTCTCTCCCGGGGACCACCCGATCCCAAAAGAGGAAGAGGATGCCGATGAAGAAGAGGAGGATCAACTACTAGGCCTGGAATAGTCTGACCTCTCCTTGTGACCAGACTCCCTCTGTCGTCGGGAGCTGGGGGACTGACGTCAGTCCGAAGACCAGCAACAGAGCGTAGACCGGCATCGGCCAGTGGACTGACATTGGGAACGCTCTCGCCCAGAGGAACAAGTAGGGCTGCGAGTGCTAGACCTAGACCGGCGACGGTCTCCAGAGTCCTTAGAGCATCTGCGGCAGTCTCTGGACCGACAGCGGGAACGAGCCTTGGCTGGAGGTGTAGGCGGCTGCTCGGCGAGCTTCCTCAGGGAAGGCTCACCTCCAGGCTGTGGTTTGCCTGCTGGGTCCGGTACCGGTGTCTGGGCTGGCGACATGGGGGGCCCACTTCTGGACCTGTCCAAACCAAAAGGAGAAACGTCCTTCGAGAAAATCTCTGGAGCTCGGCCCAGAAAGGGAGCATGCGGGACATCGGCCCATGAAGGAAACCCTCTTGGGGAGCCGGGGGGACTGGAGGAGCAGGGGCGCGGCTCTTCTGTGACGCCTGCACCCTTTGCCCCTTCAACCAGCATTGGAGGGGACCCGGACGATGGGTTTTCTCAGGGAGGGACACCAGAAAGTCCCTGGCTCTTGAGCGCACCTTTGGCAGGCGGCGCTGGTGCTGCCTTGGGAGGAGTGTGCGACTTTGACCTCAAGAACTGGTGGCAACCCATAGAGGGGTTACCTTAGGCTTGGCCGGCTTCTCTCCCGATGGGCCGGCTTTGGCCTGGGAAGATTTCGGACACTCACCTGAGCCCGGGGAAACCCGGGCCTTTTGGAGAGGGCCGCGAGCGAGAATGGGACCGCGACTGGGACTGGTGCCAGGACCAACTACGGTCTTTCCTGTGGTGCTTGGTCTTCTCCTTCCGCTTCCCCTCTGAGGAGTGCAGATCCATCTTTTTCTCTAAAAAGAACACCTTCAGGGCCTTGAGACACCGGATCCGGGTCCGGCTGGTGAACGCCTGGCAGGCTGAGCAGGCCGCGCTGTCGTGGTCCGGCCCAAGGCAAAAGATGCAGCTCTTGTGCTGGTCCTTGGAGGGGATCTGCCTCCCACAGTCACACTTGTTCTGGAGTGGCTCCAGACAGACTGACAATGACAAAGACATCCGTCAAAAACACAGACAAAAACGTAGAAAACGGTACAAAATGGGTTGAAAAAACACAGATTTAGCTGTTTCTGGCAAGCTGGAAAAAGAAGGCTTCTTCTCATGTGCGCGGGACACGGCGGGAAAGAAAAAATTACTCAACTTAGTAATGTTGTTTCTTCTAATGGAGTCTTGCTGTATTCTGACGGTAGCAGTGAGTCCCAACCTTCGAACTGCCCCGGAGATGAAAGAGTTAACTTTCCATGCCAGGCATGGAACACTGAGCTCAAGCTTGGTTGAGACTCTGTCTGTTGCTGTTTAAACTCAAACCGTCAGATCTTTACAAGCTAAACTCACTAAGGTCCTGTGTGGAAGCTGTAAACCTACACTAGCCAACTGGCTACTAAACATAAAACACATTTTTTGGTCCTAAAACAAAGACTCAAGTCAGGAGACCCAAAAATGAAAAACACAACACCAACTCACCCCAAGAAAAGAAGGGGGTGAAAACAAGGTGGGCACCTACTGAGTGCCAGCACTGCACTGCCCACCCACATCCCAAAACAGAGGTTCTGAGAAGGGCAGGCAGAGGTCAGAATACAGCAAGACTCCATTAGAAGAAACAACATTACTAAGGTGAGTAATTTTTTCTTCGAACAACATGAAGTCTTGCTGTATTCTGACAGTAGCAGACTACAAAGCAGTATCTCCATGGAGGAGGGACAGAACCTACTTAGGAAATAGGCTCTGAAGCACAGCTGTGCCAAACCGAGCATCACTCCTAGCCTGGATGTCCAGGGAGTAATGCTTGGTAAAAGTGTGAGCTGTTTTCCAGGTAGCTGCTTGACATATCTCTAGAATAGGGATGTCCCTGGCAGCAGCCAGGGAAGCAGCTGTACCTCTGGTAGAGTGAACCCTCAGGCCTGAGGGAGGAACCTTACCCAGTTTTTCATAACAAAATTGGATACAAGAGACAATCCACCTGGCAATGGATGTTTTAGTGGCAGGTTTCCATTACCAACCTCACCATAAGTGAGGAACAGTTGGAGGAGTCAAACCTGTAACCCTTAGTGCAGCTCTATGTAGTAGCTAAGGGCTCTTTTCACATCTAAACTGTGCAGCCTCCTCTGCCAGAGGAGGAATGGTCAGTGAAGTACACAGGAAGAGACATAGATTGATTAAGGTGAAATCTGAAACCACCTTGGTAAGAACTTCCTGTTAGTCCTGAGGACCACCTTATCTCTATGAAAGGAGATAAAATCAGGCTCCACTGACAAAGCTTGTAATTCCTTATGCATCTGGCAGAAGTGATGGCTACCAAACATAGTTTTCCAAGTCAAGTACTTAAGCTCTGCTGAAGACAAGGCTCAAAAGGGGTTGCATAAGCTGAGCAATGCAAACATTAAGGTCCCAAGCAGGGCAGGGTCCCTGAATGGAGGTTGGTATGAAGCAATCCCTTGAAAAACTTGGAGAATACAGGGTGAGCTGAAAGAGAGGGCTTACCTGCTGAAATAAAAGCAGACACAGCTGCCAGATGCACCTTCAGTGTAGCTGGTCTCAGCTCAAGCTATTTAAATGGACCATATAATCAAGGACTGTGGGCAGATCAGCAGACTCTGGGGAAATATGCTTCCCAGAGCACCATATGAAAATCTTTTCCATTTGGAATTATAAGTAGCCCTGGTGGAAGGTTTTCTAGAAGCCTTCAGGATATCCATTACACCTTGGGAGAGGTGTAAATCGGCAAAATCTAACTCTTCAAGAGCCAGGCCTTGAGATTGAGAGATTTGAGGTTCGGGTACCAAACTCTCCCCTGAGCACAGGTTAACAGGTTGTAATTCTTGGGAAGACACAGGGGAAGATGGACTACTAAGGACAGTAGGAGTGGATACCAGAGCTGTCTGGTCCAGTCTGGAGCAATCAGGATCATCTTGCACAGTTGAGATCTGATTTTGACTAGCACTTTGAACAGGAGAGGGAAGGGGGGGAAAAGCATACAGGAACTTCCCTTCCCAACTGAGAACTATGGCATCCAGGGGGACTGAGACCAACACTGGGGGCCTGCAGCAAAAAAGGGGAAGTTGGTGATTGTCTGGGGCTGCAAAAAGATCTATCTGCGGGGTGCCCCATCTGGAAAATATCACCTCCAAGACCAGGGGGTCCAGTGACCATTCGTGATGGCCCTGGGATATCCTGCTGAGAGCATCTGCCAGGACATTGTCCTTGCCTGGGAGGTGAACTGCCATGAGGGAGGTGTTCAGGAAGTAAGCCAGAGACCACAACTTCATTGCTTCGGTGCACAAGGCCGTAGACCAAGTGTCTCCTTGCTGATGATGTACCACATTGTGGTGGTGTTGTCTGTTCTGACCTGTATAACTTTGTTCTGAACAGATTTGGAAAAAGCTTGAAGTGCTAGAAATACTGCTCTGAGTTCCAACAGATTGATGTGGAGCAGAGATTCCTGAGGGGACCATAACCCTGGGTGGTCAGGGTCGCCCATGTGAGCCCCCCACCCCAAGAGGGAGGTATCTGTAGTAAGGATTAAAGAGTGAGACTGAGTGACAAAGGGAATCCCTTGTCTCAGATTGTTCTGATCCTGCCACCACTGTAGGGCCTGGATCAGGGTTCGAGTTACTGGGATCAATTTGGTCAGAGGATCCTTCCTTTGAGACCAGAAGGCTCTCAAATGGAACTGAATGTCCCTCATCTGAAATCTTGCTCCCTGCACTACTGCTGTAGAAGCAGCCATGTGCCCTAGAAGCTGAAGAAAATGCCTTGCTGGTCGAGACACCTGCAGGGTGAATGAGGAGTCCAGAGAGACAAGGGTCCTTGCCCTCTCCAGGGGAAGGAAGGCTCTGGCCTTTTCCGTGTCTAGCTCTGCACCTATGAAGGTGAGGAGCTGGACAGGCTCTAGAACTGACTTTGAAAGATTCAGAAGGAACCCAAAGAAGTGAGCAGTTGCTGAGTTATCTGTAAGTGTAACTTGACTTGGTCTGGGGACTGGTCTACTATGAGCCAGTCATCCAGGTAAGGGAATATGGCAATCCTTTGCCTTCTTAGAGAAGCAACTACCACTGCCAGGCATTTTGTGAATACCCTTGGAGCAGAGGTGAGGCCAAAGGGCATTGCTCCGAACTGGTAATGGCCTGAGGGCAGCTCGAACCTGAGGTACTTTCATGGGAGCTTCTGATGAGAATATGGAAGTAGGCATCCTTGAGGTCCAGGGACACTAGCCAGTCCCCTGGTCTTAGAGAAGGTAGAATAATTCCCAGAGTCACCATTTTGAATTTTGGTTTTAAAAGGTGCTTGTTTAAGTATCTGAGATCCAGGATGGGCCGCCATTCTCCTGTCTTTTTTGGGGTAAGGAAGTACCTGGAGTACAACCCTTTGTCCTGGTGTAGGGGTGGAACCCTTTCCACAGCTCTGAGAGCTAGGAGGGAAGAGACCTCTGCCTCTAAGGCAAGTGTCTCTGAAGGATTTGCAGGTGGAAAGGATCTGGTTCTCATCTTTGGAAACTTTTTGAAGCTGAGAACCAGTCCCTGGCTTACTACTTCCTGGACCCATTTGTCTGATGTCAGAGACTCCCAGTCTTGGACAAAGTAAGCCAGCCTGTCCCCTATAGGTAGCTGAGAATCGACCCTGGCAACCCCACCAGGGTGCCTGCTTGGCAGGGGCTTTTGGCTGAGGGGTGGAAGCAGGCCTACTTGTATCCCGTCTGCCTCTCCCTCTAAAGAACCCCTTCTGGGCATAAGCAGAAGAGGAGGCCTGGGCTTGGTAACAAGGCCTATGAAAAGGCCTGCCCCTGCCCCTAGGAAGCTGCCTTTGAGGAGTAGCCTGCCTTTCCTTGGCCTGTGCACTCCTATAGGTGGTCCTATACTCATCCATTTTCTTCATGTAATTCTCTGTCTGCTCTCCAAACAGAGAATTACCCACAACAGGAAAATCCATGGCCTTAGTGTGGGTATCCTGTGACAGGCTAGTACATCTGAGCCAAGCCATTCTTCGAAGTGCCACAGATGTAGCCATGACTCTAGATGACACATCATTGGAGTCTACTGAAGCATGGAATTGCACCTTGGATGCCTCAATACCATCAGCAGCCACCTGCTCCAGCTCCTTGGCAAGCTGGCCAGGGACCTGTTTTGCTAAAGCCATAACAGTGTCCCATCTGGATTTTTGATACCTAGCAGTATAGGCCATATAATTGGCCTGAGTCCCAAGGGTGCTGCCATGTACTGTTTCTTTGCCATGGCATCAATCCTCCTGGAGTCCTTGTCCGGCGGTTGTGAAGCCAAGGGAATGTTTGCCTTATCACAGGCTGCAGCCTGCACTACCCCAACATGGCTGCATTGTTGTGTAAGGAACTCCGTGTCTGAGCCTGACAATGTATACCTCTTGTCCATTCTTTTATCCACAGGAGGTATGGTGTTAGGAGTCTTTAAAATCTTAAATGTCTGTTTCCCAAAGATTTGTGCAAGGGAATAGACAGCCTCCTAGACTCTGGGATATCCATCATTTCCACATAGTCAGGCTCCTCCTGGTCATCCACAGCTTCTTCCACAGGAAGCTGGAGGGTTTCACCCACTTTTTTATAAAACATGAAATGGGAGGGGGACTCAGAAAGCCTAGGAGGAGACACTCCTGAAGGTCTATCTGGGGAGATGTCTGGGTCAATAGGCACATCCAGACTTTCAAAACCACATTCACTTTCCTCATACTCCTCTTCCTTCTCCTCCGATTCATAAAATTCCTCTAAATCATACTCTTGAACCGGTGGAACCGGCCGAACCGAGCGCCTGCCTGATGGTGCTGGTTCAGTCGGAACCGGGGAAAGCGACTGAACAATTTTGATTGCTTTGGCTATTTCTTCAGCGGTTGGAGAGGAAAGTTTTGGCTCCACGCCAGCTGACTTTCTTTTCTAGTTCTTTTAGCCAGAACCGACTCCTCAGAATCGGCTCTCCTTTTGCCCGAAGAAGTCTCGCCCTGGTCAGAGGGCACTCCTTCTGGTTCGGTTTGAACCGAACCGGGCTGGCCATCTGGTTCAGCGGACTTTTTGGCTTCCCTTTCCCTGAGCCTACCAACTCTTCTCTAGGGTAGCTGCAGGGAAATTTTTACAAATCTGGCAGTCTGCATTGAGGTGGTCAAACCCCAGACAATAAACACAGGTGGTGTGGGGGTCAGCCTTGGCAAAGACTTCCCCACACACACTACAGTGTTGAAACCCAGTGGGTCCGGTTTTTCTTTTGGGTTTCTCAGACATAGTGCCAGTCCTAACCAAACTTACCCTTTTATGGCAATCCGCCAGGCAAGACCTTCTTATCAGTTCCTGACCGTGTCACGGGTCATGGAAAAAACCGTAATAAAATCCATTTTTTTTAGAACCGATAAGAACCGGTAACCACACTCTAAAAGTACAATTTAAGATTTTTTAAACAACTCGATCGGTTCAAACCGAACCGATGAACCGTTTACAAGTTCCACACAGAATAGACAAAATATAACCTATCTAGTACTCACAAATACCACAGACAGAGACTGAACCGACAGGTTCTACGTTTAAATTGATTAAAACTGAGAAAAGCGGTACTTTAACTGACAAATTGAACCGAGCAGAAGGAGAAATCTCCGGAGCGACTGTTCACTGAGGCGGAGTAAAGAATCTGACGGTTTGAGTTTAAACAGCAACAGACAGAGTCTCAACCGAGCTCGAGCTCAGCGTTCCATGCCTGGCATGGAAAGTTAACTCTTTCATCTTTGGGGCAGTTCGAAGGTTGGGACTCACTGCTACTGTCAGAATACAGCAAGACTTCATGTTGTTTGAAAGAACTGAGGTGGAGCTGGGTCCGTCCCCTTTTGTACCAGGGCTGACTTCAGGGTGGGGCCGACGTCGGGGGGTGGTCCCTGCTGTGTACTGCTGGTTGAAAAGTTTTCCGGAGGGTCCTAGTGCCTGCAGCATAGTCCTTACTGTTATAGCCGGCTGCAAGAGTTCCCACTCAAAGTAAGATCATACGCACCCGTTCAACATATCCCTCGCTAGTCATGAAATTCCCACACTCCGTAAAATTGCTCACATGATCCCACTTTTCAAAGCTGGAGATAAATCCAAAGCTAATAACTATCTGCCAATATCAATCTTGCTTGTTCTAGCTAAGGTCCTGGAAAAATTAGTTAATGAACAAGTTTGGGAATATCTAGCCAAACATAATTTACTCAGACCTTCCCAATCTGGTTTCAGGCCAATACAAAGCACAGCTACTGCACTCATCAAAGTAACTGACAACTGGCTCACCTCACTAGATCCAAAATTTTAACAGCTGCCATTTTCTTAGACCTCAGCAAGGCCTTTGATACAGTGGACAATTAAATATTACTACACGTTATCAGATATTGGTATTAGTTAGTACGTCCTGCGCTGGTTCAAAAACTATGTAATGGGTAGATAACGAAGTCTCAGTGTGTGCTGTCTTCCTGTTCACAAACCTCTAAACATGTACCACAATGATCTGTCCCTTGGGTCTCTGTTTTTCACTATATGTACTAATGATCTGGGGGCTGGTATAGAAGATATCAAATTGCACTGCTATGCTGATGATACAGTGCTATATGCTACCAAACCAACTTGTTAGAAGCTTTACATTGCCTCCAATCCACCTTCAATATTCTCCATCTAAAAGCGTGTGCATCCAAGCTCCTCCTTAATGCAGCAAAAACAAAATACATGGTGTTTGTCCCCAATAGCAAGTGGTTATCTGACCCCTCCACATCTGGCATTTTTTTTTTATTATTTCTTTTTATCTTTTTGGCTAGTGGGTGGTCCTATGGTTCCCTCTTTCTTCAGGCATCTTCTCGGCTGCTGCTCCGGACCCAGTCAGCGCTCAAACCCTTTTCGCCCTGCCATCCAAGATCGCATCATAGCGTGGATTTATCCCGTGCACTGTAGAAGACCTGGAGGCTGGGAGCTGACGGGGAGCTGGTTTAAGTGGGTCCACCGCAGCACCGAAGCCAGCAGTCACTCACGCCGGAGGATTAGTGCTTTCTTTTGTGTCCCTTAGTCCTCACATGGCACAGGCATGCGATGGCATCAAGGACACTGCCGCACATGCTCTCACATGCAGCACACCCCAACGCCAGCCCGCACCAACCCACACACATTGATCCCCAAGCCTGCACCAGTCCCCAGCCACTGCCAGGAGCCACTGCCTCAGCGATCATCCCCACTCACCCTCCCTGGGGGAGTAGAGCAGTCCATGGGACACTCGATTCTCCTCCCCCGGCCAAACCTCCGAGACTCAAGGTCACTCCTGACCTTGGTTCATCAGCGTTGGAAGAGGTAAGGCGCCAGCACCTCAGCCCTCTACGCCACCAGGCCACCCCTGGCATTCTTACCCTTTTATTATGTGATGAGCTGGAACTGGTAGAGTCTTTCAAATACCTAGGAATATGGCTAGATAAACATCAGTTACGTAAGAACATACCTTAACAGTAGATCTTCGAAATAAGTTCCTGCAGTAGGTCTTTACAAGTAGAACTGTGCCCCCTGGTGTCAGGACTGCACGGCAAAACTGTGGCTAGCAATCATCAGGAACCACCCTCGGTGTCAGGTGATGGACGTCAGCATGACTATAAACAGGGGCGGTCCCCTGCACGCCCTCCAGTTCTTCTGCCAGAGACCTCTAAAGATGAAGCAGGGAAAAAAGGAATGGAGACTCCTGGGACCCTGAGCCCTGGATAAAACAAAGTCCTGGGAAGGGAATAAAGAGGAAAAAAACACAGAAACTGGGGGAAGGTGAGTGGGAACTCTAGACCTTCTGCAGGAACCGCTCTCGAAGATCTACTGCTATGGTAAGTTCTTACGTAACTGCTGTATCTTACTTCGAGAGGGTTCCTGCAGTAGGTCTTCACAAGTAGGACTGAATACCAAGCAGTCAACTGAAATGGAGAAGTCGGAGACTAGGTTCTGGGAGGAGGAAAATGTCTGCCAACTACAGGTTGCTCACGACAGAAGTCCTTGCAGGACTGCTAGACCAAAGTAAGCCCTGCGCCTAGAAGCAATATCCAGGCTGTAATGTTTTATGAAAGTGTGGACTGAGGACCAAGTGGCTGCTGTGCATATGTCTGCAGTGGACACATTCCTGAAAAAGGTAGTGGAAGTGGCCACTCCCCTAGTTGAGTGGCCCTTGACTGTTCACAGAAGTGGCTTCTCGTATTTCTGGTAAATGTAGTGAATGCAATCTGCCAGCCACCTAGACAAAGTCTGTTTTGAAACAGCCTTGCCCTGGCACTTGGGAGCAAAGGCTACAGAGAGCTGATCTAACTTGTGAACCTCCTTAGTCCTAGAGATGTAATATTTCAAATTCCTGTGCACATCAAAGGTGTGCAGGAGATACTTCCCCCTGTTGGAGTGCTATGGGTAAAACACCAGCAGTTCAACATTTTGATTTAGGGTGAATTTCGAAACTACCTTCGGAAGAAAAGAAGGATTAGTCTGCAGAGCTGCCCGGTCGCTCTGAAAATTGTTTTTTTTTTTTTTTTTATTTAGTTGTTTAACCAGGTATAGCACGCTAAGCCGAAAGCTTTTTTACAGGAGCGACCTGGGAGCACAAGGAGGTTAAGTGACTTGCTCAGGGTCACACAGTATGCAAGTGGAAGCAAGTGGAAATTAAGTAAGGCTTCCCTACAAACTACAGCCTGAAGCTCTGAAACTCTGCGAGTTGAAGTGACAGCAACTAAAAATAGCATTTTCTAAAAAAGGTAATGCATAACACAACTTGCTGCTGGTTCGAAAGGGGGCTAATTAAGTTTTTCTAAAATGAAATTAAGATCCAGTGGGGGAACAGCATTCCTGACTGGAGGTTTGAGGTGGAGGATCCCCTTTAGGAAAGTTCTGGAAACCTTTAGCTGAGCTAGGGTTTTGCCCTCCACCAGAAGGTGAAAGGCTGAAACCGCAGAGAGATGGACCTTCAGACAAGAATAACTGAGGCCCAACTCTGACAGATGCAAGAGGTTCTCTATTACCTTACAGTTATTTTAAAGTTACTTTGCCTCTGTAGCTTACTCCCTACTTCAGGTCATAATGCTGTGTTGTGACATCACAATCTGTTGCCATGAGAGTAACTGTGATGTCACAAGAAGTGCATAATGACCTCAGGTAGGGAGACCGCAACAGAAATAGATGATCTCTTCAAGAGCAAAAATCCTGTTTTCATGCAAATGACCTAGGCAATAAATAATGGGGTGAATGAATAAAGAACTAATGTGAAATACAAACTGAACTTTATCTAAATATTATGTTTTGTTAAAGTTCTCCTGACGGTGTCAGCTGCTCTTTAAATACTAAAAAAACTATCTCTATGTGCTTTGGCACTAGGCCGAGGCTCTCCAAGCTCCCATCTCTTCCCTCCTTCCACACTCTAGATGGGGGTATAACTGATGACGTGCCATTAATCAAGTACCTATGTGTCTGGCTTGACTGACACCTTGACGTTTCACAGCACATAGATGCCATTCACAAAAAAAATCCACCCCAAGCTTGGAGCCCTCTTTAGGAACAAAAGCTGCATCCCACTACCTGCCCGATGAGACGTCATCATTAAGATGATCCTTCTCATCTTTAATTATGGCGACTTAGTCTATGGTGCTGCACCAAGGTCCACCCTGGCCAGACTGGACCCCTCTTCCACTCCTTCTGCCATTTTGCCTTCCTGTCCTCCCCTCACCCATCACTGTTCTCTGTATTCTGATCTCTCCCTCCCTTCCCTGGAAGATAGTCGCCTAATCCACTGTGCCACTTTCATTTCTAAGTTCTGGTTATCTTCCTTCCTCCCATCTGAGCTCCCTCCTCTCACCTACACCCCCCCCCCCTCCTCCTACTTCCTCTGTAACTTAGGCTGTCACCTCTCCTGCTCCCCTCTTGTAAAACCCTTGCTAGTCAGGCTGTTTTCTCCTTCCGCTTTCCAAAACTGTGGAATTCACTCCCCCTAACCATTTGCTCTGCTTCCTACAAACACTCTCTTATCCTCTCTACTCCAAGTCCACACTGCTCCCTCCTGTAACTTCCCCAATTAAAACACACACACACACACACACACACACACACACACACACACTCGACTGTTCCTCTCTTCATGCTTCCACCTACTCCTGGCCCTCTCTCAAACCCCTACCCTCTCTCCTCTTCCCCACTCCCTCCTATAACTGCCCCTGGTTAATTGTCCCACCCCCTGCTCCACTCTTCCTCTTCACACTTCCACCTTCTCCTGGTCTCTCCTCCTCCCATCCCCCACCCACTAGTTCCCCAAGCCAACCTCACACCTAGCCTGGTTTAGACTATTATTAACGTCCTTTGCAAGACTGAGACTCCTGCAACCTTTGCGTATATGTGCACTGTTATGACTTACTTCCTTATTACCCTTGTATCTTATTGGTAAATGATGTATAATACTGTACTATTGTAGAAAGCTGTGCAACTACTGTTTTATAGTGTATGGTGGAACGCTGTTCAGTATGGAAATCCAAGCTTAGAACAGCCTTGTTCTGCTGAACTGAATATGTCACGATCTTGCTGTGCTGCACTCAGTACGTCGGTAGTTCAGCACAACAAAATCGAATGCTTTCTCAAGCTGCATCTACCTCGAGATGCGGTTGCCATTGCCTGCCCTGTTACCTCTGTGACCGACACCTATTGTCTGCTGGCAGCAGTAACAGTGACAGATAAAACAGTTAACAGCTTGACAGATAAAAATACAAAGAACGTTTTTTTCACCGCAGTGTCATCACCTGACACATCTGATTCAATATCAGAGCGAGCAAAGTTCATTTCCAAACAGGAAAACCTCAAAACATAAAAGAAATAAAAATTATATGAGGTTATTCAAAGGTTTTCTTGCCAATAATGGAGAAACCTGCACCACATGTGAAATCCCATTAAATGAGCTAGATGAACTAGTAGTCAAGTTTGTGCTTAAGCTGGAAAGGTTGGATGGGGAGCAATATGAACCTAGTACAGTGCGTGATATACTTGGAAGCATCGACAGGTACTTGATTAGGCATAAGTATGGGCACTCTGTATTTCATGGTAACACAGAAGTTTTTAAAGAAACGCTTGCTACCCTTGCAGTCAAACAAAAGCACTGGAAGAAGTCGGGGAATGTAAACAAACCTACGCAGTCCGAGGCGCTGTCAGTTTTAGAAACTGACAAATTGTACTTATCTGGTGCACTCGGTCTGAACAATCCCACAAACCTGCTTAACATGGTCTTTTTTAACAATGGCTTATATTATGCATTATGGACCGTAGAGTAATATGCTTTGCGATGGGGTGACCTGCAGCTTTTGACAGATTCTGATAGTAAAAAGTACATACAGTACAACGAAAGACAAATGAAGACCAGTACAGGTGAAAATCCACAGGACATTCGATCGACCAAACCTATAATGTACCAAAACATGGAAAATCCTGACTGGGACCCTGTGGCAGCCTATGAATTGTACTCTTTGCAAAGACGCACCACAATGCTCTCCTCTCCCATTTTATCTGGCACCCAACATTAACTACAAACCTGGTGCCTCTTTGTGGTATACATCTATGGAAGTTGGGGAAAACAAGATAAGGGGTATGTTGTAAAGAATAAAATCGCATGCTGGACTGCCCAAACAGAAACGAATCACTGATCACTCCACCAAGAAAACTGCTTTCCATAGGCTGGTGGACAGTGATGTGCCCCCAACCAAGGTCCAGCAAGTGTCTGGGCACCACTCATTGCAATCAATTAATAACTATAGCTCCCTTTCTGAAGTAAAAGCAAAAATGAAATTCTCAGATCCTAGCTGGTGCTAGTCATGCCACAAGTCCAATGTGTTCAGCCATAGTTGGTACCTCTAGCCCAGACCTGCATCACCTGTCCTCCTCAAAATCCAAGGAGCCCTTCGGCGAGCTCAAGAATATTAACACTTTTGGTGACAACTATAATCTCCAGCACCCATTCAGTGTGAAAATCATCAACAACTATGGCCCACGGAACAGTCATGTCTGTTAAAAAAAGGAAAAGAAGTGTAAACAAAAGCCTTAATGTATGTTTTTCTCCCTAATTTTTGTAGTGTTGGCAAATCGATCTGGGAGACGTGCCAATAAACAGGATTCTATCTTCCAGGTGAGGCGTAACTGACTACACTGAACACCCAGTGCACTGAATGAAAAACTGGTTGTGATCTGAGAGCTCCATAAATCGTATCAGAAGCTAAGATGGCCAAAACCAGATATTTGTTTCAGATAAGGCCAATGTTGTTCATATATTTTGAGTTTGCTAAGGAAAGCTGTTTTAATGTTTGCTGTAGTTGGAACAAAGTTCAGTTATACTGCATATGTGATGTTTTGTTAGCTATTGTTTCTTGAGAAAATGCTGTTGAGAACTGACAGACGATCATACTGGCAGTGTGATTTGTAATGCTACTCATAATTCAGTAAAAAGCTGACCTTAACTCATTGTGCCCATTTTTAATTTAGTTTTTTAAATGGAAATGACTGCTATACACTATAAAGATTGTGTAGAAATACATACAGACAAGGCTATTCTTGGATCTTGAGGTCTCCATGGTAACAGATGACCTCTTGAGTTATGCTCTCAAGTCTTCTGTTACCAAGGAGACTTCGATCCAAGAATATCCTAGCTGTGTATGATTGCTCAAACACAATCCTCTGTATTGTGTTATTGTATATGCAACTTAATCTCTGTACTTATCCCTCCCCCCAGGACACATCTGAAAACTAGCAAGCATGTGTGTCTTTCCTGGTGAAGCTCTTTACAAAAATAAATAAATAAATAATAGGGCACAGATTCCTTACACTGCTACCCACAAGAACCTATCACTGTACCCTCTAGCTGTTGGCTGGTCTTCCCTCTCCACCAGGCACCTCACAAACCTTTACCTGTAAACCTACAAATCCCTTAGGCGTGATGTACCCCAATATATCTCGGACATGCTCTGTAAAGTCTCTAGCATTTACAACTTGAGAGCATGCCAGTATATTTTGTTAGAAGCACCAAGAATTGCTTCTAAATATGGGAAAATGGCCTTCAACATACACTATATGCGTATTCACAGACAGTTCATACGGTGGCCGGCTGAAGAGGTGAGAGAAGGGCTGTGCTAGTCACTTTATTGGGCATCACAAATCACCACAGGTCTCCTGAGTAAGGGTGTGTGTACGTGTATACAGTGTGGTTGTCTGTGAGTAGGACAGGTGGGGAGACACTGGACCACCACTAAATACTTTTATGTTCATCAATGGGTGATCAGGGGGACGGGGGGAACTACTGGACACCAGGGATAGATAAGGTAGTATGGAATGGGCTATTGGGGGGGCACTAGTCACTAAGCAATGCATTACATTAAAGAGAACAGGCGATCAGGGAGTGAAGGGTGCCGCTAGACACCAGGGAATGCAGTACATTACAGAAAATGGGCAATGGGGGGGGGGCCCACTAGACATGAGGATATGCAGTATATTACACAGAATGGGAAACTGGGGGGTGCCTCATTTTACAATCTGAGGAATATCGCTTTGGTGAAACACCTGGTTCCTCCAGATGACCTTCCAACACTAGTCCATGCCTTAATTACCACCCGTCCTGACTACTGCAATGTCCTCTACTTAGGGCTTCCTGGGATTGATATCTGCCGCTTGCAGCTACTGCAGAACGCTGCGACCAGGCTTCTGACTGGTACATCAAGGACCAGTCATCTTACACCTGTGCTGCGCAGACTGCACTGGCTACCTGTTCAGTGTCGGATCACCTTTAAGGTTGGCTTGCTAACCTTTAAAGCCCTACATGAACAGGGACCCGGCTACCTGTAAGATCTCCTGACTCCCTACTGCCCCCTTCGTCCTCTCCGATCTACCGACGAGGGATTGCTACAGATTCCCAGAGTTTGTTTAAAAACTTCTGGTGCTCGTGCTTTTTCATTTGCAGCACCCTCCCTGTGGAATTCTCTACCTTGTCAGTTAAGAGAGTGCCCGACCATCGATAGCTTTAAATCAATGTTGAAGACATATCTCTTTACTTTAGCCTTCCTGGATGAATTTTAATTCATAGCTATATTTATTATTTTATTGTTTAAAATGTTAATGTTTGTTTTTTGTATTTTAAAATGTGCAGTGCCTTGGTTTTGGAAAAGCACTATACAAATAAAGTTTTACTTACTTACTAGACACCAGGATATGCAGCATATTACAGAGAATGGGCGATCGGGGGGGGGGTAGGGAAAGCAGTGTATTATAGAGAATGGGTGATCAAAGAGTTGGGAGGGGTGCCACTAGACACCAGGAATACCTATACAAATGTAGCACTGGGGATTGGGAGGTGGTTGCCATACAGCCGCCCTGCTTTCGTGAGGATAGGGGTGCACTGTTAAGTGGTAGTCTTCGGTGGCAGTAAATAACACCACTCTGGGTGCTGTTTACCACCACCATAAGCCTTTGAAGGTACCGCTATGCCATTATGCATAGAGGGACTCCCTAATCTGCATATGCACAGCGGTATTATTGTGCTGTGGGATTGCGCTGGTGCTCCCAGGCTTTCTGAATGTGGGCTAACTGGGAGCGCCAGTGCAATTCCAGATTAGCGAATCGCAATCTATTTGCAGTTGCGCTAATCCTTGAATATTGGGTCCCTAGATACTTCTTTCAGCGACAAATGTAGCCTTCTATGTGTTCGCACTATTGTGGTCCCTCTGTAATTTTTCAGATTTTTAAAACAGTAATAACTTTGTTTTTCTTCCGGAAAAAATCCTCTAGACGTATAAGTACAACATTGCCCAAACTGGGAAGTCTAACTGCCTCTGTGGTCTCTCAGTTAATTGTCTCCCCCCCCATAACTTCCTCCCTCCTCTACCTCCCCATAGGTGTGACTGCCCCAGCAATATCTTCTGTCTTTTCTGTTGTGTATTAACTTGGGCATTATAGTATTCTGTTTTGTTTTGGTGTCTTCTGTCAGTTGTGAATGTGCCCAAGATTGTGCTACTTATTGAGAAATACTCACATACTATACCTCTTAAAGGTAGCAAAGTTTAGTTACCTGCAGCTGAAGAGACTCTACCTAATATGTCTGTGGGTGCTCTGTGATAATCTCCTCTTACACGTGGATGCTAAGTGTTTGACATATTGGATGTATCTGCATTTTTGATTTACGTATACTGTCTGTATTCCATTTTTTTTTTGTAGCCTAATGTTTAATTGACAATGCCTGTTAGCTGCTACTGTTCTATCCCCCCTTGTATGTACTACTACTTGTCCCCATGTCTACTTGTCTGATGAGGATCCTTTGTAAATGAGCTTTTAGCTCAAAGGTGTAATTCCGAATTACTAATAAATAATATGTGGTTAAGGGGAAAATGTCATCTGCGAAATCATAATAAAAGATTATAGGTTATGAAAAATCACATATTGTATTCTATTAACTATATACTATCTTGGTGGTAGAAAGCATTATTCTTCTATAAAAATCTAAAAACAGATTTTCAGTTTCCCATTTAAATACACTGCCAGCCTTGCTAGAAGTGATTTTTTGACTTCATAATACAATGATGCCACTGGATTATTTGTCACTAGTAGTTGGCAAAATACAAATAAAATAATTAAAACTCTGTATTGCTTTTTCACTCCTACTGTGCTATTTATGCACTTCACTATTTTAATGCTATATAAAATTTAACTACTGTGCACGCATGCTGTATTGTTATATTCTGTCCCCTTGCCCTTCCCCGGGTCGCACCTGGAATCAAGCCTTGGCTCAGTGTGCCTTTCCTGGTTACCAACTTTTAAACAAATAAATAAATAAAAAGGTAACTAAAGTAGCTGGCCTGCCCGGCACAGTGGTTGGATTTCCACTTGCGGCCAAGCGGTCGGGTTCAGAAACGAGCCGGAGTAAGCTGGGCAACCAGGGGAGAAAGTTGAGCGTCCCATGGACAGCTCCCTTCTCCGGGGAGGGTAGGGAGACTGTCTGGCGCCTGTTGGCTCCTAGCTGAGGCTGGGAGTAGTGCAGGATGCATCGCCCAATACTAACTGGGGGAGGAGCGGACGTCGGCGTATGCCATGACGTCACTACGCTGCCCCCAACAGAACAAGGAAAATGGCTGGGAGCTTGCCGGATGACGGCCTCCGGATCCTCTGCACCTCTGCATCCCCCAAGGAGCCATTCCTTGCGGGTGCCCAGCAGCATCCTGCAGCCTAACAAAAAGTAAGTGCTAGTGTTCCCCCCTCCACTGGTGCATTCCCCCTCGGAGGAGGGGGACCCACCCGGCGAAGGTAAACGCCGGGATACTGCGGGAGGGCTACTATGTGGGACCCGTGGGGGAGCCAGGACTCGAGAGGGGATGGAAGAAGCAGTAAGAACCCTAGGAGAGCCTGAAGGAGTGGCAGGCACCCGAGCAGAAGTGAGGAGATAAACAGATTACACACACACACACACACAAAGAAAAGGTAACTAAAGAAACAAATACTACTACTTTAAAACTCTGGTCCACTGCTGGCCTGGTGGCGCTGAGGGCTGAGGCGCTGGATGCCTTACCTCGTGCTACGCTGACAACCCGGATTCGGGAACGACTTTGGGTCGTCGGGGTTCCGGCATGGGGTGGGGGTAAGTAAGGAGTGGGATTGATCAAGCCGGCAGGCTGCTCTCCTCTCCCGGGGGTGGTGGGGGTGGGTTGTCGCCCACCTCATAGTTCTGCCACCACTGGGTGGCGTTCTGGTGGGGTAGCGTAGGTGGGAAGGAGGTAGTACAGGTGGGTGGATGGGGCTGAGCTGGCTTCCGGTGTGCGTATGTGCCTCCACATGCACACACAGCTGTATGCCGGGGCTCTGAGCGGGGGAAAGTGGGAGAAAACCAACGGAAAAAATACCATAAAAATCTCAACAAAATAAAAAAAAAAAAACCACTCTGGTCCACTGAACTCTTCCAGTAGCCAAATAAATAAATACTGAGTTTCCCTATGAACATCAACCATTGCCCTCCCTCAAACTCTCAGTCCCTGATCTCCTAAGGAACTGTATCACATTTTGGTGTGGTGTTCTCTGCTTAGAGTCTCTGGAATCAAACAATCGTACCTTTATCTTCAGAATGGCCGGGAAGTACCTGAGCACATGGCAGACGGAAAGCATTACGCCATTCTCTTTACACACAGATACAATCTCCTTGCAGTCCTCTTCTGTCACCTGGCAAACAGAACAGAGGAGAGGGGGAATGACTGAAATCGGAGCTTCACTTCAAAAGCATTGAAAGGAAGGTATATTGTTAAATTCAATACTGATCACCATTACTTAATGTAGAGATAACAACGTCCTCGAAATCTTTTCTTTGTTTGGGAATAGTTGTTCTTCATTTAATTTAAAAAAAAATATTGTAATTTGTGATGGAACAAGCAAACTCACTAAAATACCTGAATAGATTGCAGATTGGGGCCTGGGGCCAGATTTTCAAAAGTGAAAAATGTTTGCACATGTGGGGAAAAAAGTTACATAAGGAAGACTTTTTTTTTTTTTTACACAACTGGAATTTTTGCTGAATGTGCTAGATTTTCAATAAGGTTGCCTTTTGCAACCTTTCCCACAGTTTATGGCAGCTTGCACACATTTATTTGCATATTTGCAGAAAAATGCTACACCTGGTGTTACCAGCTGTAACGTTTCCCACTACTGTGGGAAAAAAAACAAAAGCGCTGCCCCTGTGCATAAAATACTGAAAACAGCATTTCTGCAGGTGCGGTGAGTCTTCCATGTACCAGGAAGTTGAGCACAGGGATATAGTTCCTGGGCCATGTTTGGCCCTTTAAAAATTGGGCCCCCCACCTTGCTTTAACTCTTCAGGTTTAAAATGCAAATCCTCTGCAAAAGTTCTTCTGCATTAGATTTATCTGCAATCATTTTTTTTTTTTACTTTTATTCACTTTTAAAAATGGACAGTACCATAAGACATACAATTAATGGGAAAGTACAGTTACGTAAGAACTTACTGTAACAGTAGATCTTCAAGAAGAGCTCTTGCAGCAGGCAATAACCATTAGGACTATGCCACCAGGAACTTGGTCCCACAGAAAAATTCTAGCTAGCAGTCTATGGCAGGGACCGCCCCTGATGTTGGCTCGGCCCCCATTGCCCATGGTACAAAGGGGCGGTCCCCTGGTACCACCTCAGTTCGCCCGCCGGAAACCTGGCTGCATGAAGGATGGTGAACCAAGGACATTCTAACATCCCCTAAAGGGAGAAGAAATTATACCTTCCCAAAGAGGGAGAAGGAGGGAGGGAAAGCATGCCTGCTGCAAGAGCTCTTCTCGAACGTCTACTGTTACAGCAAGTTCTTACGTAACTGTACTGTTTCACTTCGAGATAGAGCTCTTGCAGCAGGCAAAAACCATTAGGACTGAGTCCCAAGCAGTACAAGGATAAGATCCAGGTCAGATGGGTGGTGGATATAGAAATCCATGGTAGCTCCTAAAAGAGCAGTCCCAATGGCTAGGCTGAAACCTACTCTCCTGGACACAATGATCAAACTGTAATGCTTGATGAATATGTGGACAGAACTCCAGGTGGCTGCAGCACAGAGATCCGCTGCAGACACATTTTTGAGGGATGAAAATGAAGTGGCAACAGCCCTAGAGGAGTGACCTTTAACCGAGCCCAGTAAAGGTTTGTCATACTTTTGGTAGCAGAAAACTATGCAACTAACCAACCATTTGCACAAGGTCTGCTTAGTCACTGGCATCCCTAACATTCTCGGGACGAAAGATACAAACAACTGATTAGATTTTCTTAAAGATCTGGTATGGTCAATGTAAATGTAAGAAGTCTGTGAACATCCAGAGTATGCAACAAGGCCTCCCCACTATTTGAGTACTCTGGGTAATAAACTGTGAGATGAATGTCCTGATTAATGATGAACTCGGATACCACCTTTGGAAGAAACTTAGGATTAGTGTGCAGGGATACCCTGTCCCTGTGGAAAATTAAAAAGGGATCTTTACACATCAGAACCTGCATCTCGGAAATCCTTCGAGCTGATGTGATGGCAACTAAAAATACAGGTTACTCACCTGTAACAGGAGTTCTAGGAATGGTATATGTTGTTCATCCACACTGTCTGGCAGGTATCCTTGCCGCTTTAAATCTTGCTGGAAGGTCTTCAAGCTGGCTCCTCCCACCCACCCGGGTGGTAAAACCCTCGGCTCCACCCCATGACGCCAGATCTGGCCCGCTGGAAGCTCAGGTTGTGCGTCAAGCCGGAGGTTGAGAATAGATGAACAACATATACCATTTCTAGAACTCCTGTTACAGGTGAGTAACCTGTATTTCTAGGGACATGGATATGTTGTTCATCCACACTGTCTGGCAGACTCTAGCAGTTCCTCCGGGAGGAGGGAGGCAAGGCGCACACCCCCGATACTTACTTGGGAAAGAGAGACTGGAGAACCGAGGCCCCAAAACCAGCATCCCGGCATGACTCAAGGTTGATGTGGTAGTGGGTGGTGAAGGTGTGTGCTGACTTCCAGGTAGCAGCCCTGCAGATTTCCTGGATAGGGACGTCCCTGGAAGCAGCCACCGATGCAGCAGTATGGCGGGTAGAATGAGCTCTTATACCTCTGGGAGGCTCCATGCCCGCCAACTTACAGCAGAGATCTATGCAGGAGGTGACCCACCTGCCTATCGTCCGCTTGGCTGCAGGTCTGCCAGGTGTGGCTTCAGCGAGGTGACAAACAGCTGGCGAACCCTCTCCCAATTTCAGCCGTCGCTCCTTATAGTAAGCGAGCGCCCTTCTAGGGTCCAGAGTATGGAGCCTATATTCGGCCTCCGAGGTGTGATTGGGGTAGAACACCGGCAGAGTCAACACCTGGTTAAGGTGAAACTCCGACACCACCTTCGGAAGGAATTTCAGGTGGGGGCGCAGGACAACCTTGTCCCTGTGGAAGACCAGGTAAGGAGACTCGATGGAAAGCGCCTGGAGCTCTCCCATCCTTCTGGCTGACGTAATAGCCACCAAGAAGGCGGTCTTCCACGACAGGTGAGAGAGATCACACCTGTGCATTGGTTCGAATGGCTTGCCCATGACCTTGCCAGTACCAGCAGTAGATCCCACGGAGGTGGAGGTTCTCGCACCGGAGGGGAAATGTGATCAAGGCCTTTGAAAAAGCACCAGACCACCTTCTCCTGCGCCACTGACTGCTTCCCAGCCCGTGCCCGGTAAGCAGAGATGGCTGCCAAGTGCACCCTTACGGTCGTCGACCTAAGCCCTTGCTGAGAAAGGGACCATAAATAGTCCAAGATGCTTGCCAAGGAACAGGAGGAAGGGTCCAGGTCCTTGCCCTGACACCAAATGGAAAACCTTTTCCATTTGAAGGCATAGCATTTCCTGGTCGACTCCTTATGGGACGCCTCAACAACATTGAGGACCTCATCGGAAAGACCCAAGGCCTGGAACTCTAGCCACTCAGGAACCAGGCCTTCAGGTGCAGGGATTGAAGGTCTGGATGGAACACCTTCCCCTGATTGACTGAAAGCAGGTCCGGGCGAGCTGGAAGCTGCCTCGGGAGCCTGGAGCTGAGGCTGAGGAGATTTGGATACCTGCATTGGCGGGGCCAGTCTGGGGCTACCAGAATCACCTGCGCCTTGTCCCTCCTCGCTTTGAGAAGCACCTTGTGGATCAAGGGAAATGGGGGAAAGGCATAGAAGAGGCCTGGGGTCCACGGCCTCGAGAAGGCATCCCCCTGCAGCGAGCCCTGCTGAGGGGGGCGGGCATGGAACAGCCTCAGCTTCGCATTCTCCCTGGAGGCAAACAGATCCACCTGAGGTGTGCCCCAGTGAGAGAACAGATCTGTGTACCTCCGCAGAGAGATCACTGTGAGATGCAGCCCTATCTGGCTTAGGGCATCAGCCAGGGTGTTGGAGGCTCCTGCAACATGAATGGCTAGGAGATCCACCTCCAGGCTGCGCACGAGTGACCAGATGCGGAGAGCTTCCTTGCACAGATGCATGGAGTGCGTCCCGCCCTGGCGGTTTAGGAGATACATGGTCGTGGTATTGTCCATCTGGACCCGAACCACTTGACCCCGTAGAAACAGAGCGACGGCGGTGAGAGCTAGGCGGACCGCTCGGAGCTCCAGCAGGTTGATATGGCATCGGACTCGCGGGGACCAGAGGCTCAGGCGCTCTGTGCTCCCCAGATGGGCACCCCCAACCCATCAGAGAGGCGCCGGTCCGACAGAGAGACCGCCGGCTCGGGAGGACAAACGGGATGCCCTCCTGCAGATGAGCTGGAATGATCCACCACTGGAGAGCGTTCCACATCCCCTGGGTCACCGTCACTAGCTGGCCCAATGGATCGCAGCGTTGAGACCACTGGCTGGCCAGTCCCCATTGAAGGGGGCGCATGTTCCAGCGGGCCCAACAGACCACGCTGGTGCAGGCCGCCATGAGACCCAGGAGGCACAGGAAGTCCCAGGCAGGGCGCAATTGCCCAACCAGAAATGATCGGGCAAAGGAGGAAAGAACCTCGGCCCTGTCCACCGGGAGCCGTGCTCTGGCTCGAAGAGAGTCGAGCTCTGCCCCGATGAAGAGAATCACCTGCTTCGTTCGAGTTCGACTTGGCCTCGTTGATGAGGAGGCTGATTTGAGAGCAAACCTGGAGGGCCAGATCCCTGGACCGCTCCACCTCCTGTCTGGAGGGGGCTGCTATCAGCCAATCGTCCAGGTAAGGGTACACCCGGACCCCTCGGCGCCGCAGGAATGTTGTCACCACTGCCATGCATTTGGTGAAGACCCTGGGTGCAGGAGACAGGCCGAAGGGCATGGCTCGGAACTCGAAAAGGGATTCTTCCGCTTGAAAGCGAAGGAATCTTTGGTGAGACGGATGGATAGGGACATGAAAAAACGCATCCTGCAGGTCCAGAGAGCAGAACCACACGCCGTGTTCCAAGGATGGTATTATCTGAGCCAGAGTGACCATCCTGAAGGTCCGAGACCTTAGGAACTTGTTTAGGTCGTGTAGGTCGAGAATGGGGTGCCAGCCCCCCATCCATTTTGGGACCAGGAAGTACCTGGACACAAACCTCGGGTCTGAGGGAGGGTCCGCCACCTCTCTGATCACCTCTTTCTCGAGGAGCAGAGCGATGGTGGCTCGGCGAGCCGACAGCGAGGCTGCGGACCCCGAGGCCCCCCTGGGGCAACGGCTCTGAAGGGCAGGGCCTGCTCGAACTCCAGAGACAGGCCCTTTCCTACCACTTCCAACACCCACCGGTCTGTGGTAATAGTAGACCAGGCGGAAAGGAAGTGTCGGAGCCGTCCCCCCACGGGGGGAACCTGGGGTGAGGTGACGAGGTTGGGGGTGACACCCCTCAACCTGTCACTGTGCAGGCTTGGAGGAGGGACCGGCCGAGGGACCTCCTGGGCCTTTACCTCCCTGCTTCCTGGAGGAGGAAGCTGCGGGCTTGGGTTTGGGACGCCAAGCGCGAGCCTGCTGGCCCGGATGTTGCTGGGCTGGACGTGCGGAGGGCGCAGACGGATGAAAGGGCTTGGATTGCGGTCTGCAGCCCTTGTCCCTCTAAGCGGATGAGACCGAGTCCAAAGTGGCATTGGACTTTTCGATCCTCTGGAGGTGGCCTTCCACTCCAGGGCCGAAGAGGTCAGTCCCCAGGAAGGGGACATCCGCCAATTTGTGCTGGGTATCCGCTGTGAAGGTGGATATCCTCAGCCATGCCCGACGGCGCATAGCCACTGCAGCCGCGACTGACCTGGCACATGAGTCTCCAATGTCCAAAGCAGTCTGAAGTTGCTGCTTTGCCACCGCCCTGCCCTGGTCCCGCACCTGCCTAACCGTAGTCTGCAGGTCAGCCGGAAGATGAGGGGCTACCTCGTCCAGGGAGCCCAACAGGGCATGGGAAAAATGTGCCATAAGTACAGCCGAGCTGGTCTGACGAAGGCCAAGGGAGGACGCAGCATAGACTTTTCGCCCAGCATAGTCCAATTTCTTGGACTCCTTGTCGGGAGGTTTGTCTACGTCCCTAGCATTTCCGGCACGCTGGAAAACGCTGTTGGTAACTAACCCCTCAGCTGAGGGATGTTCCGAGAAACCGGACAGGGAACCGGTAGGGACCGCATACTTCCTGGCCATCCTGGCCGAAGGCACAGGGCAGGAAGCAGGACGCTGCCAGAGCTCCAAGGCCGGGCCCACAATGGCTTCGGCCAGAGGGAAGGCCTCCATAGGGGAATTCCCCCAGTCCAATATCTCTGTGAGGGGATACTTGGCCCGCTTGGATACGGGCTCGAGCTGCATCCCGGTGGACTCCGAGATGAGCCTAAGCAAACCCAGAAAGGACGATGGGCTATCATCCAGCGACTGACCCCCAGAGGACTCCAAGTCCACTCGCCTGGAGAAAAGGGAGGAATCGTCGTCGGACTCGGAAGAGTCTGCAAAGAGTTGCCTCGGGCCTAAGCCACCCTCCACCTGCCGAGGGCGATCGGGAGTGAGGGTGACCGACAGCCTATGGGGTAAACCCTGAGCCGATCGAGAGTTCTTGGTCAGCGCCCCAAACAACGGCTGTGGAGGTGGAGGTTCCACGATAATCGGTGGAGCAGCTGGTTTCGGCTGAGCAACAGGCCTGGAAACAGGCGCCTCGGCTAAAGCGAGGGGTTGCTTCGGCCGCTCCGGTGACAGCCTTAATAGCCGGGAAGCGACGCCGTCAGCTTATTCCGCCGGCAACAGGGCTGTTGCCGCATGAGGTCCTCGTAGCGTTGACGCAACTTGCGTCGAAGCCTCCCCTCGTCCGAGGAAGAGGACGAGGATGAGCGGCGGTGCCGCTTGCCGCGGTGCCGAGACCGAGACCACTTATGGTGGCGGGATCGGCTGGACCGCGAAGAAGTCCGAGACCTCGAACCTCGGCTTTTCCGAGGAGGGTGCAGGGAAGGCGCGTGGGAAAACCGCCCTCCTCTCGGCTCGGAAGGAACACCCAAGGGCTCCGGAACCGGAGGCACTGGCAAGCCCACGGGATCCTCAACCGCCACTGAGGGAACCGGGGAGAGAGGATTTTCGGCTCCTCCAGTCGACAACCCGTCCAACGGGTCAAGAAAAATCTCGACTGCGTCGACAGGAGTCTCGGTCAACTGACCTGACGGGGACACCGTGAAGCCAGTGGCTGAAGCCGAAGGATCGACCAAAGTCGATGGTCGACCACTCGGGGAGGGGGACCTCTCCCGCTCCCAAGAGCGACAGATGGACTTACCCTTGTCCTTCTTCTTTTTGGACCGAAAGGAAGGTCCGAAGATGAAGGTCCCTCTCCCTTGGTGGAGAGAGACAGACAACGCTCCTTAAAGGAAGCAGTATATGAGGATCCCAAGGAGAGCGGGATAAATGCCGCGGCCAAGGAAGATGCGGTCCACGCCGCCTCCTCTTCGAGAGCGATCATCTGCTCTAGCTGATCCGCCGAGCCCACCGCCGTGGAAACCACCAACCGGGCCTCTTTCGACTTTACCGGAGGGTAACTCTTCTCGGGTCGCCCAAGTTGCAGACGGGCAACACGATCTTCCAGGACATAGGCCGAGAAAGAAGAGCACAGGTCGCAAGCCCGCGGGTCGTGCTCAAGCCCAAGCAGTAGACGCACGTGGAGTGCGGATCCGTCCGAGACATCTTCTGCCGCATGGGCATCTCCAGAAACCGGGAGTCGATTTGTCCATCGCAGCCGCGAGGGAAAAAGTTGACCAAAGTCTAGAAAACCTAGGAGTTTAATTTCGGAAAACCGAAGAGTTAGGAACCAGTCTTATACGCAGAGCGTTAAGGAGGGAACCTGAGCTTCCAAGCGGTAAGGAAGATCTGGCGTCATGGGGCGGAGCCGAGAGTTTTACCACCCGGGTGGGTGGGAGGAGCCAGCTTGAAGACCTTCCGGCAAGATTTAAAGCGACAAGGATACCTGCCAGACAGTGTGGATGAACAACATATCCATGTCCCTAGAAACAGCACTTTCCAAGACAGGAAGCATAGCTTGCAACTTGCAGCTGGCTCAAAGGGAGGCAACATAAGCTTCTCTAACAAAAATAACAGATCCCAGGGGGGAATAGGGTCCCGAATGGGTGGCTTAGTATACATCATACCTCGCAGAAAGGTGCGGGACAGATCCATTTGTGCCAGATTCCTGCCATCCACTAGTACATGATAAGCTGACAGTGCAGAAAGGTGTACCTTTATGTACAAATAGATAAGACTTGCATTAGACAGGGAAAGGAATACTCTAGGACTGAATTCACCAGACAGGTGAACGGGCCCAAATGACGGGCACAAGCCCATAGGCAGAAGCACTTCCATTTCATGGAGTAGGTGGCCCTGGTTGAGGGTTTTCTCACAGCCATTAGGACCTCCACTAGCCCTGCTGACACCCTGTACCGGTCCCTGACTAAATCTGCAGGAGCCATGCATGCAGGTGCAGAGACTTCAGATTCGGGTGTGCAAGAGTCCCTTGCTCCAGGGAGGGCAAATGAGAGGACGGGGGCAGAGGAATCAGAGGTTCTATCGCCAATTGCTGGAGCAATGGGAACCAAATTTGCTGAGGCCAGAACGGTGCTATGAGAATCATGCCTGCTCGTTCCGCTTGAAGTTTGAGCAGTACTCTCTGAAGTAGTGGGAAGGGAGGGAAGGCATAAAGAAACCTCCCTGTCCAAGAGAGAAACAACGCATCTCACCAGAAAACACCAGGCCTTGGATCTAGCAAGCAGAAACTGGGCAGTTTGCCGTAGAATGGGGATGCAAAGAGGTCCAGTTCTAGAAGTCCCCATCTTTCAAACAGATCATCTACCACTCCCTGTAGTAATTCCCACTCATGGGCCTGAGACTGAGAGTGGCTTAGGCTGTCGGCTAACATATTTTGTACCCCTGGAACATGAACCGCTGTGAGTTCCTGATTGTGCTCCTCTGCCCAGTATCAGACTCTCATGGCCTCCCTGCACAGGGGATAGGAGTGAGTGCCCCCTTGCTTCACGGGTACAGGCGTCCAAGGGGCCTGACATTGGACTCTTCAGTTGAGTCCTCCCTGTTGTCAGGTCTGATGGTGACGCTGTTTTGTGCGTCAGGTCTGGCGGTGTCTCATCCCCAGCAACAGGTGCCCAGCCATCTGGTCACTGGGCTCCCAAAGGGGAGGTAGTGACGGAGCGAGTGGTGCCTGGTCTGTGGCTCTTAAGAGTCAGGTATCAGGTCCCCCAATGTCTGCCCCATGGCTGGACACTTCTTAGAGCCCTGTGGATCAGACGGCAGCTTGGAGGCTGTCATCTGCTCCGGCTCTGTAGTGGAGTCAGAGAGCATTGTGGACTGTCGTCGGTTTGGAGCCCTGGCTGACGACAGCTTGGAAGGTCAGCGCAGCTTCTTGTGGCGCTCGTGTTCCTGACATCTCTTGGTGTCATCAGACCCTGTTGTCTTGTCCAACGACCCTGAGGCAATAGCCTTGTGGACGGCAGGCTCTGACCTGCTGCCCAATGAAGTGAAGGCTGATCATTCTGGCTGAGACCCTAGCAAGAGCTTGTGGGGACTGACAGCCAGGGAAATGGAGGCCTGGGAAGGCCCTAGCCCAGAAGACTCCCTGCTGGATGTCTGGGTGGAGGCAGGAGGCTTCCTTGACAGTAACCCAGGAAGAGCAAGGGAAACCGGAGGGGCTGAGTCCGACCTCGCAACAGAGGTAGAACTTTTGGAAGCCTTGTGTGGAGACCTGGGATGGGATTCTGACCTGGACCTATCCTTGTCTCGATGATGATGCTACCCACTCAATTTCTTCTCTCTAGGGGTGGAGTCTTTGGCCGAAGAGGAAGACGAGCTGTGCCCCAAGTGGGTCTTCTGCATGGCAGCCAAATGTTGTTCAAGGAGATATGCTTTTAAAGTCTTCAGGAGGTGGATGCGGGTCCTCCTATTGAAGCTGAGGCAATGCAGGCAGGCGTCAGGCTTGTGGTCAGGGCCTAGGCACAGAAGGCAGGCCGAATGGCCGTCTTTTGCCAGGATCTGCTTGCCGCATATGCACTTCGATTTCTGCCACCCTGTAGATGAAGTTGGTTGGGTAGACACACATGACAAATTCAGTAAATTCAAACGTAAAAACTGTAACTGCGTGAAGCTCGAAAAATGGTGGTCGACTGATAGAAGGAGGCGTCCATGGATCTGAGATGCACGGGTCGACGGTGGGAAAAAAACTGAGGTGGTGCTGGGGGACCATCCCTTTATATCATAGGTGATGTTGGCGGTGGGGCTGATGTCAGGAGGTGGTCCCCCGCCACAGACTGCTAGCTAGAATTTTTTCCATGGGGCCCTAGTGCCTGGTGGCATAGTCCTAATGGTTAGTGCCTGCTGCAAGAGCTCTATCTCAAAGTGAGATCCAGTAAGTTTACATTCACCAATACGTTAATGTATCACACATGTTGGCTTCAGGATAGCTCTGCAGTCTTCTAACCAAATTATTCCCCAAGCAGTGTTCCTGGGGCTCTGTCAATCAGGGTAAAATTTTCATTACCTTCAGCTTTTACTTGAGTGATGATCCACAGAAGTGTGGTACTTTACTAGTGAATAGCTACACCAAAGGGACTTACAATAGTGCAAGAATAAAAAGCTCTTGAAAAGAACTGTGCCCAGGGGAGCTACGTCTGCCTTTTTTTTTTTTCTCGACTTTGTTTCGCTTCTGTCACGGCCCCGAGGTCCTCTCTCAGGCATCCAATCCTTGTCCTGCCCGCCTGAGTATCCCTAGACTGTGTCTCCTCTTTCCCTCCTCGCTGATGTCGGCACCCCCCCCCGGCTAACCCTATCTGGGGTGGGTCGCCCCTCTCCTACTTGGGGTGCATTTACAAGGCAGATTCCAACATCAGACAAGGAGTGAGCTGCCGAAATCGAAGGCCAGTCAGGGAAGCCCGGCAAAGGGCATGGGGGATAGGTGCTGTCGCTTGATCCTCGGCGCCGGATTTTTCCTTTGTTCAGGTTACGTCCCCTGACACGAGACATGCAATGCCGCCCAGCCCTCAACGTAGGTGCTCCCACCCACATCAGAAGAGCAGCTGCCCGACGTCACCCCGTGCTGTATGAGCCCGAGTGTGTAGCAGTGCCACCGGTCTCCATCGGGGGCCGCTGCTGCGCCGGGCTACCCCTGGATCCTTCCCCGAGAGAGGAGAGCAGTCCTATGGACGTTCAATCCTCTCTCTCCCCTGCCGACTCCCAGATGCCTGGGCTCGTTCCCGAACCCGGGTCACCAGCGTGGTGCGAGGTGTGGCATCCAGCGCCTTCAACCCTCAGCACCACCGGGCCAGCATAGCTACGTCTGCCTTGATCATCGTAATCCCCTGATAAAAGGGCTCTCTACTCTATCCCCCCCCCCCCAACTATCCATAGTGCAGAAGTGCCTTCCAGAGTTATACCACACCTTCTGGACACAAAGTGCAAACAAGGTTATATTACCCTGTACTTTCAGTGGTTTGCTCCTTGAGAGAGAGACAGAGATCCCGCAAGAAGCAATTCAGGTCCAGCCATCCTAGAAATCTATTTTTATAGTAAAATGTTTTCGGTTTTTTTTGCAAACTTTATTTTAAACTTGCAACGATATAACAGGTTATCAATCCTGTCCATATATGAACCAATAGGTATTTTATGTTGCACAGTAGAGACATAATTGATATACAGAGATTAAATAGGCCCATTGTCTATATTCCCAAAGTCGAGACATTCTTTTTCCCTACTTCCTTAGGTTAGACTGTAACTATATAATCACCTACGGGGGTTCCAAACAGAGTTTCAGAATGATACTAGTCAGGTTATATACATGTTGAGGTTATGTTTGGAATATCAGGTTCTTTAGACAGTTTAACCCCCGTCTCACTAACCATTGCGACCTCTATAGCAGGCTAAACTGGCTCTCACCGCTAACCACATAGACTTCTGCCTAGGGTGCTCAGCCAAGAAGGTCCATGGCACTGGCACCCTCCAGGGCTTGCGAAATTTCTTGCCCGTCCGTCTCCCTCCTCCTACTCCCTCAGGTCCCAGGGACAGGCCCTCCTCAAGACACCGGCTACACGGACTCAAATGGGTGGGCGGGACTTTGCTGCATTCGCTCCCAGACTGTGGAACTCCTTCCCTGCCCAGGTCCGTGCTGCGCAGTCACAGATGTGTCTCCGTTCCTCCCTATGGAACCATCTCAAACTTGCCTCAGCCTGTGGCTGACCCAAACCCCCGTGAACTGATCCATCACAGCACTCCTCTGCTCTGGAGCTACTCCTGGACAAAAGACCAGACTCCAAGAGGTTGCTAAGCTGTATATAGTGTCACATCTGAAGGATTTCGATACCGTGCCCCTGGAGCTGCTCTTGGCTTCCATAAGGTGTTACATAGAAACATAGAATTTGACAGCAGATAAGGACCGCTTGGCCCACCTAGTCTGCCCATTTTCCTACCTAACAGATAAGCTGCAGATCCTAGTTAGCCAACAGCTTACTTCCTCTTACCCGCCCCTAGGACTGCCTTATGCCTGTCCCATGCATTCCTGAAGTCCCCCACTGTTCTTGACTCCACGACTTCCTCAGGAGGCTGTTCCATGCATCCACAACCCTCTTAGTGAAAAAATACTTCCTCACATTACCCTGAGCCGTCCCTCCATCTTCAAATTGTGCCCCTTGTTCTTGCACACCTCTTTTTGAAAGATGCTACCCTCTTGGACTTTGTTAATTCCCTTGAGGTACTTCAAAGTTTCTATCATGTCCCTCTCTCCCTTCTTTCCTCAAGAGTATAATATTAAGCTCCTTTAGTCTTTCTTCAGTATGTCTTCCAGTGCAACCCTGCACCATTTTGGTTGCCTCTCCTCTGACAGCCTCCACTCTGTCTATGTCTTCTTGGAGATGGGGTCTCCAGAACTGCACACAGTACTCCAGATGGGGTCTCACCAACTGTCTGTACAGAGGATAACAACTTCCTGTTTTCTACTATTGATGCTTCTTCCTATGCATACAGTATCCCCCCAGCCTTCCGTATTTCCCTTCTCATGCTTGCCCACCTTTAGGTCATCTGATATAATACCCCAGGTCCCTTTCTTTTTTACTGTTGTCAGTATCTCACACCCTCATTGTGTACGCCTCTGGGTTTTGTTTCCACGCATCATCTTTGCACTTTTTGCATTGAATCTGAGCTCAACATTTGACCATTCCTCCAACCTTGCCAAGTCCCTTCTCATCCTTTCCACTCCATCTTGTGTATCACCTGTTGCAGATCTTTGTGTCATTTGCAAAGAGACATACTTTTCCTTCCAGTTCCTCTGCAATGTCACTTATAAGACATTAAAAGGACAGGTCCCAGTACTGAATCCTGGCACCGCTAGTAACCCTCCTTTCTTCACTGTGGACTCCATTTACTACTACCCTTGAGTCCTGTTGTCTAGCCAATTTTTATCCAGGCTACCACCTTGGGACCCATTCCAAGGCTGGCTATCTTGTATTAATCTTTTGTGTGGGATTGTATCCAAATACCTTGCTAAAATCTAGGTAGGCCATGTCCACAGCCCTTCCCTGGTCTACTACTTTGGTCACCCAGTCAAAGAAAGCTATTAGATTCGTCTGACACGACCTTCCCATCGTGAATCCATGCTGCCTTGGGTCCTGTGCCCCACTGGCCTCTAGGTACTCAACAATTCTTTCCTTCAGAAGTGATTCCATCATTTTCCCTACCACTGAGGTCAAACTAACTGGTCTGTAGCTTCCTGCCTCTGTCCTGCTCCCACTTTTGTGAAGAGGAATCACATCTGCCCTCCTCCAGTCCTCGGGTACCACCCCATCCTCCCATGATTTGTTAAAGAGAGTAGTCAGCGATGTCACTAGTTCTACCCTTAGTTCTTTTAGAATTCTTGGGTGAATCCCATCAGGTCCCATTGCTTTGTCCACCTTCAATTTTATTAGTTCTTTCAGAACCCTTTCTTCTGTAAATGGACTGGTATCGACCCCCGTCTTCAGAGTGTTTCTCTTGTTTGGTTTAGGTAACTCCCCCTCCTCTTCCTTTGTGAATACTGAGCAGAAATATTCATTCAGTATCCCTGCTTTTTCACTGTCACCCTCTACCCACATTCCCTCCCCTTTATTAAGCTTCAGTATCCCTCCTTTGGTCTTTCTTCGCTCCCTAATGTACCTATAAAAGGTCTTATCCCCCTTCTTAACAGAATTGGCTATCCTTTCCTCGGTTTGGGCCTTTGCTATTCTGACTGCCTTCCCAGCCTCTTTCTGCTTTAACTGATAAAGTTCTCTGTCCTGCTCCTTCTGTGTTTCCTTATATTTCCTGAATGCTGTCTTTTCTCCTTAACCTTCCCTGCCACCTCTTTTGTGAACCATAGCGTTTTTTTCCTTCGTTGTGTTTTATTGATTTTTTTAACACAAAGGCTTGTTGCCTCTGTGATGGCTGTTTTGATCACTCCCCATTGTTCCTCCACCCCTCCTTCTTGCCTGTTTGCTAGTGCTTTTCTGAGGCACTCTCTCATTTTCCCAAAGTCAGCCCTCCTAAAGTCTAGTACTCTTGCTTTTGTATGGCTTGATTGTATGGCTGTGTTTATGTTGTTATGTTAATACTGTATAATCTATGCCTTACCACGCTCATACGCTGTGTGGAATCTGTAACATTACTGCTCTTATCTCCTACAAGGTGTTTATTTTTGTTATGTTAATACTGTATAATCTATGCCTTACCATGTTTCATACGCTGTGTTGAATCTGTATCCTCACATGAACTGTAACGTCTAATTTGTACAATGTCGTTGTATGTACCTAAATCTATTATTCCTGTACCCTTCCGGGTCGTACCTGAAAATAGGCAACTGTCTTGTCTAGTGTACGTACCTGGTTAACAAAAGCTAAATAAATAAATAAATGTTTTCCCTTACTACAGGGATGGGAACCAAGGACAGGTCAGGGATTGTTCCAGTGGACCACACAATTTTTGAAACGTATCCTCCCTCCCTCCCCATTGCTCTGTATTGGGTATGTTCTAGTTTCATGCATTGCAATAGGAGTTTAGCCCAATAGGCAATTGTGGGGGTAGACTTCAGCCACCAGTGACTTGCTAGCACCTGTTTACCTACTGCCATGGCCAATGCCCATAGGGGATGGTCCAAGCCCCTTTCCCCCTCATCCTCCTAGGCAGACCCAGCAAGAACTCCTCCGCTCGTATCTCCTAGGTATCTTGAAGTACCCTCTGCATTATAGAGGCTATGCCATACCAATAAGTTGAAATTCTCAGGCATTCCCATACCATTTGAAATAAAGTGCCTTTCTGTGCATTGCATTTCAGGCAGAGGTACAAGAAATAGGGATCTATCCTTTTAGCTAATGCTGGAGTAAAATATGTTCTGTGGAGAATATTAAAATGTATGGCTCTTAGTATATTATTACCTGAAGGGGAAAGGGGGGAGAATTGTTTAACCAGGAAAGGCACACTAAGCCAAAGCTTATTTCCAGGTGCAACCTGGGAGCCAAAGCTTGCTTCCAGGTGCGACCTGGGAGCACAAGGAAGTTAAGTGACTTGCTGAGGGCCACACACAATACAAGCAAGGGGCTGTGGGATTCAAACCCAGGTCTCCAGGTTTGCAGCTCACTAAACCACTGCGCTATACTGCCTCCTAACAGTCCATCTTTCTGCTAAGCACTGATTCCCAGTCTCCCCTGGTCAGCCCACCCCCTCCCCAAGTCTTGGTCCCATTTCCTCTTCAGAGACTCCAAAGGGTCCTGCTGACCATTCAGAAGGGTCAGGTAATACCTGGCCAGCGGTCTGTTAGATCGGCTTTCACAATGCCTCTTTAATACCTCTTCCAGACGGGATCTCCTTAGTTTCTGGGCAGGGTCTCCCGAGCCATCGTTATCTAGAAGCCTGGCACGGATCTGCAGATAAGTGAAGAATTGGGATGGATGAAGACTGAAATGCTTTGACAACTGTTGCTATGACAGCAGGCTCCAATGGTCATAAAGTTGTGATATGCAACACAAGCCTACCCTTCTCCATGCCTGGAGTGTTTTTTGGGTGGGATCTGGTACTCGATCTTCATTCCAGATTGCATGCATTATGGATGAGTATGCGTCAGGGGGTAATGTAGTCGGGTGATTCAATACGTGGTGAGCCGACAACCAGGCCTGCATCGTGGCCCTGGTAAAAGGATTGGGAATCCACTTAACTATCCTCCTGTTCACAGTGGCAGCAAAGAAGGAAAGCTCAAGAGGCACATCGAGTGATGCTCCCTCCAATACCACCAATGCTCTCTCTGGGGCACTGCTCTGTGCTAACTCAGTGAGGGGGGCCATCTGGAATGCCAAGCAATAGAGGTACAGGTTGGGGAGTCCCAGGCCCCCTTTCCCCACAGGCCTGCATAACATTTCTTGCCGAATTCTAGGTCTCTTGCCCATCTATAAGATGGTAATAACGATCCCTTCAGGGACTTAAAATAGGCTGTGGGAACATGGACCGGTAAAGTTTGGAAGCAGTAGAGGCACTGAGGTAGTACACACATTTTGATCACATTTACCCTCCCTATCAAGGTGAGGGGTAGGCCTCCCCATCTCTCACACTCCTCCCGAACTACATTTAAGAGACGTGTATAATTTATTTCACAGAGCTTTGAGAGTTTCCAAGGGGGGTAAATACCTAAGTACTTAAGGGAGGATGTGGAAGGGAGTGTGTAAATCTTTATTTTTTTTTTTTGTACTTACTGTTTATTGCTTTTTTCCAAAGACAATATATCCAGTAATTTCATACAAAAGATAGGAGAACAATAAAATGATACAGTTAGAATAACATAGTCATACTCTCACAATCTGTTACAACTGGAGAGGAGGAAAAAAGGAAAAGAAAAACAAATGACACATTAATGTCATATACGCGAAATGTCCAAAGCTAATGCCAGCCACTTCATGGCTGAGGTCAAAGTCCATAGGGAGAAAACCTGCACTAACCAGTACTGCTATGTTACCTTTAATAGTAGTTGGTGAGAATACAGCACCACCTCCGCCCCTCCACATTACCAATTCACCAAGAGAAAGATTTTAAACATATGAACAATTCACATCCTTTTTTAATCTAGAAAAAGGCACAGTATAAAATACCATTCTTACAAGAACTAGTATATCCAGGACAGTAATGAGGCAACTAGATGTTAGTAAGAAGAAAAATGACATAATTGTACTCATCTGCAAGACCAGTTACCCTCTTCTCCCACAGGGACACCAAGCCCCACCAAACAGGAAAATAGAGACATACAAGGCTGGTTTTATTGATTAGAATAGCAATATTAATGCTAAAGCAACCAAGAACCCAGTCCTCAAGTCCCCTTCCGAATCCAAACTCTCCACTGCATTTCCCTTTGATGGCTGTGATCGAAATTCAAGTTCGGTCTTCTCGGCCCAGTGGCCCGCATCCCCAGGGTCGTTGAACTGCCAGGTCTTCCCCCCGTATTTGACTCTCAGGTGAGCAGGTAAGAGGAATGAGTGAACAATCCCCAAATGTCTAAGTTTCTGGTGCACCGCATCAAACTGCTTCCGGCGTGCATGAGTTTGAAAGGACAGGTCTGGGAATAATTGAATATCTTGCCTGAGGACACTCAATGGGTAGGACGCCCTTGCTGTGGTGATTAAAGCATACCGAACTTCTGGCCCCACTGTTTTCAGAACTACAGGGCGTGGTGAGTTGGAATCAGAGGGCCAATCTGAGTGTTATGTGGTATACTTGTTGCAACTCAGTCCACTCAAAATAGTCAGGGAGCTGCAAATTCTCTGCCAGCCAGGTTCTGAGAAAAGTAAGGAGGTTCATTCCTTTTTCTCCTTCAACAAGACCCACTATCTGGACACTTCCTGCCCGTAAAGCATTCTCGACTGCTTCAAGCCCACTCCTCAACTGGTGGTTCTCGTTAGTAATTTGGGCCGCTGTAGCTTGCGCAGAAAGTGATCTCTTGTCAGCCTCAGCAACTAAGGAAGTTAATGCTGTTATGGCTGCATCATGGGTCTCTAGCCTCTTAAGTGTTTTTTTAATTTTGAATCCATGGCATGCACCAAGTCCAGAATAGTCTGCCAGGGTGATTCTTTGACAGTTGAAGATGCAGGCTGATCAGATAACTCCAGAGCCCTGTTCGACTTGTCATGTGATGCAGCAGGCCATTGAACTCCGGAGGTTTGAGGCTGAATACTTTTTGTAAGTCCCATAGCAATATTTGGTATCGTTAGAAAGCTAAGGACTTGGTTATGCTGCTAAGCCTTCTTAAATTCCTATCTGGAGCCTTGAAATTCTCTTTTGATGGCGTTTATGTAGAAGGCAGAACGGAGCTGCTAAAAGGAATGTCCTGCCTGGAAGCTGGCTCTCTGGTGCCCTCCAGTGTATAATTCTTAAGGCGAAGGGTGGCATCTCCCCTACCCAGTGGCATCCATTCACATTCTGAGCAATTAATTTTATGGCCAGATAATGGCCCATATGTGTCAAATAATCTTGTCAGTGCTGGAATCGATGTCTCTGGCTCTTTAAGGAATAAAAGGACATCATCTGCAAACAGTGATATCACATGGTGTTGACCCCCCGAGTACTCCCTAACATCTGGGTGATGGCGGATGGCCAGCACCTCCATGGTTAAAACATACAGCAAGGGTGACAAAGGGCACCCCTGCCACATACTCCTGGTGAGGGCGAAGGGTGCTGACAGATTGTCGTTTGTCAGAATTTGTGCTTGGGGAGAGCTGCAAAGTCTGGACCCATGCCAGAAACCTGGAACCCAAATTATATTTCTTGAGTATGGCGAACATAAATGGCCGTTCCACATGGTCGAAGGCCTTCTCCACATCTAAAGCGAGAAGACCCCGACCGCTGTGTCTTTTGTCTGCTGCCCACCCATGGATGACATTTAGTGTTCTATAGATGTTATGTTTAGCCTGACTCGCCTTTACAAAACCACACTTGTCTTGATGTATCAGTGTGGGCAGTATACCCTCTAATCACATGGCCAAGGCCTTAGCTATTATTTTGTAGTCTGCGTTTATCAGAGTTATTGGGTGATAGGATCGACACTTAAGTGGGATCCTTTCCTGGCTTGGGAAGGACTGCGATAGTCGCGAGTTGCAGAGTCAGTGGGAGAGTACCACTCTCCAAGACCTCCTGTATCATCAGAGTGAGAATGTGCTGGAGCTCTGGCCAGAAAACCTTGCAGAACTCTAAAAGAATGCCATCCGGGCCCAGGGCTTTACCCATGTTTGTGGCCAAAACAGCCTTTTTAAATTTGTTGTGCGCGCAAGTGCAGACGAACTTGTTGATATGAGAGTTGCTAAACAGGGGTGGTAGCCCAATGACCAGTGCTGTAGCAGGGGCCGAACTGTTGCAGACAAATCAGCAGGCAGTGTCCTGATGACACTGTTTTGCTGAGGGGGCTAATCCCGGCAAACATTTCAAAGGATAGAGCTGATGCTGCGCACGGCTCTGTCTTTTGAAATGTGAGCTCTTCAGTTGCACAGCTCGGCATGTCTTTCCTGGTCAAACAATTTCCCCGGTCCCTGCAGCTCTGTGTGTTTTTCCTGGTTAAACAATTTCCCCGTCTCTGCAGCTCAGCGTGTCTTTCCTGGTTAAACAATTTTCCCAGTCCCTGCAGCCCCATGGTGTATCTTACCGTGCCAAACAATGCCCCCAGTCCCTGCAGCCCTACAGTGTGTCTCTCCTTGTTAAACAATCCCCTCGTCCCTGCAGCCCCACAGCGTGTTTTCGCCTGGTTAACAATTTCCTTTCCAACACCGGATGCCCATTCTCGTGTCGGACCCCCGCTATATCCCTAGCAGACATCAGGGTGCCTCAATCCCTGTCGCATCCCTCTACTATTGTAATTTGTGGCCTTACATTAATAGTTTGTTTGTTTTTTAACTGTAAATGAAGAAAACCTTCCCTTGTGGTTTTTTTTTAATTTCACCTGTAAAAACGATAACGGTCCCTCGTTGTCTCCCCTGTCCCCCCCATCCCAACCGTCCCTCTGTGCACCCACCTCCCTGCACCCCCCCCTTTACCCCATACTTACCCTCCGAGGTCGGTGGATGCGATCTTCTGCGGAGCGGGACCCGTCTGCACTCTTCAAAGCCAACCGGCAAACTGAAAAAATTCACGGTAAGCTATATAATGGGACTCAATGGGGGTTCAACTTACCTTGATATCTCGGCCATTTTTACAAATTTTGGGCCCACATTTTCAACATGGGGTTCTTGGGACCCCACCTTCTGAACATATTAGTGTCATTTTGTTCCTCAGTCCTGAAAGATGATTTCGCAGTCACTGCACAGACTCACCTTTTGGGATCAAGCAACGAAACGACAGTGCCACTGTTTATGAGGTGGGGTCCCAGCAAGCCCATGTTGCAAATCTGGTGAAAAAATTCAAATGAATGACTGCGTTACGAGCGTGCAATGCGCAGTTTCTACGCACGCTCGAAAATTCGCCAGTTTTTAATATTTGCACTCCAGATTTTCAACATTGCCATTTTGTCATACCTCCTTATGAACAGTACAGCTGTCATTTTTCACATCCTGCCTAAAATGTATTTTCGCAGCAGTTGTGCAGAATGGCGCAGTCGCTGTGTGAAATCCACTTTCAGGATGGAATAACAAAATCACAGGGCCACTGTTCATGAGGGTAGGTCCCAAAAAGCCCATGTTGAAAACCTGGTGAAAAATTACAAAAGTGACTGCATGCATTGGCGATGTTGGCATAGTTTCTATGCACGCCGTGAATTTTGTTATTTCTATATATTTTCACTCGAGATTTTCACATGCTATTTTTTCATCTCCTCATGAACAGTACAACTGTCATTTTTTACATCCTGCACAAAATGTGTTTTAGCACCTGTGACGTTGAATAGTGCAGTCACTGTGCAAAATCACCTTTTGGGATTGAGTAACAAAATGATAATGCACTGTTCATGAGGTGGTGTCCCAAAATGGTCATGTTAAAAATCTGGAGTGAAAATATCAACAAACATCTGGGGCATTAGGGTTTCCAACTGTACCCCCCCACACCCTGTAGAAACTGACAGGCGTTGGGTGTGTGCCTTGGGGTTGTGGGCCATAATGTCACACCATTCCACCCTCACCCTGCAGCCAATGACAGGCATCGGGGTGTGCCTTGGAGTCTTTGGCCCAAATGTTCACCCCATTCTCCTATACTGCCCCCATCTCAGCTTATTTCATTATGGAATGGGGCGAGTGTGAGGGCCAAAGACCTCAAGGTACACCGCGATGCCTGTCAGTGTCTGTAGGGTGGTGGTGGAATGGCGTGAGCGTTATGGCCAATAACCCAAAGGGACACCCACAATGCCTGTCAGTCTCTGCAGGGTGGGGTGTTAGGGTTGGAAACCTTAATGCCTCATTAAGAAAGTAAATCAGGGAGGGACGTTTGATGTCACCTACAGTACCTTTGATTTCAGCAATGCCTTCGACAAAGTCCAACATAGAAGGCTGATTAACAAGATGAGTAGTCTGGCAATGGGGCACAAGCTGATAAACTGGGTTAGAAACTGGCTGATGGACAGGAGGCCGAGAGTGGTGGTAATGGGATCCAATCCGGGGAGAGGGGATGGCCACTGGAGTAGGTACCTCAGGGATACATCCTGGGACCAGTCCTTTACAATGTCTTCATTACAGACATTGCGAAAGGGCTAGAAGCAAAGGTCTGTCTACCTGTTTGCAGATGACACCAACATCTGTAACAGTGATAACTCCAGAAGGGTGGAGAAAGTGAGCAGGGACATGGAGAGGCTTAAAAAATAGTCTGAGGAGTGGCAACTGCGGTTCAATGCAAAGAAGCCTAAACAATGCATCTGAGAAGAGGGAAACCTGTGGAGAGTTACAAGATGGGGGGGTGGAGGTGCGGATGATCACCAAGGAAGAAAGGGACCTAGGAGTTATCAGTTCTGATGACCAAAAGGTGTCAAAGCAGAGCATGCATGTTGCAAGGACAGCCAGTGGCACGTTGGGATGCATACGCAGAGGTATCACTAGCAAAAGGCATGAGGTGGTGATGCCATTGTATAATGCACTAATGAGGCCTCACATACTGTACTGTGTACAAATCTGAAGGCCTCAAATGCGCAAGACCATTAACAGGGTGGAGGTAGCCCACAGAAAGGCAAGCAAGATGGTACATGGCTTGCAACACAGAACATATCAGGAGAGATTAAAATGACCTCAACATGTACTTACTGGAGGAAAGGAGGGAGTGGGGGAGCATGATAGATACATTCAAGTACCTCAAGGGCATAAATGCAGAGGTGGACATCTTTCAATACATCAGACGTTTGGCATTGACAAATGCTTGTTTTTTATCCCCCCCCAAAAAAAGAAAACCATCCATCATTATCCGCTGTGTAACCCCCCAAACAGAAAACAGACACTGGGAGTGACCAATCCCCCAGTATCCTCATCTGTCTGTCCATTGTTATGCACTGTGTAAACCCCCACTCCCCAAACAGTAGGCAGACATGGGGGTGCTCAATCCCCCAGTGTCATTTGTCCATCCACTGTTGTCCGCTGTGTAACCCCCCCAACAGTATACAGACACTGGGGGTGCCCAATTCCCTAGTATCCTCATCTGTTCAGCAAACTCCCTGAAAAAACTAAAACTGTCCCTCATTTTTTTCCGCATGTAAAAAAGGAAAATGTCCATCTTTGTCCATTCCGCCGTTACCCAACCCCCTACTCTCCAACTCAGGACCCACCACCCCACACCCCATACCCCATATTTAAACACCGAAGTCCGTTGCCGTAATCTACCCTGGAGTATTCACAAAAGAGGAGGTGGGGGAGGTGCCTACTCCAATTAACAGAAGCACCCTGGATGGGGGGGGGGGTCGATCCCAGTCCTTTCACAGAAGAAAGGGTTCTGAAAGAACTCCTAAAACTGAAGGTGGACAAAGCAATGGGGCCAGATGGAATTACTAACATACTAAAATGCCAGCAGAATGGGCCTAATGGTGTTTCGTGACTGCTCGTTTGGTCAGCCCCCACCCTGGGGGTTGACCTTGCTGCCCCCCTCGCCTTCTCTGGCTTCTCCCTTCCCAGTTCCGGATATTCTTGCTGCATTGGATTTTGCTTCCAGAACCCTTCCCCTGTACCTGTCCCACCCCCTCTTGAACCCCTCCACCATCTCTGCCTCCACCAGGCCCCTAGGCAGTGCATTTCATGGCTCCACTACCCTCTCAGTGAAGTAGCACCTCCTCCTTTCTCCCTGAATCTCCCGCCCCAGCTTCCACCCATGCCCTCTAGTGGCCCCTCCTCCTTCCTTCAAGCACCCTGACTGTTCCTCCCCTATTTATCCTCTTCATGTACCTGAAGACCTCTATCGTGTCCCCGCTCTCTTCTCTCTTCCAATGTGTATATTTAGCTCTTCGAGCCTCCCCATAGGTCCTGTCCTCCAAGCCCCAAATCATTTTGGTTGCTCTCCTCTGGACCCTCTCCAGGAGGGTAATGTCCTTCTTTAAGTGTGGCCTCCAAAACTGCACGCAGTACTCAAGGTGCGGTCTCACCAAGCAGTTATACAGAGGGAGTATCACTTCCCTCCTTCTGGAGGTGATCCCCCTAGCGATGCATCCCAGCATCCTGTTGGCCTTGGCTGCTGCCCTCCTACAAGTCTCCGAGTTGTTCATCTTGACATCCACCACCACCCCCAGGTCCCTCTCAGCCATCGAGACTTGTAGCATCCCCCAGGGTGTACACTTGGCCCAGGTTTCTGGCCCCCAGGTGGAGTACCTTGCATTTCCCTGCATTGAACCTCAGCTTCCATTTTCTAGACCATCTTTCTAGAGCCTCCAGGTCCCCCTGTAGGGCCACCCTCCCCTCTTCCCCATCCACCACCGCCCCCAGTTTTGAGTCATCCGCAAAGAGACTCATCTCACTCTTGATTCCTGTCCTTATGTCAGAGACGTATGCGCTGAACAGGAGGGGCCCAAGAACTGATCCCTGTGGGACCCCACTAATGACCCTCCTTGGGGATGAGACTATCCCGCCAACTACGACACTCTGGGTCCGGTCCAGGAGCCAATTGCCTATCCATCTGATCATCTGGTTCCCCACCCCCATTTCTCCCAGCTTGTCCAACAGGCCCACGTGAGGAACAGAGTCAAATGCCTTGCTGAAGTCTAGAAAGAGGACGTCCACTGGTCTACCCAGGTCCAAGGCACTAGTCACCCAGTCACAGAACTCCACAAGGTTTGTCTGACACGATTTCCCCAGGACGAATCCATGCTGTCTATCGTCCAGGCACCCTGACTTTTCCAGAAACCCCCTAGCCTCTCCTTGACAATGCCCTCCATCACCTTGCCCGCCACCGATGTCAGGCTGACAGGCCTGTAGTTCCCTGCCACCTCCCTTGATCCCCCCTTGTGGATAGGCACTATATGCGCCACCTTCCAGTCCTGGGGCACCCACCCTGTCCTCAGAGAGATGGTGAAAATCTCCCAGGGTTTTCGCCAGACATCCCAGAAGTTCCTTCAGCACTCTGGGATGTAATTTATCCAGGCCGTGCTTTCTCCTTCTTAAGGGAGCTGAGGGCTTCCCTCACTCTCTCTGCTGTGATTTCACTTCGTACCTCTTCTCCCTGCTTAGCCCTCCCCCTCCTGCCAGTGATGCCTCCCTCTCTCCGAGACCCGCCAATCGGTAAGGGCCCCCCAGTATCTCTGTCTCTCCCATGTATGATGCAGCACCCCATTTTCCTTGGTGAAAACTGAGGTGAAGTACTCATTTAGTACCTCAGCCTGCTCCCCGGTCTTGTGCCCATCTCTCCCCTGATTTAATCCTGCTAATCTGCCCCTTCACCCTTCGTTTTCCCCCAATGTATCTAAAGAACCCCTTGTTCCCTCTCCTAATTTCCCTGGCCAGGTTCTGCTCCTTCCTTGTCTGCTCCTTCCTTGCCTTAGCCGCCCTCACCACCCTAGTAGCCCTTCTAGCCATCAGCTCATACTCCCCTCGATCCCTTTCACTCCTTGAGCACTTGAATTGCCTATAGGCTGCCTTCTTTCCCCGCACCACCTCCTGGACCTCCCTGGTCCACCAGCAGGGTTTTCAGGCCCTACCGTGATTTTGCCTTACTTTGCACAGGTGCTGGTAGCATCCTGCACCCTCTCCTGATGATTTCCACCTACTATCAGTGTCCATGTCTGACCCAATCACATCCAAATGCTCTTAAGGATCCTTCTCATTTCTTAAAATCCATCCCCTGAAGTCTGTTACCTCTGTCTTTGTGCAGCCTTCTAGCCCTCCTAGGTCCAGGCAGAACCAGACCGTGGCATGGTCACTCCCCGCCAATGGGTCCCTTACCTCCAGGCCCCAATCTTGTCACTGTCTGCCAGGACCACATCCAGTACCAAGGCCCTGGTCGGTTCCCCACCTGCTGAGTTAGGAACGCCTTGAAAGACATCCAACAACCTCTGTTCCCTGGTCACAGAGGATGTCATAGTCTCCCAGTCTGTTCCTGGCATGTTTAAGTCCCCCAACACCACCACCGCTCCTCTGCCCAGTCTGCAGTGTCTCCCAACATCTGCCACCAGACTCTCCTCCAGCTCCTCCGCCAGGGCAGGGGGTCTATACACCACTCCTATTTTTACTCTCTTGCCCCCCCTTGTTATCAAGGTGACCCAAATTGCTCCACGGTTCCCTCCGCCTCCTCTACTCCCCCTATGCCAATACAGTTTTTGACTATCATTGCTACCCCTCCTCCCCTTCCCTCCCCCCTGTCCTTCCTGAACATAGTGTAACCCTCCAGGTTCAGGTCCCAGTCGTGTCCTGCAGTGGCCCAGGTCTCAGTGACCACTGCCACATCCACTGCTCCCTCAGTTAGCATCGCCTGGAGCTCAGGCATTTTATTGCCCAAGCTCCTGGCATTTAGCAGGACTACCTTCCACCCTTTCCCTATACTTCCATTTCCCCTTCTCGTGTTCCTATGGGGATTCTGTTTTCCCTTGGTCTGCACTTTACCAGTCGGCCTTTTCCCACCCTGAGGGAGGAAGTTGCCCGTCTTCAGGCCACACTGGACAGTAGTACGGGGACCTTCCCCCAGGCCACACTGGACAGTAGGAAAGGAACCTCCCCCATCCAGGGAGCACCACAGCCACCACCACTACCTCAGAGATTGCGAAGAAAACACAGCAGTTGGACCACAGTGGGCTCAGAAAGGGTGAGGATGGTGGAACGGAGGCACACCCAGTCAGTTGTTCCACTCCACAATCCATACACCATTCTGGGGGAGCATAGCTCCCCTATGGATGCACCCACAGAGGAGACTAAGGAGGCTGAGGACAGCTGTCACAAGGGAGGCCCACAGGAAGGAGGCAGAGGACACCACAAGGAAAGGAAGCAGCTCCTGGTGGGGGACTCAATTATTAGGGGGATAGAACTGGGAGGAGCTGGGAAAACTGAAGTAAGGTGCCTGCCTGGTGCCATGGCTTGAGGGACAGGAAGCATCCTCAGGATCACGACAACAGCTGCAAGGGATTCTGAGCTGGACGTAATTGTCCACCTAGGAACAAATGACTTGGCTCATCATGAGGTTAGAGCAGCTGCAGGAGGACATTGCAGAGTTGGGGAGGGGCCTAAGACAAGTAGCACACACAGTATCCTTCTCAGAGGTGCTGCCTGTCAAAGGCATGGGTGAGGCGAGGGTACTGGCACCATGCAGTTTAATGAATGGTTGAAAAATGGTGCGGAGCACAGGGTTTGGCTTCATTGGGGACTGGGGTTCCACCTGAGGACAACAGCCTATACTGGCAGGATGGTCTGCATCTGTCCAGGAAGGAACAAGTCTTTTTGAGCAATCAGTTTAAATGCTTCATTGGCAAGCTTTTTAAACTAGTCAAAGGGAGGCACTGACAAGCAGCAGAAAAACCCCAGCCTCTCCTTACAAAACAGGGTACTAAATGAGAAAAAGACCAAGGTAGAGCGGTCAGTGGGGATGCCGCAACAGAAGGTAAAGCCATCAAAAATGGAGAGCAATGAGTACCAATGCCGTAGTCTAGGTAACAAGCTTCCTGAATTAGTGGCCTTGATGGAGGAGGAACATCTGGATATCGTGGCAGTCACAGAAACATGGTACACACAAAACCATGACTGGGATGTAAACATACCAGGATACACTATCTACAGGAGGGACAGGGAGGGTAAAAGAGGAGGAGGAGTAGTTCTTTACATAAAGGAAGGAATAAAAGCAACAGAACAAAAGGGTAAACAGGGAGGAGAAGAAGCACTGTGGGTAAATTTGGAGACAGGCAATGGCACCACAATCCGCACAGGGGTTGTATACAGACCCCCTTCTCAGGGGGAGGAAATGAACAAGGAAATGATAGAAAGTATACTTAGAATGAAAGAAAAAGGGGAGATACTGCTGATGGGTGATCTGAATATGCCAGATGTTAACTGGAGTGCAGTTGCAGCTGCCACTTCCAAGAGTGCAGTTATTCTAGATGCCCTACAGGGGGCATGCCTTAGACAACTAGTACTGGAGCCCACTCGAGAGGGAGCAATATTAGACTTGGTACTCTCAAATGGAGATGGAGAGAGGATCACAGATGTAAGTGGGTAGCCATCTGGGAACTAGCGACCATTGAACAGTATGGTTCACAATAAACACAGTAATAGAGTCAAGCCATACAAAGACAAAAGTACTGGACTTTAGGAGGGCTGACTTTGCCATAATGGGTGAGTGCCTAAGGAATGCACTAGCAAATGGGCAGGAAGGAGGGTGGAAGAACAATGGGAATAATAAAACTGCCATCACAGAGGTAACAAGCCTTTGTGTGAAGCAAATAAACAAAACAAGATGATGTAAGAAACCACTATGGTTCTCAAAGGAAGTGGCAGTGAAGGTTCAAGAGAAAAGAAAGCATTCAGGAAGTACAAGGAACTTGAGAAGGAGCAGGACAGAGAACTGTATCAGTTAAAGCAAAGGAGGCTGGGAAGGCAGTCAGAAAAGCAAAGGCCCAAACCGAGGAAAAGATAGCCAACCTCAGTTAAGAAGGGGATAAAACCTTTTATAGGTACATCAGGGGCTGAAGGAAGACCAAGGGAGGGTTAGTGAGGCTTAATAAAGAGGAGAGAGGGTGGGCAGAGGGTGACTGTGAAAAGGCAGAGATACTAAACAAATATTTTTGCTCAGTATTTACTGAAGGAAGAGGGGAGATACATAAAACAAACAGTAGTAACACTCTGGATACAGAAGTTGATACCAGCCCATTTACAGAAGAAAGGGTTCTGAAAGAGCTCTTAAAACTGAAGGTGGATAAAGCAATGGGGCCTGATGGGATTCATCCCAGAATTCTAAAAGAACTAAGGTAGAACTAGTGACACCACTGACTACCCTTTTAACAAATCATGGAGGATGGGTGGTACCCGAGGACTGGAGGAGGGCAGATGTGATTCCCCTTCACAAAAGTGGGAGCAAGGCAGAAGCAGGAAACTATAGACCTGTTAGTTTAACCTCAGTGATAGGGAAATGATGGAATCACTTCTAAAGGAAAGAACTGTCGAGTATCTAGAGGCCAGAGGGCACAGGACCCTAGGCAGCATGGTACACAGCGGAAGGTCATGCCAAGACGAATCTGATAGATTTCTTTGACTGGGTGACCAAAGTAGTAGATCAGGGAGGGGCTGTGGACATGGCCTACCTAGACTTTAGCAAGGCATTTGACACAGTCCCACACAAAGATTAACATACACGTTCAAGCCAGCCTGGGAGTGGGTCCCAAGATGACAGCCTGGGTAAAGAATTGGCTGGAGAATAGGACACAGAGAGTTATAGTAAATGGAGTCCACGAGAAGAAAGGAGGGTTACTAGTGGGTACCGGAGGGTTCAGTATTAGGATCGTCCTCTCAATGTCTTTATGCTTACATTGCAGAAGGACTGGAAGGAAAAGTATGTCTCTTTGCAGATGACACTAAGATCTGCAACAGAGTTGATGCACAGGGTGGGGTGGAAAGGATGAGAAGGACTTGGCAAGGTTAGAGGAATGGTCAAATGTATGGCAGCTTAGATTCAATGATAAGAAGTGCAGGTAATGCACCTGGGAAACAAAACCCAGGGAAGAGTACACAATGGGGGTGAGATACTAACAACAACAAGAATGGAAAGGGACCTGGGGTAGTCATATCAGATGACCTAAAGATGGGCAAGCAATGTGGAGAGGGCAGCAAGGAGGTGGTGGGGATACTGGGATGCATAGGGAGAGGCATCACCAGTAGAAAACAGGAAGTTATTATCCCTCTGTACAGACAGCTGGTGAGACCCCATCTGGAGTACTGTGTGCAGTTCTGGAGACCCAATCTCTGCAAAGACATAGACAGGATGGAAGCTGTCCAGAGGAGGGCAACTAAAATGGTGCAGGGTCTGCACCGGAAGTCGTATGAAGAGAGACTTAAGGAGCTTAATATGTATAGCCTCGAGGAAAGGAGGGAGAGGGGGGACATGATAGAAACTTTCAAGTACCTCAAGGGAATCAACAAAGTCCAAGAGGGTAGCATCTTTCAAAAAAAAGAGGTGTGCAAGAACAAGAGGGCACAATTTGAAGATAGAGGGGCGGCTCAGGAGTATTAAGGAAGTATTTTTCACAGAGAGGGTTGTGGATGCATGGAACGGCCTTCCGGAGGAGGTTGTGGAGTCAAAATCAGTGGGGAATTCAAGCATGCATGGGATAGTCATAGGCAATTCTGGGGTGGGGTAGGAAGAAGTAGGCTGCTGGTTAACTAGGATCTGCAGCTTATCCAGTAGGTAGGGAAATGGGCAGACTGGGTGGGCCAAGCGGTCTTATCTGCCCGTCAAAGTCTATGTTTCTATGTTTCCCCAGGGGTGGAGACAGAGTTCCTCCTTTATCGGCACCCTCTTGACAGCCTTTTCTCCCATCCCCCCCTTCACAAGTTTAAACCCCACTTTCACCAATGAACCCCTCTATTTTCAACTTAAGGATTCCCTCCTCCAAATTGAGATGGAGTCTATCTCTAGCAGACAGCTGCTTATCCTCCTGGTCTCCCCAATCCCCATCAACCCATGACCTTTGGCCTCACACCACTCCCCTGAGCCACTGGTTTATCTCCCTAATCTTCCATTTGTGTTCCTATCAGCCCTTGGCACGCGCAGGATTTCTGAGAAGGAAACTGTGCATCCTATGTCATGACAGACCCTGGCAAGCTCCCTGAATCTTGCCTGTATCGCTAGCTCGCTATTTCCCTCAATGTCATTTGCACCCAGGTGGACCAGTATGTCCGGGGTACCCCCACAATCCTTTGCCAGCTGATATACCTCATGCTTAGCCCTGTGCACTGTTAGTCCAGGGAAGCATTTTGTTCTAACTGGCCAGGCTTCTCCCTTCCTATCCCATTTGAAACCCCAGATCATAGAATCCCCCAACAGGAGCACTCTGACCGCTTCTTTTCCTCCATTTCCCCCCCCTTCCATGTCCCTCATCCTTTCTACCGGCCCCTCCACACAGCCGGTTCCTTGTTCCTCCCCCTATCTGGGTGCCATGCCACCCCCTCCTTATTTACCCTGCCGCCCCTCCTCCAATCCTGCCTCTCCTCCTTGAGTATCTTTCTGTACTACTAACTCTCCTCACTGCTTGCGACTGGTCCTTCTCCCCCATCTGCTAAACTAGCCTGGCTCGTCCTCCCTTCCTTTCTGTCTCCATTTAGTCCCTCCTTGCTTGTCGTGCTCCCCTGGCCTAAACCCTCAGCTCCCTTTACTAAATCCTCCTTGTACTTCTGATCCTTCTCCTTGTGCTTTCCTCCCTCTTCCCCCTGCCTCTCCTGCTCTGATTCACTGTTCCCCCCATTTTCCTGCATTACAGGTTCCCCCCGTTCTTCCTGCTATCCGGCCCCTGCCTTCTGCCCCCCACTCCCTTTCCGTCTCTAACCACCCCTGTCATGGCTACATCACCCCCCCCATCCTCGAGCAGAAGAAGAGAATTGAAGCGGTTATTGAGTGTAAGGTCTGATCCACCTCCCCGCCTTGCTTCCTTCTGTCCAGCCCTGGCCAACTGCCTACTTCCCTGAGAATGTTGTCCCTCTGTCCCTCCTTTGTGAGGGTCCCCAGTTACCTGCCTGCTTCCTTGGTAGTGTCCTTTTGGACCCCTCTGCCAGGGTCCCTATGTGACCCCTGAGTATTCTCCTGCACTCTTTTCCCTATGCCCCCGCCCCCAGTGCTTGGTGCAACCCTGTGGGAGATCCCTGCCCCTCCCCAACCATACCTCCCCCTTCCCCTAGCTGTCTCCTAATCCGCACAACCTCCTCTCTAAGCTGTGCCAGCTGGTAGCACACTGGGCAACCACCAAACTTCCAAGCCCAGTCCAGTATCATGGCTGCTCCACACCCTGTGCACCCCACCACCCTCCCAAAGATGCCGGCCCTAATGTTGTGTGGTTCCATCCCCTTCCAAGTAGGTTTCCTTGGGTGAGCCACCAGGTTCCTCCCTAGTCCAAGATACACCCCTACTGCCTAATCAGGTGACCCACTAATCTTAGATACAGTTCCACAGTACACCGGTAACCCTGTTACTAGGTGCAGTACAACACAGTAAACTTATAAGGGAAATGAACAACTCCCTAAGCTGCTCTCTCCCAGCCTTTAAATCCAACCCCCAGTGGCTAGAACTACATAAGCTGCACCTGCAGCCTTTTCCTCCAATTGCAGGGCAGGTGTTCCCCTATAAATTAGCAGAACTCGGAGGGGGTGGCAAACACCCGACTCAAGAGAGTGTATCAGCCCTGTGTCTCCGCTCCAAGCCCAGCAGCCAAAGAACCAGGCCCAAGCAAATCCCACCAAATAGGTTTTAAATCAGAAGAAATAGGCCTCCACCAGCGCAGCCTGTTACACAGTGAAACATCCAACAAATGAGCCTACTTACAGCCACCAAACCAGTTTTCAAACTTCCTACAGCCCCCAAAACAATACCCTGCTAGCCCCTTAGAAGTAAGAAAGAAAAGAAATAACCTTCTACCAAGTAAAATCCACAAGAACCCTGTGAAAACAACAAGCAGCAGCTACTGTCCTGGAACACAACTGATCCTGTCCCCTTCCAGTTCTTTCTGAGAAGACAAAGCAGCTCACACCACAAACCTGATTCAGCTCTGCCTCCAGTCAATTAGCTGAGTGAGACCTGACCAGACCATTAACACCCTTCCCCCACTATGCAGTAATCTTTGCAGCTACTGAAGTCAGCAACAAGGAATCAAAATTCAACTCAAAGCCCCCAAAATATGTTTGTTGCCAAAGGAAACGGGTCTCCAATTTAATCAGCTTCACTGACAACACATCAAAATAGGCTTGAAATTAACAGATATAGGTCTCCAATTCAAATAACCAGGCCCAAGCAAATCCCACCAAATAGGTTTTAAATCAGAAGAAATAGGCCTCCACCAGCGCAGCCTGTTACACAGTGAAACATCCTTCTGCAAAGCATACCTCTACTTTCAAACATGCACTTTCTTCTAACAGCAGTGCTTGCCATGGTTATGCCCCTCACCTCACTTCCCCCTACAAACCAGCCTTTATACAACCCTGCTCCTTGCTTTAGTCTCTCAACCTCCCCCTCCCCCCTTCCCTGCCAACTCCCAAGGACTGCCAATTCCACAAATCTACCACTTCGTGGATCATAAGCGCCTCAATCATTCCCTGTCCTTCTCCATGGGATTACCAGCCCTAATTGAGCTAGGTGCTGGCACCCCTCACCAAGCCAAACACCTGCCCAGATCCCGCCTCAAACCAAGTCCTTGGCGCAATGCTACTAGATTTCTCACCCCGCTGCTTCTCATGTAAGGGGACATTGAAGCTAACCCTGGCCTTCTATCAAATCACAACCATGCGCTTCCTCCGAACGGACTTAGCCTACTCCATCCGAACATCCGCAGCCTCCTAAAAAAAATATCTGAGCTGCAAGTCACCATTCAAACTCTCAAGCCTGACATCTGCATCATATCCGAGACCTGGCTTAAACCTCACCATGCGGATGCTGCAATAGCTATCCCGGGGTATACTGTAATCAGGCAGGACCGCCTAGGCCCTAAGAAAGGTGGAGGCATAGCCTGCATATGTCATCCAGCCAATTACACCCTGTCCATATCAGTGGCCGCCCCAAATTGAAACTAAGCTGATTAAACTTGCTGCCACACTCCTCCCGGTATATGTGGCTGGCATCTATTCCACCCCAGCTACTCCGAGCACACCATCATCAATCATCTAGCTGCCCTAAAACCCTGGCTGCCTCAGGCGAACTCCACATCCTAGGCGTGTAAACCACAACTGGCTTGCACCCGCCTGCGTGAAAATACGTAGTAGTGTCAAAGCCCTCAACCTTTCCCAACTAATTGATCAGCCCACGCGTCTAAACCCCATAACAAGTAACCACTCCCTCCTGGACTGGGCTCTCACCTCACACCCTCACAGAATAATCTTGGCTGGCATCCTTCCAGACTCCCTGAGCGATCACCACATGATCTATATATCTAGGAAAGTGCACAGACCTACAAACCACCTCCCTCCTAGGCTGATCCTTACGAGAGCTTACAAATCCCTCTGCCTCCAATCACTCTTAAACGATATAGCGCTTGCTGACTGGTCCTTTATCAATCTAGCGCCCTCAATCGACCACGTCTTTGATAAGTTCAATAAGCAACTCCTTACCATATGGCACTATCACGGCCCACTAAGGAAAAAAAGAGTTAGGGCTTACCACCTCCCCTGGATATCTGCCGATATAATTAGCAAATGCATAGCTAGGGATCAGGCCTGGAAAAGTCATAGGAGACTACAATCCCCCACATCTCTGCAACATTACCGACCCTCCAGAACAATTGCACCAAAGCCATAAGACAAGCAAAAAACCACTATTTCCATGACGCCCTCACCAAAAAATACAGGTTACTCACCTGTAACAGGAGTTCTAGGAATGGTATATGTTGTTCATCCACACTCATTGGCAGTATCCTTGCCGCTTTAAATCTTGCCGGAAGGTCTTCAAGCTTGCTCCTCCCACCCACCCGGGTGGTATAACTCGGCTCTCGCCCCGCATGACCTAGATCTGGCCCGCTGGAAGCTCAGGTTTAAAGGTCAAGCCGAGGTTTGGTATCGTGTGGATGAACAACATATATCCATTCCTAGAACTCCTGTTACAGGTGAGTAACCTGTATTTCTGGGACATGGATATGTTGTTCATCCACACTCATTGGCAGACTCTAGCAGTTCTCCGGGAGGAGGAGGCAAGACGCACACTTCTACATACTCTCTTGGGAAAGAGAGACTGAGAACCGAGGCCCCAAACCAGCATCCGCGTGACTCAAGGTCGATGTGGTAGTGGGTAATGAAGGTGTTTGCTGACTTCCAGGTAGCAGCCCTGCAGATTTCCTGGATAGGGACGCCCCTGGAAGCAGCCACCGTTGCAGCAGTATGGCGGTAGAATGAGCTCTTATCCTCTGGGAGGCTCCATGCCCGCTAACTTATAGCAGAGATCTATGCAGGAGGTTACCCACCTGCTTATCGTCCGCTTGGCTGCAGGTCTGCCAGATGCGGCTTCAGCGTAGGTGACAAACAGCTGGCGAACCTCTCCCCGAATTTCAGCCGTGCGCTCCTTATAATAAGCGAGCGCCCTTCTAGGATCCAGAGTATGGAGCCTATATTCAGCCTCCGAGGTGTGATGGGGTAGAACACCGGCAGAGTCAACACCTGGTTAAGGTGAAACTCCGACACCACCTTCGGAAGGAATTTCGGGTGGGGGCGCAGGACAACCTTGTCCCTGTGGAAGACCAGGTAAGGAGACTCGATGGAAAGCGCCTGGAGCTCTCCCATCCTTCTGGCTGACGTGATAGCCACCAAGAAGGCGGTCTTCCACGACAGGTGAGAGAGAGCACACCTGTGCATAGGTTCAATAGGCTTGCCCATGAGCTTTGCCAATACCAGCAGTAGATCCCACGGAGGTGGGGGTTCCCGCACTGGAGGAAATGTGATCAAGGCCTTTGAAAAGCGCCAGACCACCTTCTCCTGCGCCACCGACTGCTTCCGCCCGCGCCTGTAAGCAGAGATGGCTGCCAGTGCACCCTTAGGGTCGCCGACTCAAGCCCTTGACTAGAAAGGGACCATAATAGTCCAAGATGCTTGCCAAGGAACAGGAGGAAGGGTCCAAGCCCTTGTCTGACACCAAATGGAAAACCTTTTCCATTTGAAGGCATAGCATTTTCTGGTCGACTCTACGGACGCTCAACTACATTGAGGACCTCGTCGGAAAGACCCAAAGCCTGGAACTCTACGCTCAGGAACCAGGCCGTCAGGTGCAGGGATTGAAGGTCCGGATGGAACACCTTCCCTGATTGACTGAGAGCAGGTCCGGGCAGCTGGAAGCGCCGTGAGTCCTGGAGCTGAGACTGAGGAGATCTGGTACCAGAACTGGCGAGGCCAGTCTGGGGCTATCAGAATCACCCGCCTTGTCCCTCCTCGCCTTGAGAAGCACCTTGTGGATCAAGGGAAATGGGGAAAGGCGTAAAGAGGCCCGGGTCCATTGCCTCGAGAAGGCATCCCCTGCAGCGAGCCCTGCTGAGGGGGCGGCATGGAACAGACTCAGCCTGTTCTCCATGGAGGCAAACAGGTCCACCTGAGGTGTGCCCCAAAGGAGAACAGATGCTGTACTACCTCGGCAGGAGAGACCACTGTGGGATGCAGCCCCTATCCGCCTCAGGGCATCGGCCAGGGTGTTGGAGGCTCCTGCCACGTGAATGGCTAGAGATCCGCCTCAGGCTGCGACAGTGACCAAATGCGGAGAGCTTCCTTGCATAGAAGCATGGAGCGCGTCCCGCCCTGGCGGTTTAGATAGTACATGGTCGTGGTATTGTCCGTCTGGACTCGGACCACTTGACCCCGGAGGAACGGAGCGAAGGCGGTGAGAGCTAGGCGGACCGCTCGGAGCTCCAGCAGGTTGATGTGGCATCGGGACTCCCGCTGGGACCAGAGGCCATGAGCCCGGTGTTCCCCCAGATGGGCACCCCAACCCATCAGAGAGGCATCGGTCGACAGAGAGACCGTCGGCTCGGGCGGACGAACGGGATGCCCTCCTGCAAATGATCTGGAACGGTCCACCACTGGAGAGCATTCCACATCCCCTGTGTCACCGACACAAGCTGGTCCAAGGGATCGCAGCCAGGACCACTGGCTGGCCAGTCCCTCACTGAAGGAGCGATGTTCCAGCGGCCCAACGGACCACGCTGGCACAGGCCGCCATGAGACCCAGGAGGCGCAGGAAGTCCCGGGCAGGCGCGGTGCCCAACCAGAAATGATGGGCAAGGAGGAAGAACCTCGGCCCTGTCCGCCGGGAGCGCGCTCTGGCTCGAAGAGAGTCGAGCTGCGCCCGATGAATAAAATCACCTGCTTCGCTCGAGTCTCGACTTGGCCTGCTTGATAAGGAGGCCCAGTTGAGAGCAGACCTGGAGGCCAGATCTCTGACCACCCGCCTCCTTCCTGGAGGGACTGCTATCAGCCAGTCGTCCAGGTAAGGGTACACCGGACCCCTCGGGCCCAGAGAGGAATGCTGTCACCACTGCCATGCATTTGGTGAAGACCCTGGGAGCTGGAGACAAGCCAAGGGCATGGCTTGAACTCAAGAGATCCTTCCGCTCGGAAGCGAAGGAATCTCTGGTGAGACGGACGGATAGGGACGTGAAAAAACGCGTCCTGCAAGTCCAGAGAGCAGAACCACACGCCGCGTTCCAAGGATGGTATTATCTGAGCCAGAGTGACCATCCTGAAGGTTCGAGACCTTAGGAACTTGTTTTAGGTCGGTAGGTTGAGAATGGGCGCCAGCCCCCTCGCCGCTTCGGAACCAGGAAGTACCTGGACACAAACCCTGGGTCTGAAGAGGGTCCACCACCTCTCTTACCACCTCCTTCTGGAGGAGGAGAGTGATGTCGGCTCGACGAGCCGCCAGTGAGGCTGGGATCTGCTCCCGAGGGGCGACGGCTCTGAAGGGTGGTGCCTGCTCATTCCAGAGGCAGGCTCTTCCACCACCTTCAAGACCCACCTGTCCGTGGTAACAGCGGACCAGGCGGAACGGAAGTGTGGAGCCGTCCCCCCACGGGGACCAGGGTAAGGTGACGGGGATGGGGGCGACACCCCTCAGCCCGTCACTGGGCAGGCTTGGAGGAGGGACCGGCCGAGGGACCTCCTGGGCCCTTTCCTCCCTGCCTCCTGTTAGAGGAAGCCGGCGGCTTGGGTTTGGGATGCCAAGGCCGAGCCTGCTGGCCCTGACGTTGCTGGGCCGGGCGCGCCGGGGGCACAGAAGGACGAAAGGACTTAGGCTGTGGTTTGCGGCCTTTGTCCTTCTGAGCGGAAGAGACCGAGTCCAAGGTGGCATTGGACTTCTCGATCCTCTGCAGGTGACCTTCCACCCCAGGGCCGAAGAGGTCAGTCCCCAAAAGGGAACATCCGCCAACTTGTGCTGGGTATCCAGTAAAGGTGGATATCCTCAGCCAAGCCCGCCGACGCATAGCCACTGCGGCCGCCACCGATCTGGCACATGAGTCCCCTACATCCAAAGCAGTCTGGAGCTGCTGTTTGGCCACTGCCCTGCCCTGGTCCCGCACCTGCTTAACCGTAGTCTGCAGATCGGCGGGAAGATGAGGGATGACCTCATCCAGGGAGCCCAACAGGGCATGAGAAAAATGTGCCATGAGGACGGCCGAACTGGCCTGACGAAGGCCGAGAGAGGACGCAGCGTAGACTTTTCGCCCGACATAGTCCAATTTCTTGGACTCCTTGTCAGGAGGTTTGTCCACATCCCTGGCGTTGCCGGCGCGCCGGAAAACGCTGTCGGTAACCAACCCCTCAGCAGAGGGGTGTTCCGAAAAACCGGACAAGGAACCGGTAGGGACCGGATACTTCCTGGCCATCCTGGCCAGGCGAGGGCAGGAAGCAGGGCTGCCAAAGTTCCAGTGCGCGACCCACTATGGCCTCGCCACCGGAAAGGCCTCGGCCGGAGAATCCCCGGTCCAGAATCTCCGTGAGGGGACCTGGCCCGTTTGGAACGGGTTCGAGCTCCATCCCGTAGACTCCGGGATGAGCCAAGCAGTCCTAGGAAGGACGACGGGCTATCGTCCATTGGCTGACCTCCTGAAGACTCCAAGTCCAGTCGCTGGAGAAGAAGGAGGAATCATCCTCGACTCGAAGAGTCCTCGAGAGCTGTTCTGGCCTGAGCCACCCTTCACCTGCCGAGGTCGGTCGGGAGTGAGGTAACTGACAGCCGATGGGGTAAACCCTTAGCCGACCGAAATCTTTGGTCGGAGCCCCAATTGGTGGCTGTGGAGGCGGAGGTTCCACCGCAATCGGTGGAGCGTTGGTGTTTGGCCGAACAACCGCCTGGGTATAGGCCTCGGCAAGCGTCGAGGGTTGTGTCGGTTGCCCGTGACAGCACTTAATTGGTCAAGGCGCCGGAGTCGGCTTATTCTCCGCCAGGAGGAGCTGTTGGTAAACATAAGGTCTCGTGACTGCCGACGCATTCTTACGCCAAGCCTCCTCATCCGAGAGGAGACGACGAGCGCGCGACGCCGCCATCATGTGCCGGTGACCGAGACCGCTTATGACGGTGGGAACGGCTGACCGCTGGGAGGTCCGAGACCGAGACTCCAGAGTCCCGAATTTCCGGTCGTGCAGGGAGGTGTCGGCCGGAACCGACACTCCTTCGGCCGGAAGGTCCATCCGAGGGCTCCGGAACCGAGGCACAGGCGAGCCCACGGATCCTCAACTCCTCCCGGGGAACCGGGAGAGGGAATCTCGGCTAAAGGCGACAGCCCGTCTAATGGGTCGAGAAAAACTCGACTTCATCAGTGGGAGTCTCGGCCAACTGACCTGACGGGACACCGTGAGGCCAGTGGCGGCGCTTGACGATCGGCCGAGCCGGTAGAGCGGCCCGGGAGAGGGACCTTTCCGCCTCCAAAGCGCTGACGAGGGACTTACCTTGTCCCTCTTTGGACCGAGAAAGGTCCAGCAGACGCAGGCCCTTCTCCTTTAGTGGAGAGGGACAGACAAAGCTCCTTAAAGGAAGCCGGTAGGAAGAACCCAGAGAGAGCGGATAAATGCCGCGGCGGGGAAGATACGGCCCGCGCCGCTCCTCTTCGAGGGCTTACCATCCGCCGAAAGGATCCGCTGGCTCGCCGCCGCGACACCGCCAACCGGCCTCCTTGACTTCACCGGAGGGAAACGCTCGGACGGCCCAGTTGCACCGGGCAGCACGGTCTTCGAGGACGTGAGGGTAGAAAGATGAGCACAGGTCGCAAGCTCGCGGGTCGTGCTCAAGGCCTACAGTAGACACACGTGAGTGTGGATCCCTCGAGACATCTTCTGCCCGCATGGGCATCTCCTAAACGAGTCGATTATCCATCGCAGCATGAGGATCAAGACTGAAGTCTTTTGCTAAATATTATTTTAAATCCAACGGAGAAATAGGGAACCAGTCACAAACGAGAGCGTTAAGGAGGGAACCTGAGCTTCCAAGCGGTAAGGAAGATCTGGCGCATGAGCGAGCTGAGGTTATACCACCCGGGTGGGTGGGAGGAGCAAGCTTGAAGACCTTCCGGCAAGATTTAAAGCGGCAAGGATACTGCCAATGAGTGTGGATGAACAACATATCCATGTCCCTAGAATCTTAATCATCCCTCCAAATTCTGGAAAACCGTCAAAACCCTGTTCTCTCCGCCGGCCCAACCCCCCACCCCTACCCTAAACCTTCAGGGCAATATCTTATCAACCCCCAGCGAAGTTGCATCAGCTTTCAACTCCTTTTTCTCGACTAGTGCCAAATCTCTCATAGACAACCAGCAACCTTGCGCAGCCGCCAACAACCACCGTGCCATTCCCCCGACGTCCTCAAGCACACCCACTCTCTCTGCCACATCCCTGCCATCCTCAAGCACGCCCACTTTCTCCTTCCGGCCGGTCTCCCAGCAGAAGTTCTTTCTGCACTATGCTCCCTTGACCCTAACAAAGGCAAGTGCCAGCAAGGCCTGGCACAACTCTCTTCCTAGCAGCCCCTGCGATAGCCTCCCCCCTAGCTGACCTACTAAACCGCTCTTTTGCCACGGCAAAAATTCCAGCTGCCTGGAAGGAAGCTGTAATCATCCTCCTACCAAAAGGGGGCAACCTATCTGAGCCGGGCAACTACCGCCCTATCTCTCTCCTACCGGCACTGACCAAGCTGCAAGAGCAGCTCGTACTCACCCAACTAACACAATTCCTCGACTCCACCTCTTTCTTCACTCCATTTCAGTCGGGTTTTCGCAAAAATCATTCCACCGTCACAGCTCTGCTAAGGCTCACTAACGATATCTCTTTGGGCATGGACAAGGGCCTTGTCACCTCTGCTATTTTTATTGACTTGGCCAAAGCCTTTGACACTGTGTCCCACTCTAATCTTCTCTCAAAACTGCAACGAGCAGGCCTCTCCCGCCTCTTTGAACTGGTTCCAAGCCTATCTGTCAGGCAGAATGCAGGCTGTAAAATTGGCTCTACGTCTCCTCCCGCTCCCGCGTGAACATGGGGTACCCCAGGCCTCGGTCCTGGGCCCCTGCTCTTCTGTATTCTCTTAAATGATCTGCCACTAGTCTGCGCCTAACTCAGTTGCAGGAATGTACGCGGATGACACAGTGCTGTACACCTCTGGCCCCTCTACCGCTGACACAATGCTATCTCTCCAACGTGATTTCGATGTTGCATAAACTTGGCTCAGGTCCAACCAGCTGGTCCTAAATGCCAAGAAAACTGCCTCCATAACCTTCGCACCCATCCTAGTTATCCCGGCTGGCTGCCCCCCTGTCTTCCACACCCTGGATGGCTCCAACCTTGACTCCTGCACCTCCTTCCGGTACCTCGGGGTTTGGCTCGATCAACACCTTGATTTCCATGCCCACATCGAATCTCTACAGAAAAAAATCCACCCTAAATTAGGAGGACTGTACCGACACAAAGGTTCCCTTCCCACCTCTATTAGGAGGGAGCTAGTCCTCAAAATGATCCTCCCCATTTTTGACTACGGCGACGTGGTCTACAGCGCTGCCCCTCCATCTACCCTGGCCAGACTGGACCCCCTCTATCATTCGTTCTGTCGCTACGCACTTGACTGCCCTCCCTCCACCCATCACTGTGACCTATACAGAGCCCTCTCCTTCCCATCTTTAGAATCTCGGTGTAAACTACACTGTACTAATCTTATTTACAAATACTGGTCGAATACCCTCCCCCTCTACCTCAGATGTGCTCTATCAACCCAACCACCCACCATCTACCCCCTCAGAGCTTCTGATCCTACACAACTCCATGTACCCTTCATGCGCACCTCTAAGAGCCAAATGGCCTTTATGCATCGACTGCCGAAACTATGGAATGAGCTACCTGCAGACATCAGGCTCTCAGACTCCCACTGGGCCCTCAAACCACGACTGAGGTCCCACTACTCTGTTGTATGTAACTGCCACCCGCAGATTTAGCTTACATATATAATAAGGTCTTATACCTGCTGCTGGGTGTCTAACCACACTGTGTACTGTGACTACTGCTAACTACTCTAGACCTATGTAACACTACTGTACTGTGACTTTACTGTATCTATTCTTTGACCTATGTAACCCCAGGTCGCATCTGGAAATGAGCGGGCCCCGCTCAGAATGCTTATCTGGTAAATCTCTTAAATAAATAAATAAATAAATGATCCCACTTACAGCCACCAAACCAGTTTTCAAACTTTCAACAGTCCCCAAAACAATACCCTGCTAGCCCCTTAGAAGTAAGAAAGAAAAGAAATAACCTTCTACCAAGTAAAATCCACAGGAAACCCTGTGAAAACAACAAGCAGCAGCTACTGTCCTGGAACACAACTGATCCTGTCCCCTTCCAGTTCTTTCTGACACTAGTTCTCTGCTTAATTCTTTTAGAATTCACCCCAGAATTCTAAAAGAGTTAAGCAGAGAACTAGTGACACCACTGACTACCCTTTTTAATAAATCATGGGAGGATGGTGTGGTACCTGAGGACTGGAGGAAGGCAGATGTGATTCCCCTTCACAAAAGTGGGAGCAAGGCAGAAGCAGAAAACTACAGGCCTGTTAGTTTAACCTCAGTGATAGGGAAAATGATGGAATCACTTCTGAAGGAAAGAACTGTTGAGTATCTAGAGGCCAGAGGGGCACAGGACCCTAGGCAGCATGGATTTACAGCGGGAAGGTCATGCCAGACAAATCTGATAGATTTCTTTGACTGGGTGACCAAAGTAGTAGATCAGGAGGGCTGTGGACATGGCCTACCTAGACTTTAGCAAGGCATTTGACACAGTCCCACACAAAAGATTAATATACAAGTTAGCCAGCCTGGGAGTGGGTCCCAAGATGACAGCCTGGGTAAAGAATTGGCTGGAGAATAGGACACAGAGAGTAATAGTAAATGGAGTCCACTCAGAAAAAGGAGGGTTACTAGTGGGTACCGCAGGGTTCAGTATTAGGACCGTCCTCTTCAACGCCTTTATGTTTACACTGCAGAGGGACTGAAGGAAAAGTATGTTTTTGCAGATGACACAAAGATCTGCAACACAGTTGATGCACAGGGTGGGGTGGAAAGGATGAGAAGGGACTTGGCAAGGTTAGAGGAATCCAAATGTATGGCAGCTTAGATTCAATGCTAAGAAGTGCAAGGTAATGCACCTGGGAAACAAAACCCAGGGAAGAGTACACAATGGGGGTGAGATACTAACAACAACAAAATGGAAAGGGACCTGGGGTAGTCATATCAGATGACCTAAAGGTGGGCAAGCAATGTGAGAGAGCAGCAAGGAGGGCTGGGGAAACTGGGATGCATAGGGAGAGGCATCACCAGTAGAAAACAGGAAGTTATTATCCCTCTTTACAGACAGCTGGTGAGACCCCATCTGGAGTACTGTGTGCAGTTCTGGAGACCCAATCTCCACAAAGACATAGACAGGATGGAAGCTGTCCAGAGGAGGGCAACTAAAATGGTGCACGGTCTGCACCGGAAGACATATGAAGAGAGACGAAAGGAGCTTAATATGTATAGCCTCGAGGAAAGGAGGGAGAGGGGGGACATGATAGAAACTTTCAAGTACCTCAAGGGAATCAACAAAGTCCAAGAGGGTAGCATCTTTCAAAAAAAGAGGTGTGCAAGAACAAGAGGGCACAATTTGAAGATGGGGGGCAGCTCAGAGGTAATTTAAGGAAGTATTTTTTCACAGAGAGGTTGTGGATGCATGGAACGGCCTTCCAGAGGAGGTTGTGGAGTCAAAATCAGTGGTGGAATTCAAGCATGCATGGGACAGTCATAAGGCCATTCTAGGGGGTGGGGGTGGGGGTAGGAAGAAGTAGGCTGCTGGTTATCTAGGATCTGCAGCTTATCCAGTAGGTAGGGAAATGGGCAGACTGGGTGGGCCAAGCGGTCCTTATCTGCCGTCAAATTCTATGTTTCTATGTTTCTCTGATCCTCAGCTTCCTCTCTGTGCTTGCCCTTGGTACAGGCAACACTTCTGAGAAAGCCAAAGATCTGAACCCCAGACCACCACAGTACTTAACAAGTGCCCTAAACCTTGCCTGCACTTCCAACAAGCTATGCTCCGCCACGTCATTTGTTCCAAGGTGGAACACCAGGTGAGTTTTGCATCCTGCTGTCCCCCACCCCAACCCAGGAGGGAATATAGTTTATAACTTCCGCTGCTGTCATACCTGGCAGACATTCGACCATATTGTACTTGCTTCTGTCCCTCAGCCCCCCAGCAAATTCCTTTAATGATCAAGTCTCCAACAATTAAGACCTTTCTCCGCTGCTCTTAATACACCTTATCTATGAGATAAGGGCTGCTAGTTATCCAGTCAGAATGCTGCTAACATTACAGCATTCCAGTATGTTACATAGTATCGTGATGACAGAAAGGACTTGGGGGTCCATCTCATCTGCCACTCCTGTTCCGCAGCAGTGGCTATACCCAATCCGACTACAGACACGCATCCCAGCTTTTCAGCAGCAATGTGATCTCTACTCATGCTGTGTAACCCTCAGTCCCATTCTTCCTCAGGTACCCATCCTGCCTTGAAAACCTAAACAGTGCTAGCTGCCACATCCTCACTGGCTAAGCTAAATCACATGCTGATCACCATACATCTGAAGCAATGCTTTTTGGTATTTCCCTTCATTCTCCTTCACCCTTCGGTTTTGAGTGCGTGTCCTCAAGTTCTATTTGCACTCACCAGCTCAAACATCTGTGTATACTTTACTCTGTTCACCCACTTTGGTATTCAGAATGCTGTGATCATGCCCACGCTTAGACTTTCTCCTCTAGGCTAAATAACTTGAACATGTCCTATTTTACAATGTGAGATTCTCCACAGTAGAAAGACAGCAGTTTGCTTCTCAGGAAAGAAAGCTTCAAACACATGTCCAGATTTGTCAAATAAAGTACCGTTTCACATTTTGAAGAAGCAAGCAATTGAGCAAAACCTCAGGGGAGAGGGAGGGAAGAATATCACCCAAACTGGTAGTGTGGACCACAAAAAAATATCTCTACATGACTGTGATTAATTCTTGCTCAGTAAGTGAACCTCTAAAGTCCTACGTAACAAGCCCTCCTATTCTCCAGAGAGCTCATTGTTCCGTCAGTACCTGTCTCCCTTATTATAATATTCCTTTCCACAAAGGCACAGCAGCTGGGCCACCATCAGCTATAACCAGTCCACCGGCATCCCCCTTAGAGTAGCACAAGCCATGGCGTAGCTGCATACATAAGACTAATTTCCCCAGGGCACCGTTACTGCAACAACAACCAGTGCAGCTGACTTTTCATGCTTCACTGGTCTCCCCTATTCGACCCATCATTGTTCTTTATATACAGCGGTGAGATGGTCATCTCTTACATACAGACGGCAAAGAAATGCAGCCATTTGGACGTTCAGAGCCATTTCCAGTAGGCTGCCTCAATATATATCAGATTGCTTGCCATTATGTACAGTAGGCCAGTACTCATTAAGAAGCACCTCCTGTATTTCATTATTTGTACCCAAGGTGAGCTCTCGCTTCGGTAGGGCTTCAATAAGTTATATGCTCCCCATACTATGGAATTATGATACAAAAATCCTTGAAACTGGTCCACCTATTGTCAGTGGCTGCTTTCAAAACAAGTTATGGTTTCTTCTTTAATGAATCCTGTAATTGTTGTCACTAAACTTGTTAATCTTGTTCCTGCTATGGTGAACTGGGGTCAAAATGCTGGTTATACACCTTTCTATCTTCCCCTCCCACACCTCTAGCACTTACCAGTATTCTCTATCCACTCAGTTATTGATCTTCTTCCAAACTTGGCTTATGTGCTTAGCAACTAATCTTTCTCCAAGACCATAGTGATACCTGGCCCCTCACCCCCAAGTTACCTATCAGGTATATGCTCCGAAAATTTGCTCTTCTTAACCAGCACTTTAGGCTTCTCAACTTCCTCTCCCTTCGGTTACCCCTTCCTAGCTCATGCTCTAAAAAACTGTCCTAGTGCCCCAGAAGTTTTCTAGGCTTCTATACCTCCTCACTTCTGGCACCTCCTCTCCATACTTTTTTCCGCCCTATTTTTCCTCCACCGGTCACCATCCTATCATCCAGTGTTGTACTATCTTCCCTCCTCCCTCCTCTGTTAGCTTTAGGTTTGTATACAGTACTTATACTTGAGCACAGTTATCTCAACCAGCACACTGACTCTGAAATGTCTATACACTGTAAATATTATGTCTAGTTCTGTTGAGTGTATCATTTAGTCTAGCATTGACCAATGTAATGTTTATACACTGTAAATATTATGTCTAGTCCTGCTGATTGCACAATTCAGTCTGGCATTGACCAATGAAATGTTTATCTTGTCTAGTCCTGCTGATTGTATCACTTAGTCTCTGGAATTCTAGGCTGTTTTATCCCTTGCCTTTGTCCAATGTAATTTATGACTATATGTTCTGCCCAGGTCCATCCTGAAAATGAGTGTTGCTCAATGATATTCGCCTGGTAAAATAAAGATTTTGATTGATTGACTGGTAGGGGAGTGGGATCCAGCTTAGATCAGCTAGCCTAACAAGTACAGTAGAACTAAAACACAAAGACTTCCGGTGACGTCACTCCTTTAATGGCAGCATAATCCTGTCAACTCCTGAACCTCCCTGATAAATCATCTCCTAACTACAGCGACTTCCAGAAAAAAACGACAGGAACTGCAAGGAGACGTGTCTAAAATGCCGAAGAGAGGTGAAAACAGTAATTTTAAACCAGACGAGGAGCGGGATGAGGGTGGATTGTCTGACGGTGACTCAGGCAGCGTGGGCTCACAGGCCTCGGCTTCATCGTGCTGTAGCAGATCTAAGGCCAAGCAGTTACCTTTAGCCACAATACAGAGACAGATGACCCTGATGCTCTCCGAACTGCGGGAGTTTTGTAAGGAGATGCAATCGACGGTGACTGCCCTCCGTACAGACATTACCAAAATTGAAAACTGCCATGAAACCTTATAAGTGCAGGTCACGGAGGTAGAGTACAGCGCTAACAGTGCAAAGCGCGCAACTGTCCAGCTACATCAAGAGATCCATGGATTGTAGGCAAGAGCGGAGGATGCAGAGAGCCGCAGTAGACGGAATAACATCCGCATCCTGGGGGTCCCAGAGGGAGTGGAGGGCCCGACATGGTAAAATTTGTCAAGCAACTTATCCAAGATACCATACAGCTCCTTGAGACCCTTACCCTTGAGCTGGAGAGAGCCCACTGTACCCTAGGCCCAAAGCCTGCACAGGGAGCCCACCCTCATACCATCCTTGTGTGGTTCCTCCACTTTCAAGAAACATAAGCTACATTACACTCAGCCTGGAAGCAAGGGGTGATGCTCTTTCAAACCCAGCATTTATACCTGGAAAATGATTATGCCCCCGAGATAATGAATCGAAGAAAGCAATATATACCTGTCATGCCGGCCCTCAAGATGGCGGGGCTTTGATTTCGCACCCCTTACCCCGCCAAGCTAGTAATCCACTTCCCAGAAGGGATCCAGGCTTTTGAGACAGCGGCGGAGGCCATAACCGAACTTAAGAACAGGAGAATTGAGGTGCAGCAGGGTCCCTCAAGTCAGAAGCCATCCCTGGCATCTAAATTATCGCAGCGTGCTTGGAATGCGGGAAATAAGGAAGCACGCAGACAGCAGGGGCAGGAAGCAATCCAACAAATCGTCAGCACCCTCTGCCAACAACCGCATAGCTCTTCTCTCCCGGACACGCCCCCCATGAAGACAACTAGCAGAGGATCACCGCGCTGAAGTCTGCAGGGCTGAACCTACTAAAAGGGGAAAAAAACTTTGTTATGGGGTTCCCTAGGTCCAAGGGCCGAGGAATGACAGGCCCTCAACATAGGAAGGGTTCCAGACCAATCCGAAAACGTTGACATCCATCCAGAGCAATAAACATGGACTTCCAGGGACATACTTATTGATCATCAAATACACAGATAAGTCCCAGTCTTACTAAGTTTCCTTTCTTCCTTTTCCTACTAACAAATCTTTAGACTAAGAGATTGGGATGGGGTGATGCTTTCTGATACTGTCTGCGCTGGCCCCCCTGACTAAAGTATTTAATTGACCTTCTCCAGTCGCAATCCACTTTGATAATTCTCCCTTAGGCCTCAGCCTATGCACCAACACCCTCCCAGCACTAGGGTAGCGAGGGCAGAGGCCTGCACTTTCCTAACCTGACTGGAACAGAGGTTTATTTTTTTCCCCCTATAGTTTATATCTCCTCCCCAGCCTGCCACTTCTGACCCTTCAGGGGGACAAGTGGACATCCCACTGCCCAGAAGCCTACCCAAGCAGACCCCTAGGCCCCATGGAGCCGCGGATTACCCCCCGGGCGGGGAGGAGGTGGGGACTCAGACCCCATAACTTACATTTCGTCAGTCTGAGGTCTGCTGGGCGGGCACAGGCAAATCATGGGCATGGTCTCGGTCCTCCCACCTTCCCAACTGAGGCAGGCCTGTTTACTCATTTTCTCCCTCCCCGAGCAGCAAGTGACTTCCCCCGACATCATGACGCGAGCGCCGACGTCCATGCTACTCAATGGCTGTATCCCACCCCCAAATGGAGCATGCAGTTCTCCGACCTCCATTTGGGGTCATGCAAGTGTTGGGCATCAGCCGAATCCCTTCTCGGAGAAGGCGAGCTGTCGCTGGACGCTCCAGCCTATCTCCCTAGGGCGACCCACTGACAACCCGAGTCCACTTCTGAACCCGGGTCACCAGCGTGGTGCAAGGTTTGGCATCCAGCGCCTCAACTCTCAGCGCCACTGGGCCGGCTGGACAGAGGTTTATACTGATTACCTACTAACTACTAACATCGAGGGGGATCAGGGGGAGGGATATGAGGCTAATCTGGTTAAAATAATTTATAGCCTATGCTTAATCTAATTAAGAAGAGAGGAGATTGAAGTACTGAGCCACTTATGCACAACAGATGGCCCTACTAAGCAGTGATAGGCAGAGGTTAATGCGTGCCCCCCTCTCCCAGCTTCCCCCTCCATTACCTGGTACTTCTCGCACCCTTTTATTTGTATTTCCCATCCCTGGATGGTAGAGGTTCTGATCCTGATGTGAAGTCTACATATTAGGATCAGCTGAAGGACTGCACCCCTCACCGACTCCCAAAATTCATACCCCTCTAACACCTGAGACAAATCAGTGGGGAGGAACGGAATGCAAGTGACGCCCCTAACACCCATCCCCCCACTGACAATCGGAGGTGTCTAGCTCTCTCAATGCCAACGGGAGCACAGGTGAATGTCTCGGACACACAGCAAGGTCATGATGCATGACCACCATGATGGAAGTTTCATTTCCCGATGGCTGACCAGATTGTTTATGTTGGCTAAGTTGGCTCAAATAGTTAAATGGTCACACCGAGATGGGGAGACTCACTCCCGACTAGTTTCTTCTAATGGTCACAGAGTTAGTGACCGGTTTCTTTTGCTAGTTGTGTACCAAGAAGTTAGCTGCCAAATGGCACTGGCTGCATATAAGGTAGGGTTTATGAACTCAAAGAGGATACTCTTCAAGCAAAGGATAGATGGTCAAAGGTTCCTATTATGCATGACAGGGGTTTCGACAATGAGTATATCATTAGGTGGATATAAGAACACAGAATCTTTAAAATGTTTTAAAAATGTATAACCAACATATAACAGTGTGCTCTCTGAATGTTAACGGCCTGGGAGTCCCATTAAGCGGTCCAGGGTTATTACTCACCTGAAAAAAAACAAAGCAGAGGTGGTGTATGTCCAAGAAATGCACATGACACAAACGGAACATGGGAAATTAAGTGGAAGGGGTTTCTCCCAGGTCTTTTCCTCAGCAATGGGGAGTGGAGGCAGGAGGCGAGACGTTGCCATTCTGATCTCAACTCATACTCCATTTAGATTAGTAAAAGAATGGGCAGACCCAGAGGGGAGGCTAATAATTGCACAAGGGTGGCTACAGGAACAGGAAGTTACACTGGCAAACATGTACCTCCCCCCAAGGGCAAACAACCCAACCATTAAATTCTTACTGGACAAAGTAGTCGCTATGACCAAGGGGACCCTATTTCTAACAGGTGATTTTAACATAGCCCCCAACCCCTCCCTGGATACCACAAGGGCTCTGAGAGGCAAGCAGCCTGCTTCCCATAAGTTCTTCAAACGATTTGTTCGTGAGGTGGGATGGCTGGATGTGTGGCGGTCTCTGCACCCTGGTGCTAGGGGTTATAAGTACTATTCGGCAGTTCAAGGCACCTATACTTGCATAGATCACTGCTATACACAAAAAGAAAACCTAGATAATTTGATGCCAAAATGGGAGCCATAGCACATGTAGACCATGCTCAGGTGGTGACCACTTGGCACGGGGGGGGGGGCAGAAAGATGCCGCACTAGGTGCAGGTTCAACCCAGCACACCTCAAGTGCGAGCCCTTCCAGGAATTCCTCTGAGATAAAATAGAGGAGATCATTGGGGATAATGCACATCCGGACAGCCCAGCGGTGATGAAAGCAGTCCTCAGGGGGCACTTAATAAAGCACACGGCTCGCCTTACCAAAGTAAGATTAGAGAAGCAGAGGCTACTGGAACAGACATTGCAGTTCCTCCAAATGGCTCACCAACAGGGTGATACTGCAGTTTTGGGCCAGCTTAAACAAATTAAGAGAGAGTTGGGTGATATATGCATTCAACAGACCGAAATGGCACTAGCATTTTTAAAGCAGAAATACATCGAGATAGGCCCCAGGGCCTCCCGCTTACTGGCATACTGGCTGAGTGGGCAAAGCAAGGCATCCAAGATTGCAGCCAGTAAGGACCCAACCATGGGTAATCATTTAACCAAACTTAAGGATATCATCCAAACATTAAGACAATACTTTAAAGAGCTATACACACCCGAACAGCGGCCAGCTCCTAATCAAATCAGCACCTTTCTGAGCAAGCTAGATCTCCCTTAGCTTACTGAGGACCAATAGATCTCCCTCATAGCCCCTATCACCCTCCCAGAATTGGCTGCAGCAATAACCCTATCAAAAATCCAAAAGGCCCCCAGACCCAATGGGTATGGGGCACAATTTTATAAAAGCATGTCCCAATCTATAAGCCCCCTTCTGCTAAGTGCCCTAAATGAGGTGGCACACGGTGATGCCCCACCCAAGCTGGGCATACGCGACTATTTCCCTTATTCCCAAACCCGAAAAAGGTCCCCTCCAGTGTAGCTCATACAGGCCCATATCGGTGCTTAACACAGATTACAAATAGTTTACATCTGCTTTGGCTCAGAGACTTGATGCACTCTTACCAACCCTGATCAGCGTGGATCAGACAGGCTTTGTGAGTGCTAGATCCACTACAGACAACAAGCGTAGAGCCCAACATCTGATTCAGGAATTACAAACCAACAGAACACCGGGCACTCTTCTCAGCCTAGGCACTGAGAAGGCGTTCGATCGAGTGTCCTGGCATTTTCTCTTCTCCACCACACATAAAATGGGCTTCCCCTATACTTTATAGGCATTATTCGAGCTCTATATTCCTCCCCACAGGCGTGTGTAAAGGTATCCGGGCACCACTCGGACTACTTCCCTCTGAGAAGGGGCACGAGGCAGGGATGCCGTTGTCCCCTGGCCTCTTTGCTATTTTTATTGAGCCACTGGCACAAGCAATACTAATGGCTCCGGGGATCATGGAAATGAAGATGTCGGACACAGAACATTGTATTGCTTTATACGCGGACGATGTCCTCCTCTTCCTTTCCAACCCCACAGACTCTGTCCCAGCGGTGTTTTGCATAATGGAGGAGTTTGGGTCCTGCTCAGGATATAGGCTTAACACTAACAAAACTGACGCCCTTGTCTTTCATTTTGATCCTACAGGGTGGTTCAAGGAAAGATACCCATTCAGATGGAAGCTAGACAAATTAAAATATCTTGGCATCTTCCTGGCTCACAAATTGGAAGATACCATCTGTCATAATTATGACCCCTTCCTGAAGCAGATGAAACAAGACCTGGAAAGATGGGACCTCCTTCTCTTAAACCTGATACAAAGGGTAGAGGTGATAAGGATGGTCGTGCTCCCGATAAAGCTGTTTCGAAAGTGGAATGCTGTGATTTCCAAATTCATATTATGGGCTGGTAAGTGGCCCAGAGTCAGACTCAAAACTCTTACCCTACCCAGGTCACAGGGTGGCCTGGCACTCGCCAATTTTAAGCTGTACAATTGGGCCTCTCATATAGCATTTCTGATTCAATGTGGCACAACTACCACTCTGGCCCGGTGGAGAGAAATAGAAGAGGGCATCTTGCCTAACCCAGAATGGGAACAAGCGTTGTTCTACCAAAACCCCCCCCCCAAGCAGTGCACCATGAAACCTTAGATTTAGCACCAAATCCAAGTCTGGCTCACTATTTGTAAAGCTCTGCAGCTCACCCCATACTTAGTTTATTAACCCCAATAGGTCTTTTAGAAGACTTTCACCCCAGGCAGTTTGATCACACCTTGAGAGAGTGGAGACACCAACACCTTAATACCTTGACACAGTTTCTCAGGGGACCACAGATTAAAACATTTGCTGAGATCCAACAGGAATTTGTTTTTTTAACATTTAACATTTTCTCCTTCTGCAGCCACGGTCCTGCTTTTACATCCAGCCACCGCTCCACTCCGCTGCCGACCCCGAAGTTGCATGCCCAGCTGGCAGACGCAACTCCACCTGCGAAAGGGGCCCCCCCAATAGCCCCCCGTGCCCGGTGAGGAACCAGTACTGGCACATGCCTCCAGGCATCGTCGGCCAGTGGAGCTGTGGCTATCAAGCTGCCTCAGACCCATGCTGCGATTTTCCTTGTTCTTACCCCGGCCCAGGACCACGGACGTGCAATAGCGTCGTGCACACTTTCTCTGAACATCCGCCGTGGTTCCCCCTCCGTTACACTGCTGCCTGCTGTACCTCTGGGCGTCCCCAGGGGTCGCCGTAGCACGGTGTAAAGTCCCCATCCCACCCCAGGACTAGGAGAGCTGTCTTCCGACGCTCAATCCCAGTCCTCCCCTGCCGACCCCGACAACCCGAGCTCGTTCCCGAACCCAGGTCGTTGGTGTAGCACAAGGTGTGGCATCCAGTGCCCCAACCCTCAGTGCCACCGGGCCGGATGATCCAACAGGAATTTGAACTGCGGCACTCAAATTTTTTTCGATATCTACAAATACGACATTATTTCAACTCCCTTCCAACTGGTGTACATAACCCGGAGGGATACCCACATCTAATAAGGTCACTAATTCAGGTGCTCTGAGCTAATGACCTACCGCATGCCATCTTTGTCATATATAAATCACTGATGGTGACTTCGGGGCAAAATACCTACTTAACTATGGAGAGGTGGAACTCAGAGATGGGGCTCCATCTCACCAAGGAAATATGGGACAACATCTGTTATACCTCCTCCAAACTGACTTGCTCCCATGCATGGTGACTTTTTTCCTGGCAGCTTCTCACTAGATATTTCCGTACCCTGGCCATTACCTCACACTTTAGCAGAACCGCACCAGCTTCCTGCTAGTGCCTCTGTGGTGAGACAACTGCCCACCACTCACATGTGTTTTGGATATGCCCTAAACTGCAACCATTCATTGAGACCCTCAGGAGGGAGTTGGAGGAAATCTGGGGCCCTGGGATCCCTTGGACAAGGGAGCTATTTCTGTTACATATCTTTCCTCGAGAATTAAGAGGCCCATACAATGTCCCCCTGTTGGGAATACTGCTGCTCGCTGCAAAAAAGGCAAGAACTAAATGCTGGCTTACCAGCAGGATACCCTCAACAGAATCCTGGAGAATTACAGTAAATAGTATCTAAGATCTGAGAGGATTACTTATTCCCTGAATGACAAAGCAGTACTATGCTCAATGAAGTGGAACAGATGGCTCATATATGTCATGTCTAAGGACCCGGGCTTTGTCCCCTAGAGAGGAGGGACGTAGCTCGGGAGCCTTCCTGAACATCCCTATCTACCCTCACAAACATAATGACATCAGGGGAAGTCCACCCACAGGCTTGGCTCTACTATATAGAGGAGAGAGGTGAGGAGTATCATGTGGCCTGTGGAGTGCGTGGGAAGAGGAAATGGAAGACCCCAGGGAAAGACCAAACTATGATAATAACATAATTTAATTGAATGAAATGTTTTTTGACTTTTAATTGTGTAAAGCTACCATCTCCAATGATGAAATACTATGCAACATATATTTCTGTCAAAAATAACCAAAGCTTTTTTAATGATGAATGGAACTGTGACTATGTAAAGTTGTAAAATCTTAATAAAAACTACATAAAAAAAAAAGAACTAAAACACAAAAATGTCCCATATATAAACCCTCTGTGACTTACTGCCATGGGTTTCTCCAGCAGGATGTGGTAACCTTTCTTTGCAAAAGCAACAGCTGGGTCCTGATGGAAAAAAAAAAAAAAAAAACAAGTAATAAAATACTGATGCCACAGATGTTTCTGCAACTAGTTTGCTTATTTATTTATTTTGATTCTCTGAGGAAGTTAACCAAAAGCAGTACAGAGAGAGAGGAAAGTTACTTACTGTACCTTCAGATCTTCAGGAATATTTCTCCACAGAGCCACACTCTTTGGTCTTAGGACCAGAGGCACTAAGACTCTAAGACATTGTGGACTGGAGTTTGAACTTTTGGGGCCGGCATGCACCGTGTGCACTGGCACAGCACACAGTATGGTGCCACACACACTGACAGCATAAATAGTGATGCCAGCCCAAACAATTTGGTTTATTTTTCCAAGGAAACAAAAAGGAAAGGCCTACTGAACAGGGGGCAAAAATAATTTGAACTAAAAAATGTTTTTAGAAAAGTAAAAAAAAAAAAAGACAAAACCTTAAAGGTAAAGTCTTTGGAACGGAATGTCTCTACAAAAGTATCTTGTGACCTAAAATAAGTAGAAACAGACTCGACATTAGGACAACCTAGAAAGGATTCTTGAGAAGAGAAGGAAGTCATAAGGGATTTAACATAATATCTCAAGATAAAAGAAGAAATCTGAACTCGGGAGGCAGTATAACGCAGTGGTTTAAGGCTCTGAGCTGCAAATCTGGAGACCTGGGTTTGAATCCCACAGCCCCCACTTGCATACTGTGTGACCCTGAGCAAGTCACTTAACTTCCCTGTGCTCCCAGGTTGCACCTGTAAACATTAGTGTGTCTCACCTGGTTAAACAATTGAAAAAAAAAAAAGAATCTGGAGTTCCACTAAAGGGAACTGTAGAGAGGATTCAAAAACATTTAACAAATACTTCAGTATTTGCTCTAACCGGATAGCCTAAGGTCAGACTGGCCAAGGCCAGTGGACCGAAAGAAAAAATTACTCACCTTAGTAATTGTGTTTCTTCTAATGGAGTCTTGCTGTATTCTGACAATATGCAGTTAGCCCCAGCACTTGAACTGTTCCAGAGAGGAAAGAACGTTGAGCTCGAGCTCGGTTCAAACCTCTGTCTGCTGCACTCTGAAGTGTAACCGTCAGATTCTTATGAGCTAATACTAACTATCCCCACTATATGGAAATTATTACATTTTTACTAGCCAAAAAGGCAATAACAAACCATAACAATAACCCACTCCCCCTGGCTAAAAAGGAGGAGTGCCAAGTACACCACTGCGCCTACCATTCCACTTTCCAAACAACAGGTTCTGAAAGGGGAGCCAGGGAAGGAGGTCAGAATGCAGCAAGACTCCATTAGAAGAAACACAATTACTAAGGTGAGTTAATTTTTTCTTCAAACAACATGAAGTCTTGCTGTATTCTGACAATATGCAGACTACCAAGCAGTACCTTCATGGAGGAGGAAATCAAACCTATTTTGGGAATAGGCTTTGCAGTACTGCTGTACCAAACCGAGCATCACTCCTAGCCTGGAAATCCAGAGAGTAATGCTTGGTGAATGTATGGACTGTTTTCCAGGTGGCTGCTTTGCATATCTCTAATAAGGGTATACCTCTGGCAGCAGCCAGAGAAGCAGCTGTATCTCTAGTCAAATGAGCCCTCAGGCCTGAGGGGGGCATTTTGCTTAGCTTTTCATAGCAGAATTGTATACAAGAGACAATCCACCTGGCATCAGTCTCTTAGTAGCAGGTTTGCCCTTTCCCACTTCCCCATAAGTGAGGAACAACTGGAGGGAGTCAGACCCGAGTGCCTTAGTACGCTCAATGTAGTAGCTAAGAGCCCTTTTAACATCCAAACTGTGTAATCTTCTCTCTCCTGAAGAAGAATGATCAGTGAAGAACACAGGAAGAGACATGGATTGGTTCAGATGAAAATCTGAAACCACTTTGGGTAAGAACTTCCTGTTGGTTCTAAGGACCACCTTATCTCTATGGAATGAGATAAAATCAGGCTCCACTGATACAGCTCGCAATTCATTGATACGTCTGGCAAAGGTAACAGCTACCAGGAACATAGTTTTCCAAGTCAAGTACTAAAGCTCTGCTGAAGACAAAGGCTCAAAAGGGGGTTGCATAAGCAGAGCAAAGCAAACATTAAGGTCCCAAGCAGGAGCAGGATCCCTAAAAGGGGGATTGGTATGAAGCAATCCCTTGAAACATTTACAGAAAACAGGATGAGATGCCAGTGAGGAGGGCTTCCCCACTGACAGAAAAGCAGAAACAGCTGACAAGTGTACTTTGAGGGTAGCTGGTCTGAGGCCCAGGCCATTAAGATAAACCATGTAATCCAGAACTGAGACAAGTCAGCAGTATCTGGGAAAATATGCTTCTTGAAACACCAAATACTGAATCTTACCCATTTGGAGTTACAAGTTTTCCTGGTGGCAGGTTTTTGAGAAGCTTTGAGAATGTCCAGAACCCCTTGAGACAGATGCAAATTTTCATACTCTTAACTCTTCAAGAGCCATGCCTTGAGACTGGAAGACCGAAGGTTGGGATACCTGATCCTCCCCTGAGAGGAGGTTAATAGGTTGTGATTCCTAGGAAGAGATAGGGGAAGATGGACTGCTATGGACAGCAACAGGTGATACCAAGGCTGCCTGGCCCAATCTGGAGCAATCAGGATCACTATGCAAGATTGTGACCTTATCTTGACCAGGACCTTGAACAGTAGAGGAAAAGGAGGAAATGCATACAGAAATTTCCCTTCCCAATCCTGAATCAGAGCATCCAGAGAGACTGAACCCAAGGTTAGGGGTCTGCAACAGAAGAGAAGAAGTTGGTGATTGTCTGGGGCTGCAAAGAGATCTATCTCTGGAGTGCCCCACCTTGAAAATATCACTTTTAACACTAGAGGATCCAGGGACCATTCGTGATGGCCCTGGGAGATCCTGCTCAATGCATCTGCTAGCACATTGCCCTTCCCTTGGAGGTGGACTGCTACCAAAGAGGTCTGTAGACAATAAAACAGAAAACATAATTTCATGGCTTCTGTGCACAAGGCCGTAGACTGAGTGCCTCCCTGCTTGTTGATTTACCACATGGTGGTGGTGGTGTCTGTCCTCACCTGAACCACCTTGTTCTGTAGTGATTCTGAGAAGGCTTGCAGAGCCAGGTACATGCCCTGAGCTCCAGAAGATGGATGTGGAGAAGAGACTCCTGAGGAATCCTAGAGAAGTGAGCACTTGTTGGGTCACTTGTAAATCTGACTTGACTTGGTCTGGAGACTGACCCACTATGAGCCAGTCATCCAGGTATGGGAATATGGAGTTGTTTTGTCTCCTTAGAAAGGCCACTACTACTGCTAGGCACTTTGTAAATACCCTTGGAGCTGATGTTAGGCCGAAGGGCATTGCTTTGAACTGGTAATGACCTGAAGGCAGTTCAAACCGGAGGTACTTTCTGTGGCAGCACCTGATGGGAATGTGAAAGTAGGCATCCTTTAGGTCCAGGGAGGCTAGCCAGTCCCCTGGCCTTAGAGAGGGAAGAATTATTCCCAGAGTCACCATTTTGAACTTTGGCTTTAGTAGATGTTTGTTTAGATATCTTAAGTCTAGGATTTGGCCACCACTCCCCTGTTTTTTTCGTCGGGGCAAGGAAGTATCTGGAATACAGAGCTTTGCCCCTGTGAGTTGTAGGAACTTTCTCTATGACTCTGAGAGCCAACAGAGATGAAACCTCTGCCTCTAGGGCAATGGTTTTGGAGATGTTTGCAGGTGGAAAGGACCTGACCCTCAGCTTTAGAAATTTTTTGAAGCTGAGGGCCAGTCCCTGGCTTACTACCTCCAGGACCCAATTGTCTGAGGTAACAGACTTCCAGTCCTGGAAGTAGTAAGCCAGCCTGCCTCCTACAGGGATTGGGGAGTCAACCCGGGCTGACACATCAGGGTGTCTGTTTGGCAGGAGCCTTAGGCTGAGAGGAAGATGCAGCCCTGCTCATCCCCCCCTCTGCCTCTCCCTCTGAAGAACCCCCTCTGGGAAAAAGGAGAGAAGGCCTGTGCCTGGTAGAAAGGCCTGTGAAAAGTCCTGCCCCTGCCCCTAGCTTGCTGCCTCTGAGGAAGCCTGCCTTTCCTTGGCCTGTGCACTCCTGTAGGTGGTCCTGTACTCATCCATCTTTTTCATACAATTCTCTGTCTGCTCCCCAAAAGAGAATTATTGCCAACAGGGAAATCCATAGCCTTAGCCTGGGTATCCTGTAATAGGCTAGTACATCTGAGCTAAGCTAGTCTCTGAAGAGTCACAGATGTAGCCATGACTCTTGATGACACATCACTGGAGTCCACAGCAGCATGAAACTGGATTCTCGATGCCTCAGTCCCATCAGCAGTCACCTCCTCCAGCTCCTTGGCAAGCTGGAGGGAGGCCTGCTTAGCCAGCTCCAGTACAGTGTCCCATCTGGACTTCTGGTACCTGGCTATGCAGGCTATGTAATTAGCCTGCCTGAGTCCCAAGGAAGATGCCATGTATTGTTTCTTTGCCATGGCATCCAACTTCCTGGAGTCTTTATCTGGGGGATGTGAAGCTAAGGGTATGTTAGCCTTATCACAGGCTGCAGCCTGCACAACCCCAACATGGCTGCATTGCTGGTACAAGTACCCCATACCTGAGCCCGACAACATGTACCTCTTGTCCATTCTTCTGTCTACAGGAGGTAAAGAATTTGGAGTTTTAAGCAATTTTTGTTTCCCAAAGGATTTGTGCAGGGGAACAGACAACCTCTTGGACTCTGGAATGTCCATCATCTCCACAGTCAGGCTCCTTTTGCTCCTCAACAGCTTCTTCCAAAGGGAGCTGGAGGGTTTCTGCCACTTTCCTGTAAAACATGAAGTGGGAAGGGGACTCAGAAAGCCTAGGAGGGGAAACACCAGAAGGCCTGTTTGGGGAGATGTCTGGTTCTATGGGATCATCCAGGCCTTCCACTCCATCATCATCATCATCATCCCCCTCCAAATCCAGTTCATAAAAGTCTTCAGTGGAATAATCTTGAACCAGAGGAACCAACCAAACCGAACGCCTGCCCAAAGACGTCTGATCAGTCAGAACTGAACGGAGCAGTTCAACTATGCTAATCGCCCAGGCAATTTCTTCGGCGGTCGAATGATGCGGTTCTGGATCAGAACCGGCTGATTTATCTTTTCTTTTCACTGGAACTGACCCCACAGGATCGGCTCTCCATTTGCCCAAGGGAGTATCGCCCAGGTCAGTGGGCACTCCCTCAGGTTCGGCCGAAACCGAACCGGGCTGGCCATCCGGGTCAGCAGACTTCTCGGCCTCCTTCTCCCTAAGCTTGCCCAATCATTTGCCTAGGGTGGCTTTAGGGAAATTTTTACAGATCTGGCAGTCTGACTCTAGGTGGTTAAAACACAGACAGTAAACACACGTGATGTGGGGATCGGCCTTAGCAAAGGCCTCCCCACACTCACTGCAGTGTTGAAACCCAGTGGGCCCATTTTTTCTCTTGCGTTTCTCAGATGAAGCCATAACTAACACTTACCCTTTTTTTGGCAACCACCAGGCAAGACCCCCTTATTGGTTTCTAACCATGTTATGGGTATTTGAAAAAAACGATGAAACACATTTTTTTTTTTAAACTGATAAGGACCCGTACCTCACACTAAATTCCTGGAAGAAAAGACAAATACACACACTATACAGGAAACCAGTTCAGCTGAACCAGTTGAAAAACTTATTTTTACAAATTCCACAAAAGTCTTCTAAGCAAGTCCACTACCTGTGCACTTACTGTACCACAGACAGGGATCTGAACCAAAAAACAAAGAAAAGTATCAGTAAAACTGACGATTCTTAAACTGACCAAACCGTGAGTGAAGGAGAAATCTCTGGAGCGACTGTTCAGTTAGGCGGAGTAAAGAATCTGACGGTTACACTTCAAAATGCAGCAGAAAGAGGTTTGAACCGAGCTCAAGCTCAACGTTCTATGCTCTGGCATAGAGTTAACTCTTTCCCCTCTGGAGCAGCTCAAGTGCTGGGGCTAACTGCATATTGTCAAAATACAGCAAAACATCATGTTGTTTGAAAACTTGACAGGCAGAAAACACAGGAAAACCGTTTAAACCATCAGTTAAATTGGGCATATATGCAAAAAAAGCATCATGTAGACTATTTTTTAAATATATATATATACATATCCAGGAGGGCTAACCATGAAAACAACAGTTCATAAGGACAGTCCATGAGCTTAATAAAGTTTCTAAGACTCAGGGCCCTGGTTGGCTGCAGAAAAACAGGTAGCTATAGCACTCCACAACCAAGTATTGCAGTCCCATCTTCCAATGGTTTGAGGTTAGGAGTAATTAAGGAGAGCCACTGACTAATCAGCCTACTTACTGTACAAGACCAGTGAGCTTGTGACACAGGTAAGTTCCAGGTCTGGGTAACCCTTGCATAAAGAAGAGGGGAACAGCAGGTGAATGAGTGTGACTCTAGGCATTCCTCTCAACTGTCCCACATTACACGTGACATCCCTCATCTCAAAATTGCTTTTTCAGACATCTGCCCCACAATGAAAAGATGATGCCCAGACAGAGAAGGTGCTGTAACCTCAGACTTTAAGGCAGAAATTCTTATTAATCTATAATGCCGAATCAAAATTAAACTACACAAATAAACTCTGGTTTCCCAGTGTTTTGAGTTTGTAAGTTTGATTATGCATATGACATCATGAGAGCCAGCATCCACATGTTCTCACATTTTAAGTTTTCCAAATGTCAGTAACAAGAGGATGACATGCATGGCTCTATGAAGAAGATCTTCTAAAAGATCTAGAGTTGAGGTAAGTAACTTTTTATTTTAAGAATCAAATCCTCTGGGCTGGACCAGTGACGCAGAGAGTTTACCCATGCCGCAGCGACAGTCATCACGGAGACATCCCCGACAGCGACAGCCACTGTGCCGACTGTTGGCATTGCAGTGTCGGGGATGCCTCCATGTATCCATCGGGGGTCTGTGCCCCGAACCCCCATATAAGGTCTCTGCCCCCACCCCTGGTCTATGAGTTCTAACTCCAGTCGGGAGATGGGACCGGGGGGAACACCAGGAGGCAGACCCGATCGCCATACAGACCACCACAGTGACTGGCAGATTTTGCCCGATTCCTATCGCTGTGGTGGTCTTTGCCATCAGGGAGTCGCTGCGGCAATGGTATATCCAGCAGCGGTATACGGACGCAGAGGGCTGAGGTGCTGGACACCTTACCTTGCATCACACCGACGGTTCGAGAATGGACTCAGGTCATTGGGGAGCTGGCATGGGGGGGAGGGGAGGGTGAGAGCAGGATTAGGCAGCCGAAAGCAGCTCTCCTCTCAGGCAGTTGTCCCCCATAGTTCCGCTGTGTCGGTGGAAGTCTGGTGGTCAGCGAGGCGTGGAGCGTGCAGCAAGTAGCAGGAGGGCACCGAGACGGGTACGTGCTTCCACACGCACGCCGCAGCCGTGGGATGGGCGAAAACAGGAAAAATCTGGGCTAAAAATCAACATATAAAAAAATCAAATCTTCTCCACAGAACTCCAGTCTTTGGTTGAGAAGCAAGCTCTCCCTCAAAGAGCACCTTTTCTACTCTTTTAAAATTCTTTACCCCAAAACATATAAGGAAGCTTACCTAGCTGCAAGTATAGTGCAGTATGAATTTTAATTAAAAGCTTGTTAGTGGAGAAGTGCCCTTGATTTGTCATAAACAAAGCAATAAAGAATACTAAAAAGCACATAAAAAAGTCCCCATTGCAGGCCCGTCGGTGCAGCGGTAGCGCTACCGATTGCGACGCTGGTGACCCAGGTTCGGGAATGAGCCCGGGGAGCTGGAGGACCAGCTGGGGAGGGAGAAGGCTGAGCGTCTGTGGACTGCTTGCCTTCTCCAAGGAGGGAGAGGGGGGACAAGGCTCGGTGCTTGACTGACTCCAGGCGGAGGCCTGGGGTACAGCAGCGCTGGCTAATCAGGAGGGTTGGGCATGCCAGGCGTCGGCGGAGCTCGCATGTGATGTCTGGGTGCATGTGCGTCCAGAAACAGGGAAAAACACCTCCATCACTCCAGGTAGCGGGCGCCAGCACAGACCTCAATGGTCCTCTGCCTGTCCCACGAGAGGCCCCGATGAAGTAGCGTTAGCTCGGGTGCTTAGGCCCCTCGTCCCCACCTGGAAATCCAAGGTTACATGGGACCTTGGCGGGGCTCAGGCACGGAAGGAACCGGCAGATGCCAGGCACCTCAAGAAGCGGAGTGTAGGGGGTAGGGGAAGGCTGAAAATAGCAAGTACAAAACAAAAAAAAAAAAACTCCCCATTGCAATCTATGGAGCACACCTACAGTATGTATTCTCCCTATTCTTATATCACAAAACGGAAAGCGTGAGGCATGTCTCTGAATAGAGAAGTGGAAGGGATTGGGCTACAGGCTCCACAGAGCCAAAATACAGTTCCTTCCATCCATAATACCAGCAGTAATTAATTAAAATTAATGGTGCACTAGACGTGGGGCCAGGTAAGCCTCCTTATATGTTTTTGGGAAGCACTAGAAAAGGGGCTATTTTTTTTTTTTTTGTCGAGTTTCTTGATGCTCCTCTGTGCCACGGCCCTACCTCCGGAAGGAGCCCCCAGTCCCGTCCCCCAGCATCCACCATCCGGTGCTGACCCATACCCCCAGGGCTCCCCCCCAGTGGGGCCGGCGGGGTTCCCCAACCCCCATTGAGGGCCGAATCCAGTGTGGTCAGTGGCTAGCCAGGAGCGGAGCCTGCGAGGCGCCCACCATCATCTGCCACGGCATCCCTTTTCCTTGTTCTCCCCAGGCAGTGAGGCGTGCAATGACACCCACAGAGAAAGCGTGCACGCATCTGCACGCGCTCCTCCAAGAGTCTGCCTCATCACCTTCCTTTCTGCAGTGTCGACGCACTGTCCCCCAGCCTCCGCTAGGGGCCAGTCAAGCACCGACCACTGGTGACCCCCCTCCCCGGAGAAGGAGAGCAGTCCATTGGATGCTCAATCCTTCTCATCCCCTGCTGAACCCCAGTGGCCCATGCTCATTCCCGAACATGGGTCACCGACATGGCGCGAGGTAAGGCGTCCAGCGCCTCAGCCCTCAGTGCCACCGGGCTAGCTTGAAATGGTGCTCCTTATACTTTCTTTTTATAGTTTTTAGTACTTTGTTACAAAGTCAACAAATATCCGTATCCATGACAGTCCATACATTTAGGAATCATTAGGGGTCACAGCTCCCTTAATCATAGGAATGATGCATCAAGGATATATTGATACCACATGCGAGGGGAAGAGCTAAATAACAACATAACATTAAAAACCAAAGCTGAACAATACAAGCCCATGAGCAGTATGACATAATCCTAATAACTAACGTCCGTAACTTTTGCATGCCTTCTCAGGCTAATGGCATCATACTTTATCCTAAAGAAAGTAAAACTTAAAATTCAATTTTACCAGACAGCATGATCAACAAATGTAGCTCTAGATTAAGCTGCTAGCTCTAGTAATCCTAAATACATAAATATATTAACATCTTCTAGTAACCTGTGAGTATATCATGCGGAGCACCAACTTTAATTATTCTTGTGCCCCGAAGAAAACTGAAAGTCCAGAACTCTAAATTCAGTACCAAGTAGCAGAAAAGAACAAAAGGGTCTCACTCAGACTTTCAATCCCCCTCATCGTCTTCCGATTCAATCCCCCTCATCGTCTTCCGATAGATGATACTCAATTCCCTCTGCTTGTTTCTGGTCTCGAAGTTGTGCCTGAATACAAGCAGTGCATTTTCCGGCCTCTACGGTGGCTGAGAAGATCCAGACCTTCCCCTTATACACAATACAAAGTTTGGCTGGGTACATACAACACTGCATGAGGGACGGAGATCTCTCTTAACTTCTGCCTAATGCCATCAAACTTTTTCCATCTCAAACGGTTAGCGTAACTTAGGTCAGGGAACAAATAAATTGCCCAGTTCTCTTGCATTATTGGAGCCGCTCGATGAGCCAGTCTCAGAATATGATCTCTAGTCCCACTCCATCTGTCACCAAGAGTAAAGTTCTAGGAGTGTCAGAGTCCTGCCTGTATCCCCCTGGGGTGATCTGGTAGACTTTTTGCAAGGTGAAGGGGAGCAAGGATTCTTCCGGGGATAATTTTTCTTGCAACTATTCCTGTGTGAACATTAATGGATGGTCTCCTTCGATTCCTTCGGGGAGTCCTAGTATCCGTACATGTGAGGATCGGGCCTGGTTCTCAAGTGTCTCCAGCCTGGCCCGAAAATGCGCATTTTCTTTAATTAGGTTCAATGTAGCTGCTGAAGCTGTTTCTGATTGTTTTTTTGCATCACCCACGTCAATTTTCAGTTGATCCACTGTGGTTTCAACAACATTCAGCCGGGTACCAAATGAATCTATTTTAGAATTCAAGTCCGAAACCACAGAGATCAGCTTCTGCAACTTCGTCCCAATCGACGACAAAGTCTCCTCTGACTCCATAGCAGTTGCAGGCTGTACAGTCGGATCAGTCTTACCAGACTGAGAGGATCCAGTAGCTTTTCCTCCCGATCCACCACCTTTCTTTTTATGACAAACATAGAAACATAGAATTTGACAGCAGATAAGGACCGCTTAGCCCACCCAGTTTGCCCATTTCCCTACCTAATGGATAAGCTGCAGATCCTAGTTAACCAGCAGCCTACTTCTTTCTACCCCCAACCCCTAGAATTGCCTTATGACTGTCCCATGCATGCTTGAATTCAACCACTGTTTTTGACTCCACAACCTCCTCTGAAGGCCGTTCCATACATCCACAACCCTCTCTGTGAATAAATACTTTCTAACATTACCTCTGAGCGCCTCCTCTATCTTCAAATTGTGCCCCCTTGTTCTTGCACCTCTTTTTGAAAGATGCTACCCTCTTGGACTTTGTTGATTTCCTTGAGGTACTTGAAAGTTTCTATCATGTCCCCCCTCCTCCTTTCCTCGAGGCTATACATATTAGCTCCTTTAGTCTCTCTTCATATGTCTTCCGGTGCAGACCCTGCACCATTTTAGTTGCTCCTCTGGACAGCTTCCATCCTGTCTATGTCCTTGTGGAGATTGGGTCTCCAGAACTGCACACAGTACTCCAGATGGGGTCTCACCAGCTGGCTGTACAGAGGGATAACAACTTCCTGTTTTCTACTGGTGATGCCTCTCTCTATGCATCCCACTATCCCCCAGCCCTCCTTACTGCCCTCTCACATTGCTTATAATCCAATATGATAGGAGGATTGCCCATATTGTAATTTCGAGGGTGCTCTCCAAGGATATAATAAAATATCTTCAGTTTTACCACGCCAACAGGTAGAAAATGATAAATTCTAGAGTTGTAGCAAGGAGCTATTAGATTTTGCTGCCACTCAGCTCAGACTCCACAGCGCCCCCCAAAATGGTGCTCTTTAAAGTGGAAGAGGTGCAATCTCAACCAAGAATGTCTGAGCACTTCCACTATTGGAGGAGTAATACCAGGAGAAATGTTACTGGGGTTTCTTCCCCATAGGCTATGCCAGTGCGTGTGGATGATCCTGGGGACTGGAGGGGTAGCCAGCTCAGGTAGCTTCTACATCACCATGGCACAGAAAAGGGATTTCCTTTGGAAAGGGGCATTAGGGCTTTGTGGCAAGAGACTGTACATATATGGGTACAAACAAAGCCAAGACATTCATCTGGGACAAACGGCAAAAGCCACTTAGCAGTAGGCCACCTCTGAAGCACTGAAGGGCACCTTCTTCTGGTGCCCTGCTTCCTTTATACTCTATTAGCTCTGTCAGATCCAGCTTTTACTTGCTCGCATGCAAGCAGCTTAGAGAGAAATTTGCGCACACAAAATAAGACAGTGCTGAAGTGATCATGAAGTGTTAAGTGCCATACAGACAAACTGTACGAGAAGCAGCTATATTACCAGGCAAGGCAGGGGAAAGGAGACCCTTCAGGGGATACAAGGAAGCCATCCCCACAGAGGAAGGACTCCAAAAGAGCCGCACAATGTGCTTGAAACAGCAGGTAAAGGGGCACAAGAGGCTCAGCAGAACCCTTAGACATGGGGGTAGCTGGGGTGAAGATTCTCCCAGAGAGTAATCCACCCAATATCCTTTACCAAAAGCTGAAGATCCCATGCTGCAGCACAAAAGAGACCAGAAGAAAACGGCACTAGATCAACAAGTGACTGGGGATAACCAGAGAAAGGCAGAACCACCTCAGAAGGTTGGCTCTCACCAAAGGGTGCAGGATACAAACAGTAGGCATAAATCTACATTAATTCCCCAAAAGTTGCACATGAAAGGAGAAGGAATGAGGACACCAAACCAACAGCATACCCAAGTTGGTGACGGTGTATTTTATCGGGTCATACATGCAACCGTTAGTTTACATCTAAATGGGGACTCCATCTGCTTACTTACCCCCCTCCCCCTTTCGATCATTTATATATATTGAAAATGTTGTTTTTTAGCATATAAATACTGTCTTTTTCTTATTTTCTAGAGAATGCTGATATTACTATGTGAAGATCCAACGTCCCTGATACGACAGATTAATCACCTGAAGTTTCTTTTCCTTGCATAATAAATCTAATTTACACTCTTACTTAAACGGGTTTCTTTTTTGGCATTTTGTGATGTGTACACGCCTATGGCATAGTCAGCATCAGTGAACAGTGGCAGCGTGATGACGCACGGAGTAAATAAACTTCTGTAGCATATTTATTACGTAAACTGTGCCCAATAAACTACACCATTGCCCCCAAGTTCATGTAATCAGAGTGGGAACACAGTGCAACAACAATCTGCTGGGCAATCCCCAGCAGAACCACATCAGCAAGTGAAGAAACTTCATAGTGAGCACCGCAGTAAAGGCAACAGAAGAAAAAATTACTCACCTGAGTAATGTTTCTTCTAATGGAGTCTTGCTGTATTCTGACATATGCAGTTAGGTCCTGCCTTTCAACTGCCCCAGAGAACAAAGGGTTCATCGTGAGCTCGGTTGAAGCCCCTGTCTGCAGTTGTTTAAACTCCAACCGTCAGATCTTTATGAGCAATGCTCACTAGAAGTTCTGTGTGGAAATTGTAAAACTCAAAACTAGCCAACTGGCAACTATATCTATATAAAAGGGTTTTTTTGGTTTCAAAGAAAAGACTCAAGTCAGGGAACCCAAAAAACAAAACACAACACTCACCCAAAATAAAGGAGGGTGAAAAAGGGACACCCCCTAGGGTGCCAACACTGCTCCTGCCCACCCACATCCCAAAAACTAGGTTCTGAGAGGGGAGGCAGGGGTGAGGGGAGGTCAGAATACAGCAAGACTCCATTAGAAGAAACAACATTACTAAGGTGAGTAATTTTTTCTTCAAACAACAAGAAGTCTTGCTGTATTCTGACAAATGCAGACTACCAAGCAGTACCTCCATGAAGGAGGGACAGAACCTACTTTGGAAATAGGCTCTGAAGTACCGCTGTGCCAAACCAAGCATCACTCCTAGCCTGGACATCCAGAGAGTAATGCTTGGTGAATGTATGGACTGTTTTCCCAGGTGGCTGCTTGGCAGATTTCTAAGATAGGAATATCCCTGGCAGCAGCCAGGGAAGCAGCTGTACCTCTTGTGGAATGAGCCCTCAGGCCTGAGGGTGGAGTTCTACCCAGTTTCTTATAGCAGAATTGTATACAAGAAACAATCCACCTGGCAATAAATCTCTTAGTGGCAGGTTTGCCCTTACCAACCTCTCCATACGTGAGGAACAACTGGAGGGATTCAAACCTGTGACCCTTGGTACGCTCTATGTATGAGCTAAGGGCCCTTTTTACATCTAAGCGGTGCAGCCTCCTCTCTCCAGAGGAGGAATGGTCAGTGAATGAAGAAAGCAGGAAGAGACATAGACTGGTTGAGGTGGAAATCTGAAACCACTTTAGGCAAAAACTTCCTGTTAGTTCTCAGGACCACTTTATCTCTATGGAAAGAGATAAAATCAGGTTCCACTGACAGGGCTTGCAATTCACTGTTACGCCTGGCAGAGGTAATGGCTACCAAAAACACAGTTTTCCAAGTCAAGTACTTAAGCTCTGCAGAGGACAAAGGCTCAAAGGGGGGTTGCATAAGCTGAGCAATGCAAAGAATAAGGTCCCAAGCAGGAGCAGGGTCCTTGAAAGGGGGATTGGTGTTCAGCAATCCCTTGAAGAACTTGCAAAACACAGGATGGGCTGACAGAGGGGATGGCTTGCCTACTGCCAAGAAAGCAGAAACAGCTGCCAAATGCACTTTAAGTGTAGCTAGCGTAAGGCCTAGGCCACTGAGATGGACCATATAGTCCAGAACCGTAGGCAACCCAGCAGAATCTGGAGAGATATTCTTCTTAGAACACCAAATAGTGAATCTTTTCCATTTGGAATTATAAGTCTTTCTGGTGGAAGGCTTTCGAGAAGCCTTAAGGATATCCAGAACCCCTTGGGAAAGATGAAGGTCAGCAAACTCTAACTCTTCAAGAGCCATGCCTTGAGATTGAGAGACCGAAGGTTCAGGTACCAAATTCTCCCCTGAGAGGATGTCAACAGGTTGTAATTCCTGGGAAGAGACATGGGAAGGTGGATTGCTAGGGACAGCAACAGGGGATACCAGGGTTGTCTGGCCCAGTCTGGAGCAATCAGAATCATTTTGCATGGTTGTGACCTTATCTTGACTAACACTTTGAACAGGAGAGGGAAAGGGGGAAGCATACAGAAATTTCCCTTCCCAATTCAGGATCAGAGCATCCAGGGGGACTGAGCCCAAAACTGGCGGTCTGCAACAAAAAAGAGGAAGTTGGTGATTGTCTGGGGCTGCAAAAAGATCCATCTCTGGAGTGCCCCATCTCGAGAAAATCACCTTCAAAACCAGGGGATCTAGGGTCCATTTGTGATGGCCCTGGGATATTCTGCTCAGAGCATCTGCTAGGACATTGTCCTTCCCTGGGAGGTGAACTGCTATCAGAGAGGTTTGCAGGGAATAGTCCGGGGACCACAACTTCATTGCTTCTGTGCACAAGGCCGCAGACTGAGTGCCTCCCTTGTCGATGTACTACATGGTGGTGGTGTTGTCTGTTCTGACCTGGACCACCTTGTTCTGCACAGACTTGGAAAAGGCTTGTAGTGCCAAAAACACTGCTCTGAGTTCCAAGAGATTGATGTGAAGCAGAGATTCCTGAGGTGACCAGAGCCCTTCGGTGGTAAGATCCCCCAGATGGGCTCCCCAGCCCAGCAGGGAGGCATCTGTGGTGAGTATCACTGAATGAGACTGAGTGACAAAAGGAACTCCTTGTATCAAATTGTCCTGATCCTGCCACCACTGCAAGGCCTGGATCAGGGTTCGAGTCGCTGGGACTAGTTTGGTAAGGGAATCCTTTCTTTGAGACCAGAAGGCTCTTAAGTGGAACTGAATGTCCCTCATCTGGAATCTTGCTCCCTGGACCACTGCTGTGGAGGCTGCCATGTGGCTCAGAAGATGAAGGAAATGCCTTGCTGGTCGAGACACCTGCAGGGTGAATGTGAATGAAGAGACCAGTTCCACAAGGGTCCTTGCCCTGTCCAGGGGAAGGAAGGCTCTTGCCCTTATTGTATCCAGCTCTGCCCCTATGAAGGTGAGGAGCTGTACTGGTTCGAGAACTGACTTTGGAAGGTTGAGAAGGAATCTTAAGGAAGTGAGCACTTGCTGAGTTATTTGCAAATGTGATGTGACTTGGTCTGGAGACTGACCTACTATGAGCCAGTCGTCCAAGTATGGGAAGATGGAGATCTGTTTTCTCCTTAGGAAAGCAACCACTACTGCCAGGCACTTTGTGAAAACCCTTGGGGCTGATGTTAGGCCAAAGGGCATTGCTCTGAACTGATAGTGGCCTGAGGGCAACTCGAACCTAAGGTACTTTCTGTGGGAGCACCTGATGGGAATGTGGAAATAGGCATCTTTGAGGTCCAGGGAGGCTAGCCAGTCCCCTGGCCTTAGAGAGGGAAGGATTATTCCCTAAGTCACCATTTTGAATTTTGGTTTTAAAAGATGTTTGTTCAGATATCTTAGGTCCAGGATGGGCCGCCATTCTCCTGTCATTTTGAGGGTTAGGAAGTACCTGGAGTACAATCCTTTGCCCTTGTGTAGGGTGGGAACCCTCTCTATAGCTCTGAGAGCTAGGAGAGAAGAAACCTCTGCCTCTAAGGCAAGGGTCTCTGATGGATTTGCAGGTGGAAAGGATCTGGTTCTCATCTTGGGAAATTTTTTGGAGCTGAGAACCAGTCCCTGGCTTACTACTTCCAGGACCCACTTGTCTGTTGTCAGAGACTTCCAGTCCTGGACAAAGTAAGCCAGCCTGCCCCCTACTGGTATTGGAGAATCGGCCCGGGCAGACCCATCAGGGGTCTGCTTGGCAGGGGCTTTAGGCTGAGGGGTGGATGCAGGCCTGCTCATCCCCCGTCTGCCTCTCCCTCTAAAGAACCCCCTCTGGGAGTAAGAAGAGGAGGCCTGAGCTTGGTAGAAAGGCCTTTGGAAAGGCCTGCCCCTGCCCCTGGACTGCTGCCTTTGAGGAGTAGCTTGCCTTTCTTTGGCCTGAGCACTCCTGTAAGTGGTCCTGTACTCGTCCATCTTTTTCATGTATTCTCTGTCTGCTCCCCAAACAGAGAATTTCCAATAACAGGGAATTCCATGGCCTTAGCCTGGGTATGCTGTGATAGGCTAGTACATCTGAGCCAAGCCATCCTCCGAAGAGCCACAGATGTAGCCATGATTCTTGATGAAACATCACTGGAGTCCACAGCAGCATGAAATTGCACTTCGGATGCCTCAATCCCATCTGTAGCCACCTGCTTCAGCTCCTTGGCAAGCTGGTCAGGGGCCTGTTTAGCCAGAGCCAGCACAGTGTCCCACCTGGACTTCTGGTATCTAGCTGTGTAGGCCATATAGTTAGCCTACCTGAGTCCTAAGGATGTTGCCATGTACTGTTCCTTTGCCATGGCATCAATCCTCCTGGTGTCCTTATCGGGGGGGGGGTGATGCCAAGGGGATATTTGCCTTATCACAGGCAGCAGCCTGCACTACCCCAACATGGCTGCATTGCTGGGAAAGGAACTCCATGTCTGAGCCTGAAAGAGTATACCTCTTGTCCATTCATCTGTCCACAGAAGGTATGGAATTGGGAGTCTTAAGAATTGTGTGTGTCTGTTTCCCAAAGGATCTGTGGAGGGGAATAGACAGTCTCCTAGACTCTGGGATGTCCATCATTTCAACAAAATCAGGCTCCTCCTGATCCTCTACTGCTTCTTCCATAGGAAGCTGGAGGGTTTCAGCCACTTTTTTTGTAAAACATAAAGTGAGATGGGAACTCAGAAAGCTTAGGAGGAGAAACACCTGAAGGTCTGTCTGGGGAGATGTCCGGGTCAGTAGGCACATCCAGACTTTCATAATCACCATCATCATCCTCATACGGTTCATAAAATTCTTCCAAGGTGTAATCCAGAACCGGGGGAACCGACTGAACTGAACCCCTGACAGATGGTGCCAGTTCAGACGAAACCGAAGTAAGCGATTGCACTATTCTTATCGCCTTGGCTATCTCATCGGCAGTCGGAGTATGAATTTCTGGGTCCGAACCGGACAATTTATCTTTTCTTTTTCCTTTTATCAGAACCGACTCCTCAAAATCGGCTCTCCTTTTGCCCAAAGAAGTATCGCCCTGGTCAGAGGGCACTCCTTCTGGTTTGGTCGGAACCGAACCAGGCTGGCCATCCGGGTCAGTGGACTTCTCGGCCTCCCTTTCCCTCAGTCTACCTAATCTCTTTTCCAGGGTAGATTTGGGAAAATTCTTACAAATTTGGCAGTCTGAATCGAGGTGGTCAAACCCCAGACAATAAACACAGGTGGTGTGGGGATCAGCCTTGGCAAAGACTTCCCCACACACACTGCAGTGTTGAAACCCAGTGGGCCCGGTTTTTCTTGGGTTTCTCAGACATGGCCAATCCTAACCAAAACTTACCCTTTCTTCGGCAATCTGCCAGGTAAGACTCCTCTATTGGTTCCTGACTGTGTCACGGGTCTTGGAAAAAAACGTAATAAAATCTGTTTTTTTTTAGAACCGATACGGACTGGTTACCACACTCTAAGTAAATAACAACGTTTTTTTTTTTACCTAAAACTGATCGGTTCAGCCGAACCAATCCACAATTTACAAGTTCCACACAGAAACTATAAAAAAAACATATCTAGTACCCACGGTACCACAGACAGAGACTTAAACCAACAGATCGGTAGCAGCAATTTGGTAGAAACCGAGCGAAAAAAATGACACTTTAACTGACTTTTTTTTAACCTAGCAAAGGAGAAATCTCCAGAGCGACTGTTCAGTGAGGCGGAGTAAAGAATCTAACGGTTGGAGTTTAAACAACAGCAGACAGGGGCTTCAACCGAGCTCGCGGTGAACATTCCATGCTGGCCATGGAAAGCTTAACTCTTTGTTCTCCGGGGTAGTTGAAAGGCAGGACCTAACTGCATATGTCAGAATACAGCAAGACTTCATGTTGTTTGAATGTGATACATCAAGAGGGACGCCCAGAGGGAAAAAATAAAGCAACTTCATGAAAAAACATTTAGTGCAAACTGTATGAAATTATGTGTCAATATAGTACAAGACTGCTTGCAAAATTATACAAGTTTGCAAGGAAAGATCACAATATGCATGAAAAATAATGTAACATGCAAGAAAAAGACGTTACTTGTGCGACGCTGTTTGTATAAAAATACAGACTTGCGAAAAAAAATGGAAATTGCATGAGAATGATGTAAACTGCAGGCAGAAGGCATCAATTGTGTGACACAAAGGGCTAACAAACGATTCAGGTTTGTGTGAGAAATAGGCGCAATATGTGAAAAATACAAACTTGAGTAGAAATAAAGCGAGATAAGTGAGAAAGATGCATACCGTGTGGAAAAATAAATTGTGTGAAAAATCAGGCTTGCATGAAATATACATATTTCTGGGTGAAAATCATGCAAGATAAATAAGACACAAATAATTGATAAATAAGAGGCATACAGTGCCTGGAAAACTGCCAACTGCGTGAAACAGCGGGCTTACATGCAACAGACATGCATGAAAATCCCACAAGATAGGTGAGTAAGACAAACAATGCATTAAAAAAAAGAAAGAAAATTGGGTAAAAATTAAGCTTATGAAGCTCAGTACCGGTATCAGCACTGATGCTGGAACCAAGGCCGGCAGTGATTCCGGTACTAAGACCGACAGTGATGTCAACACAGAGGCTGGCAGCAGCGCTAGCACCAAGAAGGTTTACCATGAATTCTGTGCCAGAGAAAAACCTGCAGAAGACAGGTTTGTCCATGAGGACAGGCATCGCACTCAGCACTAGATGGTACAGAGGGACAGAAGTGACAAACTCTAAAAAACAGACTCTGGTATCTGGTGAAGAAACTCTGCCAGAGACAACATTGTCTGAGGACAGTGTCGTCGGATGCCCAGAGAGACCAAAAGCCATTGTTCATAGCCAAACTGCTCATCTGAGACCTTTCTACAGACAGCACAGGTGTTGAAGACTGTGGTGCTTGCACCACTGTGTCACAAACACTGGTAACAGGTCCCCCTCAAAAGGAAGATGGGGATGAGAATCAGAATGGGATCCGTATCCTTGTATCTTTCATGCTAGCATGAGATCGTGGTTGTGCAGTCCCGGGGGTCCGACACCAACCATAAGCAGAGCTGGGACTGTCATTTTTATGACTCTGAGAGGCTTGCATATTCTCGATGTGCATTAGGCTGTCTAGTACTGAAACTCCCAGAGAGAGGTGGTCCAAAAATAGACTCACTGCCTAAGCAACTGGCCTGTAAAAGCATCCTACCTGAAATAACGGTCAGCTAATGAACTGGTGGAAGAACAAGGCGGGACTGAGAATAACCTGAAGATCTGCGATGAAACCTATGATGGTGCCAAGAACATCTAAATAAATCATGTACTCGGTGCTGAGAAAGAAACAACATACTGTAAGAAAAATAAACACATAAAAATGTAGAGGCTATGCCTATTAATCCCACTGATGAGAGTGCTCTTGATGTTGGGAAGAAAGAAACAGAAGCAGCTGGGGTCAGTGCCACTATCTGTGCTGGTAGTGGGTGTTACATCATACTTGGTGCACACGTACATGGTGTATGCTGGCCCCAAAGGTTCTAACTCCCATAGGGTCCTAGTGCACCTGTTCCCTAAAACCAAAGAGTGGGGCTTTATGGATTTTTGGAAGATCAAGTGTGCAGTTTCACACAGGAGATCAAGGGCAGAGTGGGCATGGAGTCTGGGCTACATTCTCAAGCACAAGGGCACTTGCTCCTTCTGTAATAAGGTTGAGGCACACTAGTGGGGCAAGAGTAGAAAAAGCATGTACTGCAGGCAGCTTGGCTACCCCCAGTATGTAGAGAAACAGAACACTTAGGTCTCTAGTGCTGGTAATCTATTACCTTCCACTAGCGCTAAAAAGGTAAAGCCATGATAAAATACATGCCAAATACAGATTGGTCAATACCAGCAGGAACATCTGCCAAAACTAGAAACATGGTGGATTCCCTGCAGGGGGAAGGCCTCAATCAACTGGTACAACAACCCACAAGAGACAGGACTATCCTAGATCTAGTACTGACTAACAGGGAAAGGATCTCAGATCTCCAGGTAGAAGGTCACCTGGGGGACAGTGACTATCACATGATATGATACAATTTGGCAAATAGAACTAAATCATCCCATTCCAAGGCAGAAATATGGGACTTCAGAGGAGCTGACTTTGATAAGATGACCAACAGAGTTAAGCTAGCCCTGGCAAAAAGAAATACAGGTGAGGGGGTACAGGCAAAGTGGGCAAGCATTAAGGATGTAATACTTGGAGCAACATCCCACTGTGTTAGAGAGAAAAAGGAAGTGCAAAAGAAGAAGGAAACCACTTTGGTGCTCAAAAACAATAGCAGAAAAGGTCAGAGCCAAAAGGCTGGCCTTCAGGAAATTTAAAGACGAACTATAGCAAACGATTTGCTCCTTACCCCGTAAAGCTTACCCTCCGGTTTAGCTTTAGCCCACAAAAGCGGCATTTTTCTTGCGCCGCAAGGGAGTTCAGTTTATTTTGTAAAAGTCCGTGAACTGGAAGTATGTAGCTAGGCTGGGGGCTCCATTAAGTGTAATAGTGGCGTGCTCCAGACAGCGACACACTGTGCACAATAGAAACCCAACACTAACCTGCAGTTTCGGTTTTCAAAGAACATCCGAACGGCAAGCATCTGCAATATGAACACCAACAAACAGGAGATGCTGACCAAGCCGTCGTTCTGATATCGCTGAAGAACACAGCAGGATGAAGTTAGGGAGACATACCAAACTTCCTAAGGGAAGCAGGAAGGCAGTAAGGCAGGCAAAGGCCCAAACCGAGGAAACACTAGCACGAACAGTAAAGAAGGTGACAAGACTTTCTATAGATACATTAGTGAAAGGAGAAAGGCCGGGGTACTGCTAAGATTAAAGGAGATAAGGGGGCGTGTGAGGAGGAGGACCATGTAAAAGCATATATCCTAAATAGATACTTCTGTTCAGTATTTACTGAAGGTAGGGCAGGGCCCACAGCTCACCACCATGAACACAGGGGGAGGTGTGCACTAGTCCCTTTATAAAAGCAAGGGTCCTACAAGAGCTCAATAAGCTCAGGGTGGACAAGGCAATGGGACCTGATGGCATACATCCCAGGGTACTTAAGGAGCTAACGGTGGAACTAGTAGAGCCATTATCAGAACTGTTTAGTGAGTCTCTGAGCACAGGAGAGGTCCCAGAAGACTGGAGAAGGGCTCTTGTGATCCCGCTCCACAAGAGTGGTAGCAGGGAGGAGGCAGGGAACTACAGACCAGTCAGTCTTACCTCAGTAGTGGGCAAGATTATGGAGGCATTCCTTAAGGAAAGGATCATGCAACACCTGGAATCCATAGGAGCACAGGATCCAAGACAGCATGGGTTTACAAAAGGAAGGTCCTGTCAAACTAATCTCATAGATTTCTTTGACTGGGTAACCAGAGTGGTGGACCAAGGGGGAGCAGTTGATGTCGCCTACCTTGACTTCAGCAAAGCTTTCGATACTGTTCCACATAGAAGATTGATTAATAAGCTGGGAAGGCTTGGAGTGGGTCAGAAGTTGGTCAACTGGGTGGCAAACTTGTTGACAGGCAGAAAACAGAGAGTGGTGGTAAACGGTATACAATCAGAAGAGATGCAAGTCACAAGTGGGGTACCTCAGCGATCAGTCCTGGGGCCAGTCCTCTTCAATATCTTCATCAATGACATTGCAGATGGACTGAAGGGTAAAGTTTGTCTGTCTGCAGATAACACCAAGATCAGATCTGCAACACAGTAGATGATCCAGATGGGGTGGGCAGAATGAGAAGAGATCTGGATAAACTAGCAACATCGTCAGAAGAGTGGCAACTGGGGATTAATGCAAAGAAGTGCAGGATCATGTACATAGAGAAGAGAAACCCTGAAGCCACCTATAAGCTGGGAGGGGAGTTACTGGCAGTCACAAGGGAAGAAAGAGACCGTTGACCTGAAATCATCCAAGCAGACCACTAAAGCAGTAGGAACGGCTAGGGGAATGTTGGGGTGTATTAGTAGGGGTATCACAAGTTGGAAGAGGGAGGTAATAATCCCTCTTTACAAGACACTGGTTAAGCCCCATCTGGAGTACTTTGTGCAGTACTGGAGGCCACATCTTCAGAAAGGACATTAACCAAATTGAGGCAGTCCAGAGAAGGGCAACCAAAATGGTGCAGGGACTGCAACAGAAAACATATGAGGACAGATTAGTGAAGCTCAATATGTATACCCTAGATCAAAAGAGGGAGAGAGGTGATATGATTGAAACACATTCAAACACCTTAAGGGCATTAACAAGATGAAAGACTCTAACATGTTTCAATATAAGAAAAATACCAGGATGAGAGGACACAGCATGAGATTAGAGGGAGGCCGATTAAGAGGTAATGTGAGGGAGTTTTTTTTGTTTTTTTTTTACAGAAAGGGTGGTGGATGCATGGAACGACCTACCTCAGGAAGTGGTGAATATGAATACAGTGCAGGGCTTCAAACAGGCATGGGATAGGCATAAGGGAGCAATACAGATGAATATGAATAGATAGGCCATTGACAGAGCAAAGGCCGATGGCACATTTATAAAGTGCAAAAATAAATGGGCAGACTGGATGGGCCTTGCGGTCCTTATCTGCCGTCAACTTCAATGTTTCTATGTTTCTATCTATGTTGCTCCTCGGCATCCACTTTTATTCCCCTCCTCCCAGTCCTCAATTTTTTTTTTTTTTACTTTGTGCTGTGCGTCAATATTTGCCTGATAATTACATCACAGGGGGTTATCCTTGCTTATGAAGAAGGGGTGGGGTGGAATCTAATGGACCTAGAGTCCCTTCTAACCTTAAATTACAATGTTACTATGTTACAAATTACTACTGTGCATTGTAATATGGAGTTTCTGACTTCAGTATTCCCCCTAGACAAAAGATAGAAGTGCTTTTATTCACTATAACTAACACATTTAAGCCAGAAGAGAGGAAAACATTTTTTTAAATACATTTTTAAAATTTCTTTTTAAGATTTTCCATAAACTTTATGACACATTACATACAGTAATATTCTGTTAAATAGTTCAGTATAACATTCGTAGTATATCGACTACCAAGTATCAACTACTCATTACAGTTATATTTGAGTAATGACCAAGGCTAATAAGAAAAGGAGACAATAATAAGTAGACAACATCCTATGTGAGGGCTGACAGCAGGATAACTCACTGAAATCCCCTTCCTTCACGCTTCCTCTTCCCCCCCCCAACGGACAAAACTCAGAGTCCACCACTGCCTGATGTATTATCCATCTTTGCCATATCCTGGTTACAGTCGAAGACTGGTTATTCATTTTTTGCAGACAAACTTTCCATCTGATATATTAAAATCATGGCACGCCTCCAATCGTGTATGGAGGGGATATCCTTTGACATCCATTTTTTTGTAAGTGATTTTTTTTACTGCTAGTATAAAAGGGGGGAACAGAGACTTCGTCCATGGAGGGAGTGATCCGGGTAAATGGCTAACAGAACCACTTCTGCCATTAATTCAACAATTTCTCCCAGACATTCTGTTATCTCATTATGAAGAGTAATCCAGAAGGGCATCAGTAGTGGACATTGCCACATTATGTGGGCAATATCAGCCAATTTACACTCACATCCTCTCCAGCAAAGCCCGTATTCTGCTGGCAGGTATTTTGTCAGCCTTGCCGGCGATCTAAATATCTGGACCTACATTTCCACGAGTACTCTCTCCATATATGTAACTGGGTAATCTTAACTGCCTTTAAAGCTGCAGTGTCCAGTTTTTCTTTTGCTATGTTAAGATTTAAAATCTTTATTCCATCTTTCTAGTATTGAATCTGTTGATTCTTTAGAAAGGTTTCTTATAATTTTGTATAAATTTCCAATGAGATGATTCCAATGATTGCCAAGAGAATGATCTGAACATTTCAAAAGGGGAGAGGTTGAATAGGCCAGTTTTACCTGTATGATATGGTTTCTAAGGATATGGTTAATAATTTGTAAGTATCGGTAATGGTCTGTATTGGATAAATTAAATTTCCTCTTTAGGTCCTCAAATGTTAAAATTCTGTTCGGTCTCAAAAACTGAAAAACCTGTTCTAGGCCCAGACTTCTCCAACGTGTAAGACGGAATAAAAAAATTTGTCCTCGGAAATCACTTTGCAATATTCGTATATTTGTTTGAAATGGTTCTTTTTTGCAAGCTGGAACCAGATCCTGAGGACGTGCGAAGTAATTCCTGTAATATCTTCTAGAGGAGGAATTTTCCCCATGGAAGAAAACAGGATTTTTTGATATCATATAGGTCATTCAGATGAAACTCCAGTTTCTTCCAGGGGGCCTCATATTGGTCTGAAAGCCAGAGTAAAGGTATATGCAGAAACGCTGCCTCCATATATTTTTTAAGGTCTGGTAGATTGGTTTCTCCTTGGATCAGAGACAGTTTCAACACTGATAACCGTATTCATGGGGGGCGGGTGTTTGTTCCAAATAAATTAAGTTATTATTTTATCCCAGGATTTAAAGAAATATAAAGATGGAAAATATGGGATATTTTGACACAGGTATAAAAACCAGGGTAAAACGTTCATCTGGATTGTTTCGATGCCTTGTAACAATGTTAGATGGAGTTGTGACCATTTGTCTAGGTCCTTTTGGATCAATATGGACATGGGTTCAAAATGTATTAATTCTATAACCTGTAAATTCTAAGATATGTGTATTCCTAAATATTTCATTTTAGTGGAGTTCCATTTTAGGGTCAGATTTTGCTTTAGGGTTTTCGGTGGGGAGTATTTATATAATAGGGCCTTTGTTTTAGACATATTTATAATTTAAAACCAGCTAGTTCTTCATAACTTTTAAGAAGACTCCACGTCTCAATAATCGAGTTAGAGGGTGATATGAGGGAGAGGAGAATGTCATCTGCATAAAGACTAATTTTATATTCACTGTGGTGCAAGGAGATTCCCTCTGTTTTTGTTGATGTTCTCAGGGCAACAGCTAGAGGTTCGATATACAATAAAAACAGTAGGGGAGATAGGGGACATTCTTGTCAGGTACCTTGATAAAGCGGATAAAATGGTGAGGATAACCCCCCCCCAATGCGGACATATGCTTTGGGGGAAAGATAAATTTGCTTGAGCCACGAGACAAATGAATCAGGGAATCTGAATGCTCTTAGTGTATTCCACAAGAATGGCCAGTAGACCCGATCAAACGCTTTTTCTGCATCTAGACTTATAAAAGCGGCTGGTATTTTTCGGGTTTGAATGTATTCTATTAGAATTAGGGTCTTTCTGATGTTATTCGTGGTATTTCCTTGTTTAATAAAACCTGCTTGGTCAGAGTGTATTATTGTTGGAGGATGTTTTCTAATCTAGCAGCCCAGATGGCCATGAAAATGTTATAGTCAGAATTTAGGATGGATATCGGTCGGTATGAGGATGGTTCCCTCGGCTATCTCTCTGTATAACTGAAGAAGTCTAGGGGACAACTCCTTTTGGAAGGATCTGTACCATTGTCCGGTAAACCCATCCGGACCTGGGCATCGTCCAGTTGAAAGATTAGCTATCACTGTTTGTATTTCCTCTGCTACAATCGGGGCCTTTAGTTTCTGTATTTGTGAGTTTGTTAATTTTGGTAGATTTAGGTGATCTAAGAAGTCCTGTCTTTGTTCTGGGGTTGATGAGTTTTGTGGTGTATACAGTTGTTGGTAATAATGTACAAAGGATTGTCTTATTTCCTCTTCTCTATGTGTTTTCCTACCTGTTTGGGGGCATTTTATTTTTTCATTTCATGTATTTTTTCACACTCTCAGTTTCTGTGCTAATCTCTGTGCCCCCCCTTGATCCCCCCTCATAGCTGGCCTGTTTTAAATAGATTAGAGACAACTGGATTTTGGTATCTATAATTTTTTGGAGTGCCGCTTTAATTCCCCTAATTTTGTTTTGGAGTTCTCTATCCCCTTCCTGATAGAGGAGTTGATAGTTCTGAAGGTTAGTTGTGAGTTCACTATATTTTGCCTCTCTCTTTTTTTTTCCTAGAAGTGTAGGCAATGATTTCTCCTCTTAGAGTGGCTTTCATAGCATCCCATAAGGTAGCTTCCCAGATTATAGAGGAAACATTTTCTTCAATGAATTGTGGGATTTGTTTTTTAACCTGGTCTATAAACTGTTTGTCCTTTAATATATAGGGGTTAAACTTCCAAAGGGAGTGTTTAGGTTTCTTACCTAAATCCAGTTTTAACACGAGAGGGTGATGATCAGACAGAACTTTTGGACAAACAGAAATATCAACAATAGTTGAGAAATGTTCACATGTAGTAAAGAAGTAATCTAATCTAGAATATGTGTGAAATCTACCAGAGTAATATGTAAATCCGGGGGATGTAGAGAATATCTTACGCCATATGTCAACCAGACCCAGATGTTCCAGTTGTGCTTTAAAATACTTTACTGGGGGGCACTGCTGAGCAGCTTACAGGAAAGCAACATATTTCCTGAGCTCCTGGGTCTCGATCTCTAAATTGATTAAATTATTTTTTTTTGAGTAGTTATTTGACCACAAGACACTTCAGGTACCTAGTAGTTTGTCTGGAGCTACAGGTATGGGGAAGAATCGCGGGGCCGCTGCCTCCTCCTTGGATTTCTTTGCACCTAAAAAATCACTATGGCAGCATGAGGAAAGGCCTCCAACACTCCCAGAAGCCACAGCCTCGAGTGCCTCCACATCGGAGGGTGCATCTTTGGTCACCATTCAAATGACTTTGAACCAGCTGGTCCGGTCAGTGCAGGAGATGGACAAAAAAACTGGACTCTCTCACACCATGGGTAACAGAGCTGGAATCCAGAATGGATGGATGTGAAGCATCCGTGCAGAAATCCGAACAACTCGTTTCCAAGGCCTACGACGTTACCACCAAGCTGATAAAAGAAAACACGATGCTTCGACAACGACTGGAACTAGTGGAGAACCAGGCTCGGGAGCGGAACCTGCGTATTTTGGGGCTGATGGAGTTGGCAGAAGGGGATGACCCTTTAGATTTTGCCAGAAATGTACTGCCAAAGATTCTGAGACTCTCAGAGGGAACTCTCCACTGTCAATCAAAAAGGCATACCATGTTACACCGAGGCATGCTACTTTGGACATGGAGACACCTCGGACTCTCTTGGTAGTGTGTACTGGCATTGGTGATCGGGACCGTGTGCTTTCCCTGGCAAGAAGGAAATGCTCTCTACAATCTGGAGGGAACTCTTTACAAATCTTCCCGGATCTTGCATATAGCACACGGCAGCGGAGAAAGGGCTTCGATGGGGTCCACGTTGGTTGCGGCATTACAAAATTAATCACCAACTATTGTTTGCCGCTCGTCTGAGGCTAACCAGGCAGGGACGACAATATCAGCTCCAGGAACTGAAGGATGTGGAAAAGATGCTGCAGACCATCGAGAAGGAATTGGAGGAGAGAGAGGAGGAGGAGGTTGTTTCCTGGGATGAAGAAGTGCCCTGAGCTTGTTTTGACCCAAAACTCAATGAGGTCAGTAGCGGTGAGTTGGGGCAATGTCCTGGCTGTTAAGGGGCTGTGTTTTGATGCCTAAAATTGTTACGCTTGTTTAAGACATTTAACGTTAGCCAGGCACTGTTTTTTGAGGATGAATCTGCTCTGCACTCGCCCGTTTTAACCCACTCTGGAAGGGAAGAGCATTCATTTTAGAGCCCTTAAACTTTACGTGTGTGCCATGGCTCAGGGCATGGACTTGAACTGAAATAAAATGGGACGTTTTGAAATAATTAGTAGTGTTTTACAGCTCTTCTACTTATCGTACTTGTGTTACAATGTTAAGATAACTACTTAATGCCTTGTTGGTATAGAAATATATGTTTAAAGGTAAAAAGAGACACCTGGGAGGTTGGGAGTTTATATGGTATAAGTATATTAAAGGATAGCTATTCAGGGAACTATATAGGCCAGTATATCAGGCCGGTTGTCATTGGTTTTGATACTATAATGTGGTGTAATCCTTGGTTCCCTTTTATATTTCCTTAGCTGCATGCTATGGGTATTGATGCTGTGGGTGATGTGCGGTTCTTCCCCCAATGAGATGGCTATTTGGGAGGTACCTGACATTACTGAATTGTAATAATCTCTTTTACAGATATTTTATGTAATCCTCCTATGATGCATGACTTTGTAAGTGTTTTTTACTGCAAAATTATAAATAAATAATTAAAAAAAAATACTTTACTGTGTGAGAGAGACGATAACATTTCGGATTCGATGAGTCTATGTTAGGCTGTATAGTCATATTAAAATCGCTAGCCATTATTAGCTGCCCCTGGAGGGAGTCTAGGATCTTAGCTAAGATTCCTCAAATTATTGGGGTCTTGGTCTGCGGAGGCAGGTGTATATTGGCCAAGGTGACCTCTTGGTTATACAATCGGCCTTGAATTATAATGTATTGGCCTTGTCCACCCGAATAGATCTTGTTTATTTTAAATTGAATAGTGGCTGGTATCATAATTGCCACCCCCTCTTTCTTCCACCAGGATGGGAGGAAGAGTGTACTATATACCTACCACCCCAGCCCAATTTCTGATGTTCAGCCTCAGAAAGATGCGATTCTTGTATGAAAATTATATCTTCCCATTGTCTATTAAGATGTTGCATCATCCTAGAACGTGTAATGGGATTATGTAATCTGTTAACATTTAGGGAGAAGATTTTAACTTGTTGCGTAGTCATTTTATCTTTGTAGTTTCTCTTTCTTTATTATTTGCAAGTCTATGTATGTCTGTGCTGTATGGTCTGACCCTTTGCACTCTCCTCTGTTTGTATTTCAGATAACTTTGGCCTGTCGCCACCCAGATCACTCCCCCCAGGACCCAGTCCCTAAATTGACAGGATACAGCCTTCCTATGTTTAAATGTTGTCTCCAGTCTCCTCTCCTGCTGTTTCTGTAGTCAATGTAATAAAGTGATAGTATACTGCATACAATAGTGTCTCTGGCGTCTCATTTCTATCCCCCTAATTGCACTGTTGCCAGTGTCATTAAACTTTTGAGTACAACAATGACCTCATGTCCCTTTTTAGTCCCTCCCTTCGCCACGAACATTCAGAACCCATACTAACAGTGTGTAAACTAGAACTATGTACTAGTATGCTTCTACAGCGAAGGTGGTATTCCAAATCCACCTAAAGTTTCTTTCAATACCATATCCCAAAGGGGGCATGGGTTGATCGGGGCTCTCGAGTTACATGAGGTAAGAAATATACCCACCTCTGGGTTGGTGACTCCCCAAGGGGGTGATGTTCCCCAAATAGAGGCCCCCTCTTAATTGATCTGGCATGGCTGAGCTCTCTGGGCGCCTTGCTCTAAGTATCTGCCCATATCTCAACAGTCACACTAAGTGGAATAGAGTCCCACTGAGGACCATACTCCCCCCCCCCCGGGGTGGAAGCATATAGACTTAAGTTAAATGGCAATACAGAGTCTAGACTATAATCATTCCTTTGCCCTCTTATTAACTTGTTCAAACAAGTATGTCCCGTCTCTCCACAATATCTACCCCCAACCCACTCCCTGTTACGTAACAAGACAAGATGAGTTAAATCAAAATAGGAGTTGGTCCGAGGACCAGCCCACAATAAAGGAAGGTCAGGGAGATCCCCCCATCCAATAATGTCCACCGATCTTGGTAAATCATCTGTCGGTGATCAGTAGTCTGACTACTACCAAAGAGGCAGTACCAGACTCAAGCCAGTCATATATTAATAGGGAGATTAGGGGGGTCTGCCTGTGAAATATGAACCCCAGGGATAATAATGGATGAACCCACTGGTTGTCCCTTCGACCCCCCCCCAATCAAACCAGAAAAAACATCCAATGCTAAATAATGAACAACAGATAAGGGGACAGGACAAATGAAAAGAAAAAGCAGAGAAAGAGTAGAGAGAAGAAAGAAAAGGAATCGAGAGAAGAGGTGAGAAAAACAGAAGAAAAAAGAAATAAAAGGAGGGAGGAATGCACATCATCATCCAATAATAACTTTAGGCCAATTGCAAACCACTCAAAGAGGCCTTCAGAGTTTCAGTCCTTTCTCTTCCTGGGCAGGCCTGTCTCAAGACCAGATTGGTTGGGCCCATAAGGATTCAAGAGTTTTTTGTGTTTTTTTTTAAGTCTCTGGCCTGTGTATAGTCTTCCGCCTCGTTCTTTAGTGCAGAGTCTCTTCATGGTCGCCTTCCAGCCTCAAGGAGCCCTAACCCAGACCACCGCTCAATCAATCTGGAGAGCAGAAGGCCTGGAGCGGCCCGAGGAAGACAGGCACGGCTGAGGAGGTTCTAAAGGGGCACCCAGCAACAACGAGGCAGGTGGCCAGAGCTCCCCAGCCAGACATAAGGTCTGCCATCAGGGAGCCCCATGAGCCCAAGATAGCAGTTAAGGATCGAATAATTATATGTTTTAGTACTGATTTATAAATCCCACAGCTTGAGCTGGCCAGCCCTCCATGCTGACCTCCAGGCCCCCCACCAGCCCATCCCAAAGTCCCCCCAAGACCCCTGGCACCAAATACCAATGAAGCTATAGATAATAAAACACAAGATGGCATCAGTCTTACTTCTGCTCCAGAGTTAATGTAGGGTTCCTCAACAAGTGTATTTTCTGCAGCATTTCATCCAGACTGAGATTAGATCTTGGGAGTGATGCTGCCCCGTCCTCACTCTGGATTGATTAGGCCTTGTAGCATTCTGCCCCATAATACACTCTTCAATTATCCCTCTCTGAAAGAGATCCTCTTTTGCTTCTGAGGCAGTGTTCTATGTTATAGTGCCACTTGGTAAATAGACTATAAGCCACAATGGATATGGAGTACAAAATGTTATCTCTTGTGATCTCAGGATTGAGAAAATAGAGCATATTCCTTTCATTGACCCTGGGTGTAAGGGGCATAATCATTGTCCATAATCAGTCGTTGTCATCCCAACAATGATTTTCCCCTTCTGCCACACTTTTCTCAGCAGGGTTTCTTTGGTCTGATAACTCTGGAATCACACCACTAAAGATCTGGGTCTGGCATCCTTGGCAACAGGTTTGGGGTCGAGCGCCCTATGGGCGCATTCAAAATCCAGTTGGTATTCTGGACCAAGTTTCAGGACTGACCTAAAAAGATGATCTGCATAGGCCAGGGGATCGGAGCCTTCCTCCCCCTCTGGTAAACCAAAGATCCTAATGTTTTTCCACCTTCTGCCATTCTCCGCGTCCTCTTGTCTAAGGGAGCAGTGTAGCTGAGCAGAGGCTAGGGAAATAAATTTCAGTTTCGAAGGAGTCTAGTTTGGAGGTGTTGGCTGAAATATGGCTATCAGCCTCATCTATGCAGCGCTGTAAGGAGCCTAGATCAGAATGGAGTTCCTGGATCGAATCCCTCGTCTCCTCACGGAACTCTGCAATCGCCCTGAGGATGTTGCTTTCATGCTGGGACCCTGCCTGAGGGTCAGTATGTCTCTTTTTGCCCACCCCCGCCCACCATTTGGGCCAGTTTATCAGGCTCTAGCTTTTGTTGTGTCGGTGTACCTCATGGGGGTTTGCCGTCATGCTGTCTCTCTTGCGGCCTCTCGTCTCCCACCTCCTCAAGGTCCATGAGCAGCTGGAATTTATTTGCAGAGTTTTTAGCCATCCAGCGAGAAAATTAGGGAAACAAACGATGATGGAGCCTCCCAGTGAGTAATTCAGTTATTTTTAGTCGCTCTAGTACGCAATAATGCAGGTGGAAGACCGTTTTTTTAGATTTAGCAAGGGAGCCCGAGCTGAAACGCTGATCAGTCATTCATGCTGGAACTGGAATCCCTTTTTTAAATACATGTTGTTCCCCACTCCGGAGAAAATGGCAAAAAAAAAAAATTTGAGAATTAATATATTTATTTTTTCTGGCCTAAGCTTCAATAAAGTAAGGCTACAAAATTCTCTTTACAGGAAAATTATGAGGCATCTAGGGATGCCCATGTGTGCTGAAAGTCCCAACAGCCTCACTGTGATGTGTGTAGCACCTATCTGCATGCCAGCTATTCGAAGTTTTATCACATTCACCAAGGAGATGTTGATCAAAGCACCCTTATCAGACATGTACAGATCCAACAGGTAATTAGCTACCAACCTTATCTAAATCACCTGTTTCTTTTCCCATCTCAACAGATGGCTGCAGAGGTTTCACATGCACTACTGGCATACTGCACATCAAGTCTGAAAGACCCAGTTAATATCAAGAGACTGCACCTAACACTTCTGGAATCATCCTGACTTACAGGTTTGTACCAGATGCTTTCCAGGTTGTCCTGCTAGAGAACTGGGTAAGTATCTGAGCCTGTGAGGTCCATTGCAGGACTGCCACCGAGCATGAGTACCCCCAACTGTTTGACCAAGGGACACCTAAGATGATCTCGGAGGAGACAGATACTCACCAGTAGCATCACCCCTTCAGCTGAAGGACAAAGTGTCATTTATGTACCAAGCTGAGGGTGAGGACTTTGGTATTAAACAGGACAAATGTCAGGGATCAGCATGGAAAGACAAGGAAAAGCATAATAGCTCCTTGCCAAGACCCTGTAGGCTCCCTCCTACCACAAACCCAGTTCCTCTCACCCCAAACCAGGCTTCCTGTTGCCTCGTCAGCATGAATCCTGAGAGAACGATGGCTCCCAAACAGGTACTGACAACCAACATTACTGCCAGCTGGGGCACAGACTGCAGTGCCAGGCCTGGTAGGTCCAGCCCAGCAGCACATTCATGTTCGAACCCCAGAATCCTCCACTGGGGCTGACTTTGGATCACGCTCATCATAGAGAGGAGAAGTACTCAGCTCCTGGGAGGGGGGGAACAGGTTACCTGGCATTCAGGTGGTCTCCGCTTATTGACTAAGGGCAGCACTGGCATCAGCTGTGTAGGCAGCTACTTACATGCCTAAACCATGCAGCCAGAAGAGAGGTGAAGCTATGGTGACCTCTACGTCGGGAGTGCTCCAAGACGTTTTGAATGACCACTGTCCAGTCTTCCGTGAGTAGTCGATTAAAGTTATTAAGCATTCCCCCCCACCCCAAGTACACAGAATTCAGAAATGTTAGGCACTTAACACCAGAATTGGCTGAGATGGCCTGTACTGAAACTGACTGGACTAATTTTTTATTTCATCAACAATTTGGATACAATGTTAGAAATTTTTATTTCTTATTACAATACTATAATTAATAAACTTGCACCTTTAAGGAAACTGAGGATTAGGGCCAGCAAGCAAAAATGGACATCTTCTGAGTTACTGCATTTAAAGAGAATCCATGACAAAAGCGGGAAACAGTATAAAATTCTTCATGATTCTAGCTCACTCCAGAATTATAAGGCATTAAGAAATCAACGTAAGTCTGAAATTAGAAAGGCTAAAATTAAATATTGCCTTTCTGAACAAAGTAAAGCATTTGGTAAACCTAGAAGAACTTGGGAAACCCTTAATAACTTAATTGGACGCGGGAAAAAAAGATTCTACCGTTTCTGTGCAGGTTGGGGATCAATTAATCTGTGACATCCACTTAGTCTCAGAAGCTTGTAATAAGTTTTTCGGAGACCTGGGCATCTATAGAAAATCTTTTCAGGGCTGTTCTCCCAGTGCCACTTCACAGGTTAATGACAATGTCGATCCTAAATTTTTTTTAAACAAGTTATCCCTGATATTGTTAAAGAATATGTTCTGAAATACGATCCTCGGCCCTTGACTTCTCATGATGGAACTGATTTCCGATTTATTAAGCTGGGTATTAATTCCTTTTCTTATTCTCTCTCGGTAATTTTAAATTTTTCTCTGTCTTCTGGTGTTTTTCCTAGTTGCTGGAAGTTGGCAACTATTATTGCTGTCCTGATATCTGGTAACTCTTCTTTGTGTTCTAATTATCACCCAATCTCTCTACTGTCACCTCTTTCTAAAATTTTGGAGAGAACTGTAATGGACCAAACCCTTGAACACGTACAAAAATATTCCTTGCTCACGGATTTTCAACATGGATTTAAGCCACTACACAATACAGAGACGGTCTTGGTGGGGTTCACAGGTGCCATTCAGGAAGCCCTTGATAAAGGGCAAACTGTTGTAGCGATGTTTGTGGACCTCACCAAGGCCTTCGACTTTGATGAACACCACCTACTTGATGGTGTTCTTTCAAGTTTTTATTTTTCCGGAGATACCATTAACTGGTTTCATGACTATCTCACTAATAGGTCCCATTGTGCCAGAACTGGCAACAGTGTTTCCCTCCTGAGCCCCATCAAGTGTGGAGATCCTCAAGGGTCAATTCTTGGGCCTCTTATTTTTCATTATATTTGAACGCTGCTTCTTCTGTCTGTTCTCGATCCACCATGATATTATATGCAGATGATGCAGTTATTTATAGTTCAGGTTCGTTACCAAAATGAAGCTTTGGAAGGGGTACAATTTGATTTTGATTTGTTTTAGAAGCGGTTGTCCTCTAATCATATGGTTCTCAATAAAAAAAAAAAAAAAACCTAAAGTTATGCTTTTTCTAAAAAAGATATTTCACATAAGAAACTCCTCACTGTTATTGCTCAGGATGGGAACACTAGTGATCTGGTTAACAGCTTTAAATATCTGGGGATCACATTTGACCCTGCATTATCTTTTGAACCTCACATCACCAATTTAAGAAAGTCTTTACATCAGCAACTGGGCTCACTTTACAGGGTCAAGCAATTTTTGACATGGGAATCCAGGTATATACTTGCCCATAGTTTTCTGTTGAGTGCAAAGGATTATGGTATAGTTATATATTCTTTTTTTTTTTTTTAATTCTTTACTTTGGTGGGTCCCTACTGTCGACCCTCAGCCCTGGTCATGGCCCCTGGGACTTCCACCACTATCTATAGCCATCCTCCCCCAGTTACCCCGACACCCCAGAGGTGGGACTGTGGCGTGGACCCTGTATCCAAGCCACAGAACTGGTGACTGGTCAGGGAGTGATGGCGATGAGTTGTCGAAGCCCAGGGAGAGCTTCACCTAGACAGTGGGCTCACCTGCCTTTTCCGTTTTTTTCTGTTTTGGAGGTGGGGACATGCAATGATGCCAGCGTCCGCCCCACCTCCCTTGTGTTCCAAGCACCGGTAGCGTGAGTGACTCCCTGCCTCCACCAGGGGTCCTCCTTGCGCTGGACACTACCCTGCCCTCCCCCCACAGAAGGACAGCCGTCCATGGGACGCTCCATCCTTCTTCCCTGGCCGGCCCTCTGGCGATCCGGGTCCATTCCCGAACCCGGGTCGCTGGCGCTGCAAGCGGAAATCCAATTGTTGCACCTGCGGGCTGGCGGCAAAGTTATATATTCTATCTCGGGAAAATTATTTGACACATTAAGGGTCACCTATCATTCCATTCTTCGCTTTATGCTTGCTGTTCCTTTCCGAACTCATCACGGTCTCTTGTTTTCTAGTTCCAACACTACGTCCCTTGAATATAGAATATTTCACAAACTGGGTACTCTGACGTCCAAGGTAACGAAAGGCCTTATTTCTCCTGCAGTGTTAGTTGTATTCCCCAGGTTTCTTAATTCATGTGGCACTAGGTCTCAGTCCAAGTTTACCTTTAAACGTCCTTTGTTTGAAAGGGTTCTTGGTCAGAGATCTATATTATATAGGGTGCCCCTATTTTTTAATACTTTGCCTACTGATATTATTGAAAGCAAAACAGTATGGTCTTTTAAATCAAGGTTAAAGCACTGGTTGACGGACAATGATGCTTGCACATGTTTATCTTGATTGTGTCTTGTGTATATTGTATACCTGCATTTTGTATTTCTTGTAGGTATTGCATTTTTTTGTTTGCTGTATTGCTGCCTTTGTTATAGCCTATCTTAACTTGTCACTAGTGAAAAAGGGCAGTCCTGATCATCCAACCTACAAGTATAAAAAATTAAAATGAAAATGAAATGAAACATGTAACAGAAACACATATGTTACTGACCTGTAACCATAGCTCTATTATGGGTATTTAGTTCACATCCCACTTAAAGCAGTTTACTAGGCACAGATCAGTCACCAGACATCTTCAAACTTGGATCCTCACACCACCCATGCTGTCGTCCTCCAGGCCTGCCCTGTTTGATGTCAGATCTTGAGTGCTGGAAGCAGGTATCCATGCAAAACTTACCAGGGGAGGTCAGGTGAGTTATATGGATGTGAACCAAATACTCATAGTAAAACTACTGTTACGAATCAATAACTTATATTTCTACCAACTGGGATTCAGTTTTTTATCCACAGTTAGGTAGATTTCTAGTAGTCCTCCAGGAAGAGGGAGCAATGCACGCAGCCCTATCTGGCAAAAACAGACCGGAGGACTGAGGACCAAACGCAGCCCTGCAGATCTCCTCGAATGGGCTGCACCTGGCAGCAGCCATGGAGGCAGAGGTGTGCCTGGTGGAATGAGCCTTCAACCCTCTGAGCGTCTCCCTACCTACCGGACAGCCAGTAACACAGATCAATGCAGGATGTGAGCCACCTGCCAATTGTCTGTTTAGCTGTTGGTCTGCATGGAGAGGCTTCAGCACAGGCGCAAACAGCTGCAAACCTTGATAAAAACTCCTGCCAAGGGACCCATTTATACTGTCGAAAAGTGGACCTACAATTTACATCTGGCACTCATGTTTGCTGTGGCCAGACTATGAGCAATTCTGCAAACAATTCTATGGTGGACTTTACATTCTGTGGCAACTTAAATGAGTCCCAAAATGAAATCTAGTTGCCTTAAGAGAATGCCAAGAAAAAGGCAGCCTGGGACAGTTCAGCAAATGCACAGGCATGGCAATACAAAGCAATTCTGGCACCATCATTTGGATTGGAGGTAGTCAAAGGGGAACTGAAGAGTTATTTATTTTTTTACTGCAATCTGTTTTACCTTTCAATGGCTCCCTCCAAGCTGCCCAGTTCTGGTTTCCTGCAGGAATGCACCTGTGTATCCTCCCTGCCTTCCCACCTGAATTAAAACGAGTACTTCCAGGTTGTAAGGCAATGCTGCTCCAATAGATCCCTCCCACCCACTTGTCTGAAACCTGCTGGTGCCATTATCTAATGTAAAGCCACAACAGTTGCTTCCTCCTGCTCACCCATTTCAACACTGATGATGCTATCTGTGTCAGTGCTGCTTTGCTTCCAGATCTGCTTCTCTCCCACCCTATAAGGATTTACTGTGAGGCAGGAGGGCAGCTGGATCATTTTACATTAGACACAGGTCCACAAAGCCTCCTGTTCTGTATTTTTACAATAATTACTAATACTTTTTCATTCCACAATTCTCCAGTTCACAGATAGAACACTGCTTTTTTATTTCGTGAAACAGACTTCCTGAAGTTTTCACAATGTTTGCTGAAGGCCATAATAGTCAAAAGTGTCAGGGCTGAGTGCCAGTGGATTGGAAAGGGGTTGTTCCACTGACCGAGGCAATCCAGGAGAAGGGATGTGTTTGGAGCCGCCGGTAAACTCACATGAATGACACTTTAGGTTTGCTCGCACCCATTTTAGCAGTTTAGTTGGGGGGGTTCAGTGGCAGTAGCCATCATTACATACGAACATATGAAATTGCCAGCAGATAAAGGCCATTCAGTCTATCTATTCTGCCCAAGTGTGCAGCACTTCAGTCCATTTCATTGTCCATTCCAGTCCATTACTGCACCATATATGCTATTTCTGCAGCAGAGGCACATTTCCATGGCAGGTGCATGTTTCAGTGGCAGTTACTACAACTGCAGAACTGCAGAAATACAGGGTCCTGCTTCTGCTGTGCATTCCTTATAGTATCCGTAACAAGTGCACCAGAGCCACTCGTCTTGCAAAAGCAGAGTACTTCAGCAGCTCCCTCCAGTCAAATCTAAATAAACCCTCAAAATTCTGGAAGGTCATTCGCTCCCTTTTCACCCCACCGGCTGCCAATCCCACTCCAATGCTAAATGTTAATAACTCTCTCCCTATCAGAGCCCACAGCAGTCACCACTGAGTTCAGTGTGTACTTCTCCACTTGTGCTGCCACCCTCTCTTCCCTGCCCAACACTACACCTCTTGCACCGCCTACAGACATAAAGACCCAGACTAGGCCTTGCTCTTTTTCCTTCAAAGACATCTCTGCAACTGAGGCCCTAGATGCATTACTTTCTCTCAACCCTTCAAAAGACAAATCCCCAGATGGGTTAGACCCCAAACTTCTATACCTCTCTGCCCCAGCTATGGCAACTCCACTTGCCAAACTCCTAAACCAATCCTTTGCTGCCGCTTCCATCCCCCATGCATGGAAGCACGCCATTGTCATTCCTCTTCCAAAAGGAGGTGCTCCTACCTCCCCCTCTAACTACCGCCCTATCTCCCTCCTCTCAGCCCTAGCAAAACTACAAGAGCACCTTGTGTTCACCCAACTTACCTCCTTCCTCACTGACTCCAAATTCTTCACGCCATTCCAGTCTGGCTTCAGGAAGGGACACTCCACCACCTTCTCCCTGATAAGGCTTACAGACACTATCCTGACAGGCATGGACAGTAGACTGATCACCTCAGCTGTTTTTGTCGACCTTGCAAAAGTCTTCGACACCGTCTCCCACCCCATATTGCTCTTGAGTCTCCCTGAATCAGGCCTCTCTGTTGCAACCACGAATCAGGCCTCTCTGTTGCAACCACAAACTGGTTCAGATCATACCTCTCTGATAGAACTCAGTCCGTTAGAGTCTCAAATGCGATCTCCACCCCCCCCTTCCCTTAACTACCGGTGTCCCACAGAGGTCGGTTCTTGGTCCCATTCTGTTTTCTATATTCCTAAATGACCTGCCACTCATCTGCTCTACTTCCTCAATCCACATGTATGCAGATGATACTGTACTCTACTACTCGGGCTCCGCCCCTGATGTGGTACAATTAAACCTCCAAGCTGACTTCAGCAAGGTACAGCAATGGTTTAGCTTGCACCAGCTCTCCCTAAATGCAAAAAAAACTGTCACTATGACCTTCGGCATACGACAGTGCCTGGCCAGACTCCCCTCCCTTCCCTACTTCACCACCCTGGATGGCCAAAAACTTGAAGCTGTCTCCTTGTTCTGTTTCTTGGGGGTCTGGTTTGACAGTCATCTCTCCTTCTCTGACCATATCGATGCTATCTCAAAAAAACTACGCCCCATGCTCAGTGCACTATATAGGAACTGCAGCAGCCTCCCTCCCCGAGTCCAAAGTGAACTGATCCTGAAGATAATACTGCCCTCCATCGACTACTGCGACACTGTATACAGTGCAGCCCCTAAGTCCACCCTATCTAAACTGGACACACTTTATAATGCCTTCTGCCGCTTTGCTCTCGATGCCTCTCCCCTCACCCACCACTGCGACCTCTACTGAGCCTTGGCACTACCGTCCCTCGAAAACCGCCGCATCTCTCACTGTGCTAAATTTGTCTCCAACCTATGGCTCGGGTCCATCCCCTCCTACCTTGCCACCGTGCTCACAGATGCACCCCCCTACCATCTTAGATCCAGTGACTCCCGCCAACTTTCAGTCCCTAGGCAGAAGACCTCTGCCGGACAAGCTGCCTTCTCACACCGGCTACCCAAGCTCTGGAACGCCTTCCCACCACAAATTCGGCACTCCTTCTCTTCCTACTCTCTGTCTACCACCCTAGATAACTTCCTTACCACAAATTGCTCCTGTCCCTAAACCTGCCATGCCCCACTATCCCCTCCCCAATGCCTGACCAGTGTCCTTAGCCTTGCTACAGAAGCTGGCATATAACCCCCCAACCTTGCACTTATGTCCTGGGCCTATTTTGCCCTATGTACTGTGTATAACTGTATAACTGTGATATACGTCCTCTGTTGTTTACAGCTGTTACTACTGTGCTAATTTACCTTGTCTGCTGCTTCTTGTCACAAAAATTATTTGATACTATAATATCCTAAGCATTCAATGTGCGCTGCTTGTATATTCATGCAATCATGTATCCTTATGCTGCTTTTATTTGCTTCTGTTAACTTGATAACCTCGTGTTATTATATCCATGTACCCCAAGGTCGCACCAGAAGCGAGCAACTTGTTGCTCAGTGTGCCTCTCCTGGTGAAACAATTGCAATAAATAATTATAAATAAAGGAGCACTCTGCGTACATCTAAGGTATGAAGTACACACACAGTAATCAACTCAGGCTTCAGAAGGTAGATTGAGAGATGCATTATCTGGTTAAGGTAAAACTGTAAGACCACCTTGGGCAAAACCTTCATGTGGGGGCAAAGGACTTTGTTATCCTTGTGGAAAACCAAATATGGAGACTCCACCCAGAGGATAAAAATTACCTGCCATAGTAATCTTATTTCTTCCAATGGAATCTTTACTGTATTCCAGCATATGCAGTTAGCCTTCACCATTCAACTGCCCCGGGGAGAAAAAGAGTTAAAGAACCTATGCAAATAGTAGAATGCTGATAGGCTTGAACTCGGTTTTTATTTTATTTTTATTTATTTATTTATTTGTAAGTCAGTTTACAACCTTTGAGCCAGGGGCTCGTTTCCAAAGGTACCTCGTCACATTGAGGACAGACATAACAAATTTAGGTTACAGAGTATAGGTAGCTGAAATTGGTGTTACCAAAGGTACCTCGTCACATTGAGGACAAACAAAACAAATTCAGGTTACAGAGTACAAGTAGCTGAAATTGGCGTTACACAAGTTGATTTCATACATTGTACAATCTAGTGGCAATTACAGTAATACAGCAGGCACAGGCCTGTTATAGCATAGGTATGGTGCACAGGTGGAGAGATGGGGGGGTGAAGTGGAGAGCCGCCCGGCGGGCATTGTCATGTGTGGAGAGGTCAAGGCCACATTTAGAGACAGGAGCAGCTACGAGTGTTAAAGAGTTGGCTCCGAAGGGCGGTTTTAAAGTTGGAGATTGTGGGGGCACTGGAGATGGGAGCAGGGAGAGAGTTAAACCAGGATGGGGCTCTGAAGCAGAAGGACCTCTGACCATGGGTGGTCCTTGATCTGGGGACCAGTTGAGTGGTCTTGTTGGAGGTTCGTGTTGCGATAGTAGGTGGGGTATGGTGGATGGAGGCTGTCACCCCAGGATTTCAAACTACTGTCCCTGGTGCATTCTAGCTAACCATCAGATTCTTACAAACCATGTATAAAAAGATGCTATCTATGCTATCCTAAAGAACTAATTCTCTCTAAGAACTACAATCCTCCCTTTGAACAGGACATCTGAAAAGACTCAAGTCACAGATGCCCAAGAAGAACCAACTTAAACAAGTTTCAACAACAAAATATGAATAGCTGGAGTGCAGTGCCCACCAGGTTCTCGTAGGGTGGGAGCTCAGAATACAGTAACTATTCCCTTGGAAGAAACAAGATTACTATGGTAAGTATTTTTTTCTTCAAGTCCCAGGAAATCTTTACTATAGTCTGACACATGCAGACTACCAAGCAGTACCTTCGGAAGGGCGCACAGAACCTATTTAGGAAACACTCTCTGCAGTACTGCTGTGCCAAACCTGGCATCACTTCTATCCTGGTTGTCCAGGCAATAGTGTCAGTAAAGGTGTGAATGGTTTTCCAGGTGGCTGTTCTGCAAATTTCTAACAAAGGAATGTCTCTGGCAGCTGCTATAGAAGCAGCTGTACCCCTGGTTAAATGAGCCCTGAGGCCCACTGGGGGTTCCTTACCCAGCTTGCTGTAACAAAACTGAATACAAGCAACAATCCAGCGTGCAATGGCTCTTTCTGAAGCTAGTTTGCCTTTCCCCACTTCTCTATAGGTCATGAAGAGCTAAGTATTATCCTGTCTATGGCCTTTTGTATGATCCAAGTAATAGTTGATAGCCCTCTTAACATCTAAGCTACGCAGCCTGCATGCCCCTGAACTGGAATGATCAGTGAAAAAGACAGGCAAGGTAGTACGCTGGATGAGGTGAAAGTCAGATATCACTGGGGAGAACCTTCTATTGGTTCTAAGGACTACCTTGTCCCTATGGACTGAAATGTAGTTAGGCTCTGTGGACAAAGCCTGGAGTTCACTGATCCTTCTGACTGAAGAAACTGCCACTAAAAAGACTGTTTTCCAAGTCACATTCTTGAGATCTGCTGAGGACATGGGCTCAAATAGGGGTTACATTAGCTGTGCAATGCATATATTCAGGTCCCAAGAGGGGACTAGCTCCCTGTGTGGGGGATGCAAGTGAAACAATCCTTTGAATAACTTCCTGAAAATTGGATTGGAAGCCAAAGAGGTGCCCTTACCCGCTAAGAAGTAGGCAGAGACAGCTGCAAGTATACCTTGAGGGTAGATGGCTTAAGGCCTAGGGAATGAAGATGAGCTAAGTAGTCCAACAGGACTGTGAGTCCAGCCTGATAAGGATCTATGACCTTCTGCTGGCAACAAATGGAGAACCTCTTCCATTACAGGTGTACGTTTTCCTGGTAGAGGGCTTCAGAGGGACCCTTAGGACCTCAAAGACCCCTTCAGAAACGTGCAGATTAGCATACTCTAGATCCTCAAGAGCCAGGCCATGAGCTTTAGGGACATAACATTGGGGTTGAGGATCCTCCCCTGGGAGGATGTCAGCAGGTTGTGCCTCCTGGGGAGGCAAATTGGTCTTGAGATTGACAGGGACAAGAGTAGGGAGTACCAAGGCTGCCTGGCCCAAACTGGAGCTATGAGGATCATTGTTGCTGGCTGGGATCTGAGTTTGTTCAGCACCCTGAGTAACACAGGGAAGTAAAAATTACTCACGTTAGTAATTATGTTTCTTCTATTGGAGTCTTGCTGTATTCTGACAAGTGCAGTTAGTTAGCCCCAGCCTTTAAACTGCCCCGGAGAACAAAGGGTTAACATTTCTATGCAGAGCATAGAATGCTGAGCTCGAGCTCAGTTGATGTTTCTGTCTGTTTCCCTTTGAACGCTAACCATCAGATTCTTATGAGCAACACTCTAATAGCATTCTATGTGGAAATTGTAAAACAAAATTTTTAATAGCCAATTGGCAACAAAAAGTTTTAGACTACCAAAAGAAGACTCAAGTCAGGAAACCCAAAACTCAAAACCCAAACCAAACAGGAATATAACAAAATAAACACCCATACAAGAAGAGGGTGTAAAAAAAGCACCCCTGAGGTGCAACACTGCACTTGCTCACCCACTTCCCAAAAACAGGTTCTGAGAGGGGAGGCAGGGAGGGAGGTCAGAATACAGCAAGACTCCAATAGAAGAAACATAATTACAAAGGTGAGTAATTTTTTTCTTCAAATAACTTGAAGTCTTGCTGTATTCTGACAAGTCTGACTACTGAAGCATACCTCAATGGAGGAGGGCAGAACCTACTTTGGGAATAGGCTCTGAGTACTGCTGTGCCAAACAGAGCATCACTCCTAGCCTGGATATCAGAGAGTAATGCTTGGTAAAGGTATGGACTGTTTTCAGGTGGCTGCTTGACAAATTTCTGAGAGAGGATATCCCTGGCAGCAGCCAGGAAGCAGCTGTACCTCTTCTGGAATGAGCCCTCAGGCCTGAGGGTGGAGTTTCTCAGACATAGCCAACCTAACCAAACTTACCCTTTTTCGGCAACCGCCAGGCAAGACTCCTTATCGGTTCCTAACCGTGTCACAGGTGTTGGAAAAAAAATTTCAAAACATCGCGTTTTTTAAGAACTGATAAGAACCGGTAACACACACCAAAAATTTATACAAGAGAATTAAACAAATGATCGGTTCGGCCGAACCGATCCACACTTTTTACAAGTTCCACACAGAAACACAGTACAAAACTATCTAGTACTCATGTTACCACAGACAGAGACTGAACCGAGTTATGCGGGAAACTTTTTTTCGGTTAGAAACCGACGAAAAAACGACACTTAAACTGACTTTCGAACCGAGCTGCAGGAGAAATCTCCGGAGCGACTGTTCAGTGAGGCAGAGTAAAGAATCTGATGGTTAACGTTCAAAGGGAAACAGATAGAGACATCAACCGAGCTCGAGCTCAGAATTCTCCTCCCCACTGACCCCCGGTGGCCCGCGCTCGTTCCTGAACATGGGTTGCTGGCGTGGCATCCAGAGTCTCAACCCTCAGCACCACTGGGCTGACCTACAACCCATCACTTTTTGCCCTTAGAGGGTCTCCGGAAGACTGTCCTCTGAATGCACCACCGCTTCCCCCTTTTTTCTGGCCCTGACCATTGGACTTGGGCTTCTCTGTACGGTAGTGCTGAAACTGCTGCCTCTGCTGCTGGGGCATCTGTTAGCCTGAGTTATGAAAGGAGCTCTTTTTCAGCTTGAGGGGTTGCTACATCTGCTGGGACAAAGCCACCAAATCAACAGTGACACTGAACTTCTCAGTATGAGTGAGATGGTCCCCCATCCCAGGGTAAAAGAAGTTGGTGCCCAGAAAAGGCATATCCACCAACTTGTGCTGGGTCTTTGGTGTTAAAGTCAAGATGCGCAGCCAATCCCTCCTGTGCATGGACACCACAGTGGCCACTGAGTGTCCAGTAGATGATTTAGCATGGAACCAAGGTAGCCACCGCATAGACCTTACGGATGAGGAAGTCCTGCTTCTTAAACTCCTTGCCAGACGGCTTGCCCACAACCCTTGAACTGTCATCTTCCTGAAAGCCGAGTCTGAGACAAGCCCCTTTAGCTGAAGGGTGCTCTGAGAGCCTGCAGATTCCCCTCATGAGGACACCAAAGTTGCAAGCCATATAATGAGGTGTTGCTGAGCAAGAAGTGGGTCATTTCAATATCACAACTGCAGGGCCCAGAACAGCCTCAGCCACAGGGAATGCTACCCTTAGGTGATCATCCCTCTCAAAGATGTTCAGTAAGGGATAAGTCTCAAGCTGCTGAATTTCCTCCAAGGGAATGTCCAGGGTAGCAGATATGTGCTACAAAAGGGCAGCAAATGATATTGACTCATCAGTGGAGGACTGACCATCCAAAAGTTGATGTATGCTCCATCACAGGTGGAGGATGCCATGAAAGACTCCTCTTCCTTATCAGAATCTCAGTTGAAGAACAAGGGCTGAAGCCACTTCTTGGGAGTGTAGACTGCCTTCTTGTCTGGGGTGACCACCACAGACAGGAGCACTGGCAAACCAGGGCCTGACCAAGAGTTCTTTGTAGGGAACCCCTCCCAGGACTTTGAGGGTGAAGACTCCACAAAGATCAGTAAAGCAGGAGGCATCACAGGTAGTGAAACCTCTGGTTGGGGACCAGAAGGCACTGGCACCCAAGATGGGATTGAAGGGTTAGGCAGCATGGGCCTACCCTGCCCAGGGCCCATAAGGGCTCATTGCTGCCAGAGGAGCTCTTCATACTTCCTCCAAATGTGATGCCATCGATGGTCTTCTGAAGAAGATGACAGGCTTGATCAATGTTAATGATGGCCTTGACTGGAGCAGGACTGGGATCAAGATCAGGACCTTGAACTGGATCTTAATCTAGACAGTTGACCTCAGGGGTTGACAAGGGTCCATTAGCGCACCGCCATATAAATCACTTGCTGAAGCAGCTTAACCACCATGGAAGAAACCGCAGTAGGGACCTCTAGAGGAAATACTGGCATATGTTACACTATGGTCGGCTCGACCAGGGTTACCAATAAACCCCTTCCCTGTCCGGGGAGGGCCCATCTAGAACCAGGGTTTTGGAGAGGAACGAAGTCTCGACCCCCCCCCCAACCAACTCCTGATCAACCAGGTTGAGAAAAATCTCTACTGGCTCATGGATCAGAGGGTCAACCAGAGTCAAAACTGCTACTTTGGGGATAATGTAGAAGCACTGATGACCACTCAACTAGTGGAAATTCAACTGGTCAGAGAGGTTAAGAGACTGCAAAGAGCGGGAACTTTCCCTCTCTCATGATCGACAATGGTCTTTTTCATGCTTTTCTGAGTAAGGGGAATTCTCCTCAAAGGTTTGGACAGCCAGGTACATATACCCAGACTCCAAGCAGTCTGAAAATGGAGTGACCAAGGCCTATCCCATTTATTTATTTATGACTTTGGTAACCGGGTAACTGCACTGATCCCAGGGACCATTTTCAGGCACGACCCCGGCCACATACAATGGCACAGAAGTAGACTATAAGTACAGTACAATGAGCAGTAGCCAAGAAACAATAGAACAAAAAAAATACAATGTTATATAAGATACAAGGTTGTAAAATACAATAAATTCAGATTTACAAATACAATAAATTCATTGGGACAATGAAGATCCCACTGCCTCCTCCATGGCTTCAAGCTGAGCCACTGACCCTGTGGACCATAATGCCTGTTGATGTTCCTGCGGTCTACCTTGGAAAAAGTGCACCTTCTGTTCAGCTAGTGGCAAAGGATGCGTGGCAAGGTAACATGGGCATTCCCCAACATCACGGTAAGCCCTTATGAGTAGACTCATGTGTCATGTGGGTCCATGGCCCACATATTCTGCCAGCACCAAATGCACCATTTAAATTCTGGCTTTTTGCATTCCATCCTTGCACTATTGATGAAGTGGTAAGCGGAAGACGAATCACACATAATAGTTTGAAGAAGACTGAATAAAAATTTGAGAAAAATCATCAAATGTTTTGTGCTTGAACATGGAGAAAACTCACGTGCTCCAGGAGTTGAGAAGAAGACCTGTTCATTCCAGTGGAAAGAAAGATCTGAAGTCAGACCAGGTGGAGCCAGTGGACGACACTACCGGTGATGAAAGAGGCAAATGATTGAAGACACCCAGTGACTGAACAGCCTAGTTTTGGAGAAGACGAGCCTTCTGTTCCTCTAACAATGATGGGAGTAGAGCCAGACAGTAAGGGCATTGACGGCTGTTGTGGTATTTTCCTAGGCAGTAGATACACGTTGTGTGTGTGTCCATGGCTGACATCTTCTGGTTGCAGCGCACCCAGCACTTGAAGATAGATTTCTGCCACTCCATATTGCAGATTCAATGATGGTGCAAAACCAGAAGACACAAATACTAAAATCAGCCAAAAACTTTTGAATAACAAATAAAGTCTGTCAAAGAAATAGCACTTGAATTGGAAATCCTATTATGCATTCAGATCTGTGAATGAGAAGACCTGTCCCTTTCAGTGGGAAGCAAGATCTGACACTGACGGGTGAATCCGAAAGATATACCATGCAGGTGGTGGAAGGAGCTTAGCTTGAAGACGTCCAGTGACTCAGCTGTTTCCACCTAACTGCCAGAGTGTAGACAGTGAAATGTCTCTCGTCACTTTGTATTATCAGTCAGCTTTCAGGGTAGGAAAACTCCCCTCCTTGCTGCACATGCATAATACTGGACATTACTGACTATAAGACCCCACCTACATACTAATATTTTAGGATATGACCAAGTATAATATCTCTCTGTAGCTTCATGTTCTCTGTAATGGCACCATCTTACTGTACTGATATAACACCCTATACTCCTAATATTGTATAAATGCTTTTGTTGTCCATTCCCGACTATGTTTGCATATTGAAAACTTGAATAAAAAGTTTAACCATGAAAAACATGATCTGAGAAAGACAGAGGAATACGGTTAAAGAAAAAAGCAGACAGCAAGCTAAAAAAGATTGATGATGGATATGGAAAAGCATCTTGGGAGTTTATTGGATGTGTATGTGTGGATTTGAGAACATCTCCTTCTAAGCCGGCCAGCTAGCAGCACAACAGCTGTGCCACCGCTTGCCATACAGATGACCCAAGTTCACATCCCCAGCTTAGGACGTCTTGTACCGGGTCATAATGTCGTATGCTTAATAGCACACGGCATTATGCCGAAACCTGAACCTGTGCACTCTCTGTGTTGGACCCCTCCAGGAGTTAGAAGCCTTAGTGGGGGTCTAGGGGCACAGCCCCCGTAACGGGGGGTGTGGTGGGTGGAACCCCTCACAGAAATAAAGATAACACTGAATCACGCAACGCAATTATTCCCCACGACATTCTGCTGTGCGCGGTATTGACCCTGTGCCGGGACGTCTAGTGCTGACCAACAAAGCAGGGTTCTGTTATTTGTCCTGGGCACTTCCTTCCGCCACATGAGTGCCCCCTGGTGGCCTGGGGTGGGTGGAGTCATGCAGCAACAAACTAGTGTTCCCTTTTGAGTGGCCTTACATTGGCAGGAACCCATCTGCTTTGCGTGTAACGGCAGAGAAGTTCTAAAGGAAGTACTGGGCTCACTCGCCCTTCTAATGGCCCAGATAGGCTATCAGCTGGGTTGCTTCATAGGATCACACCATAGAAGTCAGCATAAGGGGAAGGACTTAGAAAGGTAAAACACCACTCAAGTGGCCGCAGGAAAATCAAGCTGCCCCACCCCTCCATGCCACAACAGAGCCCTAGCGGCTCCTTCCACCCCCTGTCAGCTCCTCCTCTCAGAACTCAACCACAGAACCTCAGCTTGGGGAACCAGAGGGTCCCACCCACTAGGGTATAAGCTGTAGGTTACAGTCTCAGGTTATGAAGATGGACATCGAGCAGAAGCTGGCAGCAGACAATAATCTTGGAAGACTGTACAGTAGGCAGAAGGGCTTGGGTAGGCTAAAGGAGGACCTGGTGGCAGATGAGAAGAAAACGGGGGGCAAAAAAAGAAAAATAACAACATCTGCTTCTCAGAGTCTGTCTGAAAGGTGTGGAGCTTGGCAATTTCCCTGAAGCAAAGCTGAAAGTAAGACATAAAAGTGCACAGAGCACAGCACTGCAGCAGGTGCCAGCTTGTTCACACATGGGAGCTGTGGAATGGTGAAAATGGTTTGGTTCTCCCTAACCCCCCGAAAAATACTATTTTTTTAAATTAAAAAACACTCCCTCCCATTCTCTCTGCAAACTCCTTCCATTCAACCAGCACAACCCCAGTGCCATCTTTTCTCTTCAATCAATTTCTTCCAACTCACTCTCTCTCTCTGTGTTCTCTCCCCCAAATAAGCGCAATGCAAAACTGTTTTTTTTATATTTAAAGTAACTCTTCCCTTCCACTCACTTGCTCTGCATGGTACCTCCCCTGACCCTCACAGTAGCCTGCACTGTGGCTGATGGTGGGGAGCAGCATTTATACACACAGTATGAAACACCTACAGAATGTCCACTTCCCACCATCACAAAACACAAAAATTCCCACCATGTTCACAGTATGCACCACTCTCCAGTCTGTCAACACAAAGCCCCTCAGCGAAGAACAGTTCATACCTGTTTTTTTTGTTGTTGTTATTGTTTACAAATTATTTACCCAGAAAAGCACAGCTGAAACACAACAGTTGCATATTTATATAACAGCTCTTTTCCAGTGGGGTTCTTCTACTCATTTCTGCAGTTCTCAGACTTGAACACTGAGAGGTTAACTGACTTGCACAAGGTCAAACAGTGAGTATTCGGGTCTAGGAGCTTTCAAACCTGCAATTTCATGGTTCCCAAGTTGGTGCTCTAACCACTAGAACACACTGCCCGTCTAACACAGCTGTAGTGGGACTTTAAAACTGAGACTGAGAAACAGGTAGCTGGACTGGCTAAAGGGAACCTAGACAGAGGGCTAAGAAGTCTGAATAATGATTAAGTTGAAGCAAATTATTGTTTAACTGAAGGGCTGGGGTGAGCTACTCTAATGTTACAGTGCATCCACCCTACCACTGAAAACACTACAGGATTTTACTTACGCAGTGTAGACAGGCCCAAAATATCAGTTTTCAACAGTTTTGAAAACGCTTTCTGTGACGATACCAGTGTAAATGCAAACTGTTATGGTAACGGTTTGGAACCTCTGTAACATTACAGAAGGATTTTTCTGGAATAGTGTGGACAGGGCCTAAGACATTTTATTTGGCAAGCTGAAACAATGACCTGTAACAATTTCACAAGAAGAAGCCAGAAGGTGAAGGAAGGAAACATATTCAATTCAGTGCTTCAGAGTAACTGGTAATTGGTATTTTTCTTTTAAATTTAGATTGTAGGCTTGTAGTGACACTATACTTTCTTTCTGTGTTGTCTTTACTTATAATTGTTTTTGGGCTGTTGAAAATTTAAAACATAGTGGTGGTGTAATTCTGTGCTGTCTTTAATTGCTGCAAATTTTATCTTGGCTTGTCTGCCTATCCTGTAGCTGGGTGAAGGGTGTTAATTGTCTGGCCTCTGACCTCAGCTACGTGATAACTGGAGGTGGGGCTTAGTCACAGTTAAAGCAGCAAACAGAGGTTCATCTTCTCAGAAGAAGCCAGAAGGTGAAGGAAGGAAACATATTCAATTCAGTGCTTCAGAGTAACTGGTAATTGGTATTTTTCTTTTAAACTTAGATTGTAGGCTTGTAGTGACACTATACTTTCTTTCTGTGTTGACTTTACTTATAATTGTTTTTGGGCTGTTGAAAATTTAAAACATAGTGGTGGTGTAATTCTGTGCTGTCTTTAATTGCTGCAAATTTTATCTTGGCTTGTCTGACTGTCCTGTAGCTGGGTGAAGGGTGTTAATTGTCTGGCCTCTGACCTCAGCTACGTGATAACTGGAGGTGGGGCTTAGTCACAGTTAAAGCAGCAAACAGAGGTTCATCTTCTCAGAAGAAGCCAGAAGGTGAAGGAAGGAAACATATTCAATTCAGTGCTTCAGAGTAACTGGTAATTGGTATTTTTCTTTTAAACTTAGATTGTAGGCTTGTAGTGACACTATACTTTCTTTCTGTGTTGTCTTTACTTATAATTGTTTTTGGGCTGTTGAAAATTTAAAACATAGTGGTGGTGTAATTCTGTGCTGTCTTTAATTGCTGCAAATCTTGGCTTGTCTGACTGTCCTGTAGCTGGGTGAAGGGTGTTAATTGTCTGGCCTCTGACCTCAGCTACTTGATAACTGGAGGTGGGGCTTAGTCACAGTTAAAGCAGCAAACAGAGGTTCATCTTCTCAGAAGAAGCCAGAAGGTGAAGGAAGGAAACATATTCAATTCAGTGCTTCAGAGTAACTGGTAATTGGTATTTTTCTTTTAAATTTAGATTGTAGGCTTGTAGTGACACTATACTTTCTTTCTGTGTTGTCTTTACTTATAATTGTTTTTGGGCTGTTGAAAATTTAAAACATAGTGGTGGTGTAATTCTGTGCTGTCTTTAATTGCTGCAAATTTTATCTTGGCTTGTCTGACTGTCCTGTAGCTGGGTGAAGGGTGTTAATTGTCTGGCCTCTGACCTCAGCTACGTGATAACTGGAGGTGGGGCTTAGTCACAGTTAAAGCAGCAAACAGAGGTTCATCTTCTCAGAAGAAGCCAGAAGGTGAAGGAAGGAAACATATTCAATTCAGTGCTTCAGAGTAACTGGTAATTGGTATTTTTCTTTTAAACTTAGAGTGTAGGTTTGTAGTGACACTATACTTTCTTTCTGTGTTGTCTTTACTTATAATTGTTTTTGGGCTGTTGAAAATTTAAAACATAGTGGTGGTGTAATTCTGTGCTGTCTTTAATTGCTGCAAATTTTATCTTGGCTTGTCTGACTGTCCTGTAGCTGGGTGAAGGGTGTTAATTGTCTGGCCTCTGACCTCAGCTACGTGATAACTGGAGGTGGGGCTTAGTCACAGTTAAAGCAGCAAACAGAGGTTCATCTTCTCAGAAGAAGCCAGAAGGTGAAGGAAGGAAACATATTCAATTCAGTGCTTCAGAGTAACTGGTAATTGGTATTTTTCTTTTAAACTTAGATTGTAGGCTTGTAGTGACACTATACTTTCTTTCTGTGTTGTCTTTACTTATAATTGTTTTGGGCTGTTGAAAATGTAAAACATAGTGGTGGTGTAATTCTGTGCTGTCTTTAATTGCTGCAAATTTTATCTTGGCTTGTCTGACTGTCCTGTAGCTGGGTGAAGGGTGTTAATTGTCTGGCCTCTGACCTCAGCTACGTGATAACTGGAGGTGGGGCTTAGTCACAGTTAAAGCAGCAAACAGAGGTTCATCTTCTCAGAAGAAGCCAGAAGGTGAAAGAAGGAAACATATTCAATTCAGTGCTTCAGAGTAACTGGTAATTGGTATTTTTCTTTTAAACTTAGATTGTAGGCTTGTAGTGACACTATACTTTCTTTCTGTGTTGTCTTTACTTATAATTGTTTTTGGGCTGTTGAAAATTTAAAACATAGTGGTGGTGTAATTCTGTGCTGTCTTTAATTGCTGCAAATTTTATCTTGGCTTGTCTGACTGTCCTGTAGCTGGGTGAAGGTGTTAATTGTCTGGCCTCTGACCTCAGCTACGTGATAACTGGAGGTGGGGCTTAGTCACAGTTAAAGCAGCAAACAGAGGTTCATCTTCTCAGAAGAAGCCAGAAGGTGAAGGAAGAAACATATTCAATTCAGTGCTTCAGAGTAACTGGTAATTGGTATTTTCTTTTAAACTTAGATTGTAGGCTTGTAGTGACACTATACTTTCTTTCTGTGTTGTCTTTACTTATAATTGTTTTTGGGCTGTTGAAAATTTAAAACATAGTGGTGGTGTAATTCTGTGCTGTCTTTAATTGCTGCAAATTTTATCTTGGCTTGTCTGACTGTCCTGTAGCTGGGTGAAGGGTGTTAATTGTCTGGCCTCTGACCTCAGCTACGTGATAACTGGAGGTGGGGCTTAGTCACAGTTAAAGCCACCCCTTCCCCCAACTCTTAATGATATGCCCTGATAAATCTGATTGACAGGAGCTAAACAAAGGGTATAGTAAGAGGTGTGAAGTAGGAGGGGCATAAGGGGGAAGAAGACCACCCTCAGCACAAGTGTTTTGACTCATTTATTTATTTATTGGTTTCTTTTTCCTTAAAAAAAATATATATATATCTGAGGATCAGTTACAGGATTTTTAGTACTGTAAATAAATAAAAAGAAAACTAAGAGAGCTTCAGTAGCAGAGAAGTAGTGGAATTGCAGTATAATGTGGGGAGTGGTGCAATGCAGTGGCTGTGGGGCAGCCATATTCAAGCAGACCTTCTGGACACTGAGGTGCTGCCCTATCTGCTTGCATCTCTCGGGACTGCGGGATGAGGTAGCCAGACTCAGAGCGGAGTAAACTGGGTCAGGAGTACCATCACCCTATCCAGGGACCACCAGTCCAATGCAGCTGCCTCAAAGGATGCCGAGAGCGAGGAGCACTTGGATGACAGTGGGCTCAGGAGGGTTAGAGCAGTCAGGCAGAGGCACATCCCAGATCCTATTCCTCTCAAGAACTCATATGCCACACTGGCAAATGAGGACAACCAAATAGAGGTACCCAGGGAAGTGGAAGGAAAGGATGTGGAGGTTAGGCAGGAGGTGACCTCAGTGGGAAAGCAGTGGACCCCAGAGGAGGAGGAGGAGTGAATCCTGGTGGGGATTCCATCGTAAGAGGGATCCAGCTAGGAACACAGGAGGGGAGGACAGGAGGTGAGGTGCCTACCAGGTGCCACGGCATGGAGGGATGGAAGGAAGATACTGGGGATCACTGGGAAGGCAAGGCGGAGGGTGAGCTGGATGTCATTATCCACCTAGGTACTAATGACTTGGCAAATGGGGAGCCAAAGGAAGTTCAGGAAGAGTTTAGGAAACTGGGGAGGGTCTCAAGCAAGTAGCTACTTCTGTCACTTTCTCAAGTACTACCTGTGAGAGGCAAGGGAGAGCATGGAGTGCATGCCAGGAACTTTAACTCATGGTTAAAGAACTGGTGCTGTGAGAGAAGGGTTTGGATTCATTGGTGACTGGGGACCCACCTGGAGGGATGGAGGTTTGTTCAAGCCTGGCGGCCTGCATCCATCCTGGAGAGAATCAAGCACTCAATGATAAGTTTAAATGCTACATTGACCAAGCATTTAAACTAGCAAGGGGTGGCAGGCCAGCAAGGGCCGGTACCTACTTGCTCACCCCCACAGCTAGTAGTGGAACCAGTGAACCAGAGGAGTGGCTATCTCTGCAAAGCAGTGTGCAAAAGATGGAGATTAGTGTCCAAAAGGTGGATAAGCAGAAAAGGGGCAAAATTCAGCAGAAGGGCAGACAGAAAGGAGAACCAGGGATAAATGACAACCAAGGAAGGGGCTGGAATAGAACAGTGAAGCAGTCTAGGGAGGTCAAATCATGGAAAGCCATGTGTGCAAATGCCAGGAGCCTTAGCAACAAGATGGAAGATCTGGAGGCTGTCATGGTACAGTCAGACCTGGACATTGTGGCCATCACTGAAACCTGGTGTAATGATAACCATGACTGGGAGATGACCATACCTGGCTACAACATATTCAGAAGAGACAGAGCAGGCAGGAAGGGAGGAGGTGGCACTGTATGTGAAAAATGACATAAGGGCCCACAGATCCAGGAGGAACAAAATGGGAGAGATACTGTGGGTTAAGCTGGAAAGGAAAATGGGGCCAAGCCATCCGCACAGGTGTGGTCTATAGACCACCAGCCCAGGAGGAAGAAACAGATGGGGAGCTGATGCTAGCCATCAAAGGATGGCAGACAAAGTGAGTAGTACTGGTTGGAGACTTCAATATACCAGACGTGGACTGGAGCATCCCAGCAGCAGCATCAACTAGGAGCAGATTTATCCTGGACTCCCTTCAGGGTGCCTTCCTCAAGCAACTGGTCATGGAACCAACTTGGCAGAAGGCAATACTGGACCTTGTGCTCACAAACAGGGACAGTGTGATGGGGGTAACAGTGGGGGAGCACCTGGGTAACAGTGACCACCAGTCATTGTGGTTTGAAATCACAGAAAGAGCAGAACCAAACCACACAAAAACACGTATCCTGGATTTTAGGGGGGCAGACTTTGGGAAAATGGGGAGATACTTGAAAGAGGCATTAAGGGAAAGGGACAGGAATCAGGGGTTGAGGAACAGTGGGCAGTATTTAAAATGGGGATTATAAGAACAACAGAATTATGCATTAAGCAGGTTAGCAAGAGGAAAGGAAGAGGAGACCATTATGGTTTCCAAAGAGGTAGCAAAGAAAGTGAAAGCCAAAAGATTGCATTCAGGCAATACAAAAGACACAGGCAGAAGGGGATAGGGAGAAGTACCAGGAGAAACAAAGGGAGGCTGGGAAGTCAGTAAGGGAAGCCAAAGCTCAGACAGAAGAACACATTGCAAAATCAGTGGGTAAAGGGGACAAAACCTTTTACAGGTACATAAGTGAAAAAAGAAGGACAAAGGGAGGGATAGTGAGACTGAAAGGGGAGGATGGGAGCTGCGTGGAGGATGACAACAGTAAAGCTGACATATTGAACAGGTATTTCTGCTCAGTCTTTACTAAGGAAGAGGGGGGTAATGGGTCTGAAGGGAGTACAAGGGGTGAGAATGGTGCAGAAATGGACACAAGTCCCTTTACACGAGAAAGGGTCCTGAAGGAACTGGAAGTAATAGAGCTGATAAAGCAATAGGGCCAGATGGGGTGCACCCAGGGTCCTTAAAGAACTAAGAGAGGTGGTGGCTGAACCTCTGGCTATCCTGTTCAGCCAATCACTGGAAACAGGAGGTACCCAAAGACTGGAGGACAGCAGATGTAGTCCCCTTATACAAAAGTGGGAACAAAGAGGAAGCAGGGAACTACAGACCAGTCAGCCTCACCTCGGTAGTGGGAAAGATCATGGAAGCATTACTGAAGGAGAGATTGGTGGAACATCTGGTTGTCAATGGACTACAGGACCCAAGGCAACATGGTTTCACCAGGGAGGTCATGTCAGACCAACCTCATTGAATTTTTGACTGGGTGACTAGGGAGGTGGATCAGGGAGGGCAGTGGACATGGCCTATCTGGACTTCAGCAAGGCCTTTGACACTGTGCCACATAGAAGACTATTACACAAACTGGGGAATATGGGTGTGGGCAGGACAGTAGTGTGGTGGGTAGGTAACTGGCTGGGTGGCAGGACACAGAGGGTGGTGGCAAATGGCTGTCACTCCACAGAGGAAGAGTGACCAGTGGGGTACCACAGGGATCAGTGCTGGGACTGGTCCTATTCAACATCTTCATCAGTGACATTGCACAGGATCTAGAAGGCAGAATTTCACTGTTCACTGATGACACAAAGCTCTGTAACAGAGTAGACACACAGAGGATGTAGACAGAATGAGAAGGACCTGCAGAAACTTGAAGAATGGTCAAGGGTTTGGCAGTTGAAATTCAATGCAAAGAGTGCAAGATAATGCATATGGGGCACAAAACCCTGGCACAATATATCAGTTGGGGGTGAGGATATAGCATGCACCAAGCAGGAAAGAGATCTTGGGGTTGTCATCTCTGATGACCTCAAGGTAGAAACAGTGTGACAAGGCATCAGGTAAAACAAATAGGATGCTGGGATGTATAGGCAGGGCATCACCAGCAGGAAAAGGGAGGTCATAATTCAGCTATACAAGACACTAGTGAGGCCTCACCTGGAGTACAGTGTACAGTTCTGGAGACCATACTACGTAAGGACATAGACAGGGTGGAGAAGGTTCAGAGGAGGGCAACAAAGATGGTGCATGGGTTGCATCACAAGTCCTATGAAGACAGGTTGAAGGAACTGAACATGTACTCCCTGGAGGAGAGGGAGGAGAGGGATATGATAGAGACATACAAGTATCTTACAGGGAGGAACAGGGTGCAGGAAAACACTATTTTAAGCGAAAAGATGTTTCAGGACTAGAGGGCATGGGATGAAGTTGGAGGGAGGGGCGATTCAGAGGAAACATGAGAAGAATTTCTTCACAGAGCGAGTGGTGGACAAGTGGAACCCCTGCCAGAGGAAGTGGTGGGGGCTGAAACAATCACGGATTAAGAATGCATGGGATAGACATAAAGGAATTCTAGAGGTCAGGGGTAAGGGGAAATAGACTTCTAGGAAAACAAACTGAACTTACAAGCTCCAATGGGCAGACTAGGTGGGCCATAGGCCCTTATCTGCCGACACTGTCTATGTATCTATGTAAATAAATCTATGACATTCCTGTTTTCAATAAAATCTGTAAGTTAGTGAGTATATGTTCTAGCTGGACTTTTATACAAGCAGAGGAACCTGAGAAGACTACCCAAACCAAATTTCTGGCAATTCCAGTCTGACTCCTGGCTAATGGCAGAATACTGAATGATAGCCAAGCTGCGAGGACACACTCGGTGGCAGCATCTAGAACTGGGTGCAGACTTCTGCTGTCTGCAGTACATGTGCAAGTAACCTGTATTTTGCAGCAATTTTCTAGGCTCAAAGTTGTGGTTTGTCTGTATGGGGAGGGGGAGGGAGGGGAGCAGGGATTAGTTTAATTAAAACAGGGAGAGTCTGTGTTTGAGTGATGGCGCACGTGACTTGCAAACAGCAAACAGGTTACTTGCTGTTCCTACTTATTTCTGGGTGGACCAAGCAATCCCAGAGCATGAGTAACACAGAACAGGAGGGCACCATCTGCAGGGAAGGCTGGAGGTAAGCAGGGGACTTTGACCAACAGGGACCAGGTAGGTGAGGGGATCAAGGAACCTAAGATGCTAACAGGGGTAGTAAAGTACTGGAGACAGGGGGTGTGGAGTGTAAGCACAGGTGAGAGAGTAGGCCTGGAGGAACATGACTGAACCTAGGATTTAACTACTCCCTATCTGCGGTAGGCCTATAATGACTGGTTAAGGGTAGGATTTAAATACTTTAATCTAGTCCCTATCTGGGGTAGGCCCACTGGGGCAGGTTTAGGGAAGACCATGTGTGCAAAAGCTTGAAGTCTAGGGGAATAAGATTCCAGACCTAGAGGCCACCATGGCAGAGGCCAAACTGGATACTGTGGCCATTACCAAGTCATGGTGCACTGAAAATCATGACTGGGACATGGTCATGCCTGTTCAGGAAAGAAAGGGTGGGAAGAAAAGGAGGGGATGTGATGCTTTATGTGAGGGAAAGCATAAAAACAACGCAGACACATGGGATACGGTGGGGGGGGGGCAAAGGTACTGTGGGTCACCCTGGAGACAGACAGCAGGGCCACTATTCGCACTGGCATGATCTATATACCTCCAGCACAGGGGAGAAGTCAGATAAGGTACTGGTGGAAGCCACTAGCAAAATGGCTGAAAGGCGGACATGCTTCTGGTGGGGGACTTCAATCTGCCAAATGTAGATTGGAGCCTCACAGCTGCGGCTTCAGCTAGAAGCAAGGACATCCTGGAATCCCTGCAGAAAGCATTCCTCAGGTAACAAGTCGGTGAACCCTCTCGTGATGGGACAATACTGGACCAGGTACTCACTAACAGGGACAGTGTTGCAAATGTCAAGGTGGGTGGCCACCTGAGGACCAGTGATCACCATACAGTGTTGTTCAATATAAGGATGACTGCAGAATAGAACCACTAAGGGCGTGAGTACTGGACTTCAGGACGGCAGATTTTATAAAGATGGGTAAATGCCTCAGGGATAACCGGGGGGGGGTGGAGAAACAGTGGGTGATGCTAAAAGGGGGCATAGTTAAGGCGACAAACCTTTGCATCAAGCAAGTGAGCACGAGAAGAACAAGACCACTATGATTTTCAAAAGAGAGGGTGGAAAAGGTAAAGGCCAAACTGGTTGCATACAGAAGATATAAGAAAACACAGAGGGAGGAGGATAGGCAGGCACATCAGGGAAAACAGAGGGAAGTAGTAAGGGGAGTAAAGATGCAAACTGAAGAGAGAAAACCCAGATGGCTACAAAAAGAGACAAGACATTTTTTAGGCATGTAAAAGAGAAGCGGAAGACCATGGGAGGGATTGTAAGGTTAAAAAGGGAAGTGAGGGACTGTGCAGAGAGGGACCATGAAAACGCAGACGTCCTGAACAAATACTTCTGCTCAGTGTTCACAGAGAAAGGATAAGGAGAGGGACCACAAATAAATAACAGGAGCCATAGGAGGGTGGAAAGTAGTCCTTTTTCAGAGGAGAGGGTCCTGAAGGGACTCGCTAATCCGAAAGTGGACAAGGCAATAGGTCCAAAAGGGAAGCATACAAGGGTACTGAGGGAGCTCAGGGAGGTACTGCCTGCACCTCTGACAATCCTATTTCAAAGCTCGCTGGAAACAGGAGTGGTTCTGGAGAACTGGAGGAGGGCAGATGTAGTCCCACTTAACTAAAATGGCAGCAGGGGGGCCTGGCAATCAAGCCAGTCAACCTGACATTGGTGATGTGAAAGTTAATGGAATTACTGCTGAAGGAAAGGACTGTGAAATATCTTGAATCCAAAAAGGTTACAAGAAGACCCAAGAGCAGCACAGACTCATGGGGGGCATGTCAATGGCCTAATTAGTTCCTCAGTAAGACTTTCAACACTGTTCCATATAGCAGACTAGTAAGCAGCTGGGTAAGTTAGGAGTGGGTCCAAATGTGGTAAACTGGGTACAAAATTGATTAGGGGATAGACCGGTGGTGGTAACTGGATTTCACTCTGAGTAAGGAAGGGTGACCAGCGGGATGCTTCAGGGATCACTGCTGGGACTGGTCCTCTTTAATGTCTTCATAAGTGACACTGCAGAGGAGATGGATATGAGGGTCTTCCTCTTCATGGATTATACCAAAATCTGCAACAGGGTGGACATTCCAGTGGGGGGGGGGGGGTGCAGAGGATGAATTGAGACCTAAGAAAACTCGAGGAGTGGTCAAGGGTATGGCAGCTGGGTTTCAATGAAAAAAAGGTCAAACTAACGAACTTAGGGCACAGAAAACCAAGGGCAGAGTACAAAATGGGTGGAGTGGTACTGACAACCACCAAGCAGGAAAGAGACCTGGGGTAATCACACTGTATGATCTAAAGTTGGCCAGGCAGTTGGGAGAGCTAGTAGGATGCTGGGGTGCATAGGGAGGGGTATCACCAGCAGAAAGAAAGAGGTGGAGATGCCCCTGTATAGATCGTTGGTAAGACCCCACCTTTGGAAGGACATAGACAGAGTGGAGGTCGGCCAGAGGAGGCAACTAAAATGCTGCAGGATCTGCACCAAAACCCTTACGATGAGAGACTAAAAGATCTCAATATGTACACCCTGGAAGAAAGGAGGGAGAGGGGGGATATGACAGAGACCTTTAAACACCACACGGGGGTAAATCAGGTACAGGAGGGAAGTATTTTTCAGAAAAAAAGGAGCTCAAGAACATGGGGATATGCTATGAAGCTTGAGGGGGTAGATTCTGTAGAGATGTGAGAAAGTACTTTTTCACAGAAAGGGTGGTGGATGCCTGGAACAGCCATCTACCGGAGGTGGTGGATGTGAGGACAGCGATGGAGTTCAAGAATGCATGGGACAGATAAGGGTATCTTAGTGGAAAGGGGAAGGGGGAGCCTGAGACCGATTAGGGTCTGCGGTGCTACTGTAGGTAGGAAAAAAATGGGCAGACTGGGTGGACCAAGTGGTCCTTATCTGTAGTCGGATTCTATGCTTCAAGAGAAAGGGTGAACTACTCCCTATATGGGTTTTGCTTACAGAGGCTGTTAGAGGCAGATCTCAACTATTCCTTATTTGGGACAGGACCAAGGGGCAGGTTAAGGGCAGGGGTGAACAACTCTTCAACTGGAGCAGGTCTGCAGAGGCAGGTTAGAAGCAGAATTTAAACTACTCCCCAGCACATAAGGACAACAAAATGATTAAGCAAGAGGCAGGAAGGGTTTCAGAGAATGTGGGGCTGTAGTTTTCCTAGGCATACTCCAGAAAAGTGGGGGCTGCAGTGTGTGCAGAATTGGGGGATATGAGGGCCAATGTGCAGATGCTTATGTCAGAACTTAACAGGTTGCTGAAGAGTCAGGGGATGAAACTGGGTAGGTCTCTAAGGAAGCACTGAGGTCTGGGGGTAGGGGTACTAAACTAGCCACAAGGGAACCGGAGGGCAGGGATAAGTGGGACAGAAATGGGACGGAGGGGCTCAGAGGTGGAGGGGGAATAATGAAGGGGCTGTGGCTGCCTGTGCCACAGAGTGAGTACTGGGCAAGGAAGGCTGTAGAACAGTTGGTAGGGGAGGTGGGTGGAAGCAGGGCAGCATAGGAAATAGACACACTGATGGAGTGCCTGCGCAAAATATATACCTGTTACTCAACTCCAGGGAGGAAGGTGAGGAAGGGGAAAAGGGCAGCATGGAGTATAGGGACCACCACATGGTTAGATCTAAAGTGAGCCAGGAAATGGGAGGAGGATAACTTAGCGCAAGACGGTTAGTATGGGAAGCAGGGAACAGCAGGGGCAGGTACTAAATAAGGGAGGAGATGACGGGAAAATGGTGGATCAGGAAGGATGATAGGTGGGGAGGAGGGAGGATATAAATACAAGGGTATCCAGAGGGGGTGCACAAAAACCAAGGGAAACTAGCAGAGTTCTGATGACAGGGGACTCCGTTGTGAAAGGCATTAGATGGCCACAGGGTAGAGGTGGACCAAACAGAAGGAGTGCTGTACCCATCCCAAGTAAGACAGATGAAAGGATCATGCCTGTGGTGCACAAGTTTATGCAGAGAGGTGGGGGGGAACCTGATGTGCTCCTCCACTACGGCACAAACGACCAGGCAGGGTGTGAGGTAGTGGAGCTACAGACAAAGTTTGGGGTGCTTGGGAGGAAAGTTGGGAAGGTGTCAAAGTCAGTGGCATTTTCAGAGGTGCTATCCAGTGGCGTAACCATGCATACTTATTGTACGCTACTGCGTACAAAAAAAATCTACCCTTTTTAAATTGCCTTTTTTTTTTTTTAATTTTTTAAAGCTGTCCGTCTGGGTCAGAACCCTGGTCCCTCGGTGGGTGGGAGATTGCCGACGAACTGGATCCCGATACACATGCCGGCACTGAGTTCATTATCGCGAGGCAGTAACAGTTGCAACTGTTGGTAGACGATTGGGAGCAATTGGGCAGTTTTGTCCACATGCTTCTTTCCTCCTCAAGTCTCCGCCAATCAGTTGCTGTAAATTTTTCCCGCTGCTACCTCTGATGACAGACTTCAGCTCCTCAGCCACTGCCGGCGGCTACTAGTGGTGTGTGTCTTGTCCATCTGTCAGCTCGGACTGGAGGAGGAGTACTCGCGATCGGCTGTGAGTCGCGATGGGAGATAGAAACACCACTCGGTGGAGAAGAGTGGGAGTGAAGGAAAGTAGGAGGGCTATCAGCCAGGCCTATCTCCCACGCAGCCAGGCCAGACAGTAGTCAGTCAACTCGGTCATTGTCCTCCCCTCATGTAAACTCTGTCCATCAGTGCGGCGATTGCACGACGAGAGCAAAATGATTAACTTGCTCCTGCTGCCGCCCGCATTCCACCGCTGTATTTTTTTGCAGCGACTCTGACCTCCAACAAAAACTCCTGGTCTGGCTTGCTTAGAGAACGTGCTGGCTGGAATACTACAACTTGCAGGTAGGAAATGAATTGGATTGTGAGGTCCCTGGTCAGTTACTACCGCCTGGGCAAATATGATAATGCAGCTGCTGCTGCTAGTGGACCTTGTGTGCCAAGTGTACTGTTGCAAGGGAAGACTTGTTATGGGCCCCCAGCATGCAAGGCTAGTTTAAGATATAATGGCATATTGGCCTCCCAAACTGATACATTTCTGTTGCCCACTCGGCCTCCTCCCATGCCCCCTGCCCGTTGAGTTCATCATTAATATTCTGAAAGCAAGGATGCCACTAACAATTCTGTTCTTTATACTGTATATTCTGTCTGGTCCTGCACTATAAGTCACATTATGTTTAAATAAGAACAATTGTGGAAATTAATTTAAAAAGCAACATTTTATAAGGCTTATAACTTAGGCCAACTCAGGTTAGGCCCCCCATGAACAAGGAGTCCCCTGTGACCAACGGGACTGAGCATACCTAAAACTAGCTCTAATTTCCACTCTAGAGGTCTGGCAGGATACTTTTGTTTTTTTAAAACCATGCTACTGGTTAAGCCATAAAAAGTAATTTGATATGATCAACATTATGTCTAGAACACTTGTGCTTTTCAGAGTGATTTTAGGTACTAGAACCATTTAGCTTTGCGTTGCCAGCCTCCCACAGAAAGAAAACACAGGAAACCACTTTTTTTCACTCCCTCTGCTTTTCTGCAGTGGTTCTTCCTCCAGCAGGTGACCTCACAACCCCAAGCTTGCCATCTCCACCTTTTACTCACCTTCTACTACCCCAGATGTAGCTCTCTGAGGTGGGGGTTGGTAAGGAGCAAGCACCATAGCTCCTGCCTGGACTGAGCTGTTTGGGGAGGTGGTTGGCAGTTGGTTTGCTGGGGCCTCATAATGCCTACATCCTACTTGGTGCACTGCAAGGTTTTTCCACCATTGTTTTCACTTTGCCTGTATGACAGACAAGGGCTGCATCCTCCTGCTCGTGATTAACTCAGCTGCACTGCTAACTGGGGTCACCCAGGTAGCAGTAATGCAGCACAGAATGTGTCCTCCATCCCCAGAGAAGGAAGCCATCCTTGGGACACTGAATGCTCAGTCTTTCTCCCCTTCCTGTCCACTGACATCCTGGGGTAATTCCCAAATCTGGGTTGCAAGTGCTACAAGGTGTAGTCCTACAGCTGCCCCAATGGGCCAGCCATGAAACCAACTTAAAGGGAACAGTCAGCACCAAGGGCCCTACACTCGAGTGTGGGGCTGGTCCCAATGTACACTGTGTGCAAAAACATTTTGGTTTATTTACTGTTTACTGTAGTACAGTAGATTATATTGAACTACTTTTGTTTAGTTCTAGGCACAAATCTCCTCTTAATACAAATTCCAGAACCCCCTGCAACTGACATCAGAGCAATACAGCAGTGGGAGATTCAATAGCATACAGTGCATGTAAGAGTCTATGTAAACTCTGATCTGATGCCTACTGCTCTGATGTCTGTTGTAGGGGATTCTTGGATTTATATTAACAGATGTCAGCCTAAAATTAGTCCGATACAATATACTATACTGAAGTAAACAGTACGTTTTTGCACACAAAAGTGCACATTAGGATCATCCCCCACTTGAGTGTAGAACCCTATGTGCTGACTGTTCCCTTTTAAAAGTACAAAACTGTCCTGAACAGCTGAATTAAATAGGGAATAGTGAATGGACAACCACACACAGCAAGCCTGTGTTGCCACCAAGGGTTCTGATTACATCATTGACTTTCAGAGTGAAGCTTCAGAGGTCTGCAGTAATCAGAACCCAGAGGTGACAACACAGGCTTGTTGTGTAGTTGCACAGCCACTATTTTATACAGCATTTTTTTTTAAATCAAGGCAGGAAACATTTCAGTCTTATCCTTGGCCCGTTAGTTGTTTTTGGGTTACACTAGGGCTGTGTGTGGATCTTTGACTTGGGGTTGTGCTGCACTGCAGTAGATTGCCAGCAGACAGTCTTCATTTATTTATTTAAAAATGTGTGTCTGGGTATGGTGTCCAATGGCTAGAGTAATCCGTGCAGAGAATTTGGGAGAGTGCTGCCCAGAAGCCTGTAGTAATTAAAAAAATAAATAAATAAGTGTGTGTGTGTGTGTGTGTGTGTTGCTTGGTTTAACGTACAGCATGGAATGTAGTATGTCTACATTTACCCCAGTTTGTGCACACTGTAATGTAGCTACCTGAGGGAGAATAGGCAGCTCCCTCTGATAGTTACATGAACAGTGTGCACAAACTGGGGTAAAATCAGCTGAGAGAGTGCAGTCTCAAGCAGGCTTTTTGTGGGTCAGTTAATGGCTGTAGTACACTTGCAGCTTAAAGGGATGGTGTGACCCAGTCAGGAGTTCAGTGTGGCTATGATGCAGTAATCTTCTTGGGCTTTTCTTTTGGCTTGTGACTATAATTGTTTTTGGGAGTGCCTCTGAGGAGTGACTAAAAAAAACAAATACTTTTGCTTGCTTGATCATGAACCACTGCATGCTGGGATGTACAATGTTGATTACCTGACAAAACGTGTGTAAAATTTGCAGATAGTCAGCTGGCTTTCAGAACACCTTGAACTTTTAATGACTATGTTCAGACCCCAAGGCCTTATAAAGTCCCTACTAGTGTAGCTTACAACTGATCCCAGCTGTACAGCTACTAGAATAGAGGTTCCATTTGGTGACAAGCACGATATGGGACTCCTCATTCCAGAAAGAAAATACTTGACTAAGACACATCAGGTGAAGAGAGCTACTGGCTCAGTTATCTTGGTGTCAGCTATGTTTTGTGACACTGACCAACCTGTTTAGAGTAGCTCTATCAACTTCTGTCCTGCACACTAATGATATCATACATTGTGATAATAAAAGTGCATAATTATAGTAGTCCAGTCACGATGCACAAATCCACTTTGTTGGACTTAGCTGGAAATGACAGATTGCAGTCATGGTATTAAAGTCATGCAACCACGGACATTCAGTCTGCATCCTTGGTGATTCAATAAGAGTCTCTGTTTCTAACCTTGGACAGTCCTATATTCCTAGTGGTGCCTCCACCACAGTGCAACTAAAGTAACTATTCGAGGGGTGGTACAGAGAAGGAGGGTTACGGGTGAAGAGGAGTACTTGTAAAGAGACAGAAAGAGGCAGTGGACTAGAGTGACTTAAGTTGCATAAAATGTGTGTTTAATTTTCTGAGGGTAGGTATTCAGTTCATTAGTTCAGTAGCTGTTTCGTTCATTGTATTTTGTGTGCAGTCTGGTTGAGGGGGCTATGATGCAACCTGTTGGGCTGGGTGGGGCTTGGAAACTGGATACAACTTGCTGGGTGGGCAGGGGAAGTCCATGAGGTGGGCTGGGGGAGGGCCAGGGAATCTGGGGAGTTGTGCTAGGGGCCAGCTTGCTGGACTGGGAGAAAGGGCAACATGTTGGGCTGCAGAGAAGGATGGAGACTCTAGATATGTGTGTGGGATGCAACTTGCTGTGCTGGGGAAGGGTTAGGGATTTTAGGGTGAGAAGCTAGGGTGAAACTTGCTGGGCTTAGGGAGGGCTAGGGGCCATGCACAGGAGTAGGTGGCTGGGCTAGGGGTGGTGGTCTGGGCAACATATACTGGGCTGGGGATTCCTGGGAAGGGACTAGAGTGCTATGTACAGGGTATGGGAGTGGGTAACATGGTAGCAAATTCTGTTTATCATGATCCCCCAAAATGAACCAGAATGCACCCCAAAACACCTCCAAAATGCACCAGAATGCACCAAAAAAACAAAAATTTCTGGGGACCTAGGCGGCACCCAGACCCCTGGCCTATAATTTAGATTTTTGTGCGTACACTTTTTTTTAAGGCTGGTTACTCCACTGGTGCTATCAGTAACCAGGGCCAGCTTGGCTAGGCTACGGATCTCAAAGTTCAACTAGTGGCTAAGGGACTGGTGCAGGAAAGATTTTGGTTGTGTGGGAGACTGGGGAAGTGTCTGGAATGAGAAATCCATGTACTTGTCAGATAGGCTACACTTCAGCTGGGTACGGGTGGGGGGTTAGAAGACCAGAATACCAGACTGGTGCACTGCAAGGCCATAGTAGTTATCTCTAGCGAGCAATTTTTTTAGTCCTGCACATTGAATCTTGTTTTTCTCCCGCCTGCACACCCCAACCCGGCACCCTATTAAATAGTCTACTTGCCACGCCCACCTCAGCTTTTTTAACTTTTTTAGCATTTACAGTCCTCTCTCCCCACCCACCTCTACCAAGCTAGGTCAACTGTGTCCTCCCACTCTAATTTACACTACCTGCCTTGCCTTACCCTTTTTAGTACTCACAGTCCTTTCTCCCTGCCCACCGCTAATAGCTAGGTCCATCTTGTCCTATTACTTTACTCTGAACACTCCTGGCTTATTCCTCTAAGGCTTTGGTGTTACTACTGTAATTCCTTAGTGTAACCCACGAACCTCTCTATTAACATCTTCTTGCCCTAACCTCTTTAGCACTCAGTGTATTTATTGCAACTCAGGAACCTCTCTATTAACATTTCCTCATCTCCCCCATCTGGCTCCTGACCTTGGGTGACAAAGCATTCTATATCCTATTTTGTTGCTAATTTGAGCAATCCCCCGGCTGGCTTCATCGGCCCTATTGTCTATATTAGCCTACCCTTGTCGCTAGGACTTATAAGTGGCAGTACCACACCTTAGGCTAAATCATGAGAGGATCCCCGTGGCTCCTCTTACTGCTGCTTCTTGCTGTGGCGTTGGTTGGCCCTCTCCAGCCATCCCAGCCGCCACCATGCTCTGCTCTCAACTCCTCATTGTGTCATAGAAGCTTATCGTTTCCTTACCCATGTGATCCTGAGTATGTCTTGCAGTAGCCTTACCCCCAGCTTAGTCCTTCTGGGAGTACGCGCACTGAACTCCCCTTACAGGGTCCTCCTCTTGCTGTGCCTAACTTTGACAAAACTCTGCATGTTGCAGTTAGAGTGTTAGTTTTCACAGTGCTAGGCCAGAATAGCTACAGTGGAAAAGCTCTGCACATCAGATCTAATAACTCTCACAGACGTGACAAAACTAGGAATCTTAAACTAACTTTAGCCACTCTTGGACAATTATTACTCATTCTTCTACTGCACTCCGGCAATGTTGAGCTCAGTCTCGGCCCTCTTGACACTATAGCTTCGCCTGCTGATCTAGCAAGAGTCAAAGGCATGAGTTTCTTGCATATTAATGTACGCAGCTTGTTAAAAAAAGCTTACTATGATCCAAGCCTGGATGAGTCACACCTCTTCTGATGTACTAGTAGTTTCAGAATCCTGGCTTAGACCAGCTACCTCAGACAGGGAGGTCAATATCCCTAATTACGCCTTGTTTAGAGCTGACAGGCAATCCAGAGGTGGAGGGGCGGCCATTTATGTTAAGAACAAGTTCGTGGCCACCTGTCTTGACTCGTCCTCAGTCGCCAGTGAATTTGAATGCTTATCTCTCAAAGTGGAGGTTTCGCAGCCCAGCGCGATCCAAGTAATAGGATGCTATAGACCTCCATCTGCAGGTTTACAGCTTCTGTCTCATCTATCTGCGAAGCTGGAACAAGGCTCCCTAGAAATAATCATCCTAGGGGACTGTAACCTCGATTGGCTATATAACGCCTCAGTTCCTCTCTCATCCTTCTGTGATGATCACGGGTTAACACAACTCATCGCTGAACGACGCGCCCAAATAAAAGGAACCCTAACAACAGCACCTTATTGGACGTTATCATGGTGAGTAAACCTCATCTCTTCACCCATGCCGGCACCTTTTTCTCTGATGTCAGCGACCACTGCTTCATTGATGGTGTAAGAGCTGCCAGCAAACCCCCTTCCTCTTCAAAGTTCACTGTGAAGAGATCAAGGCGTAACTTTGACTTGTTTGCTTACCTCGATGAGCTTAAATACTCCTTACGTTGGCAGGATTTCAACCTGGCAAAAACGGTCACTTCCGCGTATGACATCTTCCATGATATCTTGACGGGCTCTCAACAAATATGCTTCACTGGCTAAAATCCACATAAGGAATAAAGACTGTAGATGGTTCTCCCCTGAACTCAAATCTATGTTGCTCGTAAGGGATAAACTTTGGAAAAAAGCTTATAGATTCAATACCCCTTCAGACTGGAATCAGTTTAGGAGATTACAAAATGTCTGCACGAAAATGGTCAGAGAATCAAAGGCTGCCTTCTTTCACTCAGAACTTGACTCTGCTGCCAAAAGCCCAGCTAAATTTTGGAAAACTATCAAGGACCTGTCCGGCCACGCCTCTGGCAACCCCCTTCTGTCTAAGATCAACTCTGGGAATTCAACCATCACTGATAGGTCGAAGATCTTAGATACGTTCAATAATCATTTTGCCACCGCAGGCCTAGCATTTGATATTTCTCCAGTTTGCTCCCTACTTACCCAGGTTGGTACCCCTTACCCTGATCTCCCTGCCTCAGACTCAGCATTCTCATTCCAACTTGCCTCACTAAAAGAGGTGGAAGATCTCCTTTTGCAGTTGGACACCAGAAAAACTGCTGGTGCGGACTCCTTAGACCCTTATTTTATAAAGATTACCCACCATGTACTTGCCATGCCGATTACCCACCTATTTAATCTATCTCTTGTCTCAGGACATCCTGCCACCTATATGAAAGACTGCCCATGTCATTTCCCTGTTTAAATCTGGCGAACCCTGTGATCTTAATAATTATAGGCCGATCTCCCTCCTTCCTCTATTGTCTAAATTACTGGAGAAAATAGTGAATGCTCAGCTGCGGTCCTATCTTGAAATCATGAATCTACTAAACCCAATGCAGTCTGGCTTCAGAGCTAACCATAGCACTATCACGCCCCTTGCCAAAGTAACCAATGATTGGCAGAAGGAGTTAGACATCAAGAATTACGTCTGTGCTGTATTTCTGGATTTAAGTACAGCCTTTGACACCGTTGATCATAACCTGCTCCTCCTCTCCCAACAAACTATAGGCATGGACTCTCCGTTGCGTTGGTTCACTGACTATCTAACAGGATGCTTTCAGCAAGTCAAAGCCGAAGGCAAATTGTCACCCTTTAAACCTCTCCAGCGAGGTTTGCCCCAGGGATCTACATTAGGTCCCTTACTGTTTGCGATATACATTAACAATATCGATAACTGCATACACAAGGCCAGTGTTCATCTGTTTGCAGATGATACAGTCCTCTACTTAAGCTGCCCAACGGCAAAAGCTGCCTGTGAGGACCTTCAATCCAAATTCAATCTCCTCCAGAGCCAACTAATTCATAAAAAGCTCTTCCTTAATGCCAAACAAAATGAAAGCGATGCTTCCCTCTCCACTTACCCTCTCAATTAATCCTGCAACTACTGGTTCAGTCCCTCAGATCACCACCACCTTGTTAGGAGAAAAGTTGAAATATGTCACAACATTCAAGTACCTGGGAGTGTAGCTAGATTACAAACTTTCCTTCACGGAACACGCTGAGGATCTATTAAAAAGACTAAGGCAGAGGCTAGGAATTTTCTCTAGAATTAGTCAGCTCCTAACCAGAGATGCTAAGACACAGCTAGTAGATAGATAGAAGGCTTCCTTAGAATGGCAGAAAAAGGAGAGATATTGTTGATGGGGGACCTGAATATGCCAGATGTTAACTGGAGCACCTTTGCTGCAGGCACATCCAAGAGCAGGGTCATTCTTGATGCCCTACAGGGGGCATGCCTCAGACAGCTAGTACTGGAACCCACTCGGGAGGGAGCAATCTTAGACCTGGTACTCTCAAATGGGGACGGAGAAACAATCTCAGATTTAGAGGTGGGTAGCCATCTGGGAACAAGCGACCACCAAACAGTGTGGTTCACGATAAACACAGCCATACAATCAAGCCATACAAAAGCAAGAGTATTGAACTTTAGGAGGGCTGGCTTTGGGAAAATGAGAGAGTGCTTTAGAAAAGCACTAGCAAACAGGCAAGAAGGAGGGGTGGAGGAACAATGGGGAGTAATCAAAACAGCCATCACAGAGGCAACAAGCCTTTGCGAAAAGCAAATCAATAAAACACAACGAAGAGAAAACCACTATGGTTCTCAAAGAGGTGGCAGGGAGGTTAAGGAGAAAAGTATAGCATTCAGGAAATATAAGGAAACACAAAAGGAGCAGGACAGAGAACTTTATCAGTTAAAGCAGAAAGTGGCTGGGAAGGCAGTCAGAATAGCAAAGGCCCAAACCGAGGAAAGGATAGCCAATTCTGTTAAGAAGGGGGATAAGACCTTTTATAGGTACATTAGGGAGCAAAGAAAGACCAAAGGAGGGATACTGAGGCTTAATAAAGGGAGGAATGTGGGTAGGGGACAGTGAAAAGCAGGGATATTGAACGAATATTTCTGCTCAGTATTCACAAAGGAAGAGGAGGGGGAGGTACCTAAACCAAACAAGAGAAACACTCTGAACATGGGGGTCGATACCAGTCCATTTACAGAAGAAAGGGTTCTGAAAGAACTAATAAAATTGAAGGTGGACAAAGCAGTGGGGCCTGATGGAATTCACCCAAGAATTCTAAAAGAACTAAGGGTAGAACTAGTGAGACCGCTGACTACTCTCTTTAACAAATCATGAGAGGATGGGTTGGTACCTGCGGACTGGAGGAGGGCAGATGTGATTCCTCTTCACAAAAGTGGGAGCAGGACAGAGGCAGGAAACTACAGACCAGTTAGTTTGACCTCAGTGGTAGGGAAAATGATGGAATCACTTCTGAAGGAAAGAACTGTTGAGTACCTAGAGGCCAGTGGGGCACAGGACCCAAGGCAGCATGGATTCACGATGGGAAGGTCGTGTCAGATGAATCTAATAGATTTCTTTGACTGGGTGACCAAAGTAGTAGACCAGGGAGGGCTGTGGACATGGCCTACCTAGATTTTAGCAAGGCATTTGATACAGTCCCCACACAAAGATTAATACACAAGTTAGCCAGCCTTGGAGGGCCCCAAGGTGGTAGCCTGGATAAAAATTGGCTAGAACAACAAGACGCAGGGTAGGTAGTAAATGGAGTGCACAGTGAAGAAAGGAGGGTTACTAGCGGGGTACCGCAGGGTTCAATACTGGGACCGGTCCTTTTTAATGTCTTTATAAGTGACATTGCAGAGGAACAGGAAGGAAAAGTATGTCTCTTTGCAGACGACACAAAGATCTGCAACAGGGTTGATACACAAGATGGAGTGGAAAGGATGAGAAGGGACTTGGCAAGGTTGGAGGAATGGTCAAATGTAAGGCAGCTCAGATTCAGTGCAAAGAAGTGCAAGGTAATGCAGATGGGAAACAAAAACCCAGGGGAAGAGTACACAATGGTGGGGTGAGATACTGATAACAGTAGAAATGGAAAGGGACCTGGGGGTAATTATATCAGATGACCTAAAGGTGGGCAAGCAATGTGAGAAGGCAATAAGGAAGGCTGGGGGGATACTGGGATGCATAGGAAGAGGCATCAATAGTAGAAAACAGGAAGTTGTTATCCCTCTGTACAGACATTGGTGAGACCCCATCTGGAGTACTGTGTGCAGTTCTGGAGTCCCCATCTCCGCAAAGACATAGACAGAGTGGAGGCTGTCCAGAGGAGGGCAACCAAAATGGTGCAGGGTCTGCACCAGAAGACATACGAAGAAAGACTGAAGGAGCTTAATATGTATACCCTTGAGGAAAGAAGGGAGAGAGGGGACATGAAAGAAACTTTTAAGTACCTCAAGAGAATCAACAAAGTCCAAGAGGGTAGCATCTTTCAAAAAAAGAGATGTGCAAGAACAAGGGGGCATAATTTGAAGATAGAGGGGGGATGGCTCAGAGGTAATGTGAGGAAGAACAGGTTACTCACCTGTAACAGTAGTTCTAGAAGTGGTATATGTTGTTCATCCACACTGTCTGGCATTGTCCCTTTCCCCTTTAAATCTTGCCGGAAGTCTTCAAGCTGGCTCCTCCCACCTACCCGGGTGGTAAATACCTTGGCTCAGCCCCATGACGCCAGATCTAGCCTGCTGAAGCAGGTTGTGCGCCTAAAGCCGGGAGGTTTCGAGGGAGGCAGGGATGAACAACATACACCACTCCAGAACTACTGTTACAGGTGAGTAACCTGTTCTTCTAGGAGCGTGGATATGTTGTTCATCCACTGTCTGGCAGACTCCTAGCAGTTCTCCGGGAGGGAGGCAAGGCGCACCCCTACTTAGGAAACAGAGATTGAGAACCGAGGCCCCAAAACCAGCATCACGTCGTGACTCAAGGTCGATGTGGTAATGGGTAATGAAGGTGTTCGCTGACTTCCAGGTAGCAGCCCGACAGATTTTCTGGATAGGGATGTCCCTGAAAGCAGCCACCGAAGCAGCAGTATGGCGGGTAGAATGAGCTCTTATCCCCTAGGGAGGCTCCTTGCCCGCTAATTCATAACACAGACTTATGCAAGATGTAATCCATCTTGAAATAGTCCACTTAGCTGCAGGTCTGCCAGAAGCGGCTTCAGCGTAGGTGACAAGGAGAGAGCATGCCTGAGGTCCAGAGTATGGAGCCTGTACTCGGTATCTGAGGTGTAGTTAGGGTAATATACTGGCAGAGTCAACACCTGGTTGAGGTGAAACTCTGACACCACCTTCGGAAGGAATTTCGGGTGGGGGCACAGGACAACTTTGTCCCTGTGAAAGACCAGATAAGGGGAGTCCACCGAAAGCACCCGGAGCTCCCCTGTCCTTCTGGCTGCCGTGATAGCCACCAGGAAGGCAGTCTTCCACGACAAGTGAGAGCTCACACTTGTGCATGGGTTGAATGGCTTGCCCATGAGCTTGCCAAACCAGCAAAAGATCCCACGGAGGTGGAGGTTCACGCACCGGAGGGATATGTGATCCAGGTCTTTGAAAAGCACCGATCACCGCCTCCTGAGCCATCGCCGGGCTGACCGCCCGCGCCTCGGTAAGGCAGAGATGGCTGCAGCACCCAAAGGTCGATGACTGAAGACCCCCTTTGGAGAGAGACCAAAGGTAGTCTAGAATGTTAGCCACAGAGCAGGATAAGGGTCCAGGCTTTCTCTGACACCAAATGGAAAATCTTTTCCATTTGAAGGCATATCATTTCTTGTCGATTCTTTTCGAGATGCTTCCACCACGGTGTAAACATCCTCAGAAAGACCCAAAGCCTGGAACTCTAGCTGCTCAGGAACCAGGCTGTGAGGTGCAGGGATTGAAGGTCTGAGTGAAAGACCTTCCCCTGGTTCAGTGATATCAGGTCCGGGCGTGTACATAGCCGCTCCGGGGCCCTGCAGCTGAGGCTGAGGAGATCTGGATACCAGAACTGGCGTGGCCAATCTGGGGCTACCAGAATCACCTTCGCCTTGTCCCTCCTCGCCTTGAGTAACACCTTGTGGATCAAGGGAAATGGAGGGAAGGTGTAAAAGAGGCCTGGGGTCCACGACCTTGAGAAGGTATCCCCCTGCAGCGAGCCCTGCTGAGGGGGTGGGCATGGAACAGCCTCAGCTTGGTGTTCTCCCTGGAGGCAAACAGGTCCACCAACGGTTTGCCCTAATGGGAGAACTGGTCGTAAGCTACCTCTGGATGGAGAGACCACTCGTGGGATGTCTGGCCTATGCGGCTGAGAGCATCCGCCAGTTGGTTCGCGACTCCTGCCACATGGATGGCTAGGAGATCCGCCTCCAGACGGCTGATGAAGGTCCAGATCTGGAGCGCCTCCTTGCACAGCAGGCAGGAGTGCGTGACGGCCTGTTTGTTGAGGTAGTATATGGTCGTGGTATTGTCTGTTTGGACTTGAACCACTTGACCCCGGAGCTGAGGAGCGAAAGCTGACAGTGTCAGTCTGACTGCTCTGAGCTCCAACAGGTTGATGTGGTATCGGGACACCTCGGGGGTCCAGAACCCGTGGGCTCTGTTGTCCCCTATGTGGGCTCCCCAGCCCATGAGAGAGGCGTCGGTCGTAAGGACGACCGTCGGCTCAGGGCGGACAAACGGAACCCCTTCCTGTAAGTGACTCGGGACGGTCCACCATTGGAGAGCGTCCCACATCCTCTGGGTGACTGTGATCAGCTGGTCGAAGAGACCCTGACGCTGAGACCACTGGGCAGCCAGCTCCCATTGAAGGGGGGCATGTGCAGTCTGGCCTAGCGGACCACTGAGGTGCACGCCGCCATGTAACCCAAGAGGCGCAGGAAGTCCCGGGCAGGGCGTAAGTGCCCAACCAGAAATGATTGGGCAAAGGAGAAGAGAACCTCCGCCCTGTCCGTCGGGAGCCGAGTTCTGGCTTGACAAGAGTCGAGCTCTGCCCCGATGAAGCCCATCACCTGAGAAGGTACGAGTTCTGATTTGGCCTCGTTGATCAGAAGGCCCAAGTGAGAGCAGGTTCGGAGGGTCAGGACCCTGGACCTCTTCACCTCCTGAAGGGAGGAACCCGCCAGGAGCCAGTCGTCTAGATAGGGGTGAATACGAACCCCCTGACATCGTAGATGGGCTGCCACCACTGCGATGCATTTGGTGAAGACCCTTGGGGCCGATGACAGGCCGAACGGCATGGCTCTAAACTCGTACAGGGTCCCTTCGACCCTGAAGCGGAGAAACCGCTGGTGGGACAGACAGATTGGGACATGGTAAAAAGCGTCCTGAAGATCCAGTGTACAGAACCACATGTTTCGCTCCAGGGATGGTATGATCTGGTTCAGAGTTACCATCTGGAAGGTGCGAGACCTGAGATACCGATTCAGGTCTTGGAGATCTAGAATGGGGCACCACCCCCCCATCCGCTTGGGCACCAGGAAATACCTGGAGACGAAGCCTGGGTCTGAAGGAGGATCCGGCACCGAAGCCACCGCCTCCTTGAGGAGGAGTAGCGCAATGTCGTCCCGAAGGGCAGACTGGGTGCCAACTGAGATCCTTTCCTCCTGTGGGGCATGGGCTCGGTTGGGAGGGCACTGCTCGAACTCTAGGGGCAGACCCTGCCTGACCACTTCCAGAACCCACCTGTCCGAAGTGATACCGGACCAGGCGGAAAGGAAGTGGTGGAGCCGCCCCACGGAGGACCCAGAGATGGCGTGACGGGTGCGGGAGAGGCCACCCCCGACCCGTCACTGTGCAGGCTTAGAGGAGGAGGAGGCACCTGGACCAGCACCTCGGCCTCCTTTGCGGGGCTGCTGGGGACCTTGCTTGGGCCTAGGGCGTCAAGCTTGAGCCTGCAGCTGTTGTTGCCCTCCCTGGAAGGAGGGCTGTCTGACCGCAGGGGAAGAATGCCAAAAGGGCTTCTTCTTGCGCTTCTGCTGGTTCTTGCCTGAAGAACCCTTAGCAGAGGTGGCATCTAAGGTGGCATTAAACTGCTCAATGCGCTGGAGATGACCTGCCACTCCCGGACCGAAGAGGTCGGTGCCAAGGAAGGGCACGTCAGCTAGCTTGTGCTGAGTATCCACGGGAAAGGAGGATAACCTCAGCCAAGCCCTGCGGCGAGAAGCTACCACTGCCGCTAGTGAACGGGCACAGGAATCACCAGTGTCCAGAGCTGTCTGGAGCTGTTGTTTGGCAACAGCGTGGCCCTGGTCCCGGACCTGCTTGACCATGGTCTGCATGTCTGCTGGGAGGTGAGTAAGAACTTCATCCAACGACCCCAAAAGGGCATGAGAGAAGTGTGCCATGATCACTGCTGAGCTTGCCTGACGAAGGCCCAGGGATGATGCCGCGTAGACCTTCCGGGCCGAGTGGTCCATAAGTTTGGACTCCTTGTCCGGGGGGCGGTCAGTATCCACAGAGCTGCCCGTTCGCCTGAATACTGAGGCAGTCACAAGGCTTTCCCCGAGGGGTGCTCAGTAAACCCTGCCAAGGACCCTGTGGGCACCGTGTACTTGCAGGCCATGCGGGCGGATGGAGCCGGGCAGGAGGCTGGACGCTGCCAGAGTTCCAGAGCCAGGCCAACTATGGCTTCGGCCACTGGAAAGGCCTCCATCAGGTATCCTCTCTTAGAATATCCGTGAGGGATATTCTGCCTTCTTCTGAATAGGCTGCAGAGGCATTCCTGTGGACTCTGAAATGAGTCGAAGGATGACGCCTGGAAGGAAGAAGGCCCTTCTTCCAAGCCTGACACCGACAGCTCATCATGAGAATGAAGGCGGTATTATCCGAATCGAGGAGTCCAGATACAAAGGCTTCCCACCTAAATCTCCCTCGATACGCCTAGGGCGATCAGGAGTGACCGTAGTCGACAGTCTGTGAGGAAGACCCGAAGACTGTCGGTCCCCCTTAGAGGGAACCCCTCCCAGGGGCAGTTTAGGTGGAGGTTCCACCAAAATTGGTGGGGAGCCTGTATCCGGCCGAACCGGAAGGTGCACGGGGGCCCCCGAAGGGACCAGAGCCTTAGAAGCCGAAGAAGTCGGTGTCGGCCGAAGAGGCTGAGGCCAAGTGATAGCCGGAACTGCCGGGGTAGCCGGCTTCTGGCCTGTTAGCAGAAATTGCTGCCACATAAGATCCTCACAGCGTCGACGGAGTTTCCGTCGAAGCCTCTCCTCATCAGAGGAGGATGAGGAACGGTGGCGGCACCTCTTCCGGGAGTGTTTGTGTCCCTTCTTGGGTCTACCGACCTAAGAGGACTTACTCCTCGATCGAGACCGACGGCGTCGGCTCTGTCGGTCAGGGGACGCCGGACTCAGTGAAAACCGAGGATCCGGCTCCTTGCCTTCGATCGAGATACCCGCGGGGCGGGTTTCCTCATCAGGGAAAGAGAGAACAGGCGTTCTCTCCAGAGAGTCGGCGACAGACATCGGCGACAACGGCTCGATCGGGTCGAGAGAAATCTCGGCCGGTTCAGCCGTGTCCTCAACTTCAGTGCCATGTCCAGACGGAAGGTCTGAAAAACCGGCAGCCGAGGAGGCAATCTCGACAGTAGTCGAGACCCCTTGCTCCTGGAAGTCGGACCGCTCCCGGTCCCAGGAGCGTCTTCTTCGGCTAGAAGAAGATGGTTTTTGATCCTTCTTTTTGGATCGGGAGGAATGCGAGCCCGAGGGCGCCTCACCCTTAGTAGGGAGAGACTGGCACAACTCCTGAAAGGATCCTGTGAAGGTGGAGCCCAAGTTGAGCGGCACGAAGAAGCTTCGGTTGGCCGAAGTTTGGGCAGCTTCTTCCTCGAAGGCCGCCATGTGCTCAAGCTGGCTCGGGGATCTCAGCAGTCAGCGAAACCCCACCTGGCCTCCTTAGATTTCACCGTGATCATGGCCCTGTCTCCCCAGCTTCAGGTGCGCTTGGACGGTCCTCCAGAATGGTGGGATGGAAGGCAGAGCAAATAGTGCATTGCGAGGTATCGTGCACGGTACCGAGGCAATAAACACATGAGAGGCGGGGGTCGGTGCACGACATTTTTTGTCCACAAGGACACCGGCGAAACCCGGGGGATGACTTGTCATCCATGTCTGAAAAGTTCGGATCCGAGTCGTATACTCTTACGAGTTTCATAGCGAGAAGATGCGGTGAAAACCGTCGATTAGACTCCAGGGCCTCAATCGCTGCAAAAAAGCATGAGGGAACCTGTATCTTCCAGCGGAAAGGAAGATCTGGCATCATGGGGCGGAGCCGAGGTATTTACCACCCGGGTGGGTGGGAGGAGCCAGCTTGAAGACTTCCGGCAAGATTTAAAGAGGAAAGGGACAATGCCAGACAGTGTGGATGAACAACATATCCACGCTCCTAGAAGGATTTTTTCACAGAGAGGGTTGTGGATGCATGGAACAGCCTCCCTGAGGAGGTCATGGAGTCAAGAACAGTGGGGGAATTCAAGAATGCATGGGACAGACATAAGGCAGTCCTAGTGGGAGGTAGGAGGAAGTAAGCTGTTGGTTAACTAGGATCTGCAGCTTATCTGTTAGGTAGGAAAATGGGCAGACTAGGTGGGCCAAGCGGTTCTTATCTGCCATCAAATTCTATGTTTCTATGTCCAATCCACATTTCTATTGTTGGTAGACTACGAGGACTTCCTATACAGTCAGTGTCCTACCTTTTGCTTAACAAAATTGGACACACTTTATCACAGAGCTCTGAGGTTTATAACGGGACTTCCCTTCAGCATGCACCACTGCTCTCTGTATGTGGATGTAGGATGGACCTCCCTTAAGTCCAGGAGAGACAGAAATGCCACACTCTGGACCTTTAGAGCTATTTCAAAAAAATTGCCACATTATATTACCAACTGTCTTCCTCTAAGCGCAATAGGTAACTACGCACTACGAAGTTACTCATATCTCAAGGTACCTATGGCTAAATCTCGCTTCGGCAGAGCAGCCACAAGCTTCGTGCTGCCCTCATTATGGAACAAAATTCAAAAAACTCTTACCTTGTGTATCCCTGTCTGCCTCTCTGCCTTTAAGTCTCTATATTCCCATTCTTTCAAAGTATGTAATTGCTTCTCCCTCCCAAGATCTGCATCAGTGTCCCCCGTAGTAACTCATCCCGCACTGCACAGTACTCAAAACCTTAAGACCTCCTAGTACTGTCCTCCGCCTTCCTTAGCCCCTAGACATTTCATTAACTGCTTCCCCACCTTATCCTCAGTCTAAGTCTCCCATCTTTAGGGTAGGAATTGCTCGTACCCTCTGGTTGAGACTATCTCTGCGCACCCTCCCTTGCTACTCACTCACCTCCCTAATGGTCCCCTCCACTACCCCTTGTCTATACCCTTCTCCTATCCTACCTGTTCTCTCCACCTGCATCCCTATTTATCTCATCCTCCCCCAGCTCCTCTCCACTCTGACTTCCTGCTGCCTTCGTTACCTCTCACTCTTCTTTCTTCTCCTCCTCTCCTTCTCTTTCCCTCTCCTCCCTTACTGTACTCAGGTTGAATATATGTACCTGCTCCTTTTTTTGCACTTCTGACTTGAATTGCCACAGGCCTCTATGTTCCATTGCTTCTTGCTTGACCTGTTATCAATACATATATGTACTCAATTGCACTACCTTGTATTGTTATGTACTCTATGTTGCACCCAGGTCCATCTTGCAAATGAGCACTGCTCAACGATGTCCACCTGGTTAAATAAAGATTTTGATTGATTGATTGATAGAATACTATTTGACAGGATAGGAGAAAACATCAGGGATGGCCTGACTAAACTGAGTTGGGGAGGATTACTTGGAGCACAGAACCCAGGGTTCACAACAGAAGAAAGTTGGAAGGTCTCCTCCAAGCAGAGGGGACAATAAGAAAAAAGGGAAAGGGGAAGGGGTGAGGGGAAGGCTGAACACAATGGGGGGGGGAATAGGAGGGAAGGGGAGAAAAAAAACAAGGAGGGGCAAGCTAAAAGGGCAACCAGAGGAAGGAAAGGGGACCAGGAAGGGAGAGCGAGCCAGAAACATGGGATGTGGAGAGTGATATCCACGAATGCCAGGAGTCTGGGGAACAAAATGAACGACTTCCAGACCATGACGACGGAGGGCCAAGCAGATTTGGTGGTGGTTACTGAGACCTGGGAAACCCCAAACCATGACCAGGATCTGTCAGTTCCTGGATACATCCTCTACTGAAAGGCCAGAACAAAGGACAGCAATGGAGGGATGGCAATCCATGTTAGAAAGGGGATAAATGTCACAGGGAAGGACATTGGGGGAAGGTACAGAGAAGCTATGGGTACAGCTGCAGTCAGCGGTGAGGAAGAAAATAAGGGTAGGGGTAGTGTACCGATCACCAAGTCAGGATAAAACTGCAGACAGGGAGCTCGGAGATGAGATAAAAAAGGCTGCAGAAAAGGGAAAAGTGGTAATAGTGAGAGATTTTAACATGCCTTTTGTGGACTGGAGCATCCTACAGGCCAAATGCAGCAAGGGCAAAGCAACCCTAGATGTAACACAGGGGGTGATGGAGTCGATAAGGTATGAGGCCATCCTGGGCCCAATTCTGACAAACAGCAATCATGTGAAAAGCATCAGCTGCTAAGCCCCTGGAAAGGAGTGACCACTGTGGTAGAGCTGCCCCCCCCAAAGAATGGGAGGAATGTTTGAGAGGGGCTCTTTCCTATTTTCTTCTTCTTCATACCTAAAGTCTGTTGCAACAGCATTTGTGCTACTATCCTTTTCTATCCTGTGCTGTAGGCTGGCCACCTACAACCCTCTTCTTATTTTCTGTTTTCTTTTCTCTTCTGCCCCTCCAACATTGTCTCCTGCCAGTGGGATGCTCTCTGCATACTGACAGATCTGCCTGTAATAGCTGGCTGCCCAGTTAATTGTAATTTTGCTAGTTATTATTAAAGCTAGTGAAAGCTGTGATGCTAGCCTGATGTAATGCTAGCAATCCCTGCTCGAACGTGCGAGAGGGTGTAGCTCCACGGCACTGCCGTTTGTTTAATTTCATTCTGTGTCTGCAAAACTTCCCTGTTGCAGTATTTAGAGTCCTTCATGTTTGTGGATGCAGTAAAATAGGGATAGTTCTATGTATTAAACCCCTGCCATGCCCTATGTAAAAGTAAAAGCAGCCGTTTACATGTAAAGCACTCTGGGTTTGAATTTCAGCACATTTAGGAAAATTTAAGAAAGCAGGTGACTCGGAGTGAGCTCACAAACTCAGGAACTTTGTCATGTATAGAAACATAGAATTTGACGGCAGATAAGGACCGCTTGGCCCACCCAGTCTGCCCATTTCCCTACCTACTGGATAAGCTGCAGATCCTAGTTAACCAGCAGCCTACTTCTTCCTACCCCCACCCCCTAGAATTGCCTTATGACTGTCCCATGCATGCTTGAATTCCACCACTGATTTTGACTCCATAACCTCCTCTGGAAGGCCGTTCCATGCATCCACAACCCTCTCTGTGAAAAAATACTTCCTTAAATTACCTCTGAGCCTCCCCTCTATCTTCAAATTGTGCCCTCTTGTTCTTGCACACCTCTTTTTTTGAAAGATTCTACCCTCTTGGACTTTGTTGATTTCTTTGAGGTACTTGAACGTTTCTATCATGTTCCCCCTCTCCCTCCTTTCCTCGACGCTATACATATTAAGCTCCTTTCGTCTCTCTTTATATGTCTTCCGGTGCAGACCCTGCACCATTTTAGTTGCCCTCCTCTGGACAGCTTCCATCCTGTCTATGTCTTTGTGGAGATTGGGTCTCCAGAACTGCACACAGTACTCCAGATGGGGTCTCACCAGCTGTCTGTACAGAGGGATAATAACTTCCTGTTTTCTACTGGTGATGCCTCTCCCTATGCATCCCAGTATCCCCCCAGCCCTCCTTGCTGCCCTCTCACATTGCTTGCCCACCTTTAGGTCATCTGATATGACTACCCCCAGGTCCCTTTCCATTTTTGTTGTTGTTAGTATCTCACTCCTCATTGTGTACTCTTCCCCTGGGTTTTTGTTTCCCAGGTGCATTACCTTGCACTTCTTAGCATTGAATCTAAGCTGCCATACATTTGACCATTCCTCTAACCTTGCCAAGTCCCTTCTCATCCTTTCCACCCCACCCTGTGCATCAACTCTGTTGTAGATCTTTGTGTCATCTGCAAAGAGACATACTTTTCCTTCCAGTCCTTCTGCAATGTCGCTTATAAAGACATTGAAGAGGACCGTCCTAATACTGAACCCTCGTGTACCCCACTAGTAACCTTCCTTTCTTCTGAGTGGACTCCATTTACTATTACTCTCTGTGTCCTATTCTCCAGCCAATTCTTTACCCAGGCTGTCATCTTGGGACCCACTCCCAGGCTGGCTAACCTGTATATTAATCTTTTGTGTGGGACTGTGTCAAATGCCTTGCTAAAGTCTAGGTAGGCCACGTCCACAGCCCCTCCCTGATCTACTACTTTGGTCACCCAGTCAAAGAAATCTATCAGATTCGTCCGGCATGACCTTCCCGCTGTGAATCCATGCTGCCTAGGGTCCTGTGCCCCTCTGGCCTCTAGATACTCAACAGTTCTTTCCTTCAGAAGTGATTCCATCATTTTCCCTATCACTGAGGTTAAACTAACAGGTCTGTAGTTTCCTGCTTCTACCTTGCTCCCACTTTTGTGAAGGGGAATCACATCTGCCTTCCTCCAGTCCTCGGGTACCACCCCATCCTCCCATGATTTGTTAAAAGGGTAGTCAGTGGTGTCACTAGTTCTACCCTTAGTTCTTTAGAATTCTGGGATGAATCCCATCAGGCCCATTGCTTTGTCCACCTTCAGTTTTAAGAGTTCTTTCAGAACCCTTTCTTCTGTAAATGGGCTGGTATCAACTTCTGTATCCAGAGTGTTTCTACTGTTTGTTTCATGCACCTTCCCCTCTTCATTTGTAAATACTGAGCAAAAATATTTGTTTAGTATCTCTGCCTTTTCACAGTCTCCCTCTGCCCACCCTCCCTCACCTTTATTAAGCTTCACTATCCCTCCCTTGGTCTTCCTTCGCTCCCTGATGTACCTATAAAAGGTTTTATCCCCCTTCTTAACTGAGTTGGCTATCTTTTCCTCGGGTTGGGCCTTTGCTGTTCTGACTGCCTTCCCAGCCTCCTTTTGCTTTAACTGATACAGTTCTCTGTCCTGCTCCTTCTACGATTCCTTGTACTTCCTGAATGCTTTCTTTTTCTCTTGAACCTTCACTGCCACTTCCTTTGAGAACCATAGTGGTTTCTTACATCGTTTTGTTTTGTTTATTTGCTTCACACAAAGGCTCGTTACCTCTGTGATGGCAGTTTTATTATTCCCATTGTTCTTCCACCCTCCTTCCTGCCCATTTGCTAGTGCATTCCTTAGGCACGCACCCATTTTAGCAAGTCAACCCTCCTAAAGTCCAGTACTTTTGTCTTTGTATGGCTTGACTCTATTGCTGTGTTTATTGTGAACCATACTGTTCGATGGTCGCTAGTTCCCAGATGGCTACCCACTTCTACATCTGTGATCCTCTCTCCATCTCCATTTGAGAGAAGCAAGTCTAATATTGCTCCCTCTCGAGTGGGCTCCAATACTAGTTGTCTAAGGCATGCCCCCTGTAGGGCATCTAGAATAACTCCACTCTTCGAAGTGGCATGCTTCTGCCTCATGTCTACACTGCTTCCCTATGGGAAATTAGGTACTGTTTACACAGTAGAAAAGAGCTACCTTAAAATGTGTAGCCTGGAAAAGGAATGTTGTTTTCTTGACATATTGCAGCTAGCTTGAGAAGCGTGTGGCTCCACGGGGCTTCTTTTGCCTTTAGAAAAGCTGTTTGTTCTCGCTCCGTGACCTCCCCGCTTTCCCAAGTGCTGTAATGCAGTGAAATACATTACTGTGAACAGAACTCAGTCTGGGTCTAAATAAAAGGAAGTGTATTTTGTTCCTAAAGTGGTATATTAGTGGAGAAATGTTTTATATTTAAGCTAGGAGCTTGGAGCACTCCAGTTTCGGTAGTGCCCCACCCGCTTGTTCTGCAGCTGTCTTTCTTGCAATTTCTTTCAGTCCCCAAACCTTTTAACATTCAAAATTAAGAGCTACATAAGGTATTTTCTTGAACCTTACATGCATGGTTGTGCGCAGACCTTGCATGCAGGCTGAAGAAAGACCTTAAAAATGATTTGAATATAAACATTTCTTCACTCTCTTTCCTGAGATTTAGCCTTCTAAAAACCCTTTGAAAATAAAACTCTTTGCATCTATTTTGGTAGCAGGAAGCTTATTAGTTGTCTCTGTATATCCAAAAGCTGTTTTCTATAATAAAGTTGCTACCTGACTATACACTTACCTTAGCAACCTGCTGCAGTCCCTGTTCCTAAGGGCCAGCACCCCAAATTGTTGCTAGTCTTATAATGAGGTTTCTGTCAGTCATAGCTAAATGGGTGGAGCTTCCAAACCCATTATGAGGAAAATAGGTTTATTTACATTGTTAAATTCCAGTCCTTATCACATATAGCATGATTCTGAAATTATTTGCTTCCTAAATACTGTGAATGCATTTTTGATAACGATTAAGCGTGGAAAAATTCTATGTATAAGTTTAGGAGGTGGAGCCTACAATCATGTGACCATATGGTGTATAAATACATGAAGGTTGATTCAGTAAGCAGATCAGTTCAGCCTGAGAGCAGGCTGAGGACACAGAGGGTGAGACTGATGATGTAAAGTCCTAGCTGTGCACTGTTGTTTTTCTTCATTTATTTTGCTTTACTGCAAGTTATTTCTTTTCCTTTTTTAATAAATACACACTAAAGTGTGTTTAGTACCTTACTTTTTTGTCAAGTGTCTCTTTCTCCCACACTCCACTACAACAGTGGTGTTAGCAGTGGGATTTGGTGGTCCAAGTATACCGGAGGACACCATTAAGAGATATCTGACCAGATATCTGCAGAGGCACAAGAGAATGGTACCATGGCAGAGAAAGTGGAGAAGGAAGAGGTGGTGGAACCTGTGGAGGCCAAAGTAACTGCTGTCCTGACATGATACAGGCTGGAAGAGACTGGGGAGAAGCTGGTACCAGGTCTGAATCCTGGAGCTCGGCCCAAGACCAAGACAGAGGGACCTGCGAGGACCAGCTTTTCGGATAATAGTGAAAAGGAATCCGTGGAGGAACCACCTGCTGACATAAGTGATCTTCTGGGATGGTTGGCTGTATGGCAGTTGGAGATGGAGCGACAGAGGGAAAGGGACCTCCATGAAAGAGATCTGGAAAGGCAGCGGCAGGACCAGTGTTAGGCCGAGACACTGAGAACCCTACAGTCCATTGGAACAGGTAACAGTGAGTCAGATACTGGCCCAAAAGACATTAAACTGAAAAAGATGGCACCTACAGACAAAACAGAGGCATACTTAACAACATTTGAAAGGGTAGCCAGAGCACGTGGGTGGCCCCAGACTCAATGAGTTGTTCGACTTGCTCCATATCTGACTAGAAAAGCCCAGTTAGCCTACTCTAATATGGACCCTAGACATGCAGAGAACTATGAGTAGGTAAAGAAAGAGATAAATATGCTGGTATGCTATAAACGCTGAGACATACAAGCAAAGATTTCACTCCCTACGTTACCAAACCTCATACACCCCAAGAGAGACTTTTATTAGACTCAGAGAACAGTGTCACAAGTGGCTACAGCCTGAAGAAAAAACTAGTGCTGAGGTGGTTGAGACATAAGTAACTTGAACAGTTCTTACAGATACTCCCAAACAAGGCTCAAATCTGGGTGAGTGAGCACAATCCTGACTCTGCTGAGACTGCTATCACCCTGGCTGAAAACTTTCTCTCAGCCAGGCCCACAACTAAAAAGACTTACCGGGCAGAGTCTGCTCATGCTTCCTCTGCAACCAAATACGTTCCTACCCCCACTCAACCCACTGCTGGGAAGGGCCCATTTAGAACTGAATCCAAAGTGGGGAAAAATGAGAGACCCTTCCCCCTTGATATTGTCTGTCGTTATTGTTCTGGAAAAGGACATATAGCCAGGTATTGTCCGAAGGAAAAAACTGAACCAGCCCATTTAGCATTATTGACTGCCGGATATACCAGGGTAGAAGTGCTCATTAATAACCATCATGTGTTGGGACTCATCGACACTGGCAGTAAACACACCTTGATGTGTCCTGAACTATTATGTTTCACACATGATCGGGGTGAACCAGTGGACAATGTATGTATTCATGGGGACACACACAGTTATTAGACATCTATTGTGGGCATGACTATGAGAAAACAGGTATACTAAGATAATTAGGTGCAAAGGGAGCAGAAAGGCCCATAACTGCACCCTAATCAATTATAGTACCCAAAATTTGCTTTATTAAGGATAAATTTGTCTAGGCAATTTTTAAAAGTTATTTTGTTATTACTAGTAACAATTTCAGAGGGTAGGTTATTCTAGGGATTAATAATTCTTTGTGTACACTGTGTGTGCTGGCCTGGTTCCTAATTTGCCAGTATCAGTCGTCATAGGTCATGACTTTCCAAACATTGAAACTTTGCTGGCTAAAAATCAAACTGACACTGTGGCTGTCACAACAAGGGTCAAAAGCCAACAGGAAAAGCTCCTAGGAGAAACCTTTCCCTTTGAGGACGACATGCTAGAAGCACCTGGAAAATCTAGGAAGACCAAGAGGGAGAAAAGACAGCTGAAGACCTTGTGGAACAATGAAGGACTTACTGACATGATTACTTATTTCAATGTAACTAAATATGATATAATTAATGATCAGAAACGTGACCCTACACTAACAACTTTATTTCAACAGGTGGGCAAAGTGGAACAAAAAGGTAACCCTGAGGTAATACTCCAGAATAATGTGTTATATAGAAGATGTAGTAACCCTAAAACTAGGGAAACAGTTGACCAACTGGTCATCCCAGAAAAATACAGGGAACAGTTAATGTTTTTGGCACATGACCTACCTTGCTCAGGACATGCTGGTAGAGATCCCACTCTAGCCAGATTATTACAAAGGTTTTTCTGGCCAACTATTCATAGTCAAGTAGCTGAATATTGCAAATCCTGTGAGGCCTGTCAAGAAGTGGTACAGGTTGGGAAAAGGGGCATGGTGCCATCAGAACCCCTACGTTTTATGTGTAATCCCTTTGAAAGAATGGCGATGGATATTGTGGGCCCCACAGAGAGACGTGCCAAAGGGAACAGATTTATTCTCGTGGTCTGCAAATATGCAACCCGGTACCCTGAGGCTGTACCTCTGCGAACCATCACTACTGAAAAGATCACTAAAGAACTGGTAAAGATCTTTAGTAGGATAGGTATACCTAAAGAAATATTGACCGATCGGGGCAGCAATTTAAACTCGCCCTTACTTAGGGAACTCTACCATCTGTTGGGAGTGGTAGCGGTAAGAACATCACCCTACCACCCCCAAACCGATAGTCTCATGGAAAGATTTAACCAGACTTTGAAATGAATTTTACACAAATTTGTCCAAAATGAAGGAAAGAAATGGGGCCAAGTTCTTCCCCTCCTCTTATTTGCACATCTGGAAGTCCCTCAGGCCTCGATTGGGTATTCCCCATTCGGGTTTCTGTACAGACGAAACCCTCGAGGACCTCTTGATGTCATAAGAGTATTGGGAAGAGGGGACAAGCCTAGGATCTACCAGTATTACTGAGTACATGGTCCGGCTTAGGAAACGACTGGCAAAGTACATCAAAGCAGCCCAAAGAAATGCCAGACAGGCTCCGCAAAAGCAAAAACAGTATTATGATCAAAAGGTTGCAGAGAAAGAATTCCAAGAAGGGGAAAGAGTACTATTGTTACTACCCACAACTGAAAATAAACTACTGAAGCGGCAATAGCCCTATAAGGTAGTGAGACAGGTAGACACTGTCACCTATGAAGTGGAAACACCTGAAAAGTGTATTGGCAAAAAGTTTTATCACACCAAGTTATTAAAAAACTGGCAGGAAAAATCAAAGCCAGTAGTAAGCATGTTGATTGTTCCAGAAAAAGGTGAGTCTGACCTCGAGGTAGCCTATAATTGACTACAGGAAGAAGTAAAAAAAGGGCTAGATGAATTGTACATAAACCCTTGCCTAGAAGAGCAGAAAAGGGAACATTGCTTCAGGTACTGCAGCAGTTCAGTACCTCTATCACAAAGGTACCAGGGAAAGCCATAGGAGTGGAACACCATATACATACCTTCTCTCCTTCTACTAGGCAGAAACCTTATCGACTCCCTGAGCGTGTCAGGTCTCAGGTACAGCAGGAGATACAAAAACTGGAGAAGCTGGGTATTATTGAACCCTCTAAAAGTCCCTGGACCTCTCCCATTGTGGTGGTACCCCAAAAAGGGGGAGGAAACACAGAAACATAGACTTTGATGGCAGGTAAGGACCACTTGGCTCACCCAGTCTGCCCATTTCCCTACCTGCTGGATAAGCTGCAGATTCTAGTTAACCAACAGCCTACTTCCTGCCACCCCCCACTACAATTGCCTTACGTCTGTCCCATGCATGTTTGAATTCCCCCACTGTTTTAGACTCAACAACCTCCCTAGGAAGGCAGTTCCATGCATCCACCACTCTCTCCGTGAAAATAAATTTCCTCACATTACCCCTGAGCCATCCCCCCCCTCTATCTTTAAATTGTGCCCCCTTGTTCTTACACATCTCTTTTTCTGAAAGATGCTACCCTCCTGGACTTTGTTGATTCCCTTCAGGTACTTGAACATTTCTATCATGTCCCCACATCCCTCCTTTCATCAAGGGCATACATATTAAGCTCCCGCAGTCTCTCTTCATATGTTTTCTGATGCAGACCATGCACCATTTTAGTTGCCCTCCTCTGGACTGCTTCCATCCTGTCTATGTCCTTGCGTAGATGAGGTCTCCAAAACTGCACACAGTACTCCAGATGGGGTCTCACCAACTGTCTGTACAGAGGGATAACCACTTCCCTTTTTCTATTTGTGATGCCCCTTCCAATGCATCCCAGTATCCCCCCTGGCTCTCCTTACTGACTTCTCACATTGCTTACCCACCTTTAGATAATCTGATATGACTACCCCAGGTCCCTTTCCATTTCTGTTGTTGTTAGTACCTCCCCTGCTATTGTGTACTCTTCTCCTGGGTTTCTGTTTCCAATGTGCATTACTTTGCACTTCTTTGCATTGAATCTAAGTTGCCATATGTCTGACCATTCCTCCAACCTTGCCAAGTCCCTTCTCATCCTTTCTACCCCCCCTTGTGTATCAACTCTGTTACAGATATTTGTGTCATCTGCAAAGAGGCATACCTTTCCCTCCAGACCCTCTGCAATATCACCTATAAAGATGTTAAAGAGGACTGGACCCAGTACTGAGCCCTGGGGTACTCCACTAGTGACCCCCCCCTTTCTTCGGAATGTGTTCCATTCACTATTACCTTCTGTGTCCTGTTTTGCAGCCAGTTTGCTACCCAGGCTACCACCCTGGGACCCACTCCCAGGCTGACTAACTTGATTATTAATCTTTTGTGCGGGACGTTGTCAAATTCCTTGCTAAAGTCTAGGTAGGCCATATCCACAGCCCCTCCCTGGTCTATTACTTTGGTCACCCAGTCAAAGAAATCGATTAGATTCGTCTGACATGACCTTCCTGCTGTAAATCCATGCTGCTTTGGGTCCTGTGCCCTGCTGACCTCTAGGTACTCAACAATTCTTTCTTTCAGAAGTGATTCCATCATTTTTCCTACCACTGAGGTCAAACTTACAGGTCTGTAGTTTCCTGCTTCTGCCTTGCTCCCACTTTTGTGACGGGGAATCGCATCTGCTCTCCTCCAGTCCTCAGGTACCACCCCATCCTCCCACGATTTGTTAAAAAGTGTGGTCAGTGGTGTCACTAGGTCCTCCCTTAGTTCTTTTAGGATTCTGGGGTAAATCCCGTCAGGCCCCATTGCTTTGTCCACCTTGAGTTTTAGGAGTTCTTTCAGGACTCTTTCTTCTGTAAATGGACTGGTGTCAACTCCCCAACCCAGAGTGCTTCCATTGTCTGGTTTAGGTAACTCATCTTCTTTTGTGAATACTGAGCAAAAGTATTCATTCAGTATCTCTGCCTTTTCACTGTCTCCCTCTGCCCACCTCCCCTCTCCTTTATTAATAATCTTCACTATTCCTCTCTTAACCTTTCTATGCTCCCTAATGTACCTATAAAAGGTTTTGGAAACATAGAAACATAGAATTTGATGGCAGATAAGGACCGCTTGGCCCACCTAGTCTGCCCATTTTCCTACCTAACAGATAAGCTGCAGATCCTAGTTAACCAACAGCTTACTTCCTCCTACCCCCCACTAGGACTGCCTTATGTCTGTCCCATGCATTCTTGAATTCCCCCACTGTTCTTGACTCCACGACCTCCTCAGGGAGGCTGTTCCATGCATCCACAACCCTCTCTGAGAAAAATACTTCCTCACATTAACTCTGAGCCGTCCCCTCTACCTTCAAATTGTGCCCTTGTTCTTGCACATCTCTTTTTCTGAAAGATGCCACCCTCTTGAACTTTGTTGATTCCCTTGAGGTACTTAAAAGTTTCTATCATGTCCCCTCTCTCCCTCCTTTCCTCAAGGGTATACATATTAAGCTCCTTTAGTCTTTCTTCGTATGTCTTCTGGTGCAGACCCTGCACCATTTTGATTGCCCTCCTCTGGACAGCCTTCACTCTGTCTATGTCTTCGCAGAGATGCGGTCTCCAGAACTGCACACAGTACTCCAGATGGGGTCTTACCAACTGTCTGTGCAGAGGGATAACAACTTCCTCTTTTCTACTATTGATGCCTCTCCCTATGCATCCCAATATCTCCCCAGGCCTTCCTTACTGCCTTATCACATTGTTTGCCCACCTTAAGGTCATCTGATATAATTACCCTCAGGTCCCTTTCCATTTCTACTGTTGTCAGTATCTCACCCCCCACTGTGTACTCTTCCCCTGGGTTTTTGTTTCCCAGGTGCATTACCTTGCACTTCTTTGCATTAAATCTGAGCTTCCATACATTTGACCATTCCGCCAACCTTGCCAAGTCCCTTCTCATCCTTTCCACTCCATCTTGAGTATCAACCCTGTTGCAGATCTTTGTGTCGTCTGCAAAGAGACATACTTTTCCTTCCAGTTCCTTTGCAATGTCACTTATAAAGACATTAAAAAGGACCATTCCCAGTACTGAACCCTGTGGTACCCTGCTAGTAACCCTCCTTTCTTCACTGTGGACTCCATTTACTACTACCCTTTGCATCCTGTTGTCTAGCCAATTTTTTATCCAGGCTACCACCTTGGGACCCACTCCAAAGCTGGCTAACTCGTGTATTAATCTTTTGTGTGGGACTGTATCAAATGCCTTGCTAAAATCTAGGTAGGCCATATCCACAGCCCCTCCCTGGTCTACTACTTTGGCCACTCAGTCAAAGAAATCTATTAGATTCGTCTGACATGACCTTCCCATCGTGAATCCATGCTGCCTTGGGTCCCTGTGCCCCACTGGCCTCTAGGTACTCAACAATTCTTTCCTTCAGAAGTGATTCCAACATTTTCCCTACCACTGAGGTCAAACTAACTGGTCTGTAGTTTCCTGCCTCTGTCCTGCTCCTACGTTTGTGAAGAGGAATCACATCTGCCCTCCTCCAGTCCTCAGGTACTACCCCATCCTCCCATGATTTGTTAAAGAGAGTAGTCAGCGGTGTCACTAGTTCTACCCTTAGTTCTTTTAGAATTCTTGGGTGAATCCCATCAGGCCCCATTGCTTTGTCCACCTTCAATTTTATTAATTCTTTCAGAACCCTTTCTTCATTAAATGGACTGATATAGACCCCCGTCTTCAAAGTGTTTCTCTTGTTTGGTTTAGGTACCTCCCCCACCTCTTTCTTTGTGAATACTGAGCAGAAATATTCGTTCAGTATCCCTGCTTTTTCACTGTCACCCTTTACCCACATTCCCTCCCCTTTATTAAGCCTCAGTATCCCTCCTTTGGTCTTTCTTCGCTTTCTAATGTACCTATAAAAGGTCTTATCCCCCCTTCTTAGCAGAGTTGGCTATCCTTTCCTCAGTTTGGGCCTTTGCAAATTCTGACTGCCTTCCCAGCCTCTTTCTGCTTTAACTGATAAAGTTCTCTGTCCTGCTTCTTCTGTGTTTCCTTATATTTCCTGAATGCTATCCTTTTCTCCTTAACTTTCCCTGCCACCTCTTTTGAGAACCATAGCAGTTTTTTCCTTCGTTGTGTTTTGTTGATTTGCTTTACACAAAGGCTTGTTGCCTCTGTGATGGCTGTTTTGATTACCCCCCATTGTTCCTCCACCCCTCCTTCTTGCCTGTTTGCTAGTGCTTTTCTGAGGCACTCTCTCATTTTCCCAAAGTCAGCCCTCCTAAAGTCCAATACTCTTGCTTTTGTATGGCTTCATTATATGGCTGTGTTTATCGTGAACCACACTGTTTGGTGGTCGCTTGTTCCCAGATGGCTACCCACTTCTAAATTTGAGATTCTTCCTCCGTCCCCATTTGAGAGTACCAGGTCTAAGATTACTCCCTCCCGAGTGGGTTCCAGTACTAGCTGTCTGAGGCATGCCCCCTGTAGGGCATCAAGAATGACCCTGCTCTTGGATGTGCCTGCAGCAAAGGTGCTCCAGTTAACATCTGGCATATTCAGGTCCCCCATCAACAATATCTCCCCTTTTTCTGCCATTCTAAGGAAGCCTTCTATCATTTCCTTGTCCAGTCACTCCCCCTGAGAAGGGGGTTTGTATACAACCCCTATGCGGATTGTGGTGCCATTTCCTGTCTCCAGGGTGACCCAGAGTCTCTCATCTGCTCCCTGTTTACTCTTCAGTTCTGTTGCTTTGATCCATTCTTTTACATACAGAGCTACTCCTCCTCCTCTTTTACCCTCCCTGTCCCTCCTGTAGATTGTGTATCCTGGTATGTTGACATCCCAGTCATGGTTCTCTGTGTACCATGTTTCTGTGACTGCCACAATATTCAAGCAACCCTCCTCCATCAAGGCCACTAGTTCAGGGAGCTTGTTACACAGACTACGGGCGTTGGTACTCATCACCCTCCACTTTTTGATGGCCTTACCCCTTTGAGCCCCATTCCTGTCCTTACTGCCTTTGCCTTTTTTTTACATTTACCTCTGTCCTGCTCCCTAATTACTTCTCTACCTTGGTGTTTACCTCACTAATTACCATGTTTTGTGGGGGGAGGCTGGGATTTCCTGCTCCTTTCAGTGCCTCCCCCTGGCTGGCTTAGCACTTGCCAATGAAGCATTTAAACCTCTCACCTAGGATCCTGGTTCCCCCCCCCGGACAGATGCAGACCATCGCACCAGTATAGGTCTGCATCCCTCCAGGTGGTTCCCCAGTCCCCAATGAAGCCAAAACTCTGAGCTCCACACCAGTTTTTCAACCATTCTTTGAAATCCATGGTGAGGAGTACCCTAGCATCACCATTGCCATACACAGGCAGCACCTCCGAGAAGGTTACCGTATGCACCATTTGTCTAAGGCCCCTTCCCAACTCTACAAACTCCTCTTGCACTGCTCTGATCCCATTCCTAACCAGGTCGTTTGTCCCTAGGTGGACAATGACATCCAGCTCCCTCCCTCATGCAGCTGCTCCCACGATCCTGAGGATTTGTTTCCTGTCCCTCCAAGCCATGGCGCTAGGCAGGCACCTTACCTTCCTCTCCCCTTCCTCCCCCATTTCTACCCCCCTAATGATTGAGTCCCCCACCAGGAGTTGTTTCCTTCCCCTGTGGGGTCCCATGCCACCCTCCTGTGGGTCTCCTTTGTGAAGGTTCCCAGCATCCTCCTTGGTCTCCACTGCAGGTGCCTCCATAGAGGAACCACTATCCACCAGAAGAGCGAATGAATTGTGGAGAGGTACAGCTGGAGGGATGCAACTCTGTTCCACCACCCTCTCCCTCCCTGAGCCCACCCTGGTCCAGCCTCTCCTCTTTCTTGGCAACCTCTGAGGTAGTGGCATTGGCCCTGGTGGTCCCTGGGTGGGGGAGGAGGTTTCATGAATCCTAGTCAGGTCAGCCTAGAGACGGGCAACCTCCTCTCTCAGACCAGAGAGGTGCCTGCAAATAGGGCAGCATCGCAGCCTCCAGAATGTCTCCTGAACACTGTCACCCACAGCCACTGCACTGCACCACTCCTATCATGTCTTATTTTGTGTCCCTCTCCTGTTTCTCTGTATGCTTACTCTCTCCTCTCCTTACAACTCTCACCCTTCCTGTTCTTGGACAGCAACTTCCTATATTCTTCAGTAGCCTCCTTCTTCCTTGCTCAGTGTCAGACCACCAGGAGCTGGGGGAGAGTGAACTACTTTTTTCCTTTAGGGTTGACAAAACTAATGTTTCTCTATGATCCTTTCCTTCCTACTGCCAAACAGGAAGTTCCTGTTGACAGTCAAATCCAGTGGCTATAAAAGTAGAACTGGCTTAGGGTGAGTGGGTGGAGGGGTGGGATGGAGGACAATTAGTAAGAAAAAAGGCTAGCAGCAGGAAGTTGTAATTTGAGTCACCTGCTTTTATAGGGTCTAAGCCACACCCCCAATTAAGCTCTCTCTCCTCCTACTGGTTTAGCAAAGTACGTTGATACAGTACCCTTTCCCGCACAGAACACACACTGACTTTCTTTCTTTTCTCTTTTTTTAACCCTAAATAAGACCCCTTCTACTTCTAATAAAATATCTGTCTGCTTAATCTCACAAACACTGACTTCTGCTGAGATATAAGTGTTAAATTAATAAGAAAATGTAGCTTCTTTTAGTTAGCTGCACTGCTTTCTGCTCTACAAGCAAGGCTAGCAACAGGAAGTTGTAATTTGAGTCATCTTACTAGGATCTGCAGCTTATCCAGTAGGTAGGGAAATGGGCAGACTGGGTGGGCCAAGCGGTCCTTATCTACCGTCAAATTCTATGTTTCTATGTTTCTATCTGATTTTATATCTGCTTTGCTGGTTTAGCAAAGTAAGTTGATACAGTACCCTTTCAAGCACAGAACACACACTGACTTTCTTTCTTTTCTTTCTTTTTTTTTAACCCTAAATAAGACCCCTTCTACTTCTAATAAAGTTTTATCTGTCTGCTTAATCTCACAGACACTGACTCCTGCTGAGATATAAGTGCTAAATTAATAAGAAAATGTAGCTTCTTTTAGTTAGCTGCTTTCTGCTCTACAAGCAAGGCTAGCAACAGCTAGCTTTTCCAACAGCTTTTATCCCCCTTCTTAACTGAACTGGCTATTTTTTTTTCCTCGGTTTGGGCTTTTGCTATTCTGACTGCCTTCCCCACTTCTTTCTGCTTTAATTGAGCAGTTCCCTGTCATGCTCCTTCTGTGATTCCTTTACTTTTGAATGCAGCCTTTTTCTCTCTTAACTTTCTCTGCCACCCTTTTGAGAATCATAGTGTTTTTTACTCCGCTTTGTTTTCTTTATCTGTTTCACACAAAGGCTTGTTGCCTCTATGATGGCAGTTTTGATTTTTCTCCATTGTTCTTCTACCCCTCCTTTTTGGCCATTTGCTAGTGTATTCCTCAGGTATTCATCCATTTTGCCAAAGTCAGCCCTTCTAAAGTCCAGTATGCTTGTTTTTATATGGCTCGTCTCCATGGTTGTGCTTATTGTGAAGCACACTGTGCAGTGGTCGCTTGTTCCCAGATGCCTACTGACTTCTAAATTTGTGATCCTCTCTCCATTTGAGAGTACCAGGTCTAGTATTGCTCACTCCCGAGTGGGTTCCAACACTAGCTGTCTAAGGCCTGCCCCCTGCAGGGCATCAAGAATGAGGAATTAGACTCTGCCTGGACTTCAGAAAACTGAACCAGGTGTCCCGCTCTGACAGGTATCCCATGCCATGTGACGATGATTTGATTGATCATATAGGAAATGCCAAATATATATCTACACTAGACCTAACTAAAAGTTATTGGCATATTCCTCCAGACCAATCATCTTGCGATAAAACGGCATTTAGTACACTTACGGGTCTGTTCCACTTTGTAACCATGCCTTTTAGGCTGCATGGAGCACTTTCAACCTTTCAAAGGTTCATGGACCAACTGCTAGCCCCTCATTCAGCTTATTCTGCTGCCTACCTGGATGATGTAGTCATCTTCAGTCCATATTGATCAACTCATTTGGAGCATTTAACAGCTGCTATAACAACTATCAGTGGGGCTGGCTTGACCATTAACCCGGGTAAGTGTGCTATAGCGATAAGAGAAACCAAATACTTGGGCTTCATCCTTGGTAATGGGCAGGGGACCCCAGAGATTCCAAAAATCGAAGCAGTATCAAAGTGCCTGATACCCCAGACAAAAAAAACAAGTTAGGTCATTTTTGGGTCTCGCCAGCTATTATCAGCAGTTCATACCCAACTTTTCTTCTATAGCAACCCCTTTATAACACAGTTAAATGGACCCCGGAATGTGAGCAGGCTTTTCAGGCTATTAAAATAGCCTTATGTTCCTCCCCTGTCCTGAGATGTCTGGATTTCTCCAAACTTTTTGAAGTTCATACTGACGCCTCTAACTTGGGAATAGGCACAGTTCTGAGCCAGACTATAGAAGGTGAGGAGCTCCCTATATTGTATATATCAAGAAAGCTTCATGACGGAACTAAAGTATTCCACAATAGAAAAAGAATGCTTGACAATAAAGTAGGCCATTGAAGCACTCCATTTTTTATCTCTGGGGAACTGAATTTGCATTAGTCACCGACTATAACCCTCTACGGTGGCTGAACCAGATGAAAGACAAAAATGCTAAGAGTTTTATACCGATACCTGGCCTTGCAACCTTATAAATTCGAGGTGAAGCGCAGACCAGGTGCACAACATAAAAACGCAGAGTATATGTCTCGTTATGCAGCTGGTCTTACATCTCCAGAATCTGACTATGTAAATATGTGAATAATACTGATGGTGATCGATCAAGGAATGTATACAGAACTAGGGGATATGATCTGCTGTTAAGAATGTACACCACAGGGCAATTGTGGTGTTTATAGTGATGATATAGTACATGCAGTATAGTGATGTAATGATACTGTATGATTTAGGGTGCCCAGGGGTGGAGCTTCTAGAGAGGGTGGGTGTAAGTCCTAACAACCCCCCCAGGGTTGTTCAAGGGGGTTTACCTATATAGTTATGTAGGAAACCTGTAAGTTTTTTAACCCCAGTTTCCTTCTGAGCAGGATGGCGTGTGGTAGAGGTGTCCCACCCCCACCGAAATGGGAGGAATGTTTGAGAGGGGCCCTCTCCTGTTTTCTTCTTCTTCACACCTAAAGTCTGTTGCAACAGCATTTGCACTACTATCCTTTTCTATGCTGTGCTGAAGGCTGGCCACCTACACCCCTCTTCTTATTTTCTGTTTTCTTTTCTGCCCCATCAATGTTGTCTCCTGCCAGTGGGATGCTCTCTGTATACTGCCAAACCTGCCTGTAACAGCTGGCTGCCCAGTTAATTGTAATTCTGCCAGTTATTATTAAAGCTAGTAAAAGCTGTGATGCTAGCCTGATATAATGCTAGCAATCCCTGCTCAAACGTGCGAAAGGGTGTTGCTCCACGGCACTGTAGTCTGTTTAATTTCATTCTGTGTCTGCAAAACTTCCCTGTTGCAGTATTTAGAGTCCTTCATGTTTGTGGACTCAGTAAAATAGGGATACTTCTACTGTATGTATTAAACCCTTGCCATGCCCTATGTAAAAGTAAAAGCAGCCATTTACATGTAAAGCACTCTAAGTTTGAATTTCAGCGCATTTAGGAAAATTTAAGAAAACAGGTGACTTGGAGTGAGCTCACAAACTCAGGAATTTTGTTGGGTATGTTCCTGCCCCATGTCTACCCTGCTTCCCTACGGGAAATTCGGTATTGTTTGCACAGTATAAAGAGCTACTTTAAATGTGCAGCCTGGAAAAGGAATGTTGTTTTCCTGACATATTGCAGTTAGCTTGAGAAGCGTGTTGCTCCACAGAGCTTCTTTTGCCTTTAGAAAAGCTGTTTGTTCCCGATCCGTGACTCCCTGCTTTCCCAAGTGCTGCAATGCAGTGAAATACATTATTGTGAACTCAGTCTGTGTATTCTGTTCCTAAAGTGGTGTATTAGTGGAGAAATGTTTTACCTTTAAGTTATGAGCTTGGAGCACTCCAGTTTCAGTAGTGCCCCACCCGCTTGTTCTGCAGCCAGGGGTGTAGCCAGGCATTTCAGATTTGTACACCAACCTGCCACACTGCCACCCCCTTCCCCACTGTTGTTCATGCATGCCCCCCTACCCCGACTCAAGTCCAAGGTTCCTGGCTCCAATCAGATGATTTCCACACTAGACCTGTTGTCTGTCTGCGCTGCTAGTATGGTGCTCGCTGCCCACTGGTAAACGCCACTGACTGCACCATGAATCCAAGACCATGGCAGAAATTTCTTTTCTCTCCCTTGCAGGTAGGCAGATTTGCTCTACTTGCCACTCCACATAAAGTCTTCATTCCTTTAACTGGCTCTGAGTCTATTCTTCCATCTGTTGCTCCTCAGTTCTTCTACTGCTTTTCTCGTTGCCAGTACAATTGAATTAATAGTATGGCTTCTAACTTTGCTGGGACATTTAACTCGCCACCCAAGACTTGCCACACCCCCTACCAGATGCCATAACCAATCACTATGCAGGCGGACCTGAGACCGTCAGCTTCAACGTCCGAGGTCCACATTCTGCCAACCCCACAAAGCAAAATTGAAAGAGAAAAGGCCTGCAAAGCCAAACAAGAAATTTAAAAATGATAGACTAGAGAGGGCAGAGCACTGCTGGCCAGCTTGTTTGCTACCCCCTGCTACTAAACCTGGTATGCCATGGCTTACTTGGAGTATCAGTAGCTACACCCTTGTCTGCAGCTGTTTTTCTTGCAATTTCTTTCAGTCCCCAAACCTTTTAACATTAAAATTAAAAGCTACATAAGGTCTTTTCTTGAACCTTACATGCATGGTTGTGCGCAGACCTTGCATGCAGGCCGAAGAAAGACCTTAAAAATGATTTGAATATAAATATTTCTTCACTCTCTCTCCTGAGATTTAGCCTTCTAAAAACCCTTTGAAAATAAAACTCTTTGCATCTATTTTGGTAGCAGGAACCTTATTACTTATCTCTGTATACCCAAAAGCTGTTTTCTATAATAAAGCTGCATCTGACTATGAAAAGCTTACCTTATCAACCTGCTGCAGTCCCTGTTCCTAAGGGCCAGCACCCCAAATGGTTGCTAGTCTTATAATGAGGTCTCTGTCAGTCATAGCTGAATGGGCGGTGCTTCCAAACCCATTATGAGGAAAACAGGTTTATTTACATTGTTAAATTCCAATCCTTATCAAATATAGTGTGATTTTGAAATTCTTTGCTTCTTAAATACTGTGAATGCATTTTGATAATGATTAAGCGTAGGAAAATTCTATGTATAAGTTTAGGAGGCGGAGTCTACAATCATGTGATCATATGGTGTATAAATACATGAAGGTTGATTCAGTAAACAGATCAGTTCAGCCTGACAGCAGGTTGAGGACACAGGTTTTTCTTCATTTATTGTGCTTTATTGCAAGTTATTCTTTTTTCTTTTTAATAAATGAACACTAAAGTGTGTTTAGTACCTTACTTTGTTAAGTGTCTCTTTCTCCCACACTCCACTACGACAACCACCAGTCTGTGTGATTTCAAGTGGACATGGGACGTTAAGTGCGCAACACGAAAATGTTATTTTTTTGGTTTGTTTTTTTAACTCTATTTCCCCTCCGATCACAGCTCGTGAGAACTCTCTCAGGCATCCTATCCTTACTCCTGCCCACCTGTGGATCTCTCAGTCTGTGCCTCCCCCCCCTCAGCCAGCACCCTCGGTTCCCCCCGCCCCAGGGAGGGTATCCCATCACCTCTCTTAGGCTCACTTGTAAGTCAGACTCTGGCTACAGGTGGGCCCTGGGTGGAGGAACTGGAAGGCCAGCTAAGGAGAACCCGAGAGAGGGCATGGGGGATAGGTGCTGATGCCTTTCTCACTGAGCCAGTATTTTCCCTGTTCTGCGCTCGTAGACTCTCCCCGAGTGGGCATGCCCCCAGCGGCTCTGGCGCATGGCAGCACTGCCTACGTGGCCACGCTGTTCTCATGCTGCCTGGCTTGCAGCATGGGCCCCTAGTCTCCACCAGGGGGGTTGCTGTGCCTTGACACGACCCATCCTGCTCCTGGGGAGGAGAGCACCACAGGGCCTCCTTCCTCCATCCTCGCCTGCCGACCAGACTGGCACCCGGCTCATTTCTGAACCCGGTCACCAGGTAGCACGAGGTGGCCCAGCGCCTCAGCCCTAGTGCCACAGGGTCGGCGAAAACATGTGTTCTTGATATTAAAAGTGCAGCTGTTGTATGAATGGAGATGATGCAAGAAGAAAGACTGAGAGAACTAAGGAAGGACATGGGTGTGGAGGCCTGCTGGGCAATAAATAGGGGATCTGTGCAGTCACCATCTCATTCCTTAAGTAAAGGGATAAAAGAGACAAGAAGAGAAACCACTGTAGTTTACAGAGAAGGTGGGAGAGCAGAGGGAGAAAAGAGCTTTTTACAGGCAATACAAGACGTTCTAAAAGAAAGAGGACTATGGAGGGAAGCTGCAATCAACTTGCTGGGTAGCAAGCCAAGGCAGAGACGAAACTAAGAATAGCTGAGGAGGTCAAAGAGGGTGACAAGACATTCTTCTGCTACATCTAGGAGAAAGGAACAACAAAAAGAAGAAATAGTGACACTGAGAATGAACCAAGTGGGTGGGGGAAACTGGAAAAAGGGTAGGTACTGAATTTTTTTATATGAAAACTTCTGCTTAGTCTTCGCTAAGGAGAAGGACAGGCCACTACCACAGGGGAAAACAAGGACAGAGGGGCAGGGGGTATGAGGGATGAAGCAATAACAGAGGACAGAGTTCTCAAAGACTCAAAGCCCTCACTGAGGAGAAGTCCCCAGGGTGGATGGCATGCACCTGAGGGTGCTGAGAGAGCTGTCAGCAGTCCTTGCAGTGTCTCTGGCTAGCCTATTCAACTGCTCACTGGACAAAGGGATGATTCCCGCATGAGTGCAGGACAGCCAATGTGGCGCCCTGCACAACAGTGGACCTAGGGTCTAAATGGGGAGCTATAGGCCCAGTCCACACTTGCACACTTGTAACATTACCTGCAGTGTGTAACGTCACAAGAACAGCCAACATGGAACGCGTCCACACTGTAGCACAGTAAAACCATGCTACAAACCATAAAACTGTGCTAAAACCCTGATCAGAGCAGGGTTTTATCATGGTTTCAGACCAACATGGTTGCCTTAAACTGTGTTAACAGCAGTGTGGCTGCAAACCGTGCCATAACATGGTTTAAGACAACCTCTGTCACATTTCTGCAGCTTTACAAATGCTGCCACAATGGAAAGAGGAGGATTTACTTACTTCCTCGAGCTCACAATGAGCTCCCGAAATAAAGTGATGATTTTTTTTCAACCGGTTTCGTTACCATGCCTGGTCACTGGTATCCCAGCATGCACTGCGGCACTGCCGCAATCATGTCTGGGAACTCAAGCAGGCAAGTACAGTGTTGGAGCACAGTGTGGATGCTCCAACTACCATGCTCAAACACGGAAGTCAAAATGTTTTTAAAAACTTTTTGAAAATGTATTTCAGTATGGACAGAGTCATACAACAGTTAAAGTGACATCAACTGTTGGCAAGCTGATGGAACCCATCCTAAAAGAAAGGGCGGTTGTGTTACTGTCATCGAGGCACAGGTCAGGCAGCTCTGGAAAACCAGGAGTAGTTTCAAAATTCGCAAATAGCATTTTATTTTTCTCAATAACAGCAAAGTAAAAAATAAAAATTATTCAGTAACATAGAAACATAAGACTTTGACAGCTGATAAGTACTGCTTGGCCCACCTAGTCTGCCCATTTCCCTACCTATTGGATATGCTGCAGATCCTAGTTAACCAACAGCCTATTTCTTTCTACCCCCCACAAGAATTGTCTTATGTCAGTCCCATGCATTCTTGAATTCCCCCACTGTTTTTGACCCCATGACCTCCTCAGGAAGGCTGTTCCATGCGTCCACCATCCTCTCTGTGGAAATAATACTTCCTCACATTGCTCCTGTGCCATCCCCCCTCTATCTTCAAATTGTGTCCCCTTGTTCTTGCATATCTCTCTTTCTGAAAGATGCTACACTCTTGGACTTTGCTGACTCCCTTGAGGCATTTAAAAATGCCTATCATGTCCCCCCTCTCTCTCCTTTCCTCAAGGGTATACATACTAAGCTCCTTTAGTCTCTCCTCGAATGGCTTCTGTTGCAGACCCTGCACCATTTTAGTTGCCCTCCTCTGGACTGTCTCCATCCTGTCCATGTCCTTGCAGAGATGGGGTCTCCAGAATTGGGCGCAGTACTCCATATGGGGTCTCACCAAATATCTGTACAGAGGGATAACAACTTCCCGTTTTCTACTGGTGATGCCTCTCCCTATACATCCCAGTATCCCCCAGCCATCCATACTGCCTTCTCACATTGCTTGCTAACCTTTAAGTCATCTGATTTGATTACCCCCGTCCCTTTCCATTTTTGTTGTTGTTACTACCCCCATTGTGTACTCTTCCACTGGGTTTTGTTTCCCAGGTGCATTACTTTGCACTTCTTTGCACTGAATCCAAGCTGCCATAATTCTGACCATTCCTCCAACCTTGCCAAGTCCCTTCTCATCCTTTCCACCCAGCCCCTGTGTATCAACACTGTTGCAGATCTTTGTGTCGTCTGTAAAAAGGCATACTTTTCCTTCCAGCCCCTCTGCAATGTCACTTATAAAGACATTAAAAAGGACCGGTCCCAGTACTGAACCCTGTGGTACCCCACTAGCAACCCCCCTTTCTTCAGAGTGGACTCCGTTTACTATTACTTTCTGTGTCCTGTTTTCCAGCCAACGTTTCACCCAGGCTGGATAATTTGTTTATTAATCTTTTGTGTGGGACTGTGTCAAATGCCTTGCTAAAGTCTAGGTAGGCCATGTCCATGGCCCCTCCCTGGTCTACTACTTTGGTCACCCAGTCAAATAAATCGATTAAATGGGCAGACTAGGTGAATGGGCAGAATGGGTGGGCCAAGCGGTCCTTATCTGCCGTCAAAGTCTATGTTTCTATGTAATTCTTTCTTTCAGAAGTGATTCCATCATTTTCCCTACCATGGAGGTGAAACTGACATGTCTGTAGTTTCCTGCCTCTGTCTTGCTCCCACTTTTGTGAAGGGAAAGACATTCGCCCTCCTCCGGTCCTCAGGTACCACCCCATCCTCCCATGATTTGTTAAAAAGGGTAGTCAGTGGTGTCACTAGTTCTCCCCTTAGTTCTTTTAGAATTCCGGGGTGAATCTCATCAGGCCCCATTGCTTTGTCCACCTTCAGGTTTAGGAGTTCTTTCATAACCCTTTCTTCTGTGAAAGGACTGCGATCAACCCCCATCCAGAGTGCTTCTATTGATTGGATTAGGTACCCCCTCCTCTTCTTTTTGTGAATACTGAGCAGAAGTATTTGTTCAGTATCCCTGGTTTTTCACTGTCCCCTCTCTGTCCACCCACCATCCCCTTTATTCAGCCTCACTATCCCTCCCTTCATCTTTCTTCGCTCCATAATGTACCTATAAAAGGTTCTATCCCCTTCTTAACCGAGTTGGCTGTCTTTTCCTTGGTTTGGGCCTTTGCTAATCTGACTGCCTTCCTCATTTCCTTCTGCTTTAACTGGCATAGTTCTTGGTTCTGCTCCTTCTGTGTTTCCTTATACTTCCTGAATGCTATATTTTTCTCCCTGACCTTCCCCGCCACCTCTTTTGAGAACCATAGTGGGTTTTTTTTCCATTCTGATTTGTTTATTTGCTTCACACAAAGGCTTGTTGCCTCTGTGATGGCAGTCCTGATGTTTCCCCATTGTTGCTCCACCCCTCCTTCTTGCCTGTTTGCTAGTGCTTTTCTGAGGTCTAGCTATTTACACAGGCAGTAAAAACAGAGAAAACTAAATCCTTCTTTTGAGGGTATCTCTTAATTCCAAGTTTCAGTCTCTCTCTCTCTCTCTCTCTCTCTCTCTGCTCATCTCGCTAGCAAAAACATTGATGCTCTTTTTATAAGTCTTTGGAAACTTGTTAAGAGGGCCTGCTTCTCACAGAATGTTCTTGTCAGTTTCATTCCTTGCAGGTGCAGCAAAACAGTACACAGTGACCGAGAACTGACCTCTTGTTTACAGCTCTGCAAAAAGCTTAAAAACTATATCTCAGGTTAACTCCTTGAGTTCCAAATAGCTTTGCAATCATTTCTTTTTTTTTTTAAACTTTGTTTCTTCTCCTGTGCACCAAGGCAACTCTCGGAGGTACCTACTTGACTCTAACCCCTGCTACTCCCCACCGTGACACACCACTTCAACTCTCCCTTCCATTGAGAGATTGAGAGACTTCCCAGCGCCCCAGAGCACTCCCCTGGGGCAAGGCCAGCCACTCCTACCATAGCAGCGTCTTTCTGGAAGTAGAGAGTCCACCCCTCTCTGGAAGTCAGCCGTATATCGTCGACATGGCTTGTCTGGTGTTGGGAATGTGAGGGAGGTCCCTGAGGCCCTCGTCGCCGCCTCGGCACGCCGGGGTATTTCTTGATTGGTCCCCCCCATACATGGGTCATGCAATGCCACCCAGCCCATGATGTGGATGCTCCCACCCACGTCTGGAAGGCAGCTGCCCGACGTCCTCCCCTGCATAATCCCGATGTCTGTAGTACACCCAGTCACCACTGTGTATCACTATCTGTGCAGGACAGGTCTCCCCCCAGGAGAAGAGAGCAGTCCTCCGGACACTCAATCCTCTCCTTCCCCTGCAGACTCCCAGCGGCCTGGACTCGTTCTCGAACCCAGGTCGCTGGTGTGGCATCCAGCACTTCAACCCTCAGCACCTCCAGGTCAGCTACTTTGCAATCATTTCAACAGCATAACTATATACAGTTTTAAACAAAGGGATCCCAGTTTCGCATACAATTTTACACAGAGATTCACATATATTTTTTATAACTGCAGATATGCAAGGGGGAAGAAAAGACAGAACAACAAGGGAAGGCAGAGAGACAGCAAGAGGCGAAGAATTGCGAAACCGTAGGAGTGATCAGTTCCTGGGTCTCACAAGAAAATTTGATTGCGCAACCAGACAGACAAGAGACAGAAAGGAAGAGGATAGAACAGTGGTTTGCGTTTAAACTCTTTCTGCATAACAAATAGGGCAGGGCCTTTTTCAACCCTGTCACAGTTACTTGAGGCAAATGGGCTCCAAGACAGGCAGCACAAGTTCATGTTATGGAGGTCATACAAAACAAATGTGATCAGCTTCTTCAAATGGGTCATTAGGGCAGCAGACAAGGGCCAAGTGGTGGGTACACTATAGCTGAACTTCAGCAAGGCCTTTTGACTCAGTCCCCCACAACAGGATGACCAAAAAAACTGGCAGATATGGGGACAGAAGCTAACCAGGTGGGTGGTAAGCTTGGCTAGGGGGTAGAACACAGTGCATAGTAGTGATGGTGGGGGAGCACTCTGGAATGAGAAAAGTTACAAGTGGGGTCCCACAGGAAACATAGCCAGCTCCTGTTCAGTGTAACACACCGGGGATGCCATCAAAGGCAAGATATGTCTTAATGGACATTACCAAGCTCTGCAGGAGGGTAGACACTGAAGAGGGCATAAGGGATCTAAGGGAGGACACTACAAGGTTGAAAAGGTGGTCTGGAATCTAGTAGTTGGGGTTCAAGGCTAAAAAGTGCAAGGTAATGCACACAGGGCATAAGAACCCCAGGGCCGAGTACGGTCTTGGAGGGAAGGAGGGTTATAGATCACATTCTCTGAGGAGAAGGAGAAGGACCAAGGAATAGCAATTACAAGCGACATGAAATCATCAATGCAGTGCAAAAAGGCAGCAGTGAAGGTGAACAGGATGCTGGGTTGCATATCAAGGGGGGTTTCCAGCAGGAGGAAAGAGGGCATTCTGCCCCTACACAGGTTCATGGTGCATCTGCCTCTTGAGTACTGTGTGCAGTATTGGAGCCCCTACCTCAAGAAAGACATGAACCAGTTGGAAGCAATATGGAGGAGGGCTACCAAGATGATTCAGAGGCAGCAAGACATCCCATATGAACAGAGACTGGTGAACCTGAATATATACTCACTGGAGGAAAGAGAAAGAGAGAGGGGACTTGATTGAGATCTTCAAATAACTTAAAGGCATTAATAAGGTTGACATAGGAGAACTTTTTTGCAAAAGTGAGAATAAAAACACCAAAGGGCACAACTACAAATTAGCATGGGGGGGGCAGAAATACAGGTTACTCACCTGTAACAGGAGTTCTAGGAATGGTATATGTTGTTCATCCACACTTATTGGCAGGTCCCTTGCCGCTTTAAATCTTGCCGGAAGGTCTTCAAGCTGGCTCCTCCCACCCACCCGGGTGGTAAAACTCTCGGCTCCGCCCCATGATGCCAGATCTAGCCCTGGAAGCTAGGTTGTGTCAAGCCAAGGAGGTTGGAATGTAGGGATGTGATCAACATATACCATTCCTAGAACTCCTGTTACAGGTGAGTAACCTGTATTTCTAGGGACATGGATATGTTGTTCATCCACACTTATTGGCAGACTCTAGCAGTTCTCTGGGGGAGGGGAGGCAAGCGCACACCCTACTTGGGGTAGAAGACTGGAGAACCGAGGCCCACTAGCACTCTTGGTGACCCAAGGTCGATGTGGAAGGGAACGGTAAAGCTTGCTTCCGGGCAGAAGCCCTGCGGATATCCTGGACCGGAGGGTCCTTGGAAGCAGCCACCGATGCAGTGGAAGGATGGGTTAAAAAGAGCGCTTATACCTCTGGGAGGCTCCATGCCCGCCCGCCTAAAGTGGAGACCTTGCAGGGGTGACCCGCCCGCTCGTCTTCCACTGGGCTGCAATCTGCCAGATGCGGCTTCAGTGAAGGTGATGAACAGCTGGCGAACCTCTCCCGAACTTTAGCTCTACGCCTCACGAGGTAGCGTTAAAACGGTTCCCACGGAACCTGAATACGGCCTCCGAGGTGTGAATGGGGATAAACCCCGCAGAGGCAATACTCCTGAAGGAAGACTCCGCCACCGCCTCCGGAGGAACTTCGGGTGGGGCGTGAAGGACAACCTAGTCCCTGTGGAAGACCGGATAGGGAGGTTAAAGGAGCGCTTGAACTCTCCCAGCCTTCTGGATGGCGGAGTGGCCCCAAGAAGGTGTTCTTCCACAACAGGTGGGGAAACGACCTATGCAAAGGTTCGATGGCTTGCCTGTGAGCTGCTTCCATACCAGCAAGGATCCTGCAGAACGGGATACCCCTAAAAGGAGAGGCGGTCGAGGCCTAGAAGTGCCAGACCATCTTCTCCATACCACCAGCTACCACGCCCGCCGCCTCGAAGACAGTGGTGACCGTGAGAAGCACCCAGAGGGTCGTCGACCGAAGGCCTGGTCTAAGGATGGACTGCAAATGGTCCGGAATGCTATGCCCAGGGACGGGGAAGGGCACCACCCTATCCCATCATTGGAAGAAGGAAAACTTCTCCCAAAGGACAAGCATCTTGGCCGACTTCTTAGCAGGACACCTCGAAGGTCGAGGACCTTGCCGAAAGACCCTAGGCCTGGCCCCTAGCCGCACAGGGGACGGCCAACAGGTGCAGGGATTGAAGGTCCAGATGGATAAGCTTCCCCTGAAAAGGAAAGACAGGACCGGCAGACTAGAGACCGTCTCGGGAGCCTGGGGCTAAGACTGAGGAGAGCTGGATACCAGCACTGGCAATCCAGTCTGGGGCTACCAGCATCACCTGCGCCAAGTCCCTCCTCGCCTTGCCCGTAGGTCAAGGGAAATGGGGGAGAGGCACGGAGGGGCCCGGGGTCCGAGGCCCCTATGGCATCCCCTGCAGCAGACCTTGCTGAGGGGCAGGCAAAAAACAGTCTCTGCCTCATATTCTCCCTGGAGGGAAGAGGGAGAAGATCCTGTGCTACCTCCGGCAGGGGAGACCACTCATGAGGCGCAGCCTATGCCCGGCTCAGGGCAGCAGCCAGGGAATTGGGCTCCTGCCAAGAAATGGCTAGGAAGCCTCGACTGCACAACCGCCCAATGCGGAGAACCTCCTTGCACCGAGACAAGGGGATAGACCAACCTGGCGGAGTAGGTAGCACATGGTCTTGGAATAGTCCAACTTGGACTTAGACCACTAGACCCCGTACAAGCTGAGCGAGCAGTGCATGCTAATCGGACCGTCTGTCTCCAGCGAGCAGGAAGGACATCGGGACTCGCAAGAGGACCAGAGGCGATGCACTCTGTATTCCCCAAGATGGGCACCCCACCCATCCGAGAAGCATCGGGTCGGAGAAGACCGCAACTCAGGGCGAACAAGCAGGATAGTCTCCTGTCCGGGTTAGAACGGTCCAAGGGAGCGCCACCTAACTCCTGGGCTGTAAGTCATGAACTGGTGCCACGGGACACAGCGCTAGACCTGGCTGGCCCCTCCCTAGGGAAGGCTGCCCTGAGGCCCAGGAGGAGCAGGAGGTCCTGGCAGGACGTAATTTCCGCCAACCCGACCGGCAAGGAGGAAGAACCTCCTGTTCGCCCTGTTTGAGCTCGGATTCAAAGTCGAGCTTAGCCCAAGAAGCTTCACCGCAAGATACGAAGCTCATATGGCTCCCGAAAACGGGAGACCAGTCTGCCTTCCGGGTTGGGTGACATCCGGACCCTTCCATGCCGCAAAGACTGCTGAGCAAGGAAGTGCTAGGAACTCGTAAGCAGCTCCCCCGCAAGAAGGGGTGGAGCCTCCCCCAAAAACGGATGGAACGAGGAGTAGGTACATCCTGGAGACCAGGAAACAGCTACACACCACGTCCTGAGGATGGAATGTCTACAGAAGAGAGACCATCCAGGCGTGCAGGAGGATGGGCACAAGCCCCCGTCCATAAGAGACCAGGAATACCTGGACGCGAACCCAGGGTTGAATGGGGGGTGGGGGTTCACGACCTTCCTGATCATCTCTAACTAGAGAGCCAGGCATGTCGGACGACCGACACAGGGGCAGTGAACTCAAAATCCCCGTGGGGAACAGCTCAAAGGGGATCCGCTCGCAAATTGCGACAGGATCCACCCTAAATACCTCCAGAACGAGGTGCGGAGCCGTCCCCCCACGGGAAAACCCAGGCTGGGACGACGGAGCCGGAGCAATGCCCCTTGGCCCGCCACTGAGCAGGCTTAGAGGGGGAAGGAGCCGAGGAGCCCTCGGTTTCTGCTCCGTCTTTTGGAGGAAGACGCTGGTTTGGCAACAGCCGCCTAACGCATGCCTGCTGGCCCTCATGCTGGGCCGGGGCCCCAGGGCTCAGGGGGTAAGGGGCTTATGCAAAGGCTGACGGCTGCCCTTGAGCCTGGGTGAGAGTGGCCGAGTCCAGAGTGGCATCGGACTTCTCAGGCCCATGGATGTATCCCTCCACTCCAGGGCCGAAAAGGTCAGTCCCCAAGAAGGGGATGTCCGCCAACTCGTGTTGGGTTTCCAAGGAGAAGAAGGTTAACCTCAGCCACGCCCTGCGGCACATGGCCACTGCGGCTGCCACCGATCTGGCACAGGAGTCGCCTAGATCCAGAGCTGTCTGGAGCTGCTGCTTCGCCACCGCCCTACCCTGGTCCCGCACCTGTCGAACCGTGGTCCGCAGGTCACCTGGGAGATGAGGGAGAACCTCGTCCAGGGAGCCCAAAAGGGTGTGGGAGAAATGTGCCATCAGTGCTACCGAGCTGGCCTGACGGAGGCCTAGGGAGGACGCAGCGTAAACCTTACGCCCGACATAGTCCATCCTTCTGGACTCCTTGTCGGGGGGTCTGTCCACATCCCCAGCGTTTCCAAGACATTGGAAAACGTCGTCGGTAATTACCCCTTCAGCTGAGGGGTGCTCCGAGAAACCGGGCAGAGAACCGACCGGGATAGGATACCTCCGAGCTACCCTGGCCGAAGGCGCAGGGCAAGAAGTAGGCCACCGCCATAGCTCCAAGGCTGGGCCCATGATAGCCTCCAGCCACTGGGAAGGCTCTCGTGGAAGAACCCCTTGATCCAGAATCGCCAGAAGGGTAAGGAGCCCGATCGAGACGGGCTTAAGCTGCATTCCAGTAAACTCTGAGATGAGCTGAAGTAGACCTCCCAAGACGCATGGGCTGTCGCTTACTGGATGTTCCTGGGAAGACCCGGGGTCCTCCCTGTCAGGAAACAAGGCAGAGCCTGCTCCAGGCTCCAAAGGGTCTGCAAAAAGCTGCCGCAGGCCCGAGGCACTCTTCGTCCGCCGAGGGCGGGCAGGAGTGAGGGGACCGAGTGACCTGAAGGACAGGCCACTGTCCGGCCTGAACTCCACCAAAGGCGGAGGGGCAGTCAAGGTCGAACGAGCAACTGGTCCTGGAGAAGGCTCCTCGACCGATTCAAACGGCTGCCGACCAAGCAGCGGCTGCTTGCTATCCGGAGAATGAATCGGGGTTCATTGAAACTCAGACAACTGCTGTCGCTACATAAGTTCTCAGAATACCGACGCCAACGGCATCGAAACCGCTCCTCATCCGAGGAGGGGGACGAGGAAGAATGGCAAAGCCACTTAACCCGGTGCCCCGACCGAGAACGCCGAGATCGGCGTGAGCGGCTAGACCGAGAAGTAGACCGAGACCCAAATCCTCGGGGTAACCGAGGGCGGGCCTGGGAAGAAACGGGGAGCACCCGCTCCTCCCTTGGCTCGGAAGAACGGACCGAGGGCTGTTGACCCGAAGTGGAGGACAGAGCCTCGACTTCCGATGAAGGCGGCAGGAAGACGGCCTCAGCAGACCCCCGAATACGGGTTGAGAGACTCGACAACGCCGATGGAGAATTTGGCCGCTGACCTGACGGGTACCATGAGGCCAGAGGTCGGTTTAATCCGATCAAGTCGAGTTGCTATCGATGAGGGAGGGGAAATTTCCGTTTCCCCGACGAAGAGACTCTACCATGCCCTTTAGCCATAGGCCGAGAGACAGGGCTCCAGGCTCCCTCTCCCTTGGAGGAGAGGGAATGACGAAGCTCCCTGAACGAAGCTGAATGAAAGGATTCCAAGGAGAGCGGGATAAGCTCCGCAACCGAAGGAGAGGGAAGGGGAAACCCCGTCCCTTCCCCGGCAGGATCAGACTGCAGAGAAACAGTCGAAGCGGGCACCCGCCGGTCCGATGGAATCTCCAGGAGCGGAAAAAACTACCGGATGTCCGAGCCCCGAATGGGCCGCGTGGTCCTCCGGAGAGCTGACCGAAAGGGCAGAACAAAAGTTGCAAGCCCGAGGATCGTGATCCAAGTCCAGGCAAAAGAGCATCGCGGAGTGCTAGTCCTCCTGAGGAACTAACCGTATCGCCTCTCGGGCCGAAAAGCCATCACTAAGCGAAGAAGAAAGATCAAGAATTCAAGGATACTTCAATAAATTTGAAGACCGAACTTTTCAGGAACCAGTCGAAAACGCCGAGCGCTAAGGAGGTAACCTGAGCTTCCAAGCGATAAGGAAGAGCTGGCGTCATGGGGCGGAGCCGAGAGTTTTACCACCCGGGTTGGTGGGAGGAGCCAGCTTGAAGACCTTCTGGCAAGATTTAAAGCGGCAAGGGACCTGCCAATAAGTGTGGATGAACAACATATCCATTTCCCTAGAAGGCACTTCTTCACTGAAAGCAGCAGTACTACCAAATCAGGAAGTGATCTATCACAATTCTGCTTTTTGGCTGTAAGCATGCAGCCATAATCCCAGTTTCCATACCTGTAAATATATTTTTTCAGTTATCTTTAGTTTTTTAGATATTTGCAATTTATTTGAATTGTTGTAGCGCTACAATAAATATGGCGGCTAACTAATTTTCAGCTGCACTTTTCCTTCAAGTCGCATCACGGCTTTTGACTACAGCAAAGGGACCCTCTGCTGACCATTCCTGATGTCCCTGCAAGTCATACACATGTGCAGCTGGCAAGAGAGGGTGTTCCAGTGCAATATGCTTGGTGGCAGAAACGTAAAAGAAGCAGAGGATAACTGAGCAAATTACTCGGTGATAGTACAATGTCAGCGGGAAAGAGTACCAGGTATATGATCAGCAGGGCACAGGGAATAAACTGTCTAAAAAGCACAACTTTTTTTTCGTAGTACTGCTGCCTGAAAAGGTTGTGGCAAGATGGAATGCACTGCCAGTAGTAAACGGAGAATATTGTCTGTGCAAGTGTGTTTAGGAGGATTTTTAACACACCCGAGGTGTGTAATAATGTATAAACGCCGACAGCAAAGCTCGAAGGGTTTATGAGATTATCACACACCATGAGTGTGTGAAAAATCTTCATTAAATAAACTTTGCACAGGCATTATTTTTTATAACAGATGGAAGGTTTCCAGAGAGAAAAAAACTGTAAGCTGTATTTGTATGAGCAAGTATGTCCCTGAGCAGCTTCCGTACTCACATAATAAATACAGTCAAGTGACAGCATGAGTAATAAAATGCCGTAATATCCCACTGTTGAGTTATTATGGAATTTAGGGGTTATTATAGCATTTTATGATGACTGGATATCCAGTCATTATAGGGGGGTCAACAGTTACTATATCACAGTACATTTGGGGTTTAAAAGAGGGTGAGAGGGGGACAGAGCCAGCAGCCAACTGGAAAAGATGCTCTAGAGTGTGCTCTGTTCTGACAGTGCCAAAATCGATCAAATTAATCTTTACAATTTAAATTTTAGGGCGACAAACATTATCAACAGATAAATCTTATTCACAATTTTATTGTGACAATACTTTTATGTAGAAAAGGAAATAGGAAGACAGAGGAATTAGCCCGCAGAGCCCAGGAAAGGAAAGGAAAGCAACCCATGCTGGCAGGAACAGCAGCAGGATGCAGACAAAGCACTGGAGACACTGTGGAAGCTAAGCCTACTCTTAAGGCTGTGAAAGATGCCGTGCAGGAGCAGTAAGGAAGTTGCTGACAAACATGGATGCCTTTAATTCAAGAATGATAGCAGACAATAAGGCTGTTATTGAATCTAGTAGCAGCAAATACCAGCACCACCAAATCCAAGAACATAAAAGGCTTTATTAAATCCAATAGTAAACACACGTCATCGCAGCTTGGGCAGACCTCATACTTCTACCAGTTTCGTAGACAGGCTACATCATCAGGAGGGTTATGTGTTAACCAGTTGTAGTGTTTTGTGCAGAATACTAGAACTAGTTAACTAACACATGTAGAAAGATGTATGCACACGTTTTGCCCCTAACTTACTGCTATTTTAAAATGTTTCTATAGCATATTTTTCCCCAATCGCTTGCACACCTAAATTAAATCCAGCATCTTTAGCACACGCAACTGTTGAATTGACAGACCAGTTGATTGGACCCGACTGGTGCACTCAGCTCTCTATGTCTTCTGGCTACCATCACTGTCACTACAGAGCAATACAGGAAAAACAGTCTACCACCCCCCCCACACACACACACACACACGCAAGGTTCACATATATTTATGGTGACTGGCTCTGTCCTCTGCTCTACACCACACATGGCCACCATCAGAGATCGCAACAGAATGTAACACCATTAGAAATGCCAGAGATACTCCAGGGATACGGTGCTTATGCCAAATGTCAAGCACTAGACATTATGGACTCCTCTGGTTTTTTAAACAGCATTACATTCAGTAGTGACTAAGGGTGTCTGAACGAGGTGTAGAGCATGGAGGGCAGAGACAGTCACTGTCAATAGCTACAACGTTTGTGTTGGGGAGGGCTGCACTTCCCAGGTACTTGCTTGCAGTCTGCTGTCAGGGTCCACAAAGTCATAAAGCTGCTGAGCAGCTTGCCAGCCAGCTTTATGCGAATGAAAGATGGAGGCACTCTCTCTCATTGGAGCACTTCAGTCCTTTCAGCTACAGGAAGTTTCCACCCATAAACTACGAACACTCATACTCCACTTGCTTGCTCATTGGTCTGTCACGGACAAGCCCAATGCAGCTTGACCTGCACTGGACACGACACTAATGCACTTCTGAAAAGCCGTTCACTGCAACAAAATGTTTCTTGTGCAAGTGCAATCAAGCATAAAAGGGGTCAGATGTGGATGTCATATGCAACCACACTACTCTGAAATATATGCAACTCCCCATGACAGGTCTGAGACACAAACAGCCACGTGGAAAAGGGCTGGAGTAGTGACATACTGATTGTCAAGGTGGGGAACAGAGGGAATAAACAAGAAGAAAACAATTCCAGGCCTGGTAAGAAAACATCACAGTGTCTCTTGAGGGTTCTACATTCCCTTCCTTTTTTCCTGCATTCCCCTCTTGATGCTTTCTTTGAGCCTGAAGCAAGCTAACATTTGATTTTCCCAAAAAAGCGGATATGTTATAGCAGTCGGAGTTATATTCTGAATAATATAAGAGATAACTGCCATGGGAAAAGCCTTCAGGAGAGCTTTATTTCTGTTAGAAGTCACTAATGGTGCAGGTTACCTTGTGCAGCTTATCGGGTGTACAGATGATTGCAGCATCAGCAAACTTCTCTCTCGCAGCAGCAGCTGGCCAATCTACAGAAAAGAAATAAAAATCCAGTTACACGGAAACTCTTTAATACGCTATTTACTGTAGTTTACTTTGCATTCCTAGATTCAGATACTAGACCCCATGACAGTTTAGCCTGCTTTAGCTGTTATTTATTTTTCTTATACAACCAAGCTGAATTAAGTGCCCCTTCTAAGTTCTTGAACTCTGAGCCCTTGCTAATTAGTCCTTTGTCCTCACTCCCGCCCCCGCAGCAGCCATCCAGCGGCTTGTCTCTTTGCTTCACCTCTAACTCCCCCATTTGCCTTAGCCCCTGTCCTCTTTTTTGTGTCCCCAAACTGCTTTTTTTCTGTCTAGCCCTTCCTTTCTCCCTCTGATAAAAACCTCTGCTTTTAATTTTTTTCAGGTGATCCTCGCTGCTCTGATCAGGCATGGAACCCCCTCTACCTCGAACCTCCAAACAAATCCACTCAGCAGCATCTCCAGATGCAACTTAGGTATGGGACAAGGCTTAAAGATTTGAATTTGGTGTCCAGCACTGAGGGCTGATTTTCGGCCCTCCTGCCCATCCTCACTCCCCTCCTTAATTAAATACACCTTCTCCCCTCCCACTAGCTGCCAGGTGCTCTCCTACTGGCACACGGACGGATTGATGGGATCTGACTGATGCACGAGCAAGGCTGCCAGGGATCCACTTCTTGGCAACAGCCTCCTGTCTGAATTCCCTAGTGACTTACTCTTTTAGGTCTGGTAAAAAAATGTACATGATCATTATGAAGGGTGGTGGCTCTACCTCTTGCCATCAAATTTTGGCCTGCTCATGCTATTCCTCATCTATTGCACTATCCCTGGGCAAAGTACTGGCTCAGACAATAACTGGTGTCACAGTACTTTACCTTCTCACCTTAATAGGGGGTGTAAAGTTACGTATGATACTGTACTCATCACAAATCAGTTCCCCACTTCAACCTGCATCTTTTGTGCAGCACTGCCTCCTCTCTGTCTGGGTGCTTTTTGCATTTGTGGGAGCATCGGTCACCAGCCTACTGAATCCTCAAGCCCCCCGCACTGCACTCCAGGAAGGGACAGACCAAGATTTTCAAACTGCTTCCGATTGCTATTAAAAACATTTTACTGATCCTCCTAATCTGCTCTGGTGACATCGAACTTAACCCTGGCCCACCCTCTTCTATCTCCTCCCCTTTGGACATAGCAAACCTACAGGGATTAAAAATTCTTCACGCCAATGTCTGCAGTCTTTTAAGAAAACTGGACTTAATTTAAACCTGGATGAACTTCTCCACCCCTGATGTATTGGTTTTCTCCGAGTCATGGCTTAAACCCTCAACCCAGGACACTGAAATAAATCTACCTTCCTATAAAGTCTTTAGAACGGACAGGCGGACCAGAGGGGGTAGAGTTGCTATTTATGTACATGATAAGTACTGTGCTACTATCATCAACTCCACCTCAGAGCCTAAAGAATTTGACAGTTTTTCCATCAAATTACAACTGTCATCCTCCCAAGCCATTCAAGTCATAGTATGTTACACACCCCCATCGGCTGGCCTAAAGATCATTCAGCATCTGAGCACCCTGCTCGGCTCTGCATCCTCAGAGGTCATAGTCGTAGGTTACCTTAATCTTGATTGGTACTCTGCCTGTTCTAAACCTCTCAAGGATCTGAGTGACGCCTTTGGTCTCCATCAACTTATTATGGAACCTACCCGACCAAACATTAAAAATCCAGCCAACAGCTCTCTACTCGATATTATATTGGTTAACAAACCTCATCTGTTCTCTCATGTGGGAGTGCTCTTTAGCGATCTCAGTGATCATTGCATCACTGCATGTGTAAGGTCCCTGCCAAAAATGATCTCTTCCTCCAGATATATGCAAAAAAGGTGCAGATGGAATTTTGATATTTCCACCTTCCTTGCTGACTTGCAACATTCTAATTGGCAAGAGTTCTATCTTGCCTCATCTTTTATTGAAACAAAAAATATTTTCCATAAGATCCTCATGGACACAATCAACTGGCACACTACACTAGTAAAAATCCATACAAAGAAAATCTCTTGCCCGTGATTTTCTACCAACCTCAAGTTGGCTCTTCTGCAGAGGGATTCCCTATGGAAAAAGGCATGGAAAACTAAACTTCCTGTCGACTGGGCTTCTTTCAGAGTTGCCAGAAATCAATGCACTAAGCTCATAAGGGCTGCTAAGTCCAGTTACTATAACACCAAACTGAATGCATCTACCCACAGCCCATCTACCCTTTGGAAGACCCTCAAGGAGATTGAGAGTCATAGGACATCCAACACCTGCCCATCCAAGATCTCCACCAACAATGTAATGCTCATAGATAAACATGATATTCTGAATGGGTTAAACAACTATTTTGCCACAGCTGGACTGGCCTTTGTTTCCTCCCCTGCTAATGCCCTGAGAGACTATCTCTATGGCAGGACAAGAACCCCCCCAAAGGCTGTGCCATCCTTCTCCTTCAGCCAGATACCTCAAACAGGTTGAAGACATGTTAATTAATCTAGACACTAGAAAAAGTGCTGGTGCAGACATTATAGATCCGTACTTTCTAAAAAGTAGCTACCATGTCCTAGCTGTCCCCATAACCCACATATTCAACCTGTCCCTTATGCAGAGCACCCTTCTGGACAACTGGAAAACTGCCCATGTTGTCCCTTTGTTCAAATCCGGGGATCCTGCAGACCTCAATAACTATCGGCCTATCTCTCTGCTTCCCACCTTATCCAAAATGTTGGAAAAGATTGTCAGCCTACAGATTAGAAACCATCTAGAACTGCATAACCTAATCACCCCATACAATCTAGCTTCAGACCTCAACATAGTACTGTATCTGCACTTGCAAAAGTCACTAATGACTGGCTGAATACATTGGACAATAAACTCTTTGTAGGTGCCTTATTCTTGGATCTAAACAAGGCATTTGACACGATGGACCACGCTCTCCTGTTGGATGCCCTCCACAGCTTTGGCTTGGATTGTACCTCTCTCAAATGGTTCAAATGCTACCTTGTTGAATAACTACAGCAGGTAAAAGTGGAAGGAGATTTCTTTCCCCCCATAAAAACCCTTCATAGAGGTGTACCACAAGGCTCTATTCTGGGCCCCCTCCTCTTTGCCATCTATGTAAATAACATTTATGCTGGCATACATAATGCTGACATACACTCATTCGCCAACGACACTGTCTTATACATCTCCGGACTCACCCCTGACAAAACATGGTCAGACTTCCAACTTGAGTTCTACCACCTTCAGAACAACCTATTGCAACTTAAACTACTGCTCAATACAAAAAAAACAAAGGCTGTGCTCTTCTCTCCTTTTTCAAGTTCTATCCCTACTAATGTAATGGGTGTGCCATCCTCAGTTACCACTCTCCTCAATGAACCTCTTGAATTAGTACATACATTCAAATACCTGGGAATGTGGACTGACCACAAACTGTCAGCACTTGCTAACGCTGGAAGCGAGAACTAGAATTGTACAATCTACCTTCCTCCCCTTACTTGACTATGGAGATATTCTTTACGGACAAGGGAACAACACAGCTCTAAAAAAGCTTAACATCTTGTATCACCAGGCCCTAAGATTCAAATCAGGTGCTCCCTACGCTACTCACCGCTGTTCCTTATATGCCCTAGTCGGCTGGACCTCCCTTAGCATAAGACGATACAAAAACGCAGCAATACGGACTTATTGTGCTGTCTCCAAGAAACGGCCCCTTTACATCTTGGACTGCCTCCCTGGTTCGTATGCACTAATTAGATCCTTCTATATTACTCTTGTTGTTCCTAAAGTCAAAACTTGGTTTGGCAAATTTTCCATTGGCTACTCCCTCCCCTACGGGACAAGCTCCAAAAAGTACTACAAATTACCACCTCACTTCCCTTGGCTACTTTCAAAACCTTACTGGCCAGGACACCTACAGAAATTTGTAACTGTGCTTCATAAAACTCCCATGCAAACACTTCTTCCACCTATACCTTACCCTAGGCCCGTTTCACTATGATTTCCAATTGCCTTTTATCTTATCTAAAGGTGGTCTTGCCAACCTGCAGTTTCTGGCCCACATGGCTGTCGGTGTCTCAGCTAGCTATTGCCCTGGGCTCTTCCCCTATGATCTATATTTGTTTCTCAACTCTTAGAGGTGGCCTTGCCTCCCAGCAGACCTCTGCCCCCCTGGCTATCGGTCTGCTATCTTGCCAGGCAGATTATACACTATCTATAATCGACAGGTACTTCTAGCTAATAGAAATGCTATCGTATTTTGTTTAAACCAATCTGTACATATCCTAACCAATCTGTTTAAATAACACTTGTTATGTTGTATCTGTTTGGAATATCTACTTTATAAGGATGTGTTGATGTGTACTTCAATGTCATTCTGTCACATATGTAATTATTACCAGGTCCATCTTGTAAATGAGTTCTTCTCAACGATGTTTCACCTGGCTAAATAAAGACTGACTGATTAATTGACAAGGGAAGACCACATTTTTATGGGCAAAAGGAAATGGGATTTTGTCCAATGAACAGGTAGAGAGAGATAGGTAGACAGATAAAGCAGGAGTATCAGTGCCTCAGTAAGTTGCACATTTGCCTCTGGTCCTGGACATCTACTGTCAAGACACATGCCTCGACACAGACCATCACACTCATATCTGGTGCACATACTGACAAACGCATTCCTGGACACATACTGTCAAATACATCTGAGTACATGCCAGCAAATACATGCCTGGGCACATACCATCCTATACACACTTGGGCACATAATATCAAATATATGCCAGGATACATACCACAGAACACACACCTGGGCACATACCATCCAATACACAACTGGGCACGTAAATACTATAAAGTATACAGCTGGGCACATACCATCCAATAAACACCTAGGTATATACTATCAAATACCTACCAGAGCAAATACCATCAAATACATGCCTGGAGGCCGGCCCGGTGGCACTGAGGGTTGAGGCGCTGGACGCCACACCTTGCGCCACATCGGCAACCCGGGTTTGGGAACGAGTCCGGGCGGCTGGGGGTAGGCAGGGGGGAAGAGATCGAGTGTCTGTAGGACTGTTCTCTCTTCCCAGGGAGGGCTGGGAGAAGCATTTGCTCCTGGAGCGGCCTCTGGTGGTGATTCAGGGGTGCCCAATGTGGTGACGCAGCGGGCGCACAGGGGTGCGGACTTAACACTGCCTTGCCTGCCCGACTGAGGGGACAAGAAAAGCCGGGGAAAAAGCCCTACACCATCTGTGAGATTACGATGGCCCTCGGGATTTCGGCCCACATCCCAAATGCTGGCTCCAACGGACCCAGGATCCTCCTCCACGCCAGACCGACGACAGCAGGTAGGCCCTTCACACTTAAGGAGTCAGCCACCGAGGGAGGGCAGAATCAGCCCCGGAGATGGTACTGGGAGTCGAGCCTGCGTGGGTCATTCGGGGGAGGGGTTCAAGGGGAGATGCGGGGGTTCAGGCTGGGAGTAGGGCAGACTCTGAGTGGGCACTCCTGAAGGATGCCCAAGGGTGTAGGTGAAGAAACAAAGTTTGAAAAAAAAATACATGCCTGGACACATACCAGTCAATACACACCAGGTAGCATATCATTCAATACACACCTGGGAGCAAACCATCCAGCACACACCTGGGCGTACACTATTAAATACTCCCCAAGGGAACATACCACCAAATACACACCTGGATGCATACTATTAAATACCCACCAGGGCACATGCCATCAAAAACATGCCTTGGCTCATACCATCCAATACACACCTGGGTGCATATCATTCAATACAGACCTGGGTGCAAACCATCCAATACACACCTGGGCACATACCACCCAATACACAGTACTATTAAATACTCACCAGGTAACATACCATCAAATACACCCCTGGACACATACCACCCAATACACACCTGACAGCATACTATCAAATACATGCCAAGGCACATATAAACCGGTTATTCACCTATAACAGTAATTCTAGGAGTGGTATATGATGTTCATCCACACTAACTGGCAGTGTCTTTTCCCTTTAAGATGATGCCGGAAAGTCTTCAAGCAGGCTCGTCCAACCCACCCGGGTGGTAACTCCCTCAGCTCCATCCCATGATGCCAGATCATGCCCACTGTACGCGGTTCTATGTGATAACGGCGATCGCAGAAAGGCAATCGTTGTTAGGGCGAATGTACATCGGCGAAAATCAATTTTGCCGATGTACACTCATGGCACAAACCAAAAGGGCACCGAAAAGATAGTTTTTTTGTTCCCGCACCCCCCCATGGGGGGGGCTTTGCTCCCCACACACCCCTACTAAAGTATTCTCAACTCCATGAGGGGTGCATGTGGGGGGAGGGGTGTGAAAACAAAACAAAACATTTTTCAAGGACCAGCACAAAAATCCCGATGCGCCCAGCACCGAACCCAGTACCCTCCCAACCCTAGCTTGCCATGAACCCACCATGCCACACGGCCAGCTCAGCAACCCACTGTTGCGCTACACCTCACAAACCCTCCCTCCCCTTGCACAGCGTGCTCACCCCCCCCCGTGCATGTATACATATAGCAGTAGGATGTTGCTATACCTGTATTGTCCCCCCATCCAGTAGCCCTGTGAACAGGCACCGCTACTGAGTTGCCCTTTTTGTAAGCACTCAATAGCGGATACCCTTATCACGGGATACCCTGAAAGCAATTTTGTGTGCCAAAGCCAGGGGAGGTTGGGTGAGTCTGTGTGGATGAATATCATATACCACTCCTAGAAAGTACAGTTACGCAAGAACTTACCGTAACAGTAGATCTTTGAGATAGGTTCTTGCAGTAGGTCATAACATATAGGACTGCATCCCCTGGAATCAGGACCTCATGGCAAACATTTGCTAGCAATGTCTGGTGGGGGACTACCTACCCGACATCACGTGATGGACGTCAGCGTGACCCTATATAGTGGGCGGTCCCCACACCACCTTCCAGTTCTCCTGCTGGAGACACAAAATGGATACACCTGGTGAAAGGATGGATATCTTGCAGCCCAATGCAGAACAGCTTGTAAGAACATGCTGAAAGCTGGGGAAAGGAGGGAGGGAAAGTGTGACCTACTGCAAGAACCTCTCTCAAAGATCTACTGTTATGGTAAGTTCTTACGCAACCGTACTATCTTACTTAGCGAGGGTTCCTGTAGTAGATCATAACATATAGGACTGAAACCCAAGCAGTCACCCTCAATGAGACCCACTGAAACAAGGGAGGAGGAGGAAGGATAGCAGACCGACCAGAGCAGGTCTAAGTCAGCAGACCCTGCAGAATGGCTAGGCCAAATCCAGCCCGACACCTAGAGGCAGTGTCCAAACTATAATGCTTTGTGAAAGTGTGGACTGAACTCCAGGTTGCTGCAGTGCAAATCTCAGCTGTAGAAACGTTTTTAAGGAACGCAGCGGAATCAGCCATCCCCCTAGTGTCGTGACTTCTGACCTCCTCCAGAATAAGTTTATCGTATTTTTGATAACAGAAATGGATGCAGTTAGCCAACCATTTGGACAAGCACTGCTTAGAAACTGCTGACCCCAGAGTTCTGGGGGCAAAGAAGACAAACAACTGATCTGATTTGTGGACATCTTTAGTCCTGTGGACGTACAGTAGTACTGCAAAATCCTATGTACATCCCATGTATGTAGAAGAGCCTCACCCTTGCTTGAATGAACAGGGTAATACACCTGCAGCTCAATGGTATGGTTCAAGGTGAACTCAGAAACCACCTTAGGAAGAAACTTAGTATTTGTTCGCAGGACCGCCTGGTCTCTGTGAAAAATTAAATAAGGCTCTTTACACATCAAGCCTGAAGCTCAGAAATCTTTCGAGCAAAAGTAACCGCAACTAAAAAGAGTGTTTTCCAAGACAGGTAGCACATCTCACAACTTATCGCCAGTGCAAAAGGAGGCAATGTAAGCTTTTCTAAAATAAAATTCAAATCCCAAGGCGGGGTAGAGTTGCGGATAGGGGGCTTCAAGTGGAGGATCCCTTTCCAAAAAGGTTTTGGAGATCTCCAGTTGTGCAACAGTTTTTCCATCCACCAATGTATGATAGGCAGAAATAGCCGACAGGTGGAGTTTCAGTGAGAAATAGCTTAGACCAGAGTCAGACAGGTGCAAAAGCTATTCCATTACCTGGGGCACCAAGCAGGAAAAGGGGTTCCAACCATTAGCAGCCGCCCAAATGAAAAAGTGCTTCCATTTCAAAGTGCAGGTAGACCTAGTGGAAGATTTTCTAGCTTCCACTAGGACTTCAGCGACCCTCTGGGAGACTCCAAAATGCAACACAATTATGCCTGAAGGAGCCAGGCATGAAGATGTAGGGACATGAGTCTTGGGTGCACTAGTCTGCCCTGTTCCTGCATCAACAGATCGTGTTGAAGCGGGAGGGGCACTGGGGGTTCCACATCCAGCTGCTGTAGGAATGGAAAACAGACCTGCCTGGGCCAGAGTGGAGCTATCAGGAGTATCTGAGCGCCCTCTGCCTGGAGCTTCAATAGGACACACTGTAGAATGGGAAAGGGAGGGAAAGCATACAAGTACCTCCTGTCCAACAGACAGACAACGTGTCTTGCCAGATAACACCAGGCCCGTCAACAAGCAAGCAAAAACTGGGTAGTTTTGCATTGGATGGGGAGGTGAAGAGATCTATCTCCGGCCATCCCCAACAATGGAATAGGAGTTCTGCTATGTCCTGATGAAGTTCCCATTTGTGCGCTTGTGTTGTTGTTTGGCTGAGGCTGTCCACCAGGACACTGTGGAAGCCTGGGACATGTATGTTTGTGAGGAACAGGTCGTGCTGGACTGCCCAGTAACACACCCGCATCACCTCCTTGCAAAGGGATACAACCGGGTGCATCCCTGCTTGCTGATGTACCAGACCACTGACATGTTGTCGTTCTGTACTAGTAGCGTTCCCACAGACAGGAGGGTCTGAAAGGCCTGAAGGGCATAAAGACCTGCCCTCATCTCCAGCATGTTTATATGGAGAGATGCTTCCAGTTAGGACCATATCCCTTGGGTCTGATGATACCTTAGGTGGGCCCCCCCAACCCAGACCCGAGGCATCTATGGTGAGAGTCCAGGAGGGAGAGGGTGTTCTGAAAGGCAACCCTCAAGACAGGATGAGAGGATCCTGCCACCATAAGATGTGTTTCTTGAGCGTGCTGGACACCAAGACCAGAAGATTGAAATTGACCGAATGCTGATCCCATTGGACTCTTAACGTCCACTGGGCGACCCTCATATGCAACCTGGCCAAGGGGACCATAGAAATGGTTGCTGCCATTAAGCCAAGAAGGCTAAGAATGCTCTGGGAGGAATATGCCTGGAGAAGACTACCAGCTTGACTTGCTCCTGCAGAGTAACAGCTCTGTCCGAGGGCAAGAAGACCATGTCCTGGACTGTGTCCAATACCGCCCCAATGAATTGGAGGTGTTGAGAGGGAACAAGGGACCACTTGAGGTAGTTGATAGTAATCCCCAATTGGGGAAAAAAGATCCAGGGTGAAGGACAGGGATTCCTCTAGGCTGCTCCAGGATGGAGCTGTCAAGATCCAATCGTCCAACTATGGGAACACTGCAATGCCCCAACGCCGAAGAGCCGCTGCCACCACCACTAGGCACTTGGTCAAGACCCTGGATGCTTAGGAAAGACCAAAGGGGAGGGTTTTGAATTGGAAGTGCTCCCCCTGGAAAAGGAAACGCAGGAAACGGCGGTGGCCGGGGAACACTGGAATGTGCAGGTAGGCATCCTGCATGTCCAGAAGACAGAGCCAATAGCCTGTCTGGAGCAAGGGCAGAAGACTCTGTATTGTCAGCATGTGGAACCTTTTGTATTCTAAGAAAAGGTTCAGTTGGCTGAGGTCCACGATGGGCCTGAGGTCATCTGTCTTTTTAGGAATGAGGAAAAAATGGGAGTAAAACCCTTTCCCCCTTTGTGCCCAAGGGACTGGCTCTATGGCTAACTTTTGAAGTAGAGCCAGTATATTTTCCTTAACCAGAGATGCTTGGTTCGGGGAATAGCAGGATCGATCTGGAGGTCTTTCCAGAAACTCAATGGTGTGGCCCCTTGATACTAGTTGCATGATCCATGAATCTGACATGATGCCCTGCCATTCCTCTAGGTGAAGGGCATATCTTCCTCCCACCTGCTACATGCTGCTGGGAGGTGGAGGAGGGGGAGGTCTGAATGAGTCAGGAAGTGAAGGGACGGGAGGGGAGAGATCCCCCAGCTGTCCTCTGGGTTTTGGAGGCGGGGAGAGTGGCAGCTGAGCCTGGTGCTCTCCTTTTGTTCTGACATCTGGAGAAGGGTTGCTTACTTTGCTGCTTCTGCTGGTGCCAGAAGGGCTGCTTTGGTTTGAAGCCCACTTTGTACATGGATTTTATGGATCTTAGGGATTGTCCAATGTCCTGAAGGCCCATAATGATGTCCTTAGTGTCCCCTCCGAAAAGAGCCGATCCTTGAAAGGAAGCATCCTGAATGGCTGCCTGTACGTCTGGAGAAAGCCCAGAAATATGCAGCCAAGCATGATGCCGGAGGCATACGGCCATGGCAGAGGAACGAGCCATTACATCTACTGAGTCATAAGTGGTTCTTAGTGCATGCCTGCAAGATATTTTGGACAAGCGTAGGTCCTTAGTAAGTTTCGTCTTAAGGTCCAAGTCCTCCACAGTCCAAAGACGAACCTCCAGCTTAGCCACGGTGGCCTTCTGCAAAGAGACCATGTGTGCTATGTAGTTGAGAGAACAAAGAGCACAGATGGCGGAGGCATAGAGTTTCCACCCAAACTGGTCTAGCTGCCAAGATTCTTTACTGGGGGAGGTACTCATGTGTTTTGACTAGGCAGTACGGTCGTGACCTGTGGCTATTACGATGGAATCTGCCTTGGGTTGGGAATCTAAAAAGGAGATGCCCTCCAGCATACGGTAAATCCAGTCAGCCTTTTTTGGGATGGCCGGAATGGAATGGGGCAACTTCCAAATGGTGGTAGTGAGATCCTCATGGGGGCAGTCCAAGGAGGAATAGGAATAGGAACAGGAGATACCTCTTCTAGATACAGGTATTCAGTTAGATGTTTACATTTGGGATATTGTTCTTCCGTGTTCCATCCACTGACCTGCTGGATAATGCGAAGAAGTTCTGCGAAGGAGGGGTCTTCTTCTGGAGGCGATTTTGGTGACTCCTTGCCCTTAGCGCCTGTGGTTCCGGACTGCTCTCCGGATGAAGAATCAGAGGAGTCCTCCTCTGAGTCGGAAGAGTCTTCTTTGTCAGAGGTCCTAATACCTGGTAAGGTGACCTCCTGAGCGGCACCTCTGGATATGTGCGCTGTAGTGGACTGGAAAGAGTCCACAGGTGACAAGGAGTGGGGGGGTGTAACCACCGGGGCCAGCATCCTTTTATCCAGGTCAGAAACCAACCAAGACCTGGCTTCCTGCCACCAGGACTGAATCATAGTCAAGAAGTCCTGTTGTGGTGGAGGAGGAAGCAGAGAGTAGTGGGTGCCCATCCCCAGATAATGAGGGGAGGGTACCCAGGTGGCTAGTAAAAGGGAGGGGTACAGTCTGGTGCCTGATACCCAGGATAATATTCCTGGGGAAAAAGGGGCCACTGTCGGGCCCAATGGTGGAAATCTTGACGTCAGAACGCCAAGGTAAGGGCAGTAGCCTGACAGATGGGCATGATCCAAAGAAGGCCTCGAAAGGCCTGGAAAATTATCTGGGAGGGAAAGTTGACGTCAGAGGGTTTGGCGTTGGATCTGGCATCAGGTCAGCTGGCTTCAGGGGCAGTCGTAAGGGTCCTGGTGGTGGCCCTGAAGGCAGATTATCGAAAGGATCTGGCGCAACACCTGGTATTAGGTGCACAGTGCCCAACAGAGGGATCTCTGACGGTGGGGCTAAAGATAGGCCCATTGAAAGAGACAGGTTCCCTGGAACCAGTGTAAGAACCGGTTCCGATGTCAAAGTTCAAGAGAAAGTATCTGAGGGAGTGATGGGGGGGGTACAACCGCTGGAGTGGGGGGAGGTAGAGCCACATCCAGGGGACCCTCTGTCCCAGTCGTAATGCATGGGGCTGGAGGTTCCACTGGGGAGGGTGGAGGGGAACGCTCCTGTCCAGGGGAGGGCTGGCCAGCAGAGGTCAGCGAGCTCAACTGGATGCTGGGTGTGTGGGCGTCAGCCCCCAAGGGTGAGCTTCGATCGTGTGGTCGTCAGAGTCCCTGGCGGATGACTTATTGGTCAAAGGAGGAGCTGGGCAGATTGGGAGGGGGGACCCCAACCAGTTTATCAGCAGGTGTACAGCAGATTCCCTCTTGTCAGGAATCTGTCTCATCGACTACCAGGCAGGCTCTGGGAGACCCAGAGTCCGACTTACCGGTACTAACCGGGCGCTTGCCAGAGGAGCCGGCTAGTGGCTTATCGGTTGATGTGCCAGGTTTGGGTCCGTTTTAATGTACCTAAATGAAAAAGAGGTACCAGGAGAAGTCTTGGAAGCAGCCTGGACAATCACCAGGGAAGGCGGTGGGGAAATGGCCTTGCTCATTGTTGGGGCCGCGGTCTTGGGCCCGGCGACCTTATTGGACAAAACCTGCTCCCGGTCCTCCAAGTGTTCCCACTCCCTATGCTTCTCTTTATCTTTCTTTTCTTCTTGAGCTCCGAAGAAAGAGAAGAAGCAGATTCCTTCACCTTTTGCATTTCTTTCTCCAAGTTGGCCATTCTGATTTTAGAAGATGAGCTTGCTGCATGCATTTGCGGGTGGCCTGGTTGAAGGGTTTACAATCAGACCAGTCCTCAGTATCATGACCTGGGCCTAGGCAGAAGAGGCAGGGCCTGTGGCTGTGAGGGATTTGTGCACCACACTTTTCGCACTTCTTCTTGAACTTCGGAGTCAGAGGTGAAGAAGACATAAAAAAATTAACAAACAGATTTTAAATCAAGAAATAAGTAAGTAATACTTAAACAAAATGTCGATTTTCTAGAGCAACGTTCACCGACAGGTCCTTGCGCAGGTTGATGGTGGGAAAGAACTGGAAGGCGGGTGTGGGGACCACACACTATATAGGGTCACACTGACATCCATCACGTGACGTTGGGTGGGCGGTCCCCCGTCAGACATTGCTAGCAAAAGTTTGCCGTGCGGTCCTGACACCAGTGGGTGCAGTCCTATATGTTATGACCAAGGCCCCTAGAATTCTGCAGCCTCAGAATTTTGCACAGAACTTGCAATCTACCGCAGAACTTCTGCAATGCCACAGGATTCGCTCTTCTTGGTGATTTTTAAGTTTAAGTGTCACCCCTCTTCCAATTCAGTCAGTGTGTTGGCAGGCACGGCCCCAGTCCTCCAATGCGTGCTGGAGCTGTCTATGACAGATCCAAAATGCAGTGGCGTGCAGCTGAAAGGGGAGCCTACGCTTCCAGTGAGCAGCAATAAGATATCGCCTGCATGCGCGGCTCCCCACACACACACACACACACACGCATACTGCGTGCTGCCCCACACTATATAGCCGGCGGGGTGCCCAATCCCCACCGGCTGCTCACGCTCCCCAGCATGGCAACTCATGGTATAGCCGCGGGGTGCCCAATCCCGTCGGCTCCACTGTCCTCACCCCCAGAGTACAGGGTGCCACGCTGGAGCCCACCCCAGCGTGGCAATAGATACTATGGCGATGAGGTGCCCAATCCCGTCGGCTCCGCCCCCCAGCTGTCCTTGTGTCACGCTGGGAGCCCTAGCGTGTCAAGCGTCCGCATCATCTAATAAAAAAAAAACCTGTAAAAAAGCGGTCCCGCGAGTCTCCCTGATCCCCAACCGCACCCACCACTGCACACCCTGCAAAATTTTCAAATGGGGTTTTGGGACCCCTTCTCATGAATGCTGTCACTGTCATGGCGTTATTCGGGCCGAAAGGTGATTTCGCAGTCACTGCGGCGAAATCACCTTTGGAACAGCTCAACTCGACACTGCCAGTGTTCATAAGGTGGGCTCTCAAGCCTATTTTGAAATTTAATGAAAATCAAAAATGACTGTTTTACGTGCGGTCGCGTTGAGCAATTCCTCATGCGCTCGTAAATTGCAATTTTCAATATTTTCACTTCAGACTTTCAACATTGCCATTTTACCACACCTTCTTATGAGTAGTACAGCTGTCATTTTCATCTCACCCAAAACGTGTTTCAGCCCATGTGGCAATGGCGTAGTCGATTGTCTTGAAATCAATGTCGGGACAAATTAAGAAAATCACAGTGACACTGTTCATGAGCAGAGGTCTTAAAATGGTTATGTTGAAAATTTGGTGAAAAAATTCCTAAAATGACTGTTTCTGACGCGTTGCGTTCCTCAGCATGCTAATGAATTACAATTTTCCTCAGATTTTCAACATTGCCATTTTACTACACCTTCTTATAGTAGTACAGCTGTCATTTTCACATCTCACCCAAAAGCGTGTTTCAGCCATGTAGCGCACAATGGCGCGGTTAGTGTCTTGAAATCAATGTCAGGGACAAATTAAGAAAATTACAGTGACACTGTTCATGAGCAGAGGTCTTAAAATGGCTATATTGAAAATTTGGTGAAAAAATTCCTAAAAATGTTTCTGACGTCACGTTGTACAGTTCCTGCGCTCGTAAATTCATGAATTTTCAATATTTTCACTCCAGATTTTCAACATTGCCATTTTACCACACTCATATGAGCAGTACAGCTGTCATTTTTCACATCTTGCCCAAAATGTGTTTCCGCCCATGTAGCGCACAATGGCGGTCGATGTGCGAAATCAATGTATGGGACACATTAAGAAAATCACAGTGACACTGTTCATGAGCAGAGGTCTTAAAATGGCTATGTTGAAAATTTGGTGAAAAAATTCCTAAAAATGACTGTTTTACGAGCGTGTGTTGTGCAGTTCCTATGCATGCTCGTAAGTTTGCTAATTTAATATTTTCACTGCAGATTTTCAACATTGCCATTTTATTACACTTCCTTCTGAACAGTACAGCTGCCATTTTTCATATGTCGCCCAAAATGTGTTTTCGCACATGTAGCGCACAATGGTGCTGTTGGTGTGCGAAAGCAATGTTTGGGACAGATTACAAAAATCACAGTTACACTGTTCATGAGCAGAGGTCTTAAAATGGCTATGTTGAAAATTTGCTGACAAAGTCCATAAAATGACTGTGTTACGAGTGAGCATTGCGCAGTTTCCACACACCTCGTAAGTTCATGACTTTTGTAATATTTTCAGTCCAGATTTTCACCAGTGGCATTTTCCACACTTCCTTATGAACAGTACAGCTATCATTTTTCACAACATGGCGAAGTGTGTTTCACACTTTCAGTGCAGAGATGCATGGTCGCTGTGGGAAATCATTGTTGGGACAGATAAAGAAAATCACAGCGACACTGTTCATGATGGAGGCACCAACATGCCTGAGTTGACAATCTGCTGTAAAATCCTCAACCTAATTATATTACGGGTGTCGTTGCACAGTTTCTAGCCCAGATATTCAAAGGGTTCTCCATGCGCAGCAAGGTTGGCATGTCAGAATCTACATTGCGCCATTCTGCGATATTCAGCAGGAGGCAGTTGCTCCACTGGCAACAGGTTGCACAAAGAGCAATGCAAATGAATGCATGCTCAACAGGGAGGAGAGAACCATGCATAACCTCGCAGCCTGATGATATTCAGTCGGGTTGTGCAGAGTTGATACATCGCCAGCCCCAACCTGCGCCTACACAACCTTGAGCCAAAAAAAGGATCAGAAGTTGAGGGCACCCACAGGTGAGCTGCTGTATTGCAGGGCGCAACACAGCAGCTGCCACCCCTGGCTGGCCCCCAACTTGGTCCCTATGCCCCACCAGCCCGATCGCGGGCATCACGGTTACATGAAACCCCCCACATCTCCCACAGCCCGATCGCGGGCAGTACCGCATCATGAACCCCCACACACATCTCCCACAGCCCGATCGCGGGCAGAACACTGCATGAACCCCCAGTGCCCGATCGCGGGCAGAATGTAACCCCTCCCCCAACTCGAATAACTCCCTGGTGGTCAGTGGACCGTAAAGCCCGATCGCGGGCAGAATGTCGCACAACCCCCAAACATCTCCCTGGTGTCTAGTGCCCCCCCACCCACCCACCCAAGCCTCCACCCGCTCCCCGCGGCGAGGCACGCGGGGCAGTGGAGGAGCCGATGAGTGGGTGGGGGGGACACTGAACCTGAGGGAGATGTTTGGGGGGTTGTCTTGCCCGCGATGGGGCTACGAGTCCACTGGACCACGGAGTTATTCGGGTTGGGGGAGGTTTATTCTGCCAGCTGATCGAACTCGTGGGGGTTATACAGGTTCTGCCCGCGATCGGGCACTGGGGGTCATAGAGGTTCTGCCCGCGATCGGGCTGTGGGAGATTGTGTGGGGGTGACATGTACGTGTTCTGCCCGCGATCGGGCTGTGGGAGATGTGTGTGGGGGGCGACATGTACGTGTTCTGCCCGCGATCGGGCTGTGGGAGATGTGTGTGGGGGGGTGTCATGTAACTGTGATGCCCGCGATCGGGCTGCATTGTGCGTCGGTCCCCGACGGCTGCTGCCTGGCAGGGTGGCCAGGAGCAAGTCCTCGGGGATCGGCGCACCTACATGCAAATGGCATGCAAATGGGGCCATAAATAGATGCAAATGGCCCCCCCTGCGCCTTGCATAAATTATGGCCCCATTTGCATGTCACCTTTTGAATATCGGAAATTTGCGCATGGCGCAATGGTACTAGCAGCACCGCAAGTTTAATGCTCAACTCTGGCAACTGCGGTGGCGCAAGTTCCACTCGCCATCTTCGGAAGTGCTGTGGTTTTGGGTGGCATTCAAAGGAGTTGCTCAACAGCGCAACTCCTTGAATATCACCCCGCCACACCCCTGCGCAACTATTTTGAGCGGCGCAGGGGCTTGCGCCTCAGACTGGCGCAGTTTGAATATCTGGGCCTCTATGTACGCTCGTGACTTCACCAGTTTTTTTTTTAATATTTTTACTGCAGATTTGCAACATTGCCATTTTTTACACCTCCCCATGAACAGTACAGCTGTCATTTTTTACATCCTGTTCGGAATGTTTTTGCACCTGTGGTGCTAAATGCCGTAGTCGCTGTGCACAAGCAGCTTTCGGCAAACAAACTGATATTGCCACTGTTCATGAGGTGGCGTCACAAAAAAACCATGTTGAAAATTTGGAGTGAAAATACCAACAAATGCCTGAGGTATTAGGGTTTCCAACCATAACGCTCAACCCTGTAGAGAATGACAGGCATCAGGGGTGTGACTTGGGATTCTTGCCTGTAGGCATCGAGGTATGCCTTGGACTCTTCGGCCCCAAAGTTCACCCCATTCTCCTATATCGCACCCATCTAACCGTATTTCCTAATGGAATGGGGTGCGCATAAGGGCCAAAGACCCCAAGGAACACCGTGACACTTGTCAGTGTCTGCAGGGTGGGGTGTGGTGAAATGGCGTGGCCGTTATGCCTGACGACCCAAAGGCACACCCCAATGCCTGTCACTCTCTGCAGGGTGGTGGTGGGGTTGGCTTCAGTTCTATACTTCACTGCCATTCCTATTATGCAGCTCTGTAACTTCTACACTACCACTGCCAATGCCAGCAAGCAAACGTTCGGCATTGACAAATGCTTGTTTAGTAATATTTATGTTTATACATAGAATCTGGTTCCCTTTCCCTCTTTTTATATCCCAAACCCCATATATGTTCAGAATGTGATGTTATCATTGCTATAACATCATACATTAGCTAATGAAATGGCTGCATTCTGCAACAGAAATGAACAGTCACTTATCTACCACAGCTCCCACTGCCAGAGACGGTGGCACAGCACATCATGCATGGTGATATTGCTCAACCTGCACTATAGCCTAATACAATTTTCAGTCTTACACTGTTGCACTAGGGCCAGCTTAAACAAAACCTTGTCAATAGCACAGACCTGTTAAGTCCATACCTCACTTTGTACAAACCTATTTGTGCCTTTAAGGTATAGAGATGCTGTCTGAAATGAATAACTGGTAAAATGAATTAGACTGTCTACATTTTTAAGAAAAATAAAGTAATTATGCCCTGAAAAGTGAAATGTAATAATGTATAGACCTGTTAAATAAATAATTGCACTGTATGCATTTTTGCCAAGGTTATTGATTACATATTGTCATTGGTTGATAGAATCACCTAAAGGTTATTGAGAAATGTTGTGTGCAGAGACAGCTGTTGGGCCAGAGGGTAGCATGCTGTGTTTCCGTGCCGGCAACTCAGGTTCAGTTCAGAGATTAGCTCTGGGAGCTGGCTGGGCAGCACAAGGACTGGTGGAACACATCACTGCTCGGAGCCTGGGAAGGTATGGTGCAGTGTTCCGTCACATGGTGGACACATTGTGATGGGCCGGAGAGCCGTATCCCACAATTGGTTCACATGCATGTCATGGCCTGATTGTGTTATGCAGTGTGTCAGGGAAAGCAGGTTGACATGAAAAATGAGTTTCGAAATAACTCCTCTATTCCATTTTGAATGGGACCTGTATGAATGAGGATGCAAGTTCATGGAAATATAAAATATATATATATATATATATATATAAATACATACACACACACACACACATACAGTATCTCTGTCTCTCTCACCACACACACACACACACACACACGCATATTTGTATGTATGTTACAGATTGCATATAAATATATAAGTGATACACAGTGGGAACCTCATGAGTGGTGTAGAAAGCACATTCAAATATATAAGTGATAGCCAGTGGAAACCTCATTAGTGGGATAGATAGCATGCATATAGAAATACCTTATGTATCACATAAGATCCCCTCTCCATATGTCATTTATGCAACAGGCTAGGACCTTAAGGGAGAGACATTTGTTTTGCTTTTTTAGGCATAAAATTATTTTTATAAGTCTGTTATTGTTTGAACTCGTGTTACTGTGCTTTCCACCATCCTGATTGCTATAACCACTGCCATGAAAGTGAAGTCAGGATGACAAGCTGACACTGTGATGTGGTAGTTTATTAGTGCCGCAGAACTTCCGCAGAAATTACAAATCACCACCACAGAAGTTCTGCGGGAAATGGTAGTCTTGCCGCAGAACTTGGTCCCATTGTGCCACAGAAAAGTAGGGGCCCTGGTTATGACCTACTGCAGGAACCCTCTTGAAGTAAGATCTATTGTTACAGGTGTGTAACCTGTTTTTCTAGGGGTGTGGATATGATGTTCTATCCACACTAATTGACAGGCTCCTAGCAGTTGTCCGGGAGGAGGGAGGCAAGGTGCACACCCCCTATTTAGGAAACAGAGACTGGAGAACTGAGTCCCCAAAACCAGCATCTCGGCATGACTCTAGGTCAATGTGGTAATGGGAAATAAAGGTGTGTGTGCTGACCTCCAGGTAGCAGCCCTGCAAATTTCCTGGATAGGGACGTCCCTGGAAGCAGCCACTGACGTAGCGGTATGGCGGGTGGAATGAGCCCTTAGTCCTCCGGGGGCTCCCTACCTACCAACCTATAGTAGAGATCAATGCAGGATGTGATCCACCTGCCAATCGTCCGCTTGGCTGCAGGTCTGCCAGGTGCAGCTGCAGCATAGGTGACAAACAGCTGGCGAACCTCTCCCCGAACTCCAGCCATTTGCTCTTTGTAATAGGCAGGCGCGTGCCTCAGATCAAGAATATGGAGCCTGTGCTCAGCCTCTGAGGTGTGACTGGTGAAGTACACCAGGAGATTAATCATCTGGTTAAGGTGAAACTCTGACACAACCTTCGGGAGGAACTTCGGGTTGGGGTGCAAGACAGCCTTGTCTTTGTGGAACACCAGGTAAGGAGATTCCACTGAAAGCGCTTGGAGCTCACTGATCCTTCTGGCTGACATGATAGCCACCAAGAAGGTGGTCTTCCATGACCTGTGCATCGGTTCAAATGGCTTGACCATGAGCTTTGCCAAAACCAGTAAAATGGCCCATGCTGTAGTTGGTTCACGCACCGGAGGGGAAATGTGGTCAAGGCCCTTGAAGAAGCACAAGACCACATTCTCCTGCGCCACCGACTGCTGACTGGACCATGCCTGGGGCCGGTAAGCAGAGATAGCTCCCAGGTGCCCCATAAGTGTCGTCGACCAAAGGTCTGACTGAGAGAGGGACCAAAGATAATTAAGAATGATAGCCACTGGACAGGACAAAGGGTCCAATCCATTGCCCTGACACCAAATGGAGAATCTCTTCCATTTGAAGCCGTAGCACTTCCTAGTCGATTCCTTCCGAGATGCCTCCACAACGGTGAAGACAGCTTCAGAGAGACCCAAAGCCTGGAACTATAGCCACTCAGGAACCAGGCTGTCAGGTACAGGGATTGAAGGTCCGGGTAGAGTACCTTCCCCTGATTGACGGAAAGCAGGTCCAGGCATAGGGGAAGATGCCTCGGGAGTCAGCTGCTGAGGCTGAGGAGACTGACGTACCAGAACTGGCGTGGTCAGTCCGGAGACACCAGGATCACCTGTGCCTTGTCCCTCCTGGCCTTGAGGAGCACTTTGTGGATCAAAGGAATTGGAGGGAAGGCATATAAGAGGCCTGAGGTCCAGGGCCTTGAGAAGGAATCCCCCCTGCAGCATTCCCAGCTAAGGAGGGTGGACACAACACAGCCTCAGCTTTGCATTCTCCCTGGAGGTGAACAGGTCCACCTGAGGGGTGCCCCACTGGGTGAACAGGCTGTGTATTACCTCTGGGTGGAGAGACCACTCATGAGACACCTCGCCCACCCAGCTGAGGGTGTCAGCAGGCTGACTGGAGGCTTCTGCCACGTGGAAGGCTAGGAGATCCACCTCCAGGCCGCACACGAGGGTCCAGACATTGACAGTTTCCCTGCACAAGAGCATGGAGTGTATCCCGCCCTGTTTGTTGAGGCAGTACATGGTCATGGTGTGGTCCATGTGGACTTGAACCACCTGACCCGAATGTGTGGAGCGAATGCAGTCAGTGCTAGCCAAATTGCCCCGAGCTCCAGCAGGTTCATGTGGCACTGGGACTCCTCGGGGGTCCAGAGTCCATGGACTCTGTGTGCCCCCGGTGGGCACCCTAGCCTGTGAGATAGCCATCAGTCATCAGGATGACAGTCAGCTCTGGGTGGACAAATGGGATCCCGTCCTGCAGATGTTCTGGGACTAACCACCAGTGGATGGAGTCCCTCATCTGCTGGGTCACAGTAACTAGCTGGTCGAAGTGACCCTTGTGTTAAGACCACTGGCTGGCCAGCTCCCACTGCAGGGAGTGCATTCTCCAGTGGGCCCAATGGACCATGCTAGTACCACCCGCCATGTAGCCCAGCAAGCGCAAGGAGTCTCAGGCAGGGCGCAATTGCCCAACCTGAAATGATCAGGCACAGGAGGAGACTGCCTCCACCCTGTCCATCAGGAGCTGGGCTCTGGCTCTGATAGAGTTGAGCTCTGCCCCGATGAAGCAGATCACCTGTGAGGACACAAGTCCTGACACGGCCTTGTTGACCAGGAGGCCAAGGGAGACACAGGTCTGGAGGGTCAGGTCCCTGGACCGCTCCATCTCCTACCTGGAGGGACCTGTGATCAGCCAGTCGTACAGGTAGGGGTCAACCCAGACCCATTGGCACCTCAGGTAAGCTGCCACCACTGCAATGCACTTGGCGAAAACCCTTGGGGCTGAAAACAGGCAGAATGACATGACCTATAACTCGTAGATGGCTCCCTCTGCTCGAAGACGGAAGAACCTGCAATGAGATGGACGGACTGGGACATGAAAGAACATATCCTGAAGATCCAGGGAGCAAAACCACATGTTTCACTCTAGAATCAGTATGATCTGAGACAGAGTTACTATACTGAAGGCATGCGACCTGAGGAACATGTTCAGGTCCTGCAGATCTACAATGGGGTGCCAGCCCCCCCATCCACTTTGGCACCAGGAAGTACTGGGAGATAAACCCTGGGTGTTCTGGAGGATCTGTGACAGGAACCACAACCTCCTACCAGAGGAGCTGGGCTACCTCATCTCTGAGAGCTGACAGTACAGTACGTCTGCAGAAACAAAGTCCTCCCATGGGGCACAGGCTTGGCAAGGAGGGTACTGCTCAAATTTCAGAGGCAGACCCTGATACGCCACTTCCAGAACCCACCTGTCTGTGGTGACAGCGGACCAGGCGGATAGGAAGTGGCAGAGCTGGCCCCCCAAGGGAAGACCCAGCATAGGTGTGATGGGCATGAGGAAAGCACCCATCATCCTATCACTGGGCAGGCTTAGAAGAGGAGGACGACGAGGAGGAGGACCTGGCTGAGGCGCCACTGTAGTCTCTCCCCCTCCAGGCTTACGGACAACCGAGGCCACCGACTTAGGCTGAGGTCGACAGGACTGAGTCTGCTGTCTAGCCTGGGGCTGGGCTGGTTTGGCCACATAAGTGGAGGTGGACCAAAAGGGCTTCCTCGTCTGGTGCTGCTTGGAGCCCTTGGGGTCCTTCTGGGCAGATGTCACGGAGTCCAAGGTGGCACTGGACTTCTCGATACAGGTGAGGTGGCCCTTGATCCTGGGCCTGAACAGGTCAGTGCCCAGGAAAGGGACATCTGCCGGCTTGTGCTGAGTGTCTGCCGTGAAGGCTGAGATAGTCAGCCAAACCCTGCGGCACATGGCCATTGAGGCCACCATGGAGTGAGCACAGGAGTCCCCAGTGTCCATGACTATCTGGAGCTATTGTTTAGTTACAGCCCCGCCCTGGTCCTGGACCTGTTTGACCATAGTCTGAAGATCCACAGGCAGATGAGGAAGCACCTCATCGGGAGACAGCCCAGCAGGGCATGAGAGAAGTGGGCCATGAAGAGGCCCGAGCTCGCCTGGTGGAGACCAAGCGAAGAGGCAGGGCAGACTTTCTTAGCTGCATGGTCCAACTTCTTTTACTCCTTGTCAGGCAGCTTGTCAACATCCCTGGTGTTGCTGAAGCACCTAAACACAGAGTCTGCCACCAATCCCTCGGCTGAGGGGTGCTCTGCGAATCCTGAGAGGGAACCGGTGGGGACCATGAACGGTCAGGGGTGACGGTGACCGACAGCCAATGGGGAAGCCCCTTAGATGACAGAGACTCCTTAGTCAGAGCACAGGTCAGCAGCTGTTTAGGTGGCAGTTCCACCACTATTAGCAGAGACACTAGAGTCGACCGGGCACGGGACGATTTGGTCAGTTCCATCAGTGGAGATCCGTCTTTGAGGCGAAAGCCGTGATGGCCAACGGAGCCGGAGTTGACCTGACACCGGTCAGCACCAACTGTTGACACATCAAGTCCTCATAGCGTCGATGCAATTTGCGCCGAAGCCTCTCATCACCCAAGGAGGACAAGGATGAAGAGTAGTGGTGGTGCCACTTCCCGTGGTACTGAGAGCAGAAGCACCTGTGTCAGCGGGACTGACTTGATCCACAGGAAGAAGACCTCTACCACTGGGGGCCGGCAGCAGGGTTCGATGGGAGTCAGCCATTGCCGAGGCTCCTCCAGGTCTTGGTCGTCGACCAGAGGCAGCAGGTCAGCAGACTGATCCGTCCCTCCAACAGTCTGAATCAGGACCAGAGTCCTGGACAAGGAAGTATCAGCCTTTTCAGTCGACAACTGGTCAGTTGGTTCGAGAAAACTATTGTCCGGGACCTCAACCAGCGTCTCAGCCAACTGGCCCGATGGAGTTATTGTGAAGCCTGCAGCCTGGGCCTAGGATTCGACCAACGTTAAATCCGGAGAAGCGCGGGAATCAGAGGCTCTCAACCGATAGCACTCCTGATCCCACGAATGATGACGAGTCCTTTCTTTTTCTTTTTTGGACTCTTTTTAAGATTCAGATTTGTGTCCAGAGGGCCCTTGACCGAGGGTTGGCAGGGACTGACACAGTTCTTTGAAGGACCCCATGAAAGTCAAGCCCAGTTGGAGCGGCACGAAGGCAGAAGCTGAAGAGGAGCAAGCTGCAGCCTGAGATGCCACCTCCTCAAACACTGCAAGCTGTTTGGCGGACCCTGCAGCTGCGGAAACCACTTAACGGGCATACATGGATTTGACCGGCGGGTTCCGAAGCGCTGGGTGGCCCAGTTTAAGCCAGGTGAAACAGTCCTCCAGGACATCAGAGTGAAAAGAACAACAAAGGTTGCAGGCCTGGGGATCGTGGTCGTGCCCCAGGCAGTAGACGCACGTGGCATGCGGCTCAGTCCTGGACATCTTTTGCCTACAAGGGCACCAGCGGAATCCAGGAACGGATTTATTTTCCATGACGGTCACGATCAAAGATCGAGCCGAAGACTAAACTCATGAATGTTTTACGTTTTAGGAAGTATTTCTAAATGTGTTCCTAACTGCAGGACTGCAACACACTTGAGAAAGATATGTGTGGATTTAAGGAAATTCCTCAGGCACGCTGACCATTTTGAGCCTGTAGCTTAATGGTTATAGTGCTGGAGCGGCATATTAGAGGTCTGAGGTTCAATTCCCAGTGGGCCATACTTTTCCTTTCTCATTTCTATCCAAGTTTTAGGAAGTAAATCTGAAGATTTAAGCATGAGGGCCTAATCAACACGGAAGCGGTAAGGAGGGAACCTGCTTCTTCCAGCAGAAAGGAAGATCTGGCATCATGGGGCAGAGCTGAGGGAGTTAACACCTGGGTGGGTGGGAGGAGCCAGCTTGAAAACTTTCTGGCATCATCTTAAAGGGAAAGGATGCTGTCAGTTAAGTGTGGATAAAACATCATATCCACATCCCTAGAAATGAAAATTATGTAATTCTTGATCTTCCTAGATCTCTTCACCATTCATTACAGGTGGGTATATGCCAGAGGCGTCAGACCATGTGGGAGCATATAACTTTAAGCTTTCTTTCAGGAGGAGGGGTCGGCGCCCGAGACAGTGCCACTTTGAGGCTAACTACATGGTGCTTATGGCTGGCTAGTTACTGATGCCAGTCCCCAACCTCCCCAGTTCTGCTCGCCAGAGAGGAAATAAGGTAGATAAAAAGAGGGAGGGTGGAACAAGGAGCCCAAGGGATAGAAAAAGGAAAGGATATAAAACTAAAATCCTAAAGCTGACCGCAGAAAGAGGGGTCAGGGCTCTAAGGTGTTTCTGGACAGGGGCGACCCAAACCACTGGGCAGGCCAAGAGGGAAAGATGGAACAGAGAGGGAAAGGGAAGAAGGAAAAGAAAAATGAAAGAGAGAAGAGAGAGAGAGAGAGAGAGAGAGAAAGGGAAGGGGGGGGGAGAGAGAGAGCGGAACTAAGTCCGAGGGTGGGTAAAAATAGAGGAGTGGCTATCTACATCAGGGAAGGAATTAAGGCAACTGAAGTACAGAGAATACAGGTAGAGGCAGAGAGGCATTGTAGATCACCCTGGAGATGAGAAATGGCACTGCCATTCACACTGATGTGATCTACGGACCTCTCACACAAGAGGAAGAGCTGGACAGAGTACTTGCAGAAGCCATCCACAGAGTGATAGCTAAAGGGGAGGTGCTGTTGGTAAGAGACTTCAATCTGCTGGATGTGGATTGGAGCAACCAGGCTGCAGCCTTAGCCAGGAACAAAGACACCGCGGAAGCCCTGCAAGGGGCGTGCATTAGACAGCTAGTGACGGAGCCCACCTGAGAGGGAGCGAATTTGGACCTGGTACTCACCAACGGGGACAGAACTGCAGATGTAAAAGTGGAGAGTCATCTGGGATCAAGCAATCACAATATGATATGGTTCAACTAGAAACAACCAGCAGCAACAGCTCAGTCACAAAGGGCAACCCTAGGGGGCATATGCCAAGTGTGGTTCAGCCCCTAGCCTTACTGTGTGCTGAGCTTCACTGATCTTCACCAACTGGGAGAGAGTCCACTCACAGAGGGAAGGCAGACTCTGACAGGTGCAGAAGCAGGGATTCCTTGAGAGTAGTTCTACCTGAATTCTCCTTGGAGTGCACAGTCCGGGCTCCTTTCTCCGCTGAGGAAGCTTCTCTCCTTGCTCGCTCTGCTCAGACCCAGCCAGCAGCTGCTCTCTCAGGATAAGGAGCTGTTGGAACACTTACTCCACACCCCTTGATATAAAAACAAGTTTCCTTTCTGTCATATCAGTTCTGTGTGTACTTTGATTTTATGTGCAGTTGATGGAACAAGGGCTTGGTACATCTTAAATGCAGAACATCCCAATTATTTTTACAGTTAGCAGAAACAAAGATTCTGCCCACCCACCCCCAGGTAATCCTCCTTTATAGGGTCCACATTGCTCCGCCCCATCCTGCCGCTCCTAATTACAAATTACAAAGATGGGGCATACGTACATACAGCTCAAATACAAAGGGCTCAGACACAAAGGGCATCCCTAGGAGGCATACGCCAAGTGCAGTCCAGCCCCTAGCCTTACTGTCTCTGCTGGGCTTCACTGATCTATATAAAATATATTTATATATTTTTTTGGGGTCCACTCACAGCCTCTGCCTCCAGTTGCCCATATATTCCTCTCGTCCACAGCAGCTCAGGACAACAGCCACCTCATACTCCCCCCCCCCACCACCACCATTGAGCAGATACACACCCCAGCGAAATAGTAGGCATCCCTTTTCTTTCGTCCAAAGACTGTCTCTAGGCAATCTACTTTTCTCGCCAGGAACTTAAACAGAGAAATAAAGGCCACTAGGAACCTACTGAACTGCAATAACTGTGGTACACTTTTTACCAAGTACTTCATTTACACAGTGGGGCACTGTCCAACATGCTCCACAATCAGAGACCTCCGATCACAGCTTCATGCAGCATGGGCTGAGATAAAATACATCCAGAATGTACTAAATTAGCCCCCACTGGGCAACAACGTAAAACTTTTAGTTTCAAGGCGCACTATATCAGTACCCCATACCAAAGGACAAACAGGCCAGGGGGCTGGCAACAGGTCAGGTCTCATACAACCGGCACAGAGTCCTCAATACAGGAAGGTACCAAACCTATTCAAACACCAAATAGGTACACTGCACTAGCTACCATGACAAACAGCCTAATGAGCGTCAAAAATTCTGTGAACCCAGAGCAGCGCATAGAGGTGCAGCACACAACTAAACCCACAAAAAAGGACAAAAAGAAACCAGTACTAATAATTGGTGACTCAGCATTTAGGGGTGTAAAGACTCACCTCCAACAGGACCATGCTTCAACTATGGTAAGGTGCCTCCCTGGAACATCAGCATGAAGGGACACCAATCGCATAGAGGAAATCGTTTGTGGCATTAATCGAGACACGTCATTCTCCACATGGGTATGAATGACCTAGCCAGTAAGTCAGTAGAGGAAACTAAACAAATCACCACCAAGCTGGGCAACAAGCTTAAATTCTGCCAGTCTGGAAAAAAGGAGACAGCAGGCAGAAGATCAGGGAAGGGGACATCTCCAAGCTAAACACCTGGCTAAAAGACTGGTGCTAGGAAAAAGATCACCACTTTATTGGAAAATGGCAGGACTTCCGGGAACAGGAGTTCTTTAAATGTTACGGCCTACACCTCTCAAAGGAGGGCACCCGAGCACTAGGGCAAAAATTCGACATTCACATCGGTCAGTTAAACTAGTGGATGGGGGGGGGCGCACAGGCACCCCTAGCACAAAAAGGGTTGCCAAATGCCCCTTCCTCATCACCAACTAGTTCAGCACAAGGATGCGCCAATCATACTCAGACCAAACATTGTAAGCATTTCAACAAAATTACACAACCAAAACATATTAAAAATGCAAATGACCAAAACAGAAGGGGATGTAGGGCAATGTGCGTCAATGCTTGTAGTCTGCCTAACAAAATCCCTGATCTCACAGCCATCATTAGACTGAGTCGCTGTTACAGAAATACAGGTTACTCACCTGTAACAGGAGTTCTAGGAATGGTATATGTTGTTCATCCACACTTATTGGCAAGTTCCTTGCCGCTTTAAATCTTGCCGGAAGGTCTTGAAGCTGGCTCCTCCCACCCACCCGGGTGGTAAAACTCTCGGCTCCGCCCCATGACGCCAGATCTGGCCCGCTGGAAGCTCAGGTTGTGCGTCGAAGCCGGAGGTCGGAGGGTCGTGTGGATGAACAACATATACCATTCCTAGAACTCCCGTTACAGGTGAGTAACCTGTATTTCTAGGGACATGGATATGTTGTTCATCCACACTTATTGGCAGACTCCTAGCAGTTCTCCGGGAGGAGGGAGGCAAGGCGCACACCCCCTACTTAGGGAATAAAGACTGGAGAACCGAGGCCCCAAAACCAGCATCCCGGCGTGACTCAAGGTCGATGTGGCAATGGGTAATAAAGGTGTGTGCTGACTTCCAGGTAGCAGCCCTGCAGATTTCCTGGATAGGGACGTCCCTGGAAGCAGCCACCGATGCAGCAGTATGATGGGTAGAATGAGCTCTTATCCCTCTGGGAGGCTCCATGCCCGCCAACTTATAGCAGCAATCTATGCAGGAGGTGACCCACCTGCCTATCGTCCGCTTGGCTGCAGGTCTGCCAGGTGCGGCTTCAGCGTGGGTGACAAACAGCTGGTGAACCTCTCCCAATTTCCAGCGCTCTTTATAATAAGCGAGTGCCCTTCTAGGTCCAGAGTAGGAGCCCATATTCGGCCTCCGAGGTGTGACTGGGGTAGGACACCGTGCAGAGTCAGCACCTGGTTAAGGTGGAACCCGGTTCACCTTCGGAAGGAATTTCGGTGGGGCGAGGACAACCTTGTCCCTGTGGAAGACCAGGTAAGGAAACTCGATGCAAAGTGCCTGGAGCTCTCCCATCCTTCTGGCTGACGTGATGGCCACCAAGAAGGCGGTCTTCCACGACAGGTGAGAGAGATCACACCTGTGCATTGGTTCGAATGGCTTGCCCATGAGCTTTGCCAGTACCAGCAGTAAATCCCACGGAGGTGGAGGTTCTCGCACCGGAGGGGAAATGTGATCAAGGCCTTTGAAAAAGCGCCCGACCATCTTTTCCTGCGCCACCGACTGCTCCCTGGCCCGCACCCAGTAAGCAGAGATGGCTGCCAGGTGCACCTTTAGGGTCGTCGACCTAAGCCCTTGACTAGAAAGGGACCATAAATAGTCCAAAATGCTTGCCAAGGAACAGGAAGAAGGGTCCAAGCCCTTGCCCTGACAACAAATGGAAAATCTCTTCCATTTAAAGGCGTAGCATTTTCTGGTCGACTCCTTATGGGACGCCTCAACAACATTGAGGACCTCGTCGGAAAGACCCAAGGCCTGGAACTCTAGCCGCTCAGGAACCAGGCGTCAGGTGCAGGGATTGAAGGTCCGGATGGAACACCTTCCCTGATTGACTGAGAGCAGGTCAGGCGAGCTGGAAGCTGCCTCGGGAGCCTGGAGCTGAGGCTGAGGAGATCTGGTACCAACTGGCGGGGCCAGTCTAGGGCTATCAGAATCACCCGCGCCTTGTCCCTCCTCGCTTGAGAAGCACCTTGTGAATCAAGGGAAATGGGGAAAGGCGAAGAGGCCCGGGGTCCACAGCCCCGAGAAGGCATCCCCTGCAGCGAGCCCTGCTGGGGGCGGGCATGAAACAGCCCCAGCCTTCGCATGATCCTCCGGAAAACAGGTCCACCTCAGGTGTGCCCCAGTGGAGAACAGATCTTGTACTACCTCCGGCAGGAGAGACCACTCGTGAGATGCAGCCCCTATCCGCCTAGGGCATCGGCCAGGGTGTTGGAGGCTCCTGCCACATGAATGGCTAGGAGATCCGCCTCCCGGCTGCGCACAAGTGACCAAATGCGGAGAGCTTCCTTGCATAGAAGCATGGAGCGCGTCCCGCCCTGGCGGTTCAGGTAGTAAATGGTCGTGGTATTGTCCGTCTGGACTCGGACCACTTGACCCCGGAGAAATGGAGCAAAGGCGGTGAGAGCTAGGCAGACCGCTTGGAGCTCCAGCAGGTTGATGTGGCATCGGGACTCCCACGGGGACCAGAGGCCGTGCACTCGGCGTTCCCCCAGATGGGCACCCCAACCCATCAGAGAGGCATCGGTCGATAGAGAGACCATCGGCTCGGGGCGGACAAATGGGATGCCCTCCTGCAGATGGAATGGAACGGTCCACCACTGGAGAGCGTTCCACATCTCCTGGGTCACTATCACTAGCTGGTCCAAAGGATCGCAGCATTGTGACCACTGGCTGGCCAGTCCCCACTGAAGGGGGCGCATGTGCCAGCGTGCCCCACGGACCACGCTGGTACAGGCCGCCATGAGACCCAGGAGGCGCAAGAAGTCCCGGGCAGGGCGCGATTGCCCAACCAGTAATGATCGGGCAAAGGAGGTAAGAACCTCGGCCCTGTCCGCCGGGAGCCGTGCTCTGGCTCGAAGAGAGTCGAGCTCTGCCCCGATGAACAGGATCACCTGCTTCAGCTCGAGTTCCGATTTGGCCTCGTTGATGAGAAGGCCAACTTGAGAGCAAACCTGGAGGGCCAGATCTCTGGACCACTCCACCTCCCGTCTGGAAGGGGCTGCTATCAGCCAACCGTCCAGGTGGCAGTACACCCGGACCGGCAACTCAGAGAGGGAATGCTGCTCACCACTGCCATGCATTTGGTGAAGACCCTGGGAGCTGGAGATAAGCCGAAGGGCATGGCTCAGAACTCGAAGAGGGATCCCTCCGCTCGAAAGCGGAGGAATCTCCGATGTGACGGACGGATAGGGACGTGAAAGAACGCGTCCTGTAGGTCCAGAGAGCAGAACCACACGCCGTGTTCCAGAGATGGTATTATCTATGCCAGAGTGACCATCCTGAAGGTTCGAGACCTTAAGAACTTGTTCAGGTCGTGTAGGTCGAGAATGGGGTGCCAGCCCCCCGTCCGTTTCGGAACCAGGAAATACCTGGACACGAACCCCGGGTCTGAAGGGGGGTCCTCTACCTCCGTGATCACCTCCTTTTGGAGGAGGAGAGCGATGTCGGCTCGGCGAGCCGCCAGTGAGGCTGCGGACCCCGAGGCCCCCCGAGGTGCGACGGCTCTGAAGGGCGGGGCCTGCTCGAATTCCAGAGGTAGGCCTTTTCCCACCACCTCCAGTACCCACCTGTCCGTGGTAACAGCGGACCAGGCGGAAAGGAAGTGTCTGAGCCGTCCCCCCACGGGGGGAACCAGGGGTGAGGTGACAGGGATGGGGGCGACACCCCTCAGCCCGTCACTGGGCAGGCTTGGAGGAAGGACCGGCCGAGGGACCACCTGGGCCTTTTCCTCCCTGCTTCCTGTTGGAGGAAGCCGATGGCTTGGGTTTGGGATGCCAAGCTCGAGCCTGCTGGCCCTGACGTTGCTGGGCCGGGCGCGCCGCGGGCGCAGAAGGACGAAAGGGCTTAGGCTGTGGCTTGTGGCCTTTGTCCTTCTGAGCGGAAGAGACCGAGTCAGGTAGCATTGACCCTCGATCCTCTGCAGGTGGGCCTTCCACCCCAGGGCGAAGAGGTCAGTCCCAAAAGGAACACCCAACTTGTGCTGGGTATCCGAGGTAAGGTGGATATCCTCAGCCAAGCCCGACGACGCATGGCCACTGCGGCCGCCACCGACCTGGCACATGAGTCCCCGATGTCTAACGCAGTCTGGAGCTGCTGTTTTGCCACCGCCCTGCCCTGGTCCCGCACCTGCCTGACCGTAGTCTGCAGATCCGCGGGAAGATGAGGGACACCTCATCCAGGGAGCCCAACAGGACGTGAGAAAAATGTGCCATGAGGACGGCTGAACTGGCCTGACGAAGGCCGAGAGAGGATGCAGCATAGACTTTTCGCCCGGCATAATCCAATTTCTTGGATTCCTTGTCGGGAGGTTTGTCTATATCCCTGGCGCTCTCGGCACGCCGAAAACGCTGTCGGTAACCAACCCTCGGCCGAGGGTCGCTCCAAAACCGACAGGGAACCGTAGGGACTGCATATCTTGGCCATCCTGGCCGAAGGCGAGGGCAGGAAGCAGGACGCTGCCAAAGTTCCAAGGCCGGACCCACTATGGCTTCGCCACCGAAAGGCCTCCTGAGGAGAATCCCCGCGTCCAGAATTCGTTGAGGGGATACCTGGCCCATTTAGAATATGGGTTCGAAGCTCATCCGTGGACTCCGGTGACGAGTCGGCAACCCCAAGAAAGGACGAAGGGGCTATCGCTCCACTGACTGCTCCTCCCGAGGACTCCAAGTCCATGCGCTGAAGAAGAGGGAGGAACCATCATCGACTCAGAAGAGTCTCAAAGAGCTGCTCGGCCTGAGCCACCCTCCACCCGCCGAGGTTTACTCGGGAGTGAGGGTGACAGACAGCTCATGGGGCAAACCCAAGGCCGTAATGGAGAATTTTGGTCGGAGCCCCAACTAATGGCTGTGGAGGCGGAGGTTCCACCAGAATCGTGGGGCAGCTGGAATTGGCCGAACAACAGGCCTGGGAACAGGCTCCTCGCTACAATGAGGTTGTTTCGTCCTCGGTGACAGCCACTTAATGGCCGGGAAGACGACTGGGTCGGCTTATTCCCGATCAAAAGGACTGTTGCCACATGAGTTCCTCAATACCTCCGACACAACTTGCGCCAAGCCTCCCTGCGTCCGAGGAAGAGTGAAGAGCGGGCGGCGACTCTACCGAAAAGCCGAGACCGAGACGCTTATCGCGCGGGATCGGTTGGATCATGAGGATGTCCGAGACCGAGACCGAGAGTCTCACTAGGGCCGAGGAAGGCGAGGAGAAGTGTCGGAAACCGCACTGCCCGGACGATCCCAATCGGCACCCGGAACCGGAGGCACAGACGAGCCGACGGGATCCTCAACTCCCACCAGGGAACCGGGAGAGGATTTCAGCTTCTCCAGCCGACAACCTGATCTAACGGTCGAAAAATCTCGACCGTGTCGTTGGGAGTCTCGTCAACTGGCCTGACGGGACAACGTGGAAGCCAGTGGCCGAGCCGAGGGTTTCACCGCAGTCGACTGTCGACAAGGGAGGGGATCTTTCCGCCTCCCCAAGAGCTGACAGAGAGACTTACTTTGCTCTTTTGGACCTAGAAAAGGTCCCGATAAGTTGGACCTCACCTTCGCCGAGAGGGTCAGACAAAGCTCCTTAAAAGAAGCCAGTACGAGGCACCGAGAGAGAGCTGAACAAATGCAGCAGTCGAGGTAGAAGCGGCCGCCGCCGCCTCCTCGTCGGGGCTTATCATCTGCTCGAGCTGATCCGCCGAGCCGCCCGCCGCCGACACCGCCAACTGGGCCTCTTTAGATTTCACCGTGGAATTCTTTTCTCGGGCGCCCAGTTGTAGTCGACGCCACGGTCTTCAAGGACGTAGGCGTTAAAAGAAGAGCACAAATCGCAGGCCCGCGGGTCGTGCTTCGGCGGCCCAGGGTAGACGACGTGGAGTGCTGGATCCGTCCTAGACATCTTCTGCCCGCAAGGGCACCTCCGAAACTGGGAGTCGATTCGTCCATTGCAGCCGCTGAGGAGAAGAAGACCAAGTCTTTTAGCAAAACTTTTGATTTCTAACTTCAAGAATAAGGAACCAGTCTTAATCGCAGAGCGTTAAGGAGGGAACCTGAGCTTCCAAACGGTAAGGAAGATCTGGCGCCATGGGGCGGAGCCGAGAGTTTTACCACCCGGGTGAGTGGGAGGAGCCAGTTTGAAGACCTTCCGGCAAGATTTAAAGCGGCAAGGAACCTGCCAATAAGTGTGGATGAACAACATATCCATGTCCCTAGAAACATGGTTCACTGAGAACCACTCCTGGGATGTCACCATCCCAGGGTATGCGCTATTTTGGAAAGATCATGAGGGAAAGAAGGGGAGGGGGGTGGCAGTGTATGTCAGAGATGACATATGTGCAATGAAACCAGGGAAAACACGGTAAAGCAGAGGCACTTCTGGTTACACTAGGAGCCGGGGACAAAGCCCCTATCCAGGTAGGAGTCATATACAGACCCCATCCCAGGAGGATGACGCAAACAAGGAGCTCTTGGAGACCATCCTGTTGATGGTGGATGGGGCACGTTATTGCTTGTGAGGGACTTCAATCTACCGGATGTGGATTGGTTCTCATACACAGCTTCCTCAGACCGGAGCAAAGAGTTCTTTTTGCACTAAGGGGAGCAGGTTTGCGTCAACTGGTGAACTCACCCAGCAGAGAAAAAGCAATATTGGATCTAATGCTGACAAACAGCACAAGAATCGCAGAAGCAGAGGTGGGAGCCAATCTAGGGATGAGTGATCACAGTTCAATCTGGTTTACTGTGAACAATATTGAGGAAAATAGTCACACCAAATCAAGGTACTAGATTTCAGAAAAGTCAACTTCCCCAAAATGAGAACTATGATCACACCCACGCTAGAAGGAGGAATCACAGGAGATGTAGAGGACTGCTAGAATACTCTGAAGGCTGCTCTGCATACAGTAACAATGCCTTAAGCAGATCAGAAAGTCCAAAAGAAGGAAAGTACTTCTTCGGTGGAAGACTAGGTTTGCTGGCCAAGGCACCTAGCTTCACCTGAGCTCTTTTCTTCTAGGTTGCTTCTGCTGCATTATTATAGGGTGTGCCTACAGGTGTGTGCTTACAGATCACTGCTGTAATCTTCTGATTCAAATTGTTTTTTGCAAGGTATATCTTCTGCTACTGCTTTATTTTTCTCTGTAGCAAAGTGTTTCTTACAGGGTATATCTTCTGTGAAATTATTACAGGTGGTGCGTTACAGGTTTTACAGTTTTATCTATCATTAGGATAAGCTTTCAGGGCTACTGTATTTGTTGCTGACTGATTGTTTCTGCTCTTACCTCCTTGTTTCTTTTGTCCGTGGTACTTCTTTTTCAGCAGGGGAAGGGCCCAGACACCCACCCCCATCCCCAACCACCCCACACTACACTCCTTTTATAGGTTAGCACAGTCGTGACATTTCCGGTGGCAAAGCAGGAAGGGGTGGATCAGAGGGTGATCCACACAGCGACCTCATTTACAGGGGCACTAGTAATTTAACTTGTTATAACAAGTTATACAAAAACAAACAAACAAAACACAAAATCAAACTTTTGCTTTAAATTTCTTCCTTCTAATTACTCTGACCAGGTTATAAACCCAGCAACTTATCTCAAATGGATATCATTAACTGCAGGTACTGCGGAACACTTTTCAGAAGGGCAGTTTTACAGGATTTAGGACACTGTCCTACATGCTGGGCCATTGGAGATCTAAGGGCTCAGTTCCAGGCAGCATGGGCAGAGACTGCGCGCCTCAAATTGCATATACAAGAGAAAATATATTATAAGAACCACCCGCCATTTCCCCAACATCCAAGAGAAGCACCTTGACTGCAGAGGGTAGTTGGTCTGGGAGGTTGGCGGATGGTTAAGGAGGGGCAAACTGGGTGCCCCATCACTCGGTACTCTCCAACATATCACCTCCACAAACCATAGAAAAACTACAAACAGGTACCTGCCTCTATCTCCGAAATCAAACAAAGGGGCAGAGGACACTGCAGAGCAGGAGCTAGCACAACAAAACTCACCCAAAACAGGAACCAAAACTAAAAAAACAAAAAGGAAATCCAAAAAACTTCTGATAATAGGAGATTTCATGACTCAGGGAGTTGATACCTATCTCCAGCCAGGAGTAATGGTCCGATGTCTCCCAGGTACATCAGCGTGGAGAGACACTGATCGCATTGCTAAAACTGTTCAGGAAGCAGGAGAAAACATTGACGTCCTGGTACACATAGGGACTAATGATCTCGCCTGCCGGTCAGTTGTGGAGACTAAGGAAAACCTGACCAGGCTGGGTGACAAACTATCATTCATTTCATCCGGCATCTCCTTCTCTGAGATCCTGCCAGTCTGGGAGAGGGGGGCAGATGGACAGAAGGCCAGAGAAGGGGAGATAGGGGAGCTAAACATGTGGCTTAAGGGCTGGTGCCAGGAAAAAGGACACAAATTTTTAGGGAACTGGCAACAGTTTTGGGAGCAAAAGTTCTTTAAATTCGATGGACTGCATCTGACTAAGGAGGAAGTCAGTGCATTGGGGCAGAAGTTTGACGTCTTTGCAGAATATTTAAACTAGCAAATGGGGAGAGGGGTGCAGCACCCCATAAGTCGAATGGGAAGAACACCCCTCCCCCCTCAGCTAGTGGTCAAACAGGAGTTCAGCATGTCTGTAGTTCATTTGCATCACCAGATAAGGAAAAAGGTCCAGCTCCCCATACGACGCACAGAGGAAACGCCAGACCTCGCCCAACAACTAACACACCAAAATCTGGCCAATGGAAAATCATGTACTCAAATGCTTGCAGTCTGGGAAACAAGATACCAGACCTGCAGGCAATAATGACAGAGGCTAAACTGGACATAGTAGCCATTAGCGAGACATGATTTACCAGTAACTTTGTACCTGGTAATGTACCATTCAGAAGAGACTGAGGTGCAAAAAGTGGGGGGTGGAGTGGCCCTTTATGTCAATGAAAATATCAAAGCTACAGAAATTCAGAATATACATAAGGAGCCAGAAGAACTGTGGGTCACCCTGGAAACAGGAAATGGGACAGCCATACTAACTGGGGTTGTGTACAGGCCTCCAGACCAGGGGGAGGACATAGACACATTACTGTTAGAAGATATACAAAACTTGACAGCTAAAGGGGAGGTTCTAATAATGGGAGACTTCAACATGCCAGATACAGAGTGGTCAATACCAGCAGGAACATCTGCCAGAACTAGAGACATGGTGGATTCCCTGCAGGGGAAGGGCCTCAAACAACTGGTACAACAACCCACAAGAGACAGGGCTATCCTAGATCTAGTACTGACTAACAGGGAAAGGATCTCAGCTCTCCAGGTAGAAGGTCACCTGGGGGCCAGTGACCATCACATGGTATGGTTCAATTTGGCCACTTGAATTAAATCATTCTATTCAAAGGCAAAAATATGGGACTTCAGAGGAGCTGACTTTGATAAGATGGCCAGAGCAGAAAGAAATACAGGTGAGGGGGTACAGGCAAAGTGGGCAAGCATTAAGGATGCAATACTTGAAGCAACATCCCATTGTGTTAGACAGAAAAGGAAGTGCAAAAGAAGAAGGAAACCACTTTGGTTCTCAAAAACAGTAGCAGAAAAGGTCAGAGCCAAAAGGCTGGCCTTCAGGAAATATAAGGGAACGCAGAAGGATGAAGATAGGGAGGCATACCAAACTTCCCTTTCCTAAGGGAAGCAGGGAAGGTAGTATGGCAGGCAAAGGCCCAAACTGAGGAAACAGCACAAACAGTTAAAGAAGGTGACATAGATACATTAGTGAAAGGAGAATGTCCAGAGGGGGTATTGCTCAGATCAAAGGGGATAAGGGGGCATGTGAGGAGGAGGACCAAGTAAAAGCATCTATCCTAAATAGATACTTCTGCTCAGTATTTACTGAAGAGAAGGTAGGGCAGGGCCCACAACTCAGCACCATGGACTCCGGGGGGGGGGGGGGTGCAATAGTCCCTTCACAAAAGAAAGGGTCCTACAAAAGCTCGATAAGCTCAGGGTGGACAAGGCAATAGGACCTGATGGCATACATCCCAGGGTACTAAAGGAGCTAAGGGTGGAACTAGCACAGCCAGTATCAGAACTGTTTAGTGAGTCTCTGAGCACAGGAAAGGTCCAAGAAGACTGGAGAAGGGCTCATGTGATCCCACTTCACAAGAGTGGTAGCGGGGAGGAGGCAGGGAACTACAGACCAGTCAGTCTTACCTCAGTAGTGGGCAAGATTATGGAGGCACACCTTAAGGAAAGGACAGTGCAACACCTGGAATCCATAGGAGCACAGGTTCCAAGACACCATGGGTTTACAACAGGAAGGTCCTGTCAAACTAATCTCATAGATTTCTTTGACTGGGTAACCAGATTGGTGGACCAAGGGGGAGCAGTTGATGTCGCCTACCTAGACTTCAGCAAAGCTTCTGATACTGTTTTACATAGAAGATTGATTAACAAGCTGGGTAGACTTGGGGTGGATCAGAAGTTGGTCAACCGGGTGGCAAACTGTTTGACGGGCAGAAAACAGAATGGTGGTAAATGGTATATAGTCAGAAGAGATGCAAAGCACAAGTCGGGTACCTCAGGGATCAGTCCCGGGGCCAGTCCTCTTCAATATCTTCATCAGTGACATTGCAGATGGACTAGAGGGTAATGTTTGTCTGTCTGCAGATGACACCAAGATCTGCAACAGAGTAGATGATCCAGATGGGGTGGGCAGAATGAGAAGAGTTCTGGATAAACTGGCAAAATGGTCGGAAGAGTGGCAACTGGGGTTTCATGCAAAGAAGTGCAAGATCATGTACACAGGGAAGAGAAACAGAAACCCTGAAGCCACCTATAGGCTGGGAGGGGAGTTGCTGGGAGTCACAAGGGAAGAGAGACTTGGGCATCATCATCACCGATGACCTGAAATCATCCGAGCAGACCACTAAAACAGCAGATAAGGCTAGGGTGATGTTGGGGTGTATTAGTAGGGGTATCACAAGTCAGAAGAGGGAGGTAATAATCCCTCTTTACAAGACACTGGTTAGGCCCCATCTGGAGTACTGCCTGCAGTACTGGAGGCCACACCTTCACAGGAACAGTAAACAAATTGAGGCAGTCCAGAGAAGGGCAACCAAAATGGTGCAGGGACTGCATCAGAAAACATATGAGGACAGATTAACGGAATTCAGTATGTATACCCTAGAGCAAAGGAGGGAGAGAGGTGATATGATCGAAACATTCAAACACCTTAAGGGCATTAACAGGGTGAAAGAGTCTAACATGTTTCAATATAAGAAAAATAGCAGAACAAGAGGACACAGCATGAGATTAGAGGGAGGCCGATTAAGGGGTAATGTGAGGAAGTTCTTTTTCACAGAAAGGGTGGTGGATGCATGGAATGGCCTTCCTCAGGATGTGGTGGATATGAATACAGTGCAGGGCTTCAAACTGGCATGGGATAAGCATAAGGGAGCAATACAGATGAGTATGAATAGATAGGCCACTGACAGAGCAAAGGCCGGTGGCACATTCATAAGGTAGAAAAAGAAATGGGCAGACTGGATGGGCCTTGCAGTCCTTATTTGCCATCAACTTCTATGTTTCTATGTTCTCTAACAAAGTAGCATCCAAAATCAAAGAGAAAAAAAAGACTTTTACACAATTCAAGCAAACAAAACATGAAGCAGACATGAAAGAATACAAGAACAAATTTAAGGAGGCAGGGAAAGCTGTTAGAAGGGCAAAAGCACAGACAGAATAGAAAATACCACAGGGTGTTAAGGAGGGAGACAAAATCTTCTACAGATACATAAGAGAAAAAAGAAAAACTAAGGGAGGAATAGTCCGACTAGCAACCAAAGAAGGTAAGATTGCAGGGAGTGATGCGGACAAGCCAGAAGTGCTAAACAAGTTATTTTGCTCTGTATTCACCACAGAAGACAGTGGCAAAGATCCTACACTGAGCAGGACAAAGGAAGATACCCAGGGAGCAGATACTAGCCCCTTCACAAGGGAGAGGGTCCTAAAAGAACTTACTGAAAGTGGAAAAAGGCATGGGACTGGACGGCATACATCCTGGGATGTTGAATGAGCTCAGAGAAGAACTGGCCATACTGCTGGCTGAGCTCTTCAACAAGTCACTAGACAGCGGGAAAATACCTCAGGACTGGAAGCAAGCAACCGTTGTGCCCTTACACAAGAGCGGAAACAAGGAAAAGGCAGAAAATGACCGCCCTGTCAGTTTGACCTCAGTTGTGAGGAAAATGATGGAGTCACTACTAAAAGGGAGGATAGTGGCGTACCTAACAGATACTAGAAAAATGGACCCAAAGCAACACGGCTTCACAGCAGGATGCTCTAGTCAAACCAACTTGATCAACTACTTCAACTGGGTCACCAGATTATTAGATCAGGGAGGGGCGGTGGACGTTGTATACCTAGATTTCAGCAAGGCCTTCGGCACCGTCCCTCACAGAAGGCTAACTCAACAAGCTAAAACATATAGGAGTTGACCAGAAGATGGTCAGCTGGATCAGTAACTGGCTGAAAGACAGGACCCAGAGAGTGCTAGTCAATGAATCATTGTCAAGGTAGGGTAGGGTGACCAGTGGTGTCCTGCAGGGATCGGTACTAGGACTGATCCTACTTAACATATTTATAGCAGACATAACAAATGGACTAACAGGGAAGGTTTGCGTGTTCGTAGATGATACAAACCTCTGCAACAGAGTGGACTCAAGGAAAGGAGCAGACAACATGGAAGCTGACCTTAGAAGGCTAGAGTATTGGTCTAAGGACTGGCAGTTACAATTTAACACCAAAAAGTGTAAGGTAATGCACTTCGGAAAGAGGAACCCTGGAAAAAAGTACACACTTGGAGGACATCGACTTGAGGAGACACAAACGGAGCGAGATCTCAGCATAATCATCACTGATAAATTAAAGGTAGGAAAACAATGTGAGAAAGCAGCACAGAAAGCAGGTGGCATCCTTGGATGTATAAGTAAAGGTATTTCTAGTAGAAAGAGGGAGGTTATCATGCCCCTCTACAGGTCCTTCGTGAGACCACAATTGGAGTACTGCATTCAGTTCTGGAGACCTCACCTCAAGAAGGACATTGACCATTTAGAAATTGTGCAGAGAAGGGCTACTAAGATGGTGCATGGACTGCATCACAGGTCATATGAAGCAAGACTCGGGGAGCTGAACCTATACTCCCCTGAGCAGAGAAGAAACAGAGGGGACATGATTGAAACATTTAGGTACATGAGAGAATTTAATGGACCTTTTAATTTAAAGGACGACATAACTCTGGTATTGTTTGCATCCATCCTACCTGTACCAGCTTGTTTGTATCTATGTCTTAATTTTACTGTTATACTTATGTTTTGTATTGCTATACTGTGTATTTTGGTTTGTCTTACTGTGACAAGGTACCTTTGTAAATGAGCCTATGGCTCAAAGGTTTTCCAAACTGCTGTTTAAATAAAATAAAAATAAAATAATGCAGCTCAGACAGGCAATCTATTTCAACAGAACACGTCAGCACGCATGAGAGGGCATGATACGAGACTGGTAGGAGGAAGGTTCAATAGCAACCTCGGGAAGTACTTCTTCACAGAGAGAGTGACAGACCCGTGGAACAACCTGCCCCAGGAGGTGGTAGTATTAAAGACAATCAGGGAGTTTAAACTTGCATGGGGCAGACACAAAGGACAAGTCAGGCTGGGCCAAAGGACATCCAACCACCTATCACTCCACACCAGGGATGAAGTAAGGATAGAAGTTGTGGACAGCATGCAATACCTGGGAATGTACATTGACCAGGAGGTCCCGTTCAGGAAGCACATCAACCACCTCACAAAGGTGGTAAACCAAAAACTGGGCCTCTTCTATAGACTAAACCCCTTTCTAATCAAGGAAACCAGGAAGACGGTAGGGAATGGGACCATTCTCCCACCCTTTTCTATGGAGCAACCCTGCTCCAGTCGCTGAGAGCTACGAAAAGACAGTAACTGAGCTCGCTCTATCACAGGGTCAGCCATTTCACTGCCAGGGCAGACAGAACGGAACACTACTGCAAGATGCTCCAGGCCCTGGAATGGCCATCCTTGGAGGCAAGACTAGCATATCCCTCCCTGTGCATGGCCTACAATCTACGGCAACCCGGGGCCCCTCTCAGGCTGCGAGACCTGCTCGTCCCTAAGACCACGAGACAAGAGCTCAGATCCACCGATCGGACACTACTAGAAATCCCCAGGGCTAGATCATCCCTGGGTCAACAGTCACTTAGGGTTGCCCTCCCCAAACTCTGGAACGAGCTCCCGAGAGAGATACAAGACAGCCCCACCACCGAGAGCTTCAAGAAAAGGCTAAAAGCACATCTAGGGAAGGGGCCTCAGTGCTGCTGCCTCACTTAGGGTCCTGCCAGGGGACCAAACGCAGGGTGATTCCCTGTATAAAAAAAAAAAAAAGGTGGGACATGGACGCATGGGTCCATTTCAGCCTGGGGAAGAACTGTTCCTCGCACTTATATAGATTTTACAACTGTCAGTTGTCTGCACCTAACAAAAGTCTGGAGCATTGGTTGCATCAGCTTCTGTACCGTAATGTTTGTCCAAGCATTCTACGTAAAGCCTTGTTGTACTGTACATATCGTTTGCATTGGTTTTTCCCTCCCTCTAGGTACATGTAACTAAATCTGGGTCGCCCTTGAAAAAGGGACCGCAAGGTTCCAGTAGGCCTACCCGGTTACCAAAGTTTAAATAAATAAATAAGTTAGGACAAAGGCTGCATAGGGAGGGGGTAGTTTCTAGCGCAGACTAGATGGATTGCATGGTCCCCATCTGCCAACGCTTTTCTTATGTTCTTATGTTCTTAATGTGAGAACCAGGAAACAAAGTATTTGAGCCAACCAGCCACACCCACACCAGGGGATCGTTGTGTTCATTGAAAAAAAGAAAATAAAACTTCAAATTTTAGAAAACAAAGAGGTGTGGCTGGTTGGCTCAAATACTTTGCTTTTTGATTGACACTGTCTGTATTACCAGCCCTGAATAAGAAAATGGAAATACTGGTTTAGGAAAGGGTAACCACTTTACACTCATCTGCTTCCTTAATGTGAGAACAGCAGAAAAGTCAAACCACAAGAAAGCAAGGGTCCTGGATTTCAGGTGGGCTGACTTTGCAAAGATGGGGGAATGTCTTAGGAAATCATTGGCAGGAAAGGAGAAGAGGGGGGTGGAGGAACAATGGAAGAATCTTAAGGAAGCCATTGCAGAGGCAACAAGCCATTGCATTAGGCAAGTAAGCAAAACAAAGAGAAAGAAAAAAACACTATGGTTCTCAAAGGAAGTGGCCGAGAAGGTAAGGGCGGAAAAGGGTGGCATTCAGGCAGTACAAGGAAACACAGAGGGAAGAAGACAGGGAACTGTATCTGGAAAAGCAGAGGGAGGAGGGGAAAGCAGTCAGGAGCACAAAAAAGGCATAAACAGGAAAAAAAAAAATAGCCCAGGCACTAACAAAAGGGACAAGAACTTTTTCAGGTATGTTAGTGAAAGAAAAAAGAAAAGGGCGGGATTGTGAGACTAAAAAGGGAAGGAGGGATTTGTGCACAGGGGGACCAAGAAAAAAGCAGAAATCCTGAACAAGTATGTTTGATTGGTAGTCACAGAAGAAGGGGAAGGGGAGGGACCAAAGTTAGGCGACAGAAGCACCAGTAAGAGGCAGGTGGACACCAGTCCATTTAAGGAGGAGAGTCTTAAGGGAACTCGCTAATCTGAAAGTGGACAAGGCAACTGGGCCAGATGGGATACATCCCAGAGGATTAAGAGAACTCAGGGAGGTGCTGGCAGCACAACTGACAGCCCTGTTCAACAGTTCCTGGAAACAGGTGTGGTACCAAAGGACTGGAGGAGGGCGAATGTAGTCCCTCTCCACAAAAGTAGAAGCAGGGAGGAGGCTGGCAATTACAGGCCAGTCAGCCTGACCGCGGTGGTGGGGAAATCATTGGACTCACTACTAAAAGAAAGGTTTGTGGTACATCTCGAATCCAACAGAACACAGGATAGAAGGCAGCATGGATTCACAATGGGAAGATCTTGTCAAACAAATCTGATAGATTTCTTTGACTGGGTGATTCGGGAGATGGATCAGAGAGAGGTGGTGGATGTGCCCTACCTGGATTTGGGCAAAGCCTTTGACACTGTCCCACATAGGAGGCTAGTAAACAAGCTGGGCAGCCTAGGAGTGGGTCCCAGGGTGGTAAACTGGGTCAAAAATTGGCTGAGTGACAGTGCACAGAGGGTGGTGGTAAACAGAGTTCAATCCGGAGGGAGAGGGGTGACCAGCGGGGTCCTGCAGGGGTCAGTGCTTGGATCAGTCCTCTTTAATGTCTTCATAAGCAACACTGCATAGGGGCTAGAAGGGAAGGTGTGGCTCTTTGCAGACGACACCAAGATCTGCAACAGGGCTGACACTCCAGAAGGGGTAGAGAAGGGACCTAAGCAAGCTTGAGGAGTGGTCAGGGGTGTGGCAGCTAAGATTCAATGCAAAGAAGTGCAAGATGACTGGAAGGCAGTTTAGCGCTGTGGTTTAAGGCTCTGAGCTGCAAATCTGGTGACATCCAGAAGACCAGACCAGGGTTTGAATCCCACAGCTTCCACTTACAGACTGTATGACCCTGAGCAAGTCACTTAACTTACCTGTGCTCCCAGGTCGCACCTGTAAAAAAGCTTTCAGCTTAGTGTGCTAGTCCTGGTTAAACAACGAACAACAACAAAAAAAAGATCATACACTTGGGGCACAGTAATGCAGGGAAGGAGTACATGATTTGGGGTGGAGGTACTGATGGTCACCAAACAGGAAAGGGACCTGGGAGTAATCGTATCTGATGATCTAAAGGTCACTAATCAATGTGAGAAGAGCCAGTGGAATGCTGAGGTGCACAGGGAAAGGTATTTCCAGCAGAAGGAGGTGGTGATGCCACTATATAGAACACTGGTGAGATCTCCTCTAGAGTAGTGTGTCCAGTTCCTGAGGCTGCATCTCTGGAAGGACATAGGCAGAGTAGAAGCGGTTCAGAGAAGGGCGACAAAAATGGTGCAGGGGCTGCACCAAAAGTCATATGTGGGGAGACTAGAGGATCTCAATATGTATTCCCTGGAGAAAAGGAGAAAGAGGGGGGATATGATAAAGACTTTCAAATACCTCAAGGGGGTAAATAAGGTACAAGAGGGTAGCATCTTTCAGAAAAAAAGATGTTCAAGAACAATGGACCATGATATGAAAATAGAAGGGGGTAGACTCAGAGGTAATGTGAGAAAGTATTTTTTCACAGAAAGGGTGGTGGATCATTGGAACAGACTTGTGGCAGAGACTGTAGGGGCAAAAACAGTAGGGGAATTCAAAAATGCATGGGACAGACATAAAGAAACTCTAGCGATGGGAAAGAGGGTAAGTCGTAGATCATTTAGGATCTGTGGTATATGAAACAGGTAGGAAAAAGGGATGACTAGGTGGTCCAAGCAGTCCTTGTCTACCATCAAATTCTATGTTTCTAACCCCTAGAATAGGGGGAACCTCCCTATTAGGGCGATAGAGAGGGTTTCCTGTGGACCATAGTGAAAGAGACATTCCACTTCAGAAAGTAGAAGCAGACCTAGGTCCATCAGACCAGAGGAAGGACTTCAAGGAGCGGCAGAGGATATAATCCCAGTAGCCCCTAGAGAGAGAGAGAGAGTGTTAAGGGAGTTAGGAGAGAGACAACCATCTGCTAGCAAAATAGGAAAGTACAGTTACATAAAAACTTACTGTAACAGTAGATCTTCGAGAGAGACTCTTGCAGTAGGTAATTACATTACAAATAGGACTGAAGCCGGTAGGCATCAGGACCCCACCGAAAAATGTCTAGCCCCATGTCATGTGACGTCAGTATAAAGAGGCGGTTCTCCACGCTCTCCTTCCAGTTCTTTCTTGCCAAAGGCCAAAAAGGCAAGACGAGAAAGAAGCAGATGTTTCCTTCCCTGGAAAAGGAGCTGAAGAAGTTTAGAGGGAAGGAGGGCAGGAAGATATTACCTACTGCAAGAGCCTCTCTTGAAGATCTACTGTTACCGTAAGTTCTTACGTAACTGTACTATCTTACTTCGAGAGGGCTTTTGCAGTAGGTAATTACAAACAGAACCAAGTGCCAAGCAGTCTGGAACAAGAAGAAGCAAACGGGAGGAGGAAACTACCCAAATGTAGACCCTCTGGCTGTGAAAGTCTTAGGAGAGAAGACCTTGTAGCGCAGCCAACCCGAAGCCAGCTCTATGGCAAGAGGCAATGTCCAAACTGTAATATTTCATAAAGGTACAGACAGAAGTCCAAGTTGCGGCTGCACAAATGTCTGCCACTGACACATTCTTGAAACAAGCAGCAGAGGCAGCAACCCCCAGTAGAGTGTCCTCTGACTTGACCCAGTAGGGTCTTGTGATACTTGTCGTAACAGAAAGTGATACAATGAGCCAACCATTTAGATAGGCATTGTTTGGAGATAGCAATGCCATCTCTTTTATGAGCAAAACAGACAAACAGTTGATCAGTCTTTCTGAGATCCTTCATCCTGGTGGGGTAGTATCTCATAATTCGGTGACCATCCGAAGTATGCAAGAGGTACTCCCCTTGATTGGAGTGCTGCGTAAAGAAAGCAGGCAGCTCAATGGATTGATTCAGCATAGATTCCGCTACCACCTTAGGGAGAAACTTGGTACGCAGAGCCACATGTTCCTTGTGAAAAATCAAATACAGGATTTTGTACATCAGGGCCTGGAGCTCGGAAATCCTTCGAGCAGTAGTAATGGCCACAAGGAAGAGAGTCTTCCAGGAAAGGAACTTTAGGTCTGCTGAGGCTGCCGGATGGAAAGGAGGCAGGGTAAACTTCTCAAGAATAAAATTCAAATCCCAAGGAGGGGCAGGAACGCGAATAGTGGGTCTCAAGTGGAGAACCCCTCTAAGAAAAGTCTTAGAGACTTCCAAATGCGCAAAAGTTCTGTCCCCAAAAGGAACATGGTAAGCAGAGATGGCCGCCATGTGAACCTTCAGAGAGGAATGACTGAGACCCAGATCAAAGAGATGGCACATGTAGTCCAGAAGCCTCCCAACAGAGCAAAAGAAAGGCTCGAAATCTTTGTAAGAGGCCCAAATAGAGAACATTTTCCATTTCATGGCATAGGTAGATCTAGTGGAGGGCTTTCTGGACTCCACCAGAATCTCAGCCACCAGCGGGGAAACCCTGAATCGGGCTTCAGCTACATCTGCAGGAGCCACACATGCAACTGAAGGGACTTGAGACCTGGATGGACCAGGGTCCCCTGATCCTGGGTCAGTAAAAGTTGTGACAGAGGAAGAGGAGGTTCCTCTGAATACTGCTGCAGAAGAGAGAACCAACTTGCCTGGGCCAGAAAGGAGCGATTAGGATCATGCAAGCCTCTTCTGAGCTGAGTTTCTGTAAAACCCTCGGAATCAAGAGAATCGGGGTATAGACGAATCTGCCTTTCCAGTCTAGAGACAGAGTGTCTCTCCAAAAAATGCCACACCCTGGAGCGAGCCAGCAGAAGGTGGGAAGTTTTGTGTTGTGAGGAAATGCAAACAGGTCTACCTGGGGTGATCCCCAGCATAGAAAGATATCATCTGTTATTCCCTGATCCAGCTCCCACTTGTGAGCGTGCGCAGACAACCAACTGAGGTGGTCTGCCAACATGTTCTCGACCCCCGGGACGTGAATTGTCATGAGATGGCTGCACTGCCCAATCCCAAACTCTGCAGAGAGGGTAGAAACGAGTTCCCCCATTTGTTGATGTACCAGACTACACACGTTGTCAGTCTGGACAGCCAGATGCCCGGGGAGCAGATACAGATTCAGAGCTTGCAAAGCATACAGCACGGCCCGGAGCCCGAGCACATTGATGTGAAGTGTCTGTTCGAGCCTGGACCAGGGGCCCTGGGTCCTGTGAGACTCCAGTTGGGCTCCCCAACCCTCCTCCGAGGCTTCTGTTGTCAGCGTCTGGGGGGGGCAGAAGGAAACTCCCCGGCAAAGGTTCTCCTGAACCATCCACCAATGCAAGTCCCGAGCCATAGGATTGGAGACCAGAACCTGCAGATCTAGGTCGTCCACCAACTGATCCCACTGAGACCAAAGCGTCCACTGAGAGATTCTCATGTGGAGCAGAGTGCGAGGGACTGTCGGAATAGCAGCCGCCATAACCCCGAGGAGGCGAAGGACTGACCTGGCGCTAACCCGCCTGCGGCTGGACAATCGACTGACCTGAGCCTGAAGGGTGGCTGCCCTGTCCAGTGGCAGGCATGCCATGCCAGAGGTCATGTCCAGGATCGCCCCCATAAACTGAAGCCTCTGGGACAGGATCAGATGGGACTTGGCCTGGTCGATGGTAATACCCAGGCTGGTGAAAACCTGCAGGGTAAGAGAAAGGAAGGCCAGGAGCTCCTCCCTGAATGAGGCCACCAGGAGCCAGTGGTCCAGGTACGGCAAAACCTGAACCCCTGAGTACGCAGGTAGGCCGCTACCACTGAAAGGCATTTGGTGAACACTCGGCGCGCAGAGGAAAGACCAAATGGGAGGGCCCTGAACTGGTAGTGGTCCCCCTGGAATGAAAAACGAAGGTAACTGCAGCGGGAAAGGGTGAATAGCGATATGCAGGTAGGCAGCCTGCATGTCCAGAGTGCACAGCCACTGTCCCGGCCGAAGGAGGGGAAGAAGACTCTGCAGAGAGAGCATTCTGAACCTTTTGTACTCCATGAACATATTCAGGGAGCTGAGGTCTAGAATCGGCCTCACATCTCCTGACTTCTTCGGAACAAGGAAGAAATGAGAGTAGTAACCCATCCCCCGAAGGTGGGATGGGACGAGCTCTATCGCCTCCTTCAGAAAAAGGGAGGATATTTCTTCCCAGACCAGAAGAAGGTATTCTGGGGAGTAAGACGACATGGGGGCGGGGGTTTGTGGTGGTTTCTGAAGAATCTCTATTGAGTGTCCTCTCTATCAGCTGGAGCACCCAAGTGTCTGAAGTGATCCTCTCAACCCGGAAGATGGAAGGAGAATCTCCCTCCTACTGGTTTCTCTGGGAGGCCCAGAGGCTGTGGGAGAGGAGAGGAGTGAGGAGGTGTGAAGCAGTGTCACGGTGGAAGCTCCTGCCACTTTTTTGGGTGGGGGGGCTTGGCAGCCGGAGGGGCCCGAAGTTTGTTGGCCCGCTTTCCCTGAGGTTCCGCTTTGGGCTGAGAACATCTGCAAAAGGGATAATGCTGAGCCTGAGGGGGCCTGTACAAGGAGTCAACAGACTTTAGTGCAGTATCCTTCTCCTGCAGATTGGTGATGACATCCTTGACATCGCCACCGAACAGCAATGAACCCCTGAAGGGCGCATCCTGGATAGCAGACTGCACCTCTGGGACCAAATCTGACACCTGGACCCAGGCATAACACCGTGAACCCACGGCGAAAGCCGAGCTCCAACCAGCAGCGTCCACTGTGTCATACGTGGCACAAAGCATGTGCTGACTGGTCAAACGCGAAGACCGGACTAAGTCAGCCAGTTCCTGCTTCATCTGAGACACAGGAAGGGATTGCAATTTAGTTTCCAGCTCACTAAGGATCGCCTGCTGGTAATCCCCCATGTGAGCAACATAGTTCAGGGCCCTGATTTCCAGAGTGGAAGAAGCATAGACCTTCTTTCTGTACTGGTCCAGAAGGCGGGATTCCTTGTCGGGTGGTGATGAGCTCAAGTGCTTAGGGTTAGCCGAATGGCCGTGAGTGGCGCCAATAACGACCGAATCAGCTCTGGGGTGTGAATTCAAGGAATCAGCACCCTCCGGAGCTTGATATAGCCTGTCTGACTTCCTCGGAAGGGGGGGCTAATGCCGACGGTTGCTTCCAAATAGTGGACACAAGGTCAGCATGAGGCTCGATCTAGGGTGGAACCAGAGTAGGAGCGGTCTCAGGTAGATTCAGGTGCACAGCGAGATTTTTACACTGTGGATCCGGCTCCAAGGATTGCCACTGATGTACAGCCTGGATTTTATTCGGCAACTCCAGGAAAGAAGGATCCTCTGGAGGGGACTTCAGAGGAGTACTCGGTCTGGGCTTGTCTGGAGTGCGTGGCTCGTCGTCCGGATCAAAGCGGTCGTCGGAGTCGTCAGAGATCTCCGAGGAGGATGAAGAAGAGGAGGAGGGCTCCTCTTGGCACAGGGGAGGTACGGGCCCCAAGAAAAACCCTCGAGGAAGCATATCCTCCCCTGCCCTGGAACCGGAGGGCTCGCCTCTGGTGTCAAGAGGGGGGGGAAGGGAGTCTCTCACCTCTGATGTTGGGGGGCCGGAGCCGGGTCCTGCGTCAGAAGACGACTCTCCACTTCCCTGGTGAGCTGAGCCTTGGCCTCGGCCCACCAGGAAGCCAGAGTCTCCTTCAGATCCACCAGTGGCTGAGGGGGTGGTGGAGGAGGAGGGGGGTACAGATACTGGAGATATCCGTACGGTGCGTATCCGTAACCCGACGGCAGGAAGCCCGGCATCGGGTACTGGGGCACCGTGTACTGAGGCGATGGGTAGGCCGGCGTCGGGTACTGGGTTGCTGGATACTGATGGCGTCAGATGCGATGGAGTCGGATACCCGGCCACCAGGGACTCTGAAGGAGCAGAAGACCCTGGGAATGGCCCAGCGGGCAGGCCCGGCGGGCCTGACATAGGCACCAGCGTCCGAGGATCTGACATTGGGGCATCCGGCCCAGCGGGAGGGAGACCCGACGGCAGCATGCCAGCATCCTCCGTGTCGCCCGCGGAAGAGGGGCTACCATCCCCGGGGTCCAGCAAGGGAGACGCTGGAGTCTCGGAATGCAATGAATGTTGCAGCAAGCTCAGGACAACAGATAGGCCCGAAGGGTCCGGCGTCGGCTCTAACGCCGAGCGGACATCGGAGGGACCGATGGCCAGCTTACTGGTGGGATCCTAGCAGACGTCAGAGGAGCCAGCATCCGACTTATCGGACACTATGCTCGACGCAGGTCACGATGGAGGGGCAGCCTTGGCAGGCGCTTTAGAGCCCGTGCGCTGCCCCAAAGGGTGGGGCGTTTTATCGGCTTTACCCAGGCGGATGTCATGAGCCAACGTCCGCTTACCAGGGCCGCTTTGACCAGAAGACTGCACGGGTGGTGGGCTTCACTGGGAGCGCATTGCCTGACCGAGGGACCCTCGAGGGTCTGAAAAGCAGCCCGATGGGAGGGTCAATGCCGCCATGGAAGCCTCCAAGATGACCATCATGGAACTGTCACCCGGAGGGGACATCACCTGCAGCACTGCGACCCCAGCCGAGGTCACGGCAACCGCAGTAGAGGAGTCCCGGTCCCGATGCTTTTTCTTGCGATGGCCCTCCGGAGAAGTAGAGGCCCACCTGAGTTTTTTCAGCTGCTTTTCCAAGGAGGTCATTTTAAGTTTGAGAATGTGGGCCTCCAGGGACTGCTGCCTCTGCTTTCGGGTGGCCGCGTTAAACTACTGGCAGAGCTGGCACTTCTCCATGGGGTGGACAAGGCCTAGGCAAAAAGGCACTGGGAGTGTCTGTCCTTGAGCGGGAGCTGGGCGCTGCAGGAATCGCACTTATTTTTGTGCTCGGAGGGAGTCGGGGATGACATACACGGCAGCTGAGGTAAATGCTGATGAAAATCGGAAGAAATAGCGAAAAGAGACAGTAAAACTACTAATGATAGACTGGCGAAGCAGTGAACTTAACCATGAGGCGCTACACGAGCTAACGGTGGGAAAGAACCGAAAGGTGGGCATGGGGAACCACCCCTTTATACTGACGTCGCATGACATTGGTCACCTAACGTGGGGCGGCCCATGCCAGAGACTGCTAGCTAGAAATTTTTCCGTGGGGTCCTGACACCTGCCGGCTTCAGTCCTATTTGTAATTACCTACTGCAAGAGCCCTCTCGAAGTAAGATCAGAAGTTCCCCATCCTCTTTACCTTCCAGGTTTGCCACTTTCTTCTTTTTTTTTTTTAAAGGTCAAGTACACAAAAAGGTCTCATTTAGAGTTCCTCTCTCCCTCCTCCCTCCCTCCCTCCCTGCAGAGGGGTGGGAAAAACACCCATAGGCAAGGTCTCCACGGACAAGAAGGCACACCTGGTCTACACTTAGCTGGCATGCCTCTGAGCCAGAAGGTGCAACCCCTTGGACCTCAGCACCATGAGTCAAAAGTGATGGGGGTGGTAAGAGAAGCTTAATCACCTCAAGAGAAGGGAGCAGGGAATCCTGAATGGGGGTTTTGGGACCTTGCGCCTGTGGATAACCCATGTGTTCTCTCCCTCTACATCTCCTCCTCCTCTTAGCACCCCACTCCCTCCCTCCCTCTATTCCCTGAGATCCCATGCTGACACTCTCAGACTCCTTCTCAATCCCCGCAGCACTACATCCTCTGGCCAGAAAGCCTTCTCTGCACACCTGCCCAAACTGTGGAATCACTGCCTCCTCAAATCCGCTTCTCCTCCTCCTCCCTTTTTTCTTATCTCTGCACTTCACAATTACCTCACTCCTTCCTGCACCTGTTTCTGACCCTCCCTGCCCAACCCACCTTTCTCGGTCTCCTTCCTGCCCCCTTACCTCACTGCGCTACTTTGCCCCCCTTATTGTCTAGTGCTTAAACTTGAGTCATGCTCACCTATATTTCCACCCTGGCTGCTATGATTGCTCTGGTGAACCGCCCAAATAATGCATTTGTACTCCACCTATGCCAATGACTCAGCATAAGATTTTATTGTATATATGTATTGTATATCTGCATCATCTGTACTCCTCAAGTATTGAAAATGGATGTATTATTTACTATGTACCATACTCCTTGACCATGTTTTGAATTGTACGCATGTATTTTTATTGCTGTATGATTTGTCAATGCTACTACTGTACATCGCTCTCCCCTTTCTCCCAGGACGTACCGTGAGACGAGCATTGAGTTGCTCAGTGTATCTTTCCTGGTGAAACAATTCAATAAATAATAAATAAAACCCAGAATCTGGGATACAACAAAAAGCCACGCCATCTGCCTGGCGGAGACTGCAGTTAATGCCAGTCTGGAAGCTACCTCACTGGTGTCAAAGGACACCCTTGCTTGGTGTTTCGCAAGCTTCAGACCATTCAAGGTGAAGCCACACCATCCACCTGATGCAGACTGCAGTTCCTGCCAGGCTGGAAGTTACCTAACTGGCGTCGTAGGATGCCCTTGCTTGGTGTCTCAGCATCATCCACAGGTGCCTGGCATAGGCAGCCTGGTGTGCCTGGTGCGCCAAGATGCACAGAAGAAGGTGAGCAGCCGAGAGGACTCTTTTACACCAGCAGTCAAACTCAGCTGAATTGGACTCCAGGGAGCGGCTGTGCCTTGGGCGACAGTGGCCAGAGGGGGTGTCCAGGAGCTCCACTGCTGAAGAGAGAGAGAGGGGGCAGAGGGACGGTGGCAGATCCTGTGTGACACTTCCATTAACGGTGCAGGTCATGAAGGAATAACAAGGTTGTCAGTGTGGAATTTTCCTAGGAAAGCACGTGTCACATGGGCAGAATTGTGGCTTGCAAAGAGGGAGAGATGGAGCTCCTCCAACATCTCCGACAGGAACTGCTGACAGCTGGTGAGACCAGTGTAGGAGGAAAGATGGATGGAGGGATCCCCCGGAGAAGGCCGACTGTCCCACTGACCCCTCGTGCAGGCCTCCCATCCCAGTGAGACTAGGAGTGACAGAGGTCTGCTCCCCCTCAGTACATATAGCATTGGAGGGAGACCGAGGGGGTGAGAGGGCCCAATGACCCGGCCTTGACGGAGGTTTTCAACCCACCTTCAATGCATGGATTTTGAGGATTCGGCAGTCCATGGAGAAACAGGCGTCACAAATATCCATATTGTGTGATGGACCCAGGCAGGTACGACAGCAGTCATGGTGGTCCATTACGGTGATCAACTTGCCACAGGAGCACCGATCATAGGGGCACGCCCCGCCTTGGATTTACTGGAAGTAGACTCTGAACCAGACATGACTGCATGGACAACTTACAACAAAGAAACAGTACCTGACACCGCACTTAAAAAATAAAAATAAAAAAGAGAAGCGTTACCGGCTTACAGGGAAGGTTGGCACCGATGGTAAATGTATGGCACCAAGAAAAGCGGTTGCAGCAGAACTGATGCAGCTCAAATTCTTCACAGACGGCTCCTACAAGATCTGACCTTGATGGCGGAAAAAGAAGAACTGAGGAGGTTGGGGGAACAGCATTGGTTATTGCCAACCCGTGAGCATCACATAGTATGTTAGCCTAAAGGGCAGTTCCATCTCCAACCCTCCTCCTGGAAAAAAAGCTTAAAGCTATATGCTCCCATGGGGCCCGATACCTCTGGCGTATATTCGCCAGTAATGAATGGTAAAGATTGATCTAGGGAAGATCATCCAATACACACCTGGCTGCATACTATTAAATACATGCCAGGGCATATACCATCAAATACACACCTGGACACAGTTAGTTATGTGTTAACCAGGTGGGTGCACTGATCCCAGGAACCATTTTCAGGCACGTTCCAGACCATTAATGGCACAAAGAAGGTAAAAAGGAAAACAGGCTCAAAAGGTACAGGAAACTGCAAGTAGTTGCAATACATAAGTGACACATTAAGTGATAGGAAACAAATACACCATCAAATACACACCTAGGCACATACCTTCAGTACACATCTGGCTGTATACTGTCACAGACATGCAGGGTTTCCCCCTAAAGCATTTATGTACTGGGGTGCACCCATTCTTTTGTTTTGAGCCCTAATCCTTTTACAATACCCCCATGCCCCCCCCCCAACCCAGGTTTAAAGCAGAGCCCTGGCCTTAATCAGGCTACAATTACAGCATTCCAGGGACCTCACACACACACACAAAAAAAAAAAAAAACATGAAAGGAAATCTCATCTAGAGCTACAAAGAAACTTATGGAAAAAAAAAGTTGGACTCAGAGAAAGAAATGGGGGGAGAAAAATCTAAGACTAGAGATAGGGAGTGTATGAATCATGCTTGTGTTGCTGACAAATGCCCCCTTCCTGTAAAATGTTTCCAAGAGAAACACTGACATGCCTGAGCCTGATTTTGATTTCTTCTAATGGGTAACCAGGGAAACAGATAAGGGTGGGGAAGTGGGTGTGCCAACTTCAACTTCAGCAAGGCCTTTGACACCATACCACATCGGAGGCTTATAAGGAAACTGGGCAGTTTTGGGGGTGAGACACAAGGTGGTAAGCTGGGTATAAAACTGTTTGATGGTCAGGCAAAAGAGAGTGGGGGTAAACGGCACTTACATTACTGAGGGGCGAGTGACTAGTGGGGTACCTCAGGGCTCAATAATGGGACCAAATCCTCTCCAGTGTCTTTGTACTATAAGTGACAGTGCAGAGGATCTAGAAGGGAAGGTAAGCCTCTTTGCAGATGACACCAAAATCTGCAATATGGTAGATATTCTAGAGGGTGTGGACATAATGAGTAGAGACATAAGAACTTGATGAGTGGTCAGGGGTATGGTAACTGGTTTTTAGTGAAAAAGAAAGCAAAATCATGCACTTAGGGCACAGAAACCCAGAGGTGATGCATAAAAAGGGGTAACAGGTACTGATGGTCACTAAACAGGAATTGGACCTTGGGGTTAATATATCCATGAATAACTTCAGCGTGGTGAAGCAGTGCGACAAGGACTTAGGCAGGGCCAGTGGGATGCTGGGATGCATAGGGAAGGGAATCACCAGCAGGAGAGAGGTGGTGCCATGATTGTATCGACAACTGGTAAGACCCCATATGGAGTACTGTGTCCAGTTCTGGAGACCACATCTCAGGAAGGACATACACAGGGTAGAAGATGTCCACAGGACAACTAAAATGTTACAGGGGCTGCATCATTTATTTATTTATTTATTTAAAAGTTTTACCAGGAAAGCATACTGAGCAGAATACTGCTCGATTCCAGATGCGTCCTGGGGGAAGGGGGCAGTGGAGAGGTATACAATAGAGATCTATACAGATCATATACAGGTACAACAGGTAAGCCCTACAAGGAGAAACTGAGAGATCTCAATATGTACACCCCCAGAAGAGAGGAGGAAGATGGGAGTTGACAAATTCTGTTTCTATGAGTATGTACCATCAAATACATGCCTGGGCACTGACCACCCAATACACACGAGAGTATACTATCAAATATATGTCAGACACATACCATCAAACATACATCTGGACACACACCATGTAACACACACCTGGATGTATAATATCAAGTACGTGTCAGAGCACATATCATCAAATACAAAGCCTGGGAACACACCATCCAGTACAGGTCTGGGTGTATACTGTCAAATGCATGCCAGGGAGCACTACTGTCAAATACATACCTGGGCACATACAATTCAATACACTCCTGGGTGTATGCTATCAAATACATGTCTGAGCACATACCATCAAACACACTGCATTCCTCAATGTTGTGTTTTTTCTGGAGCTCATTTCTTGCAAATGGTCGAGGATCTGCAACTCCAACCACCTAAAAAACAGAATAAAACATCAACTGTCATTGTGATATAGGAGTACGGTAAAATTAAATCTGCAAGGGAATCTACCAGCTAGGACCCGGAGTCACCTAGGATCTCGGGATCTCAAGGGCAGACTTGATGGACCTTTGGTCTTTTTCTGCCATCACTTTACTATGTTTCTCTTTTGGCACAGAACAGAATTCGGTGCACATATGTGATGGTCAAAGCACTGCACAATCTACACAGAGGTGCAGCATATTCTGAGGCCAGCATGGAAACCCCACACTAAAACTGGTACCTTTCACCCACAAGGCAACATAAGCGGGAGTAAGACCATGTCTTTTCTGTTCATAATTCAGATCATGTTTGTGACACACATGCGCATCATTTTGAAAACAAGCATTGCTGTCTAGCCTTCCTTCCTGGGCAATAAAAACTAAATAAATGAAGGTCCCCCATCCCCCTGGAAAACGCCTGTAACTTTTTTTGTTTTACTTTTTTTTTTTTTTTTACAGGATACATAAACATGGGTTTCTTATTAATACAATCTACAAAACCAAGAACACATTACTGCAGGTTAGAGGTTTACCTACATAATGATGTGCTCTGTTTGCATCAGAAATGCTTTTTAATCTGTGTTCATCATGTTTAAATGTTTCCCACAAATGTAAGCAAACCCCTGCTTCATATCCAAGCATCGAGTTTCAGTAGGTGCCTAAAATGGCTGCGATGTCCTTACGCGATGATGTCAGTAGAGTGACAGCACTCTGGAGCGAAAATGCAGTCTGCATAGGGACCTTACAAATAAACTGTTGAAATAACACTAACAAAGCACTTCTCCAGATTTCTTACTGTGCATGTGGGAAAAGGTTATCACACATGCACAGGAAAGGATTTGGAGGAGAAGCACTTTATTATGTTTGCTTGCACGCATGTGCAAGAAACATAGTGCCATCATCCGAGTTTTCCAGAGGTGTGTCAGTCTCTTCCAATTCAGTCAGTGTATTTGTAGGCATGGTCACAGTGTGCGAATCACTGCTCCAGCTGTCTATGACAGCAGGAAAATGCAGTGGCATACAGCTGAAAGGGAGAGCTCCGCTTCAGTAAGCAGAGCTCCCCCCTCAACACGCACGCACACTGCATGCTAACGCGCTCCCCCCCGTACTGTACAGCCGACAGGGGATTAACCCCCCCCAACAGCCTTACAGCTGCCACGCTGGGAGCCCACCCCAGCATGGCAGAAGCCCGTTTGGCCGACGGGGTGCCCAACTCGCGCCGGCTGCAACCCCCAAACAGCTTTGATAGCTGCCACGCCTGGGAGCCCACCCCAGCGGCACAAGTCCATATGGCCAACGGGGTGCCCAATCCCTGTCAGCTCCAGCCCCCAAAAACAGCCTTACCACTGCCACGCTGGGAGCCCACCCAGCGTGGCACCAGCCCGTATGGCCCAATCCCCGCTGGCTCCAGCCCCCAAACAGTTCTTTCCAGCTGCCACGCTGGGAGCCCACCCCAGCGTGGCAAACGCCCCGCTGCCTTCTAATTAAAAAAACACCTGTAAATTTGAAAATGGTCCCTCGCAGTCTCCCTGCCCCCACCCGCACTCCACCCACTGCGCACCCTGCCTCCCCATACCCCTCACCCCATACTTACTCCCTCCGAGTCTGGCGCGATGATCTTCAGTGGACCGGAAAACGCCTGCACTCTTCAAAGCCGACCGCAACTGAGGAAATGCCGTAAGCTGTATAATGTTATAAATAGGGTTTTTTCAACTTTACTGTATATCTCGGCATTTTTTGAATTTATGCATCCAATTTTCAACATGGGGTTTTGGGACCCTTCTCACGAATTATGTCACTGTCATGATAAGTATCAAGTTAAAGGTGATTTCGCAGCCACTATGCGAAATCACCTTTCGGGACCGATTAACAAAACGGAACTGCCACTGTTCATAAGGTGGGCTCTCAAAAAGCCTATTTTGAAAATTTGGTGGAAAAAATTCCTAAAAATGACTGTTTTCTGAGCATGCGTTGCAGAGTTCCTACGCACGCTCGTAATTTCGCGAATTTTCAATATTTTCACTCCAGATTTTCAATATTGCCATTTTACTACACCTTCTTATGAGCAGGACAGCTGTCATTTTTCACATCCCACCCAAAACGTGTTTCCGCCCATGTAGCGCGCACAATGGCGCAGTCGGTGTGCAAAATCAATGCACGGGACAAATTAAGAAAATCACAGTGACACTGTTCATGAGCAGAGGTCTTAAAATGGCTATGTTGAAAACTTGGTGAAAAATTCCTAAAATGACTGTCTCATTAGCGTGCTATGCAGTTCCTACGCGACACTCATATAAGTTCACGACTTTTCAATATTTTCCACTCCAGATTTTCAACACTGCCATTTTACCACACCTCCTTATGAACAGTACAGCTGTCATTTTTCACATCTCACCCAAAATGTGTTTCTGCCCATGTAGCGCACAATGGCGCAGTTGGTGTGCAAAATCAATGTACGGGACAAATTAAGAAAATCACAGTAACACTGTTTATGAGCAGAGGTCTTAAAATTGCTATGTTGAAAATTTGGTGAAAAATTCCTAATAACGACTGTTTTACGAGCATGTGTTGCAGAGTTCCTACGCACGTTCGTAAGTTCGCAAATTTTCAGTATTTTCACTCCAGATTTTCAACATTGCCATTTTACCACACCTCCTTATGAGCAGTACAGTTGTCATTTTTCACATCTCGCCCACAATGTGTTTCTGCCCATGTAGCGCACAATGGCGCAGTCGGTGTGCAAAATCAATGTATGCGACACGTTAAGAAAATCACAGTGGCACTGGTCATGAGCAGAGGTGTTAAAATGGCTATGTTGAAAATTTGTTGAAAAAATTCCCAAAAATGATTGTTTTAGGAGCGCACGTTGCGCAGTTCCTACGCACACTGGCAAGTTTGTGAATTTGCACACCAGATTTTCAACAGTGCCATTTTACCACACTTTTATATGAGCAGTACAGCTACCATTTTTCACATCTCACCCAAAATGTGTTTCCACACATGTAGCGCACAATGGTACAGTCGGTGTGCGAAAACAATGTTTGGGACAGATTAAGAAAATCACAGTGACACTGGTCATGAGCAGAGGTCTTAAAATGGCTATGTTGAAAATTTGCTGACAAAACTCCATAAAATGACTGTGTTACAAGTGAGCATTGCACAGTTTCCACGTACCCTCGTAAGTTCATGAATTTGTAATATTTTCAGTCCAGATTTTCACCAGTGGCATTTTTCCACACCTCCTTATGAACAGTACCGCTGTCATTTTCAAAATATGGCCGAAATGTGTTTTCACACTTTCAGCACAGAAATGCGTGGTCGCTGTGGGAAATCATTGTTCGAGACAGATAAAGAAAATCACACTGACACTGTTCATGATCGGAGGTCCCAAAATGCCTGTGTTAACAATCTGCTGTAAAAAAAATCCCCAAACTAGTTACATTACGGGTGTGCGTTGCACAGTTTCTACACACGCTCGTGACTCCACCAGTTTTTTAAAGATTTTCACAGCAGATTTTCAACATTGCCATTTTTTACACCTCCCCATGAACAGTACCACTGTCATTTTTCACATCCTGTTCGGAATGTGTTTTTGCACCTGTGGTGCCAAATGCCATAGTTGCTGTGCAAAAGCAGTTTTCGGCTAACAAACTGATATTGCCACTGTTTATGAGGTGGGGGTCACAATAAAAACATGTTGAAAATTTGGAGTGAAGATACCAATGAAAGCCTGAGGCGTTAGGGTTTCCGACCATAACGCTCCACCCTGTAGAGAATGACAGGCATCAGGGGTGTGACTTGGGATTCTTGCCTGTCATGCTCATACCATTCCACCCCCACCCACACCCTGCAGCCAGTGAGAGGTATCAAGGTGTGCCTCGGACTCTTCGGGTCCAAACTTCACCCCACTCTCCTATACCACACCCATCTCACCATATTTCCTGATGGAATGGGGTGCGCATAAGGGCCAAAGACCCCAAGGCACACCGTGACACTTGTCAATGTCTGCAGGGTAGGGTGTGGTGAAATGGCATGGTCGTTATGCCTGACGACCCAAAGGCACACCCCAATGCCTGTCACTCTCTGCAAGGTGGTGGTGGGGTTTGTTTCAGTTCAATACTTCACTGCCATTCCTATTATGCAGCTCTATAACTTCTACACTACCAATGCCAATGCCAGCAAGCAAACATTCGGCATTGACAAATGCTTGTAAAAGTTATTTTAACAGTTTATTTGTAAGATACCTATGCCGACTGTATTATCGCTCCGGAGCACTGTCGCTCCACTGACTTCATTGGGTAATGCCCCTGCGGCCATTTTAGGCACCTACTGAAGTGTGATGTTTAAATACAAAGCAGGGTTTGTTTACATTTGTGGGAAACATTTAAACATGATGAAAATGGAGTAAAATGCATTTCTGAGGCCAACGGAGCACATCATTATGTAGATAAGGTTTTAATCTATAGTGCTGTGTTTTTGGTTTTGTCTTATTAAGAAACCCCTGTATACATATCCTTCACAAAGTGTAACAGGGAGTCACATGATGCATCTAGCATGAGTAGATGGCTTCAGATAAGCTCTGTCTGGGCTTCAACTTTAACCCAAAAAGTAACAGTCTAAACTGGACCAAAAATGACTAGAAACCATTGGAAACAAGAACAGCAACTGATCAGTAATAAACTAGAGACTTTGAGAGTGCACAACTTGCTTTAATAATGATAGAGCCTCACTTCAGCACAACTCCACCACTCCCTTAAAGACTGTAGGCTGTCAAGTGGCACAAAACTGACTCGCCTCCCACCGCATCGCACAGACTGTCTCTAAGCTCTATAAAAATCAACCTTTCTAAATGTCACAGAAGATTTTAAGGTAGTAAAACCGGCATTAGCTGCACTACTCAGCACGTGGGCAATGCTGAACTAAGAATCAGTTCACTTGAAGGAGAAGTGGCCAAGTCAGAGACAGAGGTGATATAGATTAGTCAATGGATCAAAAAACAGAAGAGAAACTGGATGACCCAAAAGGTAGGAGTTACCGAAATAATCTAGTGATTGTTGGACTGCCCGAAAAATCAGAGGGTAGTAACACTACAGCATTTGAGCAAAAGATACGCACCAAGGTAACAGGGCCCTCTCCAAAGTGGATCAGTACATTATAGAGCAGGCTCGCCAAGCTTTCTGCCCCTTGCCTAATCCAGGAGAGTGACCCTGGAACATCATCTTTAGACTCCTCAGCTTCCTTGCCAAAAACCACATTCAAGCCCAAATTATGGCCACCAAAGAAATGCTTTGGTAAGGCAAGACATTTTCTATTTTGGGGTCTGGGTGATGAGTACCAATGCCTGTAGTCTGTGTAACAAGCTCCCTGAACTAGTGGCCTTGATGGAAGAGGGTTGCCTGGATATTGTGGCAGTCACAGAAACATGGTACACAGAGAACCATGACTGGGATGTCAACATACCAGGATACACAATCTACAGGAGGGACAGGGAGGGTAAAAGAGGAGGAGGAGTAGTTCTCTATGTAAAGGAAGGGATCAAAGCAACAGAGCTAAAGAGTAAACAAGGAGCAGATGAGGCACTTTGGGTCACCCTGGAGACAGGAAATGGCACCACAATCCGCATGGGGGTTGTATACAGACCCCCATCTCAGGGGGAGGGAATGGACAAGGAAATGATAGAAGGCTTTCTTAGAATGGCAGAAAAAGGGGAGATATTGTTGATGGGGGACCTGAATATGCCAGATGTTAACTGGAGCACCTTTGCTGCAGGCACATCCAAGAGCAGGGTCTTTCTTGATGCCCTACAGGGGGCATGCCTCAGACAGCTAGTACTGGAACCCACTCGGGAGGGAGCAATCTTAGACCTGGTACTTTCAAATGGGGATGGAGAAAGAATCTCAGATTTAGAAGTGGGTAGCCATCTGGGAACAAGCGACCACCAAACAGTGTGGTTCACGATAAACACAGCCATACAATCAAGCCATACAAAAGCAAGAGTACTAGACTTTAGGAGGGCTGACTTTGGGAAATGAGAGAGTGCCTCAGAAAAGCACTAGCAAACAGGCAAGAAGGAGGGGTGGAGGAACAATGGGGAGTGATCAAAACAGCCATCACAGAGGCAACAAGCCTTTGTGTAAAGCAAATCAATAAAACACAACGAAGGAAAAAACGCTATGGTTCACAAAAGAGGTGGCAGGGAAGGTTAAGGAGAAAAGGACAGCATTCAGGAAATATAAGGAAACACAGAAGGAGCAGGACAGAGAACTTTATCAGTTAAAGCAGAAAGAGGCTGGGAAGGCAGTCAGAATAGCAAAGGCCCAAACCGAGGAAAGGATAGCCAATTCTGTTAAGAAGGGGGATAAGACCTTTTATAGGTACATTAGGGAGCGAAGAAAGACCAAAGGAGGGATACTGAAGCTTAATAAAGGGGAGGGAATGTGGGTAGAGGGTGACAGTGAAAAAGCAGGGATACTGAACAAATATTTCTGCTCAGTATTCACAAAGGAAGAGGAGAGGGAGTTACCTAAACCAAACAAGAGAAACACTTGAAGACAGGGTCGATACCAGTCCATTTACAGAAGAAAGGGTTCTGAAAGAACTAATAAAATTGAAGGTGGACAAAGCAATGGGGCCTGATGGGATTCACCCAAGAATTCTAAAAGAACTAAGGGTAGAACTAGTGACACCGCTGACTACTCTCTTTAACAAATCATGGCAGGATGGGGTGGTACCCGAGGACTGGAGGACGGCAGATGTGATTCCTCTTCACAAAAGTGGGAGCAGGACAGAGGCAGGAAACTACAGACCAGTTAGTTTGACCTCAGTGGTAGGGAAAATGATGAATCACTTTGAAGGAAAGAATTGTTGAGTACCTAGAGGCTAGTGGGGCACAGGACCCAAGGCAGCATGGATTCACGATGGGAAGGTCGTGTCAGACGAATCTAATAGATTTCTTTGACCGGGTGACCAAAGTAGTAGACCAGGGAGGGGCTGTGGACATGGCCTACCTAGATTTTAGCAAGGCATTTGATACAGTCCCACACAAAAGATTAATACACAAGATAGCCAGCCTTGAAGAGGGTCCCAAGGTGGTAGCCTGGATAAAAAAATTGGCTAGACAACAGGACGCAAAGGGTAGTAGTACTGCTGCCTCTGCTGTCGGGTGGCTGCGTTAAACTACTGGCAGAGCTGGCACTTCTCCATGGGGTGGACAGGGCCTAGGCAAAAAAGGCACTGGGAGTGTCTGTCCTTGTGCGGGAGCTGGGCGCTGCAGGAATTGCACTTATTTTTGTGCTCGGAGGGAGTCGGGGATGACATACACGGCAGCTGAGGTAAATGCTGATGAAAATTGGAAGAAATAGTGAAAAGAGACAGTAAAACTACTAATGATAGACTGGCGAAGCACTGAACTTAACCACGAGGCGCTACACGAGCTAACGGTGAGAAAGAATTGAAAGGTGGGCATGGGGACCGCCTTTATACTGACGCCGATAGACATTGGTCACCTAACGGGCGGCGATGCCAGAGACTGCTAGCTAGAAATTCCGTGGGTCCTGACACCCTGCCGGCTTCAGTCCTATTTGTAATTACCTACTGCAAGAGCCCTCTCAAGTAAGACTGAAGTTCCCCGTCCTCTTTACCTTCCAGGTTTGCCACTTTCTTTTTTTTTTTTAAGGTCAAGTACACAAAAAGGTCTCATTTAGAGTTCCTCTCTCCCTCCATCCTCCCTCCCTCCCTGCAGAGGGGTGGGAAAAACACCCATAGGCAAGGTCTCCACGGACAAGAAGGCACACCTGGTCTACACTTAGCTGGCATGCCTCTGAGCCAGAAGGTGCAACCCCTTGGACCTCAGCACCATGAGTCAAAAGTGATGGGGGGTGGTAAGAGAAGCTTAATCCCCTCAAGAGAAGGGAGCAGGGAATCCCTGGAATAGGGGGGTTCTTGGGGACCTTGCCCTGTGAATAACCCACAGTTCTCTCCCCTCTTACATCTCCTCCTCTCTTAGCACCCCGACTCCCTCCCTCCCTCTATTCCCTGAGATCCCATGCTGACACTCGCACCCTCTCAATCCCCGGCAGCACTACATCCTCTGGCCAGAAAGCCTTCTCGTCTCACCTGCCTAAACTGTGGAATTCACTGCCTCCTCAAATCCGCTTCTCCTCCTCCTCCCTTTTTTCTCTTATCTCTGCACTTCACAATTACCTCACTCCTTCCTGCACCTGTTTCTGACCCCCTCCCTGCCCAACTCACCTTTCTCGACCTCCTTCCTGCCCCCTTACCTCACTGCGCTTACTTTGCCCCCCTTATTGTCTAGTGCTTAAACTTGAGTCATGCTCACCTATATTTCCACCCTGGCTGCTACGATTGCTCTGGTGAACCGCCCAAATAATGCATTTGTACTCCACCTATGCCAATGACTCAGCATAAGATTTTATTGTATGTATGTATTGTATATCTGCATCATCTGTACTCCTCATGTATTGAAAATGGATGTATTATTTACTATGTACCATACTCCTTGACCATGTTTTGAATTGTACGCATGTATTTTTATTGCTGTATGATTTGTCAATGCTACTACTGTACATCGCTCTCCCCTTTCTCCCAGGACGTACCGTGAGACGAGCATTGAGTTGCTCAGTGTATCTTTCCTGGTGAAACAATTCAATAAATAAATAAATAAAACCCCAGAATCTGGGATACAACAAAAAGCCACGCCATCTGCCTGTGGGAGACTGCAGTTAATGCCAGTCTGGAAGCTACCTCACTGGTATCATAGGACACCCTTGCTTGGTGTTTCGCAAGCTTCAGACCATTCAAGGTGAAGCCACACCATCCACCTGATGCAGACTGCAGTTCCTGCCAGGCTGGACGCTACCTAACTGGCGTCGTGGGATGCCCTTGCTTGGTGTCTCAGCATCATCCACAGGTGCCTGGTGTAGGCAGCCTGGTGCGCCAAGATGCACAGAAGAAGGTGAGCAGTCGAGAGGACTCTTTTACACCAGCAGTCAAACTCAGCTGAATTGGACTCCAGGGGTGGCTGTGCCTTGGGCGACAGTGGCCAGACGGGGTGTCCAGGAGCTCCACTGACGGGGGGGGGGGGGCAGAGGGACAGTGGCAGACCCTGTGTGACACTTCCATTAAAGGTGCAGGTCACGAAGGGATAACAAGGTTGTCAGTGTAGAATTTTCCTAGGAAGCACATGTCACATGGGCAGAATTGTGGCTTGCAAAGAGGGAGAGACGGAGCTCCTCCAGCATCTCCGACAGGAACTGCTGACAGCTGGTGAGACCAGTGTAGGAGGAAAGATGGATGGAGGGATCCCCCGGAGAAGGCCGACTGTCCCACTGACCCCTCGTGCAGGCCTCCCATCCCAGTGAGACTAGGAGTGACAGAGGCCTGCTCCCTCAGTACATATAGCATTGAGGGAGACCGAGGGGTGAGAGGGCCCAATGACCCGCCTTGACGGAGGTTTTCAACCCACCTTCAATGCATGGATTTTGAGGATTCGGCAGTCCATGGAGAAACAGGCGTCACAAATATCCATACTGTGTGATGGACCCAGGCAGGTACGACAGCAGTCATGGTGGTCCATTACGGTGATCAACTTGCCACAGGAGCACCGATCATAGGGGCACGCCCCGCCTTGGATTTACTGGAAGTAGACTCTGAACCAGACATGACCGCATGGACAACTTAAAACAAAGAAACAGTACCTGACACCGCACTTAAAAATAAAAAAGAGAAGCATTACCGGATTACAGGGAAGGTTGGCACCGATGGTAAATGTATGGCACCAAGAAAAGCGGTTGCAGCAGAACTGATGCAGCTCAAATTCTTCACAGACGGCTCCTACAAGATCTGACCTTGATGGCGGAAAAAGAACTGAGGAGGTTGGGGAACAGCATTGGTTACTGGCCAACCCGTGAGCATCACACAGTATGTTGGCCTCAAGGACAGTTCCATCTCTGACCCTCCTCCTGGAAAAAAAAGCTTAAAGCTATATGCTCCCATGGGGCCCGACACCTCTGGCATATATTCACCAGTAATGAATGGTAAAGACTGATCTAGGGAAGATTATCCAATACACACCTGACTGCATACTATTAAATACATACCAGGGCACATACCATCAAATACACACCTGGACACAGTTAGTTATGTGTTAACCAGGTGGGTGCACTGATCCCAGGAACCATTTTCAGGCACATCCCGGACCATTAAGATGGCACAAAGAAGGTAAAAAGAAAAACAGGCTCAAAAGGTACAGGAAACTGCAAGTAGTTGCAATACATAAGTGACACATTAAGTGATAGGAAACAAATATACCATCAAATATACACCTAGGCACATACCCTTCAGTACACATCTGGCTGTATACTGTCACAGACATGCAGAGTTTCCCCCAAAGCATTTATGTACTGGGGTGCACCCATTCTTTTGTTTTGAGCCCCAATCCTTTTACAACACCCCCATGCTTCCCCCCAGGTTTAAAGCAGAGCCCTGGCCTTAATCAGGCTACAATTACAGCATTCCAGGGACCTCACACATACACACAAAAAAAAAAAAACATGAGAGGAAATCTGATCTAGCGCTACAAAGAAACTTATGGAAAACAAAAGTTGGACTCAGAGAAAGAAATGGGGGGAGAAAAATCTAAGACTAGAGATAGGCAGTGTATGAATCATGCTTGTGTTGCTGACAAATGCCCCCTTCCTGGTCGATACCAATCCATTTACAGAAGAAAGGGTTCTGAAAGAACTAATAAAATTGAAGGTGGACAATGCAATGGGGCCTGATGGGATTCACCCAAGAATTCTAAAAGAACTAAGGGTAGAACTAGTGACACCGCTGACTACTCTCTTTAACAAATCATGGCAGGATGGAATGGTACCCGAGGACTGGAGAAGGGCAGATGTGATTCCTCTTCACAAAAGTGGGAGCAGGACAGAGGCAGGAAACTACAGACCAGTTAGTTTGACCTCAGTGGTAGAGAAAATGATGGAATCACTTCTGAAGGAAAGAATTGTTGAGCACCTAGAGGCCAGTGGGTCACAGGACCCAAGGCAGCATGGATTCACGATGGGAAGGTCGTGTCAGACGAATCTAATAGATTTCTTTGACTGGGTGACCAAAGTAGTAGACCACAGAGGGGCTGTGGACATGGCCTACCTAGATTTTAGCAAGGCATTTGATACAGTCCCACACAAAAGATTGATACACAAGACAGCCAGCCTTGAAGTGGGTCCCAAGGTGGTAGCCTGGATAAAAAAATTGTCTAGACAACAGGACGCAAAGGGTAGTAGTAAATGGAGTCCACAGTGAAGAAAGCAGGGTTACTAGCAGGGTACCGCAGGGTTCAGTACTGGGACCGGTCCTTTTTAATGTCTTTATAAGTGACATTGCAGAGGAACTGGAAGGAAAAGTATGTCTCTTTGCAGATGACACAAAGATCTCAACAGGGTTGATACACAAGATGGAGTGGAAAGGATGAGAAGGGACTTGGCAAGGTTGGAGGAATGGTCAAATGTATGGCAGCTCAGATTCAATGCAAAGAAGTGCAAGGTAATGCACATGGGAAACAAAAACCCAGGGGAAGCGTACACAATGGGGGTGAGATACTGACAACAGTAAAAATAGAAAGGGACCTGGGGGTAATTATATCAGATGACCTAAAGGTGGGCAAGCAATGTGAGAAGGCAGTAAGGAAGGCTGGGGGATACTGGGATGCATAGGAAGAGGCATCAATAGTAGAAAATAGGAAGTTGTTATCCCTCTGTACAGACAGTTGGTGAGACCCCATCTGGAGTACTGTGTGCAGTTCTGGAGACCCCATCTCCGCAAAGACATAGACAGAGTGGAGGCTGTCCAGAGGAGGGCATCCAAAATGGTGCAGGGTCTGCACCAGAAGACATACGAAGAAAGACTAAAGGAGCTTAATATGTATAGTCTTGAGGAAAGAAGGGTGAGAGGGGACATGATAGAAACTTTCAAGTACCTCAAGGGAATTAACAAAGTCCAAGAGGGAAGCATCTTCCAGAAAAAGAGATGTGCAAGAACAAGGGGACACAATTTGAAGATAGAGGGGGGGACGGCTCAGGGGTAATGTGAGGAAGTATTTTTTCACTGAGAGGGTTGTGGATGCATGGAACAGCCTCCGTGAGGAGGTTGTGGAGTCAAGAACAATGGGGGATTTCAAGAATGCATGGGACAGGCATAAGGCAGTCTTAGTGGCGGGTAAGAGGAAGTAAGCTGTTGGTTAACTAGGATCTGCAGCTTATCTGTTAGGTAGGAAAATGGGCAGACTAAGTGGGCCAAGCGGTCCTTATCTGCCGTCAAATTCTATGTTTCTATGTCAAACAGCAGACCCTAATAAAAAGGTAGTTCCCGGAGTAAAAAGTATAGTTTGCAGTACAGTTCCCTAATAGATCGGAACACTAAGTAAGGGAGCTTAAAAACTTTGTTTCTTTTTTAACTTAAACACTCAATCAGAAAAACTTCCTTTCAAAAGCGAACAATAAGGCAAAACAGCTTGGTTCCAATAAGAATGGGAACTGAGGCACTAAATACCTAAAGGCAGCAAAACTGCTAAAAAGCAGAGTTTAAAAATAATAAAGAGCAAAAAAAACCCCACCAAAAATAAGCAATGACTGAACAAAACTGTGAAATAGAATAAGAAGGATTCTCCAGCTCCTGTGACTGCTGGGGAGCAGTGGTGGAGCTAGACGGGGGGCGGTCGCCAATCCTGGCTGCTCCAGTGTGCGTAGTGGTGCCCCACCACCATCTTTACTCAGTGTTTAGTGCCCATTGTGGAGCCCACTATTGACTGAACCCCCCGATCCCAAACACTCCCAAAACCTGGCTTCGTCACTGCTGGGGAGCCAGAGAAATACCCGCTAAAAAAGTAAAACTAAGTACATAAATTGTGCTACTAACACTAACATGCAGAGTTATAAAAAAAAAGAGAAATGAATACTAGAATTGTGGAAATAACAGTAGCAAAATCAGATAAAGATGAAGAGAGCTCTTCGGGCGACTTGCTTTCACAGGCGGAGAAATAAATCTGGCATTGGGCTGAAAAACACAATGCCACCACAAGGCAGAGTTTCAAATCATGTTTTGAGTTCAATGGCTAGCATAAATTCCACTCTCTCCAGGGCAGCTCAACCTTCCTCGCTAACTGCATACATAAGCACAGTGAGGGATTCCTGGTGTTTGAACTGTAGTTTAAAACCATGCTCCATCCACTTCAATGGAACACTCTCCCTTCGCTCTCCCAATTGCTGTGTCATAAAATGGAGCATGAACAGCACAGAGAAGCAGAAAGGGATCGAATACATAGCCCCTCGGGGGCAATTTATGATCCCTCCCCTTCCCTCAGGGGTATAATTATAAAAGCTTTTTTGCGACAGAGGAACGCCTGTGGAGGTAAGGGAGCTTCCTCTTATTTTGAGAGGAGTTTTACTATTTTCAGGAATGGTTCTCTTCAAGCAGAATATGCCTGCATTTGCAACAGGAGGGACAAAAAAAAATGGGTTACTAACCTGTAACAGTAGTTCTAGGAGTGGTATGTGTTGTTCAGACACACTTATTGGCATGTCCCCTTTCCCTTTAAGGATCGCCGGAAGAATTCGAGCTGGCTCCTCCCACCCATCTGGGTGGTATAACCCTCTGCTCCACCCCATAATGCCAGATCTCAGCCCGCTGGAAGCCAGGTTTGTGCATCTGTAGCCGGGGAGGTCAGGTGGGTCTGTGTGGATGAACAACATATACCACTCCTAGAACTACTGTTGCAGGTGAGTAACCTGTTTTTCTAGGGTTGTGGATATGTTGTTCATCCACACTTATTGGCAGACTACTAGCAGTTCTCCAGGAGGTGGAAGGCAAGGTGCACCCCCACACAAAATACTCCCTTGGGAAACAGAGATTGGAGAACTGAGGCCCCAAAACCAGCATCCCGGTGTGACTCAAGGTCAATGTGATAATAAGTAATGAAGGTGTTTGCTGACTTCCAGGTAGCAGCCCGAGAGATCTCCTGGATAGGGATGTCCCTGGAAGCAGCCACTAATGCAGCAGTATGGTGGGAGAAATTAGCTCTTATTCCTCTGGGAGGTTCCATGCCCGCCAACACACAGCACAGACATGCAAGATGTAATCCACCTTGCAATAGTCCGTTTTGCTGCAGGGCTTCCAGACGCAGCTTCAGCGTAGGTGACAAACACCTAGCGAACCTCTCCCTGAATTTCTGCCATCCTCTCCTTGTAACAGGAGAGGGCTCATCTCAGGTCCAAGGTATAAAGCCTGTATTCGGCCTCTGAGGTGTAATTAGGGTAGTATACTGGCCGAGTTAACACCTGGTTAAGGTGAAATTCTGACACCACCTTCAGAAGAAATTTCGGGTGGGGGCATAGGACAATCTTGTCCCCGTGGAAGACCAGATAAGGGGAGTCCACCAAAAGTGCCTGGAGCTCCCCTATCCTTCTGGCAGATGTGATAGCCACCAGGAAGGCTGTCTTCCATGACAAGTGTGACAACGCACACTTGTGCATTGGTCGAATGGCTTGCCCATGAGCTTTGCCAGTACCAGCAGTAGATCCCATGGAGGTGGAGGTTCACACACAGGAGGGGATATGTGATCCAGGCCTTTGAAAAAGCACCTGACCACTGCCTCCTGTGCCATCGGCTGAACAGCCAACACCTGGTAAGCAGAGATGGCTGCCAGGTGCACCCTAAGGGTCGATGCCCAAAGACTCCCTTTGGACAAAGACCAAATGTAGTCAAGAATGTTAGCCACCGGACAGGACAGAGGGTCCAGGCCCTTGCCCTGACACCAAATGGAAAATCTTTCCCATTAGAAGGCATAACATTTCCTGGTCAGTTCCTTTCTGGATGCCTCCACCACCATAAGGACATCCTCGGAAAGACCTAAAGCCTGGAACTCTAGCCGCTCAGGAACCAGGCTGTGAGGTGCAGGGATTGAAGGTCTGGATGGTATACCTTCCCCTGATTGAGAGAGATCAGGTGCGGGCGTGCTGGAAGCTGTTCTGGGGGCCTGCAGCTGAGGCTGAGGAGATCTGGATACCAGAACTGGTGTGGCCGCCCAGCCAGTCTGGGACTACCAGAATCACCTTCACCTTGTCCTCCCTCACCTTGAGGAGCACCTTGTGGATCAAGGGAAATGGAGGGAAGGTGTAGAAGAGGCCTGGGGTCCACGGCCTCAAGAAGGCATACCCCTGTAGCAAGCCCTGCTGAGGGGGGTGGGCATGAAACAGCCTCAGCTTGGTGTTGTCCCTGGAGGCAAACAGGTCCACCATCGGTTTGCCCCAGTGGGAGATCAGGCTGTAAGCTACCTGTGGATGGAGAGACCACTCATGGGATGTCTCGCCTAAGTGACTGAGAGCATCTGCCAGATGGTTCGAGACTCCTGCCACATGAATGGCTAGGAGATCTGCCTCCAGACGGCTGACGAGGGTCCAGATACAGAGCACATCCCTGTAAAGCAGATAGGAGTGTTTGCCTCCCTGTTTGTTGAGGTAGTACATGGTTATGGTACTGTCCATCTGGACTTGAACCACTTGACCCCGGAGCTGAGGAGCGAAAGCTGACAGTGCCAGTCTGAATGCTCTGAGCTCCAACAGGTTGATGTGGTATTGGGACTCCTCGGGGGTCCAGAACCCATGGGCCCTTTTGTCCCCCATGTGGGCTCCCCAGCCCATGGGAGAGGCATTGGTCGTAAAGATGGCCATCGGCTCAGGATGGACAAATGGGATCCCTTCCTGCAACCAGTCTGGGGCGGGCCACCACTGGAAAGCGTCCCACATCTTCTGGGTTACAGTGATCAGCAAGTCGAAATGAAAATGGCGCTGATTCCACTGGGAGGCAAGCTCCCATTGGAGGGGATGCATGTGCCACTGGGCCCAGTAGACCATGGAGGTGCACACCGCCATGTAACCCAGAAAGTCTCAGGCAGGACACAATTGCCCAACCAGAAATGATTGGGCAAAGGAGGAGAGAACCTCCTCCGTGTCCGCTGAGAGCCAAGCTCTGGCTTGACGAGAGTCGAGCTCTGCCCCAGTGAAGCACATCACCTGAGAAGGCACAAGTTCTGACTTGGCCTCGTTGATCAAGAGGCTGAGTTGGGAGCAGATCTGTAGGACCAGGTCCCTGGACCTCTCCAACTCCTGCTGAGTGGGACCTGCTAAGAGTCAATCGTCAAGGTAGGGGTAAATATTGACACACGATGCCAGAGATCGGCTGCCACCACTGCGATGCATTTGGTGAATACCCATGTGGCCAATAACAGACCGAACGGTATGGCTCAGAACTCGTATAGTGTCCCTTCAGCTCTGAAGTGGAGGAACCACCAATGAGACGGATGGATTGGGATGTGAAAGATGCGTCCTGCAGATCCAGTGAACAGAACCACGTTTCGCTCCAAGGATGGTATGATCTGGGACAGAGTGACTATCCGAAAAGTGCGTGACCTGACATACTGATTCAGGTCATGCAGATCTAGAATAGGGAACCAGCCCCCATCCACTTGGGCACCAGGAAGTACCTGGAGACAAAGCCTGGGTCTGCTGGAGAATCCGCCAGTGAAGCTACTGCCTCCTTGAGGAGGAAGTGCTGAGCGATGTCATCTTGGAGAGCCGACTAAGTATGGACGGATACTCTTTCCTCCCATGGGGCTTGGCTTGGAGGGTACTGCTCGAATTCCAGAGGCAGTCCCTGACTGACCACCTCCAAAACCCACCTGTCCATGGTGAAAACGGACCAGGCGGAAAAGAAGTGGCGGAGCCGGCCCCCCACAGAAGGACCCAGGGCTGGCATGACAGGAGAGGCAGTGGCAGCCCGACCCATCACTGAGCAGGCTTGGAGGAGGAGGAGTATCCAGGACCTGAACCTCGGCTTCTTTTACAGACCTGGGAGGGCCCGGGCTTGGGCTGGGGGTGCCAGCATTGAGCCTGCTGCTGCTGCCCTCCTTGAAAGGAGGGTTGCTAGTCCGCAGGGGAAGAGTGCTGAAAAGGCTTCTTCTTCTTCTGCTGCTTCTTACTCGAAGAAACTTCGGCCGAAGTAGCATCCAAGGTGGCACTGGACTGCTCAATACGCTAAAGGTGACCAGCCACACCTGGGCCGAAAAGGTCGGTGCCCAGGAAAAGCACATCAGCTAGTTTGCACTGAGTATCTGCCAGGAAAGAGGAGAGTCTCAGCCAAGCCCTACGGCGAGAGGCAACTGCGGCTGCCATCAAGCGGGCACAAGAATCCCCAATGTCCAGGGCTGTCTGAGGCTGCTGTTGGGCACCAGCCCGGCCCTGATCCCGGACCTGCTTGACCGTGGTCTGCATGTCCGTGGAGAGGTGTGGGAGGACTTCATCCAAAGACCCCAAGAGGGCAAGGGAGACGTGTGCCATGATGATGGCCGAACATGCATGATGGAGGCCTAAAATGAGGCCACATAAACCTTTCAAGCTGAATGATCCAAGTTTTTGGGTTCCTTCTTGGGAGGTCAGTCAGTGTCTGCAGAACTGCCAGTATGCCTGAACACAGAGGCGGTCACCAGGCTCTCGGCCGAAGGGTGCTCTGTGAACCTCACAGGGGACACCTTGGGCAATGCAAACTTGCAGACCATGCGGGCAGACGGAGTTGGACAAGAGGCAGGGTGCTGCCAAAGTTCTAGAGCCGGGCCAACTATGGCCTCAACCACTGGAAAGGCCTCCGTCAGGGTATGCCCTCTCTTAAGGATGTCCGTGAGAGGGTACACCGCCTATTTCTGGATAGGTTCCAGGGGCATCCCTGTAGACTCAGAGATGAGGTGAAGAATGCCCTGAAAAGACGAAGGACCTTCCTCTGTCTCTATCCCACCAGTCGATTTGTCATCCCCGGGATGAGAATGTAGGCAGGTCTCATCCGAATCCAAGGAATCCAGATACAACAGTCGACCGCCCAGGTCACCTTCGACCCACCGAGGGTGGTCCGGGGTGACAGTGAACGAAAGATGCTGGAGAAGCCTGGTGTCTGATCTATCTCCCTTAAAAGGAGCCTCTCCCACAGGCGACTTGGGCGGCAGTTCCACCACAATCGGTGGAGAGACTGGTATAGGCTGAAGCAGAGGTTTTGCTGGCTCCGCGAGCGGGGGAAACCGACTTAATCGGTTCTGAGGGAGTTGGCTTCAGCCTGGGAGGCGAAAGCCAAGTAATGGCTGGGGTAGAAGCCAGGGTTGGCTTGTGCCTGGGCAAAATCAGCTGTTGCCACATGAGGTCCTTGTAGTGCCGGATTTTCCACCGGAGCCTCGCCTCATCCGAGGAGGATGAGGACGACCAATGGCATCACCTCTTTTTTGAGCACTTGTGGTTCTTCCTCGGCCTGTCGGTCAAGCGGATCCTAGACCTCGACTGAGATCGGACAGGCTCATTCGGTTGCTTAAGAGACACTGGCGGGACTGGTGATTTCCCGGTGTCAGAGACCACTTCCTCGATGGGATTCCCAGTGGGCTGGGTCTCCTCATTGTGGAAAGAAAGGACCAGAGTCCGACTGAGAGAACCGTTGACCGGAGTCGACAATAATGGGTCGATGAGGTCGATGACTATTTCGACCTCCTCGATTGACTGGCCAGACTGCAAAGCCGAGAAGCCAGTGGCCGAAGTGGCAATTTCGACCAAAGTCAAGATTGCCAGTTCCTGGGACTGAGATCTCTCCCGATCCCAAGAATGTCTTCACTGAGATGAACATGATCCCGGGTCCTTTTCCCACTTACAGGACTGAGAGGAGTGCATACCTTCAGGACCCTCTCCCTTAGTCGGGAGAGACTGGCAAAACTCTCGGAAGACACCCTTACATGTGGTGCCCAGGTTGAGTGGAACAAAGAAGCTCTGAGAGGAAGATTCTGAGGCCCAAGACGCTTCCTCCTCGAAGGCCTGCATGCATTCCAATTGCTCAACAGATCCCGCAGCCGTGGAAACTGCCCACCGAATCTCCTTTGATTTCATCGGAGGGTTCTGTTTTTCTGGCCTCCCCAACTTCAGGCGTGCGAGACGGTCATCATAGGGTAAAATGCAAGACAGAAGTCACACTTCAAGGTGTCATGGCTGACACCCAAGCAGTATATGCATGTGGTGTGGGGATCAGTGCGTGACATTTTCTAGCCACAAAAACACCAGCGAAATCCAGGGAAAGACTCGTCTTCCATAATCGAAGCGGAGAAATCGCGGTCACTAATGCGAACTAGACAAGTTTTGGAATAACCGAAGGTTTAGAAGCCAGGGCCTACAAAATGCAGGAGCACGAAGGAGGCAACCTGAATCTTCCAGCGGAAAGGAAGAGCTGGCGTCATGGGATGGAGCCGAGGGTTATATCACTCAGGTGGGTGGGAGCAGCCAGCTTAAAGACTTCTGGTGATCCTTAAACGGAAAGGGGACATGCCAATAAGTGTGGATGAACAATATATCCATGATCCTACAAAGGCTTGTTTTTTTGGAGACAACAGGTGGGCTAAGTTATGGTGAAACTTGGTTGAATTAGTGTATTTCTTATTGAGTGACAGTACATCTGAGAGCAGCCAGAATAGCCCACATTTAGGGGTCACATTATAAGACTCGTGTCTAGCCCTGTAGTTTTGGGGAAGGGCGCTAACTGTCTGGCCTGTGTCCTAAGCTACTTGATAATTGACCTCTCACAGCCAATAGTGTGCCACCAGGAAAAGGAGCACATTCTGCATAAAAGTAGCCACTGACAACATGTCCCACATGTTCCTGTCCAGACAGTGAGTGGAACAGGTGACTGGCGTCAGCAGGCATCAGTAGAAGGAAGTGGAGAAGCAGAGGACTCTGCCAGTCGATTAGGGCAAGGCACCAGTTCACTTCTGTGTAACAATCACTGGTGGGAAGGATGGAAGGTCAAATGCAGACCAAAACTAGGAAGAGGAGGAGCAACACCCTATCTTGGGTAGTAGTATATAAAGCTTTAAACAAGGCACATGGGGAGCACAAATAGAAATACACAAAAATGGGGACACTAGACACACCCCATCAGGGGTAATGGTACGAAAGTAACTCCAGGTAACACAAGGAGAACAGAGGTTGAGAATGCTGGGAGTGGTGCAGTGCAATGCAGTGATAGTTTTCGGAGAGACATTCTGGAGACTGCGATGCTGCCCCATTTGCACACACCTCTCTGGGTTGAGGAAGGAGGTCTCTAGACTCCAGGCCGAGCTGGCTAGGATTTGGGGGACCTCGCCCCACACCCAGAGGCCACCAAGTCTGCCATCATTAACTCAGAGGATACTTTTGAGTTTGGGGAGGAACAGCTAGACTATGGTGGGCTCTGGAAGGGTGCAGGTGGTGGGACAGAGGCACATTCTTCAACTGGTACCACTACAAAATTCTTATATCACTCTGGCGAGGCAGGACTGCCAGGAGGAAGCACCTGCAGCAGTGACCAAAAGGGATATGGGGAGCCCTTTGTAGTGGAGACCGCAAGGAGGGTGGTAGAGGACCCCAGAGAAGGAGGAAGCAACTTCTGGTGAGGGACTCAATTGTGAGGGGGACAGATTTTGGAATAGGAAAGGAAGGGGAGAGGCAGGTTAGGTGCCTACCTGATGCCACAACCTAGAGGGATGGAAAGTGAATCCTGAGGATCGCTAGGGCAGCAGAGGGGGGGCTGGATGTCATTTTCCACCTGGGTACTAATGACCTGGCTAGGGATGGGGCTGAGACAGTGCAGCGGGAGTTTAAGGAGCTGGGGAGGGGTCTTAGGTAGCTCGCTCAGTGGCTTTTGCTGAGGTGCTACCCGTCTACAACAGGGGCAGGAGAGTGAACTCCACACCAGGAGCTTCAACTCATGGCTGAAGGAATGGTGCAGAGAGGAAGAGTTTGGCTACACTGGGGACCCACCTGGGAGGATAAGGGCCTATACAGGGGTGAACTATAGCATGTTCATATTTGTGGCCTTCTTCTGGCAAATGTACAATTTGTTTATGTTTACAGAGAAACATAGACTTTGATGGCAGATAAGAAACACTTGGCCCACCTAGTCTGCTCATTTCCCTACCTATTGGATAAGCTGCAGATCCTAATTAACCAGCAGCCTACTTCTTCCTGCACCCCCACCAGAATTGCCTTATGTCTGTCCCATGCATTTTTGAATTCCCCCACTGTTTTTGACCCCATGACCTCCTCAGGAAGGCCATTCCATGTGTCCACCACCCTCTCCATGAAAAAATACTCTCACATTACCCTTGAGCCACCACCCCCATCTTTAAATTGTGCCCCCTTGTTCTTGCACATCGCTTTTTCTGAAAGATGCTACGTTCCTGGACTTTGTTGATTCCACTGAGGTACTTGAAATATTCTATCATGTCCCCTCGCTCCTCTTTCTGTTCCTCCTGTACCCCTTCCCCCAGGATGCACTGGGAGATGAGCAATCTCGACTGCTCTGTGTGCTTACCTGATTAAACTTTTCAATAAATAAATAAAGGGCCTAAATCCATCTTGGAGGGAATCTGCATTCCTCAGTGGATGGTTTAAATGTTACTTAAATGAACATTTAAACTAGCCGGGTTGGCAGAAGGAATCGGGGAGTCATAAACTACCTCTCCCCACAGGCTGAAGTAGAGAGTAAGGAGACCCCAGGGAGACAGGCATCCACCAGGATACAAATTAATAAAGGGAGTAGGGTGGCAGAGCTAAACGGGGAAAGGAACAGAAGCATTAAGAAGAGAGGTGGGAAGGAGGGAGGGCCAAAAGGAGATTAACATGCAGAGTGGGAAAAAAAATCTAGAAGGCCATGTGTGTGAATGCTAGAAGTCTAGGAAATAAGATTCTGGACCTAGAGGCCATTATAGCAGAGGCTGACCTGGATACTGTGGCCATTGTGGAGTCATGGCGCACTGAAAACCATGACTGGGACATGGCCATACCAGGCTATACTCTGTTCAGGAAGGACAGTGTAGTAAGGAAAGAAGGTGTGGTGCTTTATGTGAGAGAGTGCATACAAGCCACAGAGATACAAGGAATGCAGAAGGAGGCAGCAGTACTGTGGGTCACCCTGGAGATGGGGAACGGAGCCATTATTCACACTGGAGGGATCTACAGACCTCCAGCTCAGGGGGAGGAATTAGATAAAGTACTGGTGGAAGCCACTGGCAAGATGGCAGAAAAGGGGGAGGTGCTGCTCGTGGGGGTCTTCAACCTGACAGATGTGGACTGGAGTCTCCCAGCTGTGGCTTCAGCTAGAAGCAGAGACATTCTGGACTCTCTGCACGGGGTATTCCTCAGGCAACTTGTCAGTGAACTCACTTGTGATGGGGCAATATTGGACCTGGTACTCACTAACAGAGACAGTGCTGGAGATGTCAAGCTGGCAGGCCACTAGGGGAACAGTGATGACCGTACAATGTGGTTCAATATAAGGACGGCTACGGAATCAAACCATACAAGGGTGATGGTCCTGGGCTTCAGGAGGGCAGATACAAGATGGATGAATGCCTCAGAGATGACCTAGCAGGAGTGGGTGACCTGGGTGGGGTGGAGGAACAGTGGGCGAAGATAAAAGGGGGCATTATAAAGGCAAAAATCTCTGCGTCAAACAAGTGAGCAAAAGCAAGAGGAAAAAAAGAGGTGGTCTGAAAAGGTAAAAGCTAACAGGGTAGCATTCAGAAGGTATAAGGAGATGCAGAAGAAGAAGGATAGGGACGTGTACTGGGGAAATAGGGAAGCAGTAAGGAGTGCAAAAGCACAAACTGAAGAGAGAATAGCCCAGGAGATAATGAATGGGGACAAAACATTTTTTAGCTATGCAAGAGAAAGAGGAAGACCAGGGATGAGACTGTAAGGTAAAAAGGAATTGGGGGGGGGGTGAGAATGCGAGGAGGGGGACCAGGAGAAGGCAGACATCCTGAACAAATACTTTTGTTCAGTGTTCACAGAAGAAGGAAAAATAAGGACCACAAAAAAGTAACAAAAGCTTTGGAAGGAGGGAGGTGGACACTAGTCCTTTTTGAAAGTCCTGAAAGGACTTGCTAATCTAAAGGTGCACAAAGCAATGGGTCCAAATGGGATGCATCCGAGTGTATTAAGGGGGCTCAGGGAAATACTGGTTGCATCTCTGACAGTTCAATTTAACAGCTCACTGGAAACAGGAGTGGTTCTGAGGAACTGGAGGAGGGCGGATGTAGTCTCACTACACAAAAGTGATAGCAGGGAGGAGGTTGGCAATCATAGGCCAGTCAGCCTAATATCGGTGGTGGAAATGGTTATGAAATCACTGTTGAAGGAAATGACTGTGGAATATCTTGAATCCAGTGGGTTACAAGATCCCAGGCAGCATGGTTTCACGAGGGGGGAGGGGGGTCTTGTCAAACAAATCTGATAGATTCCTTTGACTGGGTGACCAAGGAACTAGATCCTTGTGGAGCAGTGGATGTGGCCTGCCTAGATTTCAGTAAGGCATCTGACACTGTTCCACACATGAGACTAGTAGGCATGCCGGGTAGTTTAGGACTTGGTCCAAAGGTAGTAAAATAGATAAGAAATTGGTTAGGAGATAGGCAACAGAAGGTGATGGTAAATGGAGTTCACTACAAGGAAGGGAGGGTGATCAGCAGGTTGCCTCACAGATCAGTGCTGGAACTGGTCCTCACTAATGTCTTTATAAATAACATTGCAGAAGAGCTGGAAGGGAAGGTCTGTCTCTTTGCAGATGCCACCAAATTCTGCAATGGGGCAGACACTCCAGGGGTGTTGGAAAGGATGAGCAGAGACCTGAGAAAACTAGAGGAATGGTCAAGGGTATGGCAGCTGGGTTTCAATGCAAAAAAGTGCAAAATAATGCACTTAGGGCACAGAAACCCAGGGATGGAAAACAAAATGGGTGGAGTGGTATTAACAACTAGCAAGCAGGAAAGAGACCTGGGGATAATCATAGCAAATGTTCTAAAGGTGGCCAGACAATGTGACACGGCAGTAGGGAGGGCGCGTGGGATGCACAGGGAGGAATATCGCCACCAGAAAGAGGAAGCTGGTGTTTTATTTATTTATGTTATTTAAATTTGGGTAACCGGGTAGGCCCACTAAGACTTTGACAGTCCCTTTTTCAGGGGTGACCCAGGATTAGTTACATGTACCTAGAGGGGAAAAGAAAACCAATGCTTTTGATTGAACTACAGTATATGGTACATTGATCATGTATACTTGTCACAGAGACAGACATTACTACAGTTGACATAGGCAAGCTTACGTACGAACGACCTTGTTAGTTACACACATTCATGAGTAGACATTAAGTGCAGTTCAGTACATTATGTCCTTCCTTACCGTTTCTCCCTCCCTTTTTGTCTGTATTTACATGAGGTGTCCCCCCTTTAGCAGAGGTGCCTTTATGGGTTGCTGCACCTGCAATGAGACCCACTGCTGGTTGTCTCTGTATTGATCTCCGGTAAGATTCCACATAGAGTATTGTGTCCAGTTCTGGAGACAATCTCTCCAAAAGGACATAGAATGGAGGTGGTCCAGAGGAGGGCAACTAAAATGGTGTAGGGTCTGCATCAAAAGCCCCATGAGGAAAGACTAAAGAACTTCAATATGTACACCCTAGAACAGAGAAAGGAGAGGTAAGATATGATAGCGGCCTTTAAATACCTCATGGGGGTAAATAAGGCACAGGAGGGGAGTATTTTTCAGAAAGAAAGGTGCTCAAGAACAAGGGGACATACTGTGAAGCTGGGGTGGATTCAGGAGAGATGTGAGGAAGTGCATCTTCACAGAAAGTGTGGATTCCTGGAATAGCCTTCCAGTGGAGTTGGTGGGGGCAAAAACAGTGGTGGGTTTCAAGAATGCATGGGATAAGCACAAAGGAATCTTAGTAGAAAGGAATGGAGGAGGGAGGAAAAGCTGTAGGTCAGGCAGGGTGTGATGTTAACAGTGTAGTTAGGGAGAAGTGGACAGACTGGATGGGCCAAGCAGTCCTTATCTGCCACCAAATTCAATGTTTCTCTGTTTCCTACAGCACTTCTTCACCAGTGGAACTGATAAAATAATTCATGAAGGCTCAACAATCAACTTTTAAGAGATAAAGTAATAGTACAAACAGTTCAGGAAGTAATTGAGCACTTCACAGAAACCAACGAACTATACCACTGAGCACCTAGATAGGTACTGGTCAGCACTCAAATGTGCCATCAGAAGTGAACTAATCTGAGATGCCTCCAAATGGAAAAAGGATAGGAAGCATAAAGCAAGTGAATTCCTCAGAGTATTAGGGAATTGGAATCTAAATTGAGCCCCAGTACATCTGAGGAAATATGCATTAAACTGCATGCCCTTTGGGCCCAATATGAAGGATAGGGAGCAGGCAGAACTTGCCTTATTTAAAACCACCATGAAGTACTGTACGTGGATCAATGGGAAAAAGCTAGAAAATATATGACCCTATGGCTTAAAAAAACAAGAATCTGCACATATGATCAAATACACCTGGCCTAACAATACCCAGACTACTATGTCAGCTCCTAGGGATATTGCAGAAGGGCTCCAGACAATTTTATGCCACATTATATAACCCTCCCCCCCCCCCGTCCCCTCTGGTCCAACAAGCAATTGAAACCTACCTAAACTCCATCCCTAAAACATCCATCTCATTCTGACAACAGAATAAACTGGCATGCTCCATGTCACAAGAGGAGGAGGAGGAGGAGACATCTCTTGCCCTTACTCTAGACCAGGCACCAGGGCCACACCATTCATCCTGAAAACTGAAAGGTAATCGGGACGTGCAAGGTGTTCTAAATGGAGCTCACGAGTGTAATTTACCGGTTTATGCAGATGACATTCTGCTCACATTACCCACCCAGCAATTTTCTTGCCTGCTCCCTTAGACATTTGTTTTGTACTTTCTGTTTATTGTTTTTAAACAAGAAAAACAATATAGCAGTAAAGCTCATGTAAGAGATACAGAACATATAGTCAGACACACCCTGACCTCTACCTTTCAAAAGTGGGGTTACATATTATCCCTCTTACAATCTGATACAGTAGGAAGGGGGAGGTATTACTACACAGTTAAGGTATACAGTATATACCTCAAGTCCCAAAATTTAATGTCCAATCTTGCCAGCCACTTCAATGGCTAAGGTTAAAGTTTGTAGGGATATATCATAAGTAGAATCACACACTAAACCAGTAGTGCTATAGACCTAATATATATCAAGAACGAGACATAAAGTAATAGTTCCCCCAGTCCCCTCACCGCTCCAAAATAAAATACATTTCAAATAACCTGGAAAGCCCCAAGCATCAAAGAAAAAGTATTCTTAGACAACCCTCACAGTTAACCTTGTGTATGAATTACTGCATTAACAGGTGGGATTAAACAATAACAGTTTAACATTAATTATTAAACAATGTCCCTGTTTGACTTCAGAAATGTCCAGAGGAAAGAATGTCCAAACACTATCCCTGACGATGCGACTTGAACTGGAACACTGCATTACAAGGTCTAGCATACTCAGTCTGCATCTAAATCAAGAGTCCCCAAAGGCATTCCCTTGTGGTGTTTTCCTTTGGAATTCAGCTTCTATCTTCTCGACCCATCTACCGGCGTCTTTTGGCTCTGAGAACTGCCAGCTCTTTCCTCCACAGGCGACATGGAGATGGGTAGGGAGAAGAAAGGCACACATTATGCCCAGAGAATGAAGCTTTTGTCTTGTGGTATCAAACTGCTTTCTTCAGGCTGTCGTTTGAAGCGAGAGATCTGGAAACCTAATCGGATCTCTTTATAAAATCTTGAGAGATCTAACTCTAGAATCCACATATTCCATACTACAAAGCTGGAACAAAGATCTAGACCTAGAAATTCCAAAAGAACAGTGGTCCACTGCAGCACTTGCAGCGGTGAAGGTAACCTCTTCACATTCTTGGAGAGAATTCTCCTGGAAGTGTACATAGATACATAGATACATAGACAGTGTCGGCAGATAAGGGCCTATGGCCCACCCAGTCTGCCCATTTAAGTTTCTAAGTTCAGTTTATGTTTTCCAAGAAGTCTGTTGCCCCTTAACCCTGACCTCCAGAATTCCTTTATGTCTATGCCATGCATTCTTAAATCCCGTGATTGTTTCAGCCCCCATCACTTCCTCTGGCAGGGTGTTCACTTGTCCACCACCCGTTCTGTGAAGAAATTCTTCCCACGCTTCCTCTGAATCGCCCTCCCTCCAACTTCATCCCATGCCCTCTAGTCCTGGAACATCTTTTTTGCTTAAAAATAGTGCATTCCTGCACCCTGTTCCTCCCTGTAAGATACTTGTATGTGTCTATCATATCCCCTCTCTCCCTCCTCTCCTCCAGGGAGTACATGTTCAGTGCCTTCAACCTGTCCTCATAAGACCTGTGATGCAATCCATGCACCATCTTTGTTGCCCTCCTCTGAACCTTCTCTACCCTGTCTATGTCCTTACGTAGGTAAGGTCTCCAGAACTGCACAGTGTAGGTATAGATACTTCAGGCCCCCTGCTAGACTCACTAAATATTTACCAGAGAAATATGGAATTGGAGGGGTTGTGAGTACACCTTGGCAGATCTTGCTCACAGTATGTGGCAATGCCCCTTTCTCATGCCATTTTGGATATCCCTACAAAATGAAGTATCAGCATGTTTAGTGGAAACTTGAACTTGCAGCCAACATGGTTTTGCTTGCCATATACCTGCCCCCCGCCCCCGGTTAAATCTTTGCTTCCTACATACTTGCTTGCAGCAAAGAAGGCTATAACTAGAAAATGGATGATGCCTAACATTCCTACAGTACAAGATTGGAGAGGGATAATGAGCAATATTTATAAAATGGAAAATATGTCAGCTAGCTTAAAAGACAAGGCGCAACCATTCATGGTGAAATGGCAAAGGTGGGTTATCCCACAATCGGAAATCAACCCAGATTTTTGTCCTTGACTTGATAAGACAAAACAGTCTGGAGCGGTAGAGGGGGGATCACAGATAAGCTGATATCACAAATAACTATGACGTTGAAAGAAGGATGAAGGATGACTGCCAATACCAAGAAACTGTAACATTGTCTTGTCAATATGTCTTTGATAAATGGAAAAATCAATAGAATAAAAAAAATGAAAAAAAGACAATTTCACGAACTGCTAACAAACCTACGAATAGAAAAAATGATAGCAAGTGTCAATATGAGGTGCAGAACCTATGAAAATAGGTGGAAGAAGTTGCACACCCTCTATACCTTACCACAAGATGACAACTGCACACTCTCTCCACCCTACTACAAGATGACAGTTAAGTTGGTACTCTAAGTGTTATGGCTTTATTCGCCTTGTATTAAAGATCAAAGTGTATGTATATCCAACTTTCACGAATAAATACAGTGCAATATATGGATTTGATGAAACTGTATTATTGTAAAACTAATACGTTATCTGACAAATTTCCCATGTAAATAGCCTGGGGCATGTATGTAATGTACTGACATGTTGTACTGTTGTCAATGTCTGGCCAACTCAGCAGGCCAGTTGTGGTCGCAGATTTTTTTTACTGTCTATACTTTACCTTAAATTTTATATACTCAATAACCACACCCAATGGTTATTTCAATAAACTCAGTTTATTGTCTGTACACATATGTGTGGGAGCCTCTGCCAAAGGCAAGAGCTCCTCGATTATTGTTCACAGAGGCTTATATACCTTTTTAGTTTTACAGTCTAACAGTGATCTCATGCTTAACAACAGCTTTTTTATCTTTAGCAAAACCTTAGATTTAGCACTTTTTGTATAAGGAGTTGTTTTTTTTATACTTACTATGTGTCTCCCCTTTATCTTAGTTACAACCAGCTGTATTTTACTTTATTTAATTTTTTAAGGTTTTCTTATTTTAGTCAAACAACCTCCTTTGTTTTAGTTAGCACAGAACTGCACATTTATTATGGCTGTTTTACAAAACAGATAGTTTTAGAGCATATGAGAAGCAACATATCTATATGGCTATAATCACATATAACAGTTATAAGCTCTGGTACAATAAGCTTTAGAACATAAAGGTATTATACTTTAGGATATATAACAATTTTACCACACTCCCCCCTTTTGATACTCTGTATCAACTAACCACCCCCCTTTTTATTTATATGATTTAAAACTGGTTTTTAGCATACAGATAGTTAAGGCATGGAGTTACAGATGGAACACAGTGGTGAGTTTATAAAACATAATACAGAATTGAAGGATGTCAACACCACAATTGAAATGTGTGAGAAAAATGCTAACACGTGACACCACATATAACATAACAATTTTGTTGATGAAAAGAGTTTATGGAATTCACTTTGAGAGTGAATAAGGTAGATGCTACTTTGTGTTGAGGTGCACACCCTTGGAGCTTGATTGAAGAATCTATTGATAATGTCTCTTGACAGATAAGTCCTTATAAAACATAACAGTCCATGAAATTAACAGTTTATAAGTTTATATAAGTATTTACAGGTTGATGTAGTTATAGTACAGATGAAATGTCATTTGCAGAATGGTGGTAACCCCACAAGGCATATGGGGCAATGCAGACAGTAATTTAAAAACAAAACACCAGCATAGTAGAAAAGTCAGTGTTTATTTTGTGGCTAGCTGCTGGATGGCTGAGTGGTAGACACACTGGCCAGGGGTGCATTGAGTCCTTAATGGGATAGCCACACACACACACACACACACTGGCATGGCATTTGTTTTGTCGTAGTTGATTACACCTCAGCATAAAGATTAACAGTCCATAAAAAGGTAACAATTGACAATAAACCATTAAGAACACAGTCCATATTAGAGCAATAGGGTTGTAGAAAGTACCAGCCATGTCTGGAACAATGACAGTGAAGAAAATGGATGTATTGCTTGAAGGTCAATTGAAGCAGAATCTTCGCTGGAGTTAGGAGTGCCCCTTTTCCAGACTTAACTTCATAGTAAGCAGAAACAATAAGCTTGATTGCAGAGTCTGAACTGACTGGACCTTTTTCAGTTGATTTAAAGTTTTACAAATAGGTGTAATTTTGCTGAAAACATTACACTTGCAGAGGTAGTAATAACTGGATTTATGCAATAGTCCTTATAAGAAACTAGTCAGGCACAAAGATGGTGATAACATTAAAACTGTGGCAGTTGTTTTTTTTTTATGGAAAAAGATGAAGGTCTTGGCAACTTAGATGAAAGTATTACTGCTGTTGAACGTGGAGATCTTATGTGTGCCACACCTTGGAAACCTGCAAACTTGCAAAGTGTGTTAGACACTGAGTTAAAAACACATAAATAACAATCTTTTAAACCATTTACTTTTTGTTTTGTAAAGAGTGGTGTGACAGAGCCTAAATTTTGGCAATTAGAAAGAGAAAAAATAAAAAAATGGGACATTAGCCGCACACCTGGGGGTGCAGGCCAAGGTTCAGTTATACCATTTGACTATCTGTAAATTATGACAATGTTATGGTTACCTTTTGCTTTTAAATCACAGAAGCAGTTATGACAGTGATGAACATTATTTTCCTGTCTGTTGCAAGCAGACCTGAGTTATAAAATCTTGTAATGTTACAATACATAGATACATAAACAGTGTCGGCAGATAAGGGCCTATGGCCCACTCAGTCTACCCATTTGAGCTTGTAAGTTTAGTTTGTTTTTTTACAAGTCTGTTTTCCCTTACCCCTGACCTTTAGAATTTCTTTATGTCTATTTTATGCATTTTTAAATCCCGTGATTGTTTTAACCCCCACCACTTCCTCTGGCAGGGTGTTCCACTTGTCCACCACCTGTTCTGTGAAGAAATTTTTTTTCATGTTTTCTGAATCGTCCTCCTTCAACTTTATTTTATGCCCTCTAGTCCTGGAACATTTTTTTTTGCTTAAAAATAGTGTTTTTTTGCACTTTGTTTTTTCCTGTAAGATACTTGTATGTCTCTTATGATATTTTTTTTCTCCCTCCTCTTCTCCAGGGAGTACATGTTTAGTTTTTTTAACTTGTCTTTATAGGACTTGTGATGCATTTTATTTTTGCACCATTTTTACCCCTTGTACTCCCTTTAGACCCATTACCCCCCTCTTTTTTAGTAAAGACTGAGCAGAAACACCTGTTTAACATGTCAGCTCCACTGTTGTCATTTTCCACGCGACTCCCATTCTCCCCCTTTAGTCTCACTGTCCCTTTTTTTTGTCTTTTTTTTTTTTTTTTTGCTACCTCTTTGGAAAACTATAATGGTCTCCTCTTTTTTTTTTTGCTAACCTGCTTAATGCAGTTACACGCTTTAAACATATTGTTCATAACAATATGCCTTTTACACAATGCAATCAGTGGGACAAATACATATGTTGTTGGTCTATGCCAATTTAATAACAGTGCCTATTGCACCTGTGACACATGAAAAGGTCTACTTCTTTTTTTTTTTACCCTGTATAGTGACATACTTTAAAGTACTGAGTGAGATAAGGCTTGAAGCATAGGTTTGGGTACAATGTAAATTGTGCATATTATAATTGTTAAAATTTAAAATGACAAAACCTGCATAGAGTGCACTTATTTTTTAGGGTACCTGTGAGTAATGAGACAAACGGAGCATTAATTTTACTTTTGGTTTTGCTTTGGAACATATTGTAGGGGTGGGTCAGCAATGCTGGTCCCAGTATTTAGGTTTGGTTATGAGCATTAAAAACATTATACATGTGGAGCACTTTTTTGAACACACACATGATACAGTGTAGCAAGATGTATATCAAAACATTATAACATAAACATGAAACATAAGCATGTTTGTAATAGAACAATTTTAGTATTGAGCATAATGCATAAAATACATTTTAAACAACACATATAGACTGTAAACTTAGCTTAAAATCCAGAAATGTTAGAGTACTGTGAATTTACTGGTTGAAAAAAATGCATTTATTGCTGTAAGGCAATGACAAAGTTGCTTTGCATTTGTTTTAACAGGATAAGAATGCTGAAAAGACAATCAAAAGAATGAATATGTGTGGACATACATACACAACTCTACTCTCCAGCGTAACTGATTATTTGCTGAGGGCAGAAACCCTTGTACCAATAATAGGTGTGAGATTTAACTGTTTGCACTAGAAAAACAGAAGGGCTTGGGCTGGGTTATGCTGTTAAAATACCTTGGTCTTTTTAAAACCTGTAAATAAGAAACAATTATTGGCAAATACATATTTCCTTATTTACCCTCTAGGGAACAGTGATGTACCTTGCAACCTTTGTGGTATTACACTGGAAGGGATAGAGGAAGGTAGCTTACCCTCCCCCAAGCTCCTACTGGTGGAAGAGACAGCTCGAATACTGTAGTAATAAAAGGTTAGCTGTGGATGGTGACATGATTCCCACCTACTACACTTTAAATTATAACAAGATAATATTACAATTAGTTTAGTAGGTTTTATACCTTACTATAAAGATGGGGAACTTTTCTCTAGAAGAAAGAGAAGAAACACAGACAAACAACAAAAACAAACACACACCAGTTTAAAAATAAAACAAGATTATTTTCATAGGATAAAAGAAGCCAAGCGTCCTGGTTCCTTATCCTAAGCATGACAAAATGTCAGCTGAGTTTATAAAAATCCAGATTGATGGTAATACCTGCACGTAGCGTATCTTTTAGAATGCATTTTAAAAGACAAAAAAAAAAATGATTATACCATGGTCACACATAAAACCAAAACCATTGTTTTTTAACTGTAGATGGTAGACTCTCAAAAACAGCTGTAATAGTCTTTTTTTTCAAAAGCGTAATATATATATATATAATAAAAATATGGGGAGATGAATAATTCTCCCCTTCCAGCTGGAGTATTGCCTGTGTTGGCTGCAAGTCAGAAGCCATGAGAGGAGAAGAAAAGTTTCTTCTCTTTACTTAGAATACTAGTTTTGCAATAAAAGTCAAATTACATGGTTCACTCTTGGTGTGCTTTCATGAAAACATACATTTTGTGTGAAAAGTTGTGCTTTAGGCATGGAATACACATCAAGTTTGAACTGGTAGTAATATAAAATGTTGAAACACAAGAAGGTCAAATAACATGCAAAAGGTCACAGTGTGCATGCAAGGGTCGTTCAAACCCAGTTATTTTTGTAGTGTCCTTGAACACTACTGATATTAAATATTTTTACAATAAAACTGCTGGCCAAGACAGTACACACACATACACATACACAAAAAGAAATACTTAACACAAAATAAGACTGACATTGTTTCACACCAATTTGCTGAGGTAATGCCCATAGCTTTATTAGAAAACTGTACGTGTTTTAGATATATGTGCTACCTCCCCCTGTCTTGTAACACTGACAATTTTTAAACCAACACATTTATACATATCGCCATGCCAAATCTTTCCAGAACAAAACACTTTTTAAACACATTTTAATAACTCCTTTTAACACCTTTAAAACACAGCACAACATACTATCTGTAAGTGAACACATCTAGTATAACATGGTTACACCTTCATGATAGCCAAAATATGGCACTCTGCCATTTTGCAAAAAGTTTCTGGTTTTAACTAGAAGTATGATAAAGCCATTTATAGCTGTTAACACATTACATTTTTACCTAGCAGTGGTTTGGCACGCTGTTTGCAACCACAACTCTTTCTGCACATTGCAATTTATGACGTCATATCTCTTTACCTTCAACACCACCTGCTTTAACCAGCAACTACATACAAAAGTTCTTTAATGACCCTGTCTAGGCAGCACAAATGTTTCATTAAAAATAAAGCCAATTAAAATAGTCAGCTATGAGGCAAGGAAGCTTTTTTCATTTTTTTTTTTTTACTGTAACATGTTTTGCACTGAAGGCAGTCAATCCTATCTCGCAACCTTGACAACAGAACATAATTACAGAACACAGATATAGCTACAAAATATGTACAAGAAAGACTGAGCATTACCTTGTTTAGTATACGTATTACAGAAATAAAACAGACAGACATAAAACAACTTTGAATAAAAAATTTAGACTTACCCGATGCCAAGGTATTTTTTTTTTCTTTTTTAGATACACAAGTCTGAGTAAGAAAACTGACTGCAGGACCTTTATGATAATTTTTAAACACTGCAGCTATTAACTCTTTCAAATGTTTTCTTTTGGCCATTTTAGTAACCTGCCAAACCAAGTCTTTTTCCAGAGCTCTGGGTTGCAGTTTAAAAACAAAACAAAAAAATCTTTTAACAGTACTAGCTTGAGATCCATCTGGTAGAGGTCCCCCATATTTCCCATTTTGGTCCCGTTTACTGGCGCCTATCTCTTATGCGAAGTGCCCACCTAACACTTCTCTTATTTGGACGTCCCCTGACGTCAAGTGCCAACCTAGCACTTTTGGTGCCACCCTAGCACCTAAGACAGTAAATGATGGCTGTCACCAATCCCTAGGCGTCACACAAGTGATGGGACTAAAACACAGGGCACCCTTCCCTGTGCCCGGACTAGGTAGTCCGACCACGGGCGCAACACGGAGAGGCGAAGCCGTCCTGCCGACCACGCCAAAAAACTGTGGTCGCAGATTCTCTTTACTGTCTATACTTTACCTTAAATTCTATATATCACAACCACATCTAATGGTTATTCCAATAAACTCAGTTTATTGTCTGTACACATGTGTGGGAGCCTGCCAAGGCAAGAGCTCTCGTATTGTTCACAGAGGCTTATATACCTTTTTTAGTTTCACAGTCTAACAGTGATCTCATGCTTAACAACAGCTTTCCTTATCTTTAGCAAAAACCTTAGATTCAGCACTTTCCGTATAAGGAGTTGTTTTTTTTATACTTACTATGTGTCTCCCCTTTATCTTAGTTACAACCAGCTGTATTTCACTTTATTTAATTTTTTAAGGTTTTCTTATCTTAGTCAAACAACCTCCTTTGTTTTAGTTAGCACAGAACTGCACATTCATTATGGCTGTTTTACAAAACAGATAGTTTTAGAGCATATGAGAAGCAACATATCTATATGGCTATAATCACATATAACAGTTATAAGCTCTGGTACAATAAGCTTTAGAACATAAAGGTATTATACTTTAGGATATATAAAAATTCCACCACACAGTCATTACCAAGGTACACTCAGATCACTTCCATCGACGGGAGAGCAATGCAGCAGCCCCCCTTCCCTCCCGGAGCTAGCGTCTGGATGACTCAGCAGGCTCATCTTAACCAAGGAATACTCCGATCACTTCCATTGACAGGACAGCACTGCAGCCACCCCTTCCCTCCCCTCCCAGAGCTAGCATCTGGCCAACTCAGAAGGCTCATCTTAACCAAGGAACACTCCGATCACTTCCATCGATGGGAGAGCACTGCAACAGCCCCCTTCCCTCCCAGAGCTAGTGTCTGGATGACTCAGGCCCATCTTAACCAAAGCACACTCCGATCACTTCCACTGACAGGAGAGCACTGCTGCAGCTCCCCTTCCTTCCCAGAGCAAGTGTCTGGTCGACTCAGCAGGCTCATCTCAACCAAGGCACGCTTCGATCACTTCCATCGACGGGAGAGCACTGCAGCAGCCCCCCCTTCCCTCCTGGAGCTGGCACCTGGCCAACTCAGCAGGCCAATTTTAACCAAGGCACACTCTGATCACTTCCATCGACGGGACAGCACTGCAGCAGCCCCCACCTTCCCTCCCAGAGTTAGCGTCTGACCAACTCAGCAGGCCCATCTTAACCAAGGCATACTCCGATCACTTCCATCGAGGGAACGGCACTGCAGCAGCCCCTCTTCCCTCCCACAGCTAGCGTCTGGCAGACTCAGGTGAGGATTGTAAAAGGATACCCTGTTCTGGATACCTGCTCTGTATACGGCATTTGGCACATTTCCATCAGCCAAACAGCACAGATTATTTGTTGGACACATTTTGCTTGTTTGCACCTAGATTTGCCCTTGTTTCATTTGTTGCCTTAAGAGGATCTACTGTATGTCTTTACCAAGCCTTAGTTTGGCACATATCAGCTCGCTTAAACAATGCAATTTTTATCAGTAGGCTAAGTAGGCTGCAGCCTAGGGCTGCCAGCTGTTAGGGGGCACCTGACAAATCTGAGGTACTAAACAAATTTGGCTGGCTTAGTGGCTCTGGGTGTCATTGCCCCACCACTGGAACTCAGTGACAGTATGTGCGCCCCCTCCCCCGGAACCCCAGTATCAGTTTGTGCCCCCCCCCCACAACTCGGTCTGTCTTGCCATTCCCCCAGACAGACCACATCAGTCCAATCAATGGCACGTGTTGATTTTAAAATCCAGTTTGTGTGCACTGTGTATGTGCACCTGACACCCAGGCCAAACTGATGAAGAGAGCGGCCGAAGAATGCTTGTTGAGCAGTGCACACCACATGAGTCACGGACGTCGATGTCGACCAGTCGACAACAGTACTAGCAGTAGAGGCGCCAGTGTCTACTGCACTAGAGAGCCAAGAGAGAGTGAGCACTCACAGCTGGGTCTGGGTGGAGGATGGAGTGGGAGTATGGTGGCTGCCACGGGTTAGGGTACAGTCCAGAGACCAAACCTGTCATGACTGTCAGGTTCTTCTTGCTCGGAGTTAGCATCACGTGTGTGACTGTCCCTGGCCACCCCACATTTGAACTGCCGGTGGCTGCCACGGCCAACAGGGCAGACTACTCAAGTGTCCGAGAGAATGACGATCATCAGTGCCGGATGCCTTCAAGGGACGAATGAATGAGAGGAGAGACCACACCAGACCAGACCTGAGACAGTGGGTGAGATGGAGACCGGGTCACAATGGCACCAGGCGACGGTAAGTGTGAGTGAGATTTGCGATGCCCACCATAGTCAGTAGTCCAAAAAAATTGCCTAAAGAGGAATATGGTCCAGACTGAAACCTGAGGGGGCAGCAGGGCCAGGGGCCCTGCCCTGACTAAACAAAGTTTGGGGGGGAGGGGCTTTGGTTCAGGCTTGCTTAGCCTCAGCTTGGCTTGGAGGCACTGACAATGACTTGCCTTAAATGTCCCACGTATTGTCTGCATTCCCTGTTGACAAAAATGAAAATCTTGTCAGTCAGCCTCTTTGTGAAGAAAGGCCAAAGTAATGAATATGTGCAAATAGTGCAATCAGGAATTATAATTTTTTTTTTTTTTAAAAGTGTCTGACTCTTTGTGTGTGTAGTAGGTAGTGGCAATTCATTTTTACACTCCCTCATGTAATGTCAGTGTCACAGACTCACAGTCTGAATTAACTTTGCAGAGAAAGACAGCTAATATAACACATTGCCTCCTATGCATTATTCTCTATTTAATTTCTGAACACCGCAAATAATGGTCTATATTTATTATTTGGCACTGGACAATAATAACTATTGGACTGGCAATATATCTAAGATGTAAGAATAATGAGCTGTGAATTACCTTGGTACACCCAGCAGGCCTGAGTTTTATTCACATAGCCTCCGGCCCCACTTGCATACTGTGTGACCGTGGGCAAGTCACTTAACCACCCCAACAATGCTCCTAGGTCACCCCTAAAAACAGGCACTGTGTCTAGTGGTCCTTACCTGACTACCAAAGAAAAAAAAAAAAGCTATTCAGAATATTTATACAATTAGTAAACAACAACAAAAAGCTTTAAAAAGAACCTGTTAGCCCTCTCTGGGAAGCCATGGCTATTCCTTTGGTCCCTGCAGTTCTCCCATGCAGTCATATGTTGATAAATCTCCCCCTCACCCGGTGTCTTTCTTGCCAGCACTTTCCCACTTTCCAGTGACTTCTACTACAACCCCCGACTCCTAGCTTGATTCCATCTTTCTCCAAATGGTCATCTTAGTAAAGTAGGGGGGCCCGGGGCCCTGCCCTGTGCCCTTATTTATAATGAGGAATACTATAGACAATTTATCCTGGCTGTTCAGTAGTCCCCACCCCAAACCTGCAGCACTCTGCTATCTTTCTTCAGAAGTTCACAGACAAAAACAGAGGTGGGGAGAGGTCCCAGAAACTGTTTTGTGCAGCAGATAGCTTTGACCCGAGGCAAAAACTAAACACTATAAAGAACGCATGTCTACATATGCTGAAGGTAGAAGTATTTCATTACATAAATTCGGAAAGTGCTAATCATTGCAGGAATTAACCAAATTATGCTGCCTGGTGAGACAAACACACCCCAGCATTTCACCTTGTTTGAAAGCTTCGACTGGGGGTAATGTGCAGTTTATTGGAACAGCCTTTTATACTCAAACTTTTAATGGTGCATGCAGTACAGTGCAGTACATTCTTAGCATTCTTTGGACTGCAGAATTTATAGGAATCCCTATCTCCTCTCATACCAGTTGCAGGATAGGAAAGTAATTTGTTTTTCCATTAATCGTCTTTACGGTGACAGCGGTATTCTGTCTGTTTTCAATGTGGATTCCTGCATGAGATTTTGTCTATTGTTATTTTTTATTAAAATTACAATAAACAGAAAGTACAAAAAAGTCAGTATTCTAATTGTTATTCTGTGAATGTGTTGTTGCCATCCCTGAACTGATCCGTGTTTGGCGGGCGCCTGAGATTTTCAGCCTAGGGGCACCATGTAAGTTAATGCGGCACTGCTCTTAAACAGTCTGTTCAGGGGGAGTCCTAGGATCTGTTTAATCAGTTTCATCCCTTGTTAAGTTGTAGTGCATACTGTTATTTTGCTGTTTTTACCTTTTTTGCTCTGTTACTTTGTTCTCTTGGCACCACTGCTGTCCACGCTCACGCATGCGCAGTGAGTGGCCCACTGTTTCTCAGCTCTCCTCTAATCCCGACTCATCTATCCAGCAGGCCCCATCTTAACTACGGCACACTCCGATCACGTCCACTGATGGGAGAGCACTGCAGCAGCCCCCCTTTCCCTCCCGGAGCTAGCATCTGGCTGACTCAGGTGAGGAGTGTGTTTGCCTGTTTCCACTTTGTGGCGACTGCCCCACCACCCTCGCACCACACCCACCCTTGATTGTCACTTCCTATATACACTGTCTTGGATAATGTGACTCATCACATGATTGCAGCCTGATTTTTTCAAACACCTCACTTCTCCAGCTGCTCCCTATACTGTCTGCCCATTAGGAGCCACTAGTGCTCCCCATCTTCTTGCTGCCTCACCACATATACCCTTCACCTCAGAACATCTTCCTATTCCAAACCCCCAGAACTCAACCCTCACCAATCACCCTTCCTAGTACCTTCGAGGACTAGAACTCTGCACCTTCTGCTCCAAAGGTGGAGACACTAACCACTACACCATCTGGTTGTCTCAACTACACTGTGCTCTCACCAACCCTTTATCTCTACTTTCTGACACATTTTCCTCATCTCCAGCTCCTGAACAGCTGACCACCACACCCCAGCTCTCTCTCTCTCTTCTACATCCATCTACTCCTCCCCCACCTGCCACTACCCCTCAGCTCTCTCTCCCTTGGGTCCCCCCAGGACCCCCCCACTCTACCATATTACCACTACCCCGTACCACTTACTCTGTGACCTCCTCCCACCCCCTCCCCAATATGCCCTTGTTCTCCCTTGTCCTCCTTTCTCTACCCCCCTGCCCTCTACTACCCATTGTTTCACACCAAACACACTGCCTTCACCTCCTATATGTACTTAAGTCACAGAAAAAAACAAGTCTGTATTCCGCATCTCAGCCTTCTCTAGGGCACTGATCCTGCTTCTCCTCCTCTCGGGAATGATCCATCCAAACCCTGGCCCTAGCTGCCCTGTCACCCCCCTCTAGGAGCCCCTCCTTAATAATAACAAAAATAGCTTCATCCACCTCAATATTCAGACTCCCTGCTACAATCAATGAGTTCCAGGCCTGGGTCTCCGTTAATGACTTCGATGTCACTGCTCTCAGTGAAACCTGGCTCAAACCCAGGATCCCAGATAACGTGATTGAGCTTGCTGTTTACGCCCTGGTCAGGAAAGACAGAACCAGAAAACAAGGAGGGGCATGTATGTTTTATATTTTGAACAAATACTCATTCACTGAACTCCATCCTAGTACTGAGTTCTCCCTTCTAGAGACCCTCTCTATCAACCTCCTCCTCAGCCCTAATAAAACCATTACTCTCACCACCACTTATCTTCCCGCAGGAACCCCGCTCTCCGACCTGGAGTGACTTCTTGCCCCCAAGCACACCCTCCCTATCAACAGAGAATGGATCCTTCTTGGGGACTTTAACTTGAACTGGGTCTCCAGCCACTCTGACTCTGTCAAATTGTGCATCGCTAATCTGGGTCTACACCAGCTCATGTCCTCACCCACTAGATTTAACTACAAAACTGGCACCCACACTCTCATTGATTGGATTATTACCTCGCATCCTGCCCGGATTACTGACTCCAGCATCCCACCAGACTCTATCAGCGATCATTGTGCAACCTACTGCCTATGGTCTGCTTGCCCACCCAAACATCCTCCCACGTATATTTTTGCGAGCAGACTGATCGTAAAATTGATCTGATAACCCGGGATCTAAGCACTGTAGATTGGTCCTTCACTGAGGTGCCTGGCAACTGAGATTCTGTCCTTCAGAAATTCTCCAACATCCTTGTCAGCATCTGTGACAGACATGCCCCTCTCATAAAAATAAGATCTAGGGGCAAAATAATTAATGAATGGGTCATTCCTGACATCTTAAAGATGATCAGAACCTGGGACAAAGCATGGGCCCAGTACACGAAGCATAAAGACCCCACCCAGCTTTCCCTCTACACGTCTCTCCGCAATAAGTGCAAATCCACTGTAAGGAAGGCTAAGATCGACCACCCTCAGAACAAACAACTCGGGGAAGCTGCAAACCCTCACGCACTCTGGGGTACCCTTAACTTGCTACTGGGCAAGACTAAACACTCTGATCCTATCACCCTGTACCATGATGGGTATAACATCACCAACCAAACTGATGTGGTGAACATGTTTAACTCTCATTTCGGAGACCTCGACAAATACAAACCTCCCTCCCTCAACCCCTTGTCTCCTCTTCCTCGACCCCCTGGCCCTGCCCCAACACCTCTGATTCCCCCCTCTCAAATTTCTACTTTACGGCCCTTAAGCCTTCAGACACTACAAAATTTATTTGGAGGAATAACCCAAAACCCAGCACAGGGGCCGACGGGATTGATTACAAAATCCTGAAACTGTCCATCACTGCCCTAGCAATTCCCCTCACCAATCTAATTAATCACTCACTCAGCTCTGGTTCTTTCCATAATACTGGGAAAACCACCACCATTAAACCTCATTTCAAGTCTGGGTCCAGAAATGATGCTGGAAACTATCGCCCTATTTCCCTTCTAGCTCCCCTCTTAAAAATTATCAAGAAGGTAGTGCACTCCCAACTCACCCCCTACCTCGAATCGCACTACTTTCTTTCCAGCACCCAACATGGCTTTAGATCTGGTCACAGCACTGAAATAGCCTTAGTAAGGTTCACTAATGACATCCTTAAGACTAATGACAAAGGGTATTATACCGGATCCATTTTTGTTGACCTAACCAAGGCTTTTGACCTGGTGGACCATGCCCTACTCCTCAACACCCTTTGTGGTCTGTATCACCCAGATAATGTTGTCAACTGGGTCAATAGCTACCTCTCAGGGATAACCCATCAAACCTCCATCAATGGTCACCTCTCTTCTGCTTGTCCAATCAAATATGGGTTCCCATAGGGCTCGACCCTGGTACCCCTTCTTTTCTCTCTTTTTATTAATAACCTCCCCTCTATCTGACAATCCACTCAACTAGTCTTATACACCAATAACGCGGCCCTGTACTGCAGTAATGAAAACCCATATGCTATGATCCACAATCTTCAGTTCAATTTCAGTAAGCTACACTCGTGGTTCTCCAGTTACGGCATGGTCCTAAACTCTAAGACGACCAAATTCATGATCTTCTCTGGAGCTCGTAAAGCCCATACCATCGATCTGACCCTTGTCAAGAACTCAGGTAGTCCCACTGAACAGGTAACTGAATTCAAATACCTGGGGCTCTACCTTGACCCACACCTGTCCTACAATATACATGTTAACAACCTCACTGAGAAGGTCCATGTCAGGCTTGGTCTCCTCTACAGGATCCATAAGTTCCTTCTCCCCGCCACCAGACTACAGCTGACCATCTCTTTACTCCTGCCACGCGACTATGATTCTCTGGTCTTCTCCCCTCCAACTTCCTCACTTATCTACTCCAAACTAAGAGTTACATACAACAGTATAGTGGGCTTCATCACTGGTCTTCCCTGGAAAACCCACCATTGCACCCTCTATGTGTCCCTCTGCTGGCCCTTCTCAAAGGGAGATTTCATCTTAAAATGCTCTCCTTCCTTAACGAAATCTACCTGGAATAGATGCCACCCAGCATCAACGCCCTCTTCCTGCTAGCAGCACCTGAACGGTAGACCCGTGGTTCCACCACCATGGTCTTCAACACCCCATTTTTCCAAACTAAACTAGCACAGAACTCAGTCTTCTACACCAGGACAAAGCTGTACAACAGATTACCCCCTGAAATTTAAGCCTGTAATTTGATCCACTCCTTCAACTCCTCCCTCAAGGCCCACCTCCTTAGTACTTCTCTGTGCAGTTGCCTGCCACAGGTCTAACTCTATACCCAACCTGGCACCTTTCTCCACTTAAGACCACCAGGTTGTGCCGGTGTACAGCCCACTGCACTAATCCCCACTCCATGCACTTATCCCCCCCACCCTGGTTTGCCTCTTCGCTACACCCCTTACTTGGTCACTTTTCTCCACTTCCCGTACACCCATAGATTTCCATCCCTACCATTCCGCCTCTCTCACCCCTTTTACCGCCACCCTAGTGGCTGCGGTTTCTTCCTGCTTTTCCCCCCACCCTGCCCCTCTAGTCAGGTGTATCCTGCCCTCACTTAATCATGGCACTTCCTTAGTTCACCATTTTATCTGGCAGACCTTGTTGTATTGTTTAACATTCATACCACTGTTTATATATCTGTTTATCCTTGCAGCTCTATGTTATTTTCTTGGTTGTTTTGTTCTCAGTTATTTCTCTGTATTCATGTACTTTACACTGGACATTTGTGAAAACGGGCATTTCTGCTCACATACCTTTCCAGTACGTAAATAAAGATTGACTGATTGTCTGAAATATGCTGAAAATCAATGAAGCACATTAAATAAAAAAAAGGACAATAGAACATGGTCAAAACATAGTGACCTCACATGAGGTATTTAACATTAAGTAATGTCATACACTTGTTTTCTAAGGTGCACTTTAAATTCAACATGACAAATTCATTCATCTTTTGACTGAACATCATTTCAGTTTTAACACTTTATATCAGGTGCACAGGGTATAGAAAGTCTTCTATTACATTGAGAAATTATTATAAAGCTATGGTGGTAAAGTGGAGGGGGAAGAAAAGTGGAGAGGACCTGTTCTAGTGTTATGAGAGATCTTAAGATACAAAGTCAGAGGATTTTTCTACTATATACAGGATCCATCTTGTCCAGATGTTTTGAACGTGTGGTAGTTGCTGTCTTCTAGTAAATGTTATCTTTTCCATGTGATATATGTGGTAGGTCTGCCCATCCCAATTCCCTCAGCCATCTTTTAGTTTTTTTTTGTTTGTTTGTTTTTTAGCAGCTGCTACATGCTTAGAGTCAGTATTAATTTCTGTTTATTGTTGTGTTTCAGATTCAGGTAGAGGACTCCCAGTATCAGATGTTTTGTCTCCAAGTTGCAGGTGCTACCAGTCATGTCCCATTCTCTTCTCCATCTTCCTCAATGACCTTCCTACAATATACTCTCCCTCCTCTTCTATCCACATGTATGCCGATGACACTGTCCTGTTCACATCTGGCAAATGCCTCATCGATGATCAGGTTCAGATCTGATTTTCCTCATATCAGCTATTCTTACACACCAAACAGACAATCTCCATGATCTTCGGCATTAGGTAGAGACTGTCTAGGCTCCACTTCCTTCCCTCTTTCCATATCCTCAATGGGACAATCCTTGAGTACACCTCCCCCTTTCAGATATCTTGGGGTCTGGCTGGACCAACACCTCAGCTTCTCTGGCCTCATTGATGCCATTCTGAAAAAACTGCTCCCCAAGCTTGGTGCCTTATTTAGAAACCGTAGTTGCATCCCTCCTATAGCACGGCGTGAACTTGTCCAGAAGATGATCCTCCCCATTTTCGACTGCTGTGATTTAGTCTATGGTGCTGCTCCCCAAATCCTCCTTAACAGACTGAACTCTCTCTTTAACTCCTTCTGTCACTTTGCTCTCGATGCTCCACCCTGCACTCATCATTGTGACCTCTACCATGCCTTGTCATTCCCACTGCTCAAAAACAGATGCCTCACTCGTGCCAAAATCATTTCAAAGTTCTGGCTAGGCGACCTTCCTCCCTACCTCTCACATTCCAGATGAGTTACACCCAAGAGTCATCAGGGAACTGGCATATGAACTAGCATTGCCTGTAACCCATATCTTCCAAAAATCCCTAGATACATCCATTGTGCCCAACGATTGGAGACAGGCTCTTGTTATACCTATTTTTAAGAAGGGATCTCACCAACTAGTTGAAAACTACCGCCCAATTAGCCTGACTTCAGTCTTGGGGAAAATCTTGGAATCCCTTATCAAGGAATATATCCTTGATTATTTAAGCAAAAATGGCTATTTAGACAAAACACAGCATGGGTTTACTAGGGGCAGATCATGCCAGACAAACCTTTTGGAGTTTTATGGTAGGGTTAACAGGGCTATGGATCTGGGTAATTCGGTGGACATTGTTTACCTTGACTTTGCGAAGGCATTTGATAAGGTGCCTCATGTGGAACTGATTGGTGCTCTTAGAGAATCTGGAGTCCATGAAAAACTTTCTACTTGGGTGGAATCATGGCTGGCTAATAGAAGGCAGAGAGTTTGTGTGAGGGGGGCTTGTTCTGGTTGGGCTGAGGTGGCCAGTGGAGTGCCGCAGGGGTCGGTGTTGGGACTGTGCCTGTTTAATATATACATATCTAATATGAGAGTAAATAATGAAGTATGGCTATCAAAATTTACGGATGATACACGCCTGGGGTTCCCCGTTAATAACATATACGAGCTACTAAATTACAGACAGCACTCCTTGAACTTGAGGAATGGGCAAATGATAAGGGATCAACTTTCAATGTAGATAAATGTGTGGTTATGCATTTCGGTAGAAAAAATAAGTGTTTTGAATATAAACTTGCCAACAAGGTATTGAGGACTGTACAGGAGGAAATGGATTTGGGAGTGGTGGTAGATAATGAACTAAAATTTGGACAGCAATACATCCATATGATAAGGAAGGCAAGTAGTATTCAAAACTGCATACGTAGACATATTGTAAGTTGTGGAAGTGTAGTGCTGTTGCCCCTTTATGCGTCACTGGTTCGCCCTCATCTTGAGTACTGCGCCCAGTTTTGGGCTCCAGGTTTTAGGAAAGTTGTGGCAGCACTCGAGAGGGTGTAGAGAAGGACAACTAAAGGTATGAAGGAGGTTTGGGGTTTGGATTATGACCAAAGATTAGAAAGACTTGTTTTTTTTACATTAGAGTATTGTAGACTACGTGGGGACATGTGTCAAACATATAGGGCACTCAGTGACGGTAAGTTATGGGAACAACTGGGTATCAATATTAGGCAACAAATTTACGATACTAGAACACATTCTCTTCAGCTGATTAAAGATAAGTTTAATACCAAAAAAAGGGGGAACTGGTTCAGCATAAGAATAACAGCTATCTGGAATACACTACCGATCGGAAGTAGTATCCAGCCCTACTATGAATATCTTTAAGAAGAAGTTGGACACTTACATGATTGATAAGGATATTCAGGGGTACTGTTATTAATCAAGCGAGCTGTATGGACATATGTCTTCTATGCTCTGTAAAAACCTATGAACTTATGAACCTATTCCCTCTCCTCTCCCCAGCCCCCTCCCACTCCCTCCAATCTGCCGATACTCACACTCTCTATTCCCCCTGTCATACCACCCTTGTTGGTCAATCATGCCCCCCCCGATTCCCTAAAATCTGGAACTCCCTACCCCCCATAAGACATTTCTCCTCCCCTCACTCCCTAGCCTCTGCCTTGCATAACTTTCTGTTAACTGCTCCTGTTTTAACCCTCCCTAATGTTCCCCTACATGCCTGCTCTGTTTTCCCCCTACTTGCTCCTGTCTAATCCTCCCTCCCTTCAGTCTTTATACCTAGCACTCCCTTTCTCCTTACTCCGCAAATTTTGATAGCCATACTTCATTATTTACTCTCATATTAGATATGTATATATTAAACAGGCACGGTCCCAACACCGACCCCTGCGGCACTCCAGGGTAACAGTGGGGGAGCACCTGGGAAACAGTGACCACCAGTCATTGTGGTTTGAAATCACAGAAAGAGCAGAACCAAACCACACAAAAACACGTATCCTGGATTTTAGGGGGGCAGACTTTGGGAAAATTGGGAGATACTTGAAAGAGGCATTAAGGGGAATGGGACAGGAATCGGGGTTGAGGAACAGTGGGCAGTATTTAAAATGGGGATTACAAGAACAACAGAATTATGCATTAAGAGGTTAGTAAGAGGGAAAAGGAAGAGGAGACTATTATGGTTTTCCCAAAGAGGTAGCAAAGAAAGTGAAAGCCAAAAGATTGCATTCAGGCAATACAAAAAGACACAGGCAGAAGGGGATAGGGAGAAGTACCAGGAGAAGCAAAGGGAGGCAGGGAGGTCGGTAAGGGAAGCCAAAGCTCAGACAGAAGAACACATTGCAAAATCAGTGGGTAGAGGGGACAAAACCTTTTACAGGTACATAAGTGAAAAAAGAAAGACAAAGGGAGGGATAGTGAGACTGAAGGGGAGGATGGGGGGCCACGTGGAGGATGACAACAGTAAAGCTGACATATTGAACAGGTATTTCTGCTCAGTCTTTACTGAGGAAGAGAAGGGTAATGGGTCTGAAGGGAGTACAAGGGGTGAGAATGGTGCAGAAATGGACACAAGTCCCTTTACATGAGAAAGGGTCCTGAAGGAACTGGAAGTAATAAGAGTTGATAAAGCAATGGGGCCAGATAGAAACATAGAAACATAGAATTTGACGGCAGATAAGGACCACTTGGCCCACCCAGTCTGCCCATTTGCCCTACCTGATGGATAAGCTGCAGATCCTAGTTAACCAGCAGCCTACTTCTTCCTACCCCCACCCCCTAGAATTGCCTTATGACTGTCCCATGCATGCTTAAATTCCACCACTGTTTTTGACTCCACAACCTCCTCTGGAAGGCTGTTCCATGCATCCACGACACTCTCTGTGAAAAAATACTTCCTTAAATTACCTCTGAGCCACCCCTTCTATCTTCAAGTTGTGCCCCCTTGTTGGGGCACAATTGGGGGGGCAATCAGGGGAGGGCAGTGGACATGGCCTATCTGGACTTCAGCAAGGCCTTTGACACTGTGCCACATAGAAGACTATTACACAAGATGGGGTGCACCCCAGGGTCCTTAAAGAACTAAGAGAGGTGGTGGCTGAACCTCTGGCTATCCTGTTTAGCTGATCACTGGAAACAGGGGAGGTACCCGAAGACTGGAGGACAGCAGATGTAGTCCCCTTATACAAAAGTGGGAACAAAGAGGAAGCAGGGAACTACAGACCAGTCAGCCTCACCTCGGTAGTGGGGAAGATCATGGAAGCACTACTGAAGGAGAGATTGGTGGAACATCTGGTTGTCAATGGACTACAGGACCCAAGGCAGCATGGTTTCACCAGGGGAGGTCATGTCAGACCAACCGCTGAATTTTTGACTGGGTGACTAGGAGGTGGATCAGGGAGGGCAGTGGACATGGCCTATCTGGACTTCAGCAAGGCCTTTGACACTGTGCCACATAGAAGACTATTACACAAACTGGGGAATATGGGTGTGGGCAGGACAGTAGTGTGGTGGGTAGGTAACTGGCTGGGTGGCAGGACACAGAGGGTGGTGGTAAATGGCTGTCACTCCACAGAGGGAAGAGTGACCAGTGGGGTACCACAGGGATCAGTGCTGGGACCGGTCCTATTCAACATCTTCATCAGTGACATTGCGCAGGACCTAGAAGGCAGAATTTCACTGTTCGCTGATGACACAAAGTTATGTAACAGAGTAGACAAACCAGAGGGTGTAGACAGAATGAGAAGCTTACCGCAGAAACTTGAAGAATGGTCAGGGGTTTGGCAGTTGAAATTCAATGCAAAGAAGTGCAAGATAATGCATATGGGGCACAAAAACCCTGGCACAATATATCAGTTGGGGGGTGAGGATATAGCATGCACCAAGCAGGAAAGGGATCTTGGGGTTGTCATCTCTGATGACCTCAAGGTAGGGAAACAGTGTGACAAGGCAGCAGGTAAAGCAAATAGGATGCTGGGATGTATAGGCAGAGGCATCACCAGCAGGAAAAGGGAGGTCATAATTCCACTATACAAGACACTAGTGAGGCCCCACCTGGAGTACAGTGTACAGTTCTGGAGACCATACCTATGTAAGGACATAGACAGGGTAGAGAAAATTCAGAGGAGGGCAACAAAGATGGTGCATGGATTGCATCACAAGTCCTATGAAGACAGGTTGAAGGAACTGAACATGTACTCCCTGGAGGAGAGGAGGGAGAGAGGGGATTGATAGAGACATACAAGTATCTTACAGGGAGGAACAGGGTGCAGGAAAACACTATTTTTAAGCGAAAAAGATGTTCCAGGACTAGAGGGCATGGGATGAAGTTGAAGGGAGGACGATTCAGAGGAAACATGAGAAAGAATTTCTTCACAGAACAGGTGGTGGACAAGTGGAACACCCTGCCAGAGGAAGTGGTGGGGGCTGAAACAATCACGGGATTTAAGAATGCATGGGATAGACATAAAGGAATTCTGGAGGTCAGGGGTAAGGGGCAACAGACTTCTAGGAAAACAAACTGAACTTACAAGCTCAAATGGGCAGACTGGGTGGGCCATAGGCCCTTATCTGCCGACACCGTCTATGTATCTATGTATCCTTCACCCTGCTTCTACCGCTGCCCTTCTGCCCCCATTCCAACTCGCCCGTACTTATCTCCTGGAAGGGTTCTCAGCATCCTGGAGGGGTCTAGTACTGGGCTACTGCCTCTTCCCCCCCCATCCCCTACTCTCTCCTAATCTAATTCTTGCCCTCCCTTAATCTGACCTCTGGCAGGGTTCTCAGCATCCTGAAGAGGCCAGTACTTAGCAAGCATCTTTCCTCCCCGCCCACACTACCTCCATCCTCCCTTCTCCTTCTCCCCCAAATCTATTTCCCTTTCTTCCGACCACTCCCCCTCCCTCCCCTCTCCCCTTTTATCTCCAGGCCTCCATGCACGTCGTCCCTGGCTGGGTTCTCTGCACCCAGGAGGGCCAGCTACAGGCCATCCTGACCTTCCTGTCCACTTCCCTCATCCCCACTCCCCCCACTCCTTATTTCTCAGCACTTAAATAGGCATTAGTTCACTCATACCTGAAAATTGCAATTCCAGCTCAGTCTGGGCATAGCATATTACTGTATGTATAAGTTGTCAGTCAGGTTAAATGCTAGTTCTGCAAAGCCAATCTTCAACTGCATAATTTATGTGTTAATTGTATAATGTGTGTGTCAACTGTATAATGTATGTGCCAACAGTATAATACATATGTCCATATATATACTATTGTACATGTTTTTTCACAATACTGGGTTAAGTTAATTGTATGTATGTCAAATTTCCACATCCTACTGTATCCCCCTGGTCGAGCAACTTGTTGCTCAGTATGCCTTCCTGGTATGGCGCAATGGGTTAAGGCTCTGAGCTGCAAATCTGGAGACCTGGGTTTGAATCCCACAGCCCCCTAGGTGCATACTGTGTGACCCTGAGCAAGTCACTTAACTTCCATGTGCTCCCAGGTTGCACCTGCAAACAAGCTTTCAACTTAGTGCGTCTCACCTGGTAAAATAATTGGTTAAAAAAAAAAAGAAACATTGCAATAAATAAATAAAATGTCCATTAAGGCTGCCGACACAGCTCTGCAGTGGTCCTGCATTACTGGACACTCCCAGAATATAAGGGCAGTCTTGCTCTAGGGATGCCACATTTTCTCCAGCATTCAGGCACAATTCTTCTATGAAACTTAGTCTGCTGCAGTGGGGTGATAAAATATCACATCATGCTCTTCTAGGCATAATTTGTCGGAGGAGGGATTGTTGTCTTATGTTGTTAGATACACCCTTTGTTCCAGCGTCTGTCTGTTACTTGTATCTATAATTTCCACTCTTAATGTTGCTTGATTTTTTTTTTTTTTGGTGTGTGATCTATTTTTCCACCCCCGTGCTCGCTGATCCACCACTCCTTCGGACTCTACCAAGCTCTCCCCTAGCCCCTACTGTCCTTACCCAGCCCTCCTCTGATTCTCATATTGCAGCCGACTCCCGTGATATCCGGTGTATCCTTTCGCCAGGTGGGTCCCCCTTCTCTGAGGGGGAAGGCACCGGGGGAGAGGCGTGACCCCAGCACATACTTCTAGGGCCCAGGGATGCTGCTGAGGAACAGGAGGCCCTGGGGAGGCGCTGGAGGCCCTCAGGGAACAGAGAGCCATCATCCGGTGGCCAGCGAGTGATTTTCCTGGCTTTCTTAAGGTGCGTGACATCCGGACGTTAAGGCAAGAGCCGATGTCTGTCGTGCACCACCCCAATGATCCTGACATGTTGCCCTGCCCCTGGCCTCTACCAGTGGTCACTTCAACACCAGGTCGCAGCCCCTTCCCTCCCTGAAGACAGTGAGCAGTCGTGGGACGCTCAAGCTGCCTCCCCCCTGCCAGCCTTCCAGTGGCATGAGCTCGCTCCCGAACCTGGGTCGCTGGCATCGCAGCAGAAATCCAACCGCTGCGCCAACGGGCCGGCAGCTGCTTGATTTATATTTAATACTATCTTCTGAAAGCTGACCCACGGAATTGTACATTCTAGAAATTACTTTGTGCACTGGTTGCTTCAACTGGATCATAGTAAACATCTGTACTATTCGATTCTTAGTTGCTGTAAGTTCTCTAGACTGCAGAGCTGCTTCCAGATAGTGCTGAAGTTGACAGTTGAAAAGACCACTTGTGTTAAGTGAAATTCCCCTTGTAGGTCCATGAATGCTGTTACATTACCCGAATGTATGATCTGCCACATATATTCCCATCCTAGGGTCTTCCACCTCTTCAACATACATGCACAGCTGAAACTGGGGGTGGGGCTCCAGTTATGCTTCATAACAGGAAGGAGTGGTGTACACTCCAGGTGTGTTTCAGCACCCAATTCCAGAACGCACTATTTTATAGGCCTATGCCTCCTGACCACGACTAATATGGGGAGCTCTTACCATCCATTTAAAAGAGCCAGTGGAAGGTTCCCTCTTGTCACCAGGTCAAGTTCTACCCTGTTCCATCTAGCTTAATAGCTGTCCAAGGTCCAGTGTAGCAATGTTCTAAGTTGCGCTACCAGCTAGTAACATTCAAGGTTTGGAAACAACATTCCTCCTTTTCCTTTGTTGAGCTGCCAGGTAGTGTATTTGATTGTCAGCTTTTTCCCACCCCAGATGTATCCGGAAATTAGTTTGTTCCATTCACAAAAGCAGAGCATTGGTACCTGAATAGGCAAGGTCCAGAACAGGTATAGAAATCATGGCCACTAGAACTAAATCATCCCATTCCAAGGCAAAAATATGGGACTTCAGAGAAGCTGACTTTGATAAGATGGCTAGCAAGAAGAAATACAGGAGAGGGGGTACAGGCAAAGTGGGCAAGCATTAAGGATGCAATATTTAAAGCAACATCCCATTGTGTTAGAGAGAAAAGGAAGTGCAAAAGAAGAAGGAAACCACTTTGATTCTCAAAAACAGCAGCATAAAAGGTCACTGCCAAAAGGTTGGCCATAAGGAAATATAAGGGAATGCAGCAGGACGAAGACAGGGAGGCATACCAAACTTCCCTAAGTAGGGAAGCAGGGAAGGCAGTAAGGCAAGCAAAGGCACAACCCGAGGAAACACTAGCACAAACAGTAAAAGAAGGGGACAAGACTTTCTATAGATATATTAGTAAAAGGAGAATGTCCAGAGGTGGTATTGCTAAGATCAAAGGGGATAAGGGGGAGTGTGAGGAGGAGGAGGACAGTGGAAAGGCATTTATCCAAAATAGATACTTCTGCTCAGTATTTACTGAGAAGAAGGAGGTAGGGCAGAGCCCACAGCTCAGCACCATGGACACGGGGTGTGCACTAGTCCCTTCACAAAAGAAAGGAAGTCCTACAAGAGCCTCATGAGCTCGGAGTGGACAAGGAAATGGGACCTGATGGCATACATCCCAAGTACTAAAGGAGCTAAGGGTGGAACTAGCAGAGCCATTATCAGAACTGTTTAGTGAGTCTCTGAGCACAGGAGAGGTCCCAGAAGACTGGAGAAGGGCTCATGTGATCCCGCTCCACAAGAGTGGTAGCAGGGAGGAGGCACGGAACTACAGACCAGTCAGTCTTACCTCAGTAGTGGGCAAGATTATGGAGGCATTCCTTAAAGAAAAGATAGTGCAACACCTGGAATCCATAGGAGCACAGGATCCAAGACAGCATGGGTTTACAACAGGAAGGTCCTGTCAAACTATTCTCATAAATTTCTGTGACTGGGTAACCAGAGTGGTGGACCAAAGGGGAGCAACTGATGTCGCCTACCTTGACTTCAGCAAAGCTTTCGATACTGTTCCACACAGAAGAATGATTAATAAGCTGGGTAGGCTCAGGGTGGGTCAGAAGTTGGTCAACTGGGTGGCAAACTGGTTGGCGGGCAGAAAACAGAGAGTGGTGTTAAACAGTATTCAGTCAGAAGAGATGCAAGTCACAAATGGGGTACCTCAGGGATCAGTCCTGGGGCCAGCCCTCTTTAATATCTTCATCAGTGACATTGCAGATGGACTGGAGGGTAAGGTTTGTCTGTTTGCAGATGACACCAAGATCTGCAACAGAGTAGATTATCCAGATGGGATGGGCAGAATATGAAGAGATCTGGATAAACTGGCAAAATGGTCGGAAGAGTGGCAACTGGGGTTTAATGCAAAGAAGTGCAAGATCATGCACATAGGGAAGAGAAACCCTGAAGCCACCTATAGGTTGGGAGGGAGTTGCTTCCAATCACAAGGGAAGAAAGAGACTTGGGCACCATCATCACAGATGACCTGAAATCATCCAAGCAGACCACTAAAGTAGTAGGTAAGGCTAGGGGGATGTTGGGGTGTATTAGTACGGGTATCACAAGTCATAAGAGGGATGTAATAATCTCTCTTTACAAGACACTGGTTAGGCCCCATCTGGAGTACTGCGTGCAGTACTGGAGGCCACATATTCACAAGGACATTAACAAAATGGAGGCAGTCCAAAGAAGGGCAACCAAAATGGTGCAGGGACTGCATCATAGAAACATAGAATTTGACAGCAGATAAGGACCGCTTGGCCCACCTAGTCTGCCCATTTTCCTACCTAACAGATAAGCTGCAGATCCTAGTTAATCAACAGCTTACTTCCTCTTACCCTCTACCCTCTTATCAGAAAACATATGAGGACAGATTAACGGAGCTCAATACGTATACCCTAGAACAAAGGAGGGAGAGAGGTGATATGACTGAAACATTCAAACACCTTAAGGGCATTAACAAGGTGAAAGAGTCTAACATGTTTCAATATAGGAAAAATAGCAGGACAAGAGGACACAGCATGAGATTAGAGGAAGGCCAATTAAGGGGAATGTGAGGAAGTTCTTTTTCACAGAAAGGGTGGTGGATGCATGGAATGGTCTACCTCAGGAAGTGGTGGATATGAATACAGTGCGGGGCTTCAAACAGGCATGGGATAGGCATGGGAGCAATACAGATGAGTATGAATAGGTAGGCTATTGACAGAGTAAAGGCCTATGGCACATTCATAAGGTAGAAAAAGAAATGGGCAGACTGGATGGGCCTCGAGGTCCTTATCTGCCATCAACTTCTATGTTTCTATGGTAGTGTCATCATTCTGACAGTTGCTATTCTGTGGCAGTGGGGAAGTGGAATGTCTGATCAATGCTGTTGCGCTCCTTTCATTATTTGAGTAAAAAGACCATAGTTTTTTGTATACAGGTCCATCCTTCAGTTGTTTTGAGATGTTTATTCCAAAGTATTTTATTATGGTTTGTTGTCTCCAATTTCAAGTATCTTGTGGTATGGCTTTACAGGAAGCTATATCCTTCGATGACCATATTACAAAATCTGTTAGAGGAAGCATGCACCAAAAACTCAGCTACTGTACCATAGCTGTGGCTGCCTTGATCACAACGCTGGCACTGCAATAATCGCCCATACCAGCATTTTTTATTTGTATTTAATTATTTCACACGTTTCACCAGGAAAGACATACTGAACTTGTATAACAGCTTGTTTCCAGGTGCCTCCTGGGGGGGATAGGGAGTATACAGTAAAAGATGTACAAATGAAAATACATAATGTGAGGTGCAATAGTACTAAACATAAGTACAATAAAAATGCACACAAGGTAAAAATACATAATACTGTGCAGCGACAATTTACAGGCAGAATACGCAGGGCTACAAAAATAAATATGAGATATAATGCAAATTAAGATACAAGTGCTATACATTACAGGGAGCAATGCCAGATAATAGCAGGATTAGCACCATTCAAACTGTTAGGGTGCGTTCTAACAAAGCCAGTGCAGGAGGCATGCACTAGAACACAATGTTACTAGATGGATTAATTGATTTTGTAGAATAAGGCCAGCTCTAGTCTCTGCTAGTTTTTCATTGAAAAACCCCACAACAGTGTAAGGCAGGAGACGTCATCTCAAGTCCTGATGGAGATTGTGGGGAGCACAAAACGGCTGTAATTGAAACAGTCTGTTTCTTTAGGGTGTTTTCCTACTACTACAGTACATAACATAACTTGACAAAGATGGTCAGAGTTATGTGCGAGCATATGTTATTCCTCATCGCTCGTACTCCGAATTGCAGTTTGACACATCGCTCCTCTTCCTGACTCCTATTTGTAACTTGGCTAAGAAAAAGCATTACAAGTCCGTAGTCAGGGCTCTCTGCAGTGTTACTGCACTCCTGAACCCTTTTTCTTATCCATGTTACAAGTGAATTAACACACTCCAGAGCGTGTATTAACTTGAGAATTAATCCACGCCCGGGTGGTTGGGCGTATGCCTTAACCCCACCCCCCCCCCGCATGGATTAATTTTCAAGTAAACCCACGCTCTGTTGTGAGTAAATCCTTACAAGGTACAGTTAGCTTGGGGAGGGTAAACGGTTGCTCACAGCTGGGAGGGGGGTACTTTCATTACAGTATTGAAGTAAACTGCATTGTTTTATATTTCTGAAATGTATTATTTGTGTCATTTAAGTATTAGTGCTGTTTCACTCTGTCTTATGCATTTTACACAATCTTAGCATTGTTTTATATTTCCATAGTTCACTATGTTATTACCTGTGCTTTGCATTTTATTATTCCTGCACATGAACTGTTGCTGTCACTCCGTTATTGTTATTGCTGTTTCACTCCTTCTTGTAATTCCTCGCCAGGTCACATCTGGAATACAGCTCTGGCTCAACATGCATATATCAGTCAAATTTTAAATAAACAGGTCAACAAGCTTCATGGCACTGCATAATATTTATGTAGCATGAAACAGTACCTGTAGAACTGTCTTTTAGTTTGCAAGAAGTAGACTCATTGCTGCTTGCTTTAAGCAACCTAGGAATTCTTCTACCTGACAAGAGAAGGAAACTCAAATGGGTCTCCCTACACCAGCCCGGTGACACGGAGGGCTGAAGCACTGGTGCCTCCCCTGCCACCATGCCAATGACTCAGCTTCGGGAATGAACCAGGGTTACTCGGGGATTGGCCAAGAAAGGAGGACTGACCATCCCACAGACAGTTCTCCTCCCCTTCTGGAGAGTGGAGTAGTGCGCCTCGCTGCATTGTCACTACCTAGTGGAGGATGTGGTGTACCAGGTGAGCACCACTGGAAGGGGACCTGACGCAGACACCTGTAACATGCACATGCATCAGCATGCACACACCTGTCATTGCATGTTACTCAGTCGCAGGGAAACTGGAGAAAGAAAAAGGGGGAAAGCAGCATTTGCACCGGCCACCAAGGATGACAGCATCGGTGCCCTTGGGACCCACCCCATGTGGATTCCCACTGGTGTGACAGCATGAGTTTGTTGCCAAGGCATAGGTCAGAAGGAACAGAAACCCTGGAGAAGTTATAACATTTGCAAGTAGCATTTTGATAAGATTAGTATCAATAACAATAAAATAAAAAAATAAAGATGCACCGAATAGCACGTCACAAAGTTAGTACAAAGAAAGAAGCAAAGTCCTTTATCTGAGAGTCTCTTTTCAGTTTAAATCTCAGTCCCTCTCTCACTCCAAATAAAACACTGCTCTCTTTATATGAGATATCTTTGCCTGGCAGTTTAACCTCTGCATCCTGTTTTTCTAAGTTTCATCTCCTGTTTTTCAAAAAAATGCAACACGGTCTTTTTTGATGTCCTTCTTGTGAGCAGTCCATTAGTCTTCTTAACAGGTACAATCAATTAAGACATCCTGTTCCAGGGCTGATTTCCTGCTGACAACTGTTAACAAGCTCATGAAAGGCCAAAACATTTCTCAAGGTCAATCCCTTGTGTTTGTGACAGGGAGATCCTGCCACTCTCCAGGATAAACCTTTTCTTGAATCTGCTGCAGTAATAATTCTCCTATTTCCTTGCTTTAACTAGTCTTCACATTTCTAGTCCATAAGGTTGGCCACCTATTGGCACCCCCCTTCCCTCCCCTTCTTGATTATGTTATAGTGTCCTCTTTAATTTTCCTTTTCTCTCTCAGGTCCTCGTACAGGGAAGTTATTGTGGTGACCTCCAAGCTGATATAAAACAACACGCTGTGTTCCTCGTTGTTGGATTTAGTATGCAATAACACTGTGTCATAAAATACCTTAATGTTTATGCATTATGTGTATGAAACCTGTAAATGTTGAAGATACCATAGCACTAGGTGTTTTTTATAAAGGTTAAAAGTTACTAGGGTACTGTATTATAAAAGTTAAATTACCGGGGTATAGAGATCAGAAAACTTCTGTTGTATTATTTAAAATGCATGTAAATTACAAATTGTTTGAGAGGCCCTTTGGCAGCATGCATTCCTACTTTAAGCTGAACAAGCCTAAAATTTCATGGTGATTTGCATATAGATCCCATTAGATTATGGGGTTATGTGTGATGTTGTGTTTCTTTGAAACTGGGCTTTAGTGCCAATGCCCTTTGGGGTAACCCTTGCTTCAGTACTTCTGCACTGAGGTTCTTTGTCTTTAGCTTGTTTTTGAATTTTTCTTTTTTTTTTTGAGCTCCCCATCACCCAAGCACACAACACCAACATAGGGATGAAATAATGTTCACTAAAGAGACAGACAGTAAATCAGTGGGTTTGTAGGGCTGACCAAGTGCAGAGAAAGGACATGGACAGTCTGTTGCTGTAAACTGATGTACTGAAGAAGCGATATGCCATTGCTTAAGGTTATCCCCTGTGTTTTAAATAAACATCACACAGACATTGTGTGTTGAATCTGAAGTTCTGAGTCTGGTCCGTTATCCGGCTACCCTACCACAGTGTTCCAAACTGTTAGTTTCTTTAACACCCAAGTAGCTGTCTGTAAGCATTTCAACTATATAACTGTATACATTTGCAAATCTAGGGATTTCAGTTTCACATGAAGATTCACATATGTGTTAACCACAGAGAAGCAAGGGGACAAAGAATAGAAACAGCAAGTGAAGGAAGGGATGTAACAGGGAAATTGTGTGACTCTTGGAGTGGTCAATTTCTAGGTGCCACAAGGCAAATCTGACTGTGCAATCAGACACGCAAGATACAGACAAGTGGCAGAAATAGGAGAAAACAAAACAAATCCTGGCTTTTAATTCTCTCTGTATAACAAATGGGACAAGGTCTTAACCTAACCTTGTAACATATCCCCCTCTTAAGGAGGAAACCTGTCTTTTTTCTGTTTAAAAACAGGTTTCTAAAACATTTTTTTATTTCTCTTTTAATAATACTTTGTAACATTTACAGTTCTTTGCATATGCAATATCTCCCTTTTCATTACATCTATTACAGCAAACATTTCAGTTAAGCACACTTTTTTTTCAACTTTCTGAATTCTCAATTCCTGAACCATATCTTGACAGAAAATCAGTTAGCATTCTCTTTTCTGGATTTCTGCAGCACTCTGAGTTTAAATGGCTTTAGTGCCAGGTATCATCTTGTAATTCTGGAATTTTTATCCTTCATTTATTTATGAATTTTGTTAAGCGGGTGGGCTCACTGAGACAAATGTTCCTTTTTCAAGAATGACCCACAGTTAATTGCATTAAACATAGAAAACAATACACCATTATTGGGGAGACAAAGTTCTGATATATAACAGGGATTTGCAGGTCAGTTGAACATATACTGTAATAACAGTTCAGTAGGTTACATTAGGATAGTTCAGTACATCACGTGATACAGACAGTTTAGAAACTCTAACAGCGAGGCTGCCCCTACACCTTATGTGTAAGTGCAGGTTATGGGGCAGTTCTCTTTGAGGAGATTTTTAAATGATCCAGGAGAAGTGCACCCTTGCTCAAGGGCTGGAAGCTTGTCCCAGAGCCATGCAGCTTTATTTGGGAAGACTCGTTAGCCAGCGGAGGTCCTAACTTTGGGAACTTCCAGAAGAGTCTGGTGAGAGGAGCAGCAATTTCTTTTGATAGGTTTTCTGACTGCCATATTGTTGAGGCTAGGGAAGGCACTGAATTGAATTGTGTATGTTAGGCAGAGCATAAAGTAGCTGATCTATTCCAGGGTGGGCCAGGTAAGGGAAGTAAGTACTGCACAGTGGTGTCCCTTGCTATAAGTTCCTGCTGCAACTTGCCTATTCTGTGGTACAGCTGCTTGTTTCCAGCCTAACACTACTGAGAAGAGTCAGTGGCCGTGCCGTATACTGTGGTAGCGTCAGTGGCTCAGTAAGTAGCACACTCGGCTCTGAGGCCGGGAGATCAGAGGACTGTGGGTTCAGTTCCCACATCTGGCACTTGGGTTAATATCCCAGTACTGACACTGTAGTGCAGCACAAGAGGGGTGCTGCACTTCTGAGGTGCCGTCATTCGGATGAGACGTTAAACCGAGGTCCCATCTGCCTGGATTGGTGGTAGTTCAGGTGGATGTTAAAGATCCCATGGCACTTATCGAAAAGAGTAAGGGAAGTTTATTAAACAAAAAAACATAACATCACTACAATAACAGAATATATCTGACAATATGAAAGAAACAAACATCATCCAAACATAAAAGTATGCATACATGTGTATAACACTTATTTTATACAGAAATATATTTACAAAAATAAATTTTTCCAAAGATAAAAAAACTTTTCTTGTGAAAACCTATGACTATCTTGTTCTTTAATGTGTAACAGTCCATCTTCTATCTGAGAGAAAATAGTAGTATTCAGTACATCCTATTGTTGAAAAATAAATTGACATTGTGCTTGCCATAAGTAAAATTGAAGAAATGCAAAGAAAACATTCAAAGTACTTCTATGGTAACTACTCCAGACTCCTGAATAATCCCCTAGTATCAATATATTATAAGTAGTACGGGAAAGAAAGGGCATATTCCAATGAGTTGCTGCCTCACATCAGAAAATCTTGCTAAAAGAACAAGTTATAAAAAAATGTAAGAGACTTTCTTCCTCATTTGTACACGAAATCCTTGGACAATATCCATCTGCTAAAGGTTTATATTTAAGATTTCCTCAAACACCTAACCTTCCTTGGGCTGACATCCACACTATGTCCCATACAAAAGCAGGAAGTCTAAAATCCATTAATTTATGAAGAGCAAGAGTCATTTTTTGACAGAACGCATTCTGGAAAAAGTAGAAAAACTCTTTGTACATCAAAAACTATATAGGAATAGAATGATTTTCTATCACGAGAAATGAGATTCTGAAATAGCAGCTTCCATTGTTGACATTTTTTGATCGCCGAAATCCCATAACATGGTAAATGATCCTGAACTAATATTTTAGGGGGCAAAAATTTCCATTTCTGAAAATAATGGGCCCGAAAGAAATGTGACCATACTTGCCATGGCAAAGTAGTTGTCCCCCATAAATAGCTAAAAGAGTTGAACAAAAATATGGAGTGATAAAACACAATTGGATTTAGCATAGATAACCCACCCTGTTTCACTGGCAAATGGGTAATGTCCCTTCTAACTGGATTCAGTCTATTACCCCATAACATCTGAAAAAAAAACACACTGTATAACTTATTTTCTAAATTAACTGGAGGCAGGTAAAGGTAACTTAAATAAAGAAAAACAGGCAACAGAAATTTCTTAATAATCAAAATGTGTTTTTTCTTCCCAAATTTCCAGTGTTTCCACATGCTAACTTTACCTTCCCCTAGTTTTAACTGCTGTTCCCAATTAAAACTAGCCAAATCCCCTGACCCAAACCATATACCCAAAATGTTCTGAGAAGTGGTAACCAGAGGAATGCCCATGACATCTAGATTGTCCACCCTTCCATAATCCAAAGAAAAAATAAAACTCTTGTCCATATTTATTTGTGCGCCAGTAAACTGTCCCCATACCTTAAATATATCAAGGGCATATATAAGTGAAGTCACATCTTTCACTAATAATGTTACATCATCAGCATATGCTGTGATTTTTTCTGGTGACAAAAAAGGATCAGGGGCTATCCCCACAATACGCTGATCCCTGTGAATACATCTAATAACTGGATCTAGAACAAAAGTGTACAATAGGGGACTTAAGGGACATCCCTGCCTAACTCCCTTATCAAACCTAAGCTCAGACCCAAACAAAACATTAACCATAGGAATTACTTTAGCATCGGAATAGAACATAATAATCCATTTTACAAATGGAGGAGGAATGCCATAACGCAATAATAAATCAAAAAGATAGCTATGTCGAACCCAATCAAAGGCTTTAACTTGATCCAGGGCAACTATATTAACCAGAACCATGTCCTGAATTACTACCACCAAATAATTCTCGTAAAATATAAAGATTGTATTGAATCTTGTGATGAGGAATTGCACAAGTCTGTGCTGGATGAATAAGGAGATCAGAAACCTGTAATAATCTGTTAGTGATAATTTTAGATTGAATTTTATAACCGCTGTTAAATAAGCTAATAGGCCTCCAATTAGTCAGTAAAGTTGTATCACCTTTTTTATGAATAAATTTAAGCAGTGAAGTACTAAAGTCTGGAAACAGTAAATCTGAAGTTAACATAAAATTAAAAACTAATGGCAAAAAAATGACTCATATATGGAAGAAACTTTTTATAAAATTCATTTGGTATACCGTCCAGGCCCGGAGATGTCTTCATATTTAAAGTGTTTATAACCTCTTCTACTTCTTGTGATGAAATGGGTACTGTTAGAAGTTGTCCAAACGACTTATCTACTAAAGGAAGTGATGCCGTGAAATCATCCGGCAAAACCTCAGTGGGCCTTGTAGCATCACTAAATAGATCAGTAACAAATCTCTGTACAACTGATAACATCTCCAAATCTGTGGACACAATATTACCATTAACAGTCATTACACCAGTCATAAGGGTCTTATCTAACCTCTGCTTACAAGCTTTGTATGGGTCAGAAGCTGGTTGCATCTTCAACCCATATCTAAATTCCATATTTAGAGATTTTGCTCTATTATATCGATAAAGTGACATTTACTTTTTAAGCTCAGAAATTTGTGACTTAAATTGTGTTTTATCCCGTGGAGGAAAGGACATTAATTTATATAATTGATTCCTAAGTTGTAGATATTTTAAATAATTGGAATTAGCTTTCTGCCTCCCTATCGTAAGCAGAAAAGACTTCACCTCAATTGTAGTATCCCGCCACCAGTCGTACATGTTATCATAGAAACATATTGTGGAATTCCTAGCTTCAAATAACACCTCTAAGCCACGCACACAGTCTAAAGACTCCAGAAGAGACAGATTTAGCCTCCCTCTTGGAATGGTTGAAAACACCTTAGGTGGAACACCAGCAAGACTAAAATTACATAGTGAGATCTGGTGATCTGAAAATTCTGTTGGCTTAACCATACCCAGATAAGGCTTAACATATTTCGAAACAAAAATTAGATCAATACGCGTGGCATAAATATGTCTATGACAGGTAGCACCCCCTTTACTATGTAAAAACTCTGTAAGCATCAACGAGACCTGCATCTATGACTAGTAAGCAATAATCACCGACAGAGGAGGGCTCTACTGGTGGATTAATGCCCACTGGGGTTGATTGGTGCATGAGGGTGAAGCCCGAGGGTTCCAACCCCCCAGCGGGCATTAATCACTGGTAGAGCCTGACTCTGGAGGTGACTAATGCGCTTGTAACACGGCAAGCGCGATGGGAGTCCTCTCAAGGGAAGGCGCAGCTACTCTCTCCATTATGGGAAGGACTCGCCTCAGATCCAACTGGGCTGTGACGGTGCCAGCGTGGTGCCTCGGGGGCGATGAGCGGCGGGCTATGGCTCTCGAGCGCCACCGGTGGCCACCTGCTCAAGGTCACAGAAGAAGCTGCAGTTGGATTTGAATTCTGCAGTCTTCCTGCTTCACGATTATGGCCACCCTGCCAGATATGCTAAACATTGCCTAGGGACCAGCATCCTCACGGGATAGACGGGCGAGGCATGGGCACTTTACTTTGGAAGCTTCTGCTCAGTTTCAGACAATTAACAGGAATGAGCCTAAGCGACGATCGTGAACATTATGGCTTGGGTCAGCTGCAGGGCTACAGACCAAATTACAGAGGCAACATGAAAGGACTCGCCTCAGATCCAATCGGGCTGTGACGGCGCCGGCGAGGTGACTGAGGTGACGAGCGGTGGGCCACAGCTCGAGCGCTGCCGGTGGCCTGAGGGGGTGGTGACCAAGCGGGCGGCTCCCCTCTGCTGCCTCTGTGGTGACAGCTGGTACTGACCGAGCGGGCGTAACCCCACTTGGTTTCAGTCAGCTGTGCCAGTTCAGCCAATCCGGCTGGTGTATTCCCCTGCTCTGTGGAGAGCCGTGTTACAATCTGTTTTAAAGCATGAGAGTCACAGTACATTTTTTTCTGTACCTCTCCTACAAATTTTAAATCAATGTCACAAATGAAATCCCCCCCCAAAAATGACATGCCTCCTAGTATATAGGAAAGGCTTGATTTCCTCAAACAACTCAATCCTGGCAGTTTTGACTTGTGGGGCATAAATGTTTATAATACGAAAATCAAAATCTCAAAGAGAACAATCAAGCATTAAAGCTTGTCCAGGACTAATATCAAAAAGTTTTGAGATTTTAAAAGAAGTGGACTTAAACAAGATCCCAATCCCATCCGCTAGCTCAGGGTCAAATGTCCAGATAGAAGGACCCCAGACCTACCCTTTTTTTTGCCTGATCTATGTCAGCAAGAGAAGACAATCTTGTTTCCTGAAGGAGAATAATATCTACCTGAAGAGAGTCAAAAAAGGAAAAATGAGAGAGCCTTTTCTTGAAATTTTTAAGACTGCAGACATTATATGAAGCTATCTTTAAAGCAGCCATCAAAAGTTAAGGCCCGCCCTTTTGACTGAAACTTGCTTTCCTTTTTTTTCTCTTTTTTCCTTTTTTTTTTTTTTTTTTAGCTAATTCAATAGTTCTGCTATCTTCATCTTCAGTAACTAATTCAGACCGATGTGAAGTATCAGATTCTAAATCTGAATCTCCACAGTCATCCTGCAAAGGAGAGAAAAAATTCTCCATGGGTATAGGACTAGGAATTGTCTGTTTAAGCGAAACCCTAGTAAACCATCTATTTTTGACAGTTTCAAAAGGAGGGGGCATTGAGGTGATAACAGGCCTCTTCTCAGTAGCAGAAGGAACTGCAGTAGAGGGAACATCTTGATCTTGCTGAGAGGAAAGCTCGGGGTCATTCACTAAAGGAGATAAACCATCTACAACTGGGTTACCCACAAAATCCTCCCCCTGACGTGCCTCTGCTTCTGGAGGGACTGTAGGAGTGGGAAGACTAGTACCCCTTCTCTTTTCTTGTGCTTTGTTCACTAAATCATCCTGATCCCATCCCCCCTGTCCTATTATGTTTGGCCCAAGGGCACTGACGAAAGGCATGCCCTTTCTCATCATAGAGACTGCATTGAAAGATATTTTCACACAAATCCACAGGGTGCCCATATCCTCCACATAAGGAAGATTTCAGCAAATCACATGCGCTACTTATATGAGTCTTTGCTCCACATTTATAGCAGGCCCAAAGCTAACCTCCATAAAAGCATACCCCTCTATCTTTACCAAAAAAGAAACTATTGGGAAGATGAATGATGTCACTATTGACCTGAAACAATTTTACCTTAATCCTCCAACTTCCCATCCAAATCCCTTCCAAATCCAACATAGCTTCAGGAGGACCCATAATATCATAACAGTTCTGTAACCAATGGTAAATATTGCTGACACTGACCCCTTCATGTCTAAACATGATGGTAATATATCTAATTTGTAGTGTAGTAAGGGGGATTGCGTAAAAGGGAGTCCAAAGTGGGGTAGATTTTAAGGTGGAATATTTATCCCAGAATTTTTCTAAACCTTGCGTGGATTTGAAGCTAACATCAGAAGAATCCTCCCCTGAGATGTGGATTAATGCGTAAATATCTGCAGGAAAGAAATGCATAGATCCTTTCAATAGTTGATTAGCTACATAATATCTATCTGGATGTTCAGTTAACCCTCCTTTATAGCATAGCCTAACTGCATTCCGTCTTGGCGCCTGCTCTTATTTTTAAAAAGTTCAGACATGGGTACCCGATTCTGATGCTGATTAGCCTCTGTATCATGATTTTCCCTTTCAAATCCTGCCTGCCATTTAGCAGAAATTACATCCCCTGCCGAGGACGTACTCATCCTAGACAAGGCCAAAGTACGCTCTTCTACTGTATGTGCTGCGCAGCTTTAACATGAAAACCCTGTCCCTTAATCAAGTCTTTACCTGAGCTCAGGATTGTATCAGCATTGGCATGCTTCGTGGCGGTCTTGTTGCCCGGGGAGGCACCCTGCCAGTCCGGATCGGGAATCCATTGTACTGTAGAGGACTGTTGCCAACCAGTATCATTAAGTGCATCTTCCGCCGACCAGTCTGAATTAATAAAATCTGTAGAAGTCTGTGATAATCCAAACTGTCTCCGTACAACTTGAGAAGCAGTACCAGGGGATCCGTGAAGAGCAGCCGAAACACTAGGAGAGTCTCCGTCCTGCAGCCCATCTCGCATAACACCCGGAAGTTCCTTTCGCACCTCCCCTACAGCATCACCCGAAAGAGGGTTACTTGATTCAGAGTTATGAGGAACTGGCTGCTGCAATAAAAGTTCCTTGAAACAGTCAGTCACTGTAATAGGGGGAACAAAAGCTTCATTCTCCAATACTGGAGTCGTACCAGCAAACTCCTGAGAAGACGGACCAAAATCCTGAGGCATCTGTGCAATCGCGTTCTCCTCCATAGCCTGGGCAATAAATCGTCCGAAACATCTCCCACTTCCATACTGTGCTCCAGAGAATGCAACAAAGCGTCCTGCTCCATGACTGGTGAGAAACAGTCTGACAAACCGCAGACCAATGGCAACACCTCCCCCTACCGCCAGCAAAGCAGTAGGGGAATTTCCCCGGTGTCCTGGTCAAATTTCCTTAATTCACTAAAAATACCACCAACAGCTTAATCAGGTTCAAGGTCAGTTGGCATGCATCTGTATCCCCCTCCCCCCCCCCGGGTCATGCCTGAAAATAAGCAGGATTTGTCTAGTGCACTTACCGGTCAACAAAAATAAATAAAACAATAAATAAAAAAAAAATACTGGAAGGCCATAATCTAGAAGCAGAAGGATTGTGCTGGATACTGCAATACGTTTGACTTCTGGGGTAAGGCTGTGCCGTTGCCTGTACAGGGCTCCTAGTTTTTGATTGACAGTACTAAAATGGGGTTCAAAGGAGAGTGTGTCATCAAAAGTGACACCGAGGTATTTAAATGAGCCTACCTGTTCCAGAGTAGCCCCATTCTTATTTATTATGATAAAGGGAGAGACCTTTTTTCTCTCAAGAGGACCAGCAATAAACATGGCTTTGGTTTTCCTGTAGTTCAGTACTAGTTTATTTAGTTTGAACTAGTTTTCCAGTCACCCAAAGCTACATTGTAGTTTACAAGTAATAATCTCCTGGCGTGGAGTGGACTACTGCGATAGATGACAGTGTCATCTGCATACAGAAGTACCTTTGAGGTAGGGCAATCCTCAGGGAGATTATTTATAAAGAGTCTGAACAGGAGAGGACCCAGTACTGAGTCTTGCAGCAACCCAATCAAGACATTTTCTTTTAAACTATTTTTTATTCACCTCCTCATCTGGAGAACTCTCTCCAGAATCCTCTGATGACCTCTGCCTCCCATTGTGACTGCTCCTCTACTCCAACACCCCTGACCCGACACATCCCCTGGGACTGACCCCTCCAAGGAAGGGCCGCCCTAACCACCCAGGGCACTCTATCTAAGTACTGAGCTCTGGGCTGGGTGTGGGAATGGAGAGGGAGTGTCCAGATATGGGAGTGTGGGTCAGGGAGGTGCCTTTGCCTATCTCCAGCGGAAGGGGGTATTTTCTTGTTACAGACCCCTGTGGAGCACGGCTAGCAAGGCAACGCTGTGCCGCAGTTCTGCTCCCCCCAGCATATGCCGCGCCGCTATGTCATTGCCCCTGGCCTCCACTAGAGGCTGCGCCACAAGGGGATACTCCCCTAAGCCCTTCCTGGGAAGAGAGAGTGGTCCATCAGACTCTCAGTCTCTTCCCTTCCCTGCCACTCCCGACGGCTCAGGCTCATTCCCAAACCCGGTTCGCCAGCATGGCGTAAGGTGTGGCATCCAGTACCTCAACCCTCAGCGCCACCGGACCAGCTTCGATCAAAACAATTTAACATCAGATAATGCTCCATTAATCTTTACACATTGTGAATGGTTTGTAACGTAGCTGTGGATCTAAGTCACTGTTGGATTCAAGTCACTGTGTCAGAGGAGAGGCCTCAGGTGTGGAGCTTGGTGAACCGTAGTGAGTGATTTGCCAAATCAAATGCCTTTGTTAAGTCAATATAAATGGAACCCATCAAGTGGCCACTATTAGTGGCCTCGTACAGGAAGTTAGCATACTCAGTAAAAGCAGTGTTGGTGCTACGAAACGTCCTGAACTCGTGCTGCTGCCAACACTGGATATTACATTTACAGAGGTAGGTGACTAGTTGGTCCAATACAAGGACAACAAGAGGAAGGAACTGCTGTTAGAACTTTACTACTCTACTGGACTAGAGAACTACAACTGTACTATTGGGAACTTCAATTTCGGGTAAAAAGAAAAAAAAAGAGTGTGTTTGTCTGAGTTGGGTGAAGGAATTCTTATCTGTGCAGTTAGCTAGGTGAAGAAAGGAACTGTGAATTAGGGGGAGTGGCTTAAGCAGAAGGAAACCGGGTGTCTGCATTTAAAAACTGACCTAGATAGCTTCTGGCAGAGAACAGCAAGAGGAAAGTGCTGCTGTTAGAACTTTACTGGGACTATATTGCCCTCCGTCCCTCCCCTCCATCCCCCATCCTTAGCTGGTTCTACTTTTATAGGCACAGGATTTGACTGACAACAAGAACTTCCTGTTTGGGAGCAGGAAGGGAGTGATCACAGAGGCATAAAAGACTCACCATCCTAGAGGGAAAAGAGTAGCTCTCCAACCCCCCCCCCACCCCAGCTGCTGGAGGTCTGACTCTGAGCAAGTCAGAAGGAGACTACTGACGAATATAAGAACTTCCTGTCCCAGAGCAGGAAAGATCAGGAGTTTTAAGACACGGAGGCAGTAGGAAAGTAGGGAGGGAAAAATAAACAGAGAGGGGGAAGAGTAAGTATAAAAAACAACAGTTAAGGGGCCACAAATCAGACACGATGGGAGTGGTGTAGTGCAATGGCTGTGGAGCAGCAGTCTTCTGGGAGACGTTCTGGAGGACGCGGTGTTGTCCCATCTGCAGGCACCTCTCTGGGCTGAAGGAGGAGGTTGCTCATCTCCAGGCTGAGTTGGCCAGGATTCGGGGGGACCTCCTTTCCCACCCAGAGTCCACCAGGACCACCACCGCTGCCTCAGAGGTTGCCAAGAAAGAGAAGCGGTTGGACCACAGTGGGTTCAGGGAGGGTGAGGGTGGTGGAATAGAGCCGCATGCCTTCAGCTGTACCTCTCCAGAATTCCTATGCTGTTCTGACAGTGTGTGATTCCTCTATGGTGGCACCCACAGTGGAGGCCAAGGAGGATGCTGGGAACCTCCACAAAGGAGACCCACAGGAGGGAGGGTGGCATGGGACTCCACAGGGGAAGGAAACAACTCCTGGTGGGGGACTCCATTATTAGGAGGGTAGAACTGGGGAAGGGAGGGGAGAGGGAGGTAAGGTGCCTGCCTTGCACCATGACCTGAAGAGACAGGGAGCGAATCCTCAGGATCGCGGGAGCAGCTGCATGGGGGAGAGAGCTGGATGTCATTATCCATCTAGGGACAAATGACCTGGCTGGGAAAGGGATCAGGGCAGTGCAGGAGGAGTTTGTGGAGTTGGGGAGGGGCCTTAGACAAGTAACACGCACAGTAACCTTCTCGGAGGTGCTGCATGTCTATGGCATGGATGAGGCTAGGGTGCTCTGCACCATGGGATTCAATCAGTGGTTGAAAAACTGGTGCAGAGCTCAGGGTTTTGGCTTCACTGGGGACTGGGGTCCACCTGGAGGGATGCAGGCCTATACTGACGCGATGGTCTGCATCTGTCCAGGAGGAGAACTAGGATCCTAGGTGATAAGTTTAAATGCTTCACTGGCAAGCATTTAAACCAGCCAAGGGGGGGAGGCACTAAAAAGGAGAAGGGAAATCCTAGCTCCCCCTCAAAATTGAGGTAGTTATTGAGGTTAACACTAAGACAGAGAAATTGATAGGGAGAAGGGCAGGGGTAAATGGAGAAAAAAAGGCAGTAAGGACAGGGATGGGGCAAAAAGGGGTAAGGTTATCAAAAAAATGGAGGGTGAGTACCAATGCCCGTAGTCTATGTAACAAGCTCCCTTAACTGGTGGCATTGATGGAAGAGGGATGCCTGGATATCGTGGCAGTCACAGAAACATGGTACACAGAGAACCATGACTGATATGTCAACATACCAGGGTACACAGTCTACAAGAGGGACAGGGAGGGTAGAAGAGGAGGAGGAGTAGCTCTCTATAATATGGGAAGGGATCAAAGCAATGGAACTAAAGGGTTAACAGGGAGGAGAGGAGGCACTGTGGGTCACTCTGGAGACTGGAAATGGCACCACAGTCCACACAGGGGTTGTATACAGCGACTACACCTTCTATCGAGCTGACAGGTATAGTAACAGGGGAGGTGGCTGTGCCAGCTACGTAAGATCCTCCCTTCACTCCCTGGAGGTCCGCACCCTACCACCATCGCACGGAGCCCAGACCCTAACAGTCAAGCTCAGCCTTGGCAACCCGGGTAAAACACTCTACATTATGGCAGGCTACATTCCCCCTTGCAACCAAAAGCTCGCTTTCGATTCAGTAATGGACAGTATTTCCCACCTCCCACCTAGGAGTGAAATCGTCTTACTGCGAGATTTCAATGTCAATTGGTTATCGACTGCCTCATCCCCCTGCAAAGACTCAGCCCTAACTTGTGACCTCACCCAGGTCGTCAAATCCCCTACCAGGCAGGACACTAGAACGGGGAACCTCTACCCTTATCAACCTTATCCTCACCAACAAGCCTTATAACATCTCCCAAGACACAGTGCACCCCGACTCGATTAGCGACCATTCCCCAGTGACCTGCCGGTGGTCCTCTAAAATCACCCTTCCACCCCCAAAGGTCACTGTACACAGACGCCTCAAAAAAGAACCCTAGCTCAGTTCAAGTTTCACCTTGCCTCCTGCGACTGGTCCCCTGTCCACACTGCCCAGACCGTGGACGCTGCCCTCACCTACTTTACTGCCACCTTCAATAAGGCCTGTGACATATTTGCACCCTTCTCCAAACAAGTAATAAAGCAAAGAAGCACCCATTGGATCTCCCAAGCGCTACTTGACCTAATGCACCAAAGGGATAAAGTACAGTTACGTAAGAACTTACCGTAACAGTAGATCTTCGAGAACAGCTCTTGCAGCAGGTAACACCATTAGGACTGAAGCCGGCAGGCATCAGGACCCCACGGAAATCTTCTAGCTAGCAGTCTTCAGCAGGGACCGCCTCCGACGTCGGTCCCGCCTCCGACATCAGGTGTAGTACATAAGGAGGCGGTCCTGCCAGAATCCCCAGTTCTCCCGCCGGAGACTCCCGGCCACTGGATGACATCAGAAGGGGAGACCGGGGATCCGCCATCAGAAGAAAAAGAAGGAAGAGCGTTAGCTCCTGCCAAGGCCTGGTAGGCCATACCTCCTCCAAGGGGGAATGGTGAGCGGGAAGGTACCTGCTGCAAGAGCTGTTCTCGAAGATCTACTGTTACGGTAAGTTCTTATGTAACTGTACTATCTTACTTTGAGATACAGCTCTTGCAGCAGGTAACACCATTAGGACTGATTTCCAAGCACAGCGCCTCTAAGCATTCTGGGAGGAGGCAATGGAGAAATCTTGAGCAAATCCTGACTCTAGGACAGGAGACCTGTAAAAGCAGCAAGGCGAAACCGACTCTCCGCCAGTGAGGTAATATCCAGGCTATAGTGCCTAATAAATGTGTGCACTGAGCTCCAAGTAGCCACTAGCACAAATGGCCGAGGTGGAGACACCTGCGCAGTGCTGCAAAGGAGATAGCCACCCCCTTGTCGAGTGGCTCCTGGACTGTGCCCGAAGTGTTTGCTTATTGTTGTAGCAAAGGAAATACACTTTGGACAAGCCAGCGAGAAAGGGTCTGCTTTGAGACTGGTTGGCCCAGCATCGATCTCAGCAAAGGATAAGAACAGCTGCCTAGGCGTGCAAAGCTGTTTAGTCCTGTTCAAGTAGTACCTTAAGGAGCGGTGAACATCCAGGGGTGTGAGCAATGCTTCCCCTCTATTAGAGTACTTGGGAAAGTACACAGGCAGATCGATGTCCTGGTTAAGAGTAGGGCAGAGACCACTTAGGCAGGAATTTAGGATTCGTCCTCAAAGACACTCCAGTCTGGTGGAAAATTAAATAAGGTTCCTACATGAGAGCATGAAGCTCGGAAATTTTCCACTGACTGACATGACAGCAACCAAAAATAACGCTTTTCCACGACAGAAAACGCAGCTCGCAATCTGGCGAGGTTCAAAGAGGGGAAGCGCAAGCTGTTCCAGGACAAAGAGTAGGCCCAGTGGGGACGGATCCTTGATGGCTGCCTCAGGTGTAACACCCCTCAGAAAGTCCCGAGGGTATCGAGTTGTGCCACTGTGCGCCTGACCTACCGGAATCGCACAGAGGTGAATCCTTACTTAGAGGAGTAGGCTAGACCTGAGTGGAAGAGGAAAGCAGGTATTCCAGAACCGATTTCACTGGGCATTCTAAAGGGAGCCGCTGCATGCCTGAGAACAGAGAAATCGGCGCCCATTTCATGGCGTGACGCTGCATGCGCTAGCTCTTTTCGGCTTTTCCAGCAGCGGAGAGAACTTCCGCCACCTCTTGCAGACCCCTGTGTCGCATGATGGCTATGTCTCGAGGAGCCAGGCATGCAGGTTCAGTGAGCGTAAGTCCAGGTGAGCTAGAGAACCCTCCTCCTGAGACAGTAGATGGGAGCTGAAAGGCAGCGGGACTGGAGGTTCCCGGGACAATTGCGTCAGCATGGGGAACCAGATCTGCCTGGGCCAGAAAGGCGCTACCAGGATCATTGCTGTGTGCTCCCTGCATAGTTTTAAAAAAGAACTCTCTAGATCAATGGGAAGGGAAGGGAAAGCGTAGAGGAATCAGTCCACCCAGGAGAGGGACAACACATCTCGCCAGAAAACACCAGGCCCTGGATCTAGCGAGCAAAAATTGGGCAGTTTTGCATTGGATGGGGAAGCGAACAAGTCCAACTCTGGAGTTCCCCATCCAAGAAACAGATCCTCCGCTACCTCCTGAAGGAAATTCTACCACAGGACTCTGGCTGGGAACCACTCTAGGCTGTTCCCATTGTGTTGTCCACGCCTCGAACATGAACTGCAATCAGGCTCGCGCCATGTCAGATTACTCCAATCCCACCTCATAGCCTCCCAGAAAGGGGAGTAGTGCACTCACTGTTTGTTGAGGTAATACATCACCACCGTATTGTCTGTCTGAAGCAGAAGAGTACTCGACGGGATTTCTGACTGAAAGGCCTACAGGGCATAAAGGACCGCCCTCATCTCTAAAACATTGATGTGGAGGTGAGCTTCCTGAGGGGTCCACGTTCCCTGGGACCTCACCCCGTTCAGGTGTGCTCCCCACCCCAGCCCTGAGGCATCTGTGGAGAGGATTACCTCCGGGGATGGTGCTGTAAACGGAACACCCGCAGAGAGTGTCCCTGGGTCTAGCCACCATTGCCAGTCTCGAATCACCATGCTCATGATTCTTGACCCGGATGCTGCATGTGGTCTCTGCCTGTGGTCCCACCGCACTTTGAGCATCCACTGAGTCACCCACATGTGGAGCCTTGCCAAAGGGACGGTTGGGATGGCTGCAGCCATGAGCCCGAGCAGGCGAAGGACCAACCTGGCGGGGACAGTCTTCTTTGCTGAGAGATTCCTGATGAGGGATCTGATGTTCTGCTTTCCTCAGGAAGAAAGGCTTCCCTTGATGGTGTCCAGAACTCGCCTATGAACTGCAGCTTCTGGGACGGTACAAGGAGAGACTTCGTAGTTGATAAGAATGCCTAAAGACTGGTACAGATCTTGGGTGTTTCTGAATGCCAGCAACAGTGCCTCTTTGGGAGGCTGCCATGAGAAGCCAGTCATCCAGGCATCGGAACACGTGGTGGCCCTGTCTCCTTAGAGACGCTTCCACGACTGCCATACACTTGGTAAAGACCCTGAGGGCCATGCGACAGTCCGAAGGGAAGAGCTCGAACTTAAAGTGGTGGCGAGAACTCGAAGCATAGGAACCTCCTGTAGCTCAGAAGCTCACGGGATGCAGGTGGCGTCCCTGCGCATCCAGGGACTGACTAGGAAGACATCCTTTTCAGCATGGGAATGAGACCTTGAGGGTCACCATGCGAAAATGTTTATAGGTGACGAGCATGTTGAGGTACAAGCTGAGGTCCAATGATAGACGGAGGTCCCCTGTTTTCTTTGGAACCAGAAAGAAGTGGGAATAGTATCTGGATCCTTTGCGGTTCTCAGGGCTGACTCCACCGCTCCTTTTGGCAGAAGGAGGCGCAGTACCTCTTACCTGATGAGCGATCTGTGCTGACCGAGTAACGAAGAGCAGAAGGCCTTGTGGGTGGCTTGTCCACGAATTCTATAAAGTGGCCTTGTTTGACCAATTGAAGAACCCACCTGTCGGTGGTTATAGACTGCCACCCTGGCAGGTGGTCCCTATACGACCCCAACCTTGGTGTCCCATTGATCCTGAGGGCGGGGCCGGAAAGAGTCATGCTGTGGCGGCTGAGGGTCCTGGGCTGGGCCAGCTTTGCGGAGGCGTTGATGGTCACGCCCGGACAACTTCCCCCTGGGCTCTGCGGGAGAAGGAGCCCCTCTGTTATGGCCAAAAGCGGACTGCTGTCTCTGTATCCGGCCTCGAAAACGGCTTTGGTTCCTGTGAAAGGAGACTGAGCTTGGAGACCTGTACATGGCGTGACAGACCACTTTATCACAGCCTCTTGAAGGTTTGGGTGGACTCCTCCAGGACTCACCGAAAGAACTTCCATGGAACGAGGCATCCAGAATGTTCTTCTGGACATCAGGGGTAAATCCGGAGACACGGAGCCAAGAGTGTCTCCAGAGGCATACGCCTGAGGCTGCCGCTCTGGCCGTGGAGTCCGCGGAATCGTATGCAGCTCGCAGCACCTGGGTTCCCACGTCCGAACCCATGCGGAGGAGTTGCAGCAACTCCTCCTTCTGCTCACCTTCTGGCATCTTTTCCGCCAGATCCAGTCTCTGCTCCCAGGCATTCTGAAACCTTGGCCATGTGGGTTAAATAGTTGAGGACCTAATGCGCCAGGTAACGGATGCATCGTGCGCCTGCCCATAAGCGTCCAGCTGCTTGGACTCTGGGTCCAGTGGCAGGGTGCTCAAATGTTGCATCTCTGGGACCGGTCATGTGAGGCTGTAATGACCAGAGAATCGGCCAAAGGATGTGATGCTAGTACTGGTCCTCCCTAGGGCCTTGTACAGGCGGTCAGCCTTCTTCGGCATCGCTGGAGGCGGTGTGGACGATTCCACGCTGCCTTGGTGGCGATCCACGGTGTCCACCAGGGTGGCACCACCACAGGCTTTGGATCTTTTGCGAAGATATCTGGCAAGGCGTGGTCTCCTCGGGGTCGAGGTTCCTCTGTCCCAGCCATGTTCCCCTGGATGTGCCTCATAATCTCTGAGAATGATGGGTCATCCGGAGGAGATCTTGGAGCTCACGTGAGTCCGGAGAAGGGCGCTGATTGGAGGGGATCTGGATCCGTCTGAAGTCTGATCCGTGTCCTGCCGAAGGCGAATGGTGGCGTCTTCTGGGCCTCTTGGGGCTGGGTGACCCTGAAGAAGATCTGGACGGAGGTCTCCTCTTGTCTGGTCTACCCCTTGGAGGTTCCTCAGGCTCTTGGGGGGAAGGTACTCTGCCTGCAGCCCCAGATGGAGTGGGGGGCGCTGGGGCCGGTGGAGTCACGGGTGGAGGAGGAGGACGAAGAGGAGGACGTGTGGGAACTCACATTCTTTTATGGTATCCCACCAGTAAGTGAACAGCTCTTAACCTCTGGAATGCTGAGGCCCGGCGACGGACCGGGCGCGGTGGTCGGTCATCGGGTTCCAGCGCCGGCTCCCCAGGGTCTCGGGTTCAGGAGGGTTCCTGGGAGTGCGACAGATGACTGCTCCCCATCTGTCCTCGGCTGGTCAGCCTCCGTAGCGTCCCGATGACGTCGGTGGGAGGTGAGGTTCTCCCTCACAGCAGGAATGGGCGTCGGTCCCCAGCGGTCCGCGGTGGTGAAGCCTAACCAGCAGCGGGCGTCTGGCAGTCATCGGATCTCGGGACCGGTGGTGCTTGGCCGATGTCGGGTGGGCCGATGTCGGATCCGACATCCTCTTGAGCGAAGTCAGCTCCTTGGTCTTCCGCTGGGGTGGAGGGGGCAAGGAGACTGACGGGTTATCAGGGACGGGTGGCGGGATCCAGACTTGTGGTGGTGGTGGCAGTCCTGACTGCAAGGCCTTGCTGAAGAAGAGGTAATTGGAGGTCCTGCCGAGGAAGAGAAGAAGAACTCAAGAGTTTCACCGAGTGGGGAGGCTGAGCGGCCCGGGAAGGGAGCGTGTGGGACCGGGAGCCTGAGCCACGGGAGTTGTGCTCTAGGCGGAGCTCTGATCCACCTCTCCCTATGCTGAGAGGTGTCTCCGGGAGCCCGACGATCTCCTGGAGGCTGAATCCATGGTCAACTTTCCTCGAGAAGGAATGTTGGAGGGCCTTCATTGTGGATCCGGGGTCCGCCATTGGAATCCCTGACAGAAGGTATGGTGTCTGGTGTTTGGTTGGGCCTAGTACCGATGCAGTGCCTGCGGGTTCTAAAAGGGATTGCCTTATAGGTGCACTTTGATGGATGGCCTTCCATGAGGTTGAGAGGAGACAGATGGCAGACTTCGAGAAAATGAACTTTTCCAATTGGAAGAACTTACCATGTCATGACTAGAACAGAGACCGAAGGGTCAGATACGCAAGCCGACGCATGGAAAGAAATACAGGTTACCTACCTGTGTTGAGAGGGGAGTTCTAGGAATGGTATGTTGTCTATCCACACTCATTGGCAGTATCCTTGCGCTTTTTAAATCTTTTCTGGCTTTGAAGGTTCCCAAGCTTGCTCCTCCACCCACCCGGTGCAGGAGAACTCCTGCCCGCCCATGACGCCAGATCTGGCCCGCTGAAGCTCAGTTGGCGTCGGCCGGAGGTCAGGAGTAGGATGAACAATATATACCATTCTAGAACTCCTGCTTGCAGGTGAGTAACCTGCATTTCTAGGGACATGATAAGGTTCATCCACACTCTTCCACAGCAGACTCCTTGTAGTTCTCCGGGAGGAGGGAGCAAGACGACAATTCTACATACTTACTTGGGAAAGAGACTGAGAACTGTGTTCCCAAACCAGTATCCCGGCGTGACTCAAGGTCATGTGGTAGTGGGTAATGAAGGTATGAAGCACTCTGGTGGCAGCCCTGCAGATTTCTGGATAGGTACGCCCTGAAGCAGCCACCACAGTAGTATGTGGTAGAGTTTTATCCTCTGGGAGGCCTCCATGTCTGTGCTAACTTATACAGAGATCTATGTGAGGTTACCCACCTGCTTATCGTCCGCTGGCTGCAGGTCTGCCAGATGCGGGCTCGAAGCGTGAGGGTGACAACAGTTGGCTAACCTTCCCGATTTCAGCCGTGGCGTCCTTATGCTAAGCGTCGCCTTCTAGGATCCAGAGTATGGAGCCTATATTCGGCCTCCAGGTGTGATTGTAGAACACCGCAGAGTCAACACCTGGTTAAGGTGAACCCGACACCACCTTCGAAGGAATTTGTGGGGGCGGGACAACTTTGTCCCTGTGGATGACCAGGTAAGGAGACTCATGGGAGCCTGAGCTCCCATCCTCTGGCTGATGGATAGCTACTCAAGAAGGCGGTCTTCCACGAGGGTGAGAGAGGACACCTGCATAGGGTTCAATGGCTTGCCCATGAGCTTTGGCAGCAGCAGTAGATCCCACGGAGGTGGGTGTTCGGAGGGAAATGTGATCAAGGCCTTGAAAAAGCCAGACCACCTTCCTATACATCGACTGCTTCCCGGCCCGCTACCGTGGCAGAGATGGCTGTTAGTGCATTCTTAGTCGCGACCTGCCTTTACTCAGAAAGGGACCATAAATATTCCAAGATGTTGCCAAGGAATGTGGAGGAAGGGTCCAAGCCTTGTTTCACATCAAATGGAACTCTTTCCATTTGAAGGCATAGTATTTTCGTCGACTCACGGACGCCCAACTACATTGAGACCTCGAAAGGCCCAAAGCCTGGAATTAGCCGCCGGAACCAGGTCTTGAGGTAGGGATTGAAGGTCCGATGAAGACTTTCCCTGATTGATCAGGCAGGTCCGGGCGAGCTGGAAAGCTGCCGCCAAGTCCGGAGCTGAGACTGAGAGATCAGTACCAGAAATCAAGCGAGGCCAGTCTGGGGCTAGCCAGATCACCTGCGCCTTGTCCTCCCTCGCCTTGAGAAGCACCCTGTGGATCAAGGAATTGGGATGGTAAAGAGGCCCGGGTCCATTGCCTCGAGAAGGCATCCTGCAGCGAGCCCTGCTGAGGGGCGGGCATGAACAGACTCAGCTCGTGCCCATGGAGGCAACAGGTCCACCTGAGGTGCCTCAAAGGGAGAATAGATGCTGTACTACCTGCAGGAGAGACCACTGTGATGCAGCCCCTCGGCGGCCTCAGGATCGGGCGGTGTTGGAGGCTCCCACGGAATGGCCAGGGAGATCCTCCAGGCTGCATGCATCGAAAGACCAAATGCGGAGAGCCTCGGCAGAAGCATGATGCTGGCCCGGGCGGTTTAGATAGCATCGTGGGCTGTCCGCCTGACCACTTGACTTCGGAGGAACGGAGCAAAGGCGGTGAGAGTTTAGGGGACCACTGATTCCAGAGTATGGCATCGACTCTGGACCAGAGGCCATGAGCCCGGTTTCCCCAGATGGGCACCCCACCCATCGAGAGGCATCGTCGACAGAGACCGCTGGCTCGGGGCGGACGAACGGGATGCCCTCCGCAATGATCTGGAACGGTCCACCACTGGAAGGCCCCACACTCCCTGTGTCACCGACATTGCTGGTCCAAGGGACTCCAGAGCTGCCAGGACCACTGGCTGGCCAGTCCTCACTGAAGGGGACGTGATGTCTAGCCGGGCCCAACGGACCACACGCTGGTGCTGGTGGGCCGCCATGAGACCAGAGGCGAGGAAGTCCCGGAGGGCAATTGCCCAACCAGAAATGATCGGGCAAAGGAGGAAAGAACTGCCCTGTCGGCCGGGAGCCGCGGGCCTGTCTCGAGAGTCGAGCTGCGCCTGGTGAATAAAATCACCTGCTTGCTCGAAGTCTGACTTGCCTTGATAAGGAGGCCTGTTGAGAGCAGACCTGGGGCCAGATTCTGACCACCCGCCTCCTTCCTGAGGGAGCTGGGTATCAGCCAGTCGCCCAGGTGGTACACCGACCCGTTTCATGTCCAAAGCTTCATTTCCCACTCTGGTTTTACCCAGTACCCATTTTACATACTTGAGTGTGCCCACTATGGTGATGGCTTTAAAGCAGAACTTTGGGTTGTTAGTGTTTTGGGTAGAGGCAGTGGTTTGATTATCACTCAGTTTAACAGTGAGGTCAGGCTCAACATTGGGGGAAGGGCAGCTCTGAGATCGGCGCAGGCCTTACTGAAAATGTTTGCTATTTCTTCTGGGTCCAGGGTGACAATCCCATTTGTACCTAGCATAATGGGCCGAGATTTGTCTTCCTTACCCAGGAGTTCCTTTATGTTTTCCCAGAATTTTTTCCCATTACCCCAGCTGTTAGCCTGTTGTTCTTTGTAGTAAGTTGCCTTAGCCTGCCTTATTTCCCTTGTACATTTATTCCAGGCAGCCTTATACTTTCGCAGGCCCCCAGGTGAGCCAAAGGCTCCTGCCCTTAGCCACAGATTATCCCTGTTCCACATTTGGGCTAGGAGAGAAGGGACGACCCACTCAGCAGTAGTACCTCTAATCTTACATTTTTTGTCGGGGGCAAATTTGTCACAGGCAGCACGGAACTGGTTTATGAATTAATCCAGAGCTGAGTCAATATCAGGAATGGAGTCAAGATAGCTCCAATCTACTTGGGCCAGATATGCTTTGAATTCACCCTGCTGTTGATAGTTCCTTTTGGGGGGAGCTTAGTAGTCCAGGCATATATTACTGTGGAGTGGCGGCTGATGGAGTCTGGTATCACAGTGACCTCTGTTAGCCTTTCCAGGTGAGTGGCTAGTATCCAATTAATGAGTGTGCTGTTTGTGTAAAATTTATCAGGGTCTGCAAGTGATTTAAAGTAAGCTGGCCTTGAACAAAGACTACTTGTGATGGGTGGATCAGAGATGTGTAAGGAGTCCAGGCATAAAGCAAGAGCCTTAACATAGAAACATAGAATTTGACGGCAGATAAGGACCGCTTGGCCCACCCAGTCTGCCCATTTCCCTGCCTACTGGATAAGCTGCAGATCCTAGTTAACCAGCAGCCTACTTTTTCCTACCCCCATCCCCTAGAATTGCCTTATGACTGTCCCATGCATGCTTGAATTCCACCACTGTTTTTGACTCCACGACCTCCTCCGGAAGGCCGCTCCATGCATCCACAACCCTGTCTGTGAAAAAATACTTCCTTAAATTACCTCTGAGCCGCCCCCATCTTCAAATTGTGCCCTTGTTCTTGCACACCTCTTTTTGAAAGATGCTACTCTCTTGGACTTTGTTGATTCCTTGAGGTACTTGAAAGTTTCTATCATGTCCCCCTCCGTCCTTTCCTCGAGGCTATACATATTAAGCTTCTTTAGTCTTTCTTCAGATGTCTTCCGGTGCAGACCCTGCACCATTTGTGCCTCCTGGGACAGCTTCCATCCTGCCTATGTCTTTATGAAGCTGGGTCTCCAGAACTGCACGCAGTACTCAGATGGGGTCTGACCAGCTGTCTGTACAAGTGGGATAATAACTTCCTGTTTTCTACTGGTGATGCCTCCCTATGCATCCCAATATCCCCCAGCCCTCATTGCTGCCCTCTCACATTGCTTGCCCACCTTTAGGTCATCTGATATGACTACCCCAGGTCCTTTCCATTTTTGTTGTTGTTAGTATCTCACCCCCATTGTGTATTCTTCCCTGGGTTTTGTTTCCCAGGTGCATTACCTCACTTCTTAGCATTGAATCTAAGCTGCCATACATTTGACCATTCTTCTAACCTTGCCAAGTCCTTTTCATCCTTTCCACCCCACCTTGTGCATCAACTCTGTTGCAGATCTTTGTGTCATCTGCAAAGAGACATACTTTCCTTCCAGTCCCTCTGCAATGTCATATAAAGACATTGAAGAGGACTAGTCTAATACTGAACTCTGCGGTACCCCACTAGTAACCCCCTTTCATCAGAGTGGACTCCATTTACTATTACTCTCTGTGTCCTATTTTCCAGTCAATTTTTACCCAGGCTGTCATCTTGGGACCCACTCCCAGGCTAGCTAACTTGTATATTAATCTTGTGTGGACTGTGTCAAATGCCTTGCTAAAAGTCTAGGTAGGCCATGTCCACAGCCCTCCCTGAACTACTACTTTGGTCACCCAGTCAAAGAAATCTATCAGATTTGTCTGGCATGACCTTCCTGCTGTGAATCCATGCTGCCTTGGGTCCTGTGCCCTCTGGCCTCTAGATACTCGACAATTCTTTCCTTCAGAAGTGATTCCATCATTTTCCTACCACTGAGGTTAAACTAACAGGTCTGTAGTTTCCTGCTTCTGCCTTGCTCCACTTTTGTGAAGGGGAATCACATCTGCCCTCCTCCGTCCTGGGTACCACCCATCCTCCCATGATTTGTTAAACAGGGTAGTCAGTGGTGTCACTAATTCTACCCTTAGTTCTTTTAAATTCTGGGATGAACTCCATCAGGCCCCATTGCTTTGTCCACCTTCAGTTTTAAGAGTTCTTTCAGAACCCTTTCTTCTGTAAATGGGCTGGTATCAACTTCTGTATCCAGTGTGTTTCTACTGTTTGTTCTAGGTACCCCCTCTTCCTTTGTAAATACTGAGCAAAAATATTTGTTTAGTATCTCTGCCTTTTCTCAGTCTCCCTCTGCCCACCCTCCCCCTTATTAAGCCTCACTATCCCTCCTTTGGTCTTCCTTCGCTCCTGATGTACCTATAAAATGTTTTATCCCCTTCTTAACTGAGTTGGCTATCTTTTCCTCGGTTTGGGCCTTTGCTGTTCTGACTGCCTTACCAGCTTCCTTTTGCTTTAACTGATACAGTTCTCTGTCCTGCTCCTTCTACGTTCTTGTACTTCCTGAAAGCTTTTTTTCTTGAACCTTCACTGCCACTTCCTTTAAGAACCATGTGGTTTCTTATATCGTTTAGTTTTGTTTATTTGCTTCACACAAAGGCTTGTTGCCTCTGTGATGGCAGTTTTATTATTCCCCATTGTTCTTCCCCTCCTTCCTGCCCATGTGCTGAGTGCATTCCTTAGGCACTTACCCATTTTACAAAGTCAGCCCTCCTAAAGTCCAGTACCTTTGCCTTTGTATGGCTTGACTCTATTGCTGTGTTTATTGTGAACCATACTGTTCGATGGTCGCTAGTTCCCAGATGGCTACCCACTTCTACATCTGTGATCCTCTCTTCATCTCCATTTGAGAGAACCAGGTCTAAGATTGCTCCCTCTCGAGTGGGCTCCAATACTAGTTGTCTAAGGCATGCCCCCTGTAGGGCATCTAGAATAACCCCACTCTTTGAAGTGGCTGTGGCAACTGCACTCCAGTTAACATCTGGCATATTCAGATCACCCATCAGCAATATCTCCCCTTTTTTTGCCTTGGCATACACCTTGCTATTTACAGCTATCAAGGGTATGGGTCAGTAGCTAGCTTGTAGAGCAGGGTCCTTACCTTTTTTAAGGAGAACTGTGATTGTGGCTGTGAACGTGGTCTGAGGAAAATCTCCGGTGCTGATCGATTCCGCGTATAACTGCTATAATGTAGTGAGGTACCACTAAGGCTGGCTCCTCTGGTAGCTCAAGATATTCTGCCATATCCTTACGCAGTTTGTCATTTTCTATGGTGGAGAATCACATGACCTTTTGTATTTGAATCACCATCTCACTAAAGGTCAGGTCATCCGGAGGAGAGATGGCGACTGGCATAGGCAGGTCCTCATCCAGCGAAAAGATTTCCGAGTAGGGGGGACTCCAGGTTTGGGAAATCCAGATTTTGAAACTCTTCTTCATCGATATTACCGAGGAGATCCACCGGTAGTTCAGGGTCATCTGACAAATAATCTTCCATATTAGGAGGAGGAGACCAGGGTGGCAGTATATTCCTGCCACTGTGAAATCTTTTAGGCAGAGGAGATTGAAACAGGAAAGGATCGTCTAGCTCTCCTGGGTCAGAGGGCTGGGAATAGTGCATGGCATGCACGACGTGCTTCACTACCTTGGTGATGCCCCGTTCTTGGGATGAAGGGGGGCGGGGGTAAGCAGTGGGGGCTGAGAGATAATGGGGGTGATGGAGGGGATGGGATGGGCAGTGTGAGCAGGTCTTGCCCCTAGGAAGAATAAACCAGGGTCCCAGTCTCTATCCGTTTCCCCCCTGTAAGATGCCCCCTGTGAGGGTGGAGGGGCATTCTGTAAGGCAAAAGCCATTGGTTTGCCTTGTGGAATATGGGATCCCGTCCATGAGGCCATAGCCAATCAAAAAAAAAGAAGGGGAGTGAGCTGAGTGAGAGCTGCCTGAAGGGCTTTGGAATTTTTTCGAAGGAAAACAAGGGCACATGCCCTGAAAAAGAATCAACAGGATTCAAAAAACATGCAAATGTCCACAAAAGTGGAAACAGAAACAACGACAACATGAGTAAACACTCATCAATAAGAAACTCAAAATTTGGTAAGAGATGTGATAAAGAGCCCTTCTCTGACAGGTGAACCGGGGAGGAAGGGTGGGAGCTTACTGAAGCTAAAGAACCCTTTGGAAGAAAGATTACTGTGGTGAGTAATTTTTTCTTCTTACCCCAGCAGTCCTTCAGTGTCAGTAAAATTAGTAGACTACCGAGCAGTACCGAGTGGGAGGTGAGCAGAGAACCTACTTAGGAAAGAAGCTCTGCAGAACCGCCCTGCCAAATTTGGCATCATATCTGGTCTGCACATCCAAACTGAAGTGTTTCACAAAGGTGTGCCCAAATTTCCAGGCAGCTGCTTTGCAGATATCCAGAAGTGGAATGTCCCTTGCTGCTGCAAGCGAGGCTGCAGTGCCCCTGATGGAGTGTGCCTTGAGCCCCACTGGAGGTTGGTGACCAGCCTTCTCACAGCAGAATCTGATACAAGAGACCAACCAACAGGAAACAGTACTCTTGGTAACTAGTCTTCCTCTGCCTACATCCCCGTAGGTAAGTAACAACTGAGTGGAAGAGCCTCTGGACTGTCTAGTATGCTCTAAGTAGTAAAAGATGACTCTTCTGACATCCAAGCTGTGGAGCTTTGTTTGCTAGAAGTGGATTTCTCAGTAAAGAAGACTGGCAGATTAATGGACAGGTTTAAGTGGAACTCTGAAACCAGCTTTAGCAGAAACGTCCTATTTGTCCTGAGCTCAACTTTATCATTGTAAGGGATTATGTAATTTAGGTTAGTGCACAGGGCCTGTAGCTCTGAAATCCTCCTGGCAGAGGAAATGGCTACCAGGAAGACTGTCTTCCAAGTTACAAACTTGATGTGGGCAGTGGACATAGGCTCAAAGGGTGGTTTCATGAGCCTGACTATGCAAAGGTTCAGGCTCCAAGGAGGAACAGGCTCCCTTATTGGAGGCTGGAGGTGCAAGAGGCCTTTGAAAAACTGTTTAAATATGATGTGGTAAAAACTGCTGTTTTCTTTCCCAACGAAAGGTAGGCCGAAATTGCCGCCAGGTGTAGCTTGAGGGAGATGGTTTCAAGCCAGACGCCTGCAAGAGTACCAGGTAATTTAGCAGCTGAGGGTCTGAAGCTAAAAGGGGTTCGACAGGGAAAACCTTTTCCATTTTGCAGAAGTCTTCTTAGTGTTCATTTTTTTAGCCATCCTTAGTATCTTAAGGACCTGTTATAGGACTGTGAGGATGGAAACTCTTAACTCCTCAAGAACCAGGCCTTGGGGTGAAGAGAGTATATGTTTGGATACTACACTCCTGTCTGAGGAAGGATCAGCAGAGAGTGAGTTGGATGCAAGTGAATGGGTCTGCTGCAGGACATTGAGAGAAAGAGAGGGTTACGAGGCTTGCTTGGGCCAATCCGGGGCCACCAGGATCATTGATGCAGGCTGTTGTCTGAGTTTCAGAAATACCCTGAGAATCAGGGTAAAAGGAGGGAATGCATATAGAGACCTCCCTGACCAAACCAGGATCAAGGCATCCAGGGGAAGCGATCCTGGGACTGAGGCCAGCAACAGAACTGAGGAAACTCGAAGCTGAGGAAAGAGGCAACAGAATCACTTCTAGAGTGCCCAACCACCTGAAAACTGTGGCTACTACTGGCTTGTTCAGAGTCCATTCACTCTAGCCTTGACTGACGGAACTTAGAGCATCTGCCAGAGTATTGTGTTTGCCTGGGAGGTGAATAGTTGAAAGGCTGACTCCCAGGGAGAAGGCGAGAGACCAGATTTTTAGAGCCTGTGAGCAGAGAACTCTTGATCTGGTCTACTCTGCTCATACCTCTCAACCTCTCAGCCTTAAAAATCATAGCACTGGCCTTCAAAAATCATAGCAAAGGGTCAGAATGTGGAGCACTTTCTTATTTTAAACAATAATATGTCTACAGATAGTGGACCTCATAGTTAGTGATAAGGAATGTTTCTATCAACTTAATTCAATGATTTAATAGTTTGTGTGTCCAGAAATATCTCTAACATTATGAGAAACATCAGTAAACCTGTGAGGACCAAGGGTAAATTTGAGTGTGAAAATCATAGCGCTATGCGGAATTCATAGCAGTTGAGAGGTATGACTGCTCGTTTGTGAAAAACACTGCAGTGGTGTCGACCTTGTACAGTCTGTCCTTTTAAGACAGAAGCAAATGGTTTTGAGAAGATTGCTCTGAGTTCCAAAAGAATTATGTGTAACTGAAACTCTTGGAGAGTCTAGGTGCCACTTACTAAGGCACTGTCCAGATGTGCTCCCCACCACAGGAGGGTGGCATCTGTGAAACTGCTCCATCAGAGGTCTCAGTTTTGAAAAATTGTTGCTTTCTGAGACCAACAAGCTATAAGGAAGCTTGCAGGTGTTGCATCCTGTATCTGAACCTTGGGACCACTGAAGGCATTGAAGCAATGTGTCCCAGTATCCTGATGAAATGTCAAAGTTACGTGATTTGCTCAGGACCCATATACTGAACCAATGAGGGTTAATGATTCAAACCAGTCAAGCGCCTGCTGCTGATCTCGCTGTCCCTGGATGAAGAAATGTACAAATGAGGGACAGTTTGAATTCTCACCTGTGGAAGGGAGGCATATCCTTCCTGGATGCTGGGAGGGTCCCAGGTGAGACTTTGTTTAGATTTACCCCATGATTCCAGAGTAAGCCCTGTAGGGGAAAAAAGGACTCCTTGACCTGACAAGGAGACTCTGGCACTATGAGCCAATTGGCAAGTTAGATGTAGCTAGAGATGCCCAGACTCCTGATATGTGCTGCTACCACTGCACTGCACTTTGTAAAGACTTTTGGGGCCGAGGAAGGCCGAAGGGCCACAGAGAGCTCTCTGTGAGATCTCATTATGGGTAATGGAAAAAAGGGGCCCTTTAGGACCAGGGAGGCTAGTCAGTCTCCTTACTGCAAGGACTATATGATTAGTAACAGAGTGACCATCTTGAATTTGGGATTTTAACTGCAAGACAGGTTGCCACTCCCCAGTTGTCTTTTTGTATCAGAAAATACCTGGAGTAGAGGCCCTTTCTTCTTTTTGTGGGCTGGGACTCCCCACCATTCGCAAAGCTAGAAGGTTTTTACCTCCCACTCCAACAGCAACACCTATATTGGGGATAGAGGCTTAGACACCTGGGTACACATGAGGTCTGCCCACTAACATCAGGGCTTAGACTGCGAAGCTGCTGGCTGGGTACAGGTGGCCACCTTTGGCCCCTTCTGCCCCACCCTCTGAAAGCACCCCTGTACGGAGAGAAGGGGGTAGCTGCAAAAATAACCTCTGCCCCTAATGCCTTCAGGTGGAATTTCTGGGGGGCAGGAGGCCTTGTTGCAGTCAGATGTTCTGGAATCGAACAGTATGATTTGATCACAGAGAAAGTCCATGGCCTTAAACTAAGAGTCTCAGTGCAGACCAGTAGTTCTAAGCCAGACAAAGTGCCTCAGAGGGACAGCATGGGTCATGGCTCTGGAGGCGGTATCCTTTTTGTCATCTTCCCTGTGGAACTGGTACTACATAGCTTCCGGGGCTGGTTTGTCACATCTACCAGCTCCTGTACCATAGAACCAGAACAGAGTTCCGCAGTGTTTTTTTTTTTTTTTTTAATATATATTTGGCCAAAATGCCAAGTAGGAAAAAATTTTGACATGCATCTGTGGTTAGCCATGAAGTCTATTTTCTGGAATCCTTGTCCGGGGTAGGGAGGACAAGGAGACTCCAGCTTTCTCACAAGCTGCCTGTTGCACTATACTCATATGACTGAGATGTACAGACAGGCACTCGGAATTGTTAACAATTTATATATTTAAGTATTTATTAACATTTCAAGAATGTTTGTAAACCTCTGCCACAGAAGTGGGGGTTTAAAGCAGTTTTGTGGTATTTTTATTTCGATTTTTTCATTACAGATAGGCATGATCAGACTTTTAGGAGGTGGAAGACCTTTCATCTCCCTGTATCATTTTTCTATCCACATCCTCACATTGAATGGACTCCTGAAAAGGGACCTACAGGGTGTCCAATATGATTTGGATAAATGAAAGCATAGAGGGGGAATTCTCCTGGATAGCCAAGGAAGCTCCACGAAGAGAGAGTGTATACATAAGGTTCTAGGCCCTCCAAAGTCATGTCAGGGGCATCATAAAAATACTCATATCATCTGTATCACCCTCACAGTCTCTGGAGTGAGAACTGTTGAGTGTTAGCAGCCCCTGTAAGCAGGGGCATCATAAAATTATTTATCATCAACTGTATCATCTTCACAGCCTGCAGAAAAGAGAACTGTGGAAAAGTGCATACTAGCACCAGTAAATAAAGGACCCGTCTTTTGTTGGGTCTGAAATAGTTGCCATACTTTTTCCATATCTTGCACAGATGGAGATCCCGCGTTGACTTTGCAAGAATTTCATTTCTTTTCTGTACGTTTCAAGCTGCCTGTTGTCTTGCTATTGGCTTTCCCAGGAGCAATGGGAGCATTTTTGTCTTGACAGAGTTTCTTTTTAGCCACTTCGTCGGTGGCTTGATCAAGCTTCCTTTTTCATCACTTTTATTATTTTTTAATCTGCGAGGAACTTCATCTCTGGAAGCTTTATTTTTTGGCTGGGATCTGGAGGGTTTCTCAGCACCTTTGCTTAAATTTTTATTATTAGTTCTTTTAAATGGCCCTTAGTTGGAAGCCTTTGATTTATCCTCAGCCATAATAATCAAAAGTTTGTCTGCTATATAGCTCATTTAAGCAAAGCAAACCAGTCCTGGACCTTATGAACCGAGTGCAGCTTACTGTAAAATGCCACTGGCCAGTCCTGCCCCAGTTAATTAATTCTTGTCTACTGTAAGTGCCTTTTTTTTTTTTTGGGTTGCAGTACTGGGATCTATACCAGTGCCAATCTTAACAGAAAATCCAGTAATATTGGTCAACTGTGCACAAGTTGCTGTTGAACCCTTACGGACAGTCCTGATACAGATGATACCTTAGGTCCAGTTTCTCTCTATATATCCATGAGTTTCTTGTAATTGCCAATCCTGAGAGAAACCCCCAAGCACTGTTGAGGTTTGAATTCCAGTGGAATGCCTTGCAGTAAAACCTGAGAGGTCTGAGTCAAAAAACAAGGCAACTGTCCCTAATTCGATGGTTCCCACAAGAATTAGGTCAAAAGGGGGTGCTGTGGAGCCTGAGCTAACAGCAACAAATTCATACAGCTCTGACTTGATCTATCGCAAAAGCCTTAAAATCACTAATTTTTAAACTCTGAAGAAGCTGAAAAGTTTGACCAGAAGACAGCGTGACTGCGTTTTATAGGATGGGTAACCCAAAAAAAGGTAAAACCACTGAAGGGTCTGAAAAAAGGAAGGGAGTTGTTGGAGGCCTACCCTCGGGAACAGCACTACTGGACGACACTGACCCTGGGTTCACAGAAACTATGGCATCTCTGGGCCATAAGCTGCAGTGTATCATAACTTCAGTTGCTATCTTAAATCAAAAGATAGATGATTTTAATGGTAGAGTCCTAGTCCTGGAAAAATACAGTGGATGTACTGAAGGAAGAGGTACAGGAGACACGAAAACAGATAGATCATAACAACGTGGCCACGACTCAGATGGTTAAAGAGAACCAACATGTACGTGCCCGGTTAGAGACTTTGGAAAATCAGGCCCGATCGGGTAACATTCGTATTCTGGGTCTTCCTGAAAACATTGAGGGAGACCACCCGATCATGTTCATCCATGAATGGCTCTCAGAAAAATTACTTCCAGAAGGAGACGACGTTAGCTGGGATATTCAAAAAATCTACCTAGTTACACCAAGGGGTAAACAACAAAACTCAACTGAATCACGCAGTTTGATGGTAGTTACCTCTGGAGTGGGGACGAGAGAGTGCATCCTGAGATGTGCCCAGCCAGCCAGCCCATTGATGCGGGACGATCGTCGAGTCTACATTTTCCCCGACATCAGTTATTCGACACGACAGAGGAGCAAGAGAATCGATGGGGTGCGGCGATCGCTGAGGGAAGTGGGGATTCCCCATACAATAATTTTCCCTGCAAGGCTTCGCATCACCCATCAAGGAAAGGTATACCTGTTCTCGGATCCCGTGGAAGCTGGTAACTGGGCTAAGCATTTTGTAGCAGCTTCCAAAGATTGTTTGAAGGTCATACGAAGAAACCTCAGATTTAGGAGATACCTGAAGAGATTAATCGGACTTTAAAGTAGGACTTGATCTTTTGTTTTTTGTTTTCTATATTGTAACATCTTCAATATTTGAACCTTAATTGGCTCTACAAATTAAACAAGTCTGCTTGGTAGAAGGTTTCTCCTGAGGAATTTAGTTTAAAAAAGGAAATTCTGTCTAGATTGTTTGGATAATTTATAGAATTTGGTGTGGGGTATATTTTTCTCTTCTTCTGATTAAAATTGTTGCTTTTCTGATAGATTAATGACAGGGGTATACAACTCCTAAATATATTACTTTAAGTTACTGCTGTAAAATCTAGAACTCTTTCTTAATATACTAAGGTGAACACATGGCGACAAAGTCCCTGATGAGGACAAGTTTCCTAAATGGATGGACACTGCTGGACAATCCCTCTACTTCGAATTAGCTATGTTGCTCTTGGGCTCATTTCATAGCAAATGCTGATTTAACATCAGGAATATACTATATAGATACCCTATTGTTGTACCTCTATATAGTGAATGCATTTTTTATTTACTTTCTGATTAAGGAAGTTTTCTCCCAATGTGAATTGTACAAGATGGTCTGTTCACTATATGTAAAATAACTTGTCATAAAGTGTGATAAAATGAGAAAAAATAAAGTAAAAAAAAAAAAGAATTAGGTCAAAAAAGGGAGGAACTGTCGAAATAAAGCACTCACGGAAAAATTAACATAAGAAATGAACAGTTGTGGTAAAAATAAAGACAAAATAGCATGGTTACGCTAAAAAATTTAGTGCAACACTAACGAAATTGTAAAACTTTTACTCAGCGCACTATTGAAAATGAAATATGAGGAAAACGTTACCCAGATAAGCGCTAGGAGGCTGTCAACAAGGAAAGTTGAGAGGCACCTGGGGGCAATGTCGCTCAGTCCAGCGCAGAAAAAATTCTGAAGCCTTAAGGCAGCTCTCACTCAGCTCAGTCCCCTTCCTGTTTTTTGATTGGCTATGGCCCAAAGCTCATTTAAATAAAAAGTCTCTTAAAGGCATACCTCCAGGGCAGTTGCACCTAGCCAGCTAACTGCTAAAGTTACTGATGCTAAAGGACTGCTGGGGTAAGAATAACAGGTTACTCACCTGTAACTGTAGTTCTAGGAGTGGTATATAGTTCACACCCACACTCTAGTAGTTCCACTGGAATGCAATGATTGGCTGGATGTTTTTAAGCTAAGCCCCTCCCACCACTTGGGCAGATATATCCCCTAGTTCCAGCCCATGACATCAGGTCTCATACACTGGAAGCAGGATCAGGCACCACTTGCCAGGGGAGGCTGGGTGGGTTGTGTGGATGTGAACCATACATCACTCCTACAAAGTACAGTTACGTAAGAACTTCTAGTAACAGTAGATCTTTGAGGAGTGTCTCTTGCAGTACATAATATACTTGGGTTGTCGTCAGAGGTCGCTGTGGCGCATGGCAGCTCATCTAGGAGTCTTTTTCACCAGGGACCGCTCACACATAACATCAGCTTCCTGTTTCCTATATAAGTGTAGGCGGTCCCTGGAATCCTCAGTTCCCCCACTGGATTCAGCCCGCAAAAGCGAGGACTGAGGGGAACCCAAGGTACCAAAGGTATCCCAACCCAAAGTCGTTGGACCAGAATTTGTTCTCCTAGAGAAGGAGGGGGATGGAGGGTGGGAACGAACCTACTGCAAGAGACACTCCTCAAATCTACTATTACGGTAAGTACTTATGTAACTGTACTATCTTCCATGGAGTGGTCTCTTGCAGTAGGTAATATACTTGGGATGAGTTCCAAACAATATACCTAAGATGGGTGGACCTTATGACAGAATGCCTTGTAGGACTGCTTGGCCAAAGGTCGTCCTATGGCGTGAAGCAATATCCAGAATGTAGTGCTTCGTCAACGTATGGATTGTAGACCAGGTAGCTGCATTGCAGATATCTGAAATGGAGGCTCCTTTAAAGCAAGCTGCAGTAGTGGCCATAGCTCTAGTGGAATGGGCTTGGACAGGTCCTGGTAAAGGTTTGCTGTATTTTGTACAACAAAATGTAATACAATGTGCAACCAGTTAGAAAGGGTTATTTTAGTAACTGGGAGCCCTTCTCAGCCAGAGGCAAAGGTGACAAACAGTTGGGAAGTCTTTCTGATTGATTTTGTTCAATTAGTGTACTAACGTAATACATATACGATGGACATCTAAGGTATGTAGTAGATGTTCACCTTGGTTGAAGTATTCAGGATAATATACTGGTAATGCCAATGTTTGGTTTAGTGTGTATTCAGACACTACTTTAGGAAGAAAGGAAGGGCTGGTATGGAATGCCACCCTGTCTTTGTGAAAAATCAAGTAGGGGTCTCTACACATGAGGGCATGGTAAGAGTACTAAATGATCTCTTGATGGCCAGAGATCGGACATCCCAAACCATCCCAGTTCTCTTTGATCTCATGGCAGCACCTGACACTGTGGATCATGGGGTACTTCTTGAGTGCCTGCGGTTCTTCTGTGGACTGGGGGCAGTCCTCAATTGGTTTTGATCATTCCTCGAGGGTAGATCTTAGAGGGTGGTGTCAGGGATTTATTCTTCGGCCCCCTATAAGCTACTCTGCAGGGTGCCACAAGATTCGGTGTCGTCCCCCATGTTGTTCACAGTGCACATGCTACCATTGGGGGACATTATAAGATGGTATGGTCTGAGTTTTCACTGCTATGCAGATGATTCTCAGCTGTACATGTTTTTTGTGCCCAACCAGGAGGAAATTACTGTATCGGTGTTTAACAGCTGCCTGGCTGAGATTCGGGACTGGATGAGTACCAGTTGGCTGAGGCCAAACCTGGAAAAAACAGAGGTATTGGTTGTGGAAAAGATCACAGGGCTGCCAGGATGCTGGTGGGACAGTCCTCTTGTTTAGAGCTGGGAGGGATACCACTAATTGCCTCGGACCAGGTGCGTAACCTTTGTGTGATTATTGACAAGGGCCTGACCCTGAAGGCTCAGGTGTCCGCCATAGTCAAATCTTTCCTTTTACCATCTTATGAACATAGGCAGGATGAAACACCTGGTTCTGACTGAAGATTTTCCCACCTTGGTCCTTGCCTTTGTCACCACCCATCTTGATTATTGTTACGCCCTCTACCTAGGGCTACCAGGGGTTGACATCCATTGCTTGCAGCTAGTGCAGAGCGCAACGGCCAAGTTGTTGACTGGAGCCCCTTGATCCAGGCACATAACACCTGTGTCATGTGAGCTGCACTAGCTGCCAGTACAGTGGCGGATAACCTTCAAGGTCGCATTGTTGACTTATAAAGCCCTAAACAATCAGGCCACTGTACCTTCGAGATTTCCTGATCCCGTACTGCCCCTCCCACTCACTCTGATCCTCCGATGGGGACTGCTAGGGATTCCCAGGGTCCGTCTGAAGACAACCAGAGGAAGAGCATTTGCTTTTATGGCTCTGACCCTGTGGAATTCTCTACCCTGTCGGATACGACATAGCCTGACTGTAGAAAGTTTTAAAACATCTTTAAAAACCCACCTTTTTAATCAGGCCTTTTCTGGTTCATAATAGGAAGGGTCTTTTATGAGGTAATTATTTTATAAGAAGTGTGATTTCTGCCATTTTTGAAACTTAGCTTCCTGGCCTATGCCCTTTGGGGTAATCCTTGCCTCAGTACTTATGCACTAGTGTTCTTTGTCTTTTAGTTATTTTTTTGTTCAATTGGGTTTACATTTTATTAATATTTTAATTGTGTATGGTGTTGTGAATTTATGTTTATGTGTATATGTTATTGGATGTTTAATCTATTAAGGGCACCCTGAGCTCTGGAAGGGCACGCCGTGAAAAATAAAGTGATGATAATGATGAGGAAGCTCGGAAATACGGCGAGATGACATAACAGCCAGTAGAAATAAGGTTTTCCGTGAAAGGAAGCGGAGGTCACAAGTGGCCGCTGGTTCAAATGGTTCAAGGGTTAATTTCTCTACTAGAAAATTGAGATCCCACAAAGGAGTGGGTCGTCTAATAAGTGGTTTGATATGTAACATTCCTTTCAAAAACATTTTGGCTAGATGGTGTTGGTACAGTAATCTGCCATCTAGTGGTTCATGGAAGGCCGAAATAGTGGCCAAATGGACTTTAATGGAGGAACAGCTCAAACCTGACTCAGATAATGAGGCCAGGTAGTCTAGGACTTTCGTCAGTGGGCAGGAATAGGGATCCAATGATCGAGAAGCAGACCATATGGAGAAGCATTTCCATTTGGAATTGTATGTTTATCTGGTTGCTGGTTTACGTGAGGCCAAGAGAATGTTGGCAACAGAGCAGGACACTTGTAATCTGGCTATGAAAGTGTCCTCAGGAGCTATGCGTGATGGTATAGAGCATTCAGGTTGGGCTGCAGCAGGGCCCCTTGATACTGCGTCAAGAGGTCCAGTCTGACTGGCAATGGAATGGGTTCCTGGACTGATAGTTGTTGAAGGAGGGGAAACCATATCTGCCGAGGCCACAGGGGAGCTACGAGTGGTGGGTTCTAACTGTAGCTTCAGCAGGGTCCGTTGCAGTAGTGGGACGGGGGGGTGGCATATAAGAAGAGTCCTGTCCAGGGTTGGGACAGGGCATTTATAGACCATCCCTTTTTGCTCGTTTTCATTCGTTTAGTAATCCAAATTCTTGCCGATGACTGCTGCACAGACATTGCTCTAGCTGCTGCACGCGAGCTGAAGATGGTGGGAAAATGAACTGAGGACACCAGGGACCGCTCACACTTATATAGAAAACAGGAAGCTGATGTCAGGTGTGGGCAGTCCCTGGTGAAAAAGACTGCTAGATGAGCTGCCATGCACCACAATGACCTCTGGCGATGACCCAAGTATATTACCTACTGCAAGAGACCACTCCGTGGAAGATCTACAGTTACAGAGGAGTAACCTATTCTTCTTGGGGCACAGATATAGTTCACTTAACCACACTCTGTCAGACTCCAAGCAGTTCTCCGGAATGAAGGGGCAAGGTGCACATTGCTACAGGATCAGAGACTGGAGAACCGAGGTTTGAAAACGTGCATCCCGACATGACTTGAGGTCGGTGCAGCAGTGGGAAATGAATGTGTCTGCTGATTTCCAGGTAGCAGCCCTACGGATCTCCTGAATGGGGATATCCCTGGAAGCAGCCACCAAGGCAGCGGTATGTCTGGTGAATGAGCTCTAATCCATATGGAAGGCTCTCGATCAGCCAACCTATAGCAGAGGCTGATGCAAGATGTGATCCACCTTGCAACTGCCCTCTTTGCTGCCTGCCTGCCTGCCAGGTATAGCTTCATCATAGGTGACAAACAGCTGATGAGCCTGACCCTGAATCTCAGTTGTACTCTCCACATAAAGGAGAGCCTTCTCTACAGGTCCAGGGTATGGAGCCTGCAGTCTGCCCCTGAAGAGGGGCTGGTAAAGTATACTGGTAAGTTAATCACTTGGTTAAGGTGAAACTCCAATATAATCTTCAGGAGGAACTTCAGGTTGGGACGAAGGACAAATTTGTCCCTGCAGAAGACCAGGTAGGGAGATTCCACAAAGAGTATCTAGAGCTCCCCAATCCTTTTAGCATAAACATAGAAACATAGAATTTGACAGCAGATAAGGACCGCTTGGCCCACCCAGTCTGCCCATTTCCCTACCTGATGGATAAGCTGCAGATTCTAGTTAATCAACAGCTTACTTCCTTCTGCCCCCCAGTAGAATTGCCTTATGCCTGTCCCATGCATTCTTGAATTCTCTCGCTGTTCCTGACTCCACAACCTCCTCAGGAAGGCTGATCCATGCATCCACAACTCTCTCTGTGAAAAAATACTTTCTAACATTGCCTCTGAGCCATCCCCCCTCTATCTTCAAATTGTGCCCCCTTGTTCTTGCACATCTCTTCTTCTAAAAGATATTACCCTCTTGTACCTTGTTAATTCCCTTGAGATACTTGAAAGTTTCTATCATGTCCCCCCTCTCCCTCCTTTCCTCAAGGGTATACATATTAAGCTGCTTTAGTTTCTCCTTGTATGTCTTCTGGTGCAGATCTTGCACCATTTTGGTTGCCCTCCTCTGAACAGCCTCCGCTCTGTCTATGTCTTTGCGGAGATGGGGTCTCCAGAATTGCATGCAGTACTCCAGATAGGGTCTCACTAACTGTCTGTAGAGAGGGATAACAACTTCCTGTTTTCTACTGTTGATGCCTCTCCCTATGCATCCCAGTATCCCCCCAACCCTCCTTACTGCCTTCTCACATTGCTTGCCCACCTTTAGGTCATCTGATATTTTAGTTTTTTTTTTTTTTAACCAGGTATAGCACACTAAGCTGAAATCTTTTTTACAGGAGCAACCTGGGAGCACAAGGAGGTTAAGTGACTTGCTCAGGGTCACACAGTATGCAAGTGGAAGCTGTGGGATTCAAACCCAGGTCTGGTCTGCTGGATGTCACCAAATTTGCAGCTCAGAGCCTTAGACCACTGCGCTATACTGCCTCCTAATATAATTACTCCTAGGTCTCTTTTGACTTTTGTTGTTGCTATTATACTGCCTCCTAATATAATTACTCCTAGGTCTCTTTTGACGTTTGTTGTTGTTATTAACTCACCTCCCACTGTGTACTCTTCCCCTGGGTTTTTGTTTCCCAGATGCATTACCTTGCACTTCTTTGTACTGAATCTGAGCTGCCACGTGTTTGACCATTCCTCCAACCTTGCCAAGTCCCTTTTCATTCTTTCCACCCCACTTTCTGTATCAACCCTGTTGCAGATCTTTGTGTCATCTGCAAAGAGGCATACCTTTCCTTCCAGGTGCTCTCCAATGTCACTTAAAAAGATATTAAAGAGGACCGGTCCCAGTACCGAACCCTGCGGTACCCCGCTAGTTACCCTCCTTTCTTCACTGTGGACTCTGTTTACTATTACCCTTTGCGTCCTGCTGTCCAGCCAGTTTTTTTTATCCAGGCTACCACCTTGGGACCCGCTCCAAGGCTGGCTAACTTGTATATTAATCTTTTGTGTGAGACTGTGTCAAATGCCTTGCTAAAATCTAGGTAGGCAACATCCACAGCCCCTCCCTGGTCTACTACTTTGGTCACCCAGTCAAAGAAATCTATTAGGTTCATCTGACATGACCTTCCTGCTGTGAAACCATGCTGTCTTGGGTCCTGTGCCCCACTGGCCTCTAGGTACTCAACAATTCTTTCCTTCAGAAGTGATTCCATCATTTTCCCTACCACTGAAGTCAAACTAACTGGTCTGTAGTTTCCTGCCTTTGCCCTGCTCCCACTTTTGTGAAGTGGAATCACATTTGCCCTCCTTCAGTCTCAGGTACCACTCCATCCTCCCCATGATTTGTTAAAGAGAGTAATCAGTGCTGTTACCAATTCTACCCTTAGTTCTTTTAGTATTCTTGGGTGAAACCCATCAGGCACCATTGCTTTGTCCACCCTCAGTTTCAAGAGTTCTTTCAAAACCCTTTCTTCTGTGAATGGACTGGTATCGACCCCCCCATTCAGAGTTTCTCCCTTGTTTGGTTTAGGCACCTCCCCCTCTGTTGTGAATACTGAGCAGAAATATTCATTCAGTGTCCCCGCTTTTTTCACTGTCACCCTCTGCCCACATTCCCTCCCCTTTATTATGTCTCTGCATCCCTCCCTTGGTCTTTCTTCGCTCCCTAATGTACCTATAAAAGGTTTTATCCCCCTTCTTAACAGAGTTGGCTATCTTTTCCTCAGTTTGTGCCTTTACTATTCTGACTGCCTTCCCTGCCTCCTTCTGCTTTAACTGATAAAGTTCTCTGTCCTGCTCTTTCTGTGTTTCCTTATATTTCCTGAATGCTATACTTTTCTCCTTAACCATCCCTGCCACCTCTTTTGAGAACCATAGTGTTTTTTTCCTTTGTTTTGTTTTATTGATTTGCTTCATACAAAGGCTTGTTGCCTCTGCGATGGCTGTTTTGATCACTCCCCATTGTTCCTCCTCCTCCTTCTTGCCCATTTGCTAGTGCTTTTCTAAGGCACTCTCTCATTTCCCAAAGTCAGCCTTCCTAAAGTCCAATACTCTTGTTTTTGTATGGCTTGACTCTATGGCTGTGTTTATTGTGAACCACACTGTTTGGTGGTCACTTGTTCCCAGATGGCTACCCACTTCTAAATCTGAGATCCTTTCTCCTTCCTCATTTGAGAGTACCAGATCTAAGACTGCTCCCTCCCGAGTGGGTTCCAACACTAGCTGTCTGAGGTATGCCCCCTGTAGGGCATCAAGAATGACCCTGCTCTTGGATGTGCCTGCAGCAAAGGTACTCCAGTTAACATCTGGCATATTCAGGTCCCCCATCAACAATATCTCCCCTTTTTCTGCCATTTTAAGGATGCTTTCTATCATTTCCTCCCCCTGAGATGGGGGTCTGTACACAACCCCCATGCGGATTGTGGTGCCATTTCCTGTCTCCCAGGGTGACCCATAGTAACTCATCAACTTCCTGTTTACTCTTTAGTTATATAGAAACATAGTCTTTGACGGCAGATAAGGACCACTTGGCCCACCCAGTCTGCCCATTTCCCTACCTACTGGATAAGCTACAGATTTTAGTTAAACCGCCTATTTCCTGCCACCCCCCCCCCACTACAACTGCTTTATGTCTGTCCCATGCATGTTGAAATTCCCCCACTGTTTTAGACCCAACAACCTCCCCAGGAAGGCGGTTCCATGCCTCCACCACTCTCTCCATGAAAAAAAATTTCCTCACATTACCCCTGAGCCGTCCCCTCCATCTTTAAATTGTGCCCCCTTGTTCTTACACATCTCTTTTTCTGAAAGATGCTAGCCTCATGGACTTTGTTGATTCCCTTGAGGTACTTGAACATTTCTATCATGTCCTCCCTGTCCCTCCTTTCATCAAGGGTATACATATTAAAGCTCTCTCAGTCTCTCTTCATATGGTTTCAGATGCAGACCCTGCACCATTTTAGTTGCCCTCCTCTGGACTGCTTCCATCCTGTCTATGTCCTTGCGTAGATGAGTTCTCCAATACTGTACACAGTACTCCAGATGGGGTCTCACCAACTGTCTGTACAGAGGGATAACCACTTCCCTTTTTCTACTTGTGATGCCCCTTCCTATGCATCCCAGTATCCCCCTGGCTCTCCTTACTGACTTCTCACATTGCTTACCCACCTTTAGATCATCTGATATGACTACCCTCAGGTCCATTTCCATTTTTGTTGTTGTTAGTACCTCCCCTGCTATTGTGTACTCTTCGCCTGGGTTTTTGTTTCCCAGGTGCATTACTTTGCACTTCTTTGAGTTGAATCTAAGGTGCCATATGTCTGACCATTCCTCCAACCTTGCCAAGTTCTTTCTCATCCTTTCTACCCCCCCCCCCGTGCATCAAGTCTGTTACAGATCTTTGTGTCATCTGCAAAGAGGCATACCTTTCCCTCCAGACCCTCTGCAATGTCACCTATAAAGATGTTAAAGAGGACTGGACCTAGTACTGAGCCCTAATGTACTCCACTAGTGACCCCCCTTTCTTCGGAATGTGTTCCATTCACTATTATCTTCTGTGTCCTGTTGTACAGCCAGTTTGCTACCCAGGCTACCACCCTGGGACCCACTCCCAGGCTGGCTAACTTGATTATCAATCTTTTGTGCAGGACTGTGTCAAATGCCTTGCTAAAGTCTAGGTAGGCCATATCCACAGCCCCTCCCTGGTCTATTACTTTGTTCACCCAGTCAAAGAAATCTATTAGATTCGTCTGACATGACCTTCTTGCTGTAAATCCATGCTGCTTTGGGTCCTGTGCCCCGCTGGCTTCAAGGTACTCAACAATTCTTTCTTTCAGAAGTGATTCCATCATTTTCCCTACCACTGAGATCAAACTTACAAGTCTGTAGTTTCCCGCTTCTGCCTTGCTCCCACTTTTGTGAAGGGGAATCACATCTGCCCTCCTCCAGTCCTCAGGTACCACCCCATCCTCCCATGATTTGTTAAAAAGTGTGGTCAGTAGTGTCACTAGATCCTCCCTTAGTTCTTTTAGGATTCTGGGGTGAATCCTGTCAGGCCCCACTGCTTTGTCCACCTTGAGTTTTAGGAGTTCTTTCAGGACTCTTTCTTCTGTAAATGGACTGGTGTCAACCCCCCTATCCAGAGTGCTTATATTGTCTGGTTTAGGTAACTCCTCCTCATCTTCTTTTGTGAATACTGAGCAAAAGTATTCTGTTGCTCTAATCCCTTCCCTTATACAGAGAGCTACTCCTCCTCCTCCTCTTTTACCCACCCTGTTCCTCCTGTAGACTGTGTATCCTGGTATGCTGACTTCCCACTCATTGCTCTCTGTGTACCATGTTTCAGTGACTGCCACAATATCCAGGCATCCCTCTTCCATCAAGGCCACTAGTTCAGGGAGCTTGCTGCACAGACTGTGGGCATTGGTACTCATCACCTTCCATTTATTTTTTATGGCCTTACCCCATTTAGCCCCATCCCTGTCCTTAACATCTTTTTCTGCATTTATCCCTGTCCTGCTCCCTACTGACTTCTCTGCCTTGGTGTTTACCTCTCTAACTACTGTGCTTTGTTGGGGGAGGCTGGGATTTCCCTGCTCCTTTTCAGTGCTTCCCCCCTTGGCTAGTTTAAATGCTTGCCAATGAAGCATTTAAACCTGTCAGACATGATGACCACCGTGGTAATTCACACCTGTGCATCAGCTGAAGCTGCTTGCCCACGAGCACAGTCCAGACCAGCAGTAAGTCCAATGGTGGAGGAGGATCTCGCACCAGAGGGGACAAGTGGTCAAGCCCCTTGAAAAGGCACCCAACCACCTTCTCCTGGGCCACCGTCAACATACTGGCCCATGCACAGTAAGCAGAGATGGCTTCCAGGTGCACATTAAAGGTTGTCGCTCACAGTCCCAGCTGGAAAAGGGACCGGAAATGGTCCAGGATGCTAACCACAGGGCAGACAAGGGGATCAAGCTCCTTGCCCTGGCACCAAATGGAAAATCTCTTCCATTTAAAGGTGTAGTACCTACTATATGAGTCGACTCCTTCCTGGACGCCTTCACAACGTGGAGGACATCCTTGGATAGACCCAAGACCTGGAACTCTAGCCACTCAGGAACCAGGCTCTGAGGTGCAGGGACTGAAGGTTCACATGTAGAACTGTCCCCTGAAGTCTGGTCAGCAGATCTGTGTGGAGAGGCAGTTGCTGCAGAGACCAGCTGCTGAGATCAGGGTACCACAACTGCCTTGGCCAATATGGAGCTATCAGAATCATCCACTTTTTGTCCTTCCTGACCTTGACCAGTACCCTGTCGATCGGGGGAGGAAAGGTATTCACAAGGACTGGGCTCCACGGTCTCATGAAGGCATGCCCTATCAGTGTCCCGGACTGTGGGAGGTGGGCACAAAACAGCCTCAGTTTGGTGTTTTCCCAGAAGCAAACAGACCCACCGAGGGTGAGCCCCACAGGGAGAACAGGTGGTTCACCACCAACTGATTGTGAGACCACTCATGCGACATCTCTCCTACCCGGCTGAGATCATCTCCCAACTGATTGTTCTCACCGGCGATATGAATCGCCAGTAGTTAGGCGCCCAGGCTGCGCATGAGAGTCCAGGTCTGGAGTGCCTCCTGACACAAGGAAAGGGAAGGGAGTGTATGCTACTCTGTCTGTTCAGGTAAAACATGGTCGGCATATTGTTCATCTGTACTTGAACAACCTGACCCATGATTAGAGGAGCAAATTCCATCAGCGCCAAGTGCACAGCATAGAGCTCCAGCAGGTTTATGTGGTCACAGGATTCCCTAGGAGACCAGAAACCACGAGCTGGATGGTCTTCCAGGTGCGCTCCCCAACCTACCAGAGATGCGTCTGTCATCAGCGTGACAGTCGGCTATGGGCAGACAAATGGAATTCACCCTCCCAACTGTTCCAGGTCCAGCTACCACTGGATGGCATCCCACATTGGTTGGGTCACTGTGGCTGGCTGGTCCAAGTGACCTAGGCGCTGGGACCACTGGTGGCCCAGCTCCTACTGAAGGGGGCACGTCCACCAGTGGGCCTAGTAGACTACACTGGTGCAGGATGCCATCTATCCCAGCAGCCACAGTAAAGCCTGGGCAGCATGCAAGAACCCAACCTAAAATGACTGGGCAAAGAAGGTAAGATTCAGTGCCCAGTGTGCAGGGAGGCAGGATTTGGCCCGAAGGGAGTCTAGTTCTGTCCCGATTAACTTGATCACCTGCTTCAGTACCAGTTCAGACTTGTTTGGGTTGACCAAGAGACCCAAGTCTCTGCAGGTCTAGAGAGTCAGGGCTGTGGATCTTGCCGCAACCTCTCTAGAAAGACCAGCTATCAGCCAGTCATCTACGGAAGGGTACATTCTGACCCCTAGGTGCTGCAAGTGGGCCACAGACCACTGTCATGCCCTTGGTGAAGACCCTTGGAGCTGAGTAAAGGCAGAATGGCATGACCTGGCACTGGTACAGGACCCTGCTCTGCTCAGAACCAGAGTACCAGTGGTAGGACATGCAGACGGGAATGTGTAAGAACGCATCCTAGAGGTCCAGGGAGCAGAACCACATATTCTGCTCCAGGGATGGTATCTAAACCTACTAAATCCAGTGCAATCAGGTTTTCGACCATGCCACAGCACAGTCTCCGCTGTCGAAAAGGTCACTAGTGACTGGCAGAATGCCTTAGATGCCAAAGATTATGTATGTACCTTATATCTTGATTTGAGTAAGGCATTCGACACAGTTGACCATGACCCGCTTCTGGTCTCCCTTCAAAAGCTTGGTCTGGACTTTATGTATGGTAGGTTGGACGTCCCTAAAGTTCATATGAACATACAAATGTTCCAGCAGAAACAGACCACCCGGTCTATCTAAGTCTGCTCAAGTGTGGAGCTAGCACCCCTAGTCTGCAGCTGCTTCATGCCACCTCCCCTTTGTTTTCCCACTGCCGTCTCATCTCCCCCACCCTAAGTCTCCCATTCCCTGTACCATGCCCTTTTAAAGCCATTCACAGATTTACGTGGTACCTCCCATTCAGAAGGCGGAAAAAATGCTGTGTTCTGGACCTTTAAAGCTCTTACAAAGCTCTGTAACAGAGCAGACACACCAGAGGGTGTAGACAGAATGAGAAGGGACCTGCAGAAACTTGAAGAATGGTCAGGGAAGTTGAAATTCAATGAAAAGCAGTGCAAGATAATGCATATGGGGCACAAAAACCCTGGCACAATATATCAGTTGGGGGGTGAGGATATAGCATGCACCAAGCAGGAAAGGGATCTTGGGGTTATCATCTCTGATGACCTCAAGGTAGGGAAACAGTATGACAAGGCAGCAGGTAAAGCAAATAGGATGCTGGAATGCATAGGCAGGGGCATCACCAGCAGGAAAAGGGAGGTCATAATTCCACTATACAAGACACTAGTGAGGCCCCACCTGGAGTACAGTGTACAGTTCTGGAGACCATACCTATATAAGGACATAGACAGGGTAGAGAAGGTTCAGAGGAGGGCAACAAAGATGTGCATGGATTGCATCACAAGTCCTATGAAGACAGGTTGAAGGAACTGAACATGTTTTCCCTGGAGAAGAGGCGGGAGAGAGGGGATATGATAGAGACATACAAGTATCTTACAGGGAGGAATAGGGTGCAGGAATACGCTATTTTTAAGCGAAAAAGATGTTCCAGGACTAGACGGCATGGGATGAAGTTGGAGGGAGGACGATTCAGAGGAAATGTGAGGAAGAATTTCTTCACAGAACGGGTGGTGGACAAGTGGAACACCCTGCCAGAGGAAGTGGTGGGGGCTGAAACAATCATGGGATTTAAGAATGCATGGGATAGACATAAAGGAATTCTGGAGGTCAGAGGTAAGGGGCTACAGACTTCTAGGAAACCATAAACTGAACTTACAAGCTCAAATGGGCAGACTGGGTGGGCCATAGGCCCTTATCTTCTGACACTGTCTATGTATCTATGTATCTTATGGGGTATCTACTACAGTACATTGCAGAATGTCTGCCTAGGTGTAAACCAGGTAGTTACTCCCCGAGAAGCCAGTCTTACGCCTCCCTCTATGTCCCAAAAGCCAATTCACGTTTTGGTCTAGAAACTATATGCCATGTGCTTGCTGCACTATGAAATAAACTTCAAAACCTCTGAAATTAGTTATTTCCTGTAAAGCCGTCTACCTTTAAAGGAAATTTCCAATGTAAGGCAGCCATTCCCACATAGTGGTAGCTGCCTCATTGGCAGTTATTTTAGCATGGTTTATTAATTAAAGTATCCTCGCACTTATTAACATATACTCGTATTTTCTTTAAACAGTGAAAGCCCCTCATTTCAAGTGTTCAGGTTTCACGCCATGCCCCATGCTACAGCACATAATGATGTGTGGCCAGGAGAGTATGGGTGTACTCATTGAAATGAATGGGATTTAATTTTTCATTTGTTTTAAGCTGCAAAATGGTCACTTGGCAAATTAATGAAGGATACCACTCGACTATCATGGCCCTTGTTAGTCTAGGCAGTGTCCTTCATTAATCGGCAAGTGACCATTCTGTAGCTTAAAACAAATGAAAATCAAGTCCCATTCATTTCAGTGAAGCACACCTCACAAGACTCCTGGCCACACGCTATTACATGCTTGAGCTAGGACCACAAGCAGCTTTAACCTGGACACTTAGAATACAGAGGGCTTCCACTGTACAAAGGAAAGTTACGAGGCATATTATTAAGGTATCGGATGCATTTATTTAGTAAAACCAGGCTAGAATAACTGCCAATGAAGGCAGCTACCACTATATGTGAGTGGTGGCTGCTCTCCGATAGGTTGGAAATTTGCTTTAAACTGCTACATGCACGCTCTTTTAAGGAGTCCTGTGACTACTTCCACTGATCTATGGTAACCAGGGGCATGTGGTACAACTAGTGTGAGCATAGTCACCTGTCCCTCTGTACTATACTTCCTATATGTACTGACTCTACTTCCCTCTTACTCCTCTGACTCCTTCTGCAGGATAATTGTAAAACTTGCATGTTTTTATGCTTTTATTGTACATTGAGAAATGATTTATTGTAAATTCTGTACATAATAATCTTGTTTCTTCATGTATGGCGTGTCATTACTATGTATTTGAAAAAACACTGTGCTACGTATTTGACCTGATGTATTGCTTTTTTTCCCCTTTCTTGTGATACCGTACTGTTTTATGCCCAGGACCACTTTGCAAATGAGTTTACCTCAATCGTGTTTCGCCTAGTTAAATAAAGATTGACTGACTGTATGACCATCTGGAACTTGCACTTCCGTACATTCTGGTTGAGATCATGAGGACCTAGTATGGGGCGCCAGTCTCCCCCTGTCCATTTCAGACTGGTAAGTACCTGGACACATGACACAGACTGGCCAGAGTGTCCGGGACATGGACTATGGCTCCTTTCACAAGGAGCCAAGCACCGTCTTCCCTGAGGGCGGACAGCATGTCCTGAGACACCCCCAACTCTCGAAGCACATTGAGGCAGTAGGATGGAACAGCCTCAAAATTGAGAGAGAGAGAGAGAGTCCTCTGCCCTCTACGTCCAACACCCACTTAACCATTGTGACATCGGACCAATGTAGCAAGAAGAAATGTAGCCTGCCTCTGATGGGGAGAGAAGTCAGAGACAGGACAGATGGAAGGATGACACTCCCAATCCATTACTGGGCAGCTTCTGAGGGACACCAGCAGCTGCTGACAGAGAGGAACCACTGCCCCTGCCCCTCCCCCTTATTTGGACTTTGCCCCAGACTTCTTGGGGCACTAGGTCTGAAACTGCCCATGCTGTGGCTGCTTCTAGGAAGGCTGTGACTGGAAGGACCTGTACTGAAAGGCCAGCTTAAGCTTTTTCTTCCCATCATTCTGGGACAAAGTCACAGAATCAAGGGTGGCATCTGACTTCTTGATTCTCTTGAGATGTCCTTCACCCCATGGCCAAACAGGTTGGTGCCCAGAAAGGAGACATCTGCCAACCACTCTTGGGTGTCCACAGTATAGGTGGACAAGCGCAGCCAAACCCTGCAACACACAGAGACAGCCGCTGCCACTGCACAGGTGCAAGACCTGCTCATGTCCAAGGCTGGCTGGAGCTGTTTAGCCAGCGACTGACCATGGTCTCTGATGAATTCCTCCACTACCCACTGCTCTGAGTGGAGGTGGGGGAGGATATTATCAAACATTCTCATCATAGAATGGCCATTACTGGCCATCAAAATGGCACAGCTAGCCTGCCGGAGACCCAGGGTAGCTGCAGCATACACCTTTTTAGTGCCATATCAATCTTACAGGACTCCTTGTTTGGAGGTTTGTCCATATTCCCACTGGTGTCCTGACTTGCAGAACACCTAATCTATAACCAAACCTTCGGCTGACAGGTAGTTGAAAACTCAGAAAGGGAGCCTGTAGGGAATGCATACTTGCAGACCATGTGGGTTGAGGGTGCCAGGCAGGATGTTGGATGCTACCAAATCTCTAGGGTCCTAAGATGGACTCAATCACCAGGAAGGCAACCCCCAGGGATTCATCCTGGCCCAAAATGTCCATAAGAGGGTAATTAGCCCTCTTCTGAATTGGTTCCAGTGGGACGGATGTGGATTCCGCAATCAGGTGAAGCAGCGCTCTGAAAGAGATCAATCCTTGGTCTGTGGATGGCTCCTCAACTGAGCCATGGTCGAAGAGTGGAACCCCAGCGGAGGCCATGGACTCCAACGTTGAGTTGTCTGATGTCTCCCAGAACACCGCCCTTGCCCATGTTTTGCCACAGATCTCCTGGGACTCATCACCCAGGGTGATCCTCACTGACAACTGGCCAAGCAAGCTGGAAGCTGAATGGCCAGCGTCTTTGGTTTGAGCGCCGACAGGCGGCTGTCAGGGTGGCAGCTCCACTGTGACTGGTGAAGAAGCAGGTGTTGGAAGCACCTAAGGAACCTGAGCCAGCAGAGGAACCACTGGCAGCTGCCAGGAGAGTGTAGATCCTTGGGATACAGCCCTACCCTGCTCGGCGATGGCCCAGTGCTACCAGAGGAACTCCTTGCAGCATTAGAGCATTTTCTATCAGTGCCTCATCTGAGCATGAGAAACATCGATGTTGGTACCTCCCAGTCAAGTGAGATCAAGAGCACAAACCCCTTGACCACCCACTCGATGGTGAGTGGCATCTTCTGGGTGCTGGCCATAACTAACATGCTGGCCCACATTCAACAACACACATACAAAGAAGCCAGCAGAAGAAGGCCATTTGGTCTATCTAGTCTGCTCATACTGCAGGGAATACCCAACCTCAGTTGTAAGCTTGTTCCAAATGGTGTCGATCAGGATCACCGATCAAAACACATACTCTTGGGTGAGGACCAAGAGCACCAAAGTCTGTGAGGCTGAATTCTCGGCCTTGTTCGACAACAGATCGACTTGCATCAAGAAAAATCTTGGCAGGTTGATCGACCAAAGTTGAGGTCAACTGGCTTACCGGCAGGCCCAGTGAGCCTTTGACCTGTCCAACCTGCCCCTTGGCCAAGTGCTGCCCGACAGCCATCGAGCAGTCTGGCATGTCAGGGGATCAGGAGGACTGAAATCTCTCCCCATCCCATGATCAGTGACAGTGGTGAGAAGATTTCTATTACTTGGTCCTAGATAGAAAGCCATGGTGGGCAGGGCTCTCCCCCACCGTCTGGAGGGGCCGGCACACACCACAGAAATGGTCCATGGAGGCCCCCCTTGACACTGTCCCCAGGTGGGAACAGCACCGAGACTGAGAAGGTGCCTGCTGCAGCCACCACAGCTTCCAATTCAAGGGCTACAAGCTGTGTTGCAGACCTGGCAGCTGCTGAGGCCTTTTTTGCCACCTTTAGAGCAAACCCTCAGATCCCAATCTAAAGGCCAATGTCGTGGGTTGAACAAATCAGGTCACACAGGAATCAACAAATTTGGTACAGCATACCTAAATGGTATGATTTTTATTAAACAAACAAACAAAAAAATAACAGCTTACAGCAGCGAACTTACGATAATAAACAAACAAAATAAAACTTGAAAACAGCACAGCTTCCCTGCCAATGGTCTAGCAGTGAAACATAATCTTGTGCAGTATAACAGAGAGCAGGAAGTCCTCACATGAACTCTCCCTAACAGCATCTAACCTGAGAATCTAGGCTGGCTTCTTTTAAAGAGTGGAGCTCCACCCCTTAGCTCAAAGCCCCACCTAATTATTAAGCTATTTACAGGAAATCTTCTTATTTCTTTGTACAATCAATTACTTAGAATACACATAAATGAAAGGCATAACAAATAATCCACTATTATGACATCAACATAAACACCCTAATGCTCTATCAGATATGACTGCACATTTCTTGCAGAGTGGGCTGTATTATAGACAACTCCTCCCTTTTCTAAAGGTAACCTAGGAGCAGCAGCATATAAAAGAAGGGAGAAAGGTGCTGCTGACTTTCTATAGGAGACAGCACCTTGCAAGGACACCAGCACTGATTGGAGACATGATACTCCTGGGAGCTGTGTAGGTAAACCACATTTTAGTTCTTCTCTATTGTCCTGTATTTTAGTTAATTTGCTAACTGTTTAACCTTTTCAAGAACAGGATATTCCAATCTGCACCTGTACATATCCAAAAGAAAAACATTTAAACTGGCATTGGTAATTTCTTAAGTTTGACTATCAATCCCAGCTTGCTTTTTACATTGTGAAAAAAACTTTGCCTACCAAGTCTGTTTACAGACCTTTAGTTACTTTCATTCTTTAAGGCTGTACATTTAAGGGCAGTACAGGGAAAAAGTGCTTATATTTAACTGGACCATGACGTAGAGGAGCAGAAATAGGAAGGGGAAGAAAAATAGTTTAAATTGTAATACACAGCGTCAGATGGCCAGTCTGACTGTAGCATATTCTGTATGTTTTACACAGAAAAGGGGGGATTAGAAAGAGACAGGAAGACATAAAATGAAGGAATAAAGTGCTGTTAGCAACAGTCTTTGGAACAGATGTAGGAGAGAAGAAAAACGTCAGGTTCAGCTAAGTACTATTCACATGGGGGTTCAACTACCACAGCCAACCCAACATGAGCCGAAGGTTCCTATACACAAAGGACTCAGGAAGCACAGAAAGGCAAAGGACCTTTTGGGCAGACTCGAGGGACCACAGGTCCACTTCTGCCATCATTTTCTATGTTTCTAAGGACACACCCAGCAACGTCATGTTGTCCACGCTTGTTTTTTAACCAGCATCTCCAAGACGTTTGTCACAACAGACGACACAGAAAATGGATGGCAGTTACACAGTAATTTTTCATCACCTGACTTAAAAAAGTACAGTTACGTAAGAACTTACCGTAACAGTAGATCTTCGAGAGAGGCTCTTGCAGTAGGTAATTACATATAGGACTGACACCGGCCGGCGGCAGGACCCCACAGAAAAATTTCTAGCTAGCAGAGCAGTCCCTGGCGAGGGACCGCCCCCACGTCAGGTGACCGCCATGACATCGGGTATAAAGGGGCTGGTCCGGACGCCTGCCTTCCAGTTTTTTTCTCGCCACAGGCCGAAAGGTCCGGATGAGAGAGAAGCAGATGTTTCCATTCCTGGAAAAGAGCTGAAAAGCCTAGGGGGATGGAGGGCGGGAAGGTATTACCTACTGTAAGAGCCTCTCTCAAAGACAGTACAGTTACGTAAGAACTTACCGTAACAGTAGATCTTCGAGAGAGGCTCTTGCAGTAGGTAATTAAATATAGGACTGACGTCGGCAGGCGGCAGGACCCCACGGAAACATTTCTAGCTAGCAGTCCCTGGCGGGACCGCCTCCATCGTCAGGTGACCGCGCCGGACGACGTGCATAAAGGGCGGTCCCAGACACGCTTTCCAGTCTTTCTCTCGGCACAGGCCCGGAAGGCCCGGACGAGAGAGAAGATATATTTCCCTCAATGGAAAAGGAGCTGAAAAAGCCTAGGGGGATGGAGAGCGGGAAGGTATTACCTACTGCAAGAGCCTCTCTTGAAGATCTACTGTTACGGTAAGTTCTTACGTAACTGTACTATCTTACTTCAAGAGGGCTCTTGCAGTAGGTAATTACATATAAGACAGAATCCCAAGCATTCTGGAACAAATGAAAAGGCACCGGGAGGAGGAATTACTCCAAGAAGTAGCAAACAACCTTTCAAACCTCACGATAGGAGGCCTTGCAAGACAGCTAACCCGAAGCCTGCTCTACGGCGAGAGGCAATGTCCAAACTGTAATGTTTAGTAAATGTATGGACGGAAGTCCAAGTGGCGGCAGCACAGATATCTGCCGAAGACACATTCTTGAAACAAGCCGCAGAGGCTGCTACTCCTCTAGTGGAGTGACCTCTGACTTGACCCGGTAGGGTCTAGTTGTACTTATAACAGAAAGTGATGCAATGAGCCAACCACTTTGAGAGGCATTGCTTGGAGACAGCATTGCCTTCCCTTTTGTGAGCAAAAGAGACGAACAACTGATCAGTCTTTCTGAGATCCTTCATCCTGTCGGTGTAGTATCTCAGAATCCTGTGGACATCCATGGTATGGTGCCAGTATTCCCCTTGGTTGGAGTACTGCGTGAAAAAGGCAGGTAATTCAATAGACTGATTTAAGGTAGACTCCGCTACCACTTTTTCGAGAAACTTAGGATTTGTGCGAAGAGCTACTCTTTCTTTGTTAAAGATCAGATAAAGGATTTTGCACATGAGGGCCTGGAACTCGGAAATTCTGTGAGCAGAAGTAGTGGCCACCAAGAAGAGAGTCTTCCACGATAAGAACTTCAAGTCTGTGGAAGCCGCAGGCTCAAAAGGAGGAAGGGTAAGTTTCCCGAGAACGAAGTTCAAGTCCCAGGGTGGAGCCTGAGTCCGAACAGGGGGTCTGAGATGAAGGACCCCTCTGAGAAAGGTCTTGGAAACCTCCAGTTGGGCAAATGCCTTATCAGCGAAAGGGACATGGTAGGCTGAAATAGCCGCCATATGGACTTTCAAAGATGAGTGACTGAGACCCAGGTAGAAAAGATGACACAGGTAATCAAGCAGAACAGCTACAGGACAGGAGAAAGGCTCCACATTCCTGGATGCAGCCCAAATGGAAAATCTTTTCCATTTCATGGCATAGGTGGACCTAGTGGAGGGTTTTCTAGCCTCCACCAGAATCTCGGCCACCTGAGGAGAGACGCCAAAGCGAGATTGGGCTAGGTCTGCAGGAGCCATGCATGAAGTTGATGAGACTTGCGTCCTGGATGGACCAAGGTCCCCTGATCCTGGGTCAGCAATCCTCGAGATAAAGGAAGAGGAAGAGGAGGAACCCCTGAGAATTGTTGTAGAAGAGAGAACCAGATTTGCCTGGGCCAGAAAGGAGCGATCAGAATCATTCTCGCTCCTTCCAATGCCAGTTTCTGCAACACACGAGGGACCAGAGGAATTGGGGGAAAAGCAGAGACGAATCTGCCAATCCAGTTTAGAGACAGAGCGTCGTTCCAGAAAGCGCCTCGCACTGGAGCGAGCGAGCAGTAGGTTGGAAGCTTTGTGTTTTGGGAGGAGGCGAACAGATCTATCTGTGGATTCCCCCAAATCTGGAAGATGCTTTTTAGAACTTTTTGGTCCAGTTCCCACTCATGTGGCAGAGCCGATGAACGACTTAGTTTGTCTGCCAGGACATTGTCGACTCCCGGAACGTGGATCGCCGTGAGGTGAAGGTTGTGAAGAGTTGCCCATTCCCAAACCCTCATCGCTTCCCTGCATAGCGGGTAGGACCGTGTCCCTTCCTGCTTGTTGATGTACCACACCACGCACATGTTGTCTGTTTGGACGGCTAGGTGATCGGGAAGGATGTATTGGTGAAGGGCCTGGACAGCATAAAGCACTGCTCGAAGCTCGAGCACATTGATGTGGAGAACTAACTCCAATTTTGACCATAAGCCCTGGGTTCGGTGAGGACCCAGATGGGCTCCCCAACCTTCGCCTGAAGCGTCCGTGGTCAGAGTCTGAGCGGGAGGAGGATGAAAAAAGGGGGACCCCCCGGAGTAGGTTCTCTCGGACCATCCACATTGCCAGTCCCTTATCATCGGCGAGGAGATCAGTACCAGATGATCTAGGACGTCTACCAGTTGATCCCACTGAGAGCGGAGAGTCCACTGAGAGATCCTCATGTGAAGGCATGCATCCCGGAATAAGTGCTCTTGGGCTGTCCGGAAAGCCAAGGCCGACCATTACCAGGCCACCCTTATCTCCTCCTGGGGTTCGGCCCGGACTTTCTGGGATAATATTAAACAGCTAAATGGAAAATCACGCTCCCCTGCCCCATCCCAACTCACTAGTGATGGCACTACCTCCACCGATCCTGCCATCATAGCTAACTGGCTCAACACCGCTTTCACTGACCTTAGCTCAGTCCTCCCTAGTAATTTCTTTGACCATCCCCCCAACCAACCTCCCCCTGTCCTCCACCATCCCAGCTTCCACCGCGCAAGGTTTCTGCCCGGGAAGCCAGACCCATCCTAATCAAAGCTTTGAATAGCAACAGTCCCGGCAGTGACTCAATGGACCCCAGTATCCTCAGGCTGGTGTTAGATGAAGTCCTTGCCCCACTCACCAGCCTAATTAACTGATCGCTCTGCCTGGGACAATTTCCCACTGCTTGGAAAACAGCCATAATCACGCCCATTCATAAAGGGGGCGACAGGTCATCAGCCAACAACTACCAGCCAATCTCCATCCCCCAAAGCCCTGGAAAAAGTGGTGGCCATTCAAATCACTGAATATCTGGCTAAGCATAACATCTTATGCCCAGAGCAACATGGCTTCCATGCTGGTCACAGTACCAGCACTGCGCTAATTGAATTCTCCAACTTCCCACACCCTCCCTGGATACCAGCTCCTAGCTGGTGCAGTGTTCATCGACTCTCAAAGGCTTTCACACCGCCTCCCACCTTCTTCTGCTGAATGCTCTCTGCCACACTGGTTTCTCGGCTGGCCCCCTAGCTTGGTGCACGAGCTATCTAGCCGCTCGATCACAGTGTATTAAAATCAATGGGATACTCTCTGATACCTGTCCCATACACTCTGGGGTCACCCAGGGCTCCATCCTGGGCCCCCTTTTCTTCTCATTCTATCTGAACACCCTGCCCAGTGCATGCTCTGGCAAAATTCTTCTGTATGCAGATGATGCTGTTATTTTTGCCACCCACCCTAATCCTGTTCCTTGAGGACACTCCTTTTCAGTAGCTTCTGGTTTATGTCAGCCTGCTTAATTAGCGCAGATGTCTTTCTGCCCCAAAACAAAGCTAGCAACCACCCACTCTATATCCTTCCTAGTACCAACAGCCACTGAGCAAGTCTGCTCTTACAAATACCAGGGTTACCTTCGACTCAGCCCTCACATTCCATGATCACATTGATGCCCTAACATCCGCCTATTAGCACACAGCTTGGCATCCTTCCGCCTATAGAACCTGCTTCCCCCAAATGCGCTCCGGCTCACTGTTATGTCTTCCATATTGTCCCTTGTAGACTATGGCCTACCAGTCTATGGTGCTGCCGACACGAGAGCACTCAAAAAATTCACTTAACCCTGAATAAAGCCTGCAGACTGATTACTGGTGCCCCCAGGCTCACACACACCTGTCAGCTGTATGACGAGGCTAAACTCTTTACCCTGGATGAACGACTACGATATCAAACCTGCCTCCTCACAAAAAAAACCCTACTCGGGCTCTCCCCTCCTGGGGTGACGGCATCCATCCACCGGACCCCACCCACTACTGCAACACGGTCATCCAACAAGACCACTCTAATGGTCCCCAGATCAAGAACCAGCCGTGGCCAGAGGTCCTTCCGCTACAGAGCCCCATCCTGGTTTAACTCTCTCCCTGCCCCCATCACCAATGCCACCACCATCTCCAAGTTCAAAACCACCCTTCGAAACCAACTCATCAACACTCGTAGCTGCTCCTGTCTCTGAAGGCAGCCTCCACCTCAACTTCTCATGACAATGCCCACCGGGCGGCTCTCCACCTAGCCCACTCCACCACCTCTTCCCGGTACACCATACCTATGTCTAACCTGGCGAGTGCCTGCTGTTTTATGGTTTGCCACTTAGATTGCTCAATTTTTGATACCAACTTGTGTAACTCCTGTCTCAATTACTTGTACCCTGTAACCTAAATGTATTTTGTCTGACCTCAGTGTGACGTGGCGCTTCTGATGAACGCCTATTTTTAGCAAACCTGTGCTATGTAACCTAAAACACCATGTATGTCTTTAATGTGATGAGGTACCTTTGGAAATGAGCCTCTGGCTCACAGGTTGTAAACTGATTTCACAAATAAAGAAATAAATAAAAGGCGCGCGTGCAGAACCGTCGGGATGGCAGCCGCTATAAGCCCCAGGAGACTGAGCACCGACCTCGCCGGAACCCTCCTGCGTTCCGATAAAAGGGAAATCTGGGACTGGAGGGAGGCCCCTCTGTCTGGAGGCAGGAAGGCCCTGCACATTGTCGTATCGAGGATTGCCCCGATGAACTGGAGGCTCTGGGAAGGATCCAGGTGAGACTTGGAATGGCTGATGGCGATACCCAGGCCAGTGAAAACCTGCTGGGTGAGGGAGAGAAAATGCAGGAGTTCCTCCCTGGACGGGGCCGCCAAGAGCCAGTCGTCCAGGTAGGGAAAAACCTGAACTCCCCAAAGTACGCAGGTGGGCCGCTACCACCGCCAGGCATTTGGTAAAGACTCGGGGAGCCGAGGAAAGACTAAAAGGGAGTGCCCGGAATTGGTAGTGGTCCCCCTGGAATGCAAACCTGAGGTACTTTCGGTGCAAAGGGCGAATGGGGATGTGCAGGTATGCATCCTGCATATCCAGTGCACAGCCATTGGCCCGGCCGGAAGCAGAGGCAAGAGGGTTTGAAGGGAGAGCATCCTGAACCTCTTGTATTCACATATAGGTTCAGGAGCTGAGATCGAGGATGGTCTGAGATCTCCCATCTCTTTGGTACAAGGAAGAAATGGGAATAATAACCTATCCCTGAAGGTGAGGGGGACGGCTCTATGGCTCGCTTCACAGGAGAGCAGAAATTTCCTCTTGACCAAAGGAAGATGGTCCTTGAGTAAGAGGAGTTCAGGGGGGGTGATGTGGAGGTTTCTGCAGAAACTCTATGGAGTGCCCCTCTGCTATGATCTGGAGCACCCATGAATCCGACGTTATCCTCTCCCAACCCGGAAGGTGGAGGGAGAATCTCCCTCCTACCGGTTCCTCCAGGGCATCCGGAGGCGGTGGGAGAGAGGAGTCAGGTGATGTGAGGCAGCGCTGCAGCTGGGGCACCCGCTGCTTTTTGGGGCTGCAGGGGCCTGGCAGCTGTGGGGGCCCGACGCTTGCGGCACGCCTCCCTGAGATTTCGCTAGAGGCCGGCCGCGCTCATGAAGGACGGCGCTATGGGGATGGGGACGGTATATTGAATCAACAGATTTAAGGGCTGCCCCCTTCTCCTGCAAGTCAGTGATGATGTCCTTGACATCACCACTGAAAGGCACAGAACCTCGGAAAGGTGCCTCTTGGATTGCTGACTGCACCTCCAGGACCAGACCTGACACACGGAGCCATGCGTGACGCCGAAGACTTACGGTGAACGCAGAGCTCCATCTTGCGGTGTCCACTGCATTGTAGGTCGTCCTCAGAATGTGACGACTGGCTGAATGAGCAGAACGGACCAGGTCGGCTAACTCCTGCTTGACTTGGGAGTCAGGCAAGGAGTCAATCTTGGATTCTGCCTGGGTAAGGACAGCCTTCTGGGAATCCCCAATATGTGCTACATAATTTAGGGCCCTAATCCCCAGTGTGGAAGAAGCATAGATCTTCCTTCCATACTGATCCAGAAGGCGAGATTCCTTATCCGGGGGAGACGAGCTCAAATGTCTCGGGTGTGCTGACCGGCCATGAGCGGTGCTAATGACAACTGAGTCTGCACGGGGGTGAGAGTCTAAAAAGTCTACACCCTCCGGAGCCTGGTATAGCCTGTTGGACTTCCGAGGAAGTGGGGCTAAAGCCGACGGTTGTTTCCAAATGGTGGAAACAAGGTGGGCATGAGGCTCGATCCAGGGTGGCACTAGAATAGAGGCCATAATGGGCAAGTCCAGATGTTCGGCGAGTTTGACCCGCTGAGGATCTGGCTCTAAGGAACGCCACTGATGGACTTCCTGGATCTTCCTAAGCAACTCCGTGAAGGAAGGATCCTCCAGAGGAGACTTCGGAGGAGTCCTCGGCCGGGGCTTGGACGGAGAGCGAGGCTCGTCGTCTTTCTCGGAGCAACCATCGTAGGAATCCAAGGAGTCCGAGAGAGAAGAAGAGGAATTTGAAGCAGAGTAAGACTCCCTAGCTCATCTAGGGAGAGGAACGGGTTCCTTAGGGGGGATCCCTTGACGCGTGTCCTGCCCCTCTCTGGATCCCGAAGGCAGAGCCTGGGAATCTGGAGGCGGAGAGAGAGTGTGCCGTCTGGGGCGTTCGGGAGCCGGAGGTGGCACCGTCGCCGTAAGATGGCTCTCGACTTCCTTGGTGAGCTGAGCCTTGGCCTCAGCCCACCAGGAGGCCAGAGTCTCTGGAGATCCACCGGCGCCTAGGGGGGTGGAGGAGGAGGAGGGGATAGTAGTACGGATGAAATCCGTGAAGGAAGAGTATCCAACCCAGCTGTGGGAATACCGGAGCTGGGTCTTGCGGCGTCGGGTACTGCAGCGTCGGTGGAGTCGGCGCCGGGTACTGCAGCACAGAATACTGTGGACCTGGGTAAACCGGCGTCGGATAAGATGTCGGATACCCAGGTACCGGAGGAGCTGCCGGAGCGTTCGGCCCAGTAGGAAACTCCACGGGCAGATCAACCGTGATAGGCCCGTGGGGTGGAGGGCCCGATGGGAGAGGAATATCCCCCGCCGGCGACTGAGGGGCCAGCGCTGGAACCAGCGTCGGAGGGGCCAGTGTCGGGGCCGGCGTTGGAGCCAGTGTCCGGGGGGCAGGTGTCAGATCCGGCTCTGTAGGAAGGGAATCCAACAGCGGAGCAGCATCCCGAGCCTCGCCATGGGATGGAGGGAAAATCCCCAGGGTCAGGCAGGGAACTCGGCTCTCAGACGGCAGCAAAAGCTGCGGGAACCTGGGACGACATATGAGCAGGGTCTGCCGTGAGGGCTCGAGATCAGCGCACATCGGGAGGAGCCGACGTGGCGACTTAGGGGCCGATCCCGCGGATGCCAGAGGAGCTGGTGTCCACTGGGTGTCCTCGCCGGAGGCGGGCCGAGGATGGGAAGAGGCCCGCTGAGGGGACACTGCCGCGGCGCTGGCCTCGGCGGTCGTGGGCATCTTAGCGCCTTTCCCCGGTGATGTCGGAGGAGTCGACGCCTGGCTATGGGAGGCTTCCGACCAGTAGGCCGCAGCTCGCGGTGGTACTGGGGCAGAAGCCTCTTGCCCGGAGGCACCTAGGGGGCTCGAACGCCAACCCGACGGGCGGTCCGACGCCCTCCAAAACCTTGAGCTGCCGCCGGACGATCCTCGAGGGGACGCTACTCGCCGCAGCTCCAGTTGGAGTCGCTGGAGGAGGAGGAGGCCTTCTCCCGTGCCTTTTGTCCGCTTCTTGTGTCCTTCAGGGAGGTCGACGGCTGTCAGCTTCTTCAACTCCTTCTCCATTGCAGACATCTTCTTTTTGAGGAGATGGGCTTCTAGAGACTGCTGGCGCCATCTGCGGGTGGCCGTTGAAATGAAGGCAGTGTGGGCACTTGTCAACCATGGTGGTCGGGCCTAAACAGAAGAGGCAGAGGGAGTGACCGTCCTCAGAGGCAGTTGGGCGCACGTAATGTCGCACTTTATTTTTGAAGGGACTACATATATAGACGCTCACCTGACGAAGAAAACAAAATACTGGTACTTTTCGAAAAACAATGAAGCAACAGGACTGAGCTTTTATGAACTTCACCGCGAGAGCTGCACGAGCTGACGGCAGGAAAGAACTGGAAGGCGGGTGTCTGGGACCGCCCTTTATACCGCATGTCGTCCGACGACGGTCACCTGACGTGGCGTGCCGCCAGGACCGCTAGCTAGAAATTTTTCCGTGGGGTCCTGTCCTGCCGATAAAGCAGTCCTATATATTATTTATTAGAAGAGCCCTCTCAAGTAAGATCTACTGTTATGGTAAGTTCTTACGTAACTGTACTATCTAACTTCGAGAGGGCTCTTGCAGTAGGTAATTACATATAGGACTGAATCCCAAGCAGTCTGGAACAAATAAAAGGCACCGGGAGGAGGAACTACTCCAAAAAGTAGCAGAAGCCTTGCAATCCTCAAGATAGGAGGCCTTGCAGAACAGCTAGCCCGAAGCCTGCTCTACGGCGAGAGGCAATGTCCAAACTGTAGTGTTTCGTAAAGATATGGACGGAAGTCCAAGTGGTGGCAGCACAGATGTCTGCCACAGACACATTCTTGAAACAAGCCACAGAGGCCGCTACTCCATGAGTGGAGTGACCTCTGAATTGACCCGGAAGAGTCTTGTTGTATGTGTCATAACAAAAAGTGATGCAATGAGCCAACAATTTTGACAGGCATTGCTTGGCAACAGCATTGCCTTCCCTTTTGTGAGCAAAAGAGACGAACAACTGATCAGTCTTTCTGAGATCCTTTGTCCTATTGGTGTAGTATCTCAGAATCCGGTGAACACCCATGGTATGGAGTAAATATTCTCCTTGGTTGGAGTACTGCGTGAAAAAAGCAGGTAACTCTATGGATTGATTTAAGGTAGACTCTGCTACCACTTTAGGTAGAAACTTGGGGTTCGTGTGAAGAGCCACTTGTTCTTTGTGAAAAATCAAATAGGATTTTACACATAAGGGCCTGAGTTCGGAAATTCTTCCGAGCAGAAGTAATGGCCACCAAGAAGAGCCGTCTTCCACGGAAGAAACTTCAGATCTGCGGTTGCCACAGATTCGAAGGCAGGAAGGGTAAGTTTCTCGAGAACAAAGTTCAAATCCCAAGGGGGAGCAGGAGTTCGGATGGGGGGTCTCAGATGAAGGACCCCTCTAAGAAAAGTCTTAGAGACCTCTAGTTGGGCAAATGCTTTATCTGCGAAAGGGACATGGTAGGCTGAAATAGCGGCCATGTGCACTTTCAAGGAGGAAATGACTGAGACCCAGGTCAAAGAGATGACGTAAATATTTCAGCAGAACGGCCACTGAACAGAACAAAGGCTCCACGTTCTTAGAGGCGGCCCAAATAGACAATGTCTTCCATTTCATGGCATAAGTGGACCTAGTGGAGAGTTTTCTAGCCTCCACTAGACTCTCCGCCACTTTTGGGGAGACACCTAAACGAGATTGAGCTAGGTCTGCAGGAGCCATGCATGAAGTTGCAGGGACTTGAGGCCCAGATGGACCAGGGTCCCCTGATCCTGGGTCAGCAAACCTCGAGATAAAGGAAGAGGAAGAGGAGGAACCTCTGAGAATTGTTGTAGAAGAGAGAATCAGATTTGCCTGAGCCAGAAAGGAGCAATCAGAATCATTCTCGCTCCTTCTGTGGTTAGTTTCTGCAATACACGAGGGACCAGAGGAATTGGGGGGAAAAGCATAGACGAATCTGTCCTTCCAGTCTAGAGAGAGCGCGTCGCTCCAGAAAGCGCCTCGCTCCGGAATGAGTGAGCAAAAGGTGGGAAGTTGTGCGTTTTGGGGAGAGGCGAACAGGTCTACCTGCGGAGTCCCCCAAAGTTGAAAGATATCGTCTAGCACTTTTTGGTCTAATTCCCACTCATGTGGTAGGGCAGAGGAGCAGCTTAGCTTGTCTGCCAGGGTATTGTCAACTCCTGGAACATGAATCACAGTGAGGTGAAGGTTGTGCTGAGTTGCCCAGTTCCAAACCCTCATTGCTTCCCTGCATAGAGGGTAGGATCGAGTCCCACCCTGCTTGTTGATGTACCACACCACGCACATGTTATCCGTCTGGACGGCTAGGTGACCAGGAAGAATGTATTGGTGAAGGGCTTGGAGAGCATATAGTACTGCTCGAAGCTCGAGCACATTGATGTGGAGAGCTAGTTCCAATCTGGACCATAATCCCTGGGTTCGGTGAGGACCCAGATGGCTCCCAACCTTCTCGCCTGATGCGCCTGTTGTCAGAGTCTGGGAGGGGGGAGGATGACAGAAGGGGACCCCCCGAAACAGGTTCTCCCGAACCATCCACCATTGCAAGTCTCGTGTCATCGGCGAGGAGATCAGAACAAAATGATCTAGGTCGTCTACAAGTTGATCCCACTGGGAGCGAAGAGTCCACTGAGAGATCCTCATGTGGAGTCGAGCCCTGGGAACTGTCAGAATAGCGGCCGCCATGAGCCCCAGGAGACGGAGGACCGACCTCGCCGGAACCCTCCTGCGTTCTAATAGCAGGGAAATCTGTGACTGAAGAGAGGCCACCCTGTCCGGAGGCAGGAAAGCCTTGCTCACTGTCATATCGAGGATAACCCCGATGAACTGTAGTCTCTGGGAGGGATCCAGATGAGACTTGGAATGGTTGATGGTAATACCCAGGCAAGTAAAAACCTGCTGGGTGAGGGAGAGAAAATGCAGGAGCTCCTCCCTGGACGAGGTCACCAGAAACCAGTCGTCCAGGTAAGGGAACACCTGAACTCCCATAGTACGCAGGTGGGCCGCTACCACAGCCAGGCATTTGGTAAATACTCGGGATGCCGAGGAAAGACCAAATGGGAGCGCCCGGAACTGGTAATGGTCCCCCTGAAACGCAAACCGAAGATACTTGAGGTGAGAAGGGCAAATGGGGATGTGCAGAAATGCATCCTGCATATCCAGCGCACAAAGCCATTGGCCCGGCTGAGGAAGGGGCAGAAGGGTCAGTAGGGAGAGCATCCTGAACCTTTTGTATTCCACATAAAGGTTCAAGAAGCTGAGATCGAGAATGGGTCTAAGATCTCCCGTCTTCTTTGGGACCAGGAAGAAATGTGAATAGTAACCTGTCCCTTGAAGATGAAGGGGCACGGGTTCTATGGTCCTCTTTGCGAGGAGGGCAGAGATTTCTTCCCGTACCAAAGGAAGATGGTCCCTTGCGTAGGATGACTTCAGAGGTGGGTGGCGGGGTGGTTTCTGTAGAAACACTATAGAATGCCCTTCCGCTATAATCTGGAGTGCCCAGGAATCTGTTGTCATCCTCTCCCAACCTGGAAGGTGGAGAGAGAACCTACCTCCTACAGATTCCTCCGGTGTGTCCGGAGGTGGTGGGAGAGGGGGGGAGTCAGGTGGTGTGGTACAGCGCTGCAGCTGGGGCACCTGCTGCTTTTTTGGGCGGAGGGGGCCTGGCAGCTGCGGGGGCCTGACGTTTAGTGGCCTGCCTTCCTTGGGGTTTCACTTGTGGCCGACTGCGTCTGCGAAAAGGATGGCGCTGCGGGTGATGGGGATGGTACATGGAATCCACGGATTTCAGAACCGTCCCCTTCTCCTGCAAGTCAGTGATGATGTCCTTGACATCACCACCAAAAAGCACCAAACCCCTGAAAGGTGCTTCCTGGATCGCGGACTGCACCTCCGGGACCAAACCTGACACGCGGAGCCAGGCATGACGCCATAGACTCACGGCGAGAGCAGAGCTCCGACCGGCAGTGTCCAGTGCATCGTATGTCATCCGCAGAATGTGGTGACTGGCCCAACGAGCAGAACGGACTAAATCGGCTAACTCCTGCTTGACTTGAGAGTCAGGTAAGGAGTCTATCTTAGATTCTGCCTGGGTAAGGATGGCCTTCTGGTAATCCCCCATATGAGCAACGTAATTTAGGGCCCGAATTCCCAGTGTGGAAGAGGCATAAATTTTTCTTCCATACTGGTCCAGGAGGCGAGATTCCTTATCCGGAGGAGACAAGCTTACATGTTTGGGGTGCGTTGACCGGCGCTAATCACGACCGAATCTGCACGAGGGTGGGAGTCCAAAAAGTCCACACCCTCTGGAGCCTGGTAAAGCCTGCTAGACTTCCTAGGGAGTGGGGCTAACGCCGACGGTGGTTTCCAAATTGTGGAAACAAGGTGGGCACGAGGCTCAATCCAGTGTGGCACTAAAGTTGGAGCTGTCAGGGGCAAGTCCAGATGTTTGGCAAGTTTAACCCACAGAGGATCTGGTTCCAAGGAGCGCCACTGATGAACTTCCTGGATTTTTCTGAACAACTCCGTAAAGGAAGGATCCTCCGGAGGAGACTTCGGAGGAGTCCTCGGCCGGGGCTTGGACGGAGAGCGCGGCTCGTCATCTCTCTCGGAGCATCCGTTGGAAGAGTCCAAGGAATCCGAGAGGGAAGAAGAAGAATCGGAAGCAGAATAAGACTCCCTAACATGGCTGGGGGCAGGAACAGGTTCCTTGGGGGGTACCCCTGGATGCATGTCCTGCCCCTCTCGGGATCCAGAGAGAAGGGCCCTGGAGTCTGGAGGCGGTGAGGGAGTGTGCCGCCTTCGGGTGTACGGGGGCCAGGGCACCATCGCGCAGGCGGTTTCATTCCTTGGTAAGCTGAGCCTTGGCCTCAGCCCACCAGGAAGCCAGAGTCTCCTGCAGATCCACCGGCGGCCGTAGGGGTGGTGGAGGGGGGGGGAGTTATATGGGTTGTACCCATAAGGCGAGTATCCGAAACCCGGCTCCGGGAAAACTGGTGCCGGGTATTGTGGCATCGGATACTGCGGCATCGAAGGTACCGGTGTTGGGTACTGCGGCGCTGGATACTGCGATCCCGGGTACGATGGCGGGTACCCAGGTGCCGGAGCAGACGGCCCGGATGGTGGCCCCACGGGCGGGTCAACAGTAAGAGGCCCAGGGGGGCACGGCCCGACGGCAGGGGAAAATCCCCTGATGGCGTCTGGGGGGCTGGCGTCAGACCTGGTTCCTTAAGAGGAGGGTCTGACGAAGGAGGAACATCCCCCGCATCGCCCGGGATGGGGAATCCTGGGATCAGGTGTGGTGACTCGGGCTCCTCGGACAGCAGCGAAGGCTGCGGGAACCGGATAAGACAGGTGTGGGTGGGTCCATCGTAGGTTCGCCGCCGGCGATGTCGGGGAGCCGACGTCATGCTTAGGGATAGTTCGGCGGCCGGGGAGCTGGCTTCCGCCTTACGGGTCCCTCATCAGAGGCAGGCCAAGGAGGAGGAGCGGCCCAATCCGAGGGGGACAAGGTTGTGTACCACCCCAAAGGGTTGGGTGTCTTATTGACCTTCTCCTGGCGGGCATCTGAGGAGCCGACATCTGACTTATGGGAGTCACCCGCACCAGTAGGCCACAAGCCTGCGGCCGAACCTGGGGCGGAGGCCTCCTTTTGCCCGGAGGCGCCCGCAAGGCCCAAGCGCGAGCCAGACGGGCGGGCCGACGCCTCCTCCAAACCCTTGGAGGCTGCCGTCGGACGGTCTCCTGGAGGGGAAGTTACCTGGGCTGCGACTCCGCCCGGAGTCGCGGACGAGGAGGCCTTCTCCCGGTGCCTCTCCTTGTCCTGCTTTTTGCAATGTTCTTCCAGGGAAGTGGACGCCTGCCTGAGCCTCTTCAATTCTTTTTCCATCGAAGACATCTTTTTCTTGAGAAGATGGGCTTCCAGGGACTGTTGGCGTCGTCTGCTGGTAGCCACGTTGAAATTGAGGCAATGCGGACACTTGTCAACCAGGTGGTCAGGGCCTAGACAAAAGAGGCAGAAGGAATGGCCGTCCTTGTGAGGCAGTTGGGCGCCACACGAGTCGCACTTGTTTTTGTGCTCGGAGGGTGTAGGGGACGACATACACCGAAGATGACCTGACGATAGAAGGAAAAAATAATTTTAATTTTCGGTAAAACCGACGAAAGAGCAGGGCTGATGAAACACGAACTTTACCACGAGGCACTGCATGAGCTAACGGCGGGAAAGAACTGGAAGGCGGGCGTCCAGGACCACCCCTTTATACTGACGTCGCATGATGCCGGTCATCTGACGTGGCGGCGGTCCCTCGCCAGGGACTGCTAGCTAGAAATTTTTCCGTGGGGTCCTGCCGCCGGCCGGCGTCAGTCCTATATGTAATTACCTACCTCAAGGGCCCTCTCGAAGTAAGATCTGGTATTACTCTGGCAAGCTTCCGAGCCTCCAGAAACTCTCCATGACTGGTTGGCATATTAAATAATTACATCACGGAATGGCAGATCACTGGAACAGCATCTTTCAATAATCTAGGTTGCAGACCATCAGTCCCTCACTTTTATTTGAATCAAGTATCAATAAAGTAGCACACTCAGCTTCCACTGAAAAAGCAGATAGGGCAAATGCAATACACTCCTCAGCAAAGGTCACCAATGACATTCAAGACTCAATTATTATGGCAGTATCAGCAGCACAGCCATCAGCGGTATCATTATTCGAACCTGAAGCTATAAAATAATCATTTAATGCAGTCAATATTAAATTCCCTATTTTATTCCCATGGGTTACAGAAGACAACTGGAACCAGAAAGAAAACAGTTGAATTCAGACTCTTTACTGTACTCCAGAACATACTAGAATCCAATGTTTTACTTTTATCCAATTTGTTTTGAATAAATGGTTGTTTTATTGACCTGTTTTCTTTGAGATGAAACTTCCTTTCAGCTTTCTAGTTCTGCAAATCATATGATAGGAGCATGCATGTTTCTTGCCAGTAGATCTGCCAAGCCATCCTCGCTTTGGCTACTGCTGCACAATCTAACAGAGTGAGAGGGTATATCATTATTTGATTTAGTTCTGTTTCTGTTTTTCTGCCTTGTTTTTGGCAGAAGCCATTGGTCATCCTCCGGCAACTGTATGGGTGAGGTGACGGGCTGGTTGCTGTGGTCAAGGGCACGGTGCTCATTGGGATTCTGGTGGAGGTGCGGCAACTCCTCCGCTTGTCTCCCGGCATCCCGACGCACTGAAGATCAGGTTTTTCTGAATGTATGCCTGTACAGCTTCCAAGGTATTAAAGGTGACTGTAACGCCATTATGTGTGAGGCAGAGCTGGGCAGCATAGTGGAGACTGAATGAGAATCCCAATCTGTGGTGTCTGCTTTATATCTAATAATAATAATAATAATAATAACAATAATTTTATTTATATAGCGCCTTTCAAAATATCAAAGCGCTGAACAGATTAATAACATAAATTCAAATATCCATACAAACATAAAAACATATAAAAACACATCATAAAATACATCATAAAAACATAATAAATTACAGTAAAATCCAGTCAAATTCCAACTAACTTAATTCTCCAAAAAGGCCATTTTCCATAGAAAAGTTTTTAATTCTTTCTTGAATATCTCCATGGAGGTACACTCCCATAACCGGCCTGGTAGAGAATTCCAAAGAATGGGAGCAGCATGAGAAAATGCTCTGCTGCCTGAAGTTTTTAAACTCACTCTTGGAATCTCCAGCAACCCCATGTCAGCCGAGCGTAGCGATCGGCCAGGGCAATAAGAAACCAGGAGGTCTTTCAGATAGGACGGACCCTGATCACGAAGGGCTTTAAAAGTCAATAAAATGACTTTAAAGGTGATCCACCACTGTACAGGCAGCCAGTGCAGTTCACGCAGCACCGGGGTAATATGACAAGACCTACTTGTCCCAGTCAAAACCCGGGCTGCAGCGTTCTGCACCAGCTGTAGGCAGCGGATTTCAACCCCAGAAAGCCCAAAGTAAAGGGCGTTGCAGTAGTCCAGGCGCGAGGACACAAAGGCGTGGACCAACGTTGGCAAGGAGTCAGGTGGAACAAGGTGCCTAACCCTGGCAATATTCCTAAGATGGTAAAAGGAAGTGCTGACGACGGCTGACACCTGAGATTGTAAAGTCAGCTTATCGTCAAAAATCACCCCAAGGTTACGCACCCGTTCAGAGGTCGGTAATGACACGCCGCCAAGAAAAATTCCAGAAGGCACGCCAGTTCACGACCTCTCAATCTGACCACCTGGGTCCACCACCAAAACCTCAGTCTTCTCCGAGTTCAACTTTAACCAACTAGAATCCATCCAGTCTTGGATTTCCCCCGGACAGTTGTTAAACACCGAGAGAGCTCCATCCTGGTCAGGTGCAAAAGACAGGTAGAGCTGGGTTATCATCTGCATAGCAGTGAAACCTCAGCCCATACCGTCTTATGATATTTCTGAGGGGCAGCATATACACTGCAAATAACATGGGTCATAGCACAGAACCCTGAGGCAGTCCACACAACAAAGAGACTGGGCCGGAGGAAAAAATCCCTGACACAACTCTTTGTGATCTCCCAGTAAGGAATGAAGTAAACCATTGCAAAACGGTTCCCGACATTCCGCAGATTTGCCTCAGGCGTGCTAACAACACTACGTGATCCACAGTGTCAAATGCTGAGGAGAGATCAAGGAGGACCAGGATGGAACGTCTCTTTTGATCCCTCGTCCTCAGAAGATCATTAAGCACCCGAACCAGCGCAGTCTCGGTGCTATGTCTTTTATGTAAACCAGACTGAAAGGATTCGTAGATACTATGGATGGTCAAATGGTCATCCAATTGAGCAGCTACAACCTTTTCAATAACCTTCCCAATAAAGGGAAGGTTAGAGATAGGTCTGTAGCTTGAAAAACAGTCTGGGTCTAAGGAAGCTTTCTTCAAGAGAGGTGTCACCACCGCCTCTTTCAGGGAGCTAGGAAACTCACCTGACTCCAAGGAGCACCAGACTATTTGTGCCAAAACTGGACCAATGATAGCAACACAACCCAAAATTAGGGTAGTCGATCCAGGATCCAAGCTACAGCTTGTAGGGCGCACACTATGGATAAGCCTCATAATATCCACGAACTCAGGTCGATAAAAGGAACTCCAAGAGAAACGAGGCACTGTGTTCTCGCACGTCCCTACAACATCACCCTTAGAGGTTGTCGAACACAGGTCCGCTCTGATGTCAGCCACCTTAGTTGCAAAGTAATGAGCGAGCTCATCGCACTCTGTTTGCGAAAAGGCTTTCCGAACTTGCAGAAAGGCTGGGTTGCACAGTCTATCTACAGTTTGAAACAGCTGAGCCGGTCGATTCTGAGCAACTGCAATCTCCCTGGACAGGAACTCTGCCTTCTTATGGGTGATTGCAGATTGATAGCTAGCATAATGTTCTATCAATCTAAGGCGGTCAGCTTCAAGGGCGGATCTACGCCAACACTCAAACCTTCACCCTTCTGCATAAAAATCCCCCATTTGGTGGTGAGCTCTCATGAAAAATCCTGAAAAACCATAATTGGGTGCCCTTGCCAGCTGAGTGAGCCCAGGTCCCTGGCACACTGCAGGATATCTTATTTCGCCTGGAATCGAAGGAATTTGGCCTGGATGAGTTGAGGCTTCTCTCCCTTCCTGGGCAGTAGCGTCACTGAGCTGTGGAACTGTTCAGTTTCAAAGCGGGGCTCTCCAGGCAGCTTCAGGTGGTCTACAAAAGCATGACAAGAGAAATCTGATTGTGATTCTTAGTTCAGCATGCTCAGGGAACTCTATAAAATGCAGTTTAATCCCGAGTCCACTAGGTTCAAGATCATCCACCTTGTCTTGGTGTGTGTGGATGATCTTGGCCTGGTCAGAAAGCTAAGCTTCAAGTATCTGGTAGTGTTCCTGGTTGTTAGCGCTGCGTTTGCCTGTGGCATCAAGCGGTACAGATATTTTAGTAACAGATTGTGTATTAGCTCCAGTGGTTGATAATTCCCTCAAGAGCTAAAATAATATCTGCTCAATTCTTTTCAGCGGGAAAGCTACTGCCATCCTGATTGCCTCATCACATTGGTGGGATGTAGCAAGGTCGAAATTTCAATGCGCTCCCCGACTGAACCATAAGTAAAGTTATTATTTTTTTTTTTTTTAACACAACTGATGTTTCTACGCCCGACAGCCCCTTATACCCAGCCAAGCAGCGATGCCTGCAGGAGTCAGGCGCCATCCTGCTGCCAGGGAATTTTCTCCTTTTCACCCGCACACCATGCAATGGGTGCAGCAGCTGTCTCCACCTCCGCAGAGGCAACCAAGCACCCTGGGTGTGGGCGAGCACCCCTAGCTGTGCCATTCACAGCACAGACCCCCCCCACCCCAAGGAAGGAGAGCTATGACGCTCAATCCTTGCTTCCCCCACCAGCCCCCGAGTGACCCAAGTCCATTCCTGAACCCAGGTCACTGGCGTGGCATGAGGTGTGGCATCCAGCGCCTCAACCGTCAGCGCCACCGGGCTGGCCTCATAAGTACAGTTTTGAAAAGAAGCACTGATATTGGTTCTCCCACAGTTCTTACTTTTTGGTGCTGTGACTTAAATTCAGTGATGAAGATTGACAGATGCCATGAGATTAGGGCAGGCTAGGTGGAGTGGAAGGGATTCAAACTGCCATCTTTCCAAGGGTCAGAGCCTCTTTTTTTAATAAGATTTTAGATAAGGGAGAGTGCCTATTCTCATAGCAGCAAGCCCAAGTAACAGCGTTGTATAAACCAGGTAAGGACCCATCATGGGTGGATCCTACTTGCCCATCCTCTTCCTCTGTGCTAATATGAAAATCCTGACCAGTATATTAGCAAACTGTCTACAATCTCACATTTCCATTTTATTACCTGATCAAACTGGCTTTATCAGGAGGCGGTTCCTGGAGGACATTACATACTAACATACTAACTGCCAGCAGATTAGGCCTTATGGTCTATCGAGTCTGCTCGAACCTCAGATCCCTAGTTGGGTGCCGAGGCTCTCCCCCTCCTTGTGTTTCAGAAACCCCTATCATCCATCCCCACCCCCCTGGGCCAGGCCATCATCTGATACATCAGTTTTCTGTGTCTGTCCCACCCTCTCTTGAAGCCCTCCACTGTGGATCTCTGAACCAGCTCAACAATTCACAGGTTTCTTAGTATCTTTTCATCTCAGAGACAAGCCAGCACCTCCCGGTTATCGATGTCAATGGACAAAGAGAAAGCTTCAACAGGGTAAATTGGCATTTTCTAAATTACTCCCTGCAGTTCTTCCAATTTGGCCCCAAAATCTGCAAACAATGGCAGCTCCTTCTACAAAACCCACCGTCATGGTCAAAGTAAATGGAATAAACTTGGAGAGATTTAAGCTGGAACAGGACACCAGGCAGGAGTGTCCCCATCACCCGTCTTGTTTGCTATTAGCCTTGAAGCACTGGATACTGTAGGGCACCAAAATCTCAACATTTAAGGTATACATTATATCAGTCAGCAGGAGGTTCACAAAAACCTCATTACAGGCAGACAATTCTATAGTTTATGTGTCAGATACTGATACCTTAGTTCCAGAACTCCATTGGGTTGTTGGGGGAATTTGGAAGAGTCTTAAGCTACAACAATCTGAACTACACTAAGTCTGAAGTGATTTTGATCAGTGGCACATGCTCCTTGCATTTCAAACAGCATTTTCCTTTGACTTGGGCCTGGCAAACGCAGATTCATTAATTGGGAGTACAGATCACCCTGGACCTGTCAAAGCTGTTCTCCATAAACTACCCCCCCACACACACACACACACACTTTACAAGCAGATCTGGCTAGGTGGAAGGTACTATCTTTGTCACTTGTAGAGAGAATAAGTGCATTTAAAATGAATCTCTCTTATATTTTTATTCGTCTTTCAGACCTCACCTATTCATGTACCCGTGTCATTCTAGACCAAAACCTTCAGAGATATTTCCTCCTTTATCGGAAGACAAAAGACTCCTATCAGCAAGACAATACTCTTGATGACCAGAGGGATGGAGGCTTAACAATGCCTGACCTTACGCTTTACTACATGGCTGCAGAGGCAGTGACCTTGAGGACCTGGGCAAAGCAACTGCTATGGCTCCAAGTAGTACAAGACGGAAAAGACCAAGGAAACTGCGGGATGAGGTAGCCAGACTCAGAGCGGAAGTAAACTGGGTCAGGAGTACCATCACCCCTATCCAGGGACCACCCAGTCCAATGCAGCTGCCTCAAAGGATGCCGAGAACGAGGAGCACTTGGATGACAGTGGGCTCAGGGAGGGTTAGAGCAGTCAGGCAGAGGCACATCCCAGATCCTATTCCACTAAGAACTCATATGCCACACTGGCAAATGAGGACAACCAAATAGAGGTACCCAGAGAAGTGGAAGGAAAGGATGTGGAGGTTAGCCAAGGAGGTGACCTCAGCGGGAAAGCAGTGGACCCCAGAGGAGGAGGAAGTATCCTGTGGGGACTCCATCGTAAGAGGGATCCAGCTAGGAACACAGGAGGGAGGACAGGGAGGTGAGGTGCCTACCAGGTGCTACGGCATGGAGGGATGGAAGGAAGATCCTGGGATCACTGGGAAGGCAAGACGGGAGGGTGAGCTGGATGTTATTATCCACCTAGGTACTAATGACCTGGCAAATGGGGAGCCAAAGGAAGTTCAGGGAAGAGTTTAGGAACTGGGAGGGTCTCAGCAAGTAGCTACTTCTGTCACTTTCAGAAGTACTACCTGTGAGAGGCAAGGGAGAGCATAGGAGTGCATGCACCAGGAACTTTAACTCATGGTTGAAGAACTGGTGCTGTGAGGAAGGGTTTGGATTCATTGGTGACTGGGGACCCACCTGGAGGGATGGAGGTTTGTTCAAGCCTGACGGCCTGCATCCATCCTGGAGGGGAATCCAAGCACTCAATGATAAGTTTAAATGCTACATTGACAAGCATTTAAACTAGCAAAGGGGGGTGGCAGGCCAGCAAGGAGGGTACTACTTGCTCACCCCCACAGCCAGCAGTGGAACCAGTGAACCAGAGGAGTGGCTATCTCTGCAAAGCAGTGTGCAAAAGATGGAGATTAGTGCCCAAGAGGTGGATAAGCAGAAAAGGGCAAAATTCAGCAGAAGGGCAGACAGCAAGGAGAACCAGGGATAAATGACAACCAAGGAAGGGGCTGGAGTAGAACAGTGAAGCAGTCTAGGAGGTCAAATCATGGAAGCCATGTGTGCAAATGCCAGGAGCCTTAGCAACAAGATGGAAGATCTGGAGGTTGTCATGGTACAGTCAGACCTGGACATTGTGGCCATCACTTGAAACCTGGTGTAATGATAACCATGACTGGGAGATGGCCATACCTGGCTACAACATATTCAGAAGAGACAGAGCAGGCAGGAAGGGAGGAGGAGTGGCACTGTATGTGAAAAATGACATAAGGGCCACAGAGATCCAGGAAGAACAAAATGGGGAGAGATACTGGGTTAAGCTGGAAAGGAAAATGGGGACAGCTATCTGCACAGGTGTGGTCTATAGACCACCAGCCCAGGAGGAAGAAACAGATAGGAGTTGATGCTAGCCATCCAAAGGATGGCAGACAAGGGTGAGGTAGTACTGGTTGGAGACTTCAATATTCCAGACGGGACTGGAGCATCCCAGCAGCAGCAGCATCAACTAGGAGCAGATTTATCCTGGACTCCTTCAGGGTGCCTTCCTCAAGCAACTGGTCATGGAACCAACTCGCAGAAGGCAATGCTGGACCTTGAGCTCACAAACGGGAACAGTGTGATGGGGGGTAACAGTGGGGAGCACCTGGGTAACAGTGACCACCAGTCATTGTGGTTTGAAATCACAGAAAGAGCAGAACCAAACCACAAAACACGTATCCTGGATTTTAGGGGGCAGACTTTGGGAAATGGGAGATACTTAAAAGAGGCATTAAGGGGAATGGGACAGGAATCAGGGTTGAGGAACAGTGGGCAGTATTTAAAATGGGGATTACAAGAACAACAGAATTATGCATTAAGCAGGTTAGCAAGAGGAAAAGGAAGAGGAGACCATTATGGTTTTCCAAAGAGGTATCAAAGAAAGTGAAAGCCAAAAAGATTGCATTCAGGCAATACAAAAAGACACAGGCAGAAGGGGATAGGGAGAAGTACCAGGAGAAGCAAAGGGAGGCAGGGAAGCCAAAGCTCAGACAGAAGAACACATTGCAAAATCAGTGGGTAGAGGGACAAAACCTTTACAGGTACATAAGTGAAAAAAGAAAGACAAAGGAGGATAGTGAGACTGAAGGGGAGGATGGGAGTACGTGGAGGATGACAACAGTAAAGCTGACATATTGAACAGGTATTTCTGCTCAGTCTTTACTGAGGAAGAGGGGTAATGGGTCTGAAGGAGTACAAGGGTGAGAATGGTGCAGAATGGACACAAGTCCCTTTACACGAGAAAGGGTCCTGAAGGAACTGGAAGTAATAAGAGTTGATAAAGCAATGGGGCCAGACGGTGCACCCAGGGTCCTTAAAGAACTAAGAGAGGTGGTGGCTGAACCTCTGGCTATCCTGTTTAGCCGATCACTGGAAACAGGGGAGGTACCCAAAGACTGGAGGACAGCAGATGTAGTCCCCTTATACAAAAGTGGGAACAAAGAGGAAGCAGGGAACTACAGACCAGTCAGCCTCACCTCGGTAGTGGGGAAGATCATGGAAGCACTACTGAAGGAGAGATTGGTGAAACATCTGGTTGTCAATGGACTACAGGACCCAAGGCAGCATGGTTTCACCAGGGGGAGGTCATGTCAGACCAACCTCATTGAATTTTTTGACTGGGTGACTAGGGAGGTGGATCAGGGGAGGGCAGTGGACATGGCCTATCTGGACTTCAGCAAGGCCTTTGACACTGTGCCACATAGAAGACTATTACACAAACTGGGGAATATGGGTGTGGGCAGGACAGTAGTGTGGTGGGTAGGTAACTGGCTGGGTAGCAGGACACAGAGGGTGGTGGTAAATGGCTGTCACTCCACAGAGGGAAGAGTGACCAGTGGGGTACCACAGGGATCAGTGCTGGGACCAGTCCTATTCAACATTTTCATCAGTGATATTGCGCAGGATCTAGAAGGCAGAATTTCACTGTTCGCTAATGACACAAAGCTCTGTAACATAGTAGACACACCAGAGGTGTAGACAGAATGAGAAGCGACCTGCAGAAACTTGAAGAATGGTCAAGGGTTTGGCAGTTGAAATTCAATGCAAAGAAGTGCAAGATAATGCATATGGGGCACAAAACCCTGGCACAATATATCAGTTGGGGGTGAGGATATAGCATGCACCAAGCAGGAAAGGGATCTTGGGGTTGTCATCTCTGATGACCTCAAGGTAGGGAAACAGTGTGACAAGGCAGCAGGTAAAGCAAACAGGATGCTGGGATGTATAGGCAGGGGCATCACCAGCAGGAAAAGGCAGGTCATAATTCCGCTACACAAGACACTAGTGAGGCCCCACCTGGAGCACAGTGTACAGTTCTGGAGACCATACCTACGTAAGGACATAGACAGGGTAGAGAAGGTTCAGAGGAGGGCAACAAAGATGGTGCATGGATTGCATCACAAGTCCTATGAAGACAGGTTGAAGGAACTGAACATGTACTCCCTGGAGGAGAGGAGGAGAGGGATATGATAGAGACATACAAGTATCTTACAGGGAGGAACAGGGTGCAGGAAAACACTATTTTAAGCTGAAAAGATGTTCCAGGACTAGAGGCATGGGATGAAGTTGAGGGAGGATGATTCAGAGGAAACATGAGAAAGAATTTCTTCACAGAACGGTGGTGGACAAGTGGAACACCCTGCCAGAGGAAGTGGTGGGGGCTGAAACAATCACGGGATTTAAGAATGCATGGGATAGACATAAAGGAATTCTAGAGGTCAGGGGTAAGGGGCAACAGACTTCTAGGAAAACAAACTGAACTTACAAGCTCAAATGGGCAGACTGGGTGGGCCATAGGCCCTTATCTGCCAGCACTGTCTATGTATCTAGTGATGCCCTTATTTGCTATACAGTCTGCCTCCAAAGTGCGTACACTGAGGGACAGGTCCACAATACCCTGGGTATCTCATACTACAGGACTTCTTATACAGATCAGCAGGAAGTTTCCACCAAGTAATACTCTGGGTCCCCTATCTCTAATATGTTATACTGAGTCCTTCAAATCTCCAAAGACAGATAGAGGTTACATAACCTAGTAGAGATGAAGGCTGAACCATTTCTCTCAAGGGAAGATGAGGGGGTTCCATGAATTGTTAGCAATGTGCCCCCCCCCGAGTTCTTCTGGTACTTACAAGTGCGGCACTTTATCACCACAGGGGATCACATGGCTCAACTATCTAAACCCAAAACCCATCTGGAGGATTTATTCTATTGGGGGGCTACTTTTCAGCATGCCATCGTTCCTTTTTTGAATTGTTTTAAGTCTCTGAAGGAAAATACTCTCTCCCCCTTGAAAAAGTCAGACTCAAATGGAAACAGGAGGGAAGGCAGGTGATCCCCCCAGCACAGTGGGCAAAATCTCTCCAGTCTGGTTGGAAGGTGACTTCCTTTCCTACTTGGAAGGAATTCCACTGGAAAGTAGCGGTGAGCTATTTCCATACTCCAACAATAACAGAACATTTTGGAACCATGAAAGACGAAAGCTGTTGAGAGACATTGTGGGAGAAAAGGAATGCACTATCATATATTCTGGGACTGCCCCAAGTTACAAACCTACTGGGGTACCATACGTGATGTCATATAAAAGGTAATGGGTACAGCAATGCCATGATCCTTTACTACCCTGGTTTTTGGTATCCTACCTAAATTGCCCAACAGTAAACAATTAAGAGGGTTATTTTGTATTTTAATTACTGCAGCAGCCAAAGGTACAACTTTTGGTTGGTTGAGTGACACTTCTCCTGTCGTTGGTACTTGGATTCAAAAAGTGAAAGATATCAAGATATGGAGAGGCTAAATAAAGTTACAATGAGAGACGTTACTTGAATTCTTTTTCTCCCTTCCTCAGCCAGCACAGTCACCTGACCCAACCCACCATGCCCTACGAACCCCGCAGGACCCCCATTGAGCCATAGTTTACCCCCAGGTGGGGACGAAGTGGGATGAGACCCCCCAGGCTCAGACCCCCTCCACGACCATACCTCTTGTCTTTATCAGGGTACATCCCTGGGTTGGTGGGCAGAGGCCACTGGTCCGACCTCCTTGTCGGTGTTGTGCTGGACTGGGTGTTTTCCCTTGTACACACCCCCGCCCCTGGAGATGCGATGTGCACTGATCCCATGGCAAAGCCGGCGTCTGTCACGCTCCACCCCCACTTGCAGCCTGAGCATGCTGCTCCTCCAGCCACCGCTACAGGCCAATCATGCACCGAGCCATGGCTCCCCCCAACCCCTGGAGACAAGCAGCCTTGGGATGCTCCAGCCTCCTCCCCCCGGCTGGCCCTCCGACATCCTCCACCTGTTCATGAACTCGGGTTGCCAGCGTTGTGAACGGTAGTGCTACCACTGTGCCGGTGGGACAGCTACGTTACTTGAATTCTGGGAACCATGGGACACATATTTGACCGCTGCACTCAACTCAGGGGAGGGGAGGGGAGGGAGGTACTTTGAGGCCCTCCTTCCTACAGAAACTTGACCACCCTACCCTGAAGATCCAATACCATCATTCTGGTCTTCTGTTTGGACGTACACTATGAAAACACAAAATGGCATAGTATAACATTTTTATCTGCAATTAATTTAATGATCCTGCTGTTGGGCCTATTGAACGTAGTTATTTTTTCTTTGGTTGTATAACATTTATTTCTTGTTCTTAAAACTGTTACACCAGCGGAGATACTGGGTCTCATTAAGTTTACAGACCCTGTACTTACCAACTGAAAGTGAAGACATTCAGGCTGATGTATTGCTACCTTGTCACACTGTATAATTTACTTTTTCCATTATTGATTTTAATTTAACTGAATTATAAAAAAACAAAAGATCACAGTTTCACTAAGATGAGTCTTAACCAAGTATATGGTGCACATTACTTCCTGCTTTGTTTTTCCTACGACTAGCCAGTCATCCAGGTAAGGAAAAACCACCACACCTTGTCTTCTTAGGTGAGCTGCTACTACAGTTAGGCACTCTGTGAATACCCTTGGTGCAGAGGTGAGACCAAAGTGTAGGGCTGCAGACTGGTACTGGCAGCTTCACAGCCAGAACCGGAGATATTTTCTGTGGGTGGGTCTGACTGGAATGTGGAAGTAGGCCTACTTCAGATCCAGTGACCCCCAATCAATCTCCTGGCTGTAGTGATGATATTACTCTGCCCTGTGTAATCACCTTGGGTTTATCTTTCTTAAAATGCTTGTTCAGGGCCCGGTGGCGCTGAGGGTTGAGGCGCTGGACGCCACACCTCGCGCTACGCCGGCCGCCCGGGTTCGGGGACGGACTCGGGTGGCGGGAGGATCGAGCGTCCCAACGGATGCTCTCCTCCCTCGGGGCGGGTTACCAAGAAGCGCTTGCATCCTTCCGTAGCCAGTGGAAGCACCGGCATTGGGAAGGGATGGAGGCAGCTTCGCTCGTCGGAGCCGGGGAGAGGACGTCGCGGCACATGAGGGTTGGCGTGCGTCAGCACGTCGCCACTCGGGACGACGTCCCAAGCGCAGGCGTCCCAGGGGAGTGGGATCCGAGGGGAGAAAATGGAAAAAACCCTCCGGCAGCCTAGATGAAGGCTGCTCCAGTACCTCCCAGGGGCCACCTACAGGACAGACCCCACTGTGCGAGGAGAGGAGGAGGAGGCACTCTAGGGGCAGATCACTAAGGTAGGTGACCCTAGGGGACATGAGCGGACGGAAGGAAAGGGCTCCGGAGGTAGGAAGGAAGATAAAAAAGAAATTACAAAAAAAAAAATGCTTGTTCAGCTATCTTAAGTCTAGAATGGGTCATCATTCCCCATTTTTCTTGTGTGTTAGGAAATACCTTGAAAAGAGGCCCTTGCCCCACTGTGAAGCAGGTACCCTTTTCTACTACGTTTGCCTGTAGTATCTTCTTTACTTTTAGCTCCAGCAGAATTCTGCTGGTGAGTGGCTCTGGAAAGTTTTTGATATCTGCAGTTTGGGAAATCTTTGGTGGAACTGCAGAGACAATCCCTGACCACTACTTCCAGGACCCACCATGTGGTAATTTCTTCCCCATTTGTGGAAGTATAAAGTCAGCCTTTCCTCCGTGGGCAATGGCAGACAAGCGACCCATGCAAAATTATCAGGGGTTTTGTTTAGGCTGCATTTTAGGGCTGCTGCTGCAGCATGTGACAGACAGACAGACAGACAGACAGACAGACAGACAGACAGACAGACAGACAGACAGATAGATAGATAAGATACTTTATTTTTAGAGCGCCCCATTCAGGGGACTCGGGAGTGCTTCACAATTCACAAATTAAAAAGAAAAGACAATACTAAAAACATTCCACCATCAATTCAATTAACAATTCAGTTGGAGCAAGCAGCACTAGAGATAAAACTATGCAGCCCATGATGCTTTGCATTGTGGGGGCATGTGTGATTTTGTATTTCTTTGAAACATGGCTTCCCGGCCAAATGCCCTTTGGGGTAACCATTGCCTCAGTGCTTGTGCACAGAGGTTCTTTGTCTATTAAATTGTTTTTTTGTTTTAATTGGGTTCACCACAATATAACCTAGATAGACCAGCTTAGGGTAGCTGGTTCATTCCACTGGGGGGGTCAAACAGGTGAGGCATACTGATGAGTCCTGGTAGGATGAAATATGTGTCTATATCTTCTGTTGGCACCCTTTGCAAACAGTGTGAGAGGCCTTTCGGCACCATGCCTTTCTGCTTAAAGTTGAACCAGCATAATATTCTGTGGCGATCTGCATATGCAGCCCATGATGCTTTGCACTGTAGGGGCACGTGTGATTTTGTATTTCTTATCTCTCCATATGATGACTGTAATCCACAGTATTAGCCATTATAAACTTGGCTAAATAAAAAAAAGTTTTTGCTTAGAGGTTTCCAACGAGGGTGCTTCCCGCTATTGTTTAGGCAAAGAGTTCCACAGGGTAGGTGCGGCCACCAAAAATGTTCTGTTACCAGAATGCCGCAGCCTAACTTGGGAATCCTCAGGAGGCAACCCTTGGTGGAACAGAGAGCCCGGGATGGGCGATGAGGAACAAAGAGATCTTGCAGATAGACTGGTACCCCCTTGTGTAGGGCCTTATAGGTCAATAATCCGACCCTGAAGGCAATCCTCTACCTAACTAGCAACCAGTGCAGTTCATGGAGGACAAGCGTAATATGATTGCACCTCCATGCACCTGTCAGTAGTCTAGCCGCTGTGTTCTGCACCAGCTGCAGCCAGCAGAGGTTGCCTCCAGACAGCCCTAGGTACAGGGCATTACAGTAATCCAGCCTAGACGTAACAGAAGTGTGCGGTCAGGTCCTCGGGGGGGGGGGATGTTAACAGGTTCCGAATCTAAACGATGTTCCTTAGGTGATAGAATCCACTCTTTATGACAGCTGACACCTGCGCATCAAATGTCAGACCGTCGTCAAGGATCACGCCCAGTCGCTCCTCGAGATGAATAGCCACCACTTTTTCAATAAGGTAAAAGACTGGTCTGTAGTTGCCAAGACAGTCCACATTTGTATTGAGGCAAGCGGTGCGGCACCGCAGTTTCTTAGGAAATGGGCCCGTGCAGTGTCCGCCATGATACAAGATCGCAGACTTTTTCAAAATAAAATAAAGTAAGTTCGGAGTGTAAAATAATTATGTTTACAGCCGAAAAGCCTAATCGGGGGCTATAGTTTGGGGGAGTTGGTGTTAAGGACAGTTTTCCTTTAAGCAGATCACACCCAAATAATGACAGCTTGTCGTCGACCCAGGCATTGAAGTCCCCCAGAATTAACCATCTGGGGGACTTCAACACCAGGCCTTGAGCCACTCCTGCTTCTATTTCTGTAGTGCCCTCCCTGCAGCTGGTACTCATAGGCAGTGTAGGGTCTGGAATAATAACCTGCCCAGCTCCCCTTCATAAGGCCTCTAGGAAATGGAGGCCTTTTCTTTCTCAGTAGATTTCTATATGTTAGCTTTTTACTTGTTTACTTTCTTTCATGTATGCCTCTGTTCTGTCATCAAATAGAGAATTTCCCTCACAGGAGAAATCAGTGGCTTTGGTTGGGTGTCCTAGTATGGATGATGGGAAGGAATGAGACTGGTCTTTAAGTTCTAATACCATTTTTGGGCCAGATTTAAAAATAGGAAATAACAGTTATGCAAGAACTTATTGTAACAGTAGATCTTCGACAGAGGTTCCTGCAGTAGGTCTTCACAGACAGGACTGCGCCCCTTGGCGTCAGAACCACACAGCAAACTTCTAGCTAGCAATACATAGCGTGAGTCCGCCCCCGGCATCACATGACGGGACGTCAGTGTGACAGTACACAGGGGACAGCCCCCATGCCCACCCTTCAGTTCTCCTGCCGGAAAATCCCTGTAAGGGTGACGGAAGAAGGAAGCATAACTTCTAGAGCTCAGAGCTGCTGGTAGTTGCCCTAAAAAGGGATAGGAAAACAGGAGCTGGGGGAAGGTGGGAGGGAAAAGGCGAACTACTGCAGGAACCTCTCGAAGATCTACTGTTATGGTAAGTTCTTACATAACTGTTATATCTTACTTCGAGAGGGTTCCTGCAGTAGGTCTTCACAGATAGGACTGAATACCAAGCAGTCAAGAGAAAGAAAGTCAGAGACTAATGTCCGGGAGGCGGAAATGTTTACCAGCTAGAGAGCCTGTTATGATACGAGGCCTTGCAGGACAGCAAGTCCAAAACCAGCCCTATGCCTAGAGGTAATGTCCAGACTGTATTGCTTGGTGAAAGTATGGACCAAAGACCAAGTGGCTGCAGCACAGATATCGGAAGCGGACACATTCCATAAAAGGGCCATCAAAGCGGCCATGCCACGAGTCGAGTGGCTTTTCACTTCCCCTGGAAGGGGTTTCTCGTACTTCTGATAGATGAACGAGATGCAATTAGCCAACCATTTGGACGGGCTCTGTTTAGAGATGGCCGTACCCTGAAGTCTGGGTGCAAAAGCAACAAACTGGTCAGACTTGTGCACATCCTTAGTCCAAGACATATAGTATCTCAAGATCGTGGGCACATCCAACGTGTGCAAAAGATATTCCCCCCTACTGGAATACTCAGGAAAATAAACCAGCAGTTGAACATCTTGGTTCAATGTAAATTCCAATACCTCTTTCGGAAGAAAAGGGTTAGTTAACAGAGCCACATGGTCTCTGCAGAAAATTAAATAAGGCTCCTTGCAAACAAGGGCCTAAAGCTCTAAAATCTTTTGAGCTGAGGTAATAGCAACTAAAAAAACAGGTTACTCACCTGTAACAGTAGTTCTAAGAGTGGAATATATTGTTCATCCATACTCTTTGGCATGTCCCCTTACACTTTAAATCTTGCCAGAAGTCTTCAAGTTGGCTCCTCCCACCCACAGGGGGGTTTACACCTCAGCTTCGCCCCATGACGCCAGATTTTAGCCCGCTGGAAGCCAGGTTTTGTGCGTCCACAGCCGGGGAGGTCAGGTGGGTCCGTGTGGATGAACAACATATACCACTCCTAGAACTACTGTTACAAGTGAGTAACCTATTTTTCTAGGATCGTGGATATGTTGTTCATCCACACTCTTTGGCAGATTCCTAGCAGTTCTCTGAGAGGAGAGAGGCAAGGCACACACACCCTACTTAGGGAACAGAGATTGCAGAACTGAGGCCCCAAAACCAGCATCCCACCGTGACTCAAGGTCAATGTGATAGTGGGTGATGAAGGTGTTTGCTGACTTCCAGGTAGCAGCCCGGCAGATTTCCTGGATAGGGATGTCCCTGGAAGCAGCCACCGATGCAGCGGTATGGTAGGTAGAATGAGCTCTTACACCTCTGGGAGGCTCCTTGCCCGCCAACTTATAACACAGACCTATGCATGATGTAATCCATCTTGCAATAGTCTGCTTTGCTGCAGGTCTACCAGAAGCAGCTTCAGCGTAGGTAACAAACAGCTGGCAAACCTCTCCCAGAATTTCCGCCATCCTCTCCTTGTAATAGGAGAGAGCATGTCTCAGGTCCAAAGTATGGAGCCTGTACTCGGCCTCTGAGGTGTAGTTGGGGTAGTAAACCGTCAGAGTCGACACCTGGTTAAGGTGAAACTTTGACAACACCTTCGGAAAGAATTTTGGGTGGGGGTGTAGGACAACCTTGTCCCTGTGGAAGACCAGATAAGGGGAGTCCATCAAAAGTGCCTGGAGCTCCCCTGTCCTTCTGGCAGACATGATAACCATGAGGAAGGCCATCTTCCACAACAAGTGTGACAAGGCACACTTGTACATTGGTACGAGTGACTTGCCCATGAGCTTTGCCAGTACCAGCAGAAGATCCCATGGAGATGGAGGTTCATGCACCACAGCGGATATGTGATCCAGGCCTTTAAAAAGCACCTGACCACTGTCTCCTGCGCCAACATCGGCTGACCGGCCTGTGTCCGGTAAGCAGAGATGGCTGCCAGGTGCACCCTAAGGGTCGATGACCGCAGACCCCCTTTGGAGAGAGACCAAAGGTAGTCGAGAATGTTGGCCACTGGACAGGACAAAGGGTCCAGGCCCTTGGTCTGGCACCAAATGGAAAATCTCTTCCATTTGAAGGCGTAACATTTCCTGGTCGATTCCTTTCTGGATGCTTCCACCACGGTGTAGACATCCTCAGAAAGACCCAAAGCCTGGAACTCTAGCCGCTCAGGTACCAGGCTGTGAGGTGCAGGGACTGAAGGTCCAGATGGAATACCTTCCGCTGACTGAGAGATATCAGGTTTGGGCGTGCTGGAAGCTGCTCCAGGGACCTGTAGCTGAGGCTGAGGCTGAGGAAATCTGGATACCAGAACTGGCGTGGCCAGTCGGGGGCTACCAGGATAACCTCACCTTGTCCTTCCTCACCTTGAGGAGCACCTTGTGGATCAAAGGAAATGGAGAGAAGGCATAGAGGAGGCCTGGGGTCCACAGCCTTGAGAAGGCAACCCCCTGCAGCAAGCCCTGCTGAGGGGGGCGGGCATGGAACAGCCTCAGCTTGGAGTTATCCCTGGTGGCAAACAGCTACACCATCGGTTTGCTCCAGTGGGAGAACACGCTGTAAGCTACCTCTGGATGGTGAGACCACTCGTGGAATGTCTTGCCTAAGTGGCTGAGAGCATCTGCCAGATGGTTTGAGGCTCCTGCCACATGGATGGCTAGGAGATCTCCCTTCAATTGGCTCACGAGGGTCCAGATGCAGAGTGCTTCCTTGCACAGCAGACGGGACTGCATGCTGCCCTGTTTGTTGAGGTAGTACATGGTCATGGCATTGTCCATCTGGACTTGAAATCACTTGACCCCGGAGCTGAGGAGCAAAAGCTGACAGTGCCAGTATGACTACTCTGAGCTCCAACAGGATGATGTGGCATCAGAGCTCCTCAGGGGTCCAGAGTCCTTGGGTCCTTTTGTCCCCCATGTGGGCTCCCCAGCCCATGAGAGAGGCATCGGTCATAAAGATGATCGTCGGCTCAAGGCAGACAAATGGGATCCCTTCCTGCAATCGGTCTGGGGCGGTCCACCTGCGGAGAGCGTCCCACATCTTCTGCATTACAGTGATCAGCTGGTCAAAATGACCATGGCACCAAGTCCACTGGGTGGCTGGCTCTTATTGGAGGGGGCGCATATGCAACCGGGCCCAACAGACCACTGAGGTGCACACCACCATGTAACCCAGAAGGTGCAGAAAATCCCAGGCAGGGTGCAATTGCCCAACCAGAAATGATTAGGCAAAGGAGGACAGAACCTCTTCCCTGTCCGCCAGGAGCTGAGCTCTGGCTTGACAAGAGTAGAGCTCTGCCCCTATGAAGCCCATCACCTGAGAAGGCACGAGTTCCGACTTGGCCTCGTTGATCAGGAAGCCAAGTTGGGAGCAGGTCTGGAGGGCCAGGTCCCCGGACTTCTCCACCTCCTGTTGGGTGGAACCTGCTAGGAGCCAATCATCGAGGTAAGGATAAATTGTGCCCCCCCCCCCAACACCTGAGATGGGCCGCCACCACTGCAGTGCATTTGGTGAAGACCCGTGGGGCCGATGACAGGCTGAATGGCATGGCTCAGAACTCATACAGAGTCCCTTCGACACTGAAGCGGAGGAACCGCTGATGGTACAGATGGATTGGGACATGAAAGAATGCGTCCTGCAGATCCAGTGAATAGAACCACATGTTTCGCTCCAAGGATAGTATGATCTGGGACAGAGTGACCATCCAAAAGGTGTGTGACCTGAGATATTGATTCAGGTCGTGCAGATCTACAATGGGGTGCCAGCCCCCCCCCCGTCTGCTTGGGAACCAGGAAATACCTGGAGACAAAGCCTAGGTCTGCCACTGGAGCTACTGCCTCCTTGAGGAGGAGGAGCTGAGCAATGTCGTCTCTGAGAGCTGACTGAGTCTGAGCTGATACTCTTTCCTCCCGAGGGGCGCGGGCTCGGCTTGGAGGGTACTGCTCGAATTCCAGAGGCAGTCCCTGGCTGACCACTTTGAGAACCCACCTGTCCGAAGTGACAGCGGACCAGGCAGAAAGGAAGTGTCGGAGCCGGCCCCCCATGGGAGGACCCAGAGCTGGGATGATGGAGAGGGGTTGGCAGCCCCCGGCCCATCATTGAGCAGGTTTGGAGGAGGAGGAGGAGGATGCAGGACTGGACCCATGGCCTCCTTTACAGGCCTAGGCTAGGAGCGCCAAGCTTGAGCCTGCTCCTGTTGCTGATGCTGCTGTCCTCCTTAAAGAGAGGACTGCTGAGCCGCAGGGGAAGAATGCCGAAAAGGCTTCTTCTTTTTCTTCTGCTGGCTCTTGCTCGAAGAGCCCTTGGCAGAAGTAGCGTCCAAGGTGGCACTGGACTGCTCAATGTGCTGAAGGTGACCAGACACTCCTGGGCCGAACAGGTTGGTCCCTAGGAAGGGCATGTCAGCTAGTTTGTTCTGAGTGTCCGCTGGGAAGGAGGAGAGTCTCAGCCAAGCCCTGCGATGAGAGGCAACTGCGGCTGCCATCAAACGGGCACAAGAATCCCCAATGTCCAGGACTGTCTGAAGTTGCTGTTTGGCAACAGCACGGCCCTGATCCCGGACCTGCTTGACCATGGTCTGCATGTCCGTGGGGAGATGTGAGAGGACTTCATCCAAAGACCCTAGGAGGGTGTGGGAAAAGTGTGCCATGATGACAGCCGAACTTGACTGACGAAGGCCCAAGGAAGAAGCCGCATAGACCTTCCTGGCTGAATGGTCAAAAAACTTGGACACTTTATCAGCAGGTCAGTCAGTATCAGCAGAACTGCCAGTACGCCTGAACACAGAGGCGGTCACCAGGCTCTCGGCGGATGGGTGCTCTGTGAACCCCGCAAGGGATGCCATGAGCACTGCATACTTGTGGGCCTTGTGGGCAGATGGAGCTGGACAAGAGGCAGGGTGCTGCCAGAGTTCTAAGGCCAGGCCAACAACGGTCTCGGCCACAGGAAAGGCGTCTGTTGGGGTATCCCTTCTCTTGAGGATGTCCGTGACAGGGTACTCCGCCTTTTTCTGGACTGACTCCAAGGGCATCCCTGTGGACTCAGAGATGAGGTGAAGAATGCCCTGAAAAGACGAGGGACTTTCCTCAAAGGCTGATTCATCATCCCCGGGATAAAAATGCAGGCCGGTGACGTCCGAATCCGAGGAGTCCGGATATAATGGTCAACCACCCAGGTCACCTTCAACCTGCCAAGGGCAATCAGGGGTGACAGTGACCGACAAATGCTGGGGAAGCCCAGTGTCAGACCTATCTTCCTTGGAAGAAGCCCCTCCCACAGGCTGCTTGGGCGGTGGTTCCACCACGATCGGTGAAAAGACTGTTTTAGGCTGAGTTAGAGGTTTCACCGGCTCCGCGGGCGGGGGAACCGACTTGATCAGCACCGGAGGAGTTGACTTCGGCCTAGGAAACGAAAGCCAAGTAATGGCCAGAGTGGAAGCCAGAGTCGGCTTGTGCCCAGACAAGATCAGCTCTTGCCACATGAGGTCCTCGTGGTGCTGGAGTTTCCACCGGAACCTCTCCTCCTCAGCGGGGAGGACAAGGGACGACTGATGGTGTCACTTCTTTTTAGAGTGTTTATGGCTCTTTCTCGGCCTTTCGGTCGGGGGGGGGTCCGAGACCTCGATCAAAATCAGACAGGCCGATTTGGTTGCTCGGGTGACACCGGCGGGACTGGTGATTTCCGGGGGCCAGGGACCACCTCCTCGATGCAAGCCCCAGCTGGCTGGGTCTCCTCGTCGGGGAAAGTCAGAATAGGAGTTCGATCGAGGGAATCGTCAACTGGAGTCGGCGATAAAGGATCGATCAGATCAATGACGATTTCTACATAGTCGATCGACAGTTTGGTCGACTAACCAGAGAGCAAAGCCAAAAAGCCAGTGTCCAAAGAAACAATCTTGATCGAATCCGAGATCGCATGTTCCTGGGACCGAGCTATCTCCCACTCCCAAGAGAATCTCCATTGGGACGAAGACGATCCCGGATCCTTCTCCCGCTTATGGGATCGAGAGGAGTGCATGCCCGAAGGACCCTCTCCCTTGGTCGGGAGAGACTGGCATAACTCTTGTAAGGAACTCAAGAAGATGGAGCCCAGGTTGAGCGGAACGAAGAAGCTCCGAAATGTTTCTGCAGCCCAAGCCGCTTCCTCCTCAAATGCTTGCATGCGTTCCAATTGCTTGGCGGATCCCACAGCCACAGAAACTGCCCACTGAACCTCCTTGGATTTCACGAAAGGGTTCCATTTCTCCAGCCTCCCAAACTTCAGGATGGAAAGCGAGACACAAATCACATTTCGAGGTGTCACGGTCGACACCGAGACAATATCCACATGCAGTGTAGGGATCGCTGCACAACATCTTCTGACCGCAAGGGCACCAATGAAATCTGGGGGAAGACTTGTCTTCCATAATCAAGGAAACAAATTCGCGATCACTAATGTGAACAAGCCGGATTTTTGGAATAACTGAAGGTTTTAGAGCCAGGGCCTACAAAATGCGTGAGCACAAGGGAGGCAACCTGAATCTTCCAGTGGAAAGGAAGATCTGGTGTCATGGGGCAGAGCCGAGGTATATACCACTTGGGTGGGTGGGAGGAGCCAGCTTGAAGACTTCCGGCAAGACGTAAAGGGGAAGGGGACATGCCAAAGAGTGTGGATGAACAACCTATCCACGATCCTAGAAAGAGCGATTTCCAGGACAAATAGCACATGCCACAAATTGCTGCCAGCTCAAAAGAGGGCAAAGTAAGTTTCTCTAAATTAAAATTTAAGTCCTGGGGGGAACCAGACTATGGATCGGAGGTTTAAATTGGAGGATCCCCTAAAGATGGACCTTCAGGGATGAGTAACTGAGGCCTGAATCAGACAAGTGCAAGAGGTACTCAAGGACCTGGAGCGCTGAGCAAGAAAAGGGGACCAGGCCCTTGGCCATGGCCCAAAAGGTGACTCTCTTCCACTTTGTGGCATATGCAGACCTAGTGGATGGTTTTCTGGTCTCCACTAAGAGCTGGGCGACTTGTGAGGAGATGCCAAATCATAAGAACACTACGTCCAAAGGTGCCACGCATGCAAGTGTAGAGACTTGAGGCTTGGATGCACCAGGCTGCCCTGCTCCTGTGACGGAAGGTCGTGGAGGAGAGGAAAAGGTACTGGGGATTCCAATGCCAGCCGCTGTAACGGGGGAACCAGATCTGCCTAGGCCAGAGGGAAGCTATGAGAATCAAGCGAGCGCCCTATACTTGAAGCTTCAGTAGTATCTTCTGTAGGATTGGAAAGGGAAGGAAAGTGTACGGAAACCTCCCTGTCCAAAAAAGAGACAGCGTGTCTTGCTAGAAAATACCACGCCCGGAAATGAGTGAGCAAAAACTGGGTAGTTTTGCACTCGATGGGGAGGCAAACAGATCTATTTCTGGTCGACCCCACTGATCAAAAAGATCTTCTACTACCTCCTGTTTTTTTTTGTTTTTTTTTTTTAAACTTTATTTCACTCCCATCACGGCCCCAGGGTCCTCTCTCAGGCATCCTGTCCTTGTCCTGCTCACCCGAGGATCCTCGAACTATGCCTCCTCTCTCCCCCCTCTCCGCAGCCAGCACCCCCCAGTTTAACCCACCTGGTGTGGGTCATCCCTCCTCTTTGGGCAATCTTAGTAAGACAGTCTCCGACTGCGGATGAGGGGCCATGGGGGAACTGAAAAGCCAGTCGAGGGAACCTGGCATAGGGAATGGAGAACAGGTGCCGTCACCTGATCCATGGTGCCATTTTTTCCTTGTTCTGCACGTCCCCCCCCCTTGCGTGGACAGCCCTGATGCGATGGCGCACGGCAACCCTGCCTGCATGTAGCCTATGTGAAGCCCAATGCACTGCAGCGCTCCCGATCTCTACCTGGAGCTGCTGGTGCACCGGGCTATCCCTCCCCCTTCCCAATGGGGAGGAGAGCTGCCTAACGGCAGCTCAATCCTGACCCACCCCTGCCACCCCCCAGCTCCCAAGCTCGCTCCCGAACTTGGGTTGCTGACGTGGCACGCACTGCCTCCTGCTTTAGTTCCAACTTGTGTACCCACACGACAGTGCAGCTGAGACTGTCCACCAGGATGTTGTGAACTCCTGGGACATGGACTGCTGTCAGAGATAATCTATGCTGGACTGCCCAGTATCACATCTGCATCTCCTCCCTGCAGAGGGGGTATGATCGGGTGCCTCCCTGTTTGATAATGTACCAGACCATAGCAGTGTTGTCAGTCTGGATTAGGAGTGTTCCCGGTTGTAAGAGGGTCTGAAACGCCTGGAGAGCATAGACCACAGCTCTCATCTCTAGAACATTTATGTGCAAATGTTCCTCTTGTGGGAACCATCTCCCTTGAGTTCGATGGCCTCCTAGGTGGGCTCCCCAACCTTGACCCGAAGAGTCTGTTGTAAGGGTCATGGAAGGAGACGAAGGATGAAAGGGGGCCCCCACCGAGGAGAGGTTGGATGGCTCCTGGCACCAAAGAAGATCTCTCTCTTCATAGTGCCGGAGACCAGGACCCTGTGGTCCAGGTCATCCGAGCATTGGTCCCACTGGACTCTGAGGGTCCACTGGGTCACCTTCATATGCAGTCTGGCCAACGGAACTGTGGGAATGGCCACCGTCATTAATCCCAACAGGCAGAGGATGGAGCAGGCTGTGGTCCAACGAGAGCTGGACACAGACGAAGCTCGTTGAATCAGAGTTTCCGCCCTGTCCAAAGGTAAGAAGGCCATGCCCTGGATCATATCCAGCACTTCTCCAATGAATTGGGAGGTGCTGAGAGGGTGAAAGCTGAAATTTGGGATAGTTCACAGTGATACTAAGCCGAGAAAAAAGGTCCATGGTGGTGGAGAGAGACTCCATCAGACTGTACTGAGATGGGACCAACAACAGCAAGCCAAGAACACATAAATCCCCTTGCAGCGCAGGGCCGCAGCCACCACTGTCAGGCACTTAATAAAAATCTGAGGTGCCAAGGAAAGGCCAAAAAGGAGGGCCTTGAATTGATAGTGGTTCCCCTGGAAGGTGAACCAAAGAAAATGGTGGTGGGCCTGAAGGATAGGGATGTACAGGTAAGTATCCTGCATTTCCAGCGAATACAGCCATTGGTTCTGTTAGAACAGGGGTAAGAGGCCCTGGAGGGTTAAGCATGCAGAACCTCTTGTATTCCACAAAAGAGACTGAGCAGGCTGAGGTCCAGGACGGGCCTCATATCACCCATCTTTTTTGGTACCAGGAAAAAAAGGGAGTAATAACCCCTTCCTTCCTGCCTGCCTGAGAGGAACCGGCTCTATCACTGACTTGGCTAATAGAGCATGGATTTCCTGCTGAATGAGGTGCATATGGCCAGATGGGTAGTGAGACCTGCCTGAAGGATTGTCCAGGGGTCTGTCCAGGAACTCAATTGAGTGCCCTCTTGTGATCAGTTGGAAGACCCAAGCATCTGCAGTTATCGTCTCCCACCCATCTAAGTGGAGGGCGAACCTTCCCCCCAACGGCTCCAGTGGAAGAATGGGAAAAAGTGAAGGGGATCCCCTTGAGTTAGGAGGTGAGGGGAGGGCCACTTTACTGCCTCCGTCGGCCTTTTGGGCTTTTGCCTGAGGGGTCTGGGTGCCAGAACCAGTGGCGCGGCACTTTCCTGGTGTCTGGTCTAGTCTGGTTCTGTCTAGTCCATCTTTTCTGCAGGCGATGAAAAGGCTGCTTGAGTTTTGGGCCAGAGCAGGACACGAAGCGGACATCCCGCAGGGATCTGCTGCTCTCCTGTAGCTCTGTAATTATATCCGCTGCATCGCGGCCGAACAGGATGAAGCCCCTGAAGGGGGCATCCAAGAGAGTGGTTTGGACATCTTGTGCCAGTCTCGCAAGGTGAAGCCATGCCAGATGTCTCAGGCAAATGCCCTGGGTGCATCGGGCCACCAAGTTCACCAAGTCGTAGGTGGCACACAATGTGTGGTGGCAGGAAGACTTGTTAAGTCTCATTTTGTCCAACAGCTTGTTCCAGAGTTCCTCATCCAGGACAGACTGTAGCTCTTTCTCTAGGTTGGTCAAGGCCAACTTCTGGAAAGAGATCATGTGGGCTACATAATTAAGAGACCTGACAGCGCAGGTGGAGGAAGCGCAGCCCTTGTGGCCGTATTGTTCCATCTGCTTGGACTCTTTGTGCAGAGCTGAGGCACTCAGATGCTTTGGCTGAGCCAACCTATGATGGGCCATTGTGATGACTATCAAACTGGCCTTAGGTTGACTCATGAGGTGGCCGGCCCCTTCTGGGGGCATGATAGGTCCAGTCGGCCTTTTTAGAGACCACAAGAATTGAGGATGGTTGTTGCCATATTGTGGACATTAGGTCCTTGTGCGACCCCATCCAAGGTGGGATGGATGGGTAGGGGGGCTGCATTGGTCAAATCCAGGTGCTCCGCAAGCCTCTTTCCTTTAGGATCCATCTCCTGGGATGCCCAGCCACAAGCCTGCTGGATGGATCTAAGGAGTTCCGCAAATAACAGGTCTTCCAGCAGAGATTTGGAAGACTCCTTGGGTTGTGGTTCCAAAGGAGAATGAGGCTCTGAGTGAGCCGCAGAGTCAGAGTTGGTATTAAGGGTCGGAAGACTCCGGTTTGCTGGGTAGACAGACTATGTCCGAAACCTCATCCGTGATCCTGACGCCAGAGAGGACCCCAGCTGGAGTCCCTATCCAACGACCTACGGTCAACTGGGGATGGGTTCCTAGGAACTCCCCTGGGGGTCAGGATGGAAACCACGACCAGATGGGGGTGTCCCAGCTCCTACAAAAGTTTGCAATTTGGCATCCTTCCACCAGGCCAGAATTGTCCCATGGTTCTGGCTGAGGAAGAGGAAACGGAGGAGGCTGATAGCCAGAAAACCATGAGGAAGATTATGGGGGGTAACCAGTAGCCTGGTACCATTAGGGGTAAGGCTGCTGATGGTACCCTTGATACATATGACCCAGCATCGGGTTCCCGGACATCAGAACATGCAACGGGTAACCCGGCACCAGCCCCCCTGGTGCTGGGTAAAAGGGAAACTGCAGCAGCAGGTAGATGAAGTTCATGCCTGTAAGACTGGAAGGTAGATGGACCGAAGGATCAGAAGGAGACAGGGCTGAGGGACTGCTAGGAATATGTGGGTCTGTCAGCACACCTCAGGTCCTGGCTGGAACCCCGGAAGGGCCAGGCAGGGGCTCCAGCATCAGAGCGAAAGATCCAGAGGACATCCACAAATCAGAATGGACGTAGACGGGAGAGTAGCATGGTGTCGGGGGGCCTAAAAGGACCCGACGTCTGATTCAAGAAAGGCGAGGGGAAAAGGAATAGACTCCTGTTGACAGGCCCACTGGGGAAGGGGGAAGCTCGGAAAGAAGGCCCGATGGAGAAGGAATCCCCTGGCCAGAAGCACTTGTGTCCCGGAGTTCCGGGCAAAACGAGGCGTCGGGCTGAGTCAGAGAGTCCTGGGAAGGAGCACCCTCGCGGGACGAGAGGGTGCCTGGAAGCTGGCTTTGCACGACGTGGGGTACGACAGACAGGACCAACGGGAGAGCTTTGGCCAAGCAGTCGTCAGGCAGGCTGTCAACTGACTGATTGGCCTCAACCAAGCGGACCTTGGAGGAGCCGGTGTCCAACTTATCAGTCGCAGTCGAGTGGGCAAATGCAGAGCTAGAGTTCGGCTCATCAACCAAGGCCATGCACCCGGCAGCTGAGCCAGAGGGTGACTTATCGGCCTGAAAGCTATCGACAGGCTCCTAAGCAAGATCCTCCTGGGAGGAACACTCCTTTCACCCTCTGACCAAGGCAGGAGGAGGGGTTGGCGTCCGATCTGCCGGGGTGGATGGAGACTGAGGAGGAGGAGTACTCACCGAGGTAGATGCCCCACCTGAAGTAGCATCAACTGCCTGGTGATGCTGGGTAGAAGGAGACTGGTCCCAGTGCTTCTCCTTGCACTCAGAGGTGGGTGAAGAGGAACATTCCCACAGCTCCTGAAGCTCTTTTTCATCGATGCTAGGCGTTTTTTCAGCAGGTGGGCATCAAGGGCTTTCTAGAACCTGACACGCATGGCCTTGCTAAAAGACTGGCAGATGTCGCAGTCGTCAACACGGTGTTTTGGGCCTAAGCAGAGGACACAGTGGGAGTGATCGTCCCCGTGTGGAATCTGAGCACCACACTGTGAGCACTTCTTCTTGGTTCTACGCAACTGAGAAGACATGCATTAAACTAGAAAATATAAAAGAACAAGAAATATTTATGAAATGGCAGTCGACTGTAGCTGAGTTCCCCACGAGGTCTGACATATACAGGTCAACGGTGGGAAAGAACTGGAGGGCAGGCGTGGAGACCACCCCTATATACTATCACGCTGATGTCCCATCATGTGATGCTGAGGACGGTCCCCCGCTATGTAGCTAGATGGCTAGATGTTTGCAGTGCAGCCTTGACGCCAGGAGGCACAGTCCTATCTGTGAAGACCTACTGTAGGAAGCCTCTCGCAGTAAGATTTACTTTTGCATTTATCAGTGTGGCTCAGTTGGCAGCACATCAGCCTCTGGACCAGGAGGTCGTGGATTCTCGTCCCACATCGAGATTGGACTCATACCTAAAATGCTGGCATCCGAGTGCAGTATTAGGGGGGGTGCTGTACTGCTGAAGTGTGCCGTCCTTCAGATGAGCCATTAAATCGTAATCCCTTCTACCCATCCTGGTGCTGTCCTGGTGGGTGTCTAGGTGGAAGTAAAAGAACCCAGGGCACTTTTTGCAAAGAGTAGGGGACATTCCCGGTGTCCTGGCCAACATTTCCCTACCCATAAATATGATCATGCAAGCGTCCAGGCTGTGTGTGGGAGGCACTGAAAATGAGAAGGGAAATCCTAGCCCCGCCCCACAAAAATAAGGGTAGTTAGTGAGGTAAACACCAAGATAGAGCAGTCGATAGGGAGAAAAGCAGGGGTAAATGGAGAAAAAGACAAAGGCAGTAAGGACAGGGATGGGGCAAAAAGAAATAAAGCCATAAAAAAATAGAGGGTAATGAGTACCAATGCCCACAGTCTAGGTAAAAAACTCCCCGAAATTGTGGCCTCGATGGAATAGGGATACCTGAATATCATGGCAGTCACAGAAACATGGTACACAGAGAACCATGACTGGGATGTCAACATACCAGGGTACACAATCTACAGGAGGGTCAGGGAGGGATGAAGAGGAGGAGAAGGAGTAGTTCTCTATGTAAGGGAAAGGATCAAAGCAACAGAACTACAGGGTAAACAGGGAGGCGAGGAGGCACTGTGGGTCACCCTGGAGACTGAAAGTGGCACCACAGTCCGCACAGGGGTTGTATACAGATCCCTGTCTCACAGGGAGGACATGAACAAGGAAATGATAGAAGGCTAAATTTTGATTGATTGTGTATGATGCTTATATGATGTGCTATTATTCTGCATTTTTTCAATTTGTTATGCATCTGCGTTATTTTCTTGAAGATGTGTTTACTTTACAGCGCCCAGAACTTCTGGGATTGGGTGTTTTTAAATAAATTTTGCCTTGGCTTGCATCCTTGGGATGGCAGAAAAAGGGGAGGATATTGCTGATGGGGGACCTGAATATGCCAGATGTTAACTGGAGCACCATTGCTGCAGCCACATCCAAGAGCAGGGCCATTCTCGATGCCCTACAGGAGGCATGCCTTAGACAGTTAGTTTTGGAACCCACTCGAGAGGGAGCAGTCTTAGACCTGGTACTCTCAAATGGGGATGGAGGGAGGATCTCTGATCCTGAAGTGGGTAACCATCTGGGAACAAGCGACCACCAAACACTGTGGTTCACGATAAACTTAGCTGTAGAGACAAGCCATAAAAAAGTGAAGGTAATGGACTTCAGAAGGGCTGATTTTGTCAAAATGGGAGAGTGCCTCAGAAAAGCACTAGCAAACAGGCAAGAAGGTGGGGTGCAGCAACAATGGGGAAATATCAAAACCACCATCACAGAGGCAATAAGCCTTTGTGTGAAGCAAATAAACAAATCAAAATGAAAGAAAAAAACACTATGGTTCTCAAAAGAAGTGGTGGGGAAGGTAAGGGAGAAAAAGATGGCATTCAGGAAGTATAAGGAAACACAGAAGGAGCAGGACAGAGAACTGTACCAGTTAAAGCAGAAGGAAGCAGGGAAGGCAGTCAGAATAGCAAAGGCCCAAACCGAGGAAAAGATAGCCGACTCGGTTAAGAAGGGGGATAAATACAGGTTGCTCACCTGTAACAGGAGTTCTAGGAGTGGTATATGTTGTTCATCCACACTTTGTGGCAGGTTCCTTGCTGCTTTAAATCTTGCCAGAAGGTCTTCAAACTGGCTCCTCCCACCCATCCCGGGTGGTAAAACCCTCGGCTCCGTCCCATGACGCCAGATCTAGCCTGCTGGAAGCCAGGTTGCAGGTCGAAGCCGGGGAGGTCGGGTAGGTCGTGTGGATGAACAACATACAGTATACCACTCCTAGAACTCCTGTTACAGGTGAGTAACCTGTATTTCTAGGGACGTGGATATGTTGTTCAATCCACACTTTGTGGCAGACTCCTAGCAGTTCTCTGGAAGGAGGGAGGCAAGGCGCGCACCCACTACTTGGGAAATAAGGACTGGAGAACCGAGGTCCCAAAACCAGCATCCTGGCGAGACTCTAGGTCAATGTGGTAATGGGAAAAAAGGTGTGTGATGACTTCCAGGTAGCAGCCCTACAGATTTCCTGGATAAGGACATCCCTAGAAGCAGCCACCGAAGCAGTAGTATGGCAGGTAGAATGAGCTCTTATCCCTTTGGGAGGCTCCATTCCTGCCAACCTATAGCAGAGATCTATGCAGGAGGTGACCCACCTGCTTATCGTCCGCTTGGCTGCAGGTCTGCCAGGTGCGGCTTCAGCGTAGGTGACAAACAGCTGGCGAATCTCTCCCCGAACCTCAGCTGTCCGCTCCTTATAATAACCGAGCGCCCTTCTAGGGTCCAAGGAATGGAGCCTATATTCGGCCTCCGACGTGTGATTGGGGTAGAACACCGTCAGAGTCAACACCTGGTTAAGTTGAAACTCCAACAACACCTTCGGAAGGAACTTCGGGTGGGGGCGAAGGACAACTTTGTCCCTGTGGAAGACTAGGTAGGGAGGCTCGATGGAAAGCATCCGAAGCTCTCCCGTCCTTCTGGCTGACGTAATAGCCACCAAGAAGGCAGTCTTCCATGACAGATGAGAGATGTCACAGCTGTGCATCGGTTCAAATGGCTTGCCCATGAGCTTAGTCAATACCAGCAGTAGACCCCATGGAGGTGGAGGTTCTCGCACCGGAAGGGATATGTGGTCTAGGCCTTTGAAAAAGTGCCTGACCACCTTCTCCTGTGCCACCGACTGCTTGCTGGCCCACACCTGGTAAGCAGAGATGGCTGCCAGGTGCACCTTAAGGGTCACCAACCGAAACCCTAGCTGACAAAGGGACCACAGGTAGTCCAAAATACTAACCAATGGACAGGAAGAGGGGTCCAACCCCTTGTCCTGACACCAAATGGAGAATCTCTTCCATTTGAAGGCGTAACATTTTCTGGTTGACTCCTTACGGGACACCTCAACGATGTTGAGGACCTCGTCAGAAAGACCCAAGGCCTGGAACTCTAGCCACTCAGGAACCAGGCCATCAGGTGCAGGGATTGATGGTCCAGATGGAGAACCTTCCCCTTGCCGACCGAGATTAGGTCCGGGCGGGCTGGAAGCCGCCTCGGGAGCCTGGAGCCGAGGCTGAGGAGATCTGGTTACCAGAACTGGTGAGGCTAGTCTGGGGCTATCAGAATCACCTGCACCTTGTCCCCCTTCGCCATGAGAAGCACCTTGTCGATAAAGAGAAATGGAGGGAGGGTGTAAAAGAGGCCCAGGGTCAACGGCCTCGAGAAGGCATCCCCCTGTAGCAAGCCCTGCTGAGGGGGGCGAGCGTGAAACAGCCTCAGCTTTGCATTCTCCCAGGAGGTGAACAGGTCCACCTGAAGGGTGCCCCAATGGAAGAACAGGTCTTGCACTACCTCTGGCAGGAGAGACCACTCATGAGATGCAGCGCCTATCCAGCTGAGGGCATCGGCCAGACTGTTGGAGGCTCCTGGCACATGGATGGCTAGGAGATCCACCTCCAGGCTGATCATGAGAGACCAAATGCGGAGAGCTTCCTTGCACAGAGACAAGGAGTGCGTCCCACCCTGATGGTTGAGACAGTATGTGGTCGTGGTGTTATCTGTCTGGACCTGAACCATCTGATCCTGTACAAACGAAGCGAAGGCGGTGAGGGCTAGTCGAACCACTCAAAGCTCTAGTAGGTTGATGTGGCATTGAGACTCTTGAGGGGACCAGAGGCCGTGGGCCTGGAGATCCCCCAGATGGGCACCCTAACCCATCAGAGAGGCATTGGTTGTTAGAGTGACCATTGGCTCGGGGGAGGACAAATGGGATACCCTACTGCAGATGAGCTGGGACGAACCACCACTGCAGGCCGTCCCACATCTCCTGGGTCACTGTCACTGGCTGGTCCAAAGGACCGGAGCGCTCTGACCACTGGCTGGCCAGCCCCAATTGCAGGGGGTGCATGTGCCAGCGGGCCCAACAGCCCACACTGGTGCAGGCCGCCATGAGGCCCAGAAGGTGCAGGAAGTCCCGGGCATGGCTCGATAGGGAAGGGACTGCTCGTATTCCAGAGGCAAACCCCTACCGACCACTTACAGCACCCAGTGGTCCGTGGTGATAGCTGACCAGATGGAAAGGAAGTGGAGGAGCCGTCCCCCCATGGGCGGAACCCAGGGAGGAGTGATGAGGTTGGGGGCGACACCCCTCAACCCGTCACTGGGCAGGCTTGGAGGAAGGGCCGACCGAGGGCCGCCTGGACCCTTCCCTCCAGGCTTCCTACTGGAGGAAGTGGCAGACTTGGCCTTGGGGCACCAAGTGTGAGCCTGTTGGCCCTGCTGCTGGTTTTGCTGGACCGGATGTGCCGCAGGGGCGGAAGGGCTTATGCTGCTGCTGGCGGTCTTTGTCCTTCTGGGCAGACGTGACTGAGTCCAAGGTGGCACTGGACTTCTTGATCCTCTGGAGATGGCCTTTCACCCCCAGCTCGAACAAGTCAGTGCCCAGGAAGGGAACGTCTGCCAGCTTGTGCTGGGTGTCTGCCATGAAGGTGGAGAGCCGCAGCCAAGCTCTGCGGCGCATTGTTACTGCGGCCGCTACTGACCGGGCACAAGAGTCACTGATATCCAAAGAAGTTTGGAGCTGTTGTTTGGCCACCGCCCTTCCCGATCCTGCACCTGCTTGACCGTCATCTGAAGGTCAGCTGGGAGATGAGGAGTCGCCTCATCCAGGGAACCCATAAGGGTGTGTGAAAAATGTGCCATCAGTACAGCCGAGCTAGCTTGTCAAAGGCCTAGGGAGAAAGCAGCGTAAACCTTCCACCCCAAGTAATCCAGCTTTTTGGATTCTTTATCGGGCGGTTTGTACACGTCCCTAGCATTCCCGGAATGCCGGAAAACACTATCAGTCACCAGCCCCTCCGCAGCGGGGTGCTCCGAGAAACCGGAGAGTGACCGGTGGGGACCGCATACTTACGAGCCATCCTGACCGAAGGTGCAGAGCAAGATGCAGGCCGCTGCCACAACTCCAGGGCCTGGCCAACAATGGCTTCGGCCACAGGGAAGGCCTCCTTAGGGGAATCTCCTCAGTCCAATATCTCCGTGAGGGGATACCTGGCCCATTTCTGTACGGGTTCGAGCTGCATCCCAGTGCACTCTGAGATGAGCCAAAGTATTCCCAAGAACGAGGATGGGCTCTTGTCCACCGACTGACCTCCTGCAGATTCCAGGTCAAGGGGCCTGGAGTACAGGGAGGAGCTGTCAGACTCTGAGGAGTCCGCAAACAGCTGTCAAGCGTGTGAGCTCCCCTCCACCTGCCGAGGCTGATCGGGAGTGAGGGTGACCAACACCCTGTGGGGCAAACCCTGACCCGACCAAGAATCCTTGGTCGGGGGCCCAGTCTTCAGTTGAGGAGGAGGTAGTTCCACCACAATGGGTGGAGCAGCTGGTTTCGACCGAACAACTGGTGCCCGGGTTGGCTCCTCGACTACTACGAGGGGTTGCTTCGGTCACTCGGGTGACAGCCACTTAATGGCCAGAGAAGGCGACAGAGTCGGCTTGTTACCAGCCAACAAGAGTTGTTGCCACATCATGTCCTCATAGCGCCGGTGTAACTTACGTCAGAGACTATCCTCCGAAGAGGATGAGCGGCGACGCCGCTTTCCATGGTGCCGAGACCGAGAACGCTGATGTCGGCGGGATCTACCCAACATGGAAGAGGACCGAGACTGAGACCTTCGGGGTCGCTGAGGGTGGGTCGGGGGCGGGGAAACCCACTCAATCCCCAGTTCAGGGTCCTTGACCAGGGACTTCGCACAGGAGGCACAGGCAAGTCTTTGTCACCACTGGGGAACCAGTGAAGAAGGATTGTCGGCTTCTCCAGTCGACAACCCGTCCAACGGGTCAAGAAAAATCTTGACTATATCCACGGGTGTCTTGGCCGGCTGACCTGACAGGGGCACCGTGAAGCCAGCGGCCTTAGCCACAACCTCGACCGAAGTCGAGAGCTGACGGTCCGGAGTAGGGGATCTCTCCCGCTCCCACGAACATCGACAGTGGGACCTACCTTTCGGTTCTTTTTTCTTAGACCTACTCATATGTCCCCATGATCCTTCTCCCTTGGTGGAGAGGGACTGGCAAAGCTCCTTGAAAGAAGCAGTGTAGGAGGAGCCCAAGGAGAGCGGGATAAACGCAGAGGCCGAGGAGGAAAATGATGCGGCCTGAGCCGCCTCCTCCTCGAGGGCAATCAACTGCTCCAGCTGCTCTGCGGAGCCCACAGCCGCAGACACCACCCAACAGGCCTCCTTCGACTTCACCGGCGGGCACTGTTTCTCGGGGCGCCCTAGTTGTAGTCAGGCAGCACGGTCCTCCAGAACCGAAGCCGTGAAAGACTTGCAAAGATTGCAGGCCTGTGGACCGTGAGCAAGACCCAGGCAATAAATGCACGTGGAGAGCAGGTCGGTCTGGGACATTTTCTGCCTGCAAGGACACAAGACGGAAGCCAGGAGTGGATTTGTCCATCGCAGCTGTGAGGGAAGATGAAGGCTGAAGTCTAGTAAACTTTAAAATTATTTTCAGAAATTCCGAAGTATTAGGATCCAGGCCTAAAAACGCAGAGCGCTAAGGAGGGAACCTGAGCTTCCAAGTGATAAGGAAGATCTGGCATCATGGGGCAGAGCCAAGGGTTTTATCACCCGGGTGGGTGGGAGGAGCCAGCTTGAAGACCTTCTGGCAAGATTTAAAGCGGCAAGGAACCTGCCACAAAGTATGGATTGAACAACATATCCACGCCCTCGAGAAAACCTTTTATAGGTACATTGAGGAGCAAAGAAAGACTAAGGCAGGGATACTGAGGCTGAACAAAGAGGAAGGTGGTTGGGCAGAGAGCGACAGTGAAAAAGCAGAGATACTGAACAAATACTTCTGCTCAGTATTCACAATGGAAAAGCAGGGGGAGATACCTAATCCAGTCAATAGAAGCACTCTAGATAGGGGGGTTGATATTAGTCCTTTCACAGAAGAAAGGGTTCTGAAAGAACTCTTAAACTGAAGGTGGATAAAGCAATGGGGCCAGATGGGATTCACCCCAGAATTCTAAAAGAACTAAGGGAAGAATTAGTAACACCACTGACTACCCTTTTTAATAAATCATGGGAGGATGGTGTGGTACCTGAGTACTGGAGGAGGGCGGATGTGATTCTTCTTCACAAAAGTAGGAGCAAGACGGAGGCAGGAAACTACAGACCTGTCAGTTTGACCTCAGTGGTAGGGAAAATGATGGAATCACTTCTGAAGGAAAGAACTGTTGAGTACCTAGAGGCAAGTGGGGCACAGGACCCAAGGCAGCATGGATTCACAGCAGGAAGGTCATGTTAGATAAATTTAATTGATTTCTTTGACTGGGTGACCAAAGTAGTAGACCAGGGAGGGGCTGTGGACATGGCCTAACTAGACTTTAGCAAGGCATTTAACACAGTCCCACACAAAAGATTAATAAACAAATTAGCCAGCCTGGGAGTGGGTCCCAGGGTGGTAGCCTGGGTTAAACACTGGCTGGACAACAGGACACAGCAGGTAATAGTAAATGGAGTCCACAGTGAAGAAAGGGGGGGTTACTAGTGTGGTACCGTAGGGTTCAGTACGGGGGCTGGTCCTTTTTAATGTCTTTATAAGTGACATTGTAGAGGGACTGGAAGGGAAAGTACCGTATGTCTCTTTGCAGATGACAGAGATTTGCAACAGGGTTGATACGCAAGGTGGGGTGGAAAGGATGAAAAGGGACTTGACAAGGTTGGAGGAATGGTAAAATATATGGCAGCTTAGATTCAATGCAAAGAAGTGCAAAGTAATGCACCTGGGAAACAAAAACCCAGGGGAAGAGCACACAATAGGGGTGAGATACTGACAACAACAAAAATGGAAAGGGACCTGGGGTAGTCATATCAGACGACCTAAAGGTGGGCCAGCAATGTGAGAAGGCAGTAAAGAGGGCTGGGGGGATACTGGAATGCATAGGGAGATGCATCACCAGTAGAAAACAGGAAGTTGTTGGCCCTCTGTACAACAGCTGGTAAGACCACATCTGGAGTACTGTGTACAATTCTGAAGACCCCATCTCTGCAAAGACCTAGACAGGATGGAGGCTGTCCAGAGGAGGGCAACCATAATGGTGCAGGGCCTGCACCAGAAGACATATGAAGAAAGACTAAAGGAGCTTAAGATGTATAGCCTCGAGGAAAGGAGGGAGGGAGAGACATGGCAGAAACTTTCAAATACCTCAAGGGAATCAACAAAGTCCAAGAGGGTAGCATCTTTCAGAAAGAGAGATGTGCAAGAACAAGTGGGCACAATTTGAAGATAAAGGGGGATGGCTCAGAGGTAATGTGAGGAAGTATTTCTTCACAGAGAGGGTTGTAGATGCATGGAACAGCCTTCCTGAGGAGGTTGTAGAGTCAAAAACAGTGGGGGAATTCAAGAATGCATGGGACATACATAAGGCAATTCTAGTGGGGGGTAGGAGGAAGTAGGCTGTTGGTTAACTAGGATCTGCAGCTTATCCGTTAGGTAGGGAAATGGTCAGACTAGGTGGGCCAAGTGGTCCTTATCTGCCATTAAATTCTATGTTTCTGTGATGTGTGATATGGCCACCACTACACATTCAGTCGCTTCACTACCAGTTTAGCATTGCTTGTAACCCCTTTGAGATAAACTGTGTATGAAAAGCACTATATAAATGCTGATTCTTCTTCTTCTTCTTTTCCACCGTACTGGAAAAAACCCTATTGCCAGAGATAAATTAAAAATTTAAGTTAAGCAATAACTAGGAAATTGGGGGCTCGTGCATATGGTAACTTTTTCAGCATGGGATTAACATCACCAAACTGCCCTGTAAATATGCCTCAACCTTGTCAGGGCCACCTCCTGAGAGTAAGAGGGTAGTTCCTCCATTCAGTCCTCGGCCTCCAACATGATGCCGGTAAGTGGTGTCAATATTTTGGCTGTCCTGTGATGTGGACACCTGGTATTTAGGAACTCAATCGAACCCCCCCCCCCCCAAACTCATTTTACACTGAGTACCCAGTAGCCATCAGGTACTAGCAGTTTCCGGCCACTACTGACCTAGGCCAGATTCGAACTAGTGATGCAGTCAAAATGAGACAAGAATCAATGCACTGCCAAGCCACAAAGTCTTTGAGAACTCTCATGTAATGTTCCAAAACACAGAATGAGGCAGAAATGCATAAGATAAATACAGAAACACTTGAATACTGTTGATATGCAAACTGGAAGACAAAATGTCTGGCCAGACTTGGGAGTATTTCGGAAGTTTTCTCAGTATCGTGCTGGCTTTTCTGTGGGAATTAAAACAAGCAGCAGCTTGATTACTCATTGTGCTGTACTTATTGCTGGCTGACCTTCCGTTCCATCACAGATTACCAGCCCCCCAAGCTGGCCCTGTAATCGACTGCCCGAAAATGACGCTGAATCATAAACAAGGAACACACTGTTCACACAGAACTGCCAAGGCAAACCTTAGACGTTCACACCCTCCAGATGAAAAAGGAGCACTCCAAACTGGAGGTCTTACCAAAACCTAAATCACATTAATAGCAATTAGCAGAAACACTGGAACTTTTCTGCAGTACACATGTAGCACTGATCAAAATATGATGTAATTACTGCATCTGAAGTTCTTACGGCTGCTGTCATTTTTCTTTGTTTTAAATTTTTCCGCTGGCTGGCTCTTGCCATTCAGGGCCACATTTTTTTCTAACCATCCCCCCACCCAATGGCCACCTGTCAGGACCACCTTCTACCACCACAAATACCACCTATCCAACCTTCGGAGCTGCACATCTTGGAATCCTTAAGGACCCCAGGCCACCCGTGACACACTGTGAAGTGCCCTCTTGGTTTGCCCCTTGAGGCGGGGTCTGTAGTGATAGTATAATATGTTGATTATTGTCACTCCATTTTGTATGCTATTTCATGTAATGTATGTCATTTTATACTCCATTTTGTATTGTGTGACTCATTTAATTGGTGTTTTGCTCTTTAGATAGCCTCATTATTATGTTTTGCTTCAGACAGTGTATTTTGCTGACTTGAAGGTCGCATATTATCAGGCAACCTGTTTTTGTAGTTTTGTTTAAACTTCTGCTTAGCTCATAGTGTTCTAGGCACCCGCCAGTGTTTGGAGCACAGTGACCTAGCAGGTGTAGAATTCTGAGCAGTCCTTATGGTGTGAATTCGAATATCCTGGGAGCCCGCCAGCTTCTAGAATGTGGCGTAGACAACACTATGAGGGCTGCACTGTTATTTTAGCATAGAATAAGATATAAATGTAGCTTTCAATGCCTGGTTTGAAGCCTCACCTGCAGGGTGGACACATCGCTGTGGGGCCAATTCCCCGTTCGTGAGACTCCTAGCCAGGCTGACAAGGGGGCTTCCCAGCCATTGGAAGAGGGCTTGGATGATGCTTTATTGAATCAGTGATGTATAACCTTTTGTATTATATTTTGCTGTAATGAAGCTTTGGCTTGCTATACTTATTGTAACCTTTAGTATTATATTTTGCTATAATAAAGCTTTGGCTTGCTATACTTATTGTACTGTTATTGTGTGTATGTGAGTGTGAATGGCAAATAGCTGCTTGGTTTGAGTTGGCAGAACAGGGGTCCTTTCTCCTCTGCAGCAGCAAATCCTCCCTATATCCAGCCATTGTAACAGGCCATCCCATTATCATCATTAAGATTCCAAGAGGATGCCAACCAGATGTCGTTATTGGGGGACAGCAGCTTTATCTGCCCAACAGGCATTGATTTCCCCTTCTTTAGTCCCTCCCGCTAACAGCATGCAACATAGGATGCGAGAATGCCTGACACATTGATGACATAGAGATTTAGTTGCTGTATTGGTCCTTGTAAGAACAGATCCAGAAGCAAATGATTTGATACCTTTTATTGGACCAATATAAGATGTAACAAAAGAACAAAGTACTTTAGCTTTCAGACCAACCCAGTCCTTCCTCGGAAGCTTAATGACCACGACACATTTTGTTACGTCTATGTTGGTCCAATAAAAGGTATCAAATCATTTGTTTCTGGATGTGACACATTGATGTGCAAACTGCACCACCAGCTGCATCAACTTTTATTCACAAACCAACACCAGTGAGTAATACTGAGAGGTGGCCCCCCCCATTTATGAGGCAGAACAGAAAAAAAAAGCCACAAATGTGTTTAAAGAGACTCACTAGAATGAGCACCTGCATTCATTCAGATAGTGTTTTAGTTTGTGTAGAAGAATATTTTCGAGATACCATAAAAGCTATTTGTACTTACAAAAGTCTGAATACCAGATCCCAAGGACTTCCAGTTTTTTTTCTGCTCCGCCCCGCACTTGCAGATGTGATGAGATGCCAGTGAGGCGTGAAGCGCTCCATTATATTCAATGGGTGGCAATTTTTCAATCTTTTAGAATATAACGGCCACCTGACAAGATGGCACCGTCAACTAACAAGGGCCTTGTTAGTTGACCAGTGCCCACGCTTCACTGCCAAGTGGCCATTATACTACAAAAAAAAAAAAAGGATACAGAAATCACCGCCCGTTGAATAACGGAGTGTGCTCTCACTGACATCTCGTTATCACGTCTGTGAACGCGGGGTGTGGGCCGCAGAAAACAACTGGGAAGTCCTTGGGACCAGTATTCAGACTTTTACGTGTAAAATAACTTTTTAACCATAGAACACATCTCAGGGATAGTATTCTTATGGAGAACCTTTGGTGGCAAGGCACCTATCTAGATGGTGCAGGTGCGTGTATTTTATCTTGGTGGGTCTCTTTAATAAATCTATACATCACCTTTTTTACTTCAGTTTGCAGTGTACAAAAAAAGTACTTCAAGTATCCCACACTTCATCTCTGTATTTTGCTGCACATTTCTGTTATGACACTTGACTTGGTTTGCTGGCCAAGGCACCTAGCTTCACCTGAGTTCTTTCCTTCTAAGACTGCTTGAAAGGCAGAGTAGAGAAACTTACCAGAGCAAGGGAAAAGGAGTAAGACTTATTTTGGCTAAGCAGATTTACTGTGTGGTGGTGTTTTTATTTTTTACTCACAGGGATTGCTACTGTTTGTTGTTAACTTTTCATTGCTTTATTTTTCTCTGTAGCAAAGTGTTTCTTACAGCGTATATCTTCTCTGAAATTATTACAGGTGGTGCTTTACAGGTTCTAGTTTTATCTAACATTAGGATAAGCTTTCAGGGTTACTGCATTTGTTGTTGACTGATTGTTTCGGCTCTTGCCTCCTTGTTCTTTCGTCCGTGGTTGTTCTTTTACGGCAGGGGAAGGGCCCAGCCAACCACCCCACACTACACTCCTTTTATAGGGTACCACAGTTGTGACATTTCCTGTGGCAGAGCAGGAAGGGGTGGATCAGTGGGGCCTCCACAAGGTGAGCTCATTTACAGGGGCACTAGTAATTTAACTTGTTATAACAAGTTAAACAAAACACAATCAAACCATTACTTGCATTTTTTTTTCCTTCTAATTACTCTGACTAGGTTATAAACCCAGCAACTTATCTGGAATGGATATCATTAACTGCAGGTACTGTGGAACAATTTTCAGAAGGACAGTCTTACAGGATTTAGGACACTGTCCTACATGCTGGGCCTTTGGAGATCTTAGGGCTCAGCTCCGGATAGCATGGGCAGAGATTGCACACCTCAAATGTAATATTCAAGAGGAAATACATTATAAGAACCACCCGCCACTTCCCCAGCATCCAACAGAAAAACCTCGACCGCAGAGGGTAGTTGGTCCAGGAGGTTGGCAGGTGGTTAGAGGCAAATCGGTGCCCCATCACACTCTGCTCTCCAAAATATTACTCCAAAACCATATAAACACTACAACAGGTATCTGCCTCTGTCTCTGAAATCAAACAAAGAGGCAGAAGACACTGCAGAGCAGGACACTGCAGCACAGGAGCTAGCACAACAAAACTCACCCAAATCAGGAACTAAAACAAAAAGCAAAAGGAAATCCAAAAACTTGATCATAGGAGACTCCATGATTCGGGAGTTGATACCATCTCCAGTTAGTAATGGTCAGATGTCTCCCAGGTACATAAGCATGGAGAGACACTGACCGCATTACTAAAATTGTTCACAAAGCAGGAGAAAACATTGATGTCCTAGTACACATAGGAACTAATGATCTCGCCAGCCGGTCAGCTGTGGAGACCAAGGAACACCTGACCAGGCTGGGTGACAAACTATCATCTATTTCGTCCGGCATCTCCTTCTCTGAGATCCTGCCAGTCTGGGAGAGGGAGCAGATGGACGGAAGGTCAGAGAAGGGGAGATAGGGAGCTAAACATGTGGCTCAAGGGCTGGTGCCAGGAAAAGGACACAGATTTGTAGGAACTGGCAACAGTTCTGGGAGCGAAAGTTCTTTAAATTTGATGGACTGCATCTGACCAAGGAGGAGTCAGTGCATTGGGGCAGAAGTTTGGCGTCTTTGCAGAATATTTAAACTAGCAAATGGGAGAGGGGTGCAGCACCCCATCGTCGAATGGGAAGAACACCTCCCCCTCAGCTAGTGGTCAAACAGGGATTCAGCATGTCTGCAGTTCATTTGCATCACGAGGTAAGAAAAAGGTTTGTCTCCCATACGACGACAGGGTAATGCCAAACCTCACCCAACAACTAACACACCAAAAATCTGGCCAATGGAAAATCATGTACACAATGCTCACAGCCTGGGAAATAAGATCCCAGACCTGCAGGCAATAATGTCAGAGGCTAAACTGGACATAGTAGCAATTAGTGAGACGTGGTTTACCAGTAACCACACTTGGGAGACTTCAGTACCTGGCTATGTACTGTTCAGAAGAGACCGAGGTGCAAAAGGGGGAGGAGTGGCCCTGTATGTCAATGAAAATATCAAAGCTACAGAAATTCAGAATACACATAAGGAGCCAGAAGAACTGTGGGTCACCCTGGAAACAGGAAATGGGACAGCTATAAGAACTGGGGTTGTCTACAGGCCCCCAGACCAGGGGGAGGGCATAGACACATTACTGTTAGAAGATATACAAAACATGACAGCTAAAGGGGAGGTTCTGATAATGGGAGACTTCAACATGCCGGATTCAGATTGGTCAATATCAGCAGGAACATCTGCCAGAACTAGACACATAGTGGATTCCCTGCAGGGGGAGGGCCTCAAACAACTGGTACAGCAACCCACAAGAGACAGGGCTATCCTAGATCTAGTACTGACTAACAAGGAAGGGATCACAGATCTCCAGGTAGAAGGTCACCTGGGGGCCAGTGACCATCACATGGTATGGTTCAATTTGGCTACTACATCTAAATCATCCCATTCCAAGGCAAAAATATGGGACTTCAGAGGAGCTGACTTTGATAAGATGGCCAACAGAGTTAAGCTAGCCCTGGCAAAAAGAAACACAGGTGAGGGGGTACAGGCAAAGTGGGCAAGCGTTAAGGATGCAATACTTGAAGCAACATCCCATTGTGTTAGACAGAAAAGGAAGTGCAAAAGAAGAAGGAAACCACTTTGGTTCTCAAATACAGTAGCAGAAAAGGTCAGAGCCAAAAGGCTGGCCTTCAGGAAATATAAGGAACACAGCGGATGAAGATAGGGAGGCATACCAAACTGCCCTAAGGGAAGCAGGGAAGGCAGTAAGGCAAAGTCCCAAACTGAGGAAATACTAGCACCTAACAGTAAAAGAAGGTGACAAGACTTTCTATAGATACATTAGTGAAAGGAGAAAGTCCAGAGGGGTATTGCTAAGCTTAATGGAGAAAAGGGAGCATGTGAGGAGGAGGACCCTGTAAAGGCATCTATCCTAAATAGATACTTTGCTCAGTATTTACTGAAGAGAAGGTAGGGAGAGCCCACAGCTTAGCATCATGAACACAGGGGGGAGGGAGGTGAGCACTACTCCCTTCACAAAAGAAAGGGTCCTACAAGAGCTTCCTAAGCTCAGGGTGGATAAGGCAATGGGACCTGATGGCATACACCTCAGGGTACTTAAGGAGCTAAAGGTGGAACTAGCAGAGCCATTAGCAGAACTGTTTAGTGAGTCTCTGAGCACAGGAGAGGTCCCAGAAGACTGGAGAAGGGCTCATGTGATCCCGCTCCACAAGAGTGGTAGCAGGAAGGAGGCGAGGAACTACAGACCAGTCAGTCTTACCTCAGTAGTGGGCAGATTATGGAGGCACTCCTCAAGGAAAGGATAGTGCAACACCTGGAATCCATGGGGCACAGGATCCAAGACAGCATGGGTTTACAAAGGAAGGTCCTGTCAAACTAATCTCATAGATTTCTTTGACTGGGTAACCAGAGTGGTGGACCAAGGGGAGCAGTTGATGTCGCCACCTTGACTTCAGCAAAGCTTTTGACACTGTTCCACATAGAAGATTGATAATAGGCCGGTAGGTCAGGGTGGGTTGAAGTTGGTCAATGCTGGCAAACTGGTTGACGGGCAGAAAACAGAAAGTGGTGGTAAATGGTATACAGTCAGAAGAGATGCAAGTACAAGTGGGGCACCAGGGATCAGTTCTGGGGCTAGTCCTTCAACATCTTCATTAGTGACCTCGCAGATGGACTAGAGGGTAAGGCTTGTCTGTTTGCAGATGACACCAAGATCCGCAACAGAGTAGATGATCCAGATGGGGTGGCAAATGAGAAGAGATCTGGATAAACTAGCAAAATGGTCAGAAGAGTGGCAACTGGGATTTAATGCAAAGAAGTGCAAAATCATGCACACAGGGAAGAGAAACCCTGAAGCCAACTATATGCTGGGAAGGGAGTAGCTAGCAGTCACAAAGGAAGAAAGAGACTTGGGCATCATCATCACTGATGACCTGAAATCATCCAAGCAGACCTCTAAGGCAGTAGGTAAGGCTAGGGGGGTGTTAGGGTGTATTAGTAGGGGTATCACAAGTCGGAAGAGGGAGGTAATAATCCCTCTTTACAAGACACTGGTTAGGCCCCATCTGGAGTACTGCGTGCAGTATTGCAGGCCACACCTTCACAAGGACATTAACCAAATTGAGGCAGTCCAGAGAAGGGCAACCAAAATGGTGCAGCGACTGCATCAGAAGACATATGAGGACAGAGTAACAGAGCTCAAGATGTATACCCTTGATCAAAGGAGGGAGAGAGGTGATATGATCGAGGCATTCAAACACCTTAAGGGCATTAACAAGGTGAAAGAGTCTAACATGTTTAAATATAAGAAAAATAGCAGGACAAGAGGACACAGCATGAGATTAGAGGGGGGCCGATTAAGGGGGAGTGTGAGGAAATTCTTTTTCACAGAAAGGGTGGATGCATGGAATGGCTTACCACAAGAAGTGGTGGCTATGAATACAGTGCAGGGCTTCAAACAGGCATGGGATAGGCATAAGGGAGCAATACAAATGACTATGAATAGATAGGCCACTGACAGAGCAAAGGCCGATGGCACATTTATAAGGTAGAAAAAAGAAATGGGCAGACTGGATGGGCCTTGCGGTCCTTATCTGCTGTCAACTTCTATGTTTCTATGATCTTAATTTTTCTAGTTTTTGAATTTCTATTTATGCACCCTGCTTTCCAAGCAGTCCCTTATCTGTTCTACCGAGCCCCAGCCTCGTCACCCCGGCATCCCCTAGTTCTTAACCTGTGTCTCCCTATGTTCCCCCAGAGCTTCCCCATCTGGTGGGGGTGACAAGGACCCCCTTACTTCCACCACTACCGGATGTGGTGTGGAAGACTGCACCTAGTTAGTCAGGTGCGGGGCCTGTGAGCTGGTCGACTTCATCCTGCCACTTAGTGTTTTTTTCACCATCCTTTTCTTTCAAGTTTCCCAAGACGTCAATGACAAGGGTGCACCAAGCATGACCACGTGCAAGCGTGCGCATGTGGTAACTGCCATGTACTCCCACCCCTAGCTACTCTGGCTGCACTGCCATCTGTGGTTACCCAGGCGGCAGTATAGCAGTGCAGCTGGCTACTTTCCCCTCCCTGAAGGAAGACGGCGTTCTCTGGGATGCTCGATCCTCCTCTCCCATCCGGCCTCCTGCGACCCAGGCTCGTTCCTGAACTCGGGTCACCAGCGTGGGAGAGGTAAAGGTGCGATATTTCTCAGCCCTCTGTACCACCAGACCAGCTGATCTAAATTTTAAAGCACGACTGTGTGTGTATGTATCTGTTAACAATGTGTATGATTCTCGGTATTGTTTACCTGGTAACATCATTTCAATGAATGAATAAATCAATCAATCAATAAATAAATCAATATTGCATGCCAGATTAAATATCCCTGAAAGGGAAGACAAAGTCAAGACTAAATAATGCAGCTGTATTATTACGATGTTCAGCAGTAAATTCTGTCCTGCACTACGAGGAATTTCCCAAATGTTAGCTTGGGATTAATAACAAACAAAACAAAACAAAAAAACAGGTTTTCCCTTTTGTTTCTGTTGTGTCTATAGAATAGCTACAGCAAATCTGGTTCCCTATGGTCCAAGGTTTCATGCAGCAGACAGTCACTCCATCTCACCCTTTAAAACACATCTTAAAGAGTGCTAGGAGCAAATAACATGACTTCACCAGGAAAGAGAGTGGTTTGTGTCCCACTAATACACTAAAGGTCAGGTTCTGTGGAGCTGGAAGTGTCGCACCTCTCAACCCCCTGCCTCATAAATCAGGGACATGGCTTAAAAATAATCAGGAACAAAGGTTTAAAATCAGGGACGTCTGAAAAATTGGTGATATCCACTCAGGAAGCTCGTGGAATAAGTGGTTTAGTGTAAAATGCATTTTCTAAGGAAGAATACATTTGTAACATTAATGTGTGACATTATTTTATGCTTACAATCCCCAATGTTTGGTCATGGAAACACAAGTTTTAGGAGGAACAGAATAAAATTGTGAGGTAAAATCAGGGACAGTTGAGAGGTATGGGAACTGTTACCAGGGGGAAAATGTACAGGAAATGACATCAGGGTTTGCTTTTTTTTCCCTTTCCTTCTTCTCCTTTGCAACCAAGTAGGAGCTCGAAGAGATTCTTTTGCCCACCACTAGCTTTGCGTCTGCTGCAGGATCCATTGTGGCTGTGACTGTGATCACGTAGCATTCAGACAAGTCTTAAAGATACATGGCTCCAGTGCAGGGAGGTGTTTTTTATTTTTTTGAAAATGGAGAAATATGTTTGAAGCAGTTCAAATGATGGAACAGTCACTGATGTAATCCAATCCACCAACTAAGAATATGTTTTTTTCTTGTTTTCATTTTGAAGAAGGCGGAATGTGGGATTGGAGTAACTGAGCATGCAGACTGTGTTACCTCTTTGCAGGAGCTGGGGACAAGACGCAGAGACTGAGTACACACTGTCCTCCTGGATGAGTCAAAGAGGTGACTTTGTTTTACCTGATAGTTTGTTAGTTCAGGAACCTTCAGATCCCACCTGTAGTATAAACATTGTCTCTCTTCGTGTCACTTGCAGTTGTCTTGTCACTGTTTATTTCAACCAAACTGAAACTGATTAGGTGAAGAGTAGTGGAAACTGCTTTCCATTAAAAAAATATGTGCATGACCCATGACTGCTAGTCATTTTAAGCCACTAGCTTTGACATATATTTGCAGAGATCGCCAGCGCTTGTGCCTTTTTTGACATCAGTAATAACCTCCACAGGTTGACTCTCTTGGATAACCATAACTGGCAAGTTTTAAAATCCAGATAATAATCAGCGTGGATTACAGGCTGATCAGGAGAGTAATACTGTAGCTTTCCATTAGAAAACAGGATATATATATATTTTTTTATCATCCAATCAATGTTTAAAAAAAAAACAATTAAGAGACAACAGAGAGCACTAATTTCTTATTCCAAAGACAACAAGGCACTATTTATTCTTTTCAGGTTCACTAGAAAGTAATTAAAAAAAAAAATCACCTCCCACCAGGGAGGCATGGTAGGGCACAGTGAGTGACTGTAAAAGCTGCCACACACTTTGAGACTACAAATGAATGTTTTTTTTTAATTTAGTGCTTTTTTATTTATCAGGTAAGTGCTCTAGGAAAGAAAATGCCTACTTCCAGGCACAACCCCAGACCTGTGCCTTTTGACAATAAATATATATTGTATATTTATTATCTGAAAGAAAACAAAGAATTACTTAGGAATATGTAAGACATGTAATGAGATATGTAGATCTGGAAGAGACAAGGGCATTGAAAAGTAAAACCCAAATTATTGGAAGAGGAGGGCGCACAGGATTTTTTTTCCAGAAATGGTTAGGTACTGCAAGAAATACTGATTTAAAACCAGCGTACAGAAATATGGTATCCGATGAGACGTGCGTGTAAAGAAGATTAGTGTTTACCCTGAGTAATTCTGTAAAATGTCAATTTTTTCTTATTTATTGTGAGTTTTAACACAGTTGTTACTTATAGAGACTTAGGGTGTCCCTTCCAGTGAGCTCCCAGAGACACTAAGGCAAAATCAGTATGTACTTTTCAGTTTCAGCTCTTTGTAAATGAACGGAGATGCCGCAGTAGTGATTATTATTTGCTTTATACTAGCACAGCTCATAGGGGATCGGCTACGTTACCTGACGGTACAGGGAGACTGCTACACAAAGAACAGCTGCAGAAACTGAGCAGCACTTCTGAGAACACCAGCTATTTGTTTTAGATATAAACCATTAACAGACTGGAATCTGCCAGTTACTGAACTGCTATGCAATAATTTCGATTTTCTTCAACAATATGATTTGTTTGCCCTTGAAGACTATAACCATGGAGACAACACAAGGTCTGCTGCAGGTTAACTGTTAAATACAGATGGCATTACAATTTATGACTCTAATCAACAACCTGCTTCTTCTAACAGTAGTCAACAACTGTACTTCAGATATGTGGGCATTATTAAAGGGGTTATAATATTCTTTTTAATTTTATCTAAATATTTGGTGATACCATTATTCTTTGTTTAAGGCAACTTGGTGTTTGTAATGTTTTGAAAATTAGCTGCCATTGTTTATGTACCCCGCACCCCAGTTCTCATATGGTCTTTAGAGGTGAAATAGTTTTCATAAATAAATCATATTTATTTTAAATTCTGATGACCAGGTAGGCTTATTGAGACCATAGATCCCTTTTTCATATGAAGTCCTTCCTACTCTACCAGTATCAGTTGCAACAAATTGCCCACTTTTATTGTGCAAGCTCAACGGACTTGTAAAAAAATATCTAGCTCTACCTCAGAGACAAGAAAATATTATTATTATTATAATAAAGCTGTTGGAATCTTGTTGTTCACGCCTTTGTCTGCTTTAAATATCAAAAGGGAGACTGACCCACTGTATACAATAGATTGCTCTGCCAGTGACCTGGGTTCACATCTTGAGCTTAGATCACCAATGAGGGCCAGCTGGAGGAGGATTGAGTGCCCCTGAGGACACTCTCCATCTTTGGAGGTGACATACAGATCCTGCTGGTCTAAGCAGCAAACAAGGAGGTACATAACCCGTCCCCTGAAGGTGCCACTGGCAACAACTGATATTCATGGAAAACAAAACAGATGGTGCACACAAACGCAGTTATAAATTGCACAAAGCTACATTTATTACGTACCAAGTGCTAGAGAACTGCCCAGGACTCAAGCTGAAATGCCCATATGTATGTGAATGACCACAGGTGGCAAACTGCAGCAGAGAGAGAGAGAGATGATGGTGTACAATGGATGCGGAGGGTACATATGCTGTGCATCAGTTCTTTGACGTGCATTGCGCAATTCATGGGTGCCAGAACATGGGGCAAAGTGGTTGTGGTGGGGTGGGGTTGGGCTGAAGTTCAAAAGAAAACAATAAAAAACAATCTAAGCAAACCACTGGTTTTATACACAGAAATTAGCACAAAACACAAGATATAATGGGTCACATAAACAAAAGTGCAAGGCGCAGTGCCAGAATTTTGCACAGCATAGCCTCGTAATCTGTGCTGGGATATTCCAGTCGTACATAGTAAGCGGCGTTATCCAGCTGAATATCGTGCTGTGTCTGCACAGTGCTAAGTGCAACTGCTCTGCCCCAACATGGACCTAGGTTGAATATAGCCCACACAGAATAGCCCTACCCAAAATGGAATAATGCCAAGATCCTTGTGGCTATATTCAGTCCAAACATGCAAATGAGCCCACTGGACATGCAAAGTCCCAAGGGCCATTTGTATGCCCATTATGGGCTCATTTGCATTGGTGCAGCAGCCCTATGAGTGATAGGACCTATGAAGAGAGGCTGGAAGCCCTTGGGCTGTATTCATCGGAGGAGAGGAGAGACAGGGGGATCATGATTAAGGTATTCAAATACGTGAAAGGGATTAACAGGGGCAGAGCCAGACAAATGTTCAGGCTAAAGCAAGGGGGCACAACCAGAGGCCACGAATGGAAGCTGGAGGGAGGAACCTACAGGGGAGAGCGTAGAAGGCATTACTTCACTGAGAGGGTGGTTGAGCCATGGAATGCACTGCCTGGGAGACTAGTTGAGCAAGGCACTGTGGAGGGCTTCAAGAGGGGGGTGGGACAGATGCTTGGGTGTACTGAAGCCAAGGTTGACCCTCTCGGGGGCCAGGGAGGGAGGAGGAGCTAGCGACCAATAGGGGCTGGCTACTGAGCAGACACGAAAGACCGACAGGCCTATTCTGCTGGCTTTTAGTATGTTAGTATGTTAAAATCATGGTAACAATACTAAAGGGGGCACAATTTGAAGATAGAGGAGGATGGCTCAGAGGTAATGTCAGAAAGTATTTTTTCACAGAGAGGGTTGTGGATGCATGGAACAGCCTTCCTGAGGAAGTTGTGCAGTCAGAAACAGTGGGAGAATTCAAGAATGCATGGGACAGGCATAAGGCACTTCTAGTGGGGGGTAGGAGGAAGTAAGCTGTTGATTAACTAGAATCTGCAGCTTATCCATCAGGTAGGGGAAATGGGCAGACTAGGTGGGCCCAAGTGGTCCTTATATGCCATCAAATTCTAAGTTTCTATAGCACCACTGCCACACAGAAAACAGCAAGCACTGGTGGTCTAATGTGTCCCCTCACCCCCGCAAGCCCCGCAGCACCACTACCACACAGAAAACAGCAAGCACTGGTGGCCTAAAATGTCCCCTCACCCCCGCAATCGCTCCTTGGAGCTGTTTTTATAGTACCCCCATAGCCTAGTGTATCTCCCTCACCCCTGCTCGCTCCTCTGAATTATTTTTACAGTACCCTGGTGCAGGAATCTATTTTAGCATTATTTTACTAGCCCAAAACCTAGTCAAACTGACAAGGGCTAGTGCAGCTAACTCTCTACTTGTCCATCTTGACTATTGCAGGTATTCCATGGCTGTTAATGATGTTAAAAAAGTCCCTACCATAGCAGGCTCTAATCCTAGATGCAGTATAGCACAGCGGTTAAATAGCCTCTGATGCTATTCTTATGAGTCTGCTGATCTGGCTTCCTTATGTGGCATTAATGTCACCTCTGAATGTTTTGTAGTCCAGAAACCGGCAACAGGGCATACATTAAATACAATGGAGAACAGATCATGCCGTATGCAGCGGCACCCGGTAACTAAAAGTTCTCCCACTGCTGCTCTGCATTGCTGCGAGAAACACCGACTCGGTGCACCACCACATATGACGTCACCTGCCATTGAGACTGCCAGCTGATGCAGAATGCCGGTAACTTCACGATACTGACGTGGTACCTAGAAAATCTAAAAAAGACTGCCAGTTGGACTACAAAACATTCAGCGGTAACATTAATGCCACATAAGAAAGTCAAATCAGCAGACTCATAAGAACAGCGTCAGGGGGTCTTTTAGGGCATTGAGCTGCAAACTGGGAGACCTGGGTTTGAATTCCTTCCTCTCAGATGAATCTTATAGATTTCTTTGACTGATTAACCAGGGTGGTAGATCAGGTAGGGGCTGTGGATGTGGCCTACCTAGATTTCGGGCAAGACCTTCAACACCGTCCCACACAGAAGATTGCTAAATAAATTGGGGAGCCTGGGAGTCAGTCCTACAGTGGTAAAGTGGGTTGGGAACCAGCTAAGGGACAGGACTCAGAGGGTGGTGGTAAATGGCATGAAACCTGAGGAGAGGGAGGTGACCAGCTGGGTGCCACAGGGGTCGGTGCTGGGGCCAGTCCCATTCAATGTCTTCATTAGCAGCATTGTTGAGTGTCTGGAGGGAAAGGTGTGCTCTTCGCAGATGACACCAAGTTCTGCCAGAGTGGACACACTAGAGGGGGTGAAAAAAATTAGAAGGACCTAAGCCTATCAGAGGAGTGGATGGGTGTCTGGCAGTTGAGTTTCTTTTTGTTTTTTGACTTTCGTATTTTTGCACCTTGCTTCACCTTCTCTCCACTCTTTCAGACTGCCCCATATACACACCTCGTCACCAGAGTCTGCCCCTAGAGTGCCTGGTCACACTGTCCTAACCATTGATGCCCGGTTGACCCCCCCCGGTGGGGTGAGGAGGAACCCTCCCTTAAACCTCCCCAACAACTGTTCTGTAGTGGACCTTGCACAACGGAGTCTGCCCCGACGAACTGAGAGTGTGCAGCGAGGAGTCAGGCCGCTAGAGAGACAGGAGGTTGTCTTTGTTCGACCCCAGGCGCCAGCTGCAATGAGGGCTTTATGGAGCAAGGAGACACGCTTGAGACGTGCCTCTTGCTCCGCCCCTCTGCAGACGTCTGCCCATCCCCTTCCACTGCTACCTCCCCATACCGCACCTTCTACCCGAGCAACCCCAGGTGGCAGTATCACAGCGGGAGCTTGCAGGTGACCACCCTCCCCCCCCCCCGAGAAGGAGAGCAGCCATCAGGCGCTCCATCCCTCTCCTCCCCGGCCGATCCCCGGCAATCCGTGCTCGTTCCCGAACACAGGTCACCGGCATGGTACAAGGTAAGACATCCAGCGCCTCAGCCCTCAGCGCTACCGAGCCAACATTGGCAGTTGAGTTTCAATGATAAAAAGTGCAAGATCATGCACCTGGGTCACAGGAATCCAAGAGAGAAGTACAGGATGGGTGGGGAAATTCTGACGACCACAAGTCAGGGGAGAGAGAGCGAGAGAGACCTGGGTGTTATCATATCTGATGACCTGAAGGTGACCTAACAGTGTGAAAAGGTGGTGGGGAGAGCGAACAGATTGTGGGGGTGCATAAGGAGGGGCATAACAAGCAAGAGGAAAGAGGTGTTGATGCCACTGTACAGATCACTGGTGAGGCCTCAGCTGGAGTACTGTGTTCAGTTATGGAGACCACACCTCCGGAAGGACATTGACAAAATAGAGGCAGTCCAGAGAAGAGCAACGGAAATGGTACATGGACTGCACCAGAAGCCCTACGAGGAAAGACTTAAGGACCTTAATACCTATTCTCTGGAGGAAAGAAAGGAGACAGGAGATATAATAGAGACTTTCAAGTACCTTAGGGAAATAAACAGGGTACAGGTGGAAAGCATATTTCAGAGAAATCTCTGCACAAGAACAAGGGGGCATGATATAAGGCTGAAGGGGGAAGGCTCAGGGGTTATGTTAGGAAGTACTTTTCCACTGAAAGGGTGGTGAGCCATGGAACAGCCTTCCAGCAGAAGTGGTGGGGGAAAAAACAATGCGGGGGTTCAAGAGTGCATGGGATAGACATAAAGGTACCCTGGAGATGTACAGAGCAGGAGAGCCGCATATCAAATACGAACATACAAACATACAAAAATGCCAGCAGAAACAGGCCTCGTGGTCCATCGAGTCTGCTCGAGTGCGCAGCTAGCACCTTATAATGCTGCTGACCCTCCCTTCCCCCATCCTATTATCCCCTTACCCTATCCCAACTCCTCTTTAAGCTGTCTAGCGTCTTGCAGGCCACTACTTCACCCGGCAAGGAGTTCCACTTGTCTACCACTCTTTCTGTGAAAAAGTGTCTCCTCATCTCTCTCCTGAATCTACCCCCTCCAATCTCAGTTGATGTCCTCTCATGTCCCTCCCCTTTCTTCTCTGGAAAATCCTCTCTGTATTAGTCTTGTTTATTCCCTTCAGGTACTTAAAGGTCTCAGTCATATCGCCCTCGTCCCTCCTCTCTTCCAGAGAGTACATATTCAGCTCCTCCAACCTTTCCTCATATGGCCTGCTCTCCAATCCCTGGATCATCTTTGTAGCTCTACGCTGTACCCCCTCCAACAATCTGATGTCCTTCTTCAGGAACGGCCGCCAATACTGTATACAGTACTCCAGATGGGGCCTTACCAGCGACCTATACAGGGGCAGGATAGCCTCCCTATTTCTGGAGGAGATCCCTCTAGCTATACATTCCAGCATTTTGTGGGCTTTTGCCACCGCCCTTCTACAAAGAACAGAGTTGTTTATGCTTCCTGTTATGATCACCCCTAGGTCCTTCTCTTGTATGGAGCAACCCAACTGAACCCCATTTAAGTGATAATCCCTTCCCTGGTTCCAGGCTCCAAAGTGCAAAACCTTGCATTTCTTGGCGTTGAACCCCAGCTGCCATTTGTCTGCACACTCCCGCAGCTTATTCAGGTCCTCCTGCAACCCCTCTACCCCATCTACTACAGCTCACATCTTGGTATCATGTGCGAACAGACTGATTTTGCTCGGATCCCATTCGAGATATCTGCAATGAAAATCCTGAACAGTACTAGTCCCAGCATGGATCCCTGTAGTACCCGCTAATCACCACTCTCTGTGATGCGGAGTCCCACCCCCCACATACCCTTTGCTGACTCCCTCAGCCAGTTCCTGATCAGGTCACTGTATTTTGGTCCTGCCCCACATACTCCAGCTTCCCCCGATCGCCCATGTGGCACTGAATCAAAGGCCTTACTGAAGTCCAAGTACAGGATGTCCATAGCATGACCCTTGTGCCTTGTCCAGTTCCTGTGTCACCCAGTCATAGAACTCTACCAGGTTTGTCTGGCACAATCTGCCCACGACAAACTCATGTTGATGGTCATCCTGGATACCGTTTACCTCCAAGAAGCTCACGAGCCTCTCCTTCAGGATGGTCCCCATGAGTTTGCCCACGATCAAGGTGAGGCTCACTGGCCTGTAGTTCTCTGGTTCATCCTTTGGCCCACTTTTATGGATGGGCAACATGTGGGCCATCCTCCAGTCCTGTGGTACACATCCTGTGTCCAGGGAGGTATTGAACAGGTCTGCCAGTGGCCCTGCAAGGACCTCTGTCAGCTCCCTCAGTACTCTAGGATAAATGACATATGGCCCAGGTGCTTTGTGCACTCAGTGCCCATAACCCCCTCCAGCACCCTGCCCTCTGTAATCCCTACATCTGTCGTCCTCTCCCCCTTACCCACCCCATCACTTGCCTGAGGTATTTGCCCCACCTTCTCCTGCCTAAACACAGAGCAGAATTACTCGTACAGTGCCTCTGCCTGCTCCACCCCCATCTCCACCCCCCCCCCATCTTTCTTAATCCTCACAAGCTGGTCTTTGCGTCTTCTTTTCTCACCTATGTAATGGAAGAAGTCTTTTTCTCCTCTTTTGATCCCCTACGCCAGTCTCAGCTCTCTAGATGCTTTGGCCTCCTGACCAGTCTGGTGACCTCCCTAGACTATTCCTTGTATATATCTTTATTGTCTCCCCTCCCCGTTTTCCTATACTTCCGAAATGCCACCCTCCTATCTCTCACCCCTTCCCTGACCTCTGGTGACAGCCAACTGGGTTTCTTTGCCCTGCCCTTGTTTTTTTCCTAGAAAACACATCTCTGTTGCCTCCGCCAGCCCTCCCCCTTATTGTATTCCATTTTTGATCTGCATCCATGTGTTGTTGGACATCTGCCAGGTGCTTGCTCAGAATTTCCATTATTATCCTAAAGTCCACCCCCTAAACTCAACCACACTTGTACCAGTGCCCTCTGTGTCACTACCCATGTTTAGCGTGAACCATACCGAGTAGTAGTCACTCCCAGCAAGCGGTTTCCCCACTTCTAGGTTCCTTACAGCTTCGCCATTATCCAGTACAAGGTCTAAAGTCCTTTCCAGCTATGTCAGCCCCTGTACCAGCTGTGTCAAGAAGCTGTCCTGAAAAGCTTCCAACAGGACCCTTTCTCTTGCACTCATCATGGCAGGTGTGCTCCAATCCACCCCCAGTAGGTTGAAATCCCCCACCACTGTCATGCTTCCCTTCCCGCTTACCCTTCAAATTTGATCTGCCAGTTCCTGGTCCAGGTCACAACCCTATGATAGTTCCCTGTACACTACCCCCATCCTCAGTGTCCTATTCCCTGCATCCTGGAACTGCATCCACAAAGCTTCTGTCCTCTCTTCCTCCCTTACGCACTTAATCCCCTCCTTCACATAGATCGCCACCACCACCCCCTATTCCCCTTGGCCCTATCCTTTCTGAATAGCCTGTACCCTGGGATCATCATATCCCAGTCCTGGTACTGGGTGGCCCATGTTTCCGTGATGACAGCTACGTCCACCAGTTCCACCACCAAGACAGTATGCAACTCCGCAGTTCTGTACCTTAGGCTTCTTGCATTCAGTGAGACCACCTTCCAGCCTATTGCCTCCCGAACCTTACCATTCCTCTCTCCCCCCCCCAGTCCTCCCTATGCCCCTCCTCACTGCCTTCACCTCTAACTAGGGGGGTAAGCACCCTATGCTCCCCTTTTCGGACACTGTTTCTAACAATGGTCCCCTTGACACCCCCTCTTCCTAGTTTAAATCCACCCTTGTTGAAATATACCCCTCCATTCCCTGTTTGAGTATGCACGTCCCCTCCTTGCTCAAATGTAACCTGTCACCTGCGTATATGTCACTGTTGTCTCAGGCCTTGCCCTAGTCTGATACCAGTCCGTATTTCCTAGTTCGGCACCAGTCCCTCAGCCACCCACTGAACTCCACTATCCTTTTTTTCTCCCAGTACTTACTTGCACTTGGTACCAGTAGCACCTCAGAGAATTTTGTTTTTGTTTACCGGGTAGGTGCGCTAGCCAAACAGGTGAATATTTTCAGGCACGACCCGGGAGGTACAGTAACAATACAGAGTTCATTTACATAATACAAGGAAGCAGTAACAATACAGAGAACAGTTTTCAGTAAAAGGCAATAAAAGAGTACAGCTTCAGAGACAATCAACAGGTCAAGAGAAAAACAGCAGATTTACAGTGTACAGGTAGCATTTAGTGAGCGGGTAAAGGTATACAGGGCAGATCCAAAGGACAGGTGGGTCAGGGGAAGGGGAGAGAACGGGAGGGGAACTGGGTGAGCAGGTAAAAGGGAGGGATGCGGGAAGGCAACCTTGGAGGTGTGCAAGAACAGGGGCACAATTTCAAGATGGGGGTGGTGGCTCAGAGGTAATTTAAGGAAGTATTTTTTCACAGAGAGGGTTGTGGATGCATGGAACGGCCTTCCGGAGGAGGTTGTGGAGTCAAAATCAGTGGTAGAATTCAAGCATGCATGGGACAGCCATAAGGCCATTCTAGGGGGTGGGGGTAGGAAGAAGTAGGCTGCTGGTTAACTAGGATCTGCAGCTTATCCAGTAGGTAGGGAAATGGGCAGACTGGGTGGGCCAAGCGGTCCTTATCTGCCGTCAAATTCTATGTTTCTAAGTGGTTAAGGTGGCAGCAGGGATGAAGGAGGCAGGACGGGGGGGGTCTGGGTGTGGGGCGGTGAATGGATGGTGGCAGTACATGGTCGAGGTGGGGGGAGAGAGTAGGTCAGGCAGAGCTGGAGGCAGGGGAGACACCACCTGCAGTGGGGCTATAGAGGGGTAAAAGGCGGCGTGAAAACAGGGCAGGAAAGGACATGATAGGCATCGGCGGCCAGAGGAGGAGGCGGAGGGAAACATTTTGATGGGGCAGGGCTTACGGTATATGTCTGGGTGAGGGGATATGGCATAAGGTGAGAAGGCTATGGAAGAGACAGTCCATGGAACCGCGCGGCCGCTAGAGAGAGCTGAAGGGTAGGGGATCGGAGGTGAAGACGGCCACGGGGCAGCTTTAGCGGCAGAACCACTCAAGAGGAGCCCGGGTTCATGGAACCGAAGTCGGCAGGGGAGAGTTAGGATGGCGGGGTTCGGGGTTCGGTACGGCGGGGGAGGGGCATCAGTGGCTGGAAGGTGCGGCAAGTACCCGGGGTTGTGGTACTGTTCCCGGGCAGGGGAGTTGGTGCTCAGTCGGGGTAGTCAGGGGGGAGTGAGGTTAAGAGCAAACGGGTCTAACTGGGGGGTAGCGAAAAGTCAGTGTTGGGGGAAATGGTGGGAATGGCGGCAGGGGGCTGAGGGATGAGACCGTGTCCATGGAAACCATATGCAGGCTGGACAGATCAATGAGTGTGAGAATACGGGGGTGAAAGCGGCTGGTGAGCGGTTTTTAGCGGCAGGAGCCTACTAGAGGAGCCCAGGATCGTGGAGCCGTGGGCCGGCGGGGGAGGCTAAAGATAGTGGGGGTTCGGGCACGGGGTGAGCGTTCTCAGTGGCTGATGGTGCGGCTAATGTCCGGGTTGTGGAACTGTATCCGGGCAGGAGAAAGCAGTGTTCAGGTGGGGTGGGGTGGGCTGCGGAGGTCCTGGGGCAATAGGAGTAGAGGAACAGGTCGCTGGAGGCGCTAGGCATTGGCTGCGCCAGTATCTGGTACCCTAGATCATCAGTACAAACATTCCAGTAAGCAGCAGTAACGCGTAGAGCAGTGCAGACAGCAATAACAGGTTAACAATGCAGTAGTCAAGGCGCGGTAACAACAACAATTACACACTCTGAACAAGTGCAAGTAGAGAGAAGTACCCTGAAGCGGGTCGTTGGTGGGCACTTAGGCTTGGCTACGGCAGTACCTGGTACCCATAGATAGTCAGTACAAACATTTCAGTAAGCAGCAGTAACAGGTACAATAGTGCAAACAGCAATAACAGGTAAACAATGCAGTAGTCAAGGTGCAGTAACTTACAACAGAATTACATACTTTAGACAAGTGCAAGTAGGCTTCGAGGTCGGAGTTTTGAACTCGAAATGAAGTGCATATGGGCAGAGACATATATCACAGTGTTAATGTTGTAAGTAAAATAGGGTAAGGAAGGAGGGAGAGGGGTGGTGGGGCAAGAGAGGTTGCAGGACAAGCACAGGTAGGGTCATAACAGGCACACTGGTCCATGGAAAGCAGGTGTTCACGTAGTTTGGCGCTTAAAGAGATCGTGGAAGATGTCAGTTTAAGGCGAGTGGCAGGAGGTTCCACCTCTGAGGGGTTGTGTACCCCTAACGCCCAGACCCTTTGGAGGTGTGGCAGCGGGGATTTTTAGTAGGATTTGTCCGAGGATCTCAGCTCACATGGAGGAGTGGGCTGGCGAAACAGTTCAATTAGGGATGCTGGTCTGTTGAGTCTAATGATGGAGTCGCAAAGGCAGCCCAGGTAGTATAGTCTGGTGGCAGAGGGAGAGCCAGCCGAGGTCTTTATACAGTTGGCAGTGATGTTTAAGTCTGGGGCTTTTGAGGCATACCTGCATATATTGTTGAAAGTGACATCCCATTTTGTAGTGTGGATTTATGCGCCATGGGCAGGATGGGAGCACAGTAGGTCAGGAGCGGGTAGGAGGAGACCCCTGGCGATGGCTAGTTTGGCTGCAGGTGTGAGCATGTAGCTGGATCTATAGGCAGCACCCAGTTTGCAGTTCACAGATTTACATGTTTCTTGGATGTACAGGTTTAGTTCCAGAGATTAGTCTAGCAGGATGCCCAGATAATGGAAGGAGGTAACCACCTCAAGGGGGGTCCCATCCAGGTCAAGGACTTTTAAAGGAGAGTGTCAGGACCTTATCTTGTGGGCAGTGCCCAGAATGCCACCGACACCCCCACCTCCTCACACTGCCTACTCAGTTCCTCGAACCTCCCCTTTACCACCTCCACTGTTTTCTTGGCCAAGTCGTTTGTTCCCACGTGCACCACCACATGTGGTTTCATCTTCCCTCTACTTTCGCACTTAAGAAGTGCCTGCCGCCGGACTGTTGGTGCAGCGGTGGGATTTCCGCTTGCAACACTGGTGACCCGGGTTCGGGAATGGACCTGGGTCGTCGGAGGGCCGGTCGGGGGAGAAGGATGGAGCGTCCTACGGACTGCTCTCCTTCTCCGGGGGGAGGGTGGGGAAAGTGATCGGCACGTTCATGACTCCTGGCAGAGGCCGGGGGATCTCATGCTACCGACGCTCACATCTCTGGGAGGCGGGGCGGACGCTGGCATCATTGCACGTCCCCGCCTCCATAAGGAAAAAAGGCAGGAAATCAAGGTGGGCAAGGACCACTGTCTACGTGAAGCCCTCCCTGAAGGACATCAATTGCCACCATCGCTGCAGAAAGTCCCCCGGCTAGATACTGGTCCCGTGGTCATGGAAGAGGTGGCCACGGTCCCGCCCTCCGGGGGGCAAGCCAGGGGTGACTGGGGGACAATAGCAGCAATAGATGGTGGTAGAGTCTTCCAGGGGGCCGTGACCAGGGCCGATAAATGACAGGGCCCTGCCAGAAAAAAAAAAAAAAGTGCCTGCCGTGCCTGTCTGCAGTCAACCCTGGAATTGCCTCAACCCAGATAAGCTGTGCCTTGCCTCCATCAGATCCCCTTCAGTATGGAGACCCCCAACACCAACACCCCCAATCATTCTGATCCTGACCCCCTTTCCACTGTGATCCCTGTCCACTCCCCAAGAACCCTGCTGCCTCCCTCCTTACATCCCTCAAATATGATCTGGGGCTGCAGCAGTGAGCAGGGAAATGTGTAGACTTGGTGGGCTGTATGGTCCTTATTTGCCGACAGCTTCTATGTTTCTATCATCCCCCTATTACATAATGTGTGACCCTGAGCAAGTCACAACTTCCTTATGCTCCCAGGTTGCACCTGGAAACAAACTCTGGCTTAGTGTGCCTTTCCTAGTTAAACAATTTTCCCTTTCCCTAATCCTCGTGCTACTCTCTCTTCATGTTCCAGATGGACTGGTGTTATTAACAGCTCATTAAGAGCTGCAATTATCTGGCAGTTCAAGAGGGGAATCCCACAAGAAACTCAATGTGAGTCATTATCACTCCACTGTTATGACTTTCAGCTAGTGTCCAGCATGTGATCAATTGTAGAGTGCTGTTAAGTCACTAGCTTCCAGTTTTCTTAATGTGTCACTGTCTGGCAATTTGTCCCCATTATTAAAACCAGTGCCCCTCATTTCCCTACATTTTGAATGCCAGTATCCAACATTTCAGTGACAAAATGATAGGAGGTATACAGTGTCTGCCCTGCAGGAGGTGGGTTTTATCCTAGCCCAACCACAGCTGCTCCCTCCCCCATCCAAATCTCTCAGCTCTGTGCTTTCCTTGGACACCACTGCAGACCAGACACTGAAATGACTGTCCACATAAATAGCAGCCATTACTGGCAAGTGTAGGGGTTCCTAGCTCTTCTAAATGGAACATATAAAACTGCCAGCAGAAACAGACCTCATGGCCTATCAAAGTCAGCTCGTGTGTGCAGCTAGCACCCCGAGATTGCAGCTGCCCCAAACCCCTCCCCCATCTTTAGGATGTTCTCAGCACTATTCCCCCAGTTCTCAGCCTTATTCACCCATACCCTCCCTCGTTCCCCGTCCCATGCCCTTTTAAAACTTACAACCGTTTTACATGATATCACCCCCTCGGGTAGGGCATTCCACTTCAACACCACCCTCTCCGTGAAATAATATCCCCTCTCTCTCCTAAATCTTCCGCCCTCTAATCTTCCCTACCTTTCCTCAGCTTGAGCAACCCGTCAACTTTGTTTATCCCCTTCAAATACCTGAATGTTTCAAACATATCCCCCCATCCTTCTCATCCAGGGTGTACATATTCAGTTCACATAGCCTGTCCTTGTAGGCTTTGCCCTCCATCCCCCATAACATTTTTGTCGCCTTCCGCTGCACCTCCTCCAGCAGTTTAATGTCCTTCTTCAGATACAGATGCCAGTACTGCATACAGTACTTTAAGTGTGGCCTGACCAGTGACCTGTAGAGGGGCAGGATCACTTTTCTATGCCGGGACGAGAATCCCCTTGCAATACACCTCAGCATCTTGTTAGCCTTAGCTGCGGCTTTCCTGCATTGAGCAGAGTTGTTCATGCTCCCCGTTATCAACACCCCAAGGTCCTTCTGTTCCTCAGTGTCCCCCAGCCTCACTCCACCCAGCCAACAGTCCCTATTCGGGTTCTTTGCCCCAAAGTGCAGAACCTTGCATTTCTTTGCACTGAAGCCCAGCTGCCACCTCTTACGCCACACCTCCAGTTTGGTTAGGTCCCCTTGTAGTTGCTTCCACTCATCCACTTCATCAACTACTGCCCCCATTTTAGTATTGTCTGTGAACAGACTAATCCTGCTCCCAACTCCGTATGAGATATCCGAAATGAACAGCCCAAAGAGCACCGGACCCAGCACACAGTCCTGAGGTACTCCACTCATCACTGGCCTAGGTGCTAAGAGTCCCTACCATCACCCGTTGCTGCCTCCCCCCACAGCTAGTTCCCTATCCAGTTTGCCAGTCCCCCCCATTGAAGTCAGTTCCACCCCAAGCCACCCGTGAGGCACTGAATTGAGGGCCTTGCTGAAATCCAAGTATAGGATATCCACAGCGTGACCCTTATCCAGCTCTGTTATAACCCAGTCATAAAATTGTACTAGATTAGTCTGACAAGACCTCCCCGAGACTAACCCATGCTGCCGCCCATCCTGGAGTTCATTACCCTCCAGAAATGCCACCAGTCTCTCTATCACTATCGCCTCCATAAGTTTACCCACTATGGACGTGAGACTGACAGGTTGGCAGACTCCCGGTTCGTCCTGTGGGCTACACTTGTGAATAGGCACCACATGGCCACCCTCCAGTCCTGGGGCACATAACCTGTGTCCAGGGAGGTGCTGACAGGTCCACCAGTGGCCTAGCCAACACCTCTGCCATCTCCCTCAACACCCTAGGGTGAATACCATCAGGACCTGGTGCCTTGTCCACCCTTAGTGCTCTCAGACCCTCTAACACTCTGTTCTCCTCAATCTGTCCATCTGTCTTCCCTTCCCCCTGACCCCACCTTCCCCCTCCATGAAGTTAGTGGACCACCTTTCTCTTGCGTGAACATGGAACAAAAGTATTCATTCAGTGCTTCTGCTTGTTCCGCTCCATTTTCCACCCAATTCCCACCCCTCTTTATCCTCACTATGTTGTCTCTGCACTTCCTTCTTTCCCCTCACATATCTAAAAAAGTATTTTTCCCCTTCCTTAATGCCCTGAGCTAACCTTAGCTCTCTGGAGCCTAGGCTTTGGCTTCCCTCACCCGCTTGGTAACCTCCTTGGGCCAACTCTCATATGCCTTCCTGTCTTCTCCCCTTCCCGTCCTCCTAAATCTCTGGAACGCAGCCCTCTTTGCCCTCACCCCCTCCATCACTCTGCTGTTCAGTCAGCTTGGTTTCTTGGCTCTGTTCTTCTTGCTTGGGTCCTGGTGCAAGCCTCCATAGCCTCTGTCATCCCAGTTTTAATAATATCCCACTTTTGCTGTGCATCCATCTCTGGCCTAATCCCCGCTAATCACCCGTGCAGTATTTCTTGCATCTTCATGAAGTCCACCCTCCTGAAGTTCATCAGACTTGTTACTGAGCGCCCAATCTCCTTATTCTGAGTGCGAACCATGCCAGCCAATGCCATCCATACAGTCTCACCCAGCATTTTTGTATTTTATTTCAGATTTTTTGCCTCCGTGGCAAGCCCAGGCTTGGTGGCAGTCGTACTGCCGATCCGTAGTGCCCATCCCCCCTTACGGGGATCACACTGCACGGTCATGGGAGGGTTGGAATTTTTTTTGTGTGGTTACACTGTAGCTATGTGAATCCCTCTATCCTGCTCCTGAGGTTGCTGATGCGTAGGACTGAAGTCCAGGCAGGGAGCTGTGCGGAAACATGGCTTCTGCTAAGCACCTAAGGCATGCTCCCTCCCGCCATCATCCAGTAGCTGGGACAGTGCCTAACCTCCCAGGAGAGGAGAGCCACCCAACCATGGCCTCATCCCACCTCCTCCCTCCCCAGCCGACCCCCAACAACCTAGACTCGTTCCCAAACCCGGGTCGCAGACGTAGTGTGATGTGTGGTGTCCAGCACCTCAACCTTCCGCGACACCAGGCCGGCTACCCAGCATGTTCTTTCATCCTAAAAATGAATGTAAGCCCCCACCTCATTTCTTTGTCTAGGGGCATCCGGATGGTAACTGCAAGGGGGGGGGACACAACAGTAGAAATGAGCAAAGCCCAGAGATAAAAAACAGCCCTTACCAGACAGATGGCTTCCAGTTGCAGCCAGATCTTTACTGGCGGGGCAACCCAGGTATTGCATTGCATGACTAAAAGGAAACTAGTAGAAAACCTTTTCCAATAAACTGAATGTCCACACCGGGGATCACTGGAACGGGGGGGGTCCCATTTAATGACCGTAAACTGGCCAGTCCAAACATTTTTACAAAATGAATCCCTGGGCCCAAGAACCCAGTATAGGGTCACAAACAGTTCATTTTGGTGGTTCCATCGTGGTTGTGAAGACCCCCACCCCTCTTCTCAACTACTCCCTGGGCCAGGTGGCCACATTACGGGTATTGACAGCAGTACTCTGAGGTTGGGACCTCCTTATAGTAGTAGTATTTGTTTTCACCTTCCTCCGCACCTCCGGTCTCTCCTCCTTCCCAAGTTCCTAGAGATATAACTGGAGGGGTCCATATTTGCTGGGCTCCAAGGACCCCTTTACCAGTCCGATGTTCCCATGGGAACCCCCCCCCCCAAAATAAAACCATCAGGGCAGAACATTCCCACCAGCTCTCATGTCATTCCTGATGGTCCTCTCTCCTCACTCTCAGTCACTGCAACCCTAGCGACTTCAGATCGTGAGGAAAAATGGATACACACACCCGATGCCATGACCATCCTTAGTCTCTACCCCTTATAATGGTTGATGACAGTATAGACGGCATTCTACCCAAAACTGCTGACCACAGGGACACGGGTTAAATTCCTGGCTACCACACAATACCACCACTGCTCTCAAAATCACTCCTGGGAACCCGGGTGGTAGCAGGAAAGGGCCCTGCTCTCCACCACTACCCACCAATACCTCGGCGTGGGGAAAAAAAAGGTGCCAAAAAAGTCTACTTATAACCCAACCCCCGAAGCAGTGGCCTCCGACCTGCAGAGACCCCACCTCAGGGCAGGGCCATAAATATTAAAATCACTACTGCCCATAAAAAGTTCCAAGGGAGGGAAAACTGTAGACCCACCCACCAGGTGGGTTATATGAAGCTTTGGAACATGCATGGTACAAAAATAAACCTTAATAAAATAAATAATTTGCAAGGTTAAAATAGGCATTCCTGGGGTGCACAAAATACAGGTTACTCACCTGTAACAGGAGTTCTAGGAATGGTATATGTTGTTCATCCACACTTATTGGCAGGTTCCTTGCCGCTTTAAATCTTGCCGGAAGGTCTTCAAGCTGGCTCCTCCCACCCACCCGGGTGGTAAAACTCTCGGCTCCGCCCCATGACGCCAGATCTGGCCCGCTGGAAGCTCAGGTTGTGCATCGAAGCCGGGGAGGTCGAGTGGGTCGTGTGGATGAACAACATATACCATTCCTAGAACTCCTGTTACAGGTGAGTAACCTGTATTTCTAGGGACATGGATATGTTGTTCATCCACACTTATTGGCAGACTCCTAGCAGTTCTCCGGGAGGAGGGAGGCAAGGCGCACACACCCTACTTAGGGAATAGAGACTGGAGAACCGAGGCCCCAAAACCAGCATCCCGGCGTGACTCAAGTTCGATGTGGTAATGGGTAATAAAGGTGTGTGCTGACTTCCAGGTAGCAGCCCTGCAGATTTCCTGGATAGGGACGTCCCTGGAAGCAGCAGCATGACGGGTAGAATGAGCTCTTATCCCTCTGGGAGGCTCCATGCCCGCCAACTTATAGCAGCGATCTATGCAGGAGGTGACCCACCTGCCTATCGTCCGCTTGGCTGCAGGTCTGCCAGGTGCGGCTTCAGCGTAGGTGACAAACAGCTGGCGAACCTCTCCCCGAATTTCAGCCGTGCGCTCCTTATAATAAGCGAGCGCCCTTCTAGGGTCCAGAGTATGGAGCCTATATTCGGCCTCCGAGGTGTGATTGGGGTAGAACACTGGCAGAGTCAGCACCTGGTTAAGGTGAAACTCCGACACCACCTTCGGAAGGAATTTCGGGTTGGGGCGCAGGACAACCTTGTCCCTGTGGAAGACCAGGTAAGGAGACTCGATGCAAAGCGCCTGGAGCTCTCCCATCCTTCTGGCTGACGTGATAGCCACCAAGAAGGCGGTCTTCCACGACAGGTGAGAGATCACACCTGTGCATTGGTTCGAATGGCTTGCCCATGAACTTTGCCAGTACCAGCAGTAAATCCCACGGAGGTGGAGGTTCTCGCACGAGGAAATGTGATCAAGGCCTTGAAAAGCGCCCGACCACCTTTTCCTCGCGCCATCGACTGCCTCGGCCCGCCTGTAAGCAGAGATGGCTGCTAGGTGCACCCTTAGGGTCGCCGACCTAAGCCCTTGACTAGAAAGGGACCATAAATAGTCCAAAATGCTTGCCACAGAACAGGAGGAAGGGTCCAAGCCCTTGCCCTGACACCAAATGGAGAATCTCTTCCATTTGAAGGCGTAGCATTTTCTGGTCGACTCCTACGGACGCCTCAACAACATTGAGGACCTCGTCGGAAAGACCCAAGGCCTGGAACTCTAGCCGCTCAGGAACCAGGCCGTCAGGTGCAGGGATTGAAGGTCCGGATGGAACACCTTCCCCTGACTGATTGAGAGCAGGTCCGGGCGAGCTGGAAGCTGCCTCGGGAGCCTGGAGCTGAGGCTGAGGAGATCTGGGTACCAGAACTGGCGGGGCCAGTCTGGGGCTATCAGAATCACCTGCGCCTTGTCCCTCCTTGCCTTGAGAAGCACCTTGTGAATCAAGGGAAATGGGGGAAAGGCGTAAAAGAGGCCCGGGGTCCAGAGCCTCGAGAAGGCATCCCCCTGCACCGAGCCCTGCTGAGGGGGGCGGGCATGAAATAGCCTCAGCTGTGAGAGCTCAGTGGTGAGAGCTAGGCGGACCGCTCGGAGCTCCAGCAGGTTGATGTGGCATCGGGACTCCCATGGGGACCAGAGGCCGTGCACTCGGTGTTCCCCCAGATGGGCACCCCAACCCATCAGAGAGGCATCGGTCGATAGAGAGACCGTGGGCTCGGGCGACAAACGGGATGCCCTCCTGCAGATGAGATGGAACGGTCCACCACCGGAGAGCTGCCCACATCTCCTGGGTCACCATCACTAGCTGGTCCAATGGATCGCAGCGTCGTGACCACTGGCTGGCCAGTCCCCACTGAAGGGGGCGCATGTGCCAGTGTGCCCAACGGACTACGCTGGTACAGGCCGCCATGAGACCCAGGAGGCGCAGGAAGTCCCGGGCAGGGCGCGATTGCCCAACCAGAAATGATCGGGCAAAGGAGGTAAGAACCTCGGCCCTGTCCGCCGGGAGCCGTGCTCTGGCTCGAAGAGAGTCGAGCTCTGCCCCGATAAACAGAATCACCTGCTTCGGCTCGAGTTCCGACTTGGCCTCATTGATGAGAAGGCTGACTTGAGAGCAAACCTGGAGGGCCAGATCTCTGGACCGCTCCACCTTCTGTCTGGAGGGGGCTGCTATCAGCCAATCGCCCAGGTACGTACCCCGACCCTCGGCGCCAGAGGGAAGGCTGTCACCACTGCAATGCATTTGGTGAAGACCCTGGGAGCTGGAGACAGGCCGAAGGGCATGGCTCGGAACTCGAAGAGGGATCCCTCCGCTCGAAAGCGAAGGAATCTCCGATGTGACGGACGGATAGGGACGTGAAAGAACGCGTCCTGCAGGTCCAGAGTGCAGAACCACACGCTGTGTTCCAGAGATGGTATTATCTGCACCAGAGTGACCAACCTGAAGGTTCGAGACCTTAGGAACTTGTTCAGGTCGTGTAGGTAGAGAATGGGGCGCCAGCCCCCCGTCCGTTTCGGAACCAGGAAGTACCTGGACACGAACCCCAGGTCTGAAGGGGGGTCCCTACCTCCTGATCACCTCCTTTTGGAGGAGGAGAGCGACTCGGCTCGGGCGAGCCGACAGTGAGGCTTCGGACCGAGGCCCCCCGAGGTGCGACGGCTCTGAAGGGCGGGGCCTGCTCGAATTCTAGAGGCAGGCCTTTTCCCACCACCTCCAGAACCCACCTGTCCGTGGTAATAGCGGACCAGGCGGAAAGGAAGTGTCGGAGCCGTCCCCCCACGGGGGGAACCAGGGGCAAGGTGACGGGGATGGGGGCGACACCCCACAGCCCGTCACTGGGCAGGCTTGGAGGAGGGTCCGGCCGAGGGACCTCCTGGGCCTTTTCCTCCCTGCTTCCTGTTGGAGGAAGCCGACGGCCTGGGTTTGGGATGCCAAGCTCGAGCCTGCTGGCCCTGACGTTGCTGGGCCTGGCGCGCCGCGGGTGCAGAAGGACGAAAGGGCTTAGGCTGTGGCTTGCGGCCTTTGTCCTTTTGAGCGGAAGAGACCGAGTCCAAGGTAGCATTGGACTTCCTCCACCAATTATTTAACCAGGTGAGACACACTAAGCTGAAAGCTTGTTTACAGGTGCAACCTGGGAGCACAAGGAAGTTAAGTGACTTGCTCAGGGTCACACAGTATGCCAGTGGGGGCTGTGGGATTCAAACCCAGGTCTCCAGACTTGCAGCTCAGAGCCTTAAACCACTGCGCCATACTGCCTCAAAATCTCAAAGACTTCTCGATCCTCTGCAGGTGACCTTCCACCCCAGGGCCGAAGAGGTCAGTCCCCAAAAAGGGAACATCCGCCAACTTGTGCTGGGTATCCGAGGTAAAAGTGGATATCCTCAGCCAAGCCCGACGACGCATGGCCACTGCAGCCGCTACCGACCTGGCACATGAGTCCCCAAAGTCCAAAGCAGTCTGGAGCTGCTGTTTGGCCACTGCCCTGCCCTGGTCCCGCACCTGCCTGACCGTAGTCTGCAGATCCGCAGGAAGATGAGGGACGACCTCATCCAGGGAGCCCAACAGGGCATGTGAAAAATGTGCCATGAGGACGGCCGAACTGGCCTGACGAAGGCCAAGAGAGGACGCAGCATAGACTTTTCGCCCGGCATAATCCAATTTCTTGGATTCCTTGTCGGGAGGTTTGTCCACATCCCTGGCGTTCCCGGCACGCCGGAAAACGCTGTCGGTAACCAACCCCTCCGCAGAGGGGTGTTCCGAAAAACCGGACAGGGAACCGGTAGGGACCGCATACTTCCTGGCCATCCTGGCCGAAGGCACAGGGCAGGAAGCAGGGCGCTGCCAAAGCTCCAAGGCCGGACCCACTATGGCCTCGGCCACCGGAAAGGCCTCCGTAGGAGAATCCCCTCGGTCCAGAATCTCCGTGAGGGGAAACCTGGCCCGTTTAGAAATGGGTTCGAGCTTCATCCCGGTGGACTCCGAGATGAGCCGAAGCAACCCTAAGAAGGACGAAGGGCTATCGTCCACTGACTGTCCTCCCGAGGACTCCAAGTCGAATCGCTTGGAGAAAAGGGAGGAATCATCCTCGGACTCGGAAGAGTCCTCAAAGAGCTGCCTCGGGCCTGGGCCACCCTCCACCTGCCAAGGTTTATCGGCAGTGAGGGTGTCAGACAGCCTATGGGGCAAACCCAAAGCCGACCGAGAATTCTTGGTCGGAGCCCCAACTAATGGCTGTGGAGGCGGAGGTTCCACCAGAATCGGTGGGGCAGCTGGAATTGGCCGAACAACCGGCCTGGGAACAGGCTCCTCGGCTACAACGCGAGGTTGTTTCGGCCGCTCCGGTGACAGCCACTTAATGGCCGGGGAAGACAACTGGGTCAGCTTATTCCCGATCAAAAGGAGCTGTTGCCACGAGTTCCTCATACCTCCGGCGAACTTGCGCCGACCCCTCGTCCGAGGAGGAGGAAGAAGCTGGCGCTGCTTGCCAGTGCGAGACCGAGACCGCCTATGCGGCGGGATTATGGCTGGACCGCGGATGTCCGAGACCGAGACCAAGAGTCTCGACTAGGCCGAGAAGCGCAGGAGAAGTGTCGGAATCGCACTCCTCGGCTCGGACGATCCCACCGGAAGGCCCGGAACCGGAGGCACAGTCGAGCCGACGGGATCCTCAACTTCCCACCGGGGAACTAGGGAGAAGGGATTCTCAGCTTCTCCAGCCGACAACCCGTCTAACGGATCGAAAAAATCTCGACCGCGTCGTGAGTCTCGATCCAACTGGCCTGGCGGGGACACCGTGAAGCCAGTGGCGAAGCTGAGGTGGGCAAAGAGTCGACTGTCGACAAGAAGGGAGGGATCTTCCCGCTCCCAAGAGCGTTATGACGGTGAGACTTACTTTTGCTCTTTTGGACCTGGAAAAGGGTCCAGAAGAGATTGGACCCTCACCTTTGACCGAGAGGGTCAGACAAAGCTCCTTGAAAGAAGCGTAGCCGAGGTACCCGAGAGAGCGGGACAAATGCCGCAGCCGAGGTAGAAGCGCCCGCCGCCTCCTCTTCGAGGGCGATCATCTGCTCTAGCTGATCCGCCGAAATTACCGCCGACACCGCCAATCGGGCCTCTTAGATTTCACCAGTGGAATTTCTTTTCTGGGGCGCCTAGTTGTAATCGGGCAGCACGGTCTTCAAGGACGAGGGCTGAAAAGGACGAGCACAAGTCGCGAGGCCTGCGTCGTCAAGGCCCATAGACGACGCGGAGTGCGGATCCGTCCAGACATCTTCTGCCCGCAAGGGCACCTCCGGAAACCGGGAGTCGATCTGTCCATCGCAGCCGCGAGGAAAAGAAGACCGAAGTCTTTTTAGCAAAAAACCTTTTGATTTCGAACTTTCGAAGAATTAGGAACCAGTCTTATACGCAGTGCGTTAAGGAGGGAACCTGAGCTTCCAAGCGGTAAGGAAGATCTGGCGTCATGGGGCGGAGCCGAGAGTTTTACCACCCGGGTGGGTGGGAGGAGCCAGCTTGAAGACCTTCCGGCAAGATTTAAAGCGGCAAGGAACCTGCCAATAAGTGTGGATGAACAACATATCCATGTCCCTAGAATCACCCTATATAGAAACAGACCCAGCACAGAGGTAGTATAGTGTCATGCCTGTGTGCCGTTTCCCCTGGGCTGATGAAAGGACAATGTTTAAAACAAATCTTATTGTTGGACAAAGCATGTTAAAATCAATGCTTTTAAAAATAAAAATGTCAAGTTTTCTGTTTCCCAAGCCCCATAGGCTTGTGCAGTCCCCTTCCCAAAGAAATCCAAGATCTGCCCCTGGCTCACTTGACACTGTACAAAAACTTCCAGAACTGAAAGTCTCCAGTTGATCACCGGGTAGGGGCTGAGAGTATAGTTCTCTGCCTGACTCTGTTCATTGCCCTGTGGGTGGTGGTAGTGATATTGTGGTGAGGTGCAGGGGTGTAATCAGGGATTTTAAATTTGTACACAGAGCTGCCACACTGCTACCCCCCCATGTCCAGCCCCCCATCCACCACAACATGAGTGTCATTTAGTGTGTGATATATACTCTAAATACGGAATGTAAGATGACAAATGTACTCACATTCCCACACCGCAAGAAAGCCTTTTAATTACCAACACTGTCAGACAAACAGACTGGCTTTTGGTTACAATACTGCATTGTGACAAGCCTCTGTATCACATCAAGGTAGCCAGTCCCACAGAGGTCCATTCACGCCAGTACCCATGCCGACACCCCTTATTCACTCACTCAAGCTTAACACTCATGCCAGACAAAAATCATTCATTTACTTAGGCATACCCAAAGTTACCAAAAATTATTCATGTGCTGTAGCCCACTCATGCCCAAAGTAACCAAATTACCTACTCAACAAAATTGTAATGCACCCACAGCAGTTTTCGATTACTCACTGCCTTAAAATTACAATAATTTACATAACAGTATGAGAGGGCTGGGGTAGCTAGATGGTGCTGTGGTTTTGGTTCAGTCACCTTAGCTACCTAAACCATTCGCATATAAGCCAACCATTAATATACTTTATCTAGCTACCATTCTTGGCCATTTCGGCCCTCCAGAACCAAAACTTTCATTATAGGGCCCATAAGAAAAAATTACTCACCTTAGTAATGTTGTTTCTTCTAATGGAGTCCTGCTGTATTCTGACAATAGCAGTGAGTCCCAACCTTCGAACTGCCCCGGAGATGAAAGAGTTAACTTTCCATGCCAGGCATGGAACGCTGAGCTCGAGCTCGGTTGAGACTCTGTCTGCTGCTGTTTGAACTCAAACCGTCAGATCTTTACGAGCTAAACTCATTAAGGTCCTGTGTGGAAGCTGTAAACCTACACTTGCCAACTGGCTACTAACATAAAAACAGATTTTTGGTCCCAAAACAAAGACTCAAGTCAGGAAACCCAAAAATGAATAAACACAACACCCACTCACCCAAAGAAAAGGAGTGATAACAAAAAGGTGGGGCACCTCCTGAGTGCCAACACTGCCACTGCCCACCCACATCCCAAAACAGAGGTTCTGAGAAGGAAGGCGGGGAGGTCAGAATACAGCAAGACTCCATTAGAAGAAACAACATTACTAAGGTGAGTAATTTTTTCTTCAAACAACATGAAGTCTTGCTGTATTCTGACAATAGCAGACTACCAAGCAGTACCTCCATGGAGGAGGGACAGAATCTACTTAGGAAATAGGCTGTGAAGCACAGCTGTGCCAAACCGAGCATCACTCCTAGCCTGGATATCCAGGGAGTAATGTTTGGTAAAAGTGTGAACTGTTTTCCAGGTAGCTGCTTGACATATTTCTAGAATAGGAATATCCCTGGCAGCAGCCAGGGAAGCAGCGGTACCTCTGGTAGAGTGAGCCCTCAGGCCTGAGGGTGGAACCTTACCCAGTTTTTCATAGCAAAATTGAATGCAAGAGACAATCCACCTGGCAATGGATCTTTGTGGCAGGTTTTCCTTTACCAACCTCACCATAAGTGAGGAACAGTTGGGGAGTCAAACCTGTGACCCTTGAGTACGTTCTGTGTAGTAGCTAAGGGCTCTTCACATCTAAACTGTGCAGCCTCCTCTCACCAGAGGAGGAATGGTCAGTGAAGTACACAGGAAGAGACACAGATTGGTTAAGGTGGAAGTCTGAAACCACCTTAGGTAAAACTTCCTGTTAATCCTGAGGACCACCTTATCTCTGTGGAAAGAGATAAAATCAGGCTCCACTGACAGGGCTTGTAACTCACTTATGCGCCTGGCAGAGGTGATGGCTACCAGGAACACAGTTTTCCAAGTTAAGTACTTAAGCTCTGCTGAAGACAAAGGCTCAAAAGGGGGTTGCATAAGCTGAGCAATGCAAACGTTAAGGTCCCAAGCAGAGGCAGGGTCCCTGAATGGAGGATCAGTATGAAGCAATCCCTTGAAAAACCTGGAGAATACAGGGTGAGCTGAAAGAGAAGAGGGCTTACCTGCTGAAATGAAAGCAGAAACAGCTGCCAGATGCACCTTTAGTGTAGCTGGTCTGAGTCCCAAGCTATTCAAATGGACCATATAGTCAAGGACTGTAGGCAGATTAGCAGACTCTGGGGAAAAATGCTTCCTAGAGCACCATATGGAAAATCTTTTCCACTTGGAATTATAAGTAGTTCTGGTGGAAGGTTTCCTTGAAGCCTTTAGAATATCCATTACACCTTGGGAGAGGTGTAAATCAGCAAACTCTAACTCTTCAAGAGCCAGGCCTTGAGATTGAGAGATTTGAGATTCGGGTACCAAACCCTCCACTGAGCACAGGTTAACAGGTTGTAATTCCTGGGAAGAGACAGGGGAAGATGGACTGCTAAGGACAACTGGAGAGGATACCAGGGCTGTCTGGCCCAGTCTGGAGCAATCAGGATCACCTTGCAGGGTTGAGATCTGATTTTGACTAGCACTTTGAACAGGAGAGGGAAGGGGCAAAAGCATACAGGAACTTCCCTTCCCAACTGAGAACTAAGGCATCCAGGGGGACTGAGCCCAACACTGGGGGCCTGCAGCAAAAAAGGGGAAGTTGGTGATTGTCTGGGGCTGCAAAAAGATCTATCTGAGGGGTTCCCCATCTGGAGAATATCACCTCCACGACCAGGGGATCCAGTGACCATTTGTGATGGCCCTAAGATATCCTGCTGAGAGCATCTGCCAGGACATTGTCCTTGCCTGGGAGGTGTACTGCTGTGAGGGAGGTGTTCAGGGAATAAGCCAGAGACCACAACTTCATTGCTTCTGTGCACAAGGCCATAGACCGAGTGCCTCCTTGCATGTTGATGTACCACATTGTGGTGGTATTGTCTGTTCTGATCTGAATAACTTTGTTTTGAACAGACTTGGAAAAAAACTTGAAGTGCTAGAAATACTGCTCTGAGTTCCAACAGAATGATGTGAAGCAGAGATTCCTGAGGGGACCACAACCCCTGGGTGGTCAGTTCGCCCAAGTGAGACCCCCACCCCAAGAGGGAGGCATCTGTAGTAAGGATTAAAGAGTGAGACTGAGTGACAAAGGGAATTCCTTGTCTTAGATTGTTCTGATCCTGCCACCACTGCAAGGCCTGAATCAGGGTTCGAGTCACTGGGATCAGTTTGGTCAGAGGGTCCTTTTTCTGAGACCAAAAGGCTATCAGATGGAACTGAATGTCCCTCATCTGAAATCTTGCTCCCTGCACTACTGCTGTAGAAGCAGCCATGTGCCCCAGGAGCTGCAGAAAATGCCTTGCTGGTCAAGACACCTGTAGAGGAGGCCAGTGTGATAAGAGTCCTTGCCCTGTCCAGGGGAAGGAAAGCTCTGGCCTTTTTTGTGTCTAGCTCTGCGCCTATGAAGGTGAGGAGCTGAACAGGCTCTAGAACTGACTTTGAAAGATTCAGAAGGAAACCCAGAGAAGTGAGCAGTTGCTGAGTTATCTGTAGGTGTAACTTGACTTGGTCTGGGGACTGGCTCACTATGAGCCAGTCGTCCAGGTATGGGAAGATGGCAATCCTTTGCCTTCTTAGAGAAGCAACTACTACTGCCAGGCATTTTGTGAACACCCTTGGAGCAGAGGTTAGACCGAAGGGCATTGCTCTGAACTGGTAATGGCCTGGGGCAGCTCGAACCTGAGGTACTTTCGATGGGAGCTTCTGATGAGAATATGAAAATAGGCATCCTTGAGGTCCAGGGAAACTAGCCAGTCCCCTGGCCTTAGAGAGGGTAGAATTATTCCCAGAGTCACCATTCTGAATTTTGGTTTTAAAAGGTGCTTGTTTAAGTATCCGAGATCCAGGATGGGCCGCCATTCTCCTGTCTTTTTTGGGGTAAGGAAGTACCTGGAGTACAATCTTTTGCCCTGGTGTAGGGGTGGAACCCTTTCCACAGCTCTGAAAGCCAGGAGGGACGAGACCTCTGCCTCTAGAGCAAGTGCCTCTGAGGGATTTGCAGGTGGAAAGGATCTGGTTCTCAGCTTTGGGAATTTTTTGATAATTTTTTGAAGCTGAGAACCAGTCCCTAGCTTACTACTTCCAGGACCCACTTGTCTGATGTTAGAGACTTCCAGTCCTGGACAAAGTAAGCCAGCCTGCCCCCTACAGGTAGTGGAGAATTGGCCCTGGCAACCCCATCAGGGTGCCTGTTTGGCAGGGGTTTTGGCTGAGGGGGAAGCAGGTCTGCTTGTGCCCTTCTGCCTCTCCTCTAAAGAACCCCTCTGAGCATAGGCAGAAGAGGAGGCCTGGGCTTGGTAGAAAGGCCTATGAAAAGGCCTGCCCTGCCCCTGGGATGCTGCCTCTGAGGTGGCCTGCCTTTCCTTGGCCTGTGCACTCCTATAGGTGGTCCTATATTACGTCCATTTTCTTCATGTAATTCTCTGTTTGCTCCCCAAACAGAGAATTACCTAACAGGAAAATCCATGGCCTTAGTCTGGGTATCCTGTGACAGGCTAGTACATCTGAGCCAAGCCATTCTATGAAGTGCCACAGATGTAGCCATGACTCTAGATGACACATCATTGGAGTCCACTGCAGCATGGAATTGCACCTTGGATGCCTCAATACCATCAGCAGCCACCTGCTCCAGCTCCTTGGTAAGCTGGCCAGGGACCTGTTTTGCTAAAGCCATGACAGTGTCCCATCTGGATTTCTGATACCTAGCAGTATAGGCCATATAGTTGGCCTGTCTGAGTCCCAAGGATGCTGCCATGTACTGTTTCTTTGCCATGGCATCAATCCTCCTGGAGTCCTTGTCTGGGGGATGTGAAGCCAAGGGAATATTTGCCTTATCACAGGCTGCAGCCTGCACTACCCCAATATGGCTGCATTGTTGTGTAAGGAACTCTGTATCTGAGCCTGACAATGTATACCTCTTGTCCATTCTTTATTCACAGGAGGTATAGTATTAGGAGTCTTTAAAATCTTAAATGTCTGTTTCCCAAAAGATTTGTGTAAGGGAATAGACAGCCTCCTAGACTCTGGGATATCCATCATTTCCACATAGTCAGGCTCCTCCTGGTCATCCACAGCTTCTTCCATATGAAGCTGGAGGCTTTCAGCCACTTTTTTATAAAACATGAAATGGGAAGGGGACTCAGAAAGCCTAGGAGGAGACACTCCTGAAGGTCTGTCTGGGGAGATGTCCGGGTCAATGGGCACATCCAGACTTTCAAAAACCACATTCACTTTCCTGATACTCCTCTTCCTCCTCCTCCTCCTCCTCCTCCGGTTCATAATATTCCTCTAAATCATAATCTTGAACTGGTGGAACCGGCCGAACCGAGCGCCTCCCTGATGGTGCCGGTTCAGTCGGAACCGGGGAAAGCCACTGCATAATTTTTATCGCTGCTATTTCTTCAGCGTTGGAGAAGAAAGTTTTGGATCCACACGCTGATTTTTCCTTTCTTGTTCTCTTAGCGGAACCGACTCCTCAGAATTGGTTCTCCTTTTGGCCGAAGAAGTCTCGCCCTGGTCAGAGGGCACTCCTTCTGGTTCGGTTTGAACTGAACCGGGCTGGCCATCCGGTTCAGCGGACTTTTTGGCCTCCCTTTCCCTGAGCCTACCAACTCTCTTCTCTAGGGTAGCTGCGGGAAAATTTTTACAAATCTGGCAGTCTGCATTGAGGTGGTCAAACCCCAGACAATAAACACAGGTGGTGTGGGGGGTCAGCCTTAGCAAAGACTTCCCCACACACACTGCAGTGTTGAAACCCAGTGAGCCCGGTTTTTCTTTTGGGTTTCTCAGACATTGTGCCAGTCCTAACCAAACTTACCCTTTTAATGGCAATCCGCCAGACAAGACCCTCTTATCGGTTCCTGACCGTGTTACGAGTCGTGGAAAAAAACGTAAAAAAAACGGGGTTTTTTTTAGAACCAATAACCACACACTAGAAGTACAGATAAAGATATTTTCAACAACTTGATCGGTTCAAACCGAACCAATGAACCGTTTACAAGTTCCACACAGAATAGAAAATAGTATAAACCTATCTAGTACTCACAAATACCACAGACAGAGACTGAACCGACAGGTTACGGTTTAAATTCGGTTGAAAACAAAGAAAAGCGGTACTTTAACTGACAAACTGAACCAAGCAGAAGGAGAAATCTCTGGAGCGACTGTTCAGTGAGGTGGAGTAAAGAATCTGACGGTTTGAGTTCAAATAGCAGCAGACAGAGTCTCAACCGAGCTCGAGCTTAGCATTCCATGCCTGGCATGGAAAGTTAACTCTTTCATCTCCAGGGCAGTTTGAGGGTTGGGACTCACTGCTATTGTCAGAATACAGCAAGACTTCATGTTGTTTGAAAAAGGCCCTTAATCAATTAGATGCAGAGCTATACTCGGTCATCCCATTACCCTGGAGTTTAATGCCCAGACTTCAATTCTGGAAGATTAACATTGTAAATACTTAATAACAGATCTCTACATGAAAATCCCAGAAAATATTCTGAGTTTCAATTCTTAAATTGGCTCTTAAATAAATCTGTGTGAACCCTCATTTGAGCTCACATACCCAGTACCAATTAGATGTTTTTTAGTTGTGGATATTATTCGAGTATTAGAAAACCATTGCTGCATTCTAATAGATAAAAAAAATCACCAATAAGGGTAGATGAAATTTAAACAATAACCCCATCACCTTCTCCACTCTCTGATTAATCCGACTGATTATTAACAAGACACATAGAAACACTCAGAATAAAAGTAAAAATCCATTCATTATTAAAACTTTTAAACATTCTATCTAAAATATGCTGATGCACTAAATTTTCAAAGTTCCAAGCCTCAGGCCAGATGAACTTAGTGCTCTAATCAGCGTATTGCCATTATAAATAATACATTTATGAAATGTAAATAATAAGTTTATAATGTAATAAAATAGTGATAAAATATACCAAGATTGTTCCTCAGGTTGCCACTTCCCTTCAGATCTGAATTATTAAGCTTCTGAAAATAAGTCCTTTTATTAAACAAGTCATACTGCACACCTAAGAAGACAGTTTATAACCTGACAACCAGCGTTTTAGAGGAGTAAGCAAATACAAGCAACCAGTACTGCTTCTGCTGTGTTCAACAGGTAGCCAATGTATACATTTCTGTTCATCAAGGTGTAGGCTCCCTTTCATTTAGAAGTCCATTGCTGTCAGTTACCCATTTAGCCAACAATATATACAGTACTTCTTTCAGGATTTCTGAATTGATGTCCGTGTCTCCTTTGCCCTCATAATCCATTTAGCATTTTAATACTATATGGGAGAAATAAAATGTCATAAACAGACATGGCTCCAGAAAAGGAGTCCAACCTTGGGTTCAAAAAAGGGCTCTAATGATTATTAAGAATCTTGCTCCTCAGATAAGAGTTCCCATCAAATAAAATTATTGCATGTGCTTGACAGAGTACCACAGAATGGTCTCCTGTAAACAGCAACTAAATCATGTGGACTGTTCCTCTCTGGGCCCAAATCCCAGCTAATTGTTACCAGTTACCAACCAAAAGGAGGTGGCTTTAAAATTGCCTTCCTGGGAGTTTTACCCCATAGGCAGTTTGAAATTCTTGCCAAATGCGTTCTTATGAGGCTGATAAAATAAATATACTTAGCTCCAGGCTCAGGACTATGACCTCCTGTAGCCAGTAGATGCTACGCATTTTTCCTGCTTCCCAGTCTCCCATTCAGAGGGTTCATTTGACTAAAAAGACACTCTTCCATGTTTCCAATCAACTCCAAGTAGTGTCACAGCAGATTCATAGCGGCTCAGTAGCCGATCCGAGGGACAAGAAGAACCGGGCAACAGCATATACACAAGCAACCAATATGCCCCTCTGCTGACTGATGATGAAAGACTGAGGCCAGCCTCTGCCTCACTGATACCAAACCCCAGTACCAGAAAAACGTGAAAAGCACTGGTCATGGTCACCAGGCCATCGCAAGTCAGACCTCAGGACTCTAACCACTAACCACATTGAGCATGCCACAATTGACTGTACCCAGAGATGCTTCAGTGGCTGAACACCTGAAAAATATCTGAATGCAGCTTTAAATGTAATCATTTACAAAGTATGGGGTAGATGTTGCACTGAGGCAGGTAAATCTGTAAAATGTTAAAACCCAGGTTTACAAAACACTCTATAAGATCTAGCTATGTATAGGACCAAACCCATAGATCTTCATATTTCTAGCTATATTTAAAACTAGCCTTGCTCTCTTATCGGATAAATTTCAGGCATATACTTCAAAAAGTAACATACCCATAACCATCCCGGTGATTATTTCAGCTTGCACTGTTCCCTCAAACAACCCCCTCCTTTCTCTCAGCATAGCATACAATACAAGCTCCTCTCTAATCTCACCCCCTCCTCTCTCCAGACCCCTGTTGTGGTCTGAATAGAGGACACTGAGAAGAGGGAGGCTGCCGCTGGGCTTAACGGCCTTAGGCTTACCATCTATCTTATGCTGCTGATGGTGCCGGTGGTGTAGCAGTGCAGAATCTGTGCTTCTGTGTCATAATGCTAAGTGGCACAGAAGGTTCAGTGTCGTCCTTTTCTCTATCTCTCAAGTTGAAACGAGAAAAGATCAGGGAAACCAAATACAAAAACTGGGACTTTTATTTTCCTGTTTTGAAAAGCCCACTGCTCCAACACCGTCCCACAGCCAATCACAGTACTGTGGGCGTGGGCAACTCTCATCGCAACGTTGGAATAGCCAATCAGCTTGTAGCATTGATATGCTACTGCCCCCATGGATCATTTCCTCAGCCTGGCCCACAAGTAATGCCCCCAAATAAGCAAGTGACGAGGACACGCCACTCGACCCCCACCCTCCCTCCCTCCCATTTTAGGCCAGAAAATTGCAATTAGTGTTTGGGCTGCAATGCAGGAGGTGCATGAAAGAAAAGACATGGAGTTTGTAAGCAGAATATTTGCTGCCAAAATGCTACCCCCTCTGGAAAAGCATGCAAAACTACGTGCGCTACGTATGCCTGCCGACATTAGTGGTGAGGTGCATGATGTGAGCTATCGAGTGTGCAGAGCTAGGACTGCTTGACTGAACATTTGCTGTTGTGGTATCCTCTGGTTTGGTGGGGTGGGGGGGGGGGGCAGAAAGGAGGCCATAGTACAAAACAATGGGAGCACACTGTAGGTGATAGCATTGCAGTCTTTTTTTTCTGCTGGGGCAGGAAGCAATATGGGAACAGGAAAATGTGCAATAATCAAGTATTTCTTGGCTTGGAATTTTTCCTGTACAAGTGATCAAAATTTGGCATTATAATTGTGGACTAGAGCAACCATCTGTGGGCTAGTGCAATTTTGAATCAACCTGTCCTGCTGGCTAGTGCAAACAAATGTTAAGGTTGACCCCTGCCCTGGTGATCTCGTGTGTCCTCCCACCCACTGATCGCTCCTCAGAGCTGTTTTTACAGTACCCTGGTAGTCTAGTTTGTCCCTCCCCCCACCCCCAATCGATCCTCTGAGCATATGTAATCATTCCCTGGTGGTCTAGTGTAACCCCCAACCCCACCTTTGAGTAAATATAATCATTCACTGGTGGTCTAGTGTGACCCCCCATGTGATCATTTCCTGGTGGTATAGTATGACCCCACCCCTGATTGCTCCTGTTAGTGTACTGTACAATACCCTGGTGGTCTAATGTGACTCCCATCACCAGTTTCAAAAGAATAACTATACTTTGGTGTCCAATGGCTCCCCCTGTGCCCCCCGACTGCCCATTTTAAATGAGTAACTATGCCCTGGTGTCCAGTAGTTTCCCCACCCCTCAACTGCCCACTACACTACTAAAAGCACTAGTGGTCCAGTGTCCCTCCACCCAATGCTCCTCAAGCTCGATACAGCAACAGACCAGCACAGCCTCCTCTCACCTCCGCAGCTGCCTGCTAAATCAGCCATCAGTAAGCGCAAATACTGTACAGTAAATAGTGTTAATGGGTTATGGGGGAGGAACCAATGTACATCAAGTACAGTTACTCTTTTGAAACAGACAACTGGGGGGTTGAAGGAATCACTGGACAACAGGGCATAGTCACTCTTTTGAAACAGGTTATCGGCAAGGAGTGGGGCGGGTCACATTAAGCCACCATAGTATTGTACAATATGCTCAGAGAAGTGATCAGGGGTGGGGGGGTCACACTAGACCACCAGTGAATGTTTCAGTGCTTGAATGGGAGTCTGGGGGTGGCAGCTGCGGTACAGCTGTCCTGCTTTTGGGAGGGTTGGGGCACAGGCTTAGCACCCATTCAAAAGGGGATCTGCAGCAGCGGTAAACAACGCCACATGCGGGGCTGTTTACCGCTGCTGCAGACCTTTTAAAAATACCACTGCACTTGTATGAAAGAGAGACCCCCCTCATCTACATAGGCGCAATATTATTTTAGCACTTTGGTGCTGATGGATTTGTGGAGCACTACTGAGGTTTCTAAATATGAGCCCGCCGGAAGCACTCACATTAACCCTGTTAGCCAAGGGTGTGCTAACGTTTCAATGGATGGCTCCCTCTCCATCTCAGGGCACAATACCAGACGTGCCTGCTGGTTAAGAAATCCATGTTAGGGCTTACATCCGGCTCTACCTCATCTATTCAAAACTGCTCAGCCTACCATCAACACTAGAGGTGTGTGGAATCGGGGGTTACTGGTGCCATTTAAGTGCACAGCACTAGCCCAGAGGTCCCTCTCCTACCGGGGACCTAAGTGGATCAATGACCTACCTACCACCCTAATCAAGTGTAATAAGATCAGCCACTTCAGATCTGGTCTCCGTTCCCTACCTAGCCCTTGCTAATTTCTGTGGATGCTCTACTTAATTCTAGTCTGACCTTAATTTAAAGTGCTTGCCATCTCCTCTCACCCTCATCTATCACCCCTGCCTTCTCCTCCCCCACCCCTCTCCCCCCCACCATGACTTCACTCCAGACAAAGCCTTCTCTGGCTGTTTCTCTCCCTGATACTCAGCTGCCTAGATTCTTCTGTCCCTATGGTACTCTGCACATAACAAAACGGTGCACTGCATTCAAGAAGTGCTGTCATTATTACACATCCTTACTGTAACCATGGTTTTCCTATTTGTTAATTCCTTGTAAGCTGTTTTGCTACTGTAACATATGTAATGTTGTCATACTTCCTACATAACCGATGAAATGCTATGTCATGCCTTATATCTATCTGACTTGGAACCTTTGTAAACGAGTCCTCGACTCAAAGGTATTAATCCTAAACTGAAATAAAATAAATAAATTATTGGGCCTAATGTATGAGACTGCCCCACAAACACAAGTCTTAAAATCATTTCAGGACTTTTTGGTTCCAGAAATACAAATTAAAGTACATGATTAAGCATTGCATTGCATCAAGGCTGCCTTCTAATACACCCCTATGTATATCCCATGCATGCTTGAAGCCCCACATTGTTTTCGCCTCCACCAAGGCAGTCTGCTGCAGGTGTCTACCACCATTCAGTGAAGAAATATTTCTTCACATCTCACTTAAATGTCGTTCCCCCCTCAAGCTTCATCGCATGCCCTCTCGTCCTGGTGCTCAGACAAGTCCCTTCTGCACCCAGATTGCCCCATGATCACCTCTCGCTCTCCTCTCTTCCAAGGTGTACTTGCCTGAGGCTGTATTTTCAGATATGATAACCCCAAGGTCCCTTTACTGTTAAGTGACTGCCAGTACCTCTCCCCCCATCTTATACTCAGCGTCTGGGTTCCTATGCCCTAAGTACATGATTTTGCAGTTTTTGGCATAGAACACCAAGTGCCATGCTTTAGAAACATAGAATATGACGGCAGATAAGGACTGCTTGCCCCACCCGGTCTGCTCATTTTTCCTTACCTACAGGTTCACTGCAGACCCTAATCTTACAAGGCATAAAATAAGTGGGTTTGCATAGCAATCTGCTACCCAAAAAAACACTAATTGCTAATCAATTGCAACCCTGATTAGCAGAAGTTCCTAATCAGCTGATTTGTTGCACTGCAGTAAAAAAATTCAGAATTGTAGTAATTTATTCCCTGTAATTGTGATAAAATTACAGAATTGAGGTAAGATTTCATGTAGTTTATTACCCCACAACTGTACTCTTCTCGACTACAGATAAAAAATCTCCATTTCATGAACCGGCTCCTCAAACCTGGCTGGTTGCTAAACAAATGCTGTTGACTAGCAAAGACTGTGAATCTACCCCCTTCAGCTACATAACATGTCCTCTTGTTCTTGAGCACTTTTTTCTGAAAAAGACTTTTCTCCTGTACCTTATTTCCCCTGTGAGTTATTTAAGGGTCTCGATCATATCCCCCCTTCTCCTTCTTCTCTTCCAGGGTGTACATACTGCGGTCATTTAGTCTCTCATTGTACGGCTTTTGGTGCAGACCCTGCACCATTTTAGTTGTCCTCCTCTGGATCACCTCAACTCTGTCTATGTCCTTCTGAAGATGTGGTCTCAAGAAGTGGACACAGTACTCAAGGTGGCGTTGTACCAGCGATCTACAGTGGGGTAACACCGCCTGCCTCTTTCTGGTGGTGATACCCCTCCTTACGCACCCCAGCATCCCAACAGCCCTCTCAACTGCCTTGTCGCAGTCCTTGAGTTTCTCTAGATTCCTGCTCATTCTCTATACCCATCTCCTGTGTGTCCACCCTACTGCAGATTTGGTATAATCTGCAAAAAAGCATACCCTTCAACTGCTTATGCATGGAACCCTTGATGTCGGCACATCTGACAGGGATAGGAGAAACAAAATGGAAACAACTCAGAGGGAGCAGGATGATGATGCTGGTGGCTAGCCCTGACCCCACACTTTGCAGAATGGAAGGGCATGCCCCCTGGCCATGATGGAATCCACCACAGTGGCAGGAGCTGTGCACTGCATATCCCCAAGGTGAGAGTATAGGCATCAGAGATCATGCTGATGGGGCTGGGATGGCAAGTGAGTAGACGGGGGAAGCACCAGAGACAGGGCATAAACAGAATTTAAAAAAAATGTAGGGCTACCCAATGGCCCAGCAGCAGTGCTTTGCACTCCTACATTGGTGATCCAGGTTCTAGAGCAAGCCAGGGACATCATTTCAGGGTCTTTTGTCCACTGTGGATGCCAAATCACTGACTGTGACTCCAGAAATGACTACCGGATTTGCCAAATGAAAACGCAAGAGGTCTAAGCATATTTTATCTCACTCCTCAAATGTTACAATGTACAGCATGTGAGAAGTCTGCACATTAGTCCAACCTGAAGGCATGTCCTGTCCCTGAAATCACAACTATCGTCCCGCTGCTGTACATAGAACAAAATAATGGTTGGGCGCTCACAATGTGTGAAACAGCAGTCATGTACTGTATCTATATCTTTGCCTCTGTACCCTGTGTTGCTATACATCATTGTAATCAAGCTCCCATTCTTATCTGTAATTTGCTAAATGACCTGTACACAATATAATAATAATAATTTTATTTATAACGCGCCTTTCCAAATCCAAGGCGCCAAACAATTTAAAAACAGTTTATATAAAACAATACAACTAAAAAATCATAATCAATTCAACAAAAATTTCAAATCTCCAAAAGAGCTTTTAATATGTACGAGATCACCTTGTAATTGTCCTATTGTTTGATTGTTCATGACAAATGTACTTCTGTCCCATTGTTTTATTGTTCATGACAATGTCCCAGCTTGAAGCATGACAAACTGTTTACTATTACCTTGCTGTTTTCTGATTACTGTTGACTAATAACCTGTGTTGAACCCTGGGGTGGATGCCATCTGGGCCTGGCGCCTTGTCCACCCTCAGTGCCTTCAAACCCTCTCGAACTCTGCTCTCCATTATTTCCCCATCTGTCACCACTTCCCCCCTGCTTCTGCCATTTCTCCCATCTTGGGTGTCACCCCCCTCCTCTCTTTAGTAAATACTGAGCAGAAGTACTCATTTAGTGCTTCTGCCTTATCGCACCCTGCTTCCACCCAACCCCTCCTTCCTAATCCTTACTATGCAGGAAGAAGAAGAGGAGCTGGAAATGAGAGAGGGAGAATGGAAGCAAGCAGGGAGTAAGAGGGTGGAATCTTAGTGCTGGGGACTCAATACTAAGAGGAGTTAGGTGGGGTAGCAAGGGGAGAGACATAGTCGCATTTGGGTGGAGAGCCATGCCAGGAATGACAGCGGAAAGGGTGGGATAGTCTGTTCTGAAATATGCTAGAAGGGTGAGGACAAGCCTCATTTAATTATACATCTTGGAACAAACGACCTGGCTGACAAGACAGTAGATACAGTCCAGAGGAGGTTTGAGGAACTAGCACAATTATGTGAGGCAGGAAGATCAGTAACTTTTCAGAGATACTTCCTGTGCAAAAGCAAGCACAACAAGAAAGCTGAGAATAGAGAATTTAACGGATGGCTAAGAACCTGGTGTTGTGCTAAAGGGTATGGGCTGTTGGGGGTGGGGAGGGACCTGGGAGGACAGTAGTCTCTATGCCAAGGACAGACTACACTTGAGTGAGGAGGGAAAGAAAGTGTTGAAACAGAGGATGGAGGAGTACACAGAGGAAGTTGGGAATTAAACTAGGAGTTGGGGGTGGCAGTTGGGAAGAGATATGTAGAGACCACAGGTTGGGAAACCATATGAGCTTACCCCCCATAACAGTGACAAACGGAAAATGGCAAGTACTGTTGGTGATGCTAGGAAAGGAGGGCAGGATGGGAGGGGGGAAAAGGGTGGAAGGTGGTTACCCTTAATGCTAGGAGCCTTGGGAGGAAAACTGCAGAGTTACAGGTTCTCGTGGCAGAGGGAGAGGTGGACATTGCAGTCATCATGGAAACATGGGCCACCCAATACAATGACTGGGACCTATCTGTACCAGAGTACAGATTATTTCGTAGGGACAGAGTGATTGGGAAATTGGGGGGGGGTGGCACTATATGTGAAGGAAAGACTGAAGTGTGTAAGGGAGGAAGGGGAGGAGGGTAGTACGGAGTCACTTTGAATGTAAATCCAGGATTCCAAGAATAGGATTCTTAGAATGGGAGTGGTGTACAGGCCACCATCTCAGACGGAGGAGTTAGACAGGGAACTAGCGGGACAGATCAGGAGGACCTGCGAGAAGGATAGTGTGGTGATTATGGGGGACTTCAACATGCCAGGAGTGGACTGGAGCACTCCAACAACCAGGAACAGAAGGGAGCAGGTGTACAGGCCACCATCTCAGACGGAGGAGTTAGACAGGGAACTAGCGGGACAGATCAGGAGGACCTGCGAGAAGGGTAGTGTGGTGATTGTGAGGGACTTCAACATGCCAGGAGTAGACTGGAGCACCCCAACAACCAGGAACAGAAGAAGACAGGTACTGCTGGATGCCTTCCAGGACAGCTTCCTGCTGCAAATGGTCAGTGAACCAACCAGGTTAGGAAATATTCTTGACCTTGTGCTGGCAAATGGGGACTTTGTGAGAGAACTTACAGTGGAGGAACCGCTGTCAGGGAGTGACCACCGCTCAGTATGGCTCACATTGGATATGGGCAAGGAAGGAGTGGAATCTGGCACAACAGTGCTAGACTACAGGAGGGCCGACTTTGGGAGGATGGGGGAAGTGGTAAAAGGGTACCTGGCCAGAATTCAATCTAGTATGGACACTAACCAGAGGTGGGAGCTCATAAAGCTGGGGATAGTGGAGGCAACCAAAATCTGCTGCAAGCCCAGAGCAAGAAGGCTAGGGCTAAGAAACCAATCTGGTTGAGCAAGGAGGTCATGGAAAGGTAAGGAGGAAAGAGCTGCCTTTAGGAAGTACATGAAACAGGGAGGGGAGGACAGGGAGGTACTTGACAGAATCGAAGGTGACAAGGGCAGTAAGAGACCAAGCATCTCTACGGAACTCAGGCTGGCACAAGGCATTAAGAAGGGGAAGGACTTCTTTAAGTACATCAGGAGAAAAGGAGCTGTAAGGACCACATAGTAAGGATTAGGAAGGAGGGGTTGGGTGGAAGCAGGGTGCGATAAGGCGGAAGCACTAAATGAGTACTTCTGCTCAGTATTTACTAAAGAAGGGGGGTGACACCCAAGGTGGGAGAAATGGCAGAAGCAGGGGAAGTGGTGACAGATGGGAAATCATGGAGAGCAGAGTTCTAGAGGTTTGAAGGCACTGAGGGTGGACAAGGCACCAGGCCCAGATGGCATCCACCCAGGGTACTGAAGGAGCTGGCAGAGGTCCTTGCAGGACCTTTAGCAGACTATTTAATTCCTCACTACATTGGGTGTGCCTCAGGACTGGAGGATGGCTCATGTGGTGCCCCTCCACAAGAGTGGCCCCAAGGATGAACTGGGAAACTACAGACCAGTGAGCCTCACATCCACCGTGGGTAAGCCAATGGAGACTATCCTGAAGGAGAGACTGGTAGCCCTCCTAGAGGCCAAAGGACTACAAGACAGCAGACAGCATGGCTTCATACGTGGCAGATCCTGCCAAACCAACCTGGCCGAGTTCTATGACTGGGTAACTAGGCAACTAGACAGGAGCCATGCAGTGGATGTCCTGTCTGGACTTCAATGGGCGATCGACTCAGTGCCATGGAAGGCTGGGAGGAAGTTAGTAGGCACAGGCGGGTGCAAAGTTGGTGAGATGGGTAGGAAACTGGCTGCAGGAAGGCAACAGAGGGTGGTGGTGGGTCGGGAGCTCTCACACCCAAGGGTAGTGACAAGCGGTGTTCCACAGGGCTCAGTGTTGGGACCAGTGTTGTTTGGGATATTCATTGCAGACATATCAGTGGACATCAAGAGCAAGATCAGTCTGTTTGCTGATGATACCAAGGTAGGAGCGGTGGTGGATGACCTAGGGGGATGGCAGGGGTTGCAGGATGATCTGGCAAAGCTTGAAACCTGGTCAGACACCTGGCAACTGGGCTTTAATGCCAAAAAGTGCAAGGTGCTGCATTTTGGGATGAAGAACCCAAGGAGGAGTTACCAGCTAGGGAGAGTGCAGCTAGCTCAGACAGAGGAGGAGAAGGATCTGAGTATGCTCATTACAGGGTCAATGAACAACTTGGCACAATGTAGGAAGGCAGCTGCAAAGGCCAACAAAATGCTGGGTTGTATTGCAAGGGGTATATCCTTGAGGAGGGAGGAGGTGATTCTGCCACTGTATAGGTCATTAGTTAGACCACACCTGGAGTACTGCATGCAGTACTGACGTCCGTATCTGAAGAGGGACATTAAGTTACTGGAGGGGTGCAGGCGCAGAAGCGACAAGGATGATCAAGGGCTGGGGGACTTATCATACGAGAGGAGGTTGAAGGAGTTGAACATGTACTCACTGGAGGAGAGGAGAGACAGGGGTGACATGATCGAAACCTTTAAATACATGAAAGGAATAAACAAGATGGGTACAGAGGGGCTGTTCAAAGTAAGGGAGGAGGGCCACCAGGGGCCTGATATGAGACTGGAGCCAGGAAGGTTCAGGAGGAGATGAGGAGACACTTTTTACAGAGAGAGTGGTGGCTGGGTGGAATGCATTACCTGCTGAAGTGGTATGCAGTAGAACAGTGGACTGCTTGAAAGCGAGGATGGGACAGGACAAGGGGGAGGGTTAATGAAGGGGAAGGGTGGAAGGGAGGGGCAGCTGCAGAATAAGGGGTGCTAGCTGCACATTCGAGCAGACTTGATAGACCTCTAGGCCTTTATCTGCTGGCAAATTTTGTATGTTCGTAAGTTCATATATCTGGGACCAAATATAGTGAAGCCACTGCGGTAGCCATTGCTCAGCTCGAGTGATCTCTGACAGCCTTTTAACTGTTACCCTGCTAACATTTAGCAGTGTTGAATGCAACTGACAATCCAATTCGACTGGCAAAGTTTAGAAATAGGGTGCCACTTTTGGCTGGAGTAGAAAGAGACAACGAGCTGAGGCTACCCTGTAATCCTTGGTTCTATCAAGATAAAAGCAGAGGACAACCCAGGTTCAGGAACAAGCCAGGGAGTCAGAAGACTGGCCAGGGAGAGTAGGACTGAGCATCCTAGGAAATGCTCTCCTCCTCTGCGGAAGGAGGGGAGGGTGGGTTAGTTGCCAGTGCTACATAAGATCCCTGACGGAGACTGGGGAACTAACAGCCAGAGCTTGCCGGGGGGGGGGGGGGGGAGAGCAGATGTCGGAGTAAAAGCCACTGATGTCACTGCATGCTACACCTCCCCAACAGAAAACCAGAAAATGCTGACTGAGCAGTGTGCTGCCCGCCTTACTACGCATGCCTCACACCATGGCATTCCCCAGACACTGAGCAAGAGTTCCGACAGGGGAATGGGGCCACCCCCAAAGGCCCCACCCTGGGAGGTAAGCCAGGGAGGAACACCGAGGAGGTAAGTTCTGAAAGACAGGTGACGGGGCTGGGGGCAGAGGCCGGGCCAGTGTGGGAAAGTCATAGAAACATAGACTTTGAAGGCAGATAAGGACTGCCTGGCCCACCCAGTCTGCCCATTTCCCTACCTATTGGATAAGCTGCAGATCCTAGTTTTACCAACAGCCTACTTCCCTCCTGCCTCCCACTAGAACTGCCTTATGTCTGTCCCATGCATTCTTAAATTCCCCCACTGTTTTTGACCTCATGACCTCCTCAGGAAGGCCGTTCTATGTGTCCACTACCCTCTCCCTGAAAAAATACTTCCTCACGTTGCCCCAGAGTTGTCCCCCCTCTATCCTCAAATTGTGCCCCTTTGTTCTTGCACGTCTCTTTTTCTGAAAGATGCTACCCTCTTAGACTTTGTTGATTCCCTTCAGGTACTTGAAAGTTTCTATCATGTCCCCCCTTACCTCGAGGGTATCCATATTAAGTTCCTTTAGTCTCTTTTCATATGGCTTCTGGTGCAGATACTGCACCATTTTAGTTGCCCTCCTCTGGACTGCCTCCATCCCATCTATCCTTGCGGAGAAGCGGTCTCCAGAACTGCACGTAGTACTCCAGATGGGGTCTTACCATCTGTCTGTACAAAGGGATAACAACTTCCTGTTTTCTATTAGTGATGCATCTCCCTATGCATCCCAGTATCCCCCCAGCCCTTCTTATTGCCTTCTCATATTGCTTGCCTACCTTTAGGTTGTCTGAAATTACTACCCCCATGTCTCTTTCCATTCTGTTGTCATTAATCCCCCCCCCCCGTGTACTCTTCCCTTGGGTTTTTGTTTCCCAGATGCATTACTTTGCACTGAATATAGCTGCCATACCTTTGAGCATTCCTCCAACCTTGCCAAGTCCCTTCTCATCCTTTCCACCCCCCTTGTGTATCAACCCTGTTGCAGATCTTTGTGTCATCTGCAAAGGGGCATACTTTTCCTTCCAGTCCCTCTGCAATGTCACCTATAAAAACACTAGAGGACCAGTCCGAGTACTGAACCCTGCTGCACCCCGCTAGTAACCCCCCCTTTCTTTGGAGTGGACTTCGTTTACTACTACCCTCTACATCCTGCTGTCCAGCCAATTTTTTACCCAGGTTACCACCCTGGGACCCACTCCCAAGCTGGCTAACTTGTTTATTAATCTTTTGTGCGGGACTGTGTCAAATGCCTTGCTAAAGTCCAGTTAGTCCACATCCACAGCTCCTCCCTGGTCTACTACTTTGGTCACCCAGTCAAAGAAATCTATTAGATTTGTCTGACTTGACCTTCCCGCTGCATATTTTTAGGCTAATTATAAGCCAGGTTTTGTGCAACCAGCTGCAGGTCTGTAGTTTCCTGCCTCTGCTTTGCTCCCACTTTTGTGAAGGGGTATCACATCTGCCCTCCTCCATTTCTCAAGTACCACACCCTCTTCCCATGATTAGTTAAAAAGGGTAGTCAGTGGTGTCACTAGTTCTCCCCTTAGTTCTTTTAGAATTCAGGGGTGACTCCTGTCAGGCCCCATTGCTTTGTCCACCTCCAGTTTTATGAGTTTTTTCAGGACCCTTTCTTCTGAGAATGGACTGGTATTGACCCCCCTTATCCAGTGTACTTCTATTATTTGGTTTAGGTACCTCCCCCTCCTCTTCTTTTGTGAATACTGAGCAGAAATATTCGTTTAGTATCTCTGCTTTGTCACAGTCACCCTCTGCCCCCCATTAAGCCTCACTATCCATCCCCTGGTCTTTCTACGCTCGCTGATGTACCTATAAAAGGTATTGTCCCCTTCTTAACTGAGCTGGCTATGTTTTCCTCGGTTTGGGCCTTTGCTATTCTGGCTGTCTTCCCAGCTTCTTTCTGCTTTAACTGGTACAGTTCTCTGTCCTGCTCCTTCTGTATTTCCTTATACTTCCTGAATGCTATCTTTTTCTCCTTAACCTTCCCCACCACCTCTTTTGAGAACCATAGTGGTTTTTTCCTTCATTTTGTTTTGTTTATTTGCTTCACACAAATGCTTGTTGCCTCTGTGATGGCAGTTTTGATTTTTCTCCATTGTTCCTCCGCCCCACAGTCTTGCCCGTTTGCTAGTGCTTTTCTGACACACTCACCCATTTTGCCAAAGTCAGCCCTCCTGAAGTCCAATACCCTCACCTTTGTGTGACTGACTCTATGGCTGTATTTATCATGAACCACACTGTTTGGTGGTTGCTTGTTCCCAGATGGCTACCCACTTCTAAATCAGAGATCCTCTCTCCGTCCTCGTTTGAGAATACCAGGTCTAAGACTGCTCCCTCCAGAGTGGGTTCCAACACTAGCTGTCTGAGGCATGCCCCCTGTAGGGCACTGAGAATTACCCTGCTCTTGGATGTGGCTGCAGCAAAGGTGCTCCAGTTAACATCTGGCATATTGTGGTTCCCCATAGAAACATAGACTTTGATGGCAGATGAGGACCGCTTGGCCCATCTAATCTGCCCAATTCCCTACCTACAGGATAGGCCGCAGATCCTAGTTAACCAACAGCCTATTTCTTCCTTCCCCCCACAAGAATTGCCTTATGTCTGTCCCATGCATTCTTGAATTCTCCCCCAGTTTTAGACCCCACAAACTCCTCGGAAGGCTGTTCCATGCATCCACTACCCTCTCTGTGAAATAATGCTTCCTCCATTGCCCCTGAACGCCCCCCCCATCTTTAAATTGTGTCCCTTGTTCTTGCACGTCTCTTTTTCTGAAAGATGCTACCCTCTTGGACTTTGTTGATTTCACTGAGGTACTTAAAAGTTTCTATCATGTCCCCCCCTCCCTTCTTTGCTCAAGGGTATACATATTAACCTCCTTTAGTCTCTCCTCATATGGCTTCTCTTGCAGACCCTGCACCATCTTAGTTGCCCTCCTCTGGACTGCCTCTATCCTATGTCCTTGCGGAGATGGGGTCTCCAGAACTGGACACAGTACTCCAGATGGGGTCTCACCAACTGTCTGTACAGAGGGACAACAACTTCTTGTTTTCTGCTGCTGATGCCTCTCCCTATGCATCCCAGTATACCCCCAGCCCTCCCTACTGCCTTTTCACATTGCTTGCTAACCTTAAGGTCATCTGATATGATTACCTCCAGGCCCCTTTCCTTTTTTGTTGTTGTTACTACCCCCCCATTGTGTATTCTTGCCCTGGGTTGTTGTTTCCGAGGTGCATTATTTTGCACTTCTTTGCACTGAATCCTAGCTGCCATATTTCTGACCATTCCTCCAACCTTGCCAAGTCCCTTCTCATACTTTCCATGCCTCCTTGTGTATCAACCCTGTTGCAGATCTTTGTGTCATCTGCAAAGAGGCATCTTTCCTTCCAGTCCCTCTGCAATGTCACTTATGAAGACATAAAAGGACTGGACCCAATCCTGAACCCTCTTGGGTACCCACTAGTAACCCCTCTTTCTTCAGAGTGGACTCCATTTACAATTACATTCGATTGTCCTGTTGTCCAGCCAATGTTTTACCCAGGCTACCACCCTGGAACCCACTCCCGGCTGGTTAATTTGACTATTAATCTTTTGTGTGGGACTGTGTCAAATCCTTGCTAAAGTCTAGGTAGGCCATGTCACAGCCCCTCCCTGGTCTACTTTAGTCACCCAGTCAAAGAAATCTATTAGATTAGTCTGACATGACCTTCCGCTGTGAGCCCATGCTGCCTTGGGTCCTGTGCCCCACTGGCCTCTAGGTACTCAACTGTTCTTTCCTTCAAGTGACTCCATCACCTTCCCTACCACAAGGTCAGACTGACAGGTCTGTAGTTTCCTGCCTCTGTCTTGGTCCCACTTTTGGGGAATCACATCCGCCTTCCTCCAGTCCTCGGGTACCACACCATCCTCCATGATTTATTAAAAAGAGTTGCCCGTGGTTTCACTAGTTCCCCCCTTAATTCTTTTAGAATTCTGGGATGAATTCCATCAGGCCCCATTGCTTTGTCCACCTTCAGTTTTAAGAGTTCCTGCAGAACCCTTTCTTCTGTGAAAGGACTGGGATCGACCCCCTATCAAGAGTGCTTCTGTTAATTGGATTAGGCACTTCCTCCTCCTCTTTTGTGAATACTGAGCAGAAATATTCATTCAGTATCCCTGCTTTTTCACTGTCCCCCTCTGCCCACCCACCGTTCATTCTATTCAGCCTCACTATCCCTCCCTTTGTCTTTCTTCGCTCACTAATGTACCTATAAAAGGTTTTATCCCCCTTCTTAAGTGAGTTGTCTATCTTTTCCTCAGTTTGGGCCTTTGCTATTTTGACTTCCCTCCCTGCTTCCTTCTGCCTTAACTGGTACAGCTCTTTGTCCTGCTCTTTCTGTGTTTCCTTATACTTCCGGAATGCTGTCTTTTTCTTCCTGACTTTCACAGCCACCTCTTTTGAGAACCATAGCGGCTTTTTCCTTCGTCTTGATTTATATACTTCACAGAAAGGCTTGTTGCCTCTGTGATGGCAGTTTTGATGATTCCCCATTGTTGCTCCACACCTCCTTCTAGCCCGTTTCCTAGTGCTTTTCTGAGGCACTCTCCCATTTTGCCAAAGTCAGCCCTCCTGAAGTCCAGTACCCTCAATTTTGTATGGCTTGTCTCTGTAGCTGAGTTTAATGTGAACCACACTGTTTGATGGTCACTTGTTCCCAGATGGCAATCCACTTCTAGATCTGATATCCTCTCACTGTCCCCGTTTGAGAGTATGAAGTCTAAGATTGCTCCCTCACGAGTGGGTTCCGAAACTAGCTCTCTGAGACCTGCCACCTGTAGGGCATCAAGAATGGCCCTGCTCTTGGATGTGGCTGCAGCAAATGTGCTCCAGTTAACATCTGACATATTCAGGTCTCCCATCAACAGTATCTCCCCTTTCTCTGCCATTCTAAGAATGCCTTCTGTCATATCCTTGTCCATTCCCTCCCCCTGACATGGGGGGTCCGTACACAACCCCTGTGCTGATTGTGGTGCCCTTTCCAGTCTCCAAGGTGACTCGCAGTGCCTCCTCTCCTCCCTGTTTACTCTTTTGTTCAGTTGCTTTTATCCTTCCTTTACATAGAGAGCTACTCCGTCCCCTCTTCTCCCCTGCCTGTCTCTCCTGTAGGTTATGTACCCTGGTATGTTAACATCCCAGTCATGGTTCTCTGTGTACCATGTTTCTGTGACTGCTACGATGTTCAGGCATCCCTCTTCCATCAAGGCCACCAGCTCAGGGAGCTTGTTGCCCAGACTACGGGCATTGGTACTCATTACCCTCCATTTCCTGATGGCCTTACTCCTTTTTGCCCCATCCCTGTCCTTCTTGCCTTTGTCACTTTCTCCATTTACCCCTGCCCTTCTCCCTATTGACACCTCTATGTTGGTGTTTGCCTTACTACCGTGATTTATTTGGGGGGCTAGGATTTTCCTGCTCCTTTCCAGTGCCTCCCCCTTGGCTAGTTTAAATGCTTGCCAATTAAGCATTTAAACCTATCACCAAGGATCCTGGTTCCCCTCCTGGACAGATGCAACCCATCATGACAGTATAGGCTTGTATCACTCCAGGTGGACCCCCAGTCCCCAATGAATCCAAATCCATGAGCTCCACACCAGTTTTTCAACCACTGATTGGATCCCATGGTGCAGAACACCCTAGCCTCTCCTACACCATAGATGGGCAGCACCTCCGAGAAGGTTACCGTGCGTGCTACTTGTCTAAGGCCCCTCCCCAATTCCACAAAGTCTTCCTACACTTCTCTAATCCCTTTCTTAGCCAGGTCACTTGTCCCTAGGTGGACAATGACATCCAGCTCCCTCCCCTGTGCAGCTGCTCCGGCAATCCTGAGGACTCGCTCCCTGTCCCTTCAAGCCATGGCAGACAGGCACCTTACCTCCTCTCCCTTCCTCCCCAGTTCTACCTTCCTAACAATGGAGTCCCCCACCAGTAGTTGTTTCCTTCCCCTCTGAGAGGCCCTGCCACCCTCCTGTGGGTCTCCTTTGTGGAGGTTCCCAGAATCCTCCTTGGTCTCCACTGCGGGTGCCTCCATAGGGAACCACACTTTGCCAGAATGGCATAGGAACTGTGGAGAGATACAGCTGGAGGGATGCGCCTCTGTTCCACCACCCTCGCCCTCCATGAGCCCACTGTAGTCCAACCGCTCCTCTTTCTTGGCAACCTCTGAGGCAACGGCAGTGGCACTTGTGGTCCCTGGATGGAAGAGGAGGTCCCACAAATCCTGGCCAACTCAGCCTGGAGATGAGCGACCTCCTCCCTCAGCCCAGAGAGTTGCCTGCAGATGGGACAACACCGCATCCTCCAGAACGTCTCCCGGAAGACTGCTGCTCCATAGCCACTGCACTGTACCACTCCCATCATGTCTTATTTCTGGCCCCTTAACTGTCTGCAATCCTTACTCTTTCCTCTGTTTTTTTTCTCTCTCTCTCTCTCCTTACTTTCTGCCTGTGTGCCCTTTAAGCTCCTGATTGTCCTGTTCTGAGACAAGACTATCCTATATTTCTCAGTAGACCCCTTACTTGCTCAGAGGCAGACCTCCAGCAGCTAGAGGGGGCCGGAGAGCTACTCTTGCCCTTCTAGGATGGTGGATCTTTGGTGGCTCTGTGATCACTCACTTCCTGCTCCCAAACAGGAAGTTCCTGTTGTCAGTCAAATTCTACAAAAGTAGAACTAGCTTTGGGTGGGAGGGAAGGAGGGCAATATAGTTCCAGTAGAGAAGTCCAGTCACACAGCAGTCCTTTCTCCTGGTGTCTTCTGCCAAGCTACTGGCAAAATCTTTCTAAGGCAGTCTTTAAATGTAGCTTCCTTCTAGCTAAGCCACTTCCCCTACTTACTAGATCTTTCTACAAGTAATTTAAACCTCACAGCTATCAAGTCCTTTCAATCACCTGAGATTTACACCTAAATAACTGTTCAGATAACCATTCAGTTCAGTTAACTCAGACAAACACACCTTTTTTTGTTTTGTTAGTTTTTTTTTCACCCTAAATTAAAGTTCCAAGTACAAGAGTTCTACTTCTTTAGTCCCAGTAGAGAAGTCCAGTCACACAGCAGTCCTTTCTCCTGGTGTCTTCTGCCAAGCTACTCTACTATCAACAATATCTCCCCCTTTTCAGCCATTCTAAGGGTGCCTTCTGTCATTTCCTTGTCCATTTCCTCCCCCTGAGACAGGGGTCTGTACAGAACCCCCGTACGGATTGTGGTGCCATTTCATGTCTCCAGGGTGACCCACAGTGCCTCCTCTCCTCCCTATTTACCCTTTAGTTCTATTGCTTTGATCCCATCCCTTACGTAGAGAGCTACTCCTCCTCCTCTTTTAACCTCCCTGTCCCTCCTGTAGATTGTGTACCCTGACATCCTACACCAATCCCTCTCCTTTTTCCACCCAAACTGACTTCAAAAGCATGCCTCAACTCCCTCAACTGTTGCACTTATGTTCAATATATTGAAATATTGCCTTTACTGTAACCTTGAATTTCATGTCTACTTTCTCTGCACCCTGCACCCTGTACTACCTGACTGTATTGTACTGTTTCTGTCTCCCAGGTCGTCCCTGAAAAAGGGACCTGCGGGGCTCAGTGGGCCTACCCGGTCATCAAAATTCAATAAATAAATAAATATGTGGACATTCCAGTCATGGTTCTCTGTGTGCCATGTTTCTGTGACTGCCATGATATCCAGGTGTTCCTCTTCCATCAAGGCCTCTAGTTCAGGGAGCTTGTTACCCAGAGTACGTGCAATGATACTTATCGCCCTCCATTTTTTGATAGCCTTACCTCTTTTAGCCCCACCCCCTCCTTACTGTCTTTGCGTTTTTCTCCATTGACCCCTGTCCTGCTCCCTTTCAACTTTTCTACCTTAGTGTTTACCTCACTAATTACCCTGTTTTTTTTTGGGGGGGGGGGAGTTCCCATGCTTCTTTTCAGTGCTACCCCAATCAGCTACTGCTCTGACCCACCACCACTCCAGTGAGTATTTTCCTTCCTTTAAGTAGAACAACCTGCACAACAATTTAAAAGAAAATTTATCCCGTAAAAAAAAATTTCAATCAGAGAAAAATAAAGCAGTAAACTGTACAACCTGTAAGCACAAAACAGTAATAAAACCTGTAAGCACAAAACAAAATAGTAACCCAACAGTAACTCTGCTTAGCCAAAAAGAAGCCTTAATGTTTCTCCTTGTTCTGTCCTTTCAAGCAAACCGTAGAAGAAAAGTCAGGTGGGGAAAAAGCATACTAAATAACAAAAGAAAGATAAAAGCTGAGGATTCTTCTAATATCAAGGGAATGCAGCACCACTTCCCCAGGGTTTTCTAACTTAACGAAGAAGGTTGTATGCACCAATGACTGACAAGAGGTGGAACTCCGCCTTTGGCAGAAATTTAGGATATTTTCAGAGTACCACCTTATCCTTGTGGGAAATCATGTGTGGAAGATTCATCACTAGGGCCTGTATTCAAACACTGCATACAGAAGTAATGGCCACTAGACAAACCGTTTTACAAGGCAGATAATTCATGTCACAAGTAGCTGATGGTTCAAAGGGCTGCAGGTGAGCATGTCTAACGCTAGACTGAGATCCCACTTGGTGATATCCTTTTTTAGTGGGTTTCAAGTGTAGGATACCTCTAAGGAATCATCTAAAGAGAGGAAGCTGGGCCATGGAAAGAGACCCCACTAACTCGTGATATGCCGAAATGGCCAAGTGGACCTTTATGGAAGAGTACAATACAGTACACATTACACTTACTGTGCAGCCATTTTGCAACCCATTCTTTTTATGTGACTGCCATGAGTCGCTCTACAGCAGTGGTTCTCAAATGGTGAGGCCAGCCTCCCAGGGGAGGCCCAGTCAAGTCTGAGAATGTACAGTATTTAAATTTTAAATTTTGGCTGTTTTGTGTGAAAAGATAAAACAAATTAAATATGGATAATTGCAGGTGAATTTCTTTACTTGTGCACAAACTTGTGACCAGGAAATTCCCATTGAGCCAAAGCTTGTTTATAGGTATGTATTCACATGTAAATTAATGCCTGGAAAAGGCATGCTGAGTCAAGGCTTGTTTCTACAATAGGTATTTATATGCAAATTAGCAACTTGTAAAAGCACACTGAGTCAAGGCTCATTTCTATAGTAGGTATTTATATGTAAATTAGTGACTGGGAAAGGCACAGTTATCCGATGCATGTTTTCAGGTGTGACCTGAGGTAAGCATACAGGAAGTTGTTTAATAACAAGGTAAGAGAGGGAAGAGATGAAGTGGCTAGGTTTGGTTGTTCCAGATAGAGAGGAAACAGAGTAATAAGGGCCCAAGAGTCAGAAAAAAAGAGTGACACGTATAACCTGGGGTGCCGGTTCAGGGCTGGGGAGCAATAAGTTAAATAAGGAGAATATACTCAGTCAGTTTCAGTTTCACTTTATTCCTGGTGTACTGTGCAAAGTAGGACTTATTTTGTTTTTGTGGGGAAGCCCAAGATTTTTTTCAAAATTTGAAGGAAGCTCAAAATCTTTTTCATGGCTTGGCGGAGGCTCACTATCACAAAGTGTGAGAACTAATGTACTTGGTTTGTTTTCCTCCCTGCAGCTGTAGAATATGGCACTCAACTGAAAGTGCATAGAGAAAGGTCATTCAGAGCTCAGCAGAAACCACTAACCACCAGATATCAGTGATTAAGAGACTTCCTGTGCATAGCCTTTACAGCCCAGATGCTAGCATGTTCACAAACGTGTGCACAGTAAGTTTAATGTGAACTGTAAACTATTATTGCTACTGAGAAGTGGGGGAGCAGTTCCCGGAAACTATTATAAAAAAAAATATTTATGCGCACCACAGCCTTCATCTGCTCTAAATTCATTAGTATAAATCTTATTATGAACTGTACTGCAGGACAGGCTCCAAAATGACATTGAAAAGGATCAATTGAATCTTTGGAACACCAAATGGAAAAGCACTTCCAATCTGCACCACAGGCTCTTCTGGTAGAAAGCTTACAAGCTGCCAGCAGGACTTGGAAGACATGATGGGACATTTGAAATCTACCCACTTTTATCTCCTCAGGAGTCATGCCTGGAGTTGCAGGATTGTAGGTCCAGATGTACTAGCTAACCCTTGAACAGCATCAGGAGGGCCTTACTCGAACTTAAAGGAAAGCTGTCCTAATTGCAGGTTCCCCACCCCCGAAAGCCTCTCCCCCACCATTAGGGATTTCATAAATAAAACACCTTTTTTCCAGTGTTTGAACTTACTTTTTTTTAATTTTTAAAAAGTCCAGGGTTCCGCAAAATGGCACACGCTTCTATTTCAAGGAAAAGTGCTATGCTGTATTGCTCAGCGAGTGGTGCGGCGCCACACACAGCCTTGAAATGGAAGCATACAGCATGCACCAGTTTGTGGAACCCCGGACCTTTTAAAAATAAAAAAAAGTAAGTTCAAACACTGGAAAAAGGGTGTTTTATTTGCAAAACCTCTAATCGGGGGGGGTGGAGAACCTGCAATTAGGACAGCTTTCCTTTAAGGTCCACGGTTGCTGGATCACATCTGACACAGTAACCGGTATCAGATCTGTTTTGGTCAACACAGGGCTATCAGGATCATTTTGCCCTGCATGCCTCCAGCTTGGGGAGCATCCTCTGGAGGTGAGGAAGCAGCAGGAAGGCATAAAGAACATGACCTGTCCACTGCAGTCTGAATGCATCTTGACAAAAAAAAACACCACGTTGTCAATTTCTGGAGCAGAAGCATGGCAGCTTTGCATTGTAGTGGGATGCAAAAAGGTCCATTTCCAGCATATCCCAATCATCAAAGTGGGACCAAACTACGTCCTCCACAAGGGACCACTCATTAGGTTCTGCCACTGTTCAACTTCCACAGTCTGCCACAACATTTTCTACCCATGGGACCAGAATAGCCTGGAATCTGGAGAAGTATCCTGTGCACTAAGCACCACTGCCCAACTCTCATCGCCTCTCTGCACAGAGTAGCAGTGTGTCCCACCTAGATTAAGGTGGAACAAGACACACTTGTCCATCTGGAGATGTACTACCTTGTTGCAAACCAGGTCCAACAGGGCCTACATCTCATGAAGAACAACTCTCGTCTTTAACAAATTTATATGAAGATGCTGTTCTGGATCCATCCAAGTCCCTTGAGTCTGGTGAACTTGGCAGCTCATACCCCATCCCACCAAGGTGATGTCTGTGGTCACTGTCACCTGTGCCTCTAGAGAAGAGAAGGAAAACCCTTGCAGAAGGTTTTTTTCAAGGACCACCACAGAAGGGAGCAAGCCAGAGACTTTATCACCCATGCTGAATAATCAGGTGTTTGAGATGCCTGTGACCTCTGTGTGCTGAGCAGCCATGAAGACGTTCTCATATGCAGCCTTGTGAGAGGAACAGAACAGACAGTGGCTGCCATGAGCCCCAACATCCTCTGCGTGAAGTGTGCTGTTACCAGAGTGAGCTCCCCACCATAGCAGACCATGTGCATAATTGATTCCACTATGTCATTTGGTAGAAAGGACCTTGCTTGAATGAAATCCAGGACTGCTCCTATAAACCTCAGTTTATAGGAGGAAATCAACTGTGATTTTTGGAGATAGAGTAGGACTTCCATGGATGTAAGAAAGTGACATACTGAAAACTGTTATTTCTATCTGATGCCTGGACAGACTTTTTAAAAGACGATAGTCCTGATAAGAGGAACACTTGCATTCCCATTTTCCTGAGATGTGACACAAATACTGTGAAGCACCTGATAAAGACATGCCGCGTTGGTGCAAGCGGCTGGCAGTATAGCCTAGAGGTTAGAGGAACGAGATGTGAACAAGCTTGATACAACCAGCAGACCAGACCTGAGTTTGAGTCTCACAACCTCCATTTGCATACTGTGCGACTCTGAGCAAGTCACTTAACTGCCCAGTGCTCCCAGGTCGCCCCTGAAAACAGGCACTTGTGCCTAGTTGGCCTTACACGGTTACCAAAGACTTAAAAAAAAAAAAAGTGTAGTGCCCCAGTGTCAACCTCCCCTGGTGCCCTACAGTGAGGGGAGAGGCATGGTTTAAGGACTACCTGACCAACTGCGTACAGCAGGTTAAAATTTGCAACATACTTTCCACAACCCTTCCTGTAACATTAGGTGTTCCTCAAGGATCTACTCTTGGTCCTCCTCTTTTCAGTCTTTTTTGAACAACGTCCCTTGAGTTACTAAGTCTTTGAGAATCCTGCTGTACGCTGATGATACGCTAATCTTTACTAAAAATAAGGATTTGAACAACTTAGTACACACATTTCAGTCAGATTTTCTTGCTGTATAGAATTGGTTCATTTAAAATTAGTTAACGTCTAAAAAAAAAAAAAGACGAAAACGATGCTTTTTTTTGTTCCAGAAGAAAAGCATGTCGATCACATTCTTTTTCCATGAAAACTTTGGATGGAGCTTCCCTGGATCAAATCAATGAATATAAATACTTTGGCTTGACTCTGGATAGCCGTCTCACTTATCATCAACATACTGAAACTTTTGTAAAATCTGTTACTCAGAAATTTGATACGTTGTACAGAAATAGATCCAGTTTTACACCTGGTGCTAAAAAAATGATCGTTCTGACACACATTTTGTCACTGACAGACTGTATGGTTTGCTTATTTATTCTTCTGCAAGGAAAACATCTTTACATAGGTTTGCACTTGTTAATAAAGTATGCAGGTTTGGATTTGACCTTCCAGTTGGCCTTCCATCAGATCACCATACCTACTTTTTGCACAGTATCTTGAACTGGCAATCGTTACAACAAATAATTAGTCAGCAATTGGGCTGTTGGGCATGGAACATGGCAAATGGACATGTACCAACCAATTTAAAACTCGTGGTACCAAAAAACATCCTTGCCTAATACAAAATACAGGTCTACTGATGACTCATGCTTTAAACTGTCTAAGTTCCACATCTTCAGCACTCATAACTACTCCTGTCTCCGAACATAGCCTCCACCTCTGCTTCTCCTTGACAACGCCCCTGGGCAGCTCTCCACCTAGCCATCCCCACCACTACTTCCCTGTACACCGTGCCTATGTTTAACCTGGCCAGTGCCAGCTGTTTCAGTGTTTACCAACTGGATTGCTCACTTGATACCAACTTGTGTAACACCTGTTATCAATTACATGTACCCTGTAACCTAATTGTATTTGTCTGACCACAGTGTGACGTGGCGCCTCTGTTGAACGCCTATTGTTTTGCAAATCTATGCTATGTAACCAAAAACACAATGTATGTCTTTATGTGACGAAGTACCTTTGGAAACGAGCCTCTGGCTCAAAGGTTGTAAACTGATTCTTAGAAATAAATAAATAAGTGTCACAAAAATATAGAACAAGGATCCTTTTACTAGCGAATTTGTAGCTACTGGAATTTACTACTGCAGAATGTAAAGATTCTGGTGCTGCTGTGGGCTAAAAATGGGGGAATTTGCTGTTGCTGTGAGCTCCTACGGGGAATATTTTTCCCTACCTGAAGGCTGTATCTCCTTTACTGCTGGTAGGGTTGCCACCTGTCAGGTTTTTTACCTGGTAATCAGGTTTTCAGGGTCCTTATCAGGTAATCCGGTTTTGCTCTGTGCTGGTCAGGTTTTTGAGTCATTTTGAGTGTTCACATACTTTTGAAACAGATTGTGTCTTCTCATTCATTGTTTCAGCTACATGGCCAGGTTATAAACAAGTTCTGCCATCAGTATAGCCTTTCTTTGTGAAAGCAGTCAGCCTGGGAGGTGTAAGGTATGGCCATTAACACCATTAGCACTTATAACCTAATCTTTTCCACTGCATCTTAAAGTGGTATAGCAGCAAAGCTGCCCCCACCTTTTTAACAACAACACAGCAGTTTGTCTTCCACTTTTATTTGCTGGTAAATATTTTCATCTCTAACAGAATTTAGGCGTTTTAAATTATTTTTTTTCCTCAAAACAAAAGTATGGTCATTTCTTTGGCTTTACAATAGTAATGTGGACATGAAAAGGAAATGAAGCCAGATAAATATAATAAAAACACATTATAGGAAACCATTTCTTTATTATGTATTATTATATACCATGTATACTGTTGTATGCTCTTTATAGTATTTCCCTTGTCTCCCCCCAGATCATATCTGTAAATGAGATTTCTTTTATCTCTGTATGTTTATCTGGTAAACCAATGTCAATAAATAAATAACTAGAAAGAACCTTGGAAAGTAACTTTAACAGGTTCAGTACAGTATCTTAACATTTTTGTTGAACTGCTGCTTTAAGTGTTGTCTTTATTGATATAACAAATGGCTTTTTAGGAGGAACAATGCAAGATGAGTCATGAAAAGGGGCAGGGGCTAGGGGTGGAGCTTAGGATCCGGTTTTTGCCTCCTCCAAAGGTGGCAACCCTAACTGCTGGCCCTGGAGTTCTTGCATCAACGGGTTTGAGCACGACTTTCAAACAGGCATTTGTGTCTAGTGGGCCTTACCCAGTTACCAAAGACTATAAATAAATAAATAAATAATAACACTGTTGCCTGATTCGCCCACCGGAGCTGTGATGCTTAGCTCAGCCAGTCCTTAAGGCTGAGCTCAAGCCCCGTGACCAGGCACTTCACTGCTGCTTGAAGTTTGGCTGGGGTGAGAGGGAGACCACTTGAACCGGGCCCCCCCCCAGACAAATTTACTTGCCTCAGGGTTGAGGCGCCGGCTCCCTTCACAGCACTGGGTGGACCTTCCCCGAAGAACTATCGCTGAAAAGAAGGACTTTTGCTGCTGCTGTGGGCTAAAAATGGGTGAATTTGCTGCTGCTGTGGGCTCCAGCAGGAGTATTTTTCGCCCACCCTCCCATTCCTTCCTCCGTTAAAAAGCCCCAAACTCCACCCCCTACCCGGGGTGGCCAATCGTTGAGCCGTACCTGCTCTCCTGAACATGTCTGCCAAAGGACTATCTCACCATTTGTCCCTCCCCCTTGAATTTCTCAGTCTGCTATCCAGCAACATTGTAAATGCTTATGCCAAAAACTTTTTTACCTGACTTGCTATTAACAATGCTATGTTTTACTAAATAACCTTGTACTTGACTGCGATGACTTAACTGCTGACTCCCTCACGTCTGTCATCAGTACTGCTTTTTAATAATATCTAAGGTATCTGCTACCTGCATATCAAGCTAAGATATTAGTGCTGTAGTGTAGCTGTTTATTTGCTTTGCTGTACCTGGCTCTGTCCGTGCTACTGAATATCTGCTTGCCCCCCCTTTTTTGCCTGGATGTGATTATTGCCCTAATCCCCCTGGGCCTCCGACGACATGCATTCCCTCATGTCCCCTTCCCAGTGGTGCAATGCTAAGGGTCTGAAGGTTGCCCACATCAATGTCCGCAGTCTTCTAGCTAACCTTCCAGAGCTAACGGCCTGGGTTGCTCACTATAATCCGGATGTCCTGGGGATCTCAGAAACCTGGCTCAAGCCTGCCCACCCAGATTCTGTCTGCGCCCTCCCCGGATACAACACTGTCAGGCAGGATAGGGTGGGGAACAAGCATGGGGAGGGCTACTGCTCTCCACAAGACCCAACTTAAGGTGTCTGTCATACACACCCCTCCCATCTTGTGAGTTCCTACACCTTCTCCTGTTGGGCAATGCAAAGCTCCACCTGGCCTGTGTGTATAATCCTCCAAAAGGTGGAGCTTGCGGCCTCTCCCATCTCGAATGCCTCAATCCAAAGGTGGGTACTAGTGAACTTCTAGTGTTCGGAGACTTCAACCTAAACTGGCTGGGTAGCAACACCAAGCTATACGAACACCTACTATCAGGCCTTGCCCCCAGCCAGCTTATCTCTGAACCTATCAGACTTTCTTCCTCTGGGGTAAACGGTATCCTTATTGATTGGATGCCGAGCAACAGGCTGGACCGTATCATGGCTTCTGGCCTCTTCCCAGACTCCATCTCGGACCACTCCTCCACCTACTGCATTTGGAAAGTCCTCACCCCTAGGGTCCCCTCAAAAGTAATTGAGATAAGGGACTACTCAAAATTTAACACTAACTACTTCCTTGCTGACCTCTACCAGACCGACTGGTCTCAGATCACTGCTGTCAGTGACCCCACTGCTGCCCTTGACTGCTTCCTTCCATATTCTCCCCTCTTCAGGATAGACACGCCCCTTATATAAAAAGGAGGGTGAGGGGCACTGTCACAAAATGGTTGCATGGTGGCCTGTTTGCCCTTATGAAACACAGGGATAAATGCTGGCAAAAGTTCAAGGTCTCCAGCAAAAGGTCCGACTTAGCTGAATACAGGCAGCTCAGGAACTCCTGTAAGAGGGCTATCCACTTGTCAAAGAGTGAATTCTATAAATCCTCCCTTGAAGCGTCAGCCAAAAACCCACGGAGTTTCTGGCACACCATCAAACATACAGTAAGCGGTCCTGCCAGCCCCCAGGTCTCCGACATGCAACTTGGAAAAGTCAGTTGTAACAATGACCTGACGATCGGCAATGTCTTTAATGACCAGTTCTCCTACCTGTCTGCCTTCATCCCCTTATCTCCTGTCACTAATGATCTGCGTCCCTCTGGCCATGCCGTGTCCTCTCATCCCCCCTTCTTTTTTTTAAGTTTGTCTCCTGCAGTGAGACATGGAAGCTCCAAGCTGGGCTCTCCCCACACAATGGAGCTGCGCATGACAATCTCGAGCCCAAATTGCTCTGCCTGGGGCCCCCTTTTTGGCCCGGCCTATCTCCCACATCCTCAATTCCTCTCTTATATCTTGGACAATCCCTGATATATGGAAGGTGGCTTGTGTGTTCCCAGTCCTCAAATGCGACGATCCTAAAATTCTCGAAAACTATCACCCCATAGCAATCTTGTCTGCTGTGAACAAGCTGCTCAAAAAGGTGGTGGCCTCCCAGCTCACACTTTTCATCCATGTCCATGGCCTCCTCTTCCCAGCGCAGCATGGGTTCCGTAAAGGACACAGCACTTCCACTGCCCTTGCTCAGGTCACCTCAGACATCAGAACGGCAACTGACCAAGGCAAACTTACTGGAGCTTTCTTCATAGATCTGTCTAAGGCCTTTGATTTGGCTGATCACGCACTACTGGACGCCACCCTTCGGTCCCTTGGCCTTTCCCCTTCAGTCCCAGCCTGGTTTGCCAACTACCTTTCGGGCAGGCAGCAGTACACCAAGTTCCAAAAAACCCTCTCTGGGCTTACTCCGGTTACTTGTGGGGTGCCTCAAGGGTTTGTCCTTGGCCCTATACTGTTCTCTCTCTTCATCAACCAGCTGCCCTCGGTCCCTGCCTCTAGGCACACCACCCTGTACGCCGATGACCTCGTGCTACTAACTAGCTCACAAGACATTAGCGTCATCAACTTCAGACTAAACTCTGACTTTGACTCCATTCAATCCTGGCTTAAGGCCCATAAGCTTGTCATCAACCTCCAGAAGACGCAGGCCATGCTATTCGGTTCCCCTGCCAAGACAAGAGCGTGCCCTGTCTCTCTCAAAGTCGTTGGAGCAGATGGCACCCCCGTACGAGTGGCTGACTCTTTTAAGTACCTGAGGGTAACCCCTGACCCTCAACTTGACCTCTTCCTGCACATACATAATTCATGTAAGGCCACAAACTGCAAGCTGTCTGGTGTACATCGCCAAAAGTTGCCTCACCCTAGCTGCCCGACTTGCCCTTGCTAAAGGGGTTCTACTCCCCACACCTAGCTAAGGGCTCACCTCCTCCTTGAACACTCCAAAAACTTGGCTAAATAAATGGGACACCACGTACAATGTCGCTTTGCCCTGTCAGGCCCTCACCTCACCCACCGCTGTCAACTCTACTCAAGGCATGGGTGGCTCTCCCCCAACAACCACCGAACCTTTGTCATGGGTAACTTCATAGACAGAACGTCCACCCCATTGGCACTTACCATTCTGCTTAAGCCTGTACTCCCTGTCCATCAGCTGAGGTCTAGTGACTCCCAGGCCCTCAAAGTCCCCAAAACTAGCTCCCTCACAGGGGATCACGCCTTCGCTGTCTTCGTTCCCAAAGCATGGAACCTACTCCCTGCCCAAGTTTGGTCTGCCCCCTCACACTCTAGCTTCAAGTCCTCCCTCTGGGGCTACTTAAAGTAAGCATCCTCATGCACCTTGTTCCTAGATGCCCCACTCTGAATGATGGGCTCGGTTGCTCAATGACGGTCCCGTGTCACAATGACTACTCGCGGTTGCCCCGCGTGCCCATGGCATACTCTGTGTCTGCCCTGCTGATATTTGTTACTCTCTTGACTATTTCTTGTTATGCTTAGACACTGTATTTTTGCTTCCTTGTTGTTATTGCCTGTACCTGACTGTACCTTGTTGTTTGCTGTTGTCTTGACTCTGTATTGTTATCGCATGTACCCTGTAACTCTCCCGGGTCGCACCTGAAAATAGGCACTTGACTGTCTAGCGTGCTTACCTGGTTAACAAAAACTAAATAAATAAACTATAATTCTTTTGTAACATATTTAAGAAATTATATTAGTGCTACTGATATTTGTAACTGCTATGTCTAACAATGCATATAACCGTTTGTATGTATTATTATAATATGTTTTTGTCTCATGTAATTTTCTGTATAATTTGACCGCGGTTGCCTATGGAAATGGGCAATTTTTGTCCATAGGCTCTCGTTTTAATAAATAGAAACATAGAATTTGACGGCAGATAAGGACCGCTTGGCCCACCCAGTCTGCCCATTTCCCTACCTGATGGATAAGTTGCAGATCCTAGTTAACCAGCAGCCTACTTCTTCCTACCCCCAACCCCTAGAATTGCCTTATGACTGTCCCATGCATGCTTGAATTCCACCACTGTTTTTGACTCCACAACCTCCCCTGGAAGGCCGTTCCATACATCCACAACCCTCTCTGTGAAATGAAATGTTTATTTTTATTTATTAGTTTTTGGATATACCTTTGAGCCAGAGGATCGTTTACAAAGGTTCCATGTCATGAAACAAAATATAAAACATAAGAAATAGTACACTGAACAACTGGTACAGAAAACAATTATTCTAATTTTACAGAGTATTTACAGGTCTAGTACATTCAAGAGCCAGGAGTTTAAACAAACTGAGTACCAGGAGACTTATGCAAGGTTAGGAACCAGAAACCTGATGGGAGATGCAGTTCCATCAGACTAGAGCATGACAGAAGGTGTAAAAGTTGTAGATAGGGGAACATGATATTAGGCAGAGAACTGTGAAAAAAAGGGGGGGAGGCGACAGTTCAAGGGTAGAGGGGAGTGGAGAGGGAGAATAAGGCAGAGGGTAGACAAGGCAGGTCAGTTACTGAAACTAGAGATGGGGAGGGGAGGGGGGTTTAGACAGGGTCCCCAGCTCCACTACTGTATTCCCTGTAAAGCCCCCTTCCTCTCAGTCGGCAGCAGTCTGGCCATTCCCAGGTCCGGTGGCGGTGTAAGTCTGCCAGGAAAGGGCAGCAGTGAAAGGCCATCCCCTCCATTCTTCTCCAGGCAGCAGCCCAGCAGCAGCAGTCCTGGCCCCAAGTGAAGCAAGCAGCAGGGCGAGTGGTGGCAGCACCACAGCCAGGTGCTGGCTGCTGGAAGAAACGTTTTTCTTTTTAAAGAAGGAACTTTTGCACCTCCCGGCACCAAGGGAAACAGTACGGCCATGTGGGGCAAGTCAAGCCCCTTCCACAGAACCACCTATTAGGTAGAGTAGGAAAAGCTCCATGGGAGCCAGAGATTGTGGGGGCAGGTAAGCCCTATCCATAGAACTGCCCACAGGTTGGGGTTGGAAGAGAGCTCCACAGCAGCCGATGCCAGAAGGGGCAGGAATATTCAAATTAAAGAAATTAATGTTTACAAAGCCACACACATAGGTTACTACCAGCATTTAAAGAAGCAGTGTTCCTTTTGAGGACTGCCAATGTAAAATGTTTAAAAACACTGTCTGGTGTTTTGTGGCCCCTGTAATTGAGGTGTCCCTTCTGACTACTGCCTACATGTGTGTGGGGCCAACTGCCTGTTGCTCACCTGCCCCACTGAGAGACTGTCTAACTACCGTACAGCCCCAGCGTCAGGGGCCCTGAACTGTGTTTTGCCAACCTGCAGACTGCTGATCCTGTGTTGTACCCTATTTGTACAAACTGCCAAACCTATGTAGTGCCCTAACTGCAAAACAAACTACTGAACCTGTGTTAACCTGTTGAAGCTAAAAGACTATCTAAATTTGGAGATATCCCGTCTCCTATGAAATAACTGTGTGGTGCCGACAGTGACTGCCTAACAGCATGGTACCTTTCTGCAAGTTTGCCTAAAATTGCTGTGAACCTGACTGAACCTTTTAATAGTCTTGCAACCATATTTACCTTGTAAGGTAACCAGACCCAGAGTGACAGAATCAGCAAGACTGGGAATGATGACAGCTCAGGAAACCTGGATTACAAGTCCTTGTGTGTTCAGTGTGACCCTGGTTTGGTGGCCTGACATGACCTCCCTATCTATGTTCAGAGGTCTTCTGAAAGGAACCATTTGCTCTTAATTGATCTGCGGTCTGCCATGACCTACCGATACAATACAGAAGGCCTGACGCGCCTTTGGCCTGGCGGTCTGACATGACTTCTACCAGGCAGCCAAGTCCTTCGAACCAGAGGAGGCGGTTTGCCCCCGGTGCTCCCCACTGTTCTGAGTATAGCTCTTCTGTTCTCTCCTGGGGCACATTTCCCCAATCCCTTCTGGTGTACTTTCCCTTGAAAATCCCCTTTTGTGTGCATTCCATTGCTTTTAGAGTTCACTTGCAGGTTATCTTACACAGCCGCATCAAAGATTAACTGAACTAGCATTCCACGGTCACAGAGTTCAGAGTTTTTGCAATTGCCACAGAATATAGCAAATGCCTAGAGTGTTAGAATTTGTGCTATTAATTTATGTACATCAGTCACTGAGTTTAGAGTTCTTGAAATTATTCTAGAGTACAATAAATACTTAAGAGTTTAGAGATTTGGTTATAGAACAGTATCCTGCTTACAGTTCACAGAACTGCATTCTATCAAAACCTTCCATAATACTACAGTTTTATCATTACCTTAGTTTCGTTGCTTGATTTGACATTTGTATTCCCCTTCCTTCAGTAAATATCTTTTGTTGCATTTGAGTCAGCTTCATGCCTTTCTTTTTGTAATGTCATTCTTTATACCCCTGCAGCCCGACCTGCCTACATCCAGCCGCCACCTCCATCCCCGATCAGCCCGCAGGCTCACTCATTACCGGCTGGCAAAGTGCTGCACCTGCCAGGGGGACCACCCCATGTCCTCCCCGAGCTGGGCCAGGAACCAGTATCGCAGTGCAATTCCACAACATGCCCCCTGGTTGCTGAAGTATGGCCATCAAGCTGTCCCAGTCATCTGCCATTTTCCTAATTTTCCCTGAGAAGTGCAGATGTGCAATGACGTTTCTCCCCACAAGTATCCCCGCTCCTGTAGTGCACCTGATCTCCATTGGGGGCTGCTGCAGCACGATGGATGCCCCCAGACCCTCTCCAGGGAAAGGAGAGCAGTTCAACGGATGCTCAATCCTTTCCCTCCTCGGCCAACCCTCGACATCCCGGGCTTGTTCCCGAACCCGGGTCACCAGTGGGGAGCGAGGTGTGGTGTCCAGCACCTCAACCCTCAGCACCACTGGGCTGACTTCATGCTTTTCTTTTGCAGGTTCGTTTGTGGCAATTGGCCTGAGTGTCCTTCCCCTAAATTCCCCAACATCCGCTGGCTGGATGTCACCCAAAAATCCACCTTCGGGTGGTTGGCGTAGTCGGAATTCTCTTTCCCTTCAAGATATAGCCTGGTGAAATCTGCACTCTGACCTGATCTTTAGAGTTCAGTCCACATCAGTGGACCCCATTCTGAACTGATAACATTTTGAGCCCCACACAGAATCTGACATATTTGTGATGCAAGGCCCCGACAGGAAAGTGTTGGTAAGCAACATGCATGTTAATGGTTGCCAGCCAATCCTGGGGTTTCAGGCATAGAAGAAGAGAGCGCAGGGACACCATTAAGTTTTTGTGCCGCATGTACTTTTCAGTGAACTTAGGTCCAAGATGGGGCACATGCTGCCAGTCTTCTTGGGACAGTGGCTGTGCCTGGCAAAGACTCATCTTCCCCATTCCAACTACTGTACATTATTTTCTCTACTGCCCTGTTCTGTGGAAGCCCTACAACTTCCAGAGTGAGCAGGCCCACCACAGGACAAGACAATTGATGCAATTTTCCTGGAGGGTGATCTGGAGGTTGCATTATCAGTTTCAGGGTGTAACCATTTCAAATAATTTTCAAGACCTACCTGTCCATGGTAATGGTCTCCCACTGCTGAAGCAACATGGCTAATCACCTCCCAGATGAAGAAGCACGATCCACCTCAGGCAGCTGAGATGGACATGGGGCTAGCTTCCCGTCAGAAGGTGGTACTTGGAGCCTTCATGGTCTGCACTTTCTGCTTTGGCTTGTTCTGCTGGAAGGGCTTAGGCTTTGACTGCTGGTGGAAACCCCGATGGGTGGAGTTGCCACAAAATGGCTACTGCTTGCAGAAGAAGCCATATCCTCTAACTCTTTGAGAACATACGAAATTGCCAGCAGATACAGGCCATTCAGTCTATCTAGTCTGCTCGAGTGTGCAGCACTTCAGTCCATTAGACTGCAGCTCCCCCCATCCCTCATATGACCTCCCCCATCTCCCACCCCCTCCCGATTTGTACCCTCCCCATGAATCTGTCACACCCCCTCTTGAAGCCCCCAACACTCTGCAGTGATACGACTTCCTCTAGCAGAGCGTTCCATCCTGCCACCACCCTTTCTGTGAAATAGTGCCTTCTCAGTCCCCTCTTGAACCTGCCCCCTTCCAACTTCACAGAGTGTCCCCTGGTTTCCCTTCCAGCCTTCATATTGAACATACACCTGGTGTATACTTTGTTCAAGCCCTTCAGATACTTGAAGGTCTAAATCATATCTCCTCTCTCCCTTCTTTCCTCCAGGATATATATATATATTGAGCTCTCTCAATCTCTCTTCATATGGTCTGTCCCCCAACCCCAGGATCATTTTTGTTACCCTGCGCTGTACCCACCCCCAGTAGTTTGATATCCCTTTTCAAGTAAGGGTGCCAGAACTGCATGCAGTACTCTAGGTGCAGTCTCACCAGGGACCTGTACAGGGGTAAGATGACCTCCCCACTCCTAGAAGTAATCCCCCTTGCTATACACCCTAGCATCCTGTTTGCCTTCGCTGCTGCCTTCCTGCACTGAGCAGAGTCGTTCATCTCCCTGGTTACCAGCACTCCCAGATCCTTCTCCTCCTTGGATTTTGTTAACGGGACATCCTCCAGCCAGTAATTGTGTTCTGGGTTCTTGCCTCCTAAATGCATCACTTTGCACTTCCTGGCATTGAAACCAAACTGCCAAGTGTGAGACCATTCCTCCAGTTTTGCCAAATCCTCCTGAAGTACTTTTGCCCCCCAATCCAACTCGGCACAAATCTTTGTGTCATCTGCGAAGAGACTGATCTTGCTCTTAACCCCTGCTGCAGTGTCGGCTATGAAAATGTTGAACAAAACTGGTCCCAGCTCTGAGCCCTATGGTACACCACTTGTTATTGCCCTGGGTTCATATATTCCCCCACTACTACTTTCTGCTGTCTACCCTGCAGCCAGTTCTCGACCCATCTGACCAGTTTCTTCCCTGATCCCAGACTCTTCAACTTGCAGGTCAGCCTACCGTGTGGCAACGAGTCAAAAGCCTTGCTGAAATCCAGGTAGAGGACATCCACTGCATGTCCCCTGTCCAGTGCCCTCGTAATCCAGTCGTAAAAATCAACCAAGTTCATCTGGCAGGATCTGCCCGAGACAAACCTGTGCTGCCTGCTGTCCTAGAGATTGTTATTCTCATGAAATTGCACCAGCCTTTCCTTGAGAAGTGTCTCCATCAGTTTTCCCACAATTGCAGTAAGGGTCACTGGTCTGTAATTCCCCGTTTCGTCCTTGGCCCCACTGTTATGGAGAGGTACCACATGTGCCTCTCTCCAGTCCCTGTGCACGCACCCCAAGTTCAGAGAGGTATTGAACAGGTCTGCCAATGGCCCTGTCAGGACCTCTGCCAACTCTCTCAGCACCCTTGGGTGGACTCTGTCTGGGCCAAGTGCCTTGTCCACCTTCAGCGACTTAAGGCCCTCCCTCACCCTTTCCACCATGATTTCCCCATCCGTGGTTGCTTCTCCCCCACCCTCTCCCACCTCACCCTTCTTCTCAGGTACAGGCCCACCCCTCTCCTTCGTGAAGACTGAACAGAAGTATTCATTAAGTACTTCTGCCTGCTCAGCCCCCTTTTCTACCCACCCACTTCCCCTCCTGATCCTAACAATTTGATCCTTGCTCTTCCTCTTCTCTCTGATATATCTGAAGAAATTCTTTTCTCCTTCTTTGATCCCCTGCACTAACCTTCGTTCCGTACCACTCTGCTCACTTCTCTGGATTTCTTCACATATTCTTCTCTGTCTTCTGCCATTGGATCTCTTGTAGATCCAAAATGCATTCTTCTTTTCCCACACCTTCTCCACAACCTTTCTACTCGTCCAACTTGGTTTCTTGGGTCTGGCTGTCTTGCTCTGGCTCTTGACACAAGTTTTAGTGGCTTCAGCCAGTCCTGCTTTGATGACTGCTCATTTTTGTTCCATGCCATTTCTGGGCAGATGCCTGCCATATGACTTTCCAGTAAGTGTCCCATGCTGCCAAAGTCCACCCTTTTGAAGTCCAGGACTCTAATTTTTGTAGTGGCTACTTCCCTACACAGACTGATTGAGAACCACACTGTGTGGTGGTCACTGCTTGCTAGAAGTTCCTCCACCCTTACATCCCTGACCTGTTCCCCATCTTCCAATACCAGGTCTAGTATATTCCCTTCCCTTGTTGGCTCCATTACCCTCTGGGCAAGGAAGCCATCCTGGAATGCTTCCAGGAGGAGCTGCTCCCTGGCGCAAGTGGTTGCTGGGATGCTCCAATCCACCCCCAGTAGATTAAAATCCCCCACCACCACAGTGCTCCCTTTGCCACTATGCCTCCTTATCTGCTCCCCCAGTTCCTGGTCAATGTCTTGTGGTGAAGGAGCATGGATGTTTATATCCTTAAAAGTCACTTTCTTCTCACTGGATTCCTTAAAGGCCTCTTCCACATGTTGTCCAAAGATATACATTCTGTTAAATGGAACACTGATAATCTTTTGTTGGACATCAGAGGTGAATCCTGCAGTTCTCAGACAAACATAGAAACATTGAATATGACAGCAGATAAGGACCGCTTGGTCCACCCAGTCTGCCCATTTCCCTACCTAATGGATAAGCTGCAGATCCTAGTTAACCAGCAGCCTACATCTTTCTACCCCCCCCAACCCCTAGAATTGCCTTATGGCTGTCCCATGCATGCTTGAATTCAATCACTATTTTTGACTCCACAACCTCCTCCGGAAGGCGTTCCATGCATCCACAACCCTCTCTGTGAAAAAATACTCCTGCATTACCTCTGAGCCACCCCCCATCTTCAAATTGTGCCCCTTGTTCTTGCACACCTCTTTTTTGAAAGATGCTACCCTCTTGGACTTTGTTGATTCCTTGAGGTACCTGAACGTTTCTATCATGTCCCCCCTCTCCCTCCATTCCTCGAGGCCATACATATTAAGCTCTTTTAGTCTCTCTTCATATGTCTTCCGGTGCAGACCCTGCACCATTTTAGTTGCCCTCCTCTGGACAGCTTCCATCTTGTCTATGTCCTTGCGGAGATTGGGTCTCCAGAACTGCACACAATACTCCAGATGTCTCACCAGCTGTCTGTACAGAGGGATAACAACTTCCTGTTTTCTACTGGTGATGCCTCTCCCTATGCATCCCAGTATCCCCCCAGCCCTCCTTACTGTCCTCTCACATTGGTTGCCCACCTTTAAGTCATCTGATATGACTACCCCCAGGTCTCTTTCCATTTTTTTTGTTGTTAGTATCTCACCCCCCATTGTGTACTCTTCCCCTGGGTTTTTGTTTCCCAGGTGTATTACCTTGCACTTCTTAGCATTGAATCTAAGCTGCCATACATTTGACCATTCCTCTAACCTTGGCAAGTCCCTTCTCATCCTTTCCACCCCTTGTGCATCAACTCTGTTGCAGATCTTTGTGTCATCTGCAAAGAGACATACTTTTCCTTCAGTCCCTCTGCAATGTAAGCTACAAAGACATTGAAGAGGACCAGTCCTAATACTGAACCCTGCAGCACCCCACTAGTAACCCCCCTTTCTTTAGAGTGGACTCCATTTACTATTACTCTCTGTGTCCTATTCTCCAGCCAATTCTTTACCCAGGCTATCATCTTGGGACCCACTCCCAGGCTGGCTAACTTGTATATTAATCTTTTGTGTGGGACTGAGTCAGATGCCTCCAGACACGAATCCCAGCAGCAGCTGCACGGAACGTTGCCTCAGAGGCATGCAGAGCAGTCCTTTGTTGGTGACCATTAGATTCTTGCTTGGCCTTGCAAAGTCAGCAAATAAATATATATATATATATATATAGAGAGAGAGAGAGAGAGAAAAGAGAGGGATAATGCATGTTTTTTTTTTATTCTGTTTATACTCCTAGACCCGGGCATCCTTCGAGTGCCCATTCAGATACAGCCCTAACTCCCAGCCTGAACCCCCACGTGTCCCACAATCTCTTCCCTCTGGGGCTGGTTCTGCCCTCCCCTGGTGGTCAACTCTTAAGTGTGAGGTGCCTTACCTGCAGCTGATGGGTCAGCCATGGAGAGAGAGATCCGGGCGCATCTGGGCCGGCGATTGGGATGTGAGTGTTCTCCTGGGGAAACCGTTATCTCACCGGTGGTCTAGAAGGCCTTTTCTTAGTCCCCCCCCGAGCGCAGTTGTGCACTGGCATCAGCATGCAGCTGCCCCATAGACGCCCGCCACACTCGTCTCCGATACTTGTTCCCATGCAAGTAGTATCCCCAGTCTCCACCAAGGGTCACTACTGCATTGGGAAGACCCTTGGATCCCTCTCCAGGGAGAGGAGAGCTGTCCCACAGATGCTCAATCCATCTCCCTCCCCTGCTGACCCCCAGTGCCTGGGCTCGCTCCCGAACCCAGGTCGCTGGCATAGCTTAAGGTGTGGCATCCAGTGCCTCAACCCTCAGCACCACCGGGCCGGCGGATAATGCATGATTGCTTGTGATAAACATAGTAATTATGCCATGAGTTACAGGCAAACCAGATCCCCAGCTTCAAAACATAAAATGACCACAGAGTTCCTCTTAGTACTGGGTCACAAACTACAGCATCTCCACAGACTCCAGCAGAACTTCATGCAGGCCTGCAGGTAGGTGCAGGCTCACAAACTAGAATGGAAGTTTTGGCAGGGTGCGGTAGTATGCTATCAATCATTTTCTCGAAGGGAAAAGGTTGAGGGGATCCACTGGACTTCAGGGACTAGGGCGCAAGTCTCATAATGGTGCAGAAGCCACTGGACTACCAGGGACATATGAAGCCACCACATTAAAGGAGCTTTGAAGCAGGCACAAGGTAAAAAGCTGACGGATGACTATGGCAGCAGCACCATTGCTTCAGGATGCGGCCCATGGAATAGCACCAGTCAGATGGTGCTATGCCATGGCCCAACATCTGTGGTTACAGCAATCCAGCATGTTAGTGACCCTGCACCTACCTGTAGGCCTACATGAAGTTCTGCAGTGTGTACACATTACAATTGAGATCACAGGGCCAGCCCACTGGCACAAGCAGCTGTGCTACCATGTCAGTAACCTGGATTTGGGAATGAGTCCAGTGCACTGGAGGGCTGCTGGGGGGAGAGGAGGATGAATGCCTATCAGACTGTTCTCCTCCTCTCGGGTGGGTGGGGTTAGGATGTTGGCGAAAGGGGACAAGTGATCAATGCCCTTGAAGAAGCACTTAACCACCTTCTCCTGGGCCACCATCGACATACCGGCCTGTGCCCAGTAAGCAGAGATGGCTGCCAGGTGCACCTTAAGGGCTGTCACTCACGGACCCAACTGGGAAAGGGACCAGAGGTAGCAGGCTGTGAGCTACAGGGTCTGAAGGTCTAGGTGCAGGGTCTGAAGGTCTAGGTGCAGGACCATCCCCTGAAGTCTGGTCAACAGGTCTGGATGGAGAGTCAGTTACCGCAGAGACCGACTGCTAAAGGCTCGGGAGATTTGGGTACCAGAACTGCCTTGGTCAGTCTGGAGCCATCAGGCTCATCCACATATTGTCCTTCCTGACCTTGACCACTACTCTGTGGATCAAGGGGAAGGGAGGAAAGGCATACACAAGGCCTCGGGTCCAGGGTCTCACGAACGCATCCCCATCAGTTTCCCAGACTGTGGGGAGTGGGCACAAAACAAACTCTGTTTGGCATTCTCCCAGGAGGCAAACAGGGCCACCGAGGTTGAGATCCACAAGAAGAACAGGTGATTCACCATTTCCTGATTCAGAGTGTGACATCTCTCCTACCCATCTGAGAGTGTCTTGCCAGCTGACTGTTCTCCCCCATGACAAGAATCACCAGACTAGTTCCCAGGCTGCGTACGAGCGTCCAGGTGTAGGGTGTCTCCTGACACAAAAGAAGGGAGTACGTGCCACCCTGTCTGTTCAGGAAAAACATGGTTATGGTGTTTGTCTGGACTTGAATGATCTGACCCCTGACTAGCAGAGCAAAGTCTGTCAGTGCTAAGTGCACTGCATGGAGCTCCAGCAAGTTTATGTGGTGACAGGACTCCCTGGATGACCAGAACCCATGGGCCATGTGGCCTCCCAGGTGTGCTCCCCATTCCACCAGAGACGTGTCCTTCATTAGTGTGGCAGTCGGCTCTGGGTGGAAAAATGGGATTCCTCCTCCAGATATTCCAGGACCAACAACCACTGGATGGTGTCCCACACTGGCTGGGTTACTGTGACTAACTCATCCAAGTGGCCTAAGTGCTGGGACCCGACAGCCCAGTTCCCACTGAAGGTGACGCATCTGGCAGTGGGCCCAGTGGACCACGCTGGCGCAAGATGCCATGTATTGTACCTCAGCAGCTGTAGGAAATCCCGGGCAGGGTGTAGGAGCCCAACCTGACATTACTGGGCAAAGGAGGTAAAATCCTGTGCCCGGTCTGCCAGGAGGCAGGCCTTGGCCTGCAGAGACTCTAGTTCTGCCCCCATGAACTTGATCACCTGGCTTCGGTACTAGTTCGGACTTCTCCAGGTTGACCAACAGGCCCAAGTCTCGGCAGTCTCCCAAACTGAAAATCACGACAGCAGTACAAGGCCAGTGCTACGTTAGAAGGCAGTCAGCCTGAAGCTTACAAACAAGCTCCAACAGAATATAGCACTCAAAAACAAACACTTGGAGGTCCAATGTTTTAGATGCAAATTAAGTGCTTTATGGGGGGCGCTGTGGAACCCTTGCTAAGCGGTCGCCCGGAACATTGGCTCCATCTAAATTCAAGCTTTAAAAACTAAAACTAAGCATTTCTGAGTTCAAAAATCAACTTAATCGACTTTGGCAGTGAGTTATCCCCTCTAACCACAAAATGGGGAAAACTCAAAGGAATCAACCATTGGGGACGGTCAGAATGACACTGGTAAAACATCGACCTTGGGCCAAGTACTCGATCTGCACAGTATGGCATAGCAGAAGCAGAAAGCTCCTCGGAAACCCTTCAATCACTGGGAGCTAAAATGAAGCAATTGATAGCATCATCGAACATGGTTAACCAGAAGCGGATCTTCTGACGGGCCGTCTTACCACAGTGGAGCAAACGGTAGACTTACTACAAGGTGAGATGGAGGAAATAAAAAGGCATTCTGAAACTTGCAAAAGTGCCCTCACACAACGAGCTAAGGAGCGACAGCATGTGGATACTCGGCTGGAGATACTCGAAAATCAAGTAAGGAGTCAGAACCTGAGGCTCGTCGGCCTACTGGAAGGTTCGGAAGGGGATTCAGCTTGCTTATTCATTTAAGACTCGCTCCTTGAACAACTTCGGGTGCACATGGTAAAAATATTGACTTTACTGTGATAAAAGCTTACTGCATTCCACACAGAGGTAAGCCGACGGTTGAGCTTCCTAGAGTAATGGTGGTCATTCTAGATAGCATGGGGTCCCGAGATTCTGTTCTAAATATGGCTAAAAGATATGGGCCGCTAAGGTGGAGAGAGACGTGGTGCACATTTTTCCAGACATTGCATATGCGACTCGTCTCAGATGGAAAAAATTTGATGAGATGCGCTCTGTTCTTAGAGATCTGGATATACCCCATACCATTCAGTTTCCTGTAAAGCTGCAAGTTATATTTGATGCCAAAGTATATATATTTACAGACCCTGGTGATGCAGGAAAGTGGGCTGCGAAGATGGCTGCTGCTCGGAGGATCGAACCTGAAGCTGAAGACTCAGACAATGCTACCTGAAGGACTCTCATTTAGAGCTGACAAAACAAAATAACACTGTTTTCTCAATAAGGGGAGTTTTTTTATTTTCCTTGGGTGTTTGTGGAGTTCTGATTCAGGGCTGTCTAATTGGGGGGGAATATGTAGTTTTAGTATTTTCCTCCATAGTTAAGTTGGGAATGATAAAGCTAATTTGTTTTAGATACTTGGTGTTTCTCAGGTGTAACTGTACCTGACCAAATGTTATATTATTCCCAGGGTTAGGCCGATGTTCCTGAAGACGTCCGATTAAAAGTTTAGGCTACAAACATGTGGGTTTATACATGGCACCATTAGCCCTTTTGAGGGCACATACTTTTTTGCTGGACATTATGGACTATAAATAAAGGTCTATTGCCATGTGCTTTGGGCTAGAGTTCCACAGTTTTGCTTTATATTGTAAAGGGTAATTAGTCATTAAAAGAAGCCTCCAAATATGGGGTATAAGTAGGGGATACTATTATTCTGTATATATATATATGTATATGTATATATATATATATATATATATATATATATGGAATAATTTCCTGTTGGTATGAGGGTATGAGACCATCTTGATGTTCCCCATCTGTACGACTTTTTTATAAAAAAGAATAAAACACAAAGTATTAAAAAAAAGTGCAAAATCATGCACTTAGGGCACAGAAACCCAAGAGCTGAGTACAGGCTGGGAGAAGGAGGTACTGACAGTCACTAAGCCGTAAAGAGACCTTGGGGTTATCATAACTGACAACCTCAAAGTGGGAGGGCAGTGTGACAATGCAGTGGGGAGGGCTAGTGGAATGCTGCAGTGTATAGGGAGAGGCATCTCCAGCAGGTGGCAGGAGGTATACAAAAACAAATCATACAACGCTAGACTATCAAACTTAAAATTGAAACAACAACATGTAAGGGGGGATATTCTCCTAATGTTTGAAACTATCAACAACCTATATTTAATGTGCAAAATGAATTTCGAATTCAAGCCCACTCGGGTACAAGATAACATCCACAAGTTATAGGGAAACAGTTTAATACTATAAAAAGGAAAAACTTTTACACTCAAAGAATAGTAAACCACTGGAAAAACTTTCCTTGGGAGATAGTAATAAGTACAAATAAACCAGAACTTAAAATTAAATTAGATAGTTATATAAATAATGAACATACATACGCACATACGATTGAGCCAGCAAAAAAAAGTCTTGTGGCCTATCACGTCTGCTCAAGTTTGCAGACCCTCCACTGTCTGCTGAGATTTGCCCCTCCTCCCCATTATCTACTCCTCCCTTCCACCGATGTCCTCCTCCCCCCCACTCCCCCTTCCCTACACGCAACTTTCCCATTTACTCTGTCCCAACCTCTCTTGAAGCTGTTCACTGTCTTCAGGGAAACTACTTCATCTGGCAACTCATTCCTCTTAGCTACCACCCTCTCTGTGGAAAAGTGCTTCCTTATTGCTCTCCTGACTCTTCCCCCAACCAGTTTGAAGTAGAGCCCCTAGAGGTCATGTTTCCACCAAGGTTGAAGAGACCTTCGGAGTTCACCCTGTTGAGACCTTTAAAGTACTTGAAGGTTTCGATCATGTCACCCTTCTCCCTTCTATCCTCCAGGGAGTACATGTTGAGATCTCTTTAAATCTCTCCTCATATGTCCTGCCTTGTTGTCCCCAGATTATTTTGGTTGCCCTTCTCTAGACTGTTTCAAGCAGGTTGATGGCCTTGTTTATGTAAAGACACCAACTGCACACTGTACTCAAGATGTGGCCAAACTAGGGATTTGTACAGTGGCAGAATGATCTCCACTTTCCTGCTGGTTATACCTCTGGTTATGCAGCCAAACATTTGATTAGCTTTGGCTGCTAAAGTCCGAATCACTGTGGCTTCTGCTTTCCTCTCGTGTGCTAAGTGCTTCAGGTTACTCGTGATGATCACTCCTAAGTCCTTCTCCTCTTCTGACCCGGTAACCTGCACACCACCCCAGCCAGTATTTGGTCTCTGGGTTCTTCACCCCCAGGTGCATTACCTTACAATTGTTGGCACTGAATTCCTGTTACAAAATGCCTGTCTACTTCTCTAGCTTAGCTAGGTCCTCCCTGAGGTCCTGCCTCCCCTCATCCATGTCTACTCTCCCACAGAGCTTTGTGTCATCCGCAAACAGGCATATTTTAGCTTTTATCCCATCTGCAGTGTCACTGATGAAGATGTTGAGCAACACTGGACTGAGCACCAAGCCTGTGGGACCCCACTAGTCACTGGCCTAGCCGACAATAACTTCCCACTGACCACCCGCCCTCTGACTTCCATCCAGCATCCAGCTTTTAACCTACATAACCAGCTTCCTCCTACACACAGGTCCACCAGCTTTCAGATTAATCTCCTGTGTGGAACAGAGTCAAAGGCCTTACTGAAATCCAGATACGGATGTCAACCGCTTGGTCCCTGACCCTGTCCACTGTCCTGGTTAGCAAGTCAGATAAATCAATCTGGTTAGTCTGGCACAATTGCCCTGACACAAACCCGTGCTGCTTATAGTCCTAGAGCCCATTTTCTTCCTGACAGTTAACCAGTCTTTTTTTTTGGTGTGGTTTATATGAGTTTCCCCACTATCAAGATCAGACTGACCAGTTGGTAGTTACCAGGGTCATACCTCAGCTTGCTTTTGTACAGTGGTACTATATGTGTTGTCCTCCAGTCCAGGGGTACTTTCCTCAACTCCAGTGAGGCGTTAAGCAAGTCTGCCAAGGGACCTGACAACTCCCTCAACACCTTTGGATGTATGCCATCTGGTCCAGGGGATTTGACTACCTTCAGGACCTTTAAACCTTTTCTCACCCTGTCAAATTCTATCTCCCTGTCGGTGTCCCCACCCATCCTGTTGCCCTCCCCCCAACCTCTTCTGAGGTACTGGACCATCTTTCTCCTTAGTGAAGACTGAACAGAAGTACTTGTTAAGTACCTCTGCTTTCTCTTCACTTCCCCCTCACTTCTTATCCAGACTATCCCATCCTTCATGTCTCTCTTCTCCATGATATACTAGAAGAAAGCCTTCTCCCCCATTTTCACCCCCTCTGCCAGCTGTAGCTCTTTCTTGGCCTTGACCAACCAAACTACTCTGCTTGCCTCGGTACAGTACTCCTCTCTTTCCTCCTCTTTCTGGGTGTGGTTATACTTCCTGAAGGTTGACTTCTTAACCTTTACAGCCTGGGCTACCTATCATACCAGCTGGGCTTTTCGGCTTTGGATTTTTTGCTCTAGAGTTTGGCACATATAAGTTAACGGCTGCCAACAGCCCCTCCTTGATTACGGCCTATTCTGGTCCACCAGCATCTCCTTCCTGATCCCAGCAAGATGCCCTCAAAGAATCTCTCCCATCCTACTGCAGTCTTCCCTCTTGAAATCTAGAACCCTGTTTTTTTGTCATAACACTCTCCCTGACCATGTCCAGGTGGAACCACAGTGTGGTGGTTGCTTCCTGCAAATGGTGCCTCCACTTTTACTTCTTGGACATGTGCACCATTAGACAGGACCAAGTCCAGTATGGATCTCTCCCTAGTGGGTCATCATTACTTTATTTTCACTAGACAAACAGAGTTACATATGGGCTAAATGCATTCTAAGCTCCCAGTAACCTTAGTATTACCCTTAGTATGTACCTCAGTATAGGTGGTGCTGCCACTGTATCGCTCGCCTGGTGAGACTCCACCTGGAGTACTGTGTCCAGTTTTGGAGGCTGCACCTCAGAAAGGGCATAGACAGTGTGAAGCCAGTCCAGAAGAGGTCAAATGAAATGATGCAGGGGGTGCATGAGAAGCCGTATGAGGAATGACTAAAGGATCTCAACTTGTACACCCTGGAAAATAGAGCAGGGTGTGAAATTCCTAGACTTTAGGAGGTGCCCCAGGGCAGGAAGGTTTACTTGGGGGACAAGTACATTTATCTGGTGCCTGGCCATTGGGGTGCCTAAGGCTGCTGCTGCACTTTTTCCCTCCAATACCCCCCCCCACCCCCAGTTAATTTAAGGCTGAGGTATCGCACCAGTGGTGCACTGTGCAAGCTCCTTGTGTCTCAGGCATCCACAAGGCAGTGGGACTTTAAGGTGCATCTGAAAGAGCCTGCCACAGCATGTTCCTGATGTGTTGCGTCATGAGTGAACTTGCAGTCAGGATCGCACTTCTGCACAGCATCATAAAATCCTTTGTAAAGAAATGTGGGTGTGTTCTGTGTGAAGAGTCAGCCCGACACCAAAAGCAACAGCATACTAGATAACCGTCAGTGCTGCATGGGGTTGCAATCAGTAAGGGGTTGTTTTCCTGACTGAGAGTCACACTTGCACCAACAAGTAAGCAAAAAATTCATAATTTACTACAGAAGTTCGGTTTTACTGCCCCGACCTGCTTTAGGCAGGAGGTTGCTACAGAGGAGTCACTGACTGAAAAGGCAAAACAAAAACTCACAGCAGACTAAGTATGCAGTGGGGCCTCTGAATAGTACTTTTTTAGCCCTATTCTTTTTCTTAGCCTCTTCTCCGCAGCCTGTTTTCAGGGGTTTTTTTTTTTTTGTTATTACAAGGGAAGTGAGTGGGAAAGTGAAGACTTTTATTCCTCAATCATCATGATTGATTTTTTTAGGAAGTTTAAATGTAAGTGTTCAGTCTGAAATGAAAGAAGTGTTTTTTTAAGTTATTGACAGACTGTCTCAACATTTTATTGCAGTGATTACTTAACTTTAATAATGGTTAAATAATCTAGAAAACTAACCATAGGCATGTTTCTGGAAATAATATTTTTAAAAGCCCAATTAAGGGACGGAGTTACTAGCTAGCAGTTCAGTTCTTTTAAAATACACAGATAATTTGCTTTAAAGCGTTTTTAGAGTTGGGGGCTAAAGCAGTTGTCATATTAAGGGCTTGGGGCTGACAGCAGGCTTAAGAGTAAGGGCCAAATAATCAGCCACAGATATGACTCCATTTCAATAAACTGTATTTCCTAACAAATTTAACATACAGATACCCTGTTGACAGAATAGAAATGTTACAGTAGAAAATGTAAGGCGGCATGTAAATAACTATAAGAGCATGTATTTATAAAATGTAAATGCCCCAGTGGGCATATTTATTTTTATTTTTTTTTAACAAACAACATACCCTGGAAGACAGGAAGTAGAGGTGTCATGATAGAAGCCCACAGGTACCTTTCAGGGGTGAACAGGGTGCAGGAGGGGAGTCTCTTCAAAATGAAAACAAGCACCAGGACCACCTGATACGTGCTGAAGCTCGGCAGGGGTGTTTAAGAGTGATGTGAGGAAATACTACTTCACTAAAAGGGTGGTAGACACTTGGAATAGACTGCCAGCAGAGGTGGTAGAGCCGAAAACAGTGGGGGACTATAAGACTGCATTGGACAGACACAGGAGTACCATATATTAAAAAACATGCAGGGTGGAGGGAGGGTCACTAGAGACAGATTAGGCAAGGAACATCTGGGCAGACTGCCTGGGCCAAATGTTTTTTCCCCCTCCAACAAATTCTATATTTCTGTTATGGTGTCTCAAGGTCAAAACCTCCTACCTTCATTCTCTCTGGGAAATCCAAGGCAAAGTTGGAATAGTTCTGTCCTCTGCTTCCAGCACCAACGATGAGCACCTTCACACAGGGAGCCATTCTTGCCTGTACGTTTCCACAAACCTAGGCCAAAGAAATGTGGAAGTCGTGTTAGTCTAGCCTGGGCCAAAATCAGTACAAGTGGGCATCTTATTACAAGGGTCTTTGCTAGCAAAGCCATTCATGGTACCTATATGTATAGTGAGCAAAATGTTACAACATTACCAATTTTAAGGTCTGGTCTCTCTATAGCTTTTGGACAGACATTGTTTCAGCACACCTTTATAACACAGGCGGTGTGGCATACCAGTGCACTATTCCACATGATCGATCAGGGGAGTGGGGTGCATAATGGTAAAATAAACACACACTTAGGGTGCTAACAGGCATGAGGGCAGGCGAGTGTACCAGCAACTGGTTGCTTTGTTTACAGTATGAATGTTATGCCAACAAGCTCCCAAACCTAAGTGATGAGGAGACCTGTACTGCCTTACTCCATTTAGCCAAGCTGAACGCTTTTGTAAAGCTTGTCGGTGTGAAAACACTGCACTTCGTGGAACACAGTTGGGAATCAGGATCACAGAAAATGGTAAATCAATTTGTGTGCGAGCTGTAGCCACACTGGCTTAAAGTCCATGTAAACAGCAAGTCCAGAGACTCTGTAAATACAGCAATCTGATATCCCCCAACCCAAGCACAATCTGGACCACTTCCACCCTTTATGAGCTCTCAGAGAAAATCACTGAAAATCTTGAAGAAATGCATCATGCAATGATGAAATAAAAGCCAAAATTGCACAACTTACAAAATTAAAATAAAATTTGATAGAAACAAATCTGTTTTGTAACAAACTTCTTTTTTTGTTCTTCAGATTTGCATCCCTACTGCCCCCTCACCAAGCACACTTCTGAACTGTTGGTTCATCATTGTGTTTTGGACACATTAGAGAACCTTTTTCCTGGCATTATCGTGGGCACCTTGAGACATAGCTTATTCAGGCAAAAGCCCTGTGAATGAGCATACAGGAATGTGCTGGGAGCAACTGCTCCCACTGATGATACACAAACAACAGGGAGTCGGAGCTCACAATACAGTGACCTTTCATTTGGGGGAACATCCTGGACTGTGATCTTTCCTCAGTTTGACAATAGAGGCTGTAAAGAATCTTGGTTATCTAAAGAGGCTAGTCCTGGCCTGTGATCTTACCTGGCCGGAGAACCTGCCCCACTCACAACCACAAGGCCGTGGATGAGGTGAGAAAGTAAATTATTCAGGAAATCAGGTACTTTATCCATGCTTTGGGTGGTTCTGTGATCTCCTACCATGAAATACAAATGGCATGCCCCAGCCTGTACCACACTGATGCGGTTCGCTTCTCCAGGGTCACATTTAGACTGCAGTCTGGGGGATGGGGGCAGTCAGTGGGAAGCCACAACCAAACAAGGTACACTGTTCATGTCCTGTGGTGGCCGAGGTCTCACTAGTGGGTGAGCACATGCTTCCCTCTCCATCAGTCGTGGGCTGCAGAAATGGTTTACAGGCAGTTTGGGATCTCCTGATCGCCAAGCTTGTCCTCTACCCGCCGCCACCACCACCACCACACCAAGCTGTCTCTTTACACTAGTGACGATTAGGGGCTGCCTCACCCACCACAACTGATGGCACTGGAAAGTGACCTTCCATTTATCCACAGGTAGAGCACAGCACACAACATTCTGCCAGTGCTTACCCATTCCTCATGAGAGGTGACTCCCCAAGAAGGTAAATCACTCTTTGTTCTCAGGACACAGAGGGTAACAGTAAACGGAGTCCACTTCGAAGAAAGGGGGGCTACTAGTGGGGTACCGTAGGGTTCAGTACTGGGTCCGGTCCTTTTTAATGTCTTTATAAGTGACACTGCAGAGGGACTGGAAGTAAAAGTATGCCTCTTTGCAGATGACACAAAGATCTGCAACAGGGTTGATACACGGGGGTGGAAAGGATGAGAGGGGACTTGACAAGGTTGGAGAAATGATCAAAAGTATGGCAGCTTAGAGTCAATGCAAAGAAGTGCAAAGTAATGCACCTGGGAAACAAAAACCCACGGGAAGAGTACACAATGAGGGGGGGGGTTATTAACAACAACATAAATGGAAAGGGACCTAACGGTAGTCATATCAGGTGACCTAAAGGTAAGCAAGCAATGTGAGAAGGCAGTAAGGATGGCTGGAGGGATACTAGGATGTATAGGGAGAGGCATCACCAGTAGACAGGAAGTTGTTAACCCCTCTGTACAGACAGTTGGTGAGACCCCATCTGGAGTACAGCGTGCAATTCTGAAGACCCCATCTCCGTAAGGACATAGACAGGATGGAGGCAGTCCAGAGGAGGGCAACTAAAATGGTGCAGGGTCTGCAACAGAAGCCATATGAAGAGAGACTAAAGGAGCTTAATATGTATTCCCTTGAGGAAAGGAGGGAGAGGGGGGACATGATAGAAACTTTCATGTACCTCAAGGGAATCAACAAAGTCCAAGAGGTAGCATCTTTCAGCAAAAGAGATGTGCAAAAACAAGGGGACACAATTTGAAGATAGAGGGGGGACGGCTCAGGGGCAATGTGAGGAAGTATTTTCTCACAGAGAGGGTGGTGGACGCATAGAACGGCCTTCCTGAGGAGGTCGTGGGGTCATAAACAGTGGGGGAATTCAAGAATGCATGGCACAGATATAAGGCAATTCTGGTGGAGGGTAGAAAGAAGTAGGCTGTTGGTTAACTAAGATCTGCAGCTTATCCAACAGGTAGAGAAATGGGCAGACTAGGTGGGCCAAACAGTCCTTATCAGGACACCGAGAGTAATAGTAAATGGAGTCCACTCAGAAGAAAGGAGGGTTACTAGTGGGGTACCGCAGGGTTCAGTATTAGGTCCGGTCCTCTTCAATGTCTTTATAAGCGACATTGCAGAAGGACTGGAGGAAAAGTATGTCTCTTTGAGATGACACAAAGATCTGCAACAGAGTGGATGCATAGGGTGGGGTGGAAAGGATGAGAGGGACTTGGCAAGTTAGAGGAATGGTCAAATGTATGGCAGCTTAGATTCAATGCTAAGAAGTGCAGGTAATGCACCTGGAAACAAAAACCGAGGGAAGAGTAGACAATGGGGGTGAGATACTAACAACAACAAAATGGAAGGGACCTGGGGTAGTCATATCAGATGACCTAAAGGTGGGCAAGCAATGTGAGAGGGCAGCAAGGAGGGCAGGGGGATACTGGGATGCATAGGGAGAGGCATTACCAGTAGAAAACAGGAAGTTATTATCCCTCTGTACAGACAACTGGTGAGACCCCATCTGGAGTACTGTGTGCAGTTCTGGAGATCCAATCTCATAAAGACATAGACAGGATGGAAGCTGTCCAGAGGGGCAACTAAAATGGTGCAGGTCTGCACTGGAAGACATATGAAGAGGCGAAAGGAGCTTAATATGTATAGCCCGAGAAAAGAGGAGGAGGGGGACATGATAGAAACGTTCAAGTACCTCAAGGAATCAACAAAGTCCAAGAGGGTAGCATCTTTCAAAAAGAGGTGTGCAAGAACAAGAGGGCACAATTTGAAGATAGCGGGGGCGGCTCAGAGGTAATTTAAAGTATTTTTCACAGAGAGGGTTGTGGATGCATGGAGCGGCCTTCCGGAGGGTCGTTATGGAGTCAAAATCAGTGGTGGAATTCAAGCATGCATGGGACAGTCATAAGGCAATTCTAGGAGGTGGGGGTAGGAAGAAGTAGGCTGCTGGTTAACTAGGATCTGCAGCTTATCCAGTAGGTAGGGAAATGGGCAGACTGGGTGGGCCAAGCGGTCCTTATCTGCCGTCAAATTCTATGTTTCTATCTGCCGTCACAGTCTATGTTTCTATATTATGTTTAATTTTGTTCCAAGACTCCTAGTCTGAACTACACCATGTACAGTGAGTTCCAGCTCTCTTTATTTTATTTGGTTCAAAACTTATTTACCCAGGACAGCCTAACTAACATGCAACATCCATTTTGTTTTTATGGTGGGGGGTATAGCTTTTACACAGTTTTTACAGTGGAGAGGGACTGAAGCACAGGGAGGTCCCAATGACTTACTGAAGGTCGCACAATTAACCTGTGGCAGGATTCTTACCCATCCTCTTGTGGGCCACAGCTCTGTTCTGTAACTACATTACCGCATTCTTCCCAGAACATTTTAGCCACTACGAAACTTCTATGGATGGGGCATAGTACTTGCTTATTTATTTATGTATGTATTGAAAATTGGTATCCAAGAGAGGCACACTGTACCAAGGCTCGTTCCCAGGTGCGATCCGAGGGAAGGGAAACGGACATAAAATATACAACATACAGTATACTCAAAATATACAAAAAAGTACACATGGTAGAAAAATGCAAAGTCTAGCAAAAAATACAGTAATTAAACAACAGACACAATACAGTAAACCGTGTACTGGTTAGTATATCAAAACTAAAACACTGGTACAGAAACACTAAGGCTAAGTACAGAGCGTAGTATGGCCAAGATGGCAGCAGGAAGGGGCAGGAAGCAGTATGAGCTAGCATTTGAGAGAGAAAAGGGACGGGTAGAGGCAGAGGATGGGAGGGAGATTGCTCCAGATAGAGGGAAGACATGAAGAGGAAGCAGATTTCCCAGCAGCAGAGCTGGAATGAGGAATGGAGAAAGTACGAGAGTCATGAAAGCGAAAAGAATAAGATGCAGAGGGAACAGAGGAGAGGAGAGACAGGAGGGCAGAGAGTCAAACCAGTACTTTGAAACTAGGGACACACAGTGCATGCAGCGACGGGAGGGAAAAGGAGGGATAGAACGGGAAGTGTAAAGGGTACAGTGGTGAGTATGAGGATGAGCATTAACAGCAAAATGGCAGAAGACACTGCAGAGGATGTCGCAGCCAAAAGCCCCATGCCACTTAAATGTGTCTGCCATGTTAAAAATCAAAGCTATCCAAACTACAAAAATGGCACCACACTCAGCTCAAAAAGTAAACTTTTATTTAATCAGATTCATAATGTTACTCAGACCCACTGTCTGTATGGAGGTATGTTATTTATTTATTTATTTATTTATTAAACTCTAGGATTACAAGTACCTTTGAGCAGGAACTGCTCATTTACAAAGGTTCCACGTCAGAGGAAGGGGGGTAACATACACACAAAGGTAGACAATGGTTATAAAACTTAACATATAGATTACTTATACATAAATAATTCAGTCAAAAATGTTGAAACAGACAACACAAACTAGCTTCTATCAGAATTCACGGTGAAACAGTGTATGTGGTAGGATTAAGTCAGGATGAGCCCAGCAGGTAGGATGCCATTGTCAGTCGAGGGTGAAAGAGTGTAGGGGACAAGTGGCCAGTGGCCACAGTAATGAGTGTGTCAGTGGAGAGGGGATGGGCAGGTGGGGGGGGGGGCAAAGGGGGAAGAGGGAGGAGGCTCTGATTATGAATCTGATTAAATAAAAGTTTGTTACTTTTTAACCTGAGTGTGGTGCCGTTTTTGTAGTTTGGATTGCAGAGGGTGTCCAGTCTGGCAAGGAGGAGGACGAGGCAGTTGCTATAAACCACATCCACATAGTCAAACACCAGTAGCACCATCTAAATGACAAGCTCACGGCAGACTAGGGATGAGAGACAATCTGTTTTGGTAGAGGGTACCATGTTTGGGATGGAACTTGCTGTGGATGGCATCAATATGGATGGAGAAGTCCAGCCTACTATTTAACCACATACCGAGATACTTGAAAGAGGGGAGAATCTCAAGGGGAGTGCAATCCAGGGTGGAGAAAACAGGAAGAGCAGAGAGCCTGGTGAGTTCCTTGCTGGTACCAAAGGTCACAGACACAGTTTGAGCTGGTTAGAGAGGAACCAGCACTGGATATTGTTTTTTTTTTTTTTTTTTAGTCTTTGGTAACCGGGTAAGGCCCACTAGGCACAAGTACCTGTTTTTAGGGGCAACCTGGGAGCACTGGGCGGTTAAGTGACTTGCTCAGAGTCACACAGTATGCAAGTGGAGGTTGTGAGACTCAAACTTAGGTCTGGTCTGCTGGGTGTACCAAGCTTGTTCGCACTTCGTTCCTCTAACCTCTAGGCTATACTGCCAGCTTTGTTAAAGTCATGCTGTAGCAATGATTTTAAGACTGAGATTGAGGAGCCTGAGGCAAAGAGTACTTGGTGTAATCTGCATACATGTGAATATGCGAGTCAACACAGACAGATGGAAGGTCACTGAGTAAAATGGAGAAGAAAATGGGACCCAGGATAGAGACCTGCGGGACTCCAAATTGGATGAGGAAGGAAGGGGAAAAGGCATCGATGGCCTGCACCGACTGGAGATGGCTTGAGAAGCAGATTCTGAACTAGTCAACTGCTGGTACACAAAGAAATGCAAATCTCAACTTCTCCAGAAGAAGGGGATGAGCTACTGAATCAAAGGTCTTAGCAAGGTTGATGAAGACTGCAGAAGTGATGTGTCCCCGATCCATCCCAGTGAGGAGGGAGTTAGTAACATGCAGTAGGGAGGATACAACTCTGTCCTTTTGGGCTCTCTCCTCTCAAACAAACTGCATTCTGCAGTTTGGTAAGCAGAACAAAGAGAAGCTGCCCGACGCTCACCCTCCAAGCAAGGTACGGGTTGGAACCCAGAATTCTGACATCTACCCCTGGAGGAATATCACTTGCCCCTGTTTGCCAGTGTTTCTCACACTTTGTGCAGCAATCCAGAAGTCTTCTAGGAACTGCTGCCAAGAAATTAATGCTAGGACTGACCTCTGCTTGACATGTTCTTGATTTCTCACTTTAAGTAATGTTTAGTCTGATGTAGATATTTCTTAAGAGTTGATTTAGGTTTTGAGAGAGGTCTTAAGGTACTGTGATTTTGCTATCTGCCCTGAGCGCTGTGTGCCTTCTCTTAGAGCTGTAAGTCTGTGGGCTGCACCCTTGACCTCGGTGCCCCATTGAGGCTGCTGCAGTGCCCCCCCCAAAAAAAAACTTGCTTCAGAACCTCCCTGCCTGTTTTTTTTTTTTTCTCAGCTCTGTGCCCCAGTGTTAATGAAAAGATACCAGAACAAGAGGGCACAATATGAAACTGGAGGGAGGTAGATTACGGGGTAACATGAGGAAGTTTTTCTACATGGAGAGGGTGGTGAACACCTGGAATAGTCTGCCACAAGAGGTGGTGGGGCAAGCACAGTGGAGGGGTTTAAACATGCCTGGGACAAGCACAAGGGAACCTTGGGCAGGAAGGGAGTGATGAAAAACCATTGACCGCTTGGGGTGAGTGGACACATACATGTATAGGGCCTACGGGCACACTGGATGGGCCTAGCAGTCCTTATCTGCCGACAATTTCTATTTTTCTATGTTAATAACAAATCAGGTGCTTCCATGCATATTCATGCCATGCGTGGCTGGCTATCTATAACTAGTATAGGATGAACTCCACCAAAAAATAACACATACAGTATGTAGCAAAAAAAAAAAAAAAAGCTCCTTTATTTCATATTTTTCCACACTGAAAAAGTCCGGGCAACAGTTTCGTGGCAAAACACCACTTTATCGGGCCCCAATCTGCAGTGTTGATCTTTTTGTTTTTAATAACTCTTATTTCTATCTCAGTGTAAACATCTTGTTACGTTTTCAGTATTTCATCCACAAAGTAATTCCTCTGAACTCTTTATTCTTCTCTGACCACCCTCATGCGGCTTCTTACACCTTTAAAATGCCACTCTTTTGTGGCTCCTCTAGGTAGTCTCTCCTGTTTTGTAATTTATCTTCCCCTCACTCTATTACTATGTGTATAAGCACTTCAGTGTTAGCATGTTAGAAGAGACCTTCTGTAACCAGGAAGGCTGGACCCCAGAAGCATTGTTGAAACAATGAGTGAGTTGCTAACACTGAAGTGTTTGTACACATAGGAGAGACTGTACACAGGCAAAACTACCTAAAAGAGCCACACAAGGGTGGCATTTTAAGATATAAGCCACATGAAACGATCCTCATAGGAGACCCCTCCTTTAATATCTATATTAGTGATATAGCAGATGGACTGGAGGGAGGGTGTGCCTCTTGCAGGCGATACGAAGATCAGCAATGAGGTGGACATCCCGGGGGGGCGGAGGCCATGAGGGAGGACCTGAAGATTCTGGAAGCATGGTCAGAAACTTGGCAGCTGAAATTCAATGTCAAAAAGTGTGCAGTGAAGCACATGTGGCATAAAACCCGCTAGCAGCTTACACTCTTTTGGGGGTGGGCTGGGGTAGGTAATCAAGCCAACTGAGCAGGAGAGGTATCTGGGATTATTATTTCCAGCAACCTTAAGGTAGGTAATCAATGCAGCAAAGCGGTGGGAAAGGCAAACGGAATATTGGCGTGCATTGGGAGTGGCATAACAAGCAGAGGAGGGAGGTACTGATGCCACTGTATTGCTGTTGATTGTATTTCTGTATTTTTATATTTTTTTTGTCCGGGTCGGACCTGAAAAGGGACCTGTGGTCCAGTGCCTTTACCCAGTTACCAAAGACTAAATGAAAATGAAATAAAACCATGGTGAGGCTGCACCAGGAGTAGGATCCAGTTCTGGAGACCATACCTATGCAAGGACATAGATGGGACTGAGAGGGTGCAGAGACAGACAACCAAGATGGTGCACGGAATGCAGGGTAAGCCATATGAGGAGAGGTGGAGGGACTCGGATCTGTACCCACTGACGACTAGAAGTGAGAAGGGGGACATGATAGAGACATTTAAGTACGTGAAGGGGATCAATAGGGTGGGGGAGGGAAGGAAGCCTATTTAAAAGGAAGGTTGGGGTCAAAACTAGAGGGCATAGTCTAAGATTAGAAGGAGGGAAAGTTAGAAGCAATGTGAGGGGGCGTTACTTCACAGAAAGGGTGGAGAAGGCCTGGAATAAATGACCAGAAGAAGTTGTGGGGGCGGAAACGGTGGAGGGGTTCAAGAGGGCATGGACAGACATAAGGGGTTGGCAAGTGGGGGGAAAGGGGAGGTCACATGACAGAGGTGATGAGTAAGGGGGGAAAGGGGCAGACTTGATGGGCCAAAAGGTCCTTTTCTGCCATCAGATTTTCATGATTCTATGAAAAACGTTCAGGATTTTTACATTTGAGTCTAGTGGTAGCAGTTGGAGATCTTGAAATATCAATTTACTCACAGCCTCGAGAATCTCAGTTTTTCCTACAAACTGGGGAGGAAAGCCCACAATTCTGACATTGGCCTGCCTTTGGGTATTTTCCAGACCTTCTGTTTTTGCTTTCAGAAATGATAAGTCCAACCTCTGGAAAATTGTTTCAACATTCAGACTGTTAAGGACTTGCGATTGTGTCCAGCTAACTGCAATATCTTTGGTATACAGGGGTTGGGGTTGGGGTTCCCTTGCACCTGCGTAGCATCTTGCTTATTAGCCTGCACCTAGCCAAATCCCACTATGGAGGAGGCCTTTGAAATTAATCTCCTGGAATGTTAATGGGCTCTCCACCCCAGTTAAGCGTGCCAGGGTCCTCTCACAAGTCAAAAAAGCTAGGGCGGATATTATTTATTTACAGGAGACCCATCTAAGTAATGCGGAGCACGCAAAGCTGGGGCGGATCTCAAGGGGTGAGGTATTTGGATCTTCCTTTAGGGGTGGCAGGAGAGGAGGAGGAGTCTCAATAATAATACCCCATCATATACCCTGGCAATTAGAGGCTAAGTGGATTGACCCGAATGGCCAGTTGGTCCTTGTCCGTGGTCGGATTGGCGGAGCGGAGGTTACCCTAGCAAATGCTTACTTTCCACCACTCTTCTGTCGGTGAACTCAGGGGCTTATTAGATAGAATTACTCAATTTACCAAAGGCATACTGCTGCTTGCAGGAGACTTTAATATTTTGCCTAACCCACAGAAAGACTCCTCTAATCTTAATATCCCAAGGAGAACCCCACAGCAGAAGCTCCTTTGTAGATTCCTATCTGAGGTTGGTTGGGCTGACACTTGGCGATTTATGTATCCCCATGCCAGGAATTACACACATTACTCGGCTGTTCACCAAACCTATTCAAGAACTGATTTATGCTTCACTCAAGTAGAACATCTAGACCATTTAGTTGACACCCAAATAGGAGATATAGCCTGATCAGATCATGCACATATCATAAGTACTTGGAAAGTGGGCCTACAGAAAAGAAATGCCTTTTGGCGTCTAAACCCTTTCCATCTAAAATCTAATCAGTTCAAAGGTTTTATAACAGACAAAATTTCCGAGATACTAACCGACAACCTGAACCCCGACACCCCCCCCCCAGGCATCCTTTGGGATACCATAAAAACAGTCCTTTGGGGTCATCTTATAAAACATACTTCGCAGCTTGCAAAGGACTGCAGACAGCATAGGGCCCAACTCGATGAAACTTTGCATTTCCTACAAATATTACACAAACAAGGTGATAACCCCATGCTTCCACAAATTAAGCAGGTTAAACAAGAACTCGATAGGTTGGTACTACAACAGACAGAAATTGCCCTGACCTTCCTCCGTCAGAGGTACTATGAAGTGGGACCCAGAGCTACAAGATTATTGGCTTATCAAATTAGAAAGCAGAGAAAGATGGCCAACATCACCACTATTCGCCACGCAACAGGAGGTAGGCCCCTGAATAAACTTAATGACATTGTTGAGGCATTTATCGCATATTATTCTGCCTTGTATACCCCAGAATGTCCCACTTCCCCAGAACTTATAAAGATGTTCCTACGGGACCTTGCCCTCCCCAGACTTTTGCCGGAACAGGGCGAACAGCTGTTAAGCCCCATCACAATGCAGGAACTTGCCAGTGCCATGACCCGTGCCAAAACCATGAAAGCTCCGGGACCCGATGGCTATGGGTCCGAATTCTATAAAACTGCAAAACAGCTTCTACTGCCTCCACTGCTTAGAACCTGTAACTCTGTCCTGCACGGTGACCCACCGCCTCCCACCTGGGCATACGCCACTATTTCAGTCATTCCCAAGCCCGGAAAAAACCCTCAGCTGTGTGAATCATATCGGCCAATGTCGGTGTTAAATACAGACTATAAATTATTTATGGGAATTATAGCCCATAGGCTAGAAGTTATTCTTCCACAAATAGTCCATAAGGATCAAACGGCCTTCGTAGGAGGGCGTACCACTACAGATAGTATTAAAAGAACTTATCATATTATTCGTGAGATGAATAACTCGGATATCCCTGCAGCCTTAGTAAGCCTTGACACTGAAAAGGCCTTTGACAGAGCGTACTGGCCTTTCTTGTACTCAGTCATGGAAGTCATGGGCTTCCCCGTGTCATTAATTCAAGTCATTACAAACATCTATTCCTCACCTAGAGCTTGGGTACGAGTCGCTGGACATCACTCTAGCTCCTTTCCCCTTTACAGAGGCACTAGGCAGGGTTGCCCCCTGTCACCTCTCCTATTTGCCCTGTTTATGGAGCCGTTAGCACAACTAATCAGGCAATCACAGGACATCTCTGGGATTGAGGTGGAGGGGGAAGAACACCACGTTGCCCATTGTGCGGATGACGTTCTCCTCTACTTACGAAACCCGACTAGCTCGTTCCCGAAAGTTAATGAACTACTAAGCTCATTTGGACATCTCTCGGGTTATAAAGTGAACATCATGAAAACCGAAATTCCGATCTTTCAGTACTCACCCGATCAAGTGATCCGGGAACAATTACCCTGCAAGTGGGACATATGGAGAATAAAATGCTTAGGGATAAACCTGACCAGAGATTTAAGGGACTCCTATAGACAAAATTACATCCCTTTCACCACACGCCTTAAGGAGGACCTGACTAACTGGAGCACACTCCTATTGAGCCTGTCTAGGAAGATAGATCTCATCCGAATGGTTACTCTCCCTAGAGCGTTGTACCTTTTTAATAACATCCCCATTACACTTCCCCATTCTGTATTCCTGGAATGGGAAAGAGCTATAACTCACTTTATATGGGCAGGCCACAGGCCAAGAGTTAGGCTAAAACTTCTAACTACACCAAGAACCCTCGGAGGACTGTCTCTCCCAGATCTTTACCGATACTACCAAGCTGCACATCTTCTTCATACGTTTGCTAGACAGCTAATGGAGAGTGAGATGCACTGGGCAGAGCTTGAGCAGGCAATTATACCAGATTTGGAATACTTTGACATATTATACTGGGGACAACACACTCAGCTGATTATCAGAACCTGCCCACAGATACTCAGCACAGAGTGTCTGCTTGGTATCAGGTTATCAGCGGTCTTACCAAACTTTCAGCCCGGGAGACTGGATAGCGATTTTAAGCAATGGTCAAGGTACAGCCTTAGATACCTGTTCCAAATTACAACTGGAGGGAGACTATGGTTGTTTCAGGAAATACAGACGAAATTTGGTCTGCCCAATTCACATCACTATAGGTATTTACAATTAAGGCACTATCATGGGTCCTTACCGAACACTGTGCACACCCCTGAATGCTGGACCCCCTTAATTACCTGCATGCAATCTTTGTTTTCCTCCCTAAATCAGAGGCACCTAATATCAGTTCTCTATCGAGCCTTGATGTCCTCCCATATGGTTAATTTGGTTGACACCCGCGGAAAATGGCAACACGAATTGGGTGAACCCACAGGGGCAAAACAGTGGAAACAGGCCTGCAGACAGGTGGCTCGCACATCTAGCTCACACCAGTGGCGAGAGTACTCCTGGAAATTCCTAGTTAGATACTTCTATACACCAGAGGTCACTAGCCATTTCACCCCTGGGAGCTTAGCTGCCTGCTGGTGACTATGTGGTGAAAGCAAAGTTCACCTAACACATGTAATGTACACTTGCCCTAAGCTAACCTCGTTTATTCAAGCCTTACAGCTTGAACTCCAAAAGATCTTTGGAATACCTTTCCAGCTTACCCCGCAGTTATTTATCCTTTTAATTTTCCCTGAAGACCTCAAGGATCAGGGCATCCGCTATCTTTTAGCCATCCTCCTGTCGGCAGGGAAAAAAGCCATTACCAAATTGTGGTTGACCCCTGACCCCCCAACCCTTCGGGACTGGTGGACTATATCTAGGCAAACCTACTCCATGGAAAAATTAACCTATAGACTGAATAATAGAGAAGGCAAATTTAACTCAAGGTGGAATAGATGGCTTCTATATTATATGCATAAAGATCCAACATTTGTCCCATGAGTTGATAACCCTCCCTCCTTCCTTTTGCCTCCCCCCCCCCCTTCTTCTTTCCACAATCTTACAGCTATGGTTAGACTGATGTGTTGCCTGGGATCCCCCTTCCTATCACAACTGAGGTTTGAGTACCTACAGGATGTTTATACGGCAGCAAGCTAACTTACATTAAGGGGGTTCTCAACTACTAAGGTTTCTCTTTGCCTTTTTGGGCCTCTGCCAGTATCCTCCATGAACTAATTCATTTCTGACTTAAGGGCCTCTGGACTCCACGGCCCTATCTGGAATATAAGTTTTGCAAGCTCTGGAATTAATTTTAATACTGTATCAGATTATCAACTGCTCTAATCCTAATAGGACTACTCTGTGTACCTAAGTTTGGTTTGATTCCTACTTTTTACCTATGTAACAATCGAACTGAATGTACTGTACGAAAATCAAATGAAGAGAATAATTAAAAAAAAAGAAAAGAAATGATAAGTCCCACACATAGGCGGCGTTACATTCAGTTTGCTGAGTGTTTGCCTCATTCAGATCGTGGCTAGCCACGGTGTTTTCATGGATTTTATGCTCATTCTCAGTGAGCTTTGCTTCCATGGCTGCTAGCCTTTTATTGGTCTCCTCACTGGTTGCATGGATTTTAGTCAGCATAGTGAGGATCTGCGACAATGGACACTTAGGCGGCACTATTCCACTTAACGTGGTTGGTCCCGACCCTTTAAGCGGGCCAGCGGAGCATAAGATGACATCCAAGCTTTGCGATGCATGCTTTGCGTCTTTTTTGGCCCCATCTGGTACCAAAAGGTTTTCGACAGGTATCGGTGCTGTTTTTTATGCTACCAGACTAGAAATACACAGGATTCAAAGTATTTTAAAAGTCTGTCGTTCTGGGCTGCCTTAAAATGCAATCACCACATTGCTGCTCCCAGGTAGTGGCATTCTGAGGTGCTATCAGCAGTGTTGTCACATAGTGACAAATCTGGAGAAAACGATAAACTCTCTTCGTCTGAGGCCCTATTTCTAACAGATTTCTAGGAATGTGGAAAAGATGGGGCTTGTATAAAGTTCAAAAATATACTGGAGGGAACAGCATTCTCACATCTGACAACCACGGTCTAACAAACTGGGTTGAAAGTGTTCTAGTTTTGATATAGGGCACAAGTGGGATAAAAATAATGGCTGTTAAGTGGAGCGCCTTCCTCGTGTTGTGCTTTACTAGAATCATATTTCTGCACTAGAGGCTTAGAGCGATTAATGCAGCTCTATCCCAAGTGGCATGAAATAAGAGAGGGACGACAGATGTGCAGGGAAGCTCACCTTGTTCTACAGTGGTCCATTTTGTGGACGGGCCTGTGAGATGTCTAAGGAGAAGTAAGCAGATCTGCACTGCCTAACAGCAATGTCGGAGATTTGGAAGGGAAAGGCCACCAACAGCACGGAAGAGAGTTAAAATTTGATGCTGGATACGTGGGCGCTGACCAGCACTGATAAATCTAGATATCAGCTACTGCCATTGTCGCCATATTGTGTCTGGAAGGTGTAACGGTACATTTGTAAAGAGGTACAGTGCACGGGGTAAAACCACCATTCTTACGATTTCCACTCTACGAGACAAGGAAAGTAGCAGTGTGCTTCAATGAATGAAGTCTTGCTGAAGCTGTGTAGTGAATGGATGATAGTTGTTATAGGGCATCTTAGGTGCTCTCGGTAGGTGGATCCCTAAGTATTTCAAAGTGGTAAGGTCCCAATAGAACAGGTAGTTGGTGTGTATCTCTGGTGAAGAATCATAGTGAGATGTGAGTGGTTCGGTTTTTGTTGTAGTATTAAGATGAGCCGAGATTTCTGTTCACAGCATTTATAAACTAGCCAGCCTCTATTTGTTATCATTGGATGTGATATCTGTCTAATGCAGTTTGTTGTTACTCATGGTCTTGCAAAATCTAAAAAAAAAAAAAAAAGAGAGAGATGGCAATACCCATTGTAGCTGCATGTCAGTTTTGGAGAAAATATCAAGGCAGTTACAAGGCAATTCAAAGTCAGCCATGATGGGATAGCTAATTATTGTACATCATGTCAAATCTGCGAAAAGACACCAAAGCAATTACAGAAAATACTGTCGAAGAGACACTGTGCTGCGTGATGCTACCAGAATCAGACAACTGAAGTTCAGCAGAAGCAAGGGGCAGAGCCAGAGCAGTAAGTTATGTAAATTATGTAAAATTATATAACACACGGCAGTTGCAATGCTGCCTTACAAACGTCGAGAGAGCTACACATCCTCAAACAATACACCACTACCACCCCCCCAACCAGAGCACTGGCATGGCATGAGAAATATACTGTATGGGTCCAATGCCACATAAAAAAAAACTAGAACTTTTTTTAATATACTGTTATAGTATTCAGAATCATACAGGACCACATTTACTGTGTTAACCCCTGCTGCTGGCATGGCACCAGAAGTTGACAGAGTTTGTTCAGTTACCCAAGCTTCCAAGGCCACCCCTACAAGTGGGCCCCTGTTTCTACCCCCAATCCATTTCAGAGGGCAACAGTATTCCAATTAGAAATAATAAACAAAAAAAAAAACAGAAATTGTGCTAGCAGAAAAAGACCTGGAAGCCCATAGAGTCTGCACTGTTCTACCTATACCCACAAAAGCCTATCACTGTGTGTCTTAGTCTGACCCCCCCCAGATGTGCAATCTGATCCACTTGTGTCATTGTCCCCCTCCTGACTTCCTGAACCCAGTCACTATGCCCCTGTACCTGTTCCATCCCATCTTAAACCCCAGGACAGTCCTGGATCTTACCAGATCACTTGACAGTCTGTTCCAAGTGTCCACCGCCCTTTCCTTGAAATCGTATTTCCTTACATCCCTACTAACTTGTAGTCATGGCCACTGGTTCCTAACCCCTCGCTATGCCTGAACTGTGTTGACCAGTCACCTCGGCTGACACCATGAATCTATTTGTTGATCTTTATCATATCCCCCCTTCTACTGTCTTACCTTGAGCAAGTGCATATTAAGGCTAGATGGCCACTCCTCATACGACTTCCCCTGCATATCCCATACCATTTTAGTGGCCCTTCTCTGGCCTCTTTTTCAACTATCACTGTTTTCCTGAGGTGGGGGATCCAAAACTAAGCGGTACTTCAGGTGCGGCATCACCAGGGCCCTCTGCAGTTTCAGAGTCACCTCTTGCCTCCTGTGAACAGTACCACAGGTGCGGCCTTACCAGGGAGCTCTGCAGCTGCAGGATCACCTCTTGCCGCCTGTTACTAATGCCTCTACAAATACAGCTGGCCTTCAAATAGGTCCTATTGCACTGGGCTGCTTGCTTGAGACCATCACTAAAGAAGAGCCTCAGGTCTCTTTCTTTAGTACTCCAGTTATGTCAATCCCGCCTAGGAGGGAAGCCAGGGTGCCCTCTGGTACCATAGTAGCAGTTCTGTACTGAGGGGAAAGCCAGAGTGTTTGTGGGGTGAAGGTGTGGCAAAGCTGTGGGGATTGCAGGTGAGGCCAAGGTGGTGGCCAGCGGAGCCCTGACTAAAGCATAGTAAATAAAATTAAAAAAAAAGTATTCCAGTTATCTCTGGCACCTCCCTATCCAATACTCCATTTTGGGGTCCTGGATAACTCAGTGGTTCCTGTTCCCTAACTCACAGTGCACTGTTCCACTGACACATTACACCTGTCATATGACAGCAGCAACCCTGGTGACCAGGAGAAAGATTGAGTGGAAGTGATTAATGATGAGAAAATAGCGGTTACGTAAGAACTTACCGTAACAGTAAATCTTTGAGAGAGGTTCCTGCAGTAGGTCTTCACATATAGGACTGTGCCCCCTGGCGTCAGGTCCGCATGGCAAACTTGTAGCTAGCAATAGTCAGCGGGGTCTGCCCACCGTCGTCAGGTGACACGATGTCAGCACGACTATAAAGGGGGCAGTCCCACGCCTGCCACCCAGTTCTTTTCCACTGGAGACCTAGAGATAGGGAGCAGAAAAACAGAGTAACAACTCCTGGGACCCTGTGCCCTGGCTGAACAGGAGAAAGGAAATAACTCCAGGAGCTGGGGGATAGGTGGGTGGGAAACTAGACCTACTGCAGGAACCTCTCTCGAAGATCTACTGTTATGGTAAGTTCTTATGTAACTGTACTATCTTACTTCAAGAGGGTTCCTGCAGGCCGGCCTGGTGGAGCTGAGGGCTGAGGTGCTGGACGCCACACCTCGTGCCATGCTGGTGACCAGAGTTCAGGAGCAAGCTCGGGTGCCAGCAGGGGAGGGACTGGATTGAGCACCTGCAGGGCTGCTCTCTTATCCCCGGGGGAGGGTATTGGGGGAGTCTGGCATTCTGGCGGCCCCTGGTGGAGATCGGGGGCACTGCAGAGCACTGGGCTGCACACATGGCATGGCCGACGCTGGCAAAGTTGCCGTGCAACTCTTGCAGAGGTATAGTACCTCAGAATCCTGTGCACATCAAGGGTGTACAAAAGATATTCCACCCTGTTGGAATGTTGTGGAAAGAAAACCGGCAGTTCAACACTGTGGTTGACAGTCATCTCTGAAACAGCGTTTGGAAGAAAACAGGGATTAGTCCGCAGAACCACCCAGTCCTTGTGGAAAATTAAATAAGGCTCTCTACAAACAAGAGCCTGAAGCTCTGAAACCCTTCGAGCTGAAGTAACTGCAACCAAAAACAGCGTCTTCCAAGCCAGGAAGCACATTTCACAACTTGCTGCCAGTTCAAAAGGAGGCAAAGTAAGTTTTTCCAACATAAAATTAAGATCCCAGAGAGAACAAGGGTTCTGAACTGGAGGTTTGATGTGGCATGCCTACGCAGGAAGGATGGGGAAGTAGCAGAACAAAGGAAAAAACATGGAGCAGGCGACGGCACCAGTCCCCCATGCCCACCGCTGGGATCTCCTCGGCTGGCCTTCCAGTTCCTCCCTCAGTGCTCCACCTGCAGTCAGAGTCTGTCTAGTAAGCGAGCCCAAAGAGGGAAAGGGCTACCCTCCCCGGGCATGTGAAACCGGGGGTGCCAGCTGTAGGTGGAGGGGGAAAAGAGGAGGCTCAATCCGAGGGATCCACAGGTGGGTAGGATAAGGACTGGATGTCTGAGAGATGGCTCCACGAGTCGTGACTGGAGCGAAAGAAATAAAAAAAAAATAGAGGACTCCTGCAGTAGGTCTTCACATATAGGACTGAATTCTAAGCAGTCTAACAAGAAGAAGGAGTCAGTGATGAGGTTCCGGGAGGCGGAAGTTCAACACTCTGGTTGACAGTCATCTCTGAAACAACGTTCGGAAGAAAACAGGGATTAGTCCGCAGAACCACCTGGTCCTTGTAGAAAATTAAATAAGGCTCTCTACAAACAAGAGCCTGAAGCTCTGAAACCCTTCGAGCTGAAGTAACTACAACCAAAAACAGCGTCTTCCAAGCCAGGAAGCACATTTCACAACTTGCTGCCGGTTCAAAAGGAGGCAAAGTAAGTTTTTCCAACGTAAAAGTAAGATCCCAGAGAGAACAAGGGTTCTGGACTGGAGGTTTGAAGTCTTGGAAACGTCTTGCCGGCCTAGGGTTATGCCCTCCACTGGATGGTGGTAGGCCAACACCACAGAGAGATGGACCTTAAGTGAGGAATAACTAAGGCCCAACTCTGAAAGATGTAAGAAGTACTCTTAACACCTGAGAGGCTGAGTAAGAAAAAGGGTCCAAGTGCTTAGCTGTGGCCCAAATAGAAAACCTCTTCCACTTCATGGCATAAGTGGATCTGGTAGAGGATTTTCTGGCCACCACCAAGACCTGGGAAACCTGTGAGGATACGCCATAGCGAGAAATCGCTACGTCCACAGGTGCCACGCATGAAGATGGAGAGACTTGAGACTCGGATGTACTAGGGTGCCCTGCTCCTGAGACAGAAGGTCATGAGATAGTGGCAGAGGAATCGGTGGTTCTAGAACTAGTTATTGCAACAGCAGGAACCAAATCTGCTGGGGCCACAGAGAAGCGATCAAGATCTTGTGAGCCCCCTCTGCCTATAGTTTCAAAAGAACCTTCTGAATGTGAGGAAAGAGAGGAAATGCATAGAGAAACCTCCCTGTCCAGGAGAGAGATACTGCGTCTCACCAAAAAGCACCATGCCCAGGAACGAGCGAGCAAAAGCTGGGTAGTTTTGAGTTGGATGGGGATGCGAACAGATCTAGGTCTGGTAACTGATCATCTGAGACTGTCTGCCAGGATGTTGTGAACTCTCGGCACGTGGACTGCTGTCAAGGTTAGGTCGTGCTGAATAGCCCAATACCATACCTGCATCGCTTCTCTGCAGAGAGAATATGACCAGGTACCTTCCTGTTTGTTCAGATACCAGACAGTGGCCATGTTGTCTGTCTGGATGAGAAGTGTTCCCGGATGAAGTAACGATTGGAAAGCCTGGAGAGCATAGAGGACTGCTCTTGTCTCCAGGATGTTGATGTGAAGATTCTCCTCCAGGGGAGACCAAGAACCTTGCGTTCTGTGATTCCCCAAATGAGCTCCCCAACAAATATTGGAAGCATCTGAATGAGGGTTTGGGAAGGAACCTGGAAGTGGAAGGGAGCCCCCACCAACAAGTTGGTGAGATCCTGCCACCAGAAGAGATCTTTCTGTAGGCTGTTGCAGATCATGACCAGCTAGTCCATGTCATCCAACCGTTGGTCCCACTGGACTCGAAGAGACCACTGGGTAACCCTCATGTGCAGCCTGGCCAGGGGGACAGTTCGAATGGCAGCTGCCATAAGACCCAAAAGGCGAAGCACAGAGACTTGGCCACTAAGGTGGCCTGTGAGACCAGAGTCTCTGCTCGGTCTAGTGGTAGGAAGGCCTTGCCCTGGACCGTATCCAGCTCCGCTCCAATGAACTGGAGGCACTGGGAGGGTACTATCTGGGATTTGGGTAGGTTGACCAAAATTCCCAGGTGGGAAAACAGATCCAGAGTGAAGGAGAGGGACTCCTTCAGGCTGTCTGGAGATGGGGCTGAAAATAGCCAGTTATCCAGGTATGGGAACATGTATATGCCCCTGAGGCGGAGGAACGCTGCTACCACTGCTAGGCACTTGGTGAAAACCTGGGGCACTGAGGACAGGCCAAAGGGGAGTGCCTTGAATTGGACTTGGAAATGATTCTCCTGGAAGGAGAACCGGAGGAAGCGGCGGTGGCTGGGAGGATAAGAATAGGAAGGTAAGCATCCTGCATATCCAGGGAGCACAGCCAAGTGTTTGACAGGAGCAGGGGTCCCTGGAGAGTCAGCATGCGGAACTTCTTGTATTCTACGAAGAAGTTGAGCATGCTGAGATCCAGGATAGGTCTTAGATCCCCTGTCTTTTTTGGAACTAGGAAGAAGTGGGAGTAGAATCCCGTCTTTTTTGGAACTAGGAAGAAGTGGGAGTAGAATTCCCTTCCCATCTGTTCTGGAGGTACAGGCTCTATGGCAACATTTTGTAGCAGAGCCTGGATTTCTTGATGGATGATGGGGATCTGACCCAATGGGTAGAAAGACCTTCTCGGAGGATCTGCTGAATGTAACTCCAAGAACTCGATTGAGTGACCTCTTTGTACGAGCTGAAAGACCCATACGTCTGCGGTGACGGCCTTCCACCCATTCAAGTGGAGGCCAAACCTCCCTCCTACCGGTTCCTCCGAGGGGGACAGAGGGAGCGGGAGGAGGGGAAGTGAGTCAGGACGTGGAAGGGAGGGAAGGGAGCTTTGGCTTCTGAGGCTGGTTTAGCGAACTTGGCCTGAGGAGTTTGGGTTCCAGAGCCAGTGGCATAATGTTTGTTCTGATGTTTACCCTGGTTCTTGTTCCATTTTCTTTGGCAATGAAAAGGCTGCTTCTTTTGGCACGTCCGGTGCATGGAGCGCATGTCTCTAAGGGACCTACCACTCTCTTGCAGCCCTGTGACAATATCCTTTGTGTCGCCGCCAGAAAGAATGGGGCCCCTGAATGGCGTGTCCAACAGGGATGACTGAATGTCCTGTGCCAAACCTGCTTGGCGTAGCCAGGCTAGGTGCCTAAGGCAGATTCCCGAGGCCACAGCCCAAGCCACAGAGTCCACTGAATTGTAATTGGCCCGGAGTGCGTGACAGCAGGAAGATTTATTCATCTGCACTTTATCCAGTAACATAGCCCTGAGTTGCTCATCAGGGATGTCCTGGAGGTCCTTCTCTAGTTCCGAGGGAGAGGACTTCTGGAATGCCACCATGTGAGAAACGTAGTTTAGGGACCTGATGGCACAGGTGGTAGAGGCATAAATCTTCCTACCATAGTGATCCAGTTGCTTTGAGTTCTTATCCGGAGAACTCATATGTTTTGGTTGAGCCGAACGGTCATGAGCTGCCGTGATGACCATGGAATCAGCTTTTACTTGTGAGGTAAGGTGAGAGATCCCTTCCGGGGGGGAAGTAGGTTTTATCAGCTTTCCTGGAAACAGCTGGATTGGATGAAGGCTGTTGCCATATGGTGGATGCAAGATTCTCATGTGGGCCCATCCAAGGGGGAGTGGGGGTCCACACTGATCAGATCCAAGTGCTCAGCGAGCCTCTTTTTCTGAGGGTCTAACTCCTTAGATGGCCAGCCGTACGCCCTTTGTAGGGTTCTCAACAGCTCCCCAAAGGAAGGGTCCTCCGGGGGCGATTTAGGGGATTCTTTCGGTTGAGGTTCAACCACGGAACCAGGTTCAGAATGGTCAATATCTGATTCTTCATCCGATTCAGAAGAGTCCGGCCTGCTAGGCAGGGAGGGATCCACGCCAGTGTCACCCATGGGGAGAGTACCAGAGGCATGACCAGAAGGAGCTGGACTAGGGGGTGGTGCCCTAGGAAGAGGGGTACCCCCTGGAAGCTGGGACTGCTTATGTTCGGTAAGGAGTTGAGTCCTGGTATCCTGCCATCATGCCGGGATGGCCTCGTGGTTGGGCGGCAGTGGTGGAGGAGGAAGAGGGGGAGGCTGGTACCCTGTATACCCAGGAAAAGATGGGTAACTGGGAGGGTGATGCCAGTAAGGGTACTGGTACCCCAAAAAGCCTGAAGGATATCCTGGTGTCGGGTATCCAGATGGTGGATAGCCTGGCATTGGGTAGCCTGGTGTCGGCGGGTAACCCGGCGTCAGATGAAAAGGATCCGGCGGTGGGCCACCCAGCAGCGGAAATTGAGGTTCAGGCCCCGGAAAACCACCAGAGGAGCCAGCAGGCTGGGTTGAAGGCCCGGTCGGGGAAGGCGCCGATGGGCCACTGGGCAGCGGCAATGGAATCAGGCATCGGGCCCGAGGGTCCCACAGGAGGAGGGTCTCACGGTTGGGCGGCAGTGGTGGGGGGGGAGGCTGGTACCCTGTATACCCAGGAAAAGACAGGTAACTGGGAGGATGATGCCAGTATGGGTACTAGTACCCTGAAAAACCCGAAGGACATCCTGGCGTCGGGTATCCAGACGGTGGATAGCCTGGCGTTGGGTAGCCCGGCATCGGCAGGTAACCCGGTGCATGCGGGTAACCCGGCGTCAGCGGCACAGGGCCTGGCGTTGGATGAGAAGGATCCAGCAGTGGGCCATTCAGTGGCAGAAACTGAGGTTCAGGCCCCGGAAAACCGCCAGAGGGGCCAGCAGGCTGGGCTGAAGGCCCGGTCAGGTGAGGCGCAGAAGGGCCACTGGGCAGTGGCAAAGGATCAGGCATTGGGCCCGAGGATCCCGCAGGAGAGGGGTCCACGCCTTGAAGATCCAAGTCTGGCGACGGACCCCTGGGAAGAAAGGGTTCCGGTGGTGGGACAGAATCAGGTGAAGGAGCTCTGGGAGGGACCACAACGACAAGTCCTGTGAAGTGCCCGACGGAAGGAAGTTGGGAATGGGTGGTGAATCCCTGGAGGTAGAGACCAGCAGGGATAATAGTTCCCCCACGAGCACACTCGACCTGGTGTCGGGGTCCTCGAGGAAGCCCAGCAGGAGAGTAGATGTGGCTGCGCAGTCGACGGTGGATCCGTCGGCCAACTTATCAGTCGCAACCGGGCTGGCTGTGGTGGAAAGACCACGGTCAGACTTATCGGTCAAGGATGGGTACCTGGTGGCGGAGACGGAGGGCCACTTATCACCGGTGCTACGAGTGGGAGAACGAACAGAAAGCTCCAAAGAGGCGACCCCCGGCTGCCCGCTCACCTCAGCAGGAGGGGGAGAAGGACTGAAGCTTGACTGGTTTGCCCCTGTGGCGATGGGCTTCTCTCCCGGTGCCTCTCCTTATCCTTTTTTTTCTTTTCAGGGGCCGGCGACAATGACCTCTCCCTAAGCTCCTGAAGCTCCTTTTCCATGGACATTAGCTGCTGAGACAGAAGGCGGGCCTTGAGGGTCCTCTTGCATCAGGTTTGGGTGGCCTGGTTCAATCCTTGGCAACTGCATACTCCGTTGAGTTGTGCTGAGCCTGCAAGAGGAGGCAGCGGGAGGTCGCCCCTGCGGCGGAACCTGGGTACCGCACTTGAGCACTTTTTCTTGGGACATACAATGCGGGTGTTTTAGAAACTTTTAAGCAGAAAAAAGATGAAAAACATTGAATAATAGCGGGTGACTGATCGCTGTTCTACCACGTCTATTGGACGAACTGGTGTGACAACGGGAAAGAACTGGTGGGTGGGTGCGGGACCACCCCCTTTTATAGTCAGGCTGACGTTGTGTCACCTGACAACAGGGGGGCGGTCACCACTGACGACTGCTAGCTACAAGTTTGCCGTGTGGACCAGACACCAGGGGGCACAGTCCTATATGTGAAGACCTACGACCTACTGCAGGAACCCTCTCGAAGTAAGATCCTCTACTCCCCCTCTCTCCTGGGAGCAAACTGCTGATGTCACAAGATGATATGACTTACAAACTGCGTACTGTGTGGTCGGGTGGGCCATTCAGCCTGGGACTGGGCTACTAATAGTCTGCATCCCAACCATGGATGGGAGGTCAGGAAAGGCTGCTCACTCGTGATAAGTGGCCCATGGGGTGGTGCTAAGGAGTTGGGGCTTACTGAAAAGACAGCATCAGCTTCTGGCACCATGCCAGCAGCAGGAGGTAATTTAGAAAACATGGTCCTCATGATTGTGAGTACCATTACACTATTAAAAAAAAACTAAATTCTAAAACAGCTGCAGTATATAGCTCAGTTTCATCCACGTAAACTTTAATTTTATACCTTTACTAGCTAAGCTGAGGGGGTTGAAGGACTGATATATGTTAATGTCTTGCAAACTCTAAGAAAAGAAAGAACAAAGAGCTGTGTCAGCCTCTGGGCTGCAAATTAAAAAAGGGTTAAATTACTTGTATATTGAAAATAGGGAATAAACTGAACTAAGATTCAAAGTTTTGACCATAGATCTTCCACAAGAATTATTTATAAAGGAAAAAAGAAAGCACGAGGAGCCGGCCTGCTTGTGCCGAGGGTTGAGACGCTGGACATCACACCTTGCGCTACACCAGTGACCCGGGTTCAAGAATAAGCCAGGGTCATCGGGGGGGGAGGGGAGAGAGAGGAGCAGGACTTAGCTGCCGTTGGGCAGCTGTCCTCTCCTGGGGAAGGTTAGGCACTGTCCCGACTAGCGGGCGGTGTCGGGAGGGGAGGACGCTGTCAGGCGCATGGCGGAAGCCGTCTCCATACAGTTCCCTGCCTGGACTTCGGTTCTTCGCACTAGCATCCTTGGGGTTGGGTTGAAGGACTTACGCAGTCACTACTAGCAGCTACACAAAAAATCCTAACCCCATGGCTGTGCTGTGTGATACCCCGTATGGGGGGGGGGGGGCATCATGGAGAGCCGGTCATGGGGAACAAACATGATAAAGAAAGCACAAGTACTGGTACATACACGTGAAAATGCAAATAGGTGGTTAGATCTTATGGCCCTTTTACACTACCTGATCCGCACTGCTGTGAAAGATGCATATGAGTTGCATAAGTGCAGGCAGACAGTATAAACTGTTTGGGGAGTGCTGCAGATGGCTCCATTGCAGCACTGGATGATCCCTGTCTTGGTCAGGAGCTATACCAGCGGAGGTGGGTTTTTGTTGGCATGTAAACACATCATTCCCCCCGGCAACACTGCCCATACTGAATTGTCCTCTGTCCTACTGCACATGTAAAAGCAAGTGTTTACAGTTCCTGGTTTGCCACTATTCTCTGCCCAGTTTGCTGCTTCCCGAGCATGGAGGTTAGGCACAACAGTCTGTATACCTGAAAAGATCATCTGATACCTCCCCAGATGCTTGCATTTCCTATGGCTTCTAAATGATGGACTTCATGGGGATACAGTGGAAGAGGTATTGTTTGCCCCAGAGACAATTTTGAACTTCAATCCTATGAGTTGTCTTTGTGTAGTGCATAAAAATAACCTCAATTTAAACATCAGGCAGGATAAATGTGTAAATGTGTAGTCTGTTTCTCTGAAGCACTGGGAAGTATCTACACGTTTTCACATTTACCCTGCCCAATGTTTAAATTTAGGATATTTTTATTTATTTACTGTTCCTTCTGTGCTCGGCTGACTCCAATCTACCGAGTCCTCCTCACCCCGTCACCCATCATCTCTGGGACTTATTCACCTGCCTGGTACAATGCCCCACAATTTGTCCACCTGTGGTGGAGCTGCCTGAGGTTCCCCAAGCCTTGAAGAGTTTAGCTTGGATGTGGTAGCCAGGGAAACGCAGCAGGTGGTGCAGGGCCTGTGGGAGAATGCTGTATCATACTGCCGCAGCCAGCAGTCTTTTCCCATGTTCTCCCTTCCCTCTGGGTGCTCAGTGGGCAAGGACTGCAGTGACGTGAGCACGCATACGTGCTCCTGCTGCAGTCAGGAAGTGCCTGCCCACCCTTTGGGGCTCCGCTTGTACCACCACCTGTGATCACCTAGGTGGCAGTAGAGTGCACTTCTCTCCCTCCATGGAGGAGGAAAGTGTCCCTCCTGGGATGCTCAATCCTCCTCCCCCCGACCAGCCACCGACAACCTGAGGTCGCTCCAATTCCAGGTCACCGGCATAATGACTGGTAGCACTACCACTGTGCCAATGGGCTGACTGCTAATTTAGGATATTTTTATGCAGCAAACAGCTCGTAGGACTGACAAACAGACCCCGTTCCCATCTCCTCTGCCCCACTGCAGCTCTGGCGGAAATGCTGCATACAATGCAGTCCGAGATAACACAGATGCAGACCAGTACCAGTGCAAATGGTCATCAGGAGTGCAGCAGGCAGAACTTGCAACACTACCCTGCAGGTAGTGTAAACACCTCTAGAAAAGAAGTGAGCCGGTTACATGGTGTCCACTAGTAAAGTGCCCACTCAGCATACTTGCAACCCAGATTCGTGCCCCTCACCAAGAACGACTGGAGCGAAGACAGGCAGGAAGGGTACAGAACGTCCACAATGTCCACTCTCCTTCACGGGGGGGGGGGGGATTGGCTTGCACTGCTCCTTCAGCAATGCCTGGTGGTAGGCCAGCAAAGATGCACCTGGGAGCATGGGAGGTCACATGCTGATGTGCATCTCTCTAGGATATTGCAATATTTATTTAGTTTTTGTTTACCGGGTAGGTACGCTAGCCAGAAAGACTATTTTCAGGCACGACCCGGGAGAGTACAGAGACAAACTTCAAAAAGGAACATCATGATACATAATGCAAGTTACACATAAACAGTAATAATTTTAGGTATGAGGAGGAAGGAGATAGTAAAAATGGGCTAAGTAAGGGTACAGACTACCCAGAGGGTACCGCAAGTAATGGAAGATAAGCGCTATAGAGTTTGATAGGAGGAAGCAGCAAGGATGGAGCAGAAAAGAGAAGAGGAAATAGAGAATGAAAGTGTTGAAAATAAGGAAGTGAAACTGAGAGGAAGTGCTCCATGTGGGGTGGACCCCCAGGTACTATCAGAGAGGGAGTGGAGTAAGAGAGTAAGGGCTAGGGTGGTCAAAAGCAGGAGCATGTGTGGGAGGAGGGGAGATAGTGTCTAAGTTCTCTCTTAAAGGAGATGTGGGAAGTCGATTGACGAAGTGTTGGAGGGCGTGAATTCCAGAAATGTGGAGCATGACAGGCAAAGGCACGACTACCTTTTTTGGTATGATGTCTTGGGATAAGGACAGGGGCATTTTCGGCACAGCGTAGCGTATAATTGGTTTTCTGGTAGGGAAGGAGGCAGGCCAGTGGTTTGGGAATACGGGATCTGATAATGTTATCAGTGATAGACCCAAGAGCATAGGACCTTAGTTCATTAGGTGGAAGCCATCCTAAATCTGTGTAGAGAAGGCAGTGATGTTTCAGCCGTGGGGAGCTAGATGCAAAACGACAGATGTTATTATAAGCAACGTCCCACTTATGAAGACTCGAATTGCAGGTGGAAGCATATGTGGCAACCCCATAGGTTAGAGAGGGAAGTACATAATATCCCACGAGCAACTGCAAGTCTAGTTGAGGGAGTGAGTGCATAACTTGTCTGGTAAGCCATCCCAAGCTTGGAGTTCACCTGCTTACAGGTCGACTGAATGTGGATGTCAAAACTCAAGGATGGGTCAAGAGTGACCCCTAGATATTTAAATGAGTTTACCACGCCAACTGATGTGCCATCAAGGGAGGAGTTTGGGAGTGTTTGAGTTTGAGACTGGAGCCAAATAGCATAGCTTGGGTCTTTGATTTATTTAGGACAGGTTAATATGTGACCATGATCTGGGGAGTGGGTGGAGAGAAATGAGAAAATGCCCGCCGCTGGTGCACTGGAGGATAACCCTCAGTATGTCGGCCCACACCACCAGACCATCCAGCGTGCCATCCTTGCCCTCCTGAAAGCATCCCCCAATATCTGAGGCACTTCCTCTATGTGAAACCAGGCCCCGGGACAAGCCAGAACCAAGGGGCATCAGAGAAACTGGGTAGCATGGCAGTAATTGCTGGTAGCGAGGGTTGAGTCCAGCAGGTAAGGGGCACATCTGGGGCCCAAAAGAGATGGGCATTGAGGGGGCACGTGAAGGAGCAAAAAAAAAGGAAAAGAAAAGAAGTGATTAGATGCAGCTTGAAAACACAAGCTAGGAAACAACTGATGGTGGCCATGGCAGCATAAAGTAGGCATTAGGAATAAATGCTCTGTAACTTGACAGAGCAAACTTTGTTTACTGCACAATTCACTACTGATCACTTGTATAGTGTAAATATATTTTGTTTGTTTTTCTTGAACTGTAGGTTCAGTTGCTGTATTGTATGCAATGACTGTCTCTTTGCTAAGAAGGTTACTCTGAGCCTTATGCCGCCAGAGGTGCAGAAGCTTCTCTCCCCCTATGAAGGCAGCTGCCCAACCAGAAGCTTGGATACCACGAACTTCAAAATACCCCACTGTCGCACAGCCCTGGGGCAAAGAGCCTCTTCCTACAGGGCCCCCAAATGGACTAATAATCTTCCACCAGCTCTGACCTCGGTAATCAAGACTGGCACTTTCAAACAGGAACTTAGCAACCACCTTGTCTCCTTATCCAGCTGTGACCGTTTTATCTAATCCTTGACTGCCTAGCCGGACTACGGCCTCACCATCTCTGGATCAAATTGTTCCTTTTTCGCACATGCTAAAAAGTACAGTTACATAAGAACTTACCGTAACAGCAGATCTTCGAGAGAGGCTCTTGCAGTAGGTAATTACATATAGGACTGATGACGGCAGGTGTCAGGACCCCACGGAAAAATTTCTAGCTAGCAGTCTCTGGTGGGTGACCGCCCCCACGTCAGGTGACCGATGTCAAGCGACGTCAGTATGGGGCAAGTCCTACCGCCTTCCAGTTCTTCCTACCAAAGGCCAAAAGGCGATGAGAGAGAAGCAGATATTTCCATCCTGGAAAAGGAGCTGAAAAAGCTTAGGGGGATGGAGGGCGGGAAGGTAGTACCTACTGCAAGAGCCTCTCTCGAAGATCTACTGTTACAGTAAGTTCTTACGTACCTGTACTATCTTACTTTGAGAGGGCTCTTGAAGTAAGTAATTACATATTACTTTGAATACCTATCACCTTCAGGAATTTTAACATTTCAGTGACTCTGGACCTCAGCTGTTGATCATTCTTTTGGCTTTTGACTTATCCACCAGGTACCTATCTGCAAGCGACTGGGTGCAACTGACAAGCTACAACAAGGATAAATGGGCATATCATCCTCTATTACTAACAACCTCCTTGCTCTGGGTCCCTAGACGCCTGCACTGGTCCAAGCCGCATAAGCCTCAGAAGTGTAATTCTATTGACTACGAAGTACAGCAACTGTCTCTTAAACTCCTACTCCTCCTCCTCCTCTTGATATCAGGAAGTGTCCACTCAAATCCTGGCCCTGTCTCCTACAGTACAACAAAGCCTGCCAAAATGGAGGGCTCAAAGTGCTACCTTAAACATCTGCAGTCTCCTCCCAAAACTGGCCTCCTTCAAATCTTTGCCAGCCAGCACAACCCGGATATCCTTGCCATCGTCGAAACTTGGCTGACACCTAATACTCCGGATCCTTGCCATCTGTATACAAAGGCTACAAGATATTCAGGCTGGACAGGACCTCGAAAAGGGTGGTGGGTGTGCAATCTACATAAAGGACTACCTCACCTGTCTCCCTGGTTCTTACCCCACCACAGAAACCTCAGTGCAACTCCTCCCTATCAAGATACTACTTGGTGCCCAAAACAAAGTCCTCACGATTGCTGCTGTCTATATCCCACCAAAAGATCCTGATTCCAGCCTACAGGCTGTCCTCGAGTTCGTAAGTACACAACCTTCTGACATCGAACTCCTTCTCCTTGGGGACTTTAATATAAATTGGCTTGCTCCTGATGCAGGGTCAAACACAGATGCCATCCTAGCAGCAAATTTAACACAAGTGGTAAACTCCTACCAGGAAAACTACAAATCAGGGACCAGGACCCTCATTGACTGGATCTTTACCAGCCACCTACCCATTATAACCAATGTGATGTTTCTCCTAGCTCGCTCAGTGATCACTCTCAATAATATGTACCTGGACAAAAGTTTAAGCGCCGCCCAAAACCATCTATAGCAGAGTCCTACCTTATGGCAACCTTATTCATCTCAAGACCTGTCTTAGGCAGATAGACTGGTCCTTGATTTACAAAACTCAAGATGTTGACCTAGCCCTTGATTACTTTATTTCTACTTTCAACACTGCCTATGACACCTATGCACCAGTAAAAAAGCGCAAAATCAAAGCACTCACAAATCCCTGGCTCACGGTGAAGCTATTGGCACAACTCAAAAGTAGGGATCACCTCTGGGCCACTGCAAGAGCTACTGGCACTCTGTCGGACATTCAAAAGTCTAAACAGGCTTGTAACCACTGTACTAAACAGATCCGCTTGATGAAGAGCTCCTACTTCAAGAATGCCCTCTCCAACTCCTGGGGTGAAGGGAAATCCTTCTGGGACAACATAAAGAATATCATGGGTCAGCAGTCCAAATCCTCTCCTACAATAATGAATGGATGGAACCACTACATTAGACCCAGAGATCATTGCAAACACCCTAAGTGATACCTTCACGGACCTTAGTGGTGTCCTCTCATCTGATTTCTTCACTGATGCTGACCCTCCAATTTCTACTTCTACTACTGCCTCTCAACCAAATCACCCTTCCATTTCAAACTAGTAAAGGCACATGAAGTCTATAAATATGTAAAGAAGGCCATTTCTAAGTCCCGAGCAAGCAGCGACACTATTGACCTTAAACTTCTGTCCTCACTCTGGAGGAAGTACTGCTCCCTCACAAAATTTTCAATCTCTCCTCTGCTACAGCCAATTCCTAGGAAATGGAAAGCTGCAGTTGTCACTCTGGTGCACAAAAGTGGTGATAAGTCACTGCCTGGTAACTATTGCCCGATATCAATACTACCACCTCTCTCTAAGGCCCTTGAACGCTTGGTGGCGGACCAACTTTCAGACTACCTGGAAAAGCACAACATCCTATGCACTCAGCAGCATGGATTTAGGAAAGGGCACAGCACATCGACTGCCCTACTTGAATTCTCAGGAGCAATCCACAATGCCATGGACAAAGGAAACCTAACTGGAGCAGTCTACATTGACTTAACCACGGCATTTGATACAGTTCACCATGGCCTACTTATCAAACAACTACTATCCCTAGGGCTCTCGCAGGGTCCTGGTGACTGGGTAAAAAATTACCTTGCTCAGCGCTCTCAATCTGTAAAAGTAGCTGGAGTTCTCTCAGACTCAAAACCGGTTCGCTCAGGAGTTCCCCAGGGATCCATCCTGGCCCCCTCCTTTCAGCCTTTCCTAAACTCCCTCCCCAAATCCTGCCCTGAACAAATAATCCTCTATGCCGATGATGCGTGATTCTTGCCACTCATAAAGATCCAAACCTCTTATGCTTCAACCTTCAGCATGCTTTTCAAAGTTGAGATGTGGTTCCTTGAACATAAGCTGGTTCTAAACCACAAAAAACTAAATCCATGCTCTTCTCTAACCCATAAAACAAGAAGCAGCAAGTCCACTCACCATTAATACATATCTAGGAAATACCCTTGAACAAGTGCCAATTTTCAAATATCTTGGAATCAACTTTGATCAAGGCCTAACTTTGCAACTCACATTGATAGTACAGCAAAAACTATTAATCAGCGAATTGGGATTCTGTATCGGAACCGACAGCTTCTTACCCATTCTGCACTGAGGATTGCCATCCAATCCTCTATCATCTCAGTCGTTGATTATGGCTTAGTTATATACGGATCTGCCACTACTACAGCACTTAGTCGCATTACAACATCCCTAAATAAGGCCTGTCAGTTGCTCACTGGTGCACACCGACGTACCCACACATGTGAACTCTATGCTGACTCAGGTTGGTTGCAACTCTCAAACCGGATAAAGTACCTTACATGCCTGATGGCGAAAAAATCCACTCTGGGCCTCACTCCACCCTGTATCCAAGACCTGTTATGCCCGAGCGATAGCACCCGTTTTACCAGAAGATCAGAACACCAGCCTCTCCAAGTCCCCCGATGCCGGACTTCTCAGGGACAAAGATCATTTGCCTATCGTGCCCCCAGCTGGCTAAATGCCCTCAGCACTCATATTACTGCCTCCACCTCTCTAGGTATTTTCAAATCAAGGCTTTTCTCTCACCTTGCCACCTCCAGCTCCTGTGACTGCCCTGATTAAACCTCCTATTTTCTCACTACCCACCCTGTCCGTTATTTGACAAAGACATGTTTGGGAAACCTTTTCTCCTGCTATTGTCTGCTCCCCACCTTTCACTTACCCTCTCTGTTCTGGACTTTCCTATTTGTTTTTCCTAATCTGGCATGACCTCTTTCTTGTAATAATAATGTGATTATTGATATCTCATGTCCTTTTGCACAAATGATTTGATATGTATTTGTATATGTTTTCTTGCTCTTGACACAACACAAATTGTTGTGTTATCTATGTAACCTTTTGTACTGTACCTAATTGACGTGGAACCTTTGTAAAAGAGCCTCTGGCTCAAAGGTAGTAATTCCTAGAACAATAAACTAAACTAAACTAAACATATAGGACTGAGTCCCAAGCAGTCTGGAATAAGGAGAAGCAACAGGAGAAGGAAAGCTACTCAGAAGTAGACCCTCAGGCTGGAAAGGCCTTAGGAAAGGAGACCTTACAGAACAGCCAACCCGAAGCCTGCTGTACCGCGAGAGGCAATGTCCAAACTGTAATGTTTCATAAAGGTATGGACAGAAGTCCAAGTGGCGGTTGCGCAAATGTCAGCCGTTGACACATTCTTGAAACAAGCTGCAGAGGTAGCGAACCCTCTGGTGGAGTGGCCTCTGACTTGACCTGGCAGGGTCTTGTTGTACTTGTCATAACAGAAAGTGATACAATGAGCCAACCATTTCGATAGGCATTGCTTAGAAACAGCATCGCCTTCTCTTTTATGAGCTAAAGAGACTAACAGTTGATCAGTCTTTTTGAGATCCTTCATCCTGTTGGTGTAGTATCTCAGAATTCGGTGAATATCCAAAGTATGCAGGAGGTACTTTCCGTGATTAGAGTGGTGCGTAAAGAAGGCAGGCAACTCTATGGACTGATTCAGCGTAGATTCCGCTACCACCTTAGGGAGAAACTTAGGGTTGGTACACAGAGCCACACGTTCCTTGTGAAAAATCTAATATGGGATTTTGCACATCAGGGCCTGGAGCTCGGAAATCCTTTGAGCAGAAGTAATGGCCACTAGGAAGAGAGTCTTCCAAGAAAGGAACTTTAGGTCTGCTGAGGCTGCTGGCTCGAAAGGGGGCAGAGTAAGCTTCTCCAGAATAAAATTCAGATCCCAAGGAGGGGCAGGAACCAGGATAGGGGGTTGCAAATGGAGGACCCCTCTAAGAAAGGTCTTAGAGACCTCTAGTTGAGCAAACATCCTGTCTGCAAAGGGGACATGGTAGGCTGAGATGACTGCCATGTAAACCTTCAAGGAGAAGTGACTGAGACCCAGATCGAAGAGGTGTTAGAGGTAATCCAGAAGCCGCCCAACAGAGCACGAGAAGGGCTCGAAATCTTTGGAGGTGGCCCAAATAGTGAACCATTTCCATTTCATGGCATAAGTAGATCTGGTGGAGGGTTTCCTAGTCTCCACCAGAATCTCAGCTACTCGGGGGGAGTTGGGCGCCGTACGAGTTGCACTTGTTGTTGTGCTCGGAGGGTGTGGGGACGACATACACCACCGAAAATCAAACAAATTCGTCGAATGAATTGAGTAAAGAGACAGTAAAATCTACCGACGACAGAGCTGATGAGCATTGACCTTTACCACGAGGTGCTGACACGAGCTAACGATGGGAAAGAACTGGAAGGTGGGCATGGGGGACCGCCCCTTTATACTGACGTGGGGCTGTCCCCTGCCAGAGACTGCTAGCTAGAAATTTTTCTGCGGAGTCCTGACGCCTGCTGGCATCAGTTCTATATGTAATTACCTACTGCAAGAGCCCTCTCGAAGTAAGATCTATCTGTTCTACTGACCCTCTCCTCTGATCTTTTCACCCTAACCTTCCCCCCACCCCCTTCCACAATCACTGCCTTAAAAGCCACCTTGACTCTGCTACGCAACTCCCCCATTTAAACCAGACGTGGCCAGCCCCTGGCTGACTATCTCCCTGTTTCCTCGTACTTGCCATTTCCCGAGGCCCACTGGTACTTACCCTCTCTTCCCTATTGCATCTCACTCTGCTCTCTTCTCTACTGATGCTTCCTCAAAATACCCTACTGTAAACAACCTTAGAATCATTAATCGTTGAAGGTCTGTTACTATTCTGATTGTCTCATATAGGTTTATTTACTGTACTTACAATTTAACACTGTTTTACTGTAACTTATAATGTCTGTTCTATTCTGTATTGCCTCTGACATGGAACCTACGAAATTATCTTGTTCTCAATGGTTTTCCTAGCTCACAATAAATAAACTTTGTCATGTACACCTGCAAATTTATATATTACCACTGTTTCTGACTCTGAACCCTTTGAAAATAGACATCTGCCTAAATGATTCTCAGTGAAATAAATATATAAATGAATAAAAATGTGCACATAAGTTATAAAGTAGTGTCTTATTAATGGGTAAAGTTAGAAGGCTGAAGGGCAACATGTTTGAAAGGAAGGAGTCAGGGAAAACCAGGGGAAGACATATGGATATAGACACACATGGTTTCAGTTAACTTTAATAGGATTAAATCTTCCAAAGACAAGGGGAGGAAGTAGCCGACTTCCAAAACTAGGGTAACAACTTCCAAAATTAAATGGAAGAAAGTAAGTGCACAATTAAAATTAGTTTATTTCCACATTTTTTTAGACATGAAAGTCAAAAATGGTGATTTTTCCTAAACAAAAACTTTATTTTACCACCCATATTTTAGATGAACTTTCCAAATTTTCTCTCTTAACTTTGCATTGTAGAATTTCGACCCGGGAAGTATTAGGACTTCCAGAAAGCTGAAATGACTTCCAATGAAAAAAAAAAAAAAAAAACATGATATGAACCCCTGTATACACAAATGCCCATATGGATCATGTCCCCACATACCCTGTAAAGATATAGTATGTGTGTTATGCATACCCACACATACACATATACTGTACTATGTATTTACAAACATATCACTGGAGTAAAAATAATGGAATGAGTCTAGCTAAAAAAAACAAAAAAAAAAAACTGTCCTTCAACAGCGTACTGCACTACACATTGGTGTCCTGGGTTAGGAAACAAATCCGGGAGACTAGTGATTGGGGGCTGGATGGGGGTCCCAGCATAGGGAAGGTTGGCACAGTGGTCTGTTGCCACAGAGATCATCAGTGGAGGTCCTGAAAGCTTGCTCCACCACCGTGTGCACCTAAACGAGGCCACCACTAGGCTGTATATGACATGCGGGGGAGAGGGGGTCAGGGGAAAGGGACATTGTTTCAGAAAAAATGGCTGCCACCAGTATGACAAGGCCAACACATTCTGACTCCAGCTCCCTACCACTCCAGATACAAGATTTTTGTGCCACAGTAGAGATGAATCACTCCCCGAGTACCCAGCCAAAGGATATGATCTATGGAGGAAAACAGAAGAAGCTAAGGAGGGTGGCTGAAGTTGGGTGGTTGCCACTGAAAGCCTGAGACAGGACATCCAGTCAAGGAGGATAAAAATCAATATGAGTGTTTTATTCAGTTCACAGACTGATAGGCTAAGTGGATTTTAAGCCTGGTTTTGGTAGTTATTCCCTGGTCAAAATCTCAGAAACCCTGCTAAGAACACAGACCTCCACAAGAAGCACATCCTGACTCATTGTACTGCATATTACTAACCCCTGCAACCCCTATTCTACTTACACGATTCTCCTTATTCCTCCTTCCTGCATCCTCATCCCTCCTTGCCCTCGTCTCTCTACACTAATGTATTCCTACTTTTCACTGCCTACACTATATTTTTAAATGAAAACCCCACAAATTAGAGACCCCCCCCAGCTGTTAAGTATCCTTCTGATTAGTGCATATAGGCATTACACAATTTTTTTCATTACCTTGAAATATACTTTGCACATGTTTTTAATACTGCATTGTAACATCTGATGTAAAGACATGCCCCATGGCTATGTTGCATGGTTCTGTCACTCATGCTAAACTAATGAGTGCTGCCAATCTCTGTCATAGACAGTAGTGCTTATTATCATAGCGCAAGCAGTGAAAACGGGCTGGTGTTTGCGAGATGGCTGCGGGCATGCTTTTACATTGGAAGGTATAGTGCAGTGTAAAAAGGCCCAGTGGCGTGGACAGCTGAGGTGCTGGACGTCACACCTCCTGTCATGCAGGTGACCCTGGTTTGGGAATGACTTAGGTTGCTTGGGGATCTGCCAAGAAGGAGGGGATGGAATGTCCAATGGATTATCATGCCTGTAACTTTACTCCTGTTAGACCAGAAGTTTGCATATAGTGTAACTCCACCAATTCTGCTGCTATATGGTTGCCCTCGACCCTTGGAAACTAGGTGCATCACCTAATAAGATATCCTTAAGTGTTCAAAATCATAAATAAATAACTAGATAAATAAAATCAAACTAAGAGATCATTAACAGTATAGTTGGCAAAAGTGAAATGGGGCACAATTTCTCACAAGCCATCGAACAGACTCCTTTAGGTTTCTTCTATGTAAAAGCTGAATGCAGAAATCATGCCTGTTTCTAAATCGCTTCAGAAGCAATGGGCATCTAACAAGCTGGATAAACTCTGCCACTTGTTAACCAATACTGCAGAATCGACCTTAGCAAAGTGCAAGCTGTGCAACCGTATTGGGTCCCCAGTCCACTGCTGGCTGTATTCTAGCTTGAACTGGTAAGCTGTTCAGGGCCCAGTCACTGCTTACACCCAGGGGTGTCTCCAGCATAATAATAGAAAGCAGTGCCATGGTCAAACTCCTTTGAAACCATGAGATCTATGGCTGGTGCCTGCACTTCGTGGGGAAAATAACGTCTTACTTTTGCAGTTCCCTGCCTCCAAATGGCACATCTATTACTCATTTGTCAGCCTCTACATGTAGAGGACAAACAAGATAGATCTTTTTTAGCTGGCCCCGTGGTGCTGAGGGTTGAGGCGCTGGATGCCACACCTCGCGCTGCACCAGTGACCCGGGTTCATAAATGAGCCCGGATCGTGGGAGGGGGCGGGCAGGAGGAGCTAGGTTGAGTCGCTGATAGGCAGCTCTCCTCTCCAAGGGAGGGTGGGCATCGATCTGACTAGTGGACAGTTTGGGGGGCGCTGTTAGGTGCTTGGCAGAAGTCATGTCTCCACACGGGTTCCTGCCTGGACCTTGTCCTGTGCATCAGCATCCCCAGGGGTGGGTTCAGGTCTTCAGTAGTCACTACAATCAACTATGAAAAAAAAAAACACCCCCAACCCCACCATCGAGCAGCGTGACCCCCGTAACAAGGGTGAAGGTGCAACAGAGACAGGAAACCGCCTCCGCTCCCAGGCCGGCAGAGGGGTAAAAAGTTGATAAAAAAAAAATATGATGGATTAAAAAAAAAAAAATTACTACACTTTACTCCCCGTCTAGCCTGACTGGGCCCCATCAGGCTCTGTCACCTGCCATCTCTGGTACTTACCTTCATTCACAGGTCCCCCATGAATAACCCCTCATGGGAAAGGCTGCCAGGGGACGGTCCTTAGTCCCCCCAGACTGAGGTTTAGTGTCAGTCAGTGAGGAAGCACCCAGTTGGCAGTGTTGGGCCTACAGCAGGTGGCATCCTACTACAGTCGGGGTGTTTACCATATCCCCCCCCCAACATCAACAAGACCCTGCTGACACATCACGTCATGCCTCTGATGTCCCCTCCCTCAGTCCATGGCTCCAGTCATGCCACCACCTGTAGTAACCAAGGTAATAGTGTAGTAGTGGAGCCCATACTCCTTCCCTCCCCAGAGGAGGTGAGCATCCATGGGATGCTCAGCTTACCTCCCCCGGCCGGCTGTCCGACGACCCAGGCTTGTTCCCAAACCCAGGTCAATCAATCAATCAGAGTTTATTTATAGCACGCAATTCTCAAAAATGATTCAAAGCACTGTACATACAACAACTATTAAAATCATAAAAACGCATCAAATCCTATAAAATATACAGTAAAACCCAAATATATTAGATTATATTCCATGGTCCATGGCATCACAAACAGTAACACTACCACTGTGCTGGCAGGCCAGCTCAACAACACAAGATAAATCCTAGAATTGGGGGCACTCAGCCAGTGGTGAGGCATGATAGCTGTACCTGGGCCTGGATGGGGAGAAGTGATACATGTACCGTGCTGAAGAAATAGCAATTTTTGCTTCAGGATTTTTCCTCTGTTGCTTTGGACCCAGGGCACATGAAAGCAATGTGCTCTACTGGTTTGAGCTCAAATGTGGGAATCCCAGGTTCAAATTCCACCACAATCACTTACCTACCACCCACTGTGTGACCTTGAGTAACACTTGGACTCTCAAACTGCAGTGAGAAAGGAATAATGTGACCTACTGGGAATTGAACCCAGGTCCCCAGAATACCTTTCTGGTGCTCTAACCACTAAGCTACATGCTCATATTGTTGGACCTGGGGTCCCGCATGATGATTTAAATTGCTGAGCAGTGGCTAATCATACTACACCAAAAAAACATCTAACTGTCACCTTGATTGTTCCCAGTTGCAGTATATGCAATTTGAGAGAACGGAAGCGTATCCAGGAACTCCAGGAACCCCAGGTCCAACCACATAAGCCTTTAGCCCAGTGGTTAGAGCACCAGGGTGGTATTTCCAGGGGCCTGGGTTCAGTTCCCAGGAGGTCATATTATTTCTTTCTCACTACAATTTTGGATTTAAATTGCTTACCAGTAGTTAATACTGCACTGAAAACCATCTACTTGGCCTCCCAGTGCTTTACTGTAAATAAGAGGCTGCCATCTCTACTAAGTTATCCTCAAGAAATAAACTATAATGGAAAAAACTTCCAAAACCCACTGCTAGTATTTAAAAATATAAAAGTAAAGTTTTACTTGGGGGGGGGGAGGGGTGCGTGGAGAAAGAGCGTCTACAGCATTCACTACAATAACACCAACAGCTTAATCTGGTTCAATTTCAGCTGATTTACACAGAGACATAGAAACACAGATATTGACGACAGACAGACAGCTTGGTCCTCCCAGTCTGCCCATTTTCCATACCTACTGTAACACCACAGACCCTACTTGATCTCCGGCTTTACCCCCCTTTCCCTACCTCTAAGGTTCCTTTATGCCTATCCCATGCATTGTTGAAGCCTGCTACCATTTTTACCCCCACCACCTCCGCTAGGAGGTTGTTCCAGACATCCAACACTCTTTCTGCAAAGACGTACTCACATCTGTCTTGAGCCCCACCCCCCAGCTTCATAGCACGTGCACTTGTACCCCACTGGGACGAGTCTGAAAACAGGCAGCATTGTCTAGCCCTCCTGTCAAACACACAAACAAATAAATAAAATATGAAAATATTGGCTGTATTGCGAAAAGTTTTCCGTGTTTCAAAATTACCCCCACCCCCCCAAAAAAAATATCTCTGCTTTTGGTCAGGAAAATATCTTCCCAACAACCTTTCAGTCAAGAATTAAAGAAAACTGTCCTCACTCATTCGTATCTAACTAACAAGATGATTAACTATGAATTGGGTTAACGAGTTAAAAGCAAGTCAAAATGAAAAAGAAAAAAAAAAGAAATTACAAATTCAAGTAGCTATTGTGCGCTGGCAGAACAGCTGCCCAGTTAGAGCCGAAAGCACCATCTGCAATTCAATAGAATTGAAACATGCAAATGTTTTAGTGTTCTGCAACAAAAGAATGAAAAAGGGCACTTTACAATGTATTCATGGCATGAACAAGTGCTTACTGACGTCTTATCATCACCCACAGAGGCGGGGGAAGGTGCCTTAGAATGGACACAGAGACAAATAGAAGAGAGGGTGGCTTACTAGTGCCACTCTCTTAACAGTACTATGTTTAATAAAAACATAAAGCTGTAGAGAAACATAGAAACAGATGACAGCAGAGAAAAAAACCTTTGGTTCATTCATCCATTTAGAGCAGGGTGTGGGAGTCATTTATAGCCGACTAATTTCATTTACCAACCTTTTTGTAGGTTCTTTTGCTTTCAGAACACCAGTGCCATTATCTGTGTGCTGGACACTGGCCAGAAGGTAATTGGTGTTTATAGATATTCGATTAACATTTTGTAAGGCAGGGCAGAGGTAGCAACAATGCCTAAGCACTGTTTACTCAACAGACCTTAAACCTTATTGTCAGCCTGCCTCCTGCTCCTTTACATCAACTGCTCATATGAGTCATGCACCTAATTAATTTCCACCATTCATTATCATGTAAAGGATGGATACCCTTAGATACCAGACGCAGTGTATCAGAACAGCTCCCGTACTTTCCACTCTTTTAAGAATGGTCACAAAACACTTTGAAATATTTAACTTGTTTGCACTACGCAACAGGTCATATTAGTAAAAACTGCACTAGCCTACTGAAGCTTGCAGTAGTCCATTCTCACTGCCAGCTGGGGATTTGACATGATAGTCAACCAGGACTAATGTAGGCATAAATTCTGCACAAGAAATTCAGGTAAACTGTTGGCTTGCTAAGCTACTGCCACTCTTAGAAGTGACTGTGCCACTCCCAGATATACAGAGCAGTAACTCTGGCACAATTCTCACACTAGCCAAGACAGGTATGGAGATAACTGTACTGCCTGAGGCAATTTTCACTATGTCGCTAGACAAGTAAATTAATGTTGGAATCAACTTCAGCGTGTATGTTTAAACTTTGAAAGGTGCACTATCTTCTATAAATGTGTCCTTGAGTAATATGAATTACAATCTGCCGTCATTATTACTGTCTCAGTAAATGCCAGCCATCTTGGCTAGGACTGTATTGTAAACAAGCCTCCAAGTGTAACAGGCACCCTGTAACTACAAAATACATAAAAATTTCAAACCCTGCAACGTGATGATGGTCGAAAGGAAGCTCTGGAGTGATTATCACGTCTTGTTCTCAGGATCTAAGAAAAGGCCAATAATATCCTTCACTGAAGTCCCAAGGATACATAAGATTACAGGTTCACAAGAGAATGATTACACTTTTTTTTAGGTATGGATATGTTATGAGAACAGAAGGAGCACAGACTGTTCTAAATGTGCCTACAGAATCACAAGGGTAGCAGTACTAGTTCGTTCCTACTAATCCCAGTCATATGATTCCTTAACAATTAACTTTCATGTGCAAATTCAGATTGACAAATACTCTCCTCATTCTCCTCCGTGCACCCACTAAAAAAAAAAATGAGTACAGGTGCACAATTTTTGTTACCTTGATAAAAAAACAATCTGAATCACTAGATATGAGGACAACGCAGCACTCCCGAAGAAGACATTTTAAAATATATAACATCTAAATCAGGAAAGCATGGGCTTGTAGGTAGGTGGGAGGGGCGAGTCTGGAGCTAGAAGGAGTGAGAATAGAACTAGGTGGGGGAAGGGAGGAACTGGAACAAGATGTGGAGGAGGAGGGACAAGGAACTATCCTGGGAGGAGGCAGGACTGGAGCTAAGTGGAGGAGGGGTAGGACTGAGTGACAACTTGAGCTAGATGGGGGAGGATTAATGAGTGAGAATTGTAGCTAGGCTGGGGAAAGGGAGGACTGGAGCTATGTGTTGGAGGACAGTAAATTAATGTTGGCAACAAAAAAAAGGTGCGGGGGAATGAATTGTATATGCCACAGCCAGGAGAATTTGCAGGAATGCTGATGACAAACACAGAAACCTGGATAGGGACCACTTGGCCCGCCCTGTCTGCCATTTATTCCCTTCCAACAGTGTCATTGCAGACCCTAGTTGATCTCCGGCTCGCTCTTCCACCCTTCCTTACTTTCCACTAAGATTTCCTTATGCCTATCCCATGCAGTCTTGAACTCCACCACTGTTTTTGTCTCCACTACTTACCCAGGAAGAATGTTCCAGGCACTCACCACTCTTTCTGTAGACAAGTACTTCCTCACATCTCTCCTGAATTTATCCCACTCCACCTTCACTGCATGTTCCCTTGTCCTTGAGTATATTTTTTTCTGAAAAATAATCCCCTCCTGTATGTTATTTACTCCCGTGAGGTATTTAAAGGTCTCTATCATATCCCTCTCTTACAAGGTGTACATACTGAGGTCCTTTAGTCCCTCCATGTAGGGCTTCTTATGCAGACCCTGCAGCATTTTAGTTGCCCTCCTCTGGAGAGTCTCCACTCTATGTCCTTCCAGAGATGTGATCTCCAGAACTGGACACAGTACTCTAGGTGAGGTCTCCCCAGTGATCTATACAGAGGCAACACCACTTTCCACCTTCTGCTGGTGATACTACCCTTCTTTATGCACCCCAGCACTTCACTGTCCCTCCCTACTGCCTTGTCACACTGCCTGGCCACCTTTAAGTAATCAGATATGATCACCCCCAGGTCTCTTTGCTGTTTGATGGGCATCACTACCTCTTCTCCCATTCTGTACTCTGCCTCTGGGACTCTTTGCCCTAAGTTCATGATATGAAGGTTACTCACCTGTAACTGTTGTTGCAGGAGTGGTATATGGTGCACATACACACTTCTGGTGGTCTTACTTTCAAGGGTCCACTTGCCAGACAGCTTTAAGCTAAGCTTCTCCCACCCACCCGAGTGGTATACACCTCGGCTCCACCCCGTGATGTCAGATCTTGCACGCTGTAAGCAGGAATCCTTGTGCCAAGTGCCAGGGGAGGTCAGGTGGTTTGTGTGGATGTGCACCATATACCACTCCTAGAAAGTACAGTTACGTAAGAACTTACCTTAACAGTAGATCTTTGACAGTAGGTAATTACAAATAGGACTGAAACCGGCAGGTGTCAGGACCCCACGGAAAAAATTCTAGCTAGCAGTCTCTGGCGGGGGACCGCCCCCACGTCAGGTGACCGAAGTCAGGCAACGTCAGTATAAAGGAGCAGCCCCCAAGCCCATCTTCCAGTTCTTTCCCGCCAAAGGCCAAAAAGGCAAGACGAGAGAGAAGCAGATATTTTCCTCACTGGAAAAGGAGCTGAAAAAGCTTAGGGGGATGAAGGGTGGGAAGGTATTACCTACTGCAAGAGCCTCTCTGGAAGATCTACTATTACAGCAAGTTCTTAAAACTGTACTATCTTACTTTGAGAGGGCTCTTGCAGTAGGTAATTACAGATAGGACTGAGTCCCAAGCAGTCTGGAACAAGCAGAAGCAGATGGGAGGAGGAGAACTACCCAAAAGTAGACCCTCTGGCTGCGAAGGTCTTAGGAGAGAAGACCTTGCAAAACAGCCAACCCGAAGCCCGCTCTACGGCAAGAGGCAATGTCCAAACTGTAGTGTTTCGTAAAGGTATGGACAGAAGTCCAAGTAGCGGCTGCACAGATGTCTACCGCTGACACATTCCTGAAACAAGCAGCGAAAGCAGGGATCCCTCTGGTGGAGTGGCCTCTGACTTGACCCGGCAGGGTCTTGTCGTACTTGTCATAACAGAAAGTGATACAATGAGCCAACCATTTAGATAGGCATTGCTTTTAGAAGCAAAAGAGACAAACAGTTGATCAGTCTTCCTGAGATCCTTAGTCCCGATGGTGTAGTATCTCAGAATTCGGTGAACATCCAAAGTATGCAAGAGGTACTCCCCTTGATTGGAGTGCTGCGTAAAGAGAGCAGGGAGCTCTATGGATTGATTCAGCGTAGATTCCGCTACCACCTTGGGAAGAAACTTAGGGTTGGTACGCAGAACCACACATTCCTTGTGAAAAATCAAATACGGGATTTTGCACATGAGGGCCTGGAGCTTGGAAATCCTCCGAACAGAAGTAATGGCCACACGGAAGACAGTCTTCCATGAAAGGAACTTTAGGTCTGCTGAGGCTGCCAGCTCGAGAGGAGGCAGAGTAAGCTTCTCAAGGATAACATTCAAATCCCAAGGAGGGCCAGGAACCTGGATGGGGGGTCTCAAGTGGAGGAGCCCTCTAAGAAAGGTCTTGGAGACCTCCAGTTGTGCAAAAGTCCTGTCCCCAAAAGGAACATGGTACGCCAAGATGGCCACCATGTGAACCTTCAGAGAGGAATGACTGAGACCCAGATCAAAGAGGTGTCACAAGTAATCCAAAAGCCGCCCAACACAACACGAGAAAGGCTCGAAATCTTTGGAAGTGGCCCAAACAGAGAACCTTTTCCATATCATGGCATAGGTAGATCTGGTGGAGGGCTTCCTGGCCTCCACCAGAATCTCAGCCACCAGTGGGGAAACCCTGAATCGGGCTTGAGCTACGTCTGCAGGAGCCACGCGTGCAACTGAAGGGACTTGAGGCCTGGATGGACCAGGGTCCCCTGATCCAGTGTCAGCAAAAATTGCGACAGAGGAAGAGGAGGTTCCTCGGAGTACTGTTGCAGAAGAGAGAACCAACCTTGTCTGGGCCAGAAAGGAGCGATGAGAATCATACGAGCTCCTTCCGAGCTGAGTTTCTGTAGGACCCTCAGAATCAAGGGGATCGGGGGGCAGGCATAGATGAATCTTCCCTTCCAGTCTAGAGACAAAGCGTCTCTCCAAAAAAATGCAGTGCCCTGGAGCTAGCGAGCAGAGGTCAGGAAGTTTTGCATTGAGAGGAAATGCAAACAGGTCTACCTGAGGGGTTCCCCAGTGTAGAAAGATGTCGTCTGCCACCCCCGATCTAGTTCCCACTCGTTGGCGTGAGCGGACGACCAACTGAGGTGGGATGCCAATATGTTCTCAACCCCCGGGACGTGAATGGCCGTGAGGTGATGGTTGTGCTGCACTGCCCAAACGAGTTCCTCCCTGTTTGTTTTTTTTTAAATATATTTTTATTAGAATGTTCTTTTATAATAGGAGACATTTTTACATTCATTGTCATTCTGGTACATACTTTAATTATTTATTTTCTTTAGGTAGCAAATGGCTAGTATAAAATAGAGATCATTATGTTAATTATAATCCTTTCTTATCCAAATCCTATATTTCTTTATACAGTTTACAGTTGATCATTTCTAGCTCTTGTTTCCTCCCCCTTCCATCCCCCACATTCCATTATGGGCAAAACTCTGGATCTACTTCTGCTTGACAGATGGCCCATCTCTGCCAGAGTTGAGCAAACTTCTGTGATTGGTTATTAATTTTAGCAGTAATATTTTCCATCTGATATATTGATATCATTATTCATTTCCAATCTTGTATGGTAGGAGACGTCTTGAGTCATCCACTTTTTGAAAGTGACTTCTTAGCCATAACAAGAAAATAGACAGTAAAGTTTTTGTCCATGGAGAGCGAGATGGTCGAGCAAACTGCTAATAATAGCATCTTGGCTGTATGTTCAACATTTTCTCCCAGACTGTCCACCATTTCTCTTTGAAAGCTTATCCAAAAAGGCATTAAGAGTGGACATTGCCACATAATATGTGCAACATCAGCCATCCTACACCCACACCTCCTCCAGCACATCCCATATTCAATCAGAAGGTACTTTGTCAGCAGAACAGGTGACCTGAAAAATCTGGATCTACACTTCCACGAATATTCTCTCCAAATGTATGATTGGGTAATTTTAACTGCTTGAGGAGCTGTTGAGGACCAAGCCTCTTCAGACACTTCAAGGTCTAAATCTTTGTTCCAACTGATCAATATTGTTCTAGTTGATTCTTTAATTAGGTCCCGTATAATTTTATTAAGGTTCCCAATTATATGATTCCAGTGATGTCCTAAGGAATGATCAAAAAATAATCTTAGGAGAGGAGGGGTCGGAGGTGTCAATTTCACCTGAATTATTCTATTTCTTAAAATATGATTTCTAATTTGAAGGTATCTGAAGTGGTCAGTATTTAGTAGCTTAAATTTTACTTTTAGCTCATCAGAAGATAATACCCCATTGGGACCTAGGAACTGAAATAACTGTTCCAATCCTTATCGACACCACCTTGAGAAAGTCAGGTCATTTATAAGATGGAATAAAAAAATTGCCTTCTGAAATGACCTTACAGTATTCATAAATTAGCTGGAATGGTTCTTTGTTACGTATATGAAACCATAATTTTAGAACCTGCAAGGTGATTTCTGTAAAGTCCTTTAAAGGAGACCACCTCCCAGGGGAAGAGAAAACTATTTTTTTTTTATGTCATGCATGTCATTCAGGTGAAATTCTAACTTCTTCCAAAGGGAGTTAAATTGTTCTGAGAGCCAGAGAAGAAGTATTTGGAGAAATGCTGCCTCAGCATATCTTTTAAGATCTGGAAGGTTTGTTCCACCCTGGGCTAAGGATAGTTTTAACACAGAAAGCCTAATTTGTGGTTTTAATTTGTTCCATACAAATACTGATATCATATTGTCCCATGATTTAAAGTAATAGGATGATAAGAAATATGGGATATTTTTAAACAAGTATAATAATCGAAAAATTTAACTGCGTTAGATAGACAGTACATTTTAGGGTTTGAGGAGTCAAGGTTTGGTTTTAGTGTCATATTAAAGTCACCGGCCATTATTAACTGACCCTGTAGTATATCCAAGATTTTTGCCAAGATTGAGCGAATTATTGGTGTTTTAGTCTGTGGAGGTAAGTATATATTGGCTAAGGTAACTTCTTGGTTATATAGGTGACCTTGGATTATAACATACCTCCCTAATCCATCCGAATATATTATATCTATCTTAAGTTGGGTAGTGGCGGGTATCATTATTGCTACTCCCCTTCTTCGTCCACTCAGACGGGAGGAAGAGTGGATCACATACCTACCCCCCCAGGACAATTTCTGATGCTCCAGTTCTGAGAGGTGTGTTTCTTGTACAAATATAATATCTGCCCTTTGTTTATTAAGATACTGTAGTGTTCGCGATCTTTTTATGGGGTTATGAAGACCATTAACATTTATGAAATAAATCCTAACTGGATGGGTAGTCATTTAGTTTTGTTTGTTTTTCGTATTTTTTTTTTTTACTGATTTAGGTTTATTTCTTGATTTTGTCTTTTTTATGTTAGGTAGTTTTCTTTTATTATTTTTCCCTTTTTTTATACATATTTTGTTTTTTAATGTTTTTCAGGTCATTCCAGCTTGTCGTCACCCGGACCACTCCCCCCAGGATTCCGAAGAAAGGATCACCCATTACCTTATATCCCTCCTCAGACTTTAGATTTGATCTCTCACATTCTTGATTATAAAGTATTTCTATTAAAGCGTTGATATGCAACATTGCATTTTGTCTCCAGTGTCTCCTTTCACACCACACTTTCAAGAGAACGTCAATACCATAAACCGGTATTTTATAACTAACTTCAACATTTAACATTACTATACTAATAATAACCATGTATACAGTCGCTTCCATTGTTAAGGTGGCAGCATAAGACCACCTTATAGAAATCTCAAACCAATCTCCCTAAGGGGACCGGGTTTGATCGAGGATCTCCTCTAATTGGAGATACCTCCAAGGATGGGAGTTTCCCACCCAAGTAGTCCGATAAGACTAGGATGTCAGGCCCCCTTTGCCCTTAACTTGAATACTTCTCCTTTCCCAATTTTATAATTAGATTACTATATTACACCCATTTCATTACTTTCCACCCCCATCCGTCTCTCTATTGTTTTAATGAGAGAATTAAAACATTCCGAGATATCCTCCACTTCACCATTTAGTACACTATCTATTATGGGTTTCCCATCTCCCTTGATTCTCTTTAAGACACTAAAAAACAGTGTGACAGTGGGATAAACTCCCCTACTCCTTCGACAACCTATTCTCTTTTGCCCTCTTTTCTTTTCTCCCCCTTACCCCAAATATTTCACTAGTTTAACTTCGTTTTAACGTTCAAGTAAGGGAGCCTTATGATAAAATTGGTTGTTTTATAGCTCCCTCTAGTGTCGGATCTAAGCCACTGAGTCGTCTCTAGGACCTTCACAGACAGCCTAATTAGCAGGATCACCAATCTCTTTCCACAACTCCACCTCGATGAATCCTTCCCTTTTCCCTTGGCTACATCAGTACACTCCCCCTCTCTACCTCCGCCCTCTGGAAACACCACCCACCATGTCAGACCCTTGTCCAGATTGAGCAGTCCACACCGCATTTTCATCTTTGTTCAAATCAGAAGCACGACCATTTCCCCTCAATCCCTCCCCCCTCCCCCACATCTCCCCTCCCAAACTCGATGCAAAGTTTTAATCCAAATTAAACATTCGAACCGCAATGAAGAGAGAAAAAAAAAAAAAGTCGGGGAGGAGGGAAAGGGTATGGGTAACACCCAGATATTAGGCCAAAACCTTAGTATAAGCAATTGCTCAAAAATACATTTGATATAAAAACTTTAAAGTCAATAATAGGTAGTGGCCTTCTTGCTTTCATTTATTTTCTTTGACCAAATGGTAAATGTTGGATTTTTTTTTTAGATCTTGTTTTCCTAATGGGAGTTCGAGAATAGCTTTGTTTAAGTAAAGTTCCAAAGTTAAATGGATAATGTGTCAGGAGAGTAATCCTTCTGGTCTTCACCTGGGGTTGAAGTGTTCCAGCCATATCCAGTCCACTGGGGACCACCCCAGGACTCCCACCTGTACAAATTTTGGCAGACAGCCCAGGAAGCGGGGGGGAGAGGAGTCAGAGAGAGAGAGGGAAAAGCCTGTCGTGGTGGTGAGAAGCCCGATGCATAGTATACCTCAGGAATTCTCTCACCCAGACATCATATCCGCTATCGAGAGGATCCCCCCCTTCCCAATATTACAGCGAGAGGTCTAATCATACTAATCTGTATTATCTGTCTTGGTGTTTGCACTGTTTTGGGACTTTTTTATATTTAGACTGCACCAGAGCTCCCCCTCCACCCAACGCACTCCCCCCCCCCCGTCTCAATTCCCTCCCATCTGCCCTCTCAGTGTTGTGCAGATTCTAGACTGAAGATTCCCAGGACTTACTTCTAATTTTCAGACAAGGTAGGGTTTCTCAATAGACGGATTCTCCCCATCATTTCGTCGATGCTCAGGTTAGGTCGAAAAGGTCTTCCGGCTTCAGATTGTCCTGTAGTTACATTCCTAGAGGCGTTATTCAAGTTTAGCGGGCATTCCTTAAGTACCCCTTGCAGGAAAAGATAATTCTTTGCTTCCGTAGCCGAGTTGTAGGTAACTGGACCCTCTGGCAGTATCACCGTAAGTTTCAAGGGATATGGAGTTTGAAACTTAATCTGCTGGGATCGTAAGATGGGGAATATGGGGGTGTATTCTCTTCTTTGGCTCTGAGTGTATGGAGCGTAAATGTTATCTATTATTATACAGTAAGGTCCCATCAATATTTTCCCCTTCTGCCATGCTTTTTTTAATAATGTTTCTTTTATTTGAAAGCTTTGGAATCTGACTACAAAATATCTGGGCCTGGCGTCCTTAGCTTTAGGCCTGGGGCCGAGGGCTCTGTGTGCTTGCTCAAAATCGAGAGGGTAGTCTGGGCCAAGGTCGAGAGTTGTTCTAAAAAATTATCTGCATAGGCCAGGGAATTTGTGCCTTCCTCACCTTCAGGAAGGCCAAAAATCCTCAGATATTTTTTCTCCTTCTGCGGTTCTCCACATCTTCCTGTTGCTGTGAAATATGTAACTGAGCCGAAGCCAGAAAAAGAATCACAGACTCGAGAGAATCAATTTTTGTGGTATTTTCAGATACTTGTTTATCCGCTTTATCAGCACGTCTCTGCAAAGTTCCCAAGTCAGCTCTAAGTTCTTGAATCGAGTCTCGCATTTCCTCTCTAAATTCCGTTATTGCCCTTAAACTATTTTGTTCAGGTTGTAATCCTGTTTGGGAGTTGTTTCCTTTCTTTTTTCCTCACCTGCCAGCCATGGAAATTGTCTGGTGGAATGTTTTATGGCTGTGGTTCCCGTTAAAATTGTTGTACAGCCTTGGGGGGTGTTGCAGCTTCTCGCTCTCTTGTGAGGCAGTCTCCTCCTCCTCCACTATCAAGTCTGCCAGTGGCTGAAATCTGTTCGTTAGTTTTCTGGCCATCCAAGGTTGGTTTTGGGAAAGGTTTTTGCTGTTTTGGTCTCTCTACTATTCTGGTAGCGATTTACTATAGAATTGAGTTAGATTTTTAAGGCAAGAGACCTTTTTTAACATATTTAATCGGGGAGCCCAAGTGGAGACGGTGTTCACCTAGCCATACCGGAACGGGAAGTCCAAGTTCCTCCTTGTTTGTTGATGTACCAGACAGACTACACACGTTGTCTGTCTGGACAGCCAGATGCCCGGGAAGCAGATAAAGATGCAGAGCCTGAAGAGCATAGAGCACGGCCCCAAGCTCGAGCACATTGATGTGGAGAGATTTTTCGAGCTGGGACCAGGAGCCCTAGGTCCTGTGAGACCCGAGATGGGCTCCCCAACCCTCGCCCGAGGCGTCTGTAGTCAGCGTCTGGGAGGGGGGGAGAAAGACAGAAGGGAACTCTCCAGTAAAGGTTCTCCTGAACTGCCCACCATTGCAAGTCCTGAGCCATGGAGTTGGAGACCAGAACTAGTTGATCTAGGTCGTCCACCAGCTGATCCCACCAAGACCGAGGCGTCCACTGAGAGATTCTCATGTGGAGCCAAGAACGAGGGACTGTTGGAATAGCAGCCGCCATGAGCCCGAGGAGGTGAAGGACTGACCTGGCGCTGACCCATCTGCAGCTGGACAACAGGCTGACCTGAGCCTGGAGTGAGGCCGCCTTGTCCAGTGGCAGGAATGCCATGCTGGAGGTCGTATCCAGGATCACCCCGATAAACTGGAGCCTCTGGGATGGGATCAGGTGGGACTTGGCCTGGTTGACGGTAACACCCAGGCAGGCGAAAACCTGCAGGGTAAGGGAAAGGAAGCACAGAAGTTCCTCCTTGGACGTGGCCGCCAGGAGCCAATCGTCCAGGTACGGGAAAACCTGCACACCCTGGGTATGCAGGTAGGCAGTTACCACCAAAAGGCATTTAGTAAATACTCAGGGCACCGAGGAAAGACCAAATGGGAGGGCCTTGAACTAGTAATGGTCCCCCTGGATTGCAAAACGCAGGTATTTGCGGTGGGAAGGGTGAATAGGGATATGCAGGTAAGCATCCTGCATGTCCAGAGTGCGCAGCTATTGTCCCAGCTGAAGAAGGGGCAGAAGACTCTGTAGAGATAGAGCATCCTGAACCTTTTGTACTCCACGAACAAGTTCAGGGAGCTGAGGTCGAGAATCGGTCTCACCTCTCCTGACTATTTTGGGACCAGGAAGAAATGGGACTAGTAGCCCGTCCCCCAAAGATGTGGAGGAACGGGCTCTAGTGCCTCCTTCAGAGGAAGAGAGGATATTTTTTCCTGAACCAGAAGAAGGTGTTCTGGGGAGTAAGATGACCCGGGGGGGGGGGTTCGAGGAGGTTTCCGAAGAAACTCTACTGAGTGTCCTTCTGCTATCAGCTGGAGCACACAAGTGTCTGAAGTGATCCTCTCCCAACCCGGTAGATGGAGGGAGAATCTCCCTCTTACTGGTTCCTCTGGAAGGCTCAGAGGCTGTGGGAGAGGAAAGGAGTCAGGAGGTGTGAGTCAACATCGTGGCTGAAGCCCCGCTGCTTTTTTGGCAGGGGCTTGGCACTGGAGGGCCCGGCGTTTGTTGGCCGCTTTCCTGAGGTTTCATCTTTTTCCGAGAACGTCTGTGAAAGGGACGACACTGAGGCTGAGGGGGTTTGTACATGGAGTCAACCGACTTAAGTGCAGTACCCTTCTCCTGCAGATCGGTGACGATGTCCTTGACATCCCCACTGAACAGCACTGAACCCATGAAGGGCGCATCCTGGATAGCAGACTGCACCTCCGAGACCAAACCTGACACCCGGAGCCAAGCATGACACCGCAAACCCATGGCGAAAGCTGAGCTCTGACCAGTAGCATCCACTGCGTCGTACGTGGCACAAAGCACGTGCCGACTGGCTGAACGCACAGACCGGACTAGATCCGCCACTTCCTGATTCGTCTGAGACTCAGGAAGGGAGTCCAATTTAGCCTCCACCTCACTAAGGATCGCCTTCTAGTAATATGAGCAATGTAATTCAGGGCCCTAATACACAGAGTGGAAGAAGCATAGACCTTCTTTCCATACTGGTCCAGAAGGCAGGATTCCTTGTCGCGTGGTGACGAGCTCAAGTGCTTGGGGTTAGCTGTCCTGCCATGAGCGGCGCTAATGATGACCGAATCAGCTCAAGGGTGCGAATTCAGAGAGTCACCACCCTCCGGAGCCTGATAATGCCTGTCCAACTTCCTAGGAAGGGGGGCTAATGACGATGGTTGCTTCCAAATGGTGGAAACAAAGTTGGCATGAGGCTCAATCCAGGGTGGCCAGGCAGATCCTCGGGAGGAGACTTCGGAGGAGTCTTTGGCCTGGGCTTGTTTGGAGTGCGGGGCTTGTCGTTCGGGTCGGAACGACCATTGAAGTCATCCGAGGTCTCCGAGGAGGAACCCTCCTCCCCAGCGGGAGGCGGACCTGGGAAGCCTCGGGAAGTGTATCCTGCCCTGCCTGGAACCGAGGCTCACCTCTGGTATCCGGAGGGTGGGAGGGAGTCTCTCGTCTCCGGCGTAGGGGTCGGAACCAAGAACGGCATCAAAAGACAGCTCTCTACCTCCCTGGTGAGCTGAGCCTTGGCCTCAGCCCACCGGGAAGCCAACTCTCCTTCAAGTCCACTGGCGGCTGAGGGGATGGTGGAGAAGGAGGAGGAGGGGGATTCGGATACTGAGGGTATCCGTATGGCACGTATCCATAGCCCGATGGTGGGAAGCCCGGCGTCGGGTACTGGGGCACCGTGTACTGCGGCGTCGGACAGGCCAGAGTCGGGTACTGGGGTGCCAGATACTGTGGGCCTGGGTATGACGGTATTGAATAGGACAGGGTCGGATACCCAGGGACTGGGGGGGTCTGCGGGAGCAGAAGGCCCCGGAATTGGCCCAGCGGGCGGGCCCGGAACAGGAGGCCCAGCGGGCAGCAGGCCCGGTGTAGGGGTGGTGTCCGGCAATGGGATATTGTCAGGCGTCGGTTAGGCCGGCATCGGCACTTGTGTCGGGTCATCCGGCCCAGCAGGAGGGAGACCCAACGGCAGTATACCCACATCCTCCATGTCGCCCAGGGAAGAAGGATCACCATCCCTGGGATCCAGCAGAGGAGACGCTGGCGCCTCAGAGTGCAACGAGTGTTGCTGCGAGCTCGGGACGCCGGATAGACCCAAAGGGTCCGGCATCAGCTTTAATGCCGAGTGGACAACGGAGGAGCTGATGTCTGTCTTATTGATGGGATCCGGGCGGACGTCGGAGGAGCCGGCATCCGACTTATCGGACCCAGCACCCGACGAAGGCCGCGAAGGAGGGGCAGCCTTGATGGGCACTTTGGAGGCTGTGCGCTGCCCTGGAGGGTCAGGCGTCTTAGCGGCCTTACCCGGGCGGGCGTCAGAGGAGCTGATGTCTGACTTATAGAGGCTGCTCGAACCAGAAGGCCACACGGCTGCGACCTTGCTGGGAGTGGCTGCCTTCTTAGACCCAGAGGCTCCCAAGGTGCCCGATCGCGAGCCCGACGGGAGGGTTGATGCCATCTTGGAAGCCTCCAAGACAGCCGCCACAGAGCTGCCTCCCGGGGGAGGCATTACCTGCAGCACCGCGACTCCAGCCTAGGATGCGGTGACCGATGAGGAGTCCCGGTCCCGGTGCTTCTTCTTGTGGTGGCCCTCCGGAGAAGTTGAAGCCCGCCAAAGTTTTTTTAGTTCCTTTTCCATGGAGGTCATTTTTTGTCTAAGAACTTGGGCCTCCAGGGACTGCTGCCTCTGCTTATGGGTGGCCGCATTAAACTGCTGGCAGAGCTGGCACTTCTCAATGGGATAATCGGGGCCTAGACAAAAAAGGAACTGGGAATGATCGTCCTTATGCGGGAGCTGGGCACCGCGAGAATCACACTTATTCTTGTGCTCGGAAGGAGTCAGGGACGACATACACGGTAGCTGTAGGTAAGGTTGACGTAAATATTAGAAAAGTACAAAATAGGCTGCAAAGACTACGGCGATTGACTGCGAGCAGTGAACTTTAACTCCGCAGTGCCGCAGGCTGGTGAGGAGAAGAACTGGAGAGGCAGGTGTGGGGACCGCCCCTTTATACTGATGTCGCCTGATGTCAGTCACCTGACGTGGGGGCGGTCCCCCACCAGAGACTGCTAGCTAGAAATTTTTCCATGGGGTCCTGACGCCTGCCAGTTTCAGTCCTATTTGTAATTACCTACTGAAAGAGCCCTCTCGAAGTAAGATCTACGGTTACAGGTAAGTGACCCTCATTCCTACAGACATGGATATGGTACACTATCCACATTTCTGGCAGACTCCTAGCAGTTCTCCGGAGGAGCGGGCAAGTGGTGCGCACACCCCTCCATTGGTAAACATGGACTGGAGAACCAAGGTCTCAAAAGCAGCATCCCAGCATGACTCAAGGTCAATGCTGTAATATGAGATGAAGGTGTGTGCTGACTTCCAGGTAGCAGCCCTACAGAATTCCTGGATAGGAATATCCCTGGAAGCAGCCACCGAGGTAGCGATATGTCTGGTGGAATGACTCCTTAGAGCTACGCGAGGCTCCCCACTGGCCAACCTACAACAGAGGTCGATGCAGAAGACAATCTACCTGCCAACTGTCCACTCACCCACCGGTCTGCTGGGTGCAACTTCAGCGTATGTTACAAAGAGCTGGCAAACCTCTCCTTGAACTCCAGCCATGCACTCCTTATAGTAAGTGAGTGCTCAGCTCAGGTCCAATGAGTGGAGCCTGTGCTTGGCCTCTGAGGTTGGTTTGGTGAAGTACACCGCAAGATTCATCACCTGATTAAGGTGCAACTCTGAAACAATCTTCGGAAGGAACTTTGGGTGGAGGCAGAGGACTACCCTGTCCCTGTGGAACACCAGGTATGGAGACTCCACGAAAAGCACCTGGGGCTCACTGATCCTTCTGGCAGAACTGATAGCCACCAAGAAGGCAGTCTTCACAACAAGTGTGGCATCTCACACCTGTGCATCAGCTAAAACAGCTTGCCCATGCCATGAGCACTGCCAGCACCAGCAACAAGTCCCATGGTGGTGGTGGTTCACGCACCAGCGGGGACAGGTGGTCAAGGCCTTTGAAGAAGCACCCAACCACCTTCTCCTGCACCGTCGGCATACCAGCCCGTGGCTGGTATGCAGAGATGGCTGCCGGGTGCACCCTGAAGGTCATCGACCTCAGTCCCAAAAGGGAAAGGGATAACAAGCAGTCCAAAATGCTAGCCAGAGGGCAGGTCAGGGGGTCACGCTCCTTGCTCTGCCACCAAATGGAGAACCAATTCCATTTAAAGGCAGAACACTGGTGGGTCGAACCTTTTCAGGAAGCCTCCACAGTGTGGAGCACATCTTCAGAAAGACCCAAAGCTTGGAACTCTAGCCACTCAGGAATCAGGCTGTGAGGTTCAGGGATTGAAGATCCAGGTGTCTGAGCTCCCTCTTGTAAGAAAAGAGCAGATCCAGTCACAGAGGCAACTGCCACAGAGTTCTGCTGCAGAGGCTGAGTAGATATGGATACCAATACTGCCGGGGCCAGTCCAGGACTACAAGGATCATCTGCACCTTGTCCGTCTGCACCTTGAGCAATACTTTGTGGATCAAGGGAAAGGGAGGGAAGGCATAAAGGAGGCCTGGGGTCCAGAGCCTCACGAAAGCATTCCCCATCAGTGTCCCACATTGTGGGGGTGGGCACAGAACAGACTCATTTAAGATTGACCAGAGGCGTGCCCCACAGGGAGAATGGGGGGGTTCACCACCTCTTGATGCAGAGACTACTTATGTGATGTCTTGCCCACCCAGCTGAGGGTGTCCACTATCTGGTTGGAGGCTCCTGCAACATGGATGGCCAGGAGATCCGCATCTACGATATGCATGAGGGTCTAAGTGTGGAGAGTCTCCCAACAAAGAGGAATGCTTGTTCTGGTAATACATGGTTGTGGTATTGTCTATATGGACCTGCATGACCTGACCCTGGACAAATGGAGAGAATTCCATCAGAGTGAGCCACACTGCATGGAGCTCCAGCAGACTGATGTGGTGATGGGACTCCCTGGGGATCCAGAACCTGTGGGTTCTGTGGTTCCCTAGGTGCACTTCCCATCCCACCAGAGACACATCAGCTGTCAGGGGGACTGTTGGCTCTAGATAGACAAACAGGACTCCTTCCTCCAGATGATCTGGGATGATCCACCACAGGATGGCATCCCGCACTGGCTGGGTCACTGTGACCGTCTGGTCCATTCGAACTAGGCACTTAGACCACTGGCAGCTCAGCTCCCACTGCAGGTGGTGCAGGATGCCATGTACCTCAGCAGCCACAGGAAGTCCCAGGCAGGGCGCGAGCACCCAACCCTAAAATGATTGGACAAAGGAGGTAGGATCCAATGCCCTGTCTGCAGGGAGTCTGGCCTTGGGCCAAAGGGAGTCTAGCTCTGCCCTGATGAAGTAAATCACCTGCAAGGGGCTGAGTTCGAACTAAGCTGGGTTGACCAGAAGTCCCAAGTCACACAGGTCTGAGGGCCAGGTCCCTGAACTGCTCCGTGGCCTCCTTGGATAGCCAGTCATCCAGGTAGAGGTACACTCTGGCCCCTCTGCGCCTCAGGACAGCCACCAGTGCTATGCACTTGGTGAAGACCCTGGCAGCCAATGAGAGGCCGAAAGGCATGATCTGGTATGGCTATTGATCCCCTTCTGCACTGAACTGGAAGTACCACCAGTGGGACGTATGAACTGGAATGTGGAAGAACGTGCCCTGGAGGTTCAGGGAGCAGAACCACAATGCCCTACTCCAGAGATCATATTATATAGTTCACAGTGGCCATCCTGAGCTTGCACTTCCTCAGAAATTGGTTCAGATCATGAAGATCCAGTATAGGGATCCAGCCCCCTGTCCATTTCGCAACCAGGACATACTTGGACACAAAACTGTGACTTGCCATGAAGTTTGGGATGTGGGCTAATTCTCCTTTCTTGAGGCGCTGAGTAATGTCCTCCCTGAGGACAGACAGCGTGTCCTGCAACACCACGGACTCCCTTGGTGAGGGGGGTCGGTATGGTGGGAGAGCCTCGAAGCTGAGAGGCAACCCTCTTCTCACCACTTCTAGCATCCCTCTGTCTGAAGTAATGACAGACCAGTCATGCCAGAAGAAAAAATTACTCACCTTAGTAATTGTGCTTCTTCTAATGGAGTCTTGCTGTAGTCTGACAATCTGCAGTTAGCTCCAGCTTTTAAACTGCCCCGGAGAGTAGAGGGTTAATTTTCTATGCAGTGCATAGAACATTGAGCTCGAGATCAGTTGAGGTCTCTGTCTACAGCACTTTGAAACCCAACCGTCAATTCGTGACAAGCAAACACTCACTGACTAACCAGAATTGTAAAAATTTTAACCAGCCAACTGGTGAATAAAAACGCTTTGATTCCCAAAGGAAGACTCAAGTCAGGAAACCCAAAACCAAAAACCTATCCAAAATAAAGATTATAATACAAGCACTCAGGTAAAAAGGAGGGTGTGCTAAAGACACCCCTGGGGTGCAACACTGCACCTGCCCACCCACTTCCCAAAAACAGGTTCTGAGAGGGGAGGCAGGGAGGGAGGTCAGAATACAGCAAGACTCCATTAGAAGAAACACAATTACCAAGGTGAGTAATTTTTTCTTCAAACAACATGAAGTCTTGCTGTATTCTGACAATCTGCAGACTACCAAGCAGTACCTCCATGGAGGAGGGACAGAACCTACTTTGGGAATAGGCTCTGAAGTACTGCTGTGCAAAACCGAGCATCACTCCTAGCCTGGATATCCAGAGAGTAATGCTTGGTAAAGGTGTGGACTGTTTTCCAGGTGGCTGCTTGACAAATTTCTAACAGAGGGATATCCCTGGCAGCAGCCAGGGAAGCAGCTGTACCTCTTGTGGAATGAGCCCTCAGGCCTGAGGGTGGAATTTTTCCCAGTTTCTCAAAGCAGAATTGTAATCAAGAAACAATTCACCTGGCAATAGTTCCCTTGGTAGCAGATTTGCCCTTTCCCACTTCCCCATAAGTGAGGAACAACTGGAGGGAATCAAACCTGTGACCCTTGGTACGCTCTATGTAGTAGCTAAGGGCTCTTTTAATATCTAAACTGTGTAGCCTCCTCTCCCCTGAGGAAGGATGATCAGTGAAGAAAACAGGGAGACATGGACTGATTCAAATGGAAGCCTGAAACCACTTTGGGCAAGAACCTCCTATTGGTTCTAAGCACCACTTTATCGCTAAGGAAGGAGATAAAATCAGGTTCCACTGACAAGGCTCGCAATTCACTGATACGTCTGGCAGAGGTAATGGCTACCAAAAACACAGTTTTCCAAGTCAAGTACTTAAGCTATGCTGAGGACATAGGCTCAAATGGGGGTTGCATCAGTTGAGCAATGTAAACATTTAAGTCCCAGCCAGGAGCAGGATCCCTAAAGGGAGGATTGGTATGAAGCAATCCCTTGAAAAATTTACAGAATACAGGGTGAGATGACAGTGAGGAAGGCTTTCCTACTGACAGGAAAGCAGAAACAGCTGACAAGTGCACCTTGACGGTAGCTGGTCTGAGGCATAGACCATTAAGATGGACCATATAATCCAGAACTGCAGGCAATTCAGAAGTGTCTGGGGATATATGCTTCTTGGAACACCAAATGCTGAATCTTTTCCATTTGGAGTCATAAGTCTTTCTGGTGCCAGGCTTGAGAGGCTTTGAGAATATCCAGAACCCCTTGGGACAGATGCAAATCTGCATACTCTAGCTCTTCAAGAGCCATGCCTTGAGATTGAGGGACCGAAGATTGGGGTACCAAATCCTCCCCTGAGACGAGGTTAACAGGTTGTAATTCCTGGGAAGAGACAGGGGAAGATGGACTGCTAGGGACAGTAAGAGGGGGTACCAGGGCTGCCTGGCCCAATCTGGAGCAATCAGAATCACTTTGCAGGGTTGTGACCTCACTTTGACGAGAACCTTGAACAGTAGAGGAAAGGGAGGGAAGGCACAGAGAAATTTCCCTTCCCAGTTCAACATCAGAGCATCCAGAGGGACTGAGCCCAAGACTGGGGGTCTGCAACAAAACAGAGGAAGTTGGTGATTGTCTGGGGCTGCAAAGAGATCTATCTCTGGAGTGCCCCACCTTGAGAAAATCACTTTTAACACCAGAGGGTCCAGGGACCATTCGTGATGGCCCTGGGGGATCCTGCTCAGTGCATCCGCTAGCACATTGTCCTTCCCTGGAAGGTGGACTGCTACTAGAGAGGTCTGCAGAGAATAAGCCAGGGACCACAATTTCATGGCTTCCGTGCACAAGGCCGTGGACTGAGTGCCTCCCTGCTTGTTGATGTACCACATGGTGGTGGTGTTATCTGTTCTGACCTGAACCACCTTGTTCTGCATTGACTGAGAGAAAGCTTGCAGGGGCAGAAAAACTGCCTTGAGTACCAGGAGACTGATATGAAGAAGGGATTCCTGAGGGGACCACAGTCCCTGGGCTGTGAGACCCCCCAGATGGGCTCCCCACCCCAAAAGGGAAGCATCCATGGTAAGGACCACGAATGAGACTGAGTAACAAATGGGACCCCTTGCCTTAAATTGTCCTGATCCTGCCACCACTGAAGAGCTTGGATCAGTGTCCGAGTCACTGGAATCAGTTTGGTAAGAGGATCCTTCCTTTGGGACCAAAAGGCTCTCCGATGGAACTGAATGTCCCTCATCTGGAATCCTGCCCCTTGGACCACTGCTGTAGAAGCTGCCATATGGCCCAAGAGCGGAAGGAAATGCCTTGCTGGTCGGGAAACCTGAAGGCCGAAGGAAGAAGCCAGTTCTATAAGAACTCTTGCCCTTTTCAGGGGAAGAAAGGATCTTGCTTTGACAGTATCTAGCTCTGCCCCTATAAAGGTAAGAAGCTGCACCGGTTCGAGAACTGACTTGGGGAGGTTGAGAAGAAATCCCAGGGAAGTGAGCACTTGCTGGGTTACTTGCAAGTCTGACTTGACTTGGTCTGGAGACTGACCCACTAGGAGCCAGTCGTCCAGATATGGAAAAATGGAAATCTTTTGCCTTCTTAAAAAGGCAACTACTACTGCCAGGCACTTTGTGAAAACCCTTGGAGCTGATGTTAGACGAAAGGGCATTGCTTTGAACTGATAATGGCCTGAGGGCAACTTGAACCTGAGGTACTTTCTGTGGGAGCATCTGATAGGGATGTGAAAGTAGGCATCTTTGAGGTCCAGGGAGGCTAGCCAGTCCCCTGGTCTTAGAGAGGGAAGAATTATTCCCAGAGTCACCATCTTGAACCTTGGTTTTAAAAGATGTTTGTTCAGGTATCTTAGATCTAGGATGGGTCGCCACTCCCCTGTCTTTTTTGGGGTAAGGAAGTACCTGGAATACAGACCTTTGCCCCGGTGTAGGGTAGGAACTCTCTCTGTGGCTCTCAAGGCCAGAAGAGATGAAACCTCTGCCTCTAGGGCAAGGGTTTCGGAGAGACGTGCAGGTGGAAAAGATCTGGTTCTCATCTTCGGAAATTTTTTGAAGCTGAGAACCAGTCCCTGGCTTACTACTTCCAGGACCCACTTGTCTATAGTAACAGACATCCAGTCCTGGACGAAATAGCCAGCCACCACAGGATAGGAGAGTCGACCGGGCAGACCCATCAGGGTGTCTGCTTGGCAGGGGCCTTAGGCTGAGGAGTGGATGTAGCCCTGCTCATTTCCCTTCTGCCTCTCCCTCTAGAGAACCCACTCTGTGAAAAGGGAGAAGAGGCCTGTGCTTGGTAGAAAGGCCTATGAAAAGGCCTGCCCCTGCCCCTAGATTGCTGCCTTTGAGGAGTTGCCTGCCTCTCCTTGGCCTGAGCACTCCTATAAGTGGTCCTGTACTCATCCACTTTCTTCATGTAATTCTCGGTCGGCTCCCCAAATAGAGAATTACCCACCACAGGGAAATCCATGGCCTTAGCCTGGGTGTCCTGTGAGAGGCTAGTACATCTGAGCCAAGCCATCCTCCGAAGAGCCACAGATGTAGCCATGACTCTTGATGACACATCACTGGAGTCCACAGCAGCATGAAATTGTACCTTTGATGCCTCGATCCCATCAGCAGCCACTTCCTCCAGCTCTTTGGCCAGCTGGGGGGAGGCCTGTTTAGCCAGTGCCAGTACAGTGTCCCACCTGGACTTCTGGTACCTGGCTATATAGGCCATATAGTTAGACTGCCTGAGTCCCAAGGAGGATGCCATGTACTGTTTCTTTGCCATGGCATCCATCTTCCTGGAGTCTTTGCCTGGGGGTGTGAAGTCAAGGGAATATTTGCCTTGTCACAGGCTGCAGCCTGCACTACCCCAACATCGCTTCATTGCTGGTATAAAAACTCTGTATCTGAGCCTGATAAGGTGTACCTCTTGTCCATCCTTCTCTCAACAGGAGGTACAGAATTAGGAGACTTTAGGATTTTTTGTGTCTGCTTCCCAAAGGACTTATGAAGGGGAATAGACAGTCTCCTAGACTCTGGGATGTCCATCATTTCAACAAAATCAGGCTCCTCCTGATCCTCCACAGCCTCCTCCATAGGAAGCTGAAGGGTTTTAGCCACTTTTCTGTAAAACAGATAGTGGGGAAGGGACTCAGAGAGCCTAGGAGGGGAAACACCAGAAGGTCTGTCTGGGGAGATGTCCGGTTCCACAGGCACATCCAGACTTTCACCATCATCTTCAAAATCCCCCTCCTCCTCAAACTCTGGTTCATAAAAGTCTTCAGGGGTATAATCTTGAACCAGGGGAACCAACCGAACCGAACCCCTGCCAAAAGGTGCCGGATCGGTCGGAACCAGATGAAGCGATTCAACAATCCAGATCGCTCTGGCTATTTCCTCAGCGTCGGAACATAAACCTCTGGATCCGAATTGGTCGATTTCTCTTTGTGTTTTCTTTTTGTAGGAACTGATCCCTCAGGATCGGCTCTCCTCTTGCCCGAAGAAGTATCACCCTGGTCAGAGGGCACTCCTTCTGGTTCGGTCGGAACCGAATCGGGCTGGCCATTCGGGTCAGCGGACTTCTCAGCCTCCTTTTCCCCAAGTCTACCTAATCTTTTTTCCAGGGTAGACTTAGGAAAGTTTTTACATATTTGGCAGTCTGTATCGAGGTGGTCAAACCCCAGACAATAAACACAGGTGGTGTGGGGATCAGCCTTAGCAAAGACCTCCCCACACTCACTGCAGTGTTGAAACCCAGTGGGCCCGTTTTTCTTGGGTTTCTCAGACATGGCCAACCTAACCAAACTTACCCCTTTTTTCGTGTACCATGGCAAGACTCCTTTATCGGTTTCTAACCGTGTTACGGGTATTGGAAAAAAACGTTAAAACACGTTTTTTTTTTTTTAAACCGATAAGGACCGGTAACCACACACTAAGGAAAATACACAAGAGTTCAATATAATGGATCGGTTCAGCCGAACCGATTGAAATACAAGTTTACAATTTCAACAAATAAACAGAGAAACTATCTAAGTACTCACGGTACTGCAGACATTGAGCCTGAACCGACACTGTGGAAATAAGTTCAGAATGAAACCGACAACTTTAACCGACTTTAAACCGAGCAGAAGGAGAACTCTCCGGAGCGACTGTTCAGGGAGGTGGAGTAAAGAATCTGACGATTGGGTTTCAAAGTGCTGCAGACAGAGACATCAACCGAGCTCAAGCTCAACGTTCTATGCACTGCATAGAAAATTAACCCTCTACTCTCTGGGGCAGTTTAAAGGCTGGAGCTAACTGCAGATTGTCAGAATACAGCAAGACTTCATGTTGTTTGAAATGGTGAAGCCAACCCCCCCCGTGGTGAGCTAAGGCAGGGACTGAATGGGCAGGAGGTAGACAACCCCTGACCTGTCAATGGGTAGCACTGCAGGGGGCAACAGCACCTGCTGTTGGAAGGGCACCACTACTCCTGTCCCCGCTCTTTCTGGGGCCCTGACCAGCGAACTTGGTCTTGGGGTGCCAAGTCTGAGACTGCTCTTGCTGGGGCTGCTGCTTTGGCTACTGTGACTGAAAAGGCCAAAACTGAAGGGGCTCCTTTTTCTGTTTATGCCCTTTCTGGTCCTTCTGTGAGGAAATCACAGAATCTAAAGTAGCGCTGGACTTCTCAGTCCTTGTGAGATGCCCCTCCACCTCTGGGCTGAAGAGGGCAGTGCCTAAGAAGGGAACATCAGCCAATTTGTGCTGGGTAACTGCCATGAAGGTGGAGATCTGCAGCCAGGCCCTGCGATGCATCACGATGACAGCTGCCATGCGTCACCTACATCCAAGGCCATCTGGAGCTGGTGTTTAGCCAGTGCTTGACCCTGGTCTCTGACCATTCTCACCGGCGTATGCATAGCAGCAGATAGGCGAGGGAGGACATGGTCTAGCACTCCTATCAGGGAATGACCAGAGTTGGCCATCATGAGGGCGTAGCTCGCCTGACGGAGTCCCAGGGAGGACACAGCATGCACCTTTTTTGCTGCATGCTTTTTGGACTCCTTGTCAGGGGTTTGTCCACATCCCTAACATTGCAAGTTATCCTAAAGACAGAATCAGCCACCAATCCCTCAGCTAAAGGGTGGTCTGAGAAACTAGACAAGGTGCCAGTAGGGACTGCATACTTGTGGACTGTATGGGTCGAGGGTATCACAAAGGATGCTGGATGTTGCCAATGCTCCAGGACCAGTCCCAAGATGGCCTTGGCCATTGGGAAGATGACCCCCGGGGATTCATCCCTGTCCAGAATTTCAGTAATAGAGCTTTTATCCCTTTTTTAAACTGGTTCCAGAGGGACTTCCGTGGACTTGGATATCAATCTGAGAAGAGCCCCAAAAGACACCAGCCCATGGTCAGCAGTCAGTTCCTCGACCAATTCACAGTCAAACTCATGGGTCCTTGAGAACTGCATGGAGGACCCATTGGAGTCGTATGAAGACTCTTCGAAGATGGCCGTTTGCAATTTCTCACCGTGCACCACTCGGGGTTCGTCTGAGTGTGTGATACCCATGAATAACCGGCCTGGCAAGCCAGTAGCTGGACCAGAGTCCTTGGTAGGGGATCCCTGCAATGGCTGTTGTGGCAGCAGTTCCATCCAGATCGGTGGTGAGACAGGTGTCGGAGACACTTGTCTTGGTAGAACCAGAATGGGCTGGACCAGTGGTGACCAGCGGATCGCTAGGGTCATGGGTAAATCCCTACCTTGCCCAACCACGACCCACTGCTGCCACAGTATGTCCTTGCAGCACTGCCTCATCTTGTGACAGAGCCTCTCTTCATCAGAGGACGAAGCTGGTGGCGCGCCTCCCCGACAATCGAGATCCGGTCGAGATCTCGGCTTGGACCTCAAGCCGATGACATGGCCGTCGACGGTGAGGAGAAACAGGCAGAGAGGCCATGTACGCAACAAGGACTGGCTCCTGCAGCATAACCCCGGAGCCCAGGTCTGCTGACTGCTCCTGACCTTCCTGAGCGAGAGCTGAAAGGACCGGGGTCCGAGAGATCAAATCTTCTTCAATCCTCTCCAACAACAGGTTGACCAGGTTGAGAAAAATCTTGTCCACCTGGTCAGCTTGTGTCGCAGTAAACAAGCTCGATGGAGTTACCATGAAGCTGGTGGCCTGACCCTCGACTAAGGAAGGCTCAGCCAAAGCCGAGCACTCGACAACTATCGAGCGGTTGAGGGAGTTGCTGGAGCAGGAGAAGCATGCTCTTTCCTGGGCTCACGACTGATGGCTGGACTTTTTCAGTGTCTTCTTGTTATGACTGGGGGCTCTCCCCAAAGGCCTGGAAGAACTTGCACATTTTGCAGAAAGTTCCTGAGAACAACGCCCTGACACTGGCCCCAGCCGGGAGTCATGCCGAGACAACAAGGCATCTGCTGCAGCTTTCGCTGCCACCATTTTTGCCGCTGCTGCTTCTGCCACCATGAGCTGGGCCACAGATCCCACAGCTACAGAGACTGCCTTACAGGTGCTCTTAGACCTCACCGGAGGGCCCCGTTCGGCTGGCTGATTGAGTAGCAGTCTTCGAGGAACAAAGGAAGTAAGGTTTTGCAGCGGCCACAGGCAGTGACGTCATGCTCTGCCCCCAACAGTAAATGCATGAGGTGTGTGGATCCGTCTGTGACATCTTCTGGTTGCACTGGACACAACGCTTGAAGCCTGGATCTGACTTGGATTCCTCACGTTCCATTGCAGATGTCCAGCGACTTAAGTGGAACCAAGAATATACTCACTAACTGAAAAAAACAATGTCTGCCAATGGTGCACTTGGAAAAGGCCTACACTGTACAGAGCTGCAAAGGAGGTGACCTGACACTTCCAGAAAAAAGAAGATATGACATCACAGGGCACATCCATGAAGTATACCATGGGATGGGTGGAAACAGCTTAGCTTAAAGATGTCCAGCAAATAAACCCTTATTTATTTATTTATTTATTTATTTATTTATTTAAGGGAATCAGATACATCTTTGAGCCAGGGGCTCTTTTACAAAGGTTCCACGTCAGGTTACTTGAAACATTAGGACAGGCAGTGGTATTGTGCAAGAGAGAAATAAACATAGCGGCTGGAGGGCTTTGTCAATTACCAAAACATCACAATTCTGCAAATCACTTCTATAACAAATTAAACAATATAGATTTGTATAGGTAGCCATCCGACAGAGGGAGGCGAGGCCAGAGGCTGGTGTAAAGAGGGAAAAGAGAGGAGTGGGGTGGGTGGGCCAGGGGCAGGGTCAGCCAGGAGGTGTGTGGAGGAGTAGAGGGAGTAGGGAAGGAGTAGGGAGGGAAGGGTGGGGTATGGAGGAGGGTATAAACCATTTAGGTGTAGCAGTCGGAGGAGGCACAGGAGATGAGGTATTGATGCAGGCTGAGCTTAAAGGCACCCAGGGTTGCTTTGCTGGTAACTTTTTCTGGCAGGGTGTTGAACCAGGAGGAGGCTCTAAAAAAGAATAATCGTTGGCCTTGGGTAGTCCTGCAAAGGGGAACAGTGAAGGAGAGGTTGTTTGAATTCCTGGCTTGTTGTGGGCCGTTATAAGGTCTCAGCAGTGCCTGTGATCCAGGGGGTAGTAGGGCCAATGTTTGCTTTTTTGCTAGAATGCAGGTTTGATACTTAATTCTGCCAGATAGTTGCAGCCAGTTTGCATGTTTGTAGATCTCGCAGGTGTGTGTAAGGCGTTTGCAGATGTTTGGAGACGACATGCCTTGTTTAGTGCTGTGGCGAGCGTCGGAGAGCTGTGTCAGTGGCAGACCCATAGATCACAAGCCCATAGTCTATTATAGATATTACTGAACTGTGAATGACAGTGCTTAGGGCTTCATCCGTGAGGCAGTTCTTATGTCTATAGAGCAGGCCTATGCAGGTATTCACAGTTTTTGCTACGTAGTTGATATGTTCAGAGTATCCAAGTGTTGGGTCAAGAATCACCCCAAGATATGTAAATAGATGTACTTGTTCAAGGGTGGCCCCTTTGCTGTTTGAGATAGAGAGGTCTCTGTTTTTATGTTTGCTGTGGGTACCATGGAACAGCAGTGATTTGGTTTTGCTGTAGTTAAGAATAAGCTTGTGGGATTCAAACCATGCCTCTACATCAGTGAAGCTTTCTTGTAGTAGCAACTGAAGAGAGGAGGGGTCAGAGTGGGAGGTGAAGATGACAGCATTGTCGGCATAGAGTAGGATTTTTTCTGAGCAAGATGAAGGGAGGCTGTTTAGGAAAATGCTGAAAAGCATAGGACCAAGGATGGATCCTTGTGGGACTCCTGATCGGGCCAAGAGAGGTGTTGAGAGGGATTTTGCCAATTTTTACCTGCTGTGTTCGGTCACCGAGGTAGCTTTGAAACCAAAGAGTTGTGTCTGGAGATAGGCCTATTAGAGATAGTTATTGAAGCAGTAGTGAATGGTTGATGGTGTCAAACGTCTTAGTTAGGTCGATGAAGGTGGCGCCAACGAGATCCCCTTGGTCCTGGGCATTGTGGATGAAGGAGGTAAGCTCTAGGAGTGCCATGGTCGTGCTGTGGCCCTTGCGAAATCTGTGTTGTTCTTGACATAACAGGTTATACTTAGTAAGGTATTCTATCAGTTGGTTGGCAGCTATTCTCTCCAGCACTTTTGAGGGGGGGGGGGAGAATGGAGATTGGTCTATAGTTGCTTGTAACAGATTTATCGCCACTTTTCTGGATAGCTGTGACCTTCGCTGATTTCCATTTTGGGGGAACTGTGAGAGCATGAGAGATTTGTTAAGGATTTTGGTGAGGGGGGTCAGGACTTCATCGATGGCAAGAGCGAGGAGTTTCAGGTAGAGGGATTCGCTGCTTGATCTAGACTTTCCAAGTACTCGAAGGAGGTACTTTTTTGTGATGTCCTTGGAGACAGCTTTGAAATAGAATGGCAGATTCCCTCCAAATTTCTGACTTTGACTGAGTCAATGGTATCTTGAGGGGATCAAAGAAAGTTGGCGGTAAAACATGGCTAAGGTTTGTAAATGCTGCATTGAAGGCATTTATCATGGTGACTTGATCTGTAATGATGTGGCCATTTAGGTGGACCATAGCGGGTGGGACTTTTGTTTTTTTTTTCCAGTTAGTTCCGTTAGGTTGGCCCAAAACTTATTTCCATCTTTCCAAGAGTTTGTTAGCACTCTTTTGTAGTAGTTGACCTTTTCATTTCAAATTGAGTGGGTGCAGGCATTTCTTGCAGCTTTGAAGACTTCAGTGTCTGCCCTGTTTCTGGTCAGCTTAGCACATTGCCAGAGGTGATCCTGGGCCTTCAATTGCTCAAGGAGACCAAGGTTGATCCAAGGGTTGTTAACACCTTTAATCTTGCATTTCATGAAGGGTGCATGTGCATAGATACATAGACAGTGTCGGCAGATAAGGGCCTATGGCCCACCTAGTCTGCCCATTTGAGCTTGTAAGTTCAGTTTGTTTTCCTAGAAGTCTGTTTCCCCTTACCCCTGCCCTCTAGAATTCCTTTATGTCTATCCCATGCATTCTTAAATCCTGTGATTGTTTCAGCCCCACCACTTCCTCTGGCAGGGTGTTCCACTTGTCCACCACCCGTTCTGTGAAGAATTCTTTCTCATGTTTCCTCTGAATCGTCCTCCCTCCAACTTCATCCATGCCTCTAGTCCTGGAAACATCTTTTTCGCAAAATAGTGTTTCCTGCACCCTGTTCCTCCCTGTAAGATACTTGTATGTCTCTATCATATCCTCTCTCCCTCCTCTCCTCCAGGGAGTACATGTTCAGTTCCTTCAACCTGTCTTCATAGGACTTGTGTGCAACCCATGCACCATCTTTGTTGCCCTCCTCTGAACCTTCTCTACCCTGTCTATGTCCTTACGTGGGTATGGTCTCCAGAACTGTACACTGTACTCCAGGTGGGGCCTCACTAGTGTCTTGTATAGCGGAATTATGACCTCCCTTTTCCTGCTGGTGATGCCTGCCTATACATCCCAGCATCCTATTTGCTTTACCTGATGCCTTGTCCACTGTTTCCCTACCTTGAGGTCATCAGAGATGACAACCCCAAGATCCCTTTCCTGCTTGGTGCATGCTATATCCTCATCCCCAACTGATATATTGTGCCAGGGTTTTTGTCCCCATATGCATTATCTTGCACTTCTTTGCATTAATTTCAACTGCCAAACCATGACCATTCTTCAAGTTTCTGCAGGTCCCTTCTCATTCTGTCTACCCCTCTGGTGTGTCTCTCTATTACAGAGCTTTGTGTCATCAGCGAACAGTGAAATTCTGCCTTCTAGATCCTGTGCAATGTCACTGATGAAGATGTTGAATAGGACCGGTCTCAGCACTGATCCTGTGGTACCCCACTGGTTACTCTTCCCTCTCTGTGGGTGACAGCCATTTACCACCACCCTCTGTGTCCTGCCACCCAGCCAGTTACCTACCCACCACACTACTGTCTGCCCACCCATATTCCCCAGTTTGTGTAATAGTCTTCTATGTGGCACAGTGTCAAAGGCCTTGCTGATGTCAGATAGGCCATGTCACTGCCTCCCTGATCCACCTCCTAGTCACCCAGTCAAAAAATTCAATGAGGTTGATCTGACATGACCTCCCCTGGTGAAACCATGCTGCCTTGGGTCCTGTAGTCCATTGACAACCAGATGTTCCACCAATCTCTCCTTCAGTAGTGCTTCCATGATCTTTCCCACTACCGAGGTGAGGCCGAGCTGGTCTGTAGTTCCCTGCTTCCTCTTTGTTCCCACTTTTGTATAAGGGGACTACGTCTGCTGTCCTCAAGTCTTTGGGTACCTCCCCTGTTTCCAGTGATTGGCTGAACAGGATAGCCAGAGGTTCAGCCACCACCTCTCTTAGTTCTTTAAGGACCCTGGGGTGCACCCCATCTGGCCCCATTGCTTTATCAGCTCTTATTACTTCCAGTTCCTTCAGGACCCTTTCTCGTGTAAACCCGAGTAAACTACAGAACAGGTACCTCAACTCTTCTGGACTGGGTTCTTACAAACCGCCCTGAACACATTACTAATACAGCATCACATTACTAATAATGCATCACAGGCTGTGTTGAAGCTTTGGATGAAGTAGTCAAGTGCAATGTTCACATCTGGGGCTGCAACTATAGGTGACCAGTCATGATCTCGTAGGCATGTTTTTAGAGGCCACAGGTGGCCAGGTAGTAGTTTTCTACTGTTGATGATTTTAGGGGAGGTCTTAATGAATTTGCTGGACCATGAGAGTAGGACTGGTGAGTAGTCGCTTATACAGTCGGGGAGAACTACTATATTAGTAATGTGTTCAGAGGTTTGTAAGAACCCAGTCCAGAAGGTTGAAGTACCTGTTCTGTAGTTTACTGGGTGGGTGTTTTAACCATTTGGGAAAAATTGGCAGCTGTCAAGGCATCTTTATTCTTATGTGCACAGGGAGGAACCAATTTACATTAAAGTCCCCGAGAAGGATAGTTTCAGATTTCTGATCTAGGGAGTGAATGACGTCCAGTATGGAGTTCAATCCTTGGTTGGCAAGTTTGGCGGGGTATGTAGACTGATGCCACCATCAGTGTTTTATGGTGGGTCCCCAGACGTATTTCTGTGGCAGAGCCTGGATGTCACTACGCAGGGGTGAGGTATAGGGAGAGGTGTGCCCGATCAGAGTGTCCTTCAGGTGGAGGCACAGCCTCCCAGCCCTGAAGCATATATCTTGCCTGAAAGTAGCACTCAGAATTGTTGTTACAGTGTGGGGGTCTTAGGTGATAGCCATGTCTCAATTACTGATATTATATCTGGGTTGTGGAGTGTGGCAGGCAGTGAGAAGATCCAGCTTTTTGAGGAGGTTGCAGATACTGATGGTAGCCAGGCGGAGCCCACAGACCTGTCAGCACCACAGGGGCTACACTGTTGGGGACCAGGGTTTGGGTGGACGTTACCTGAGATGAGGATCAGCATCAGAATTAGGGACTTTAAGAGAGTTTTGATATACTTCTTTTGTCCCCGTACTGTTAATGTATTAGGAGCCTCTTTAAAGGGATAGTGGTTTGAATGAGAGAAACCTGTTAATTGGAGAGAGATGCTGAGGAGCATGGAAACATGTGTTCTTGATGGGAGAGCCATCCATAGGTGAAGCAGTCTGGGTGGTGTGTTTTAGGTGAGAGTTAGGGAGTAGGTGTACGTGATCGTCCTTGGGGTAGATAATGGGAATTTAATGGAGAGGTCAGTGGTATTTTGGGGTTGCAGTATAACAGCCCTCCCAGAGTAGATGATTAGATTGAGAATAATAAGCAGGCTCATTTGTGGGAAAGTGGTTCCCATACTTAAGCGTAGAGAGAGGTCAGAGATATTGTTCTCCGAGGCAGATGGTATGGGCTTTTTAGGAGGAGGTGGGATAAGTCTACTGATAGCTAATAAGAGCAGAGTAGATGAGAACTGTGCGGTACCCTTGGGGATTTAATAGAGGTCGGAGGATGTGGTGGGAGGGCGTGGCTGGCAGTAGCCTGTAGGAGTGAGCTAGATAGCCGGGACGGGGTTTAAGTGTATTTAAACAGGACCGGGGAGGGGGGGAGTGAGTGGGCCGAAAAATCAGGCAGCTAGGGCTCCCTTCCTGGAGGTAATCAGTCCCTGAGGGCAAGTCCATACCTGAGCTTCTGTGAGGGGCTGGTGGCTTTAGACCTGGACTGCGGATGGCAGTCTGGCAGGTCAGGTTCGTCAGAGAACCACGGCTGTGGCTCTCAGACTACTTGAACTTGAAAGGAAGACTGTCAGAAGTGTGGATGTGCACCATATCAACATCCCTAGAATTGACACTTTTTTCACACTGAAATCTAGCTGTCATACCCTTGACCATTCCTCTTGTTTTTTCATGTCTCTGTGCATTCTTTCCACCCCTTCCCCTCCCTCCACCAGAGTGTCCACCCTACTGCAGATTTTGGTGACATCTACAAAGAGGCAGACCCTTCCATCCAGCTCATCTGCAGCATTACTACATATAATGTCATTAAAGACGACCGGTCACAGTACTGAGGCCTGAGACACCCTGCTGGTCACCCTCCGTTCTCCAGGGTGAACTCCGTTTACCACCACTCTCTCTGGCCTATCCCTTAATTAATTTTTTTATTCAGTTTACCACCTCTGGACCCACCCCTAACTGCCCAGCTTCCTTACGACTTTCCTATGTGGAACGGTGTTGAAAGCCTTACCGAAATCAAAGTAGACCATGTCCACTGCTCCACCTTGATCTATTTTCCTGGTCACCACATCAAAGCAATCTATCAGATTTGCTGGCCTGTCAGCACAGTGGTAGCATTACCACCCACAATGAACCGGGTTTTGGGAATGAGCCTGGGTCGTGGAGGACCAGTAGGGGGAGCTGAGACGAGTATCCCATCAGATGTTCTCTCACTTCGGGAAGGGAGATTGTTCATAGTCCACTGCACTACTGTCCCCTGGATGACCACAGGGGACAGGCACAAGAGCTGACAGTTCCATGTCAAAGTGGCGAATAAAAAAATAACGACTGCTAAAAGGGCTCAAGGATAATACCAAATGACAAATTCAGTGATGTTTCATTTTGCGGGGGTGCTGGCCCCACACCTCTGCTGTGGGGGGCTGTGCTGTGCCCCATACCCCCTACTAAATATACTAACTCCGGGGAGGGGACCTTGGGAGGGTACAGAGACGTGCCGAATTTGTCATTTGACAATATCTTGAGCCTAGCAATCTCATTTTATTCTCCATCTTGACATGTTACCCTCCATCCGCATACACATCAACTGCGTGCAAGTGTTGGGTAGTTATTTTGCCATCCATGGGGTGGGTGGAAAAAGTGGAAAAAAACCCAGCTGCAGCAGGGTTACGTCCGCCCCTCACTGCGGGGCACCATGGACCGCAGCTATCTCCATCAATCAGCTTCAGTCCTCTCCTTGGGGATAACCCCATCCCGATGGCCCTGCCCTGGGGGGTAAGCCAAGGTGTACTTGACAGCAGAGGTAAGTCCCAGCGAAGGCGGGTGACGGGGCTGGGTGATGGGGCAGGACCAGTGTGGGCCAGCCAGTTAGGAGTGATAATCAGGCAATCCTTATTTTACCAGGTGGAACACCATTGAGCAAGCTCATTTACAAGAAGCCCATCTTCTTCCAAGTTGTGTACAGGAGTGCTTGGAGACAACTGAGAAGCTGCGTGGGATTTACTAGTTTGGACAAATTATCTGTAACTAAACTCTCTCTCTCTCTCTCTCTTTCTTACATCTGAGAGAAGTTTTCCTCACTTATAAAGTAGCATTGCGTGGTATTTTAGTTTTTAATTCAGAAGGGGTTTTAAAACTGCTTATCTTGTCAGCATCCTCAGAAGGGCTGAAATAACTGCATATTTGATTTTCGTTTGTGCTAACAAACCACCAGAGCTGTTTTGGGCTGGAGAGGTTTACCTCGTCTGACTTGGATGTCTGATTTTTCTCTGTTTGATTAGCAGGGTACTTTCTCTGTCAAATTGTTGTGTAGGGTATCTTGCTGACAGGAAGGCACTCGCCATGGCGGTGGGTGAGAGCTTTTAGTCGTTGTTTTGTGAGGACACAGTTTAGGCCCAACCCTTCCCACCCTCACCCCACCCCACCCACCCCTGCAAATAGTTCCTTTATACCTGAGGTTCTGACATCATTTCCTCGAGTGCAAGGTGCATTTCTCTGTCATATCCTCTCTAGCACACTGCACCGATAATAAGCATACACGTTGTATAATATATATATAAAAATATATATATATTTCTATATAACAAATCACACACGCATGCGGCACTACACACACACAAATACAATAAAAAAAAACTAGATAAACATGTGGGGAGTAGTGCAATGTAATGGCTGTGGGCAGCAGTCTTCGGAGTCTTTCTGAGGCTGACATGCTCCATTTGCAGACAACTGTCTGCCCTGAGGAGGAAGTTGCCCGTCTTCAGGCCACACTGGACAGTAGTAAGAAACCTTCCCCCAGGCCGCACTGGACAGTAGTAAGGAAACCTTCCCCCAGGCCACACTGGACAGTAGAAAGGGAACCTCCCCCATCCAGGGTGCACTAGCGCCACCACCACTACCTCAGAGGTTGCGAAGAAAGCACAGCAGTTGGACCACAGTGGGCTCAGGGAGGGTGAGGAGGGTGGAACAGAGGCACACCCAGTCAATTGTTCCACTCCACAATCCATACACCATTCTGGGGGAGCATAGCTCCCCTATGGATGCACCCTCAGAGAAGACTGATGATATCTGTCACAAGGGAGGCCCACAGAAAGGAGGCAGAGGGCACCAAAGGGAAAGGAAGCAGCTCCTGGTGGGGGACTCAATTATTAGGGGTATAGAACTGGGGGGAGCTGGGAAAAATGAAGTAAGATGCCTGCCTGGTGCCATGGCTTGGAGGGACAGGAAGCGCATCCTCAGGATCACGAGAACAGCTGCAAGGGATTCCGAACTGGACGTAATTGTCCACCTAGGGACAAATGACTTGGTTCATCATGAGATTAGAGCAGTGCAGGAGGACATTGCAGAGTTGGGGAGGACCTAAGGCAGTAGCACACACAGTATCCTTCTCCAGAGGTGCTGCCTGTCAAGCATGGGGAGGCGGGGGGCAATTGGCACCATGCAGTTTAATGAATGGTTGAAATAATGGTGCGGAGCACAGGGGTTTAGCTTCATTGGGGACTGGGGTTCCACCTGGAGGGACACCAGCCTATACTGGCAGGATGGTCTGCATCTGTCCAGGAAGGAACAAGTCTTTGAGCAATCGGTTTAAATGCTTCATTGGCAAGCTTTAAACTAGTCAAAGGGAGGCACTGACAAGCAGCAGGAAAATCCCAGCCTCTCCTACAAAACAGGGTACTAAATGAGAAAAGACTGAGGTAGAACGGTCAGTGGGGATGCTGCAACAGAAGGTAAAGCCATCAAAATATGGAGAGCAATGAGTACTAATGCCCGTAGTCTGGGTAACAAGCTTCCTGAATTAGTGGCCTTGATGGAGGAGGAACATCTGGATATCGTGGCAGTCACAGAAACATGGTACACACAAAACCATGACTGGGACATAAACATACCAGGATACACTGTCTACAGGAGGGACAGGGAGGGTAAAAGAGGAGGAGGAGTAGTTCTTTACATAAGGAAGGAATAAAAGCAACAGAACAAAAGGGTAAACAGGGAGGAGAAGAAGCACTGTGGGTAATTTGGAGACAGGTAATGGCACCACAATACTGTAGGGTTATATACAGACCCCCTTCTCAGGGGAGAAATGGACAGGGAAATGATAGAAAGTATACTTAGAATGGCAGAAAGGGAAGATATTGCTGATGGGTGATCTGAATATGCGGATGTTAACTGGAGTACAGTTGCAGCTGCCACTGAAGAGTGCAGTTATTCTAGATGCCTACAGGGCATGCCTTGAACAACTAAGTACTGGAGCCCACTGAGAGGGAGCAATATTAGACTTGATTCTCTCAAATGGAGATGGAGAGAGGATTACAGATGTAGAAGTGGGTAGCCATCTGGGAACTAGCGACCATCGAACAGTATGGTTCACAATAAACACAGCAATAGATTCAAACCATACAAAGACAAAAGTACTGGACTTTAGGAGGGCTGACTTTGCCAAAATGGGTGAGTGCCTAAGGAATGCACTAGCAAATGGGCAGGAAGGAGGGATGGAAGAACAATGGGGAATAATAAAAACTGCCATCACAGAGGTAACGAGCCTTTGTGTGAAGCAAATAAACAAAACAAGACGATGTAAGAAACCACTATGGTTCTCAAAGGAAGTGGCAGTGAAGGTTCAAGAGAAAAGAAAGCATTCAGGAAGTACAAGGAATACTGGAAGGAGCAGGACAGAGAACTGTTCAGTTAAAGCAAAGGAAGCTGGAAGGCAATCAGAACAGCAAAGCCAAACCGAGGAAAAGATAGCCAACTCAGTTAAGAAGGGATAAAACCTTTATAGGTACATCAGGGAGAGCGAAGGAAGACCAAGGGAGGGATAGTGAGGCTTAATAAAGGGGTGGGAGGGTGGGCAGAGGGAGACTGTGAAAAGGCAGAGATACTTAACAAATATTTTTGCTCAGTATTTACAAAGGAAGAGGGGAGGTACATAAAACAAACAGTAGTAACATGCTGGATACAGAAGTTGATACCGCCCATTTACAGAAGAAAGGGTTCTTGGAAAGAACTCTTAAAACTGAAGGTGGACAAAGCAATGGGGCCTGATGGATTCATCCCAGAATTCTAAAAGAACTAAAGTAGAACTAGTGACACCACTGACTACCCTTTTAACAAATCATGGGAGGATGGGGTGGTGCCCGAGGACTGGAGGAGGGCAGATGTGATTCCCTTCACAAAAGTGGGAGCAAGGCAGAAGCAGGAAACTACAGACCTGTTAGTTTAACCTCAGTGATAGGGAAAATGATGGAATCACTTCTAAAGGAAAGAATTGTCTTAGTATCTAGAGGCCAGAGGGCACAGGACCCTAGGCAGCATGGATTCACAGCGGGAAGGTCATGCCAGACAGATCTGATAGATTTCTTTGACTGGGTGACCAAAGTAGTAGATCAGGGAGGGCTGTGGACATGGCCTACCTAGACTTTAGCAAGGCATTTGACACAGTCCACACAAAGATTAATATACAAGTTAGCCAGCCTGGGTGTGGGTCCCAAGATGACAGCCTGGGTAAAGAATTGGCTGGAGAACAGGACACAGAGTAATAGTAAATGGAGTCCACTCAGAAGAAAGGAGGGTTACCTAGTGGGGCTACCGCGAGGTTCAGTATTAGGACGGTCCTCTCAATGTCTTTATAAGCGACATTGCAGAAGGACTGGAAGGAAAAGTATGTCTCTTTGCAGATGACACTAAGATCTGCAACAGAGTTGATGCACAGGGTGGGGTGGAAAGGATGAGAAGGGACTTGGCAAGGTTAGAGGAATGGTCAAATGTATGGCAGCTTAGATTCAATGCTAAGAAGTGCAAGGTAATGCACTGGGAAACAAAAACCAGGGAGAAGTACATAATGGGGGTGAGATACTAACAACAACAAAATGGAGAGGGACCTGGGGTAGTCATATCAGATGACCTAAAGATGGGCAAGCAATGTGAGAGGGCAGCAAGGAGGGCTGGGGGATACTGGGATGCATAGGAGAGAGCATCACCAGTAGAAAACAGGAAGTTATTATCCTCTGTACAGACAGCTGGTGAGACCCCATCTGAGTACTTGTGCAGTTCTGGAGACCTAATCTCTGCAAAGACATAGACAGGATGGAAGCTGTCCAGAGGAGGGCAACTAAAATGGTGCAGGTCTGCACCGGAAGACATATGAAGAGACTTAATGAGCTTAATATGTATAGCCTCGAGGAAAGGAGGAGAGGGGACATGATAGAAACTTTCAAGTACCTCAAGAGAATCAACAAAGTCCAAGAGGTAGCATCTTTCAAAAAAAAGAGGTGTGCAAGGAACAAGAGGACACAATTTGAAGATGAAGCGGCTCAGGGTAATTTAAGAGTATTTTTTCACAGAGAGGGTTGTGGATGCATGTAACGGCCTTCCGGAGGAGGTTGTGGAGTCAAAATCAGAGGTGGAATTCAAGCATACATGGGATAGTCATAAGGCAGTTCTGGGGGGTGGGGGTAGGAAGAAGTAGGCTGCTGGTTAACTAGGATCTGCAGCTTATCCAGTAGGTAAGGAAATGGGCAGACTGGGTGGGCCAAGCGGTCCTTATCTGCCGTCAAATTCTATGTTTCTATGTTTCTAAGGTAGGCCTAGCTGGATATACAAATTAGAACAATAATACAACAGAAATATTTGTTGGTACAGCGGAAGAAAAAGAAAAAAACAAGTTAAGTGAAAAGTACAAAGAGGTGGACTACAACACAGAATACAACAGTCATATATACGTATATAACAAACTCCCAAAGGCTGCAATAGATTACAGTAATAGTATAATAATAATAATACCATTGGGAGAGCAGCAAATAAAGGCAATTGAGCAATGTCAGCTAATGTTGCTAGGGAGACCTACAGGAACAAGTACGAGAAGAAAGAGGGAAAACAAAGAGGAATGGGGGGGGAGGAGGGTACATGGGGGGCATAATGGATACAATTGAGTGAGCTGAAGCAGATTAAGACAACATGGGCATAAAGCATGCCCAATTAAAAAAAAAAAAAGAAATCTATCAGATTTGTTTGATTTAATCCCCCCCCCCCCGTGAATCCATGCTGCCTTAGGTCTTGTAACCCGTTGTGTTCAAGATATTCCACAATCCTTTCCTTCAGCAGTGTCTCCGTTAAATTTCCCACCACTGATGTGAGGCTGACTGGATTATAGTTGCCAGCCTCCTCCCTGCTACCACTTTTTATGAAGTGGGACTACATTTGCCTTCTCCAGTCCTCCAGAACCAATTCTGTTTCCAGTGAGCTGTTAAATGGGACAGTTCGAGGTACAGCTAGCATCTCCCTGAGCTCCCTTAATACCCCTGGATACACTCCATCTGGGCCCATCACTAGGGGTATAGAATCAAAGGCCTTTCTGAAGTTCGGGTAAAGGATGTTTACTGCTTGGCTCATGTCTTCATTTTTAGTAACCCAGTCAAAGAAGTCAATTAGATTTGTCTGACAAGCCCTACCTCCAATAAACCCATGTTGCCTCTCACCCTGGAGACCATTCTTATCCAGATACTCAGCTAACCTTTCCTTAAGTATGCTCCATGAGCCTGCACAGGAATGAGATCAGACTGACCAGTCTGTAGTTCCCTGGGTCTTCCCTGGGACCGCCCTTATGGAGGGGCACTACATCTGCCTTTCTTTGGTCCTGCAGTACTATGCCTGACGCCAATGAAGTATTGAAAAGGCCAGCCAAGGGATCTGCAAGCTCCTCCACCAGCTCCCTCAGCACCCTTAGGAGTATGTGGTCTGTGCCTGGGGATTTATCTACTCAGAATGCTAGCAACCTTGTCTTCAACCTATCCACTTCTATCAAAACATCTGTTTCCACTGCCCCCTTCTCCTCTCCTCCCCCCTACTGGCATTGGTCCATCTCTCTCTCTCTCTCTGCTGAAGACAGACTAGAAATACTGTACTTATTTAGTACCTCTCCTTTGCCCCCATTCTCCTCCACCCACACATCCCATTTACTAAGCATAACAATCTCATCTGTCCTGTCCCTTTTCTAATATGGTGAAAAAATGTCTCTCCCCCCATCAATTCCCTCAGCTAACTTCAGTTCCTTTTCAGTTTCAGCCCACTGGACTACCTTACTTGCTAAGTTAATCATCTTCAAGTAGTCCTCCCCCATCTTCCTCCCTCTGGCTCCTCCTGAATTTTTTGTAGGCTGACCTCTTTTTTCTTACTACCTGGGCAACCTCAGTGCTAAACCAGCTGGATGCTTTGGCCCTCGAGTTCGTTCCTTTGAGCCTAACGCACTCGTTTATAGCAACCATTACTCCCTCCTTGATGATGGACCATCTTTCATCCACCCCCATACCCACTCGGATGCTTGCCAAGTGACTCCTTAGTAGCTTGCCCATTCTTTTGAAGACCGCCTTTCTAAAATCCAGGATTTTAGTCTCAGAGGGTGGCCTTTTCCCCTGCAAACATCTAAATGCCACTGTGCTGTTTTACGTTTAACCCTCTACAAATGAGGGTTCCCGAAAAGTCTTCCTTGAGCTTGCTTAAATGCTCACTGCCAGGCTGGTGTCCTGCGTTTTAGCAGTTTAAATGTATTGCCAGAGAGTGCCTGTATAGCCTCTGTGTACTGTCTCTTTAAGAGCTGCCTGGACTGCAGTCATAATTAATCTGAGAGGGAGCTCTGTTAGAAGGTGTACTTGTTTGCTGATCTTTTGTTAGAATAGTAATAATATTGCAGTTTGTTCCAACCTGCCTTCTTTGCAGCATGGACAGTTCTGTTTGTTTCTATCATCTTGGTCCCGGACTGTCAGAATGGGCCAATCAGTACATTTGGGACTCTAAAATGGAGCCTGCCTACAGGGGCTTGGTGGGGCCAAAACTTGAAAGGATTGTAGTTTTGGGCTTTTGGCACCTAAAATAACCTGGAGGGGAAGCCCTTGTTGTGACTGACAGATCAGCGAACCGAACCTTTTGGATCTTGGGGAAAGTCCCACACTGCTTGCAGTTTCAGTTAGATCTGAGTTGGGAAGTGAAGAAGTAACAGCTCGAGATAGCTCGAGCAGCAATCCATACTGGATTTGCGCGGGAAAACTGTGGAAAGGCTCGAGTTTGGCCTGCATGCCTGCCTGCTGTCCCTGACAGGAAACCTATGCTTTTTTTCATACTGAATCTGAATTTGGAGAGCGAATTAAGCCACTGAATTGTGACCAGGCTTTAACCTGAAGAAGACCGAGGATTTGCTGAATGTGACTGGCCTGTCAGGACTTCGAGCTACCTCTGAACTCCCGAATTGTGCAGAGACTCTGTACTTGCGACCAGAAAGCCATTTGTCTGGTACAGTGGAATTTGCTCACATGTAAATGTGCTGTGTGCTTATAGTGGGTCGTGATTTGGTTCCCCACTGTGTGTCTGAACTGTGTTTTGCTTGCTGGAGGCTGTATCCAGCTCCACGGACTGAATCCGTATCCATTTCCGTTTGCCTGGGCCCTGCTACACTGGCCCAGCCAGAATACCTGCTATGCAGAGAAAGTCAATGACGAGAGACCGGCCTGGGGATCAGCCCCCTGCTCAACACCTTGAACAGGAGCGACGCCTCAGTGATTCGTGTAGGCCCTGCTTCTCCAGGCACTCCAGCTCAACAGCCTGCAGTCTCGATTTCGTCTTGCCTGTGTCCAGTATTGAGTATCATGAGCAAACATCAGGGTAGCTCCCTGCAACAACAGCTAAATCTAAAAGTGTTGTCATCTGATTGTCTTGTTGCCTTTATTTCATGAACTAGAGCCCTCCGACTCTGGATTACAAATAGTGATTTATTTGTGCATGTTGCTTTCTTCCATCACAGGGCCCCAACCAGCTGCAATGTTCCTGGCTAACCCACCGTTTTCCTACCTGGATACCCAGAGTGTGTGACTGTGTAGGGACTCTGAACTGCATGCATAACCGTCTGATTAATATAGCTTTTAAGCAAATCAACCTGATTACGCCCCTCCCTTGTTCAAGTCCCCTGAATCAATCATTTAACTTTGTTTGCATTTAACCTGACTGTGGTTCCAGTTTGTGCCAAAAGTATTGTACTGTTGCTATTTGCTGTGTTTAACCTTGTTTTACAGGGGGTCCCCAGGGTCAAGCTAGAGGAACCAGCCCTGGTGGTAAGTACAAACAGTGTGGGTAATTGCCTGGTGAATAGAGGTCATTGTGAAAGTAATTAATGTATATTGTTCAAGCCACTAGAAGGGAAAGAGGGGGGGGTTACAGTATCCCGGAGGGCTGTGCCCAGATTACCTTGACCACTAACAACCCTGACCTCTGGGTGGAGGCACCCGTATCATTACCCAGGCCCCTTAACCTGCTACTAGCCAAGCATGCAGGGGTAGTAGCCCTTGGGATAGCACCACTTAGGGTTACATCTTGGAGGCTTACCGCTGGGATTTTGTGCCTTCTAGTGGCCAAAAATTAAGAATTATTGTTAAAAATTAATGGTTACCCCAGTAGAAATGGCTGTACACCAGTTGGTGGGGTGGTGTACTGGGCAGGAGATTGACCCCCCAAATGCTCTGCTTATACTGGATATTCCCCTGGCTACCAGTAAGAACACTGTAGGGGGAGCACTCTCCAAAGTTGAATGTTTAAAAAACCCTGTGGTGGTGGGTCGACAGGCTGATTTGATCGCCCAAACTTTCATAACCTTGGCAGTGTAACGACCTCGTGGACAGCTCTAAAGTGTGACAGACTATTGCCTCAGAAGGGGTCCTAGCCGCCTGGAGAATGATAACAAAAGACAGTAAAGACCTTGGAGAGGATGAGCTCCCACCATTATCTGAGACTTCTGAGGAGAAATTTGCTAAGTTGTTGCTGGAGGAAGGGAAACGATAGAGTACTTTAAGAAACTATTCCTGACACCCGGGAGTGTTTCTTTCCCAACACCCCCTTCCACTCCAGCACCTCTTACCGGCCCGCCTTCTGTGCCTGTGCCAATGCTGGCCTCTATATCTGTACCCGCCATTAGTCACGACTCTTACCGAAGGCTGAGAATCTTCTCAGGCACCCTTCCCACCCACCAGGGGGAGGATGACTGGGAGACCTGGATCGACTATGTTGCCCCCTTGGTACCAGAGTGGCAATGTGCGGAGGCTGAGAAGTGGAAAAGAATCATAGAAAGTTTGAGGGGCCCCGCCCTTGAAGCCATTACATTTTTGAGGTCCACGAACCCTGATGCATCTGCTCAGAAGTACCTATCTGTTCTTGAAGGCAATTTTGGGAGCATTGAGTCAGGGGGGAGACTTTGATGTGGAAATTCCAAGGTACCAAACAATGGAAGGGAAAGTTTGTGTGTATGTTACTAAGCCTAGAAAGAGCTCTGCAGAAAGCTTACGGAAAGGTGGGGTAGCCATGATGATTTGAACGGCGTGAGATTGGGCACATACTGCAACATGCCAAGCATTCTAAACTGCAGATCATCCAGTTAAGGCTCCAGGATAGGAGAGGTAATTCACCTGACTACTGTGACTTGATAAAAGAACTCCGGGAGGTAGAAGGTGAAGAGGGAGATTGTAATTATGAAGCGAGTGCAGCCCAAGTTTTCATGGCACTAGAAGACCCTTCCGAAATGGAGACCACTACGAGTGTCCCGCCGTGGGCTAAACGGTGGGGGGGAGGAGTTGCCGAAGGAAGTCAGAAAAGTACAACTGGGTGTGTTCGATGAGGTATCCCCTGTTGATAGAGACCCTTGCCCCTGTCAGGACGTGACTGTTATGGGGGTAGCAGTGCACCCTCAGGCATCTTCTACTGAGGGTGGCTTCTCGGCTGAGCTTAAGGAATTGACTGCCACCCTAAAGGAACTTTTGAGGCATGGTATACTACCAGTGAAGTCAGATCCTGATCTCCGTCAATGCTCCAACATCTGACTCACCGTTTTCCTCAAAGACACCCGAGAGCCTGTCATTTGTCACAATTGTGGCAAGGATGGCAATATAAAGAAATGCCGTCTCTGAAGGACTTAGAGAGAGTGGTGAACCAGCTTCAAGGAGAGCTTCGGAAAACGAGTCAGTGGTCAAGGGGTGCACAAAATGACCGCAGTGAAGGCTTCGGCCATCCTAACTCAAACCCCTCTGTGGTTAAATTGTTTCTCCAGGCCCCTGCTGTTGTCCCTTCAGACTGGTCCAAAATAGTGGGCCCTTCAATGAAGACTACTGTGACTGTGAATGGTATTCCTACTCAGGCTGTGCTTGACAGTGGGTCACAAGTGACCACTGTATTTCAGGACTGGTATGACAAACACTTATGATGTGCCATTACAATCCCTGGAAGGCCTACATGTGGTGGGCTGGAGACGATCTTATCCCTACCTAGGATATGTCCGCCTTTGCTTGTCTTTTCCTACAACTGTAACTGGTGTAGAGGAGCAAGTAGGGACACTGGCACTAGTGTGCCCCCCCCCCGGACTGTATGATGGGGTTCCCCTGTTAATTGGAACAAGTTTGGGAGACTAGGACAACTCTGCCATGAGAAACAAGGGCAATTGACTGGACAGGCCCCAAGAATTCCAGCCTTAGTAAAAGGGCATATGACTTACAACAGAAACCCAACGAAGAGGACCCAGATGAGCCAGTGGGGATAGTGTGGAAAAAGAAACCGGACTCCTTGGTATTGGCCCCCAACGCCCAGTGCACAATCCATGGAGAAGTCCACCTAAAGAGAAATGTAAAGAACAAAATATTAATATTGGATGCACCAGGTGATGGAAAGTTGCCAGAAGGATTATTGGTTAAACCCAGCATCTCGCCTGCCCGTGCCCATGTCTATGCATGAGTGATGGTCCAGATTCGAAAAGTGTCAGATCAGGAGGTCCGGGTGAACAGAGGGTGCACTCTAGCTACAGTACACTGCACAGACACTGCAGTATTACCCAATAACAAGTACTCTGACCAAAAGGAGAGTGTGACCCCAGACTTATTTGACTTTGGTGATTCCCCGCTGCCAACTGAATGGAAGGCTAGGATTAACAAAAACTTCGCCAAGAGAGACTAAGTGTTTTGCTAAAGGAATGGGACATAGGTGTGTCTAGGATACAGAGCATCATATACACCTGTATGATGGCGGACATTTGAGAGAGATCCCGATGCCTCGTCCCAGCGGACATAGATGATGTGAGGAGACACCTGCAGGAAATGTCCTGCTGGCATGATACAGGAATCAAGGAGCCCATGCCTCTCCATTGTGGTTGTCGAAAAGAAGAATGGGTCGAGGATGTGTGTGATTATCTAACCCTGAACCCGTGGACTGTCCCAGATCATACACCATGCCCGTATACAAGATGCCCTGGATTGCTTGAATGGGAGCAAATGGTTCTCAGTATTGGATATTTGTGCGGATATTACCAGATTCTGATGGCCCCAGAGGACTGTGAGAAACAGCCTTCATCTGTCCTTGGGGTTCTACAAATTCTGAGAATGTCAGAGGATTTCAGGTGCCCCGCCACCTTTCTGACGATGGGCGAACGTGGCGGGAGATATGAACTTGCTGGAATGTCTAGTGTACCTAGATGATGTCATTGTGTTCGGACTATTATGAGGAGCATGAGACCCGACTGTTTAAAGTGCTGGACCAATTGGAAGACTTCGACCTCAAGCTGTCCATCGACTGGGTGCCAATTTTTCAAACTTCCATGAGTGGGGCACATAGTATCTGCAGAAGGAATGAGACCGATTCCAGTAAGGTTGATCACTGACTATTTGGCCCCAGCCCCATAACTTAAGAACAACGTTTTCTGGGTTCTGGCTACTGCAGGTTCATAAAGACTATTCAAAGGTGATTCGCCTGCTCCTGAATCTTACCCAGGGTTACCCCCCTACCAACCATAAATACAAGAATGGGGCTGTCAAAGAACCAGAGAAAGTGTACTTCCACACAGGTGAACCTTTTGGGCCCCGCTGGACACCCGAATGTGAAGCAGCCTTCCACAAAGTCATATATCAGCTCACCCATGCCCCTATCCTCACCTATGCTTACCCTACCAAGCCCTATGTGCTGCATACGGACGCTAATCTGCAGGGCCTAGAAGCTGTGCTGTATCAAGACCATGAGGATGGTTTGAGACAGGTCGCTTTCGCCAGAAGAAGTCTGACCCTATCGAGACAAAACTATCCTGCACAAGCTGAGTCCCTTGCCTTAAAATGGGGCCATCGTTGATCAGTTTCTTGTGTACTTATGGGGCAAAGATATTGGTGAAGACCGACAATAACCCGCTGACCTATGTACAGACTTTCAGCTAAGTTAGACACCACTGGGCACCGTTGCTTTCTGCTTATCAACCTATGATTATGCTGTTTATACAGAGCGGGACTGAACCATATTGATGCTGATCGCCTGTCACGGAAGGCCCACTTCCAAGAGTGATTGGGTCAGGCTGTCTGAACCTGACATCCGAGCATTGTGCCAAAAGTTTGGACGAGATGAACAGATTTCTGTGGATTACAGTGGACTGTCTAGTAGATTGCTTGGGCCCTCCTGATACCTGCATACCGTTGCCTATTGCCATTTCTCTGCTCTAGATATTAATGCACTACCTCAACCTGACAATGACAGTATTCAGTAGGCTCAATCCCAAGATCTTATGATTCAACCCCTTCATGCCCTGCGTGCGGGAAAGATGTGTCTAAATTGCCTTCCTTGACTTGCGAACTGCCTATTGTTTAAAGAAGGCCCCCGGTTGAAGTTACTCAATCAGTTGTTATACAGAGAGACAGTGGATTGTGGTGGTCAAGTAGACAAGCAACAACTGGTCCTGCCCACAGCCTTTAAACACTTGGTACTGAGGTCCCTCCACAATCACATGGGGCACCTCGGTATTTACAGGACTCTCAACCTGGTACGATCTCAATTCTACTGGCCCAAGATGGGGGCCGATGTTGAGCACCATGTAAAAACCTGTAGTCGTTGCCTTCAAAGAAAAGCCCTGCCTCAGAGAGCTGCCCCCTTGTCAATATCACTACCAGCACTCCCATGGAACTGGTATTAATAGATTTTTTGTGTTTAGCCCCTGATCACCAGAATATTGGCAATGTGTTAGTGGCTAAGGTATGCACAAGCTTTTCCAACTAAAGATCAAAAAACCTCTACCGTGGCCAAGGTGCTAGTGGAAAAATTCTTCGTCCACTATGGTGCCCCCCAGCGGATCCACTCTGACCAAGGCAGAGACTTTGAAAGTAGGCTAATCAAAGAAATGCTCTCTGTGGGGGATCTGAAGTCAAGAACCACCCTTATCACCCCTAGGGAGACACTCAACCAGAACATTTTAACCACACCCTTCTAAACATGCTGGGCACCCTCCACCCAAAAGACAAGCATAAGTGGAGCCAACAGATTAGCACCTTGGTACACGCGTACAATTGCACCAAAAATGACGCTACTGGATTCTCCCCCTACCGCCTCATGTTTGAGAGGGAGGCCCGGCTGTTTTGGAGTCTCTCCAGATGGGGTCTGAGCTGAAAACTACCTGCAGTATGTACAGAAACTAAAAGCTCAATTGAACCATGCATATCAACTGGCCAGACAATGGCCGCTAAAAGAAATCTCACCATCAAAGAGAGGCATGACAAGAAAGTAAAGGCTCAAGAACTACGGTCTGAGACCATGTGTTATGCAATTTGGGATTACATAGCAGTACAAAATTGCTGATAGGTGGCACTATCTTCCTGCAGTGGTTGGAAAGTTGGATGATCTACCAGTATACAAGGTAAGCCCAGAGAATAACTCCAAAGCCGTCAAGACCATGCACCGTAACCACTTGCTCCTATCGGCCAAGTTATTATTGAAGCTGAGCCAGCAGACATTGCCTCCCTGGGCTAGTGACTGTATGCTTGCTGCAAAAAGAGACAGAGTCAACCTACCCAATAGTTACAGATTTAAGGTTTCCTCACAGCAGGCCCAGAATGATAGTGACTGTCAGTCCTCCTCTGATGAAAGTGACTATGGTAATGCCTATTATCCCTCCTATGAACAGAGTCAGTTGTTTCAGTGAAATCCTATGCAGAATCGTGGGGATGAAGCTGGGCCTTCTGGACTGCCTAACCCCCAGCTTCGTCCTTGGAGCCAATGCTCCCTGAAAGTGAAGTGCAAAGTTCTGCATCTGAGGCTGCAGGCTCCCTGTATTTCGTGGAACTGTGCGACTTGCCCGAAGAAGAGGCTGATGGTCTGAGTCTCTCTGGTGACACACCAGAACTGAAATAACAATATGACAGTGCTGACAGCCCTCCTTCAGTGCCACAAAGCCTAACTGTGCCAGAACCTTCTCTAAAGAGCAGAGTGTTGTGGAAACAGAGCCTACAGAGAAAGAGCTGCAGTGCTCCCAGTTTGGACATTCCCATCCATGCAGAGGCACCCCTCACGAATGACGAAGCTCCAAAGTTAGTGCTGAAAGTACAGAGACTGTGGCTGTTCCCCCCAGAAAGACTGATCGAGCTGTCAAGCCAGTACTACGCTTCAGTTATGATTCTCCTGGGAGGCCAGTGGATTTGCCTCTCAATGTGGTTCACAAAGGTGTTTATATTTCTCAGAGCTCACTACCCTAACTGAGCTTAATGGCCAGTTCCAGTTTGGTTGTTCTTCTTTCTCAGTATGGTGCCTCTTCCCCTTCCAGCCCCATGCCCGCTGATAGGGAAGGGCCCCCTCCTACACTGTTTAATGTACAGGAAGTTATTACCTGAAGCAGTATTGTGATGTTACTAATGTGTCAATCATAGTGGAATCAGTATTACTTGTATGTAACATGCATAAGTATTGTCAATATGGATGTAGTAATGTGAAGTATATTGACAGGTATAGTGATGTAACAAGCTAATAATGTATATGTCTTATTTATATTGCATTTTTGATATTGTGATGGTACAGACTTGACGCAGACGCCAAGTTTTCTCCAGGCAGGGAAGGGTGTAACCCCCCTACAAATGGGGGTTCCTGAAAAGTATTCCTTGAGCTTGCTTAAATGCTCACTGCCAGGCTGGTGTCCTGTGTTTTAGCAGTTTAAATGTATTGCCAGAGAGTGCCTGTATAGTCTCTGTATACTGTCAGGGGTGTAGCCAGAAATTTCCATTTTGTACACAATCTCCAACAGTTACACCCCCCCAACATTAAAAAATGTACACATCCTTTTCAAATGGCACCCCCTTCCAAACAAGTCAGATTGTTGTCAGATGATTCCTCTAATCTCTAAAGAGGTTATGCAAGTACCCGTCTCTTAAACTACAGAAGTTTAAACAGAGACACTCCTCAGTGGCCTACACTAACCCAAATACTACAGATTAGAATGAAAATGTTAACAGAAAGGCATATGGTTTGTGACAGGCACTCAACAAAACTGTACACAATTGTGTACAGTGAGTATGCCTGTCTACAACCTTGTATACTGTCTCTTTAATCTGAGAGGGAGCTCTATTAGAAGATGCACTTGTTTGCTGATCATGTGTTAGGTTAGTAATAATATTGCAGTTTGTTCTAACCTGCATTCTTTGCAGCATGGACAGTTCTGTTTGTTTCTATCACCTTGATCCTCGACTGTCAGAATGGGCCAATCAGTACATTTGGGACTCTAAAATGAAGCCTGCCTACAGGGCTTGGTCGGCCAAACTTGCAGGAACTGCAGTTTGGGGCTTTTGCTCTAAAATAACCTGAGGGGAGCCTTTTAAGACTGAAAAGACAGATCAGCCAACCAAACCTTTTGGATCTTGGGGAAAGTCCCACACTGCTTGCAGTTTCAGTTAGATCTGAGTTGGGAAGTGAAGAAGTAACAGCTTGAGATAGTTCGAGCAGCAATCCATAGTGGATTCACGGCACGCGGGAGAACTCTGGAAAGGCTTGAGTTTGGCCTGCATGCCTGCCTGCTATCCCTGAGAGGAAACCTGCGCTTTTTTTTCAGACTGAATCCGAATTTGGAGAGCGAATTAAGCCACTGAATTGTGACCAGGCTTTAACCTGAAGAAGACAGAGGATTTGCTGAATGCGATCGGCCTGTCAGGACTTCGAGCTACCTCTGAACTCCCAGATTGTACAGAGACTCTGTACTTGCGACCAGAGAGCCATTTGCCTGGTACAGTGGAATTTCCTTACATGTGAATGTGCTGTGTGCTTATAGTGGGTCGTGATTTGGTTCTCACTGTGTGTCTGAACTGTGTTTTGCTTGCTGGAGGCTGTGTCCAGCTCCACGGACTGAATCCATATCCATTTCCATTTGCCTGGGCCCTGCTACACTGGCCCAGCCAGAATACCTGCTACGCAGAGAAAGTAATCGACGAGAGACCGACTTGGGGATCAGCCCCCTGCTCAACGCCTTAAACAGGAACGACACCTCGGTGATTCGTGTGGGCCCTGTTTCTCCAGGCACTCCAGCTCAACAGCCTGCAGTCTCGATTTCGTCCTGCCGGTGTCCAGTATTGGGTATCGTGAGTAAACATCAGGGTAGCTCCCTGTAACAACAGCTAAATCTAAAAGTGCTGTCATCTGATTGTCTTGTTGCCTTTTCTTTCACGAATTAAGCCCTCCGGTTCTGGATTACAAATAGTATGCATTGTGCATGTTGCTTTCTTCCATCACAGGGCCCCAACCAGCTGCAACGTTCCTGGCTAGCCCACCGTTTTCCTACCTGGGTACCCAGAATGTGTGACTGTGTAGGGACTTAGAACTGCATGCATAACTCTAATTAATATAGTTTTTAAGCAAATCAACCTGATTACACCCCTCCCTTGTTCAAATCCCCCGAATAAATCAAGATTTAACTTTGTTTGCATTTAACCTGACTGTGGTTCCAGTCTGTGCCAAAAGTATTGTACTGTCGCTATTTGCTGTGCTTAACCTTGTTTTACAGGGGGTCCCCAGGGTCAAGCTAGAGAAACCAGCCCTGGTGCTAAGTGCAAACAGTGTGGGTAATTGCCTGGTGAATAAGGGTCATTGTGAAAGTAATTACTGTATATTGTTCAGGCCACTAGAAGGGAAAGGGGTGGGGTTACAGTGTCCTGGAGGGTTGTGCCCAGGTTAGCTTGACCACTAACAACCCTGACCTCCGGGTGGAGGCACCCGTTTCATTACCCAGGCCCCTTAACCTGCTACTAGCCAAGCAGGCGGGGGTAGTAGCCCTTGGGATAGCACCAGCTAGGGGTTACATATGTTACATGCCTTATTCCTCGCCTCAGTTTGTTGTTACCTGGCTATATGTTTTTGGTTAACTGTATCGTTTGTTGGCACCCGATTAATCCCTCATATCTCACTGTTGTTTTCCCACCCATCGTATTGTAACCTCCCGGGTTGTGCCTAAAAATAGGCAGCTTTGCTGTTTAGCGCACCAACCCAGTCAACAAAAACAAAAATAAAAACTGGAACCACACTCCGCCTTCCCTTACGTACAGTACTGCTCTTCCTCTCTTTCTTCCCACCCTATCTTTCCCGACAGGATTTCCTGTTGAGACTTTGTTGGTGGTGTAGCTTTAAACCCCACCCCCAACAAAGTTACACAAATGGGAAGGTCAAGGAAGAGTAAGTACTAACAAATCCATGAACAGGTAACAAGATACTGATCCTTTCATCTTTTTGTCACTGATCAAATTCAGCTTAGTTCAGTAGTGGATGAAACCTTCTGAAGTCTGATGACTCTTCGGAGGCCTACATGAAAGAAGTTGTGGTGGTTTTTGGTCCAGACCCTAGTGGACAAATGTCCACGTATTGGAGGGTGGCATCAGCTAAAGGGTAGAGCTTGAAAGCCTGCCGAAACTTGACATGGACAGAGACCGCTCTGCAGCCTTTCCTTCCATACCACAAGTCACTGGGTACCAAAGTGTTGTGAGGGAGATCTTCAGGACACAGCTCTTCTACCCCCCCGGCCCCTCAATCACCTTTCTGGTCCCACAGAGCTGCTGGGAGTCCTACTGAAAGCTGCATCTCCTCTTCCAGCATCTGACCAACTGGAGGGTGGCATCAGCTAAAGGGGTGAGGCTTGAACATCTGCCAAAATTCAACAGGGACAAAGGCCACTCTGCAGCCTTCACTTCCATGTTATGTATCTCAGAAGTAAAGTCAACGGTCCCCATCATGGAGAGGAAAGGGAGATCTGCCCAACATTTAAGCACACCTATTTATTGGCCATGGAGTGGCTTTGGATCTATTTGCACATCCTCTTGGCCAGAAGGTGCCAAAATAGCCCTAAGTGTCCAAAACAGGCGGGTGGGAAACCTGGAGAAAAACAACACAATGAAAAATGAAAAACAAAAAATTGCCAAAATCTGGGACCTCATCTTACAGAGATGTTCTGGTTACCAAGGAGAAAAAATTATAATTTAACATCAGCAGACTCCAATTACCCAGAATTCCTTTTTTTATTGTGCTGTTTATGCCCCCTTCTGTTCCCAGTACCCGTCTATCTCGCACGATCCCTCCACACCTCCTACCTGTGACGCGGACCTTTACGGAGCCTTGAGCCCCCCCAAGTGTCTATGTTTATCAGGAGGAGCTGCAGGTGAGGTACAGAACCTCAGATGTACCGGAGTCTGTATCATTGGGTGCTGGGGCTCTTTTCCATATTTTTCACCCAGCCCTAGCAAACACTGCGAATGAGGGCAGCACATGCCTGTACATACAATGCGTGCCACTGCATCATAGGTGACCATACCCTCACCAGCCCTCTAGCCTCACTACTGCCTGTGGTCACTCACCTGTGGTCAATCATGTGGCAGGATCGAGGCAGAGGACACTACCCTCCATCCCCAGAGAAGGAAAGCAGCTCCTGGGATGTTCAACCCCCACCACCACCTGGGCAAGCCCTCAATGACCCTGGCTCGTTCCCAAACTTGGGTCACCGGCATCGCAAACAGTAACCCTAGTTCTGTGTTGACAGGCCTACTCAGTATTCTATTATATTGGTCTTATGGCATGCAATTATTATGCATTATGTACTATGATGAGTCTGTCTCATTTGTCTGTACTCTTGTTGTAATGAAGATGCAATAAAAATGAATTATTAGAGCCTGCTCCAAGGCATTAGGCGGTGGGGGATTGTTCTGGCATGCTGCTGCCCAGGTTTGTGTCCCAAGCCCGGGAAATCAGGAGTGGAATCTGGCAAAAAGGATTCAGAGTGTCAGGTTGAATGCTCTCTCAGGGGGAGGGGGCTCAGTGCACTGCCCTAGCAGTAACTCCTGGTGGAAGTATGGTAGAGGTGCCACCAAAAGTGTGGGTGACCGTGCGCATAGTTTTCGTCTGTCTTCATGTAATTTAGGACCAATCATCATAATACTTGCTTGTGGCATCACATTCTTTTCCTATGGGACCAATGAATACTTCTGCTCTGTCTTTACGAAAGAAGAGGATGGACCAATGCCACAGGCATGGATAAGAAAGGAGGGAACTGGGGCAGATCCAATAGGGGTCATTGGAATCGAAAGAGTGAGGGAGGGACTGAGGTCACTGAAGGTGGATAAATTCCCAGGGCCAGATGAGGTACGCCCCATGGTACTCAGAGAATTGGCAGAGGAACTGGCAGGTCCGAAGACAATTTTTGTTTAATAGTTCCCTGAATTCAGGAGTAGTGCCAGAGGAATGGAGACCAGCAAATGCCATGCCAGTCCACAAAAGTGTTCCCAAGGAGGATCCGGGCAACTACAGGCCAGTCAGCTTGACCTCGATAGTATGCAAACTTCAGGAGACCATACTGAAGGAGGGGCTGGTGAGGTACATGGAGGAGCATGGTCTGTAAGATAGTAAGTAACAAGGGTTTGTGGCTGGCAGAGCATGTCAAACGAATTTAGCAGAGTTCTTTGATTGTGTCATGAAGGCAGTGGACAAGGGTCAGGCAATAGACGTCATATACCTGGACTTTAGTAAAGCCTTTGATTTGGTGTCACACAGAAGACAAAACTGAGGGAGCTGGGGTGGGGGAAAATAAGATGGATTGAGAACTGGTTGGGGGGGCAGGACACAGGGGTGGGGTGGGGGTAGCCTCCAGTACAAAAGAGGTGATCAGTGGAGTTCCACAGGAGTCAGTTTTGGGTTCATTATTGTTTAATATATTTATAAGTGACATTGGGGAGGGCATTCAAGTCAAAATGTGCCTATTCGCTGACGACACCAAGCTCTATGGGAAGGTGGACACCCAAGAGGGATACAAGAGTTAAGGGAGGACTTAGCCAGACTGTAGAAATGGTCAGGAATTTGGCAGTTGTGGTTCAATGCCAAAAAGTGCAAGGTGACGCACATCGGGGCAAGAAACCCAAGAGCAGAGTACTACATAGGAAAAATACAGGTGGTTGCGTTTGAAAAGAAAAAGATCTAGGGGTAGTAATTACTAGTGATTTGAAGCAATCAACTCAGTGCAAAAAGGCAGTAGCAAAAGTCAGCAGGATGCTGGGATGCCTCGCAAGGAGTTCCAGTAGCAGACACAGCGAGGTTATTCTGCTGTTATATAGATCACCGGTGGGCCGGCCCGGTGGCGTAGAGGGTTGAGGCGCCTGGTGTTTTACCGAACGACACCGCCACCCGGTTCGGAATGAGCCCAGGTCAAAGGTCGGCATGGGGGGCACAGCTGGATGGAAGCTCTCCCTCCGGGTTGGGGGTAGCGGCATCCTCAGTAATGGCTGCCCCTTGTGGAGTCCAGGAGACAGTGCAGGCACAAGGGTGCCCAGTGTTAGGCCAAAGGGGTGGGCAGAAGGGGGTCACTACTAGGGCCAAAGGCGTATGCGCGTGGGGCCCTCGGGAGAAAACGGAGGATGAAAAACACTGGCAGCAGGATGAGAACCGACTCCCAGCACGCACCACACCCCGGCCGGGCAAAGGTAAGCCCCGGTAATTTCGGGTGACTGGGCTGGGGGAGTCAGTTGGATTAGGGCTGTACGGGAGGGAGAATAAAATATGATATGTGATATGATATGATATGATATAGATCACCGGTAAGGCCTCACTTAAGAGTATGGAGTGAGGTACTGGCACCCACACCTAAAAAAAGAACATTAAATTGCTGGAAGGAGTGCAGAGGAGGGCGATTAAAATGATCAGGTGGCAGCAAGACAAGTCACACGAAGAGAGGCTAGGAGCCCTGAGGATGTACTCCTAGGAGGAGAGGAGGCAAAGGGGGGATATTATAGAGACCTTCAAGTACCTGAAGGGAGTAAACAAAGTAGAGTGTGAGGGTCTCTTCAACAAGAGAGAAAACACCACCACCAGAGGACACAGCCTAAAGCTGGTGGGGGAAGATACAGGAGGGATGTGAGGAAGCACTTCTTCACAGAAAGGGTAGTGTCAGCCTGGAATGAGCTGCCAGAGGAGGTGGCAGCTAGGACAGTGGGATCATTCAAAAAAGCCTGGGACAAACACAAAGGGATGTCATGGGACCAAGGAACGGGGAGGGAAGAGAGAGAGGAGGGGTCACAGACACTAGTGTAGGGGTAAAATACAAAACCCCACAATAAATCAAGCAGACAAGATAGACCAGGTGGTCTCCTTCAGCTGGCTACTTACGTCTTTTTTTGTATTTCTATTTATTCTCCTTCCCCGAGCCTCTTACAGTACACTCTGCATCCTCGGGAGTTGCCAAGGCATCTTGTCCCCCTTTTACTTCTGGTTCACCCCCATCAAGCCATGGTTGTTCCCCCATATGGGGACAAGGAGGGGCCCGTACACCCCAAATCCTCAGTATTCCGTCAGGCTACCGCGGAAGCAGAGGTTGGGGATCAGTGCCGGCGCTCCAGCTCCCCGGCACGCAGGAGGCTAATTTTCCCGTTTTCCTGTGGAGCGTGACTTGCGCTCAAACAGCAAGCCGCAGGCGCCGACGTCCATCACGCTCCTCCCCTCTCTCCATGTGACTGGTGCTCACTATACCTGTGGCTTCCACCAGAGGTCAGTCAAGCACCGAGCCTTGCCTCCACCCCCACCAAGAGAAGGCGAGCCCCGCACCTGGGTTTCCTTCCTCCGGCCGGCCCTCCAGTTCCTGGGATCGTTCCCGAACCCGGGTCGCCATCGTCACCAAAGGTAGCGCTACTGCTGTGCTGGCTATGTTCTTATGTTTTATGATGTCACAGGCGATGCCAACAAATAGCAGGCAGAAAATGTTAGTATCTTTTTTTTTTTGTGTGTGTGTGTGAATTCTCTTTATGCTCCTCTCGCTAGCTCCTGAACTCTCTCCAGTGGGTTGCTCAGTGCAGCCTGCTTTCTGCCTGCCTGAAGTCCCCCAGATCCACCTCCAGTCACCCTATCCCCACCGTGACCTGATCGCCTGACCCCTCAACTCTGAGTCCCCCAAAGTGGGACCATTGACTCCCCTGGCGCTCTATCTAGAATCTGATAGAGCAACCAGGTATGGAGGAGAACTATAGGCTGACAAGAGGAGCCGGGCATGGGAGCCATCCCCAGAACCCACCTTCGCCTACCGGGAGCTAGACCCAAATTCCTTGTTCCACCCCCTGAAGCAGACATGCAATGGCATCAGCGCACAGCGGGTTCGCCCCCAACCCCTCCCACAGACACCAGTACCCACTGGCTAGCCCGCCCTAAGGTGTTGTGCTCCCAGCCTCCGCCAGGAGCTGCTACCAGATGGGGAATCCCCCAAAACCCTCCCCAGAAAGAGGAGAGCAGTCCTCTGGACACTCAGTCCTCTCCTTCCCCTGATGACCCAAGTCCACTCCAGAAACCGGGTCATCAGCATGGCGCGAGGTGTGGCATCCAGCGCCTCAATCCTCAGTGCCACCAGGCCGTGGTTAGTTCCTTTTTAAAAGCAGTCCCTTATTGCTTCTTATTTCTAAAGTGTTTTTCTTTTTCTATGTCCTCATTAGCTAGTCTTCTATCGAGTAGCACTAGGAGGGGTACAAAAAGCATCGTTCACCTGGAACTTAAGCAGACATACCTAGTTCTATTCCTCCCACTAAACCATTGACATGTGACCTCACTCACTGTTACAGCTGCATGATCGGTAATATGTGTCACAAGTCACCAACCAAACAGCAGGAAACTGGCTCTTCTTGCTTACTAGTAATGTCACAATCAGGTCACAATGCTTATGATGTATAGGAAGGAATTAAACTAAGTCAGACTCCAGACAGAGTACTGTTTTACACATCCCACCTAGTACTGTCAGGTAGAAAGTAAAATCTTCAAATTAGCAAAACAGAAAAGAAAAAAAAAATACTTCAGACAGAAATGATAGTGAACTTCTTTTGAAAGTTACTATAAATTCTGGTGGTACACTAGCTCTTTTAATAGCATCAGGGTGAAATTAACTACAAAGGACAAGAAATCGCATTTTGATGCACAATAATATAATTTTTTTTGTTTTGCCTTATCTGTTTCTCATTCCTCCATGCCCACTGGCATTCCACTTCTTCGGGCCACCTCTGCCTTTTCTCCCAGCTGACTCACCCCTCGCTGCCGCTGAAGGCCAACCAGACTTTAGTCCAATGTCTACGGGGCCAGCTCGTTGCTGCCAGGGCCCCCCCCTTCCCTACTGTACTTATCAAGAAGATACACCTGGACCCTTTCCAATCTCCATTCGAATTGCTGGCCTGTCCTTGCCAAAAGCCTCACCGAGACTGGGAAGAGACAAACGCTGATGTCACAGGTTTGAGTGGCTCACAGACTGGGGGAGTGAACGGCCAATGATAGGAGGAAGACTGGAAAGGCAGTCATCCAGAGTATTGGTGGGCTAATTCTGCTTTTCCTCCCCAACTCCCCCACAATCTTGTGCATGCTGCTGCTGGCCTGGGGTAGGTGCTCGACGACACTGTGTGCTCACCCGACCATCAAAGACACCTTCACCAAGCCAACACCAGAAACTGCTGCCCCCCCCCCCCCGAGGACAGCCACTCTTAAGTCCTCCCAGCGGCCTCCACTTGTGACATCCCAGGCACCAACAGGGTCACCAGTGTGCCAGAGTGATCCCCCACCACTCTGCGCCAGACAGCCAGCCACTGTTGTTTTTTTTTTTTTTTTGTTAACCAACAACAGAAGGCTGTAAAATTCTATTTAATTCCTAACTGGAATCTGTTGATACCAACTGTATTTTTTCTTTACTGGTAACTGGAGCCCCACTGTAAAACAAATGTTGACATCCACTCAGGAAGCTGTACGAACAAATGGCTTAAAGCAGCTGTGCAACAAAACTGGACCGGAAGTCTGACCCTACCTTTTCACTGTAAAAGATATCAGGTACCTTCCAGTTTTATTTGGTGGTACAATTTTCTAATTCCACTAAATTTCAGTGTTTTAATTGATTTTTTTTCTGGAAAAAAAAAAAAAGATGGCTGACACATTTTGCATAAAATAACACTGTAGAACTGGCATGGGTTAGAAAAAAAAAAAAGACCCAGTACACTTACATATAATACAATACATCACATTACGACTGACAAACATCCCCCCTCTCTCTCCCCCCGGAGCATATCACTTAATTTACAAGTTAATAAGGACATTATGTCATGAATATACTGTCTTGTACTTATTAAGTCATACTCTTCTGTTTTATCTATTCATTACGTGTAGGGCTCTCCAGCCCTTCTGCTATCAGCAGAGTCTGCAGCAATTCCTGCCGTCTTTTGAAAACTTGCAGTCTATTATTCACACTTGCTATTATCTTTTCGATGTGTAAGGTGCTTAGAATCTCTCTATGCCACTCTTGATAAGAGGGCACCTCTTGATCTAACCAGTGCCTGAGGATTATCTTTTTATGCACTATGGAGACCACAGCCATATAGTTCTTTTGTGGGCCCATCAGTATATCTTTATAATGACCAAGTAAACAAACCATGGATGTAAAAGCATCATTTATCCCTATGGGTAAGTCCAATCTGTTCCTGATGCTATGCTGTAAGGGCCTCGCTTTTGGGCAATCCCACAGTATGTGTATTATTGGCCCTTCTGCTTCCCCACACCTGGTACAAGTGGAATCAGTTAGTTTGTCCACGTTATTTATTATTCTGTACTGTGAGAGTCTCAAGTTGTCTGCTTTAATGTATTCATAAGTATTCTTTCACAACTCAGCCCAGGCTAAACCAGTATCTTTCGTATTCCATGCCTGTTCCCAATATTTCCCCACTCCTGTCTCTGGGTCCCCAGTAATAGATATGAGGTGTCCATACATTTTGGATACTGCATGAGACTCTTTGGCCACACCCACTAGTGGCACATGTTGAGTATATCCTGCTGACCAAGGCTACGGTCCCATGTGCTGAGTCACTGTGTGAGATATTTGAGGGAACTGTTCCAGAGAAGGGATGTGAACATTACTCAAAAAAGTAGGCCCGAGTGGTTTTCTGCCTGCTTTGCAGTTCAAGTAATTAATTAATAACTGGCCCAAATCTGTGTGCTGTTTCAAGTTCAGCATCCTGCACATTTGGTTGTGCACTCGGATTGACACTCCGAATGGTGTGTTCTTAAGAGGAGAGGATAATTTTCTCTAGGGTGTGCACAGAAGGGATCCAACTCCCACTGCCATGTGTGCACATGGATTTACTTTCTATGTGGGGGATCTCGGTCTGAGTCCTGAGCCCAGGATATCCTAGTCAGCCATTGGCAGGAGGCTGAGCATGATCCAACAGCCCAAGCAAGGTCTCTGGGGAAAGTAAGCAGTGTCTGCTTGTGCATGGCTGCCCCCTTCGGGAGAGTGGACATGCAGGACAGATCTTTTCCAGCTGTTTCCTGATGTGTGGCTGTGCATGATATACATGTGTCATGGACCTGTGGTACCTCCGGTGTCACACACATGCGTGCTGCAGTGAAGCTATCCCACTGACCCCCCCAAGTCAACAGCTGTATTCCTCTATCTCTTGGATAGGCTCCTGAAAGGGTCCTGTTACGGCGAGATCAGCAGTGTCGGAGGGCAGCCTGCAATAAGGCAGGCAGGAGGAAAGCAGAGCTGCAGGGGAGAGAAGCTGCAGCGCAGGCGCTCGAATGTGTAATAAAATAGGGAAAAAATGATAATGAGAGAATGTTAAGGCCTGATCCTGAAGATCACTAGGGACTAGGGACCAATGACCTGGCTAGGGATGAGGCTAGGATAGTTCATGAAGAGTTGAGGAGAGGTCTTAGGCAGGTAGTACACTCAGTGGCTTTTCTGAGGTGCTACCTATCTATGACAGCGGGAAAGACAGGGTACTCCGTACCAGGAGCTTCAACACATGGCTGAAGGAATACTGTAGAGAGCAGGGGTTCGACTACATTGGGAACGGGGGTCCCACCTGGAGGGATAGAGGCCTATACAAGGGAGATGGTCTGCATCCATCTGGGAGGGGAACCACAGTCCTCAATGAATGGTTTAAATGTTTCATTGACAGGCATTTAAACTAGCCAGCAGGGGGGTGGCAGAATAAAATGGGGAGACATAAACTGTTCCCCCCCCCTCAAACTGAAGTAGGCAGTAGGGAGAGACCTAAGGGAACAGAATCCCCAAAGGTATCCAACAAAAAAGGAAACAAAGTGGTAGAAGTGAAGAACGATAGGAAGGAGAACAGAGGAGGTGAGGAAAGAAGGCAAATGGAGACAGGGGATGATGACAAACTGGGTGGTCGCACATTCTGGAAGGCCATGTGTGCAAATGCTCGATGTCTGGGAAACAAAATTCCAGACCTAGACGCCATCATGGCAGAGGCTGACCTGGACTTCAGTCTGCTGGATGTAAACTGGAGCATCCCAGCTTCAGGTAGGAGCAGGGACATCCTGGACTCCTCAGGCAACTAGTAAAAGAGCCCATTTATAAGGAGGCAGTGCTAAATCTTGTATTCACCAATGGGGACAGCGTTGCAGACATCACAGTGTTTGGCCACCTAGGGACCAGTGATCACCGTACAGTGTGGTTCAATGGAAGTACTGTGGCAGGACTGAACCACACAAAGGCAGGTGTCCTGGACTTCAGGACAGCCAAATTTAAAAAGATGGGGAATGTCTCAGGGATACCTGGGGAGGGGGGACAGTGGGCAAATTTAAAAGGAGGGATAGAGGGCAACAAGCCTCTGCATCAGGCAAGTAAGCCAAAGGAAAAAGAGACCACTACAGTTCTCAAAAGAGGTGGCAGGGAAGGTAATGGCAAAACAGTTAGCATTCAGGAGGTATAAGAAGACACAGAGAGATGAAGACAGAGAAAAATATCAGGAGAAACCGAAGGAGGTAGGGGAAAGCAATTGGGAGCATAAAGGCACAGACGTAGGAGGAAATACTGTAGCCCAGGAGGTGCAGAAAAGGGAACAAGGCATTTTTCAGGTATGTAAGCAATAAGAGAAAGACCAGGGGAGGGATACTAAGGCTTAGGAAAGAAAAAGGGGAGTATGTGGAGGGGGCCAGGAAAAAGCAGATGTCGAACAAGTACTTTTGTTCAGTGTCCACAGAGGAAGAGGAAGGCAAGGGACCAAAGAGAAGGGCCAGGAGCATTGAAGGGCGGGAGGGAAACACTAGTTCATTTACAGAGGAGAAGGTTCTGAGGGAACTCGCAAATCTGAAAGTGGATAAGGCAATGGGGCCAGATAGGGTGCATCCTAGGATACTGAGGGAGTTCAGGGAGGTGCTGGTTGCACCTCTGACAGCCCTGTTCAACCACTCACTGGAGATGGGAGAGGTTCCAGAGGACTGGAAGAGATCAGATGTAGTCCCACTTCACAAAAGAGGAGGCTGGCAATTACAGGCCAGTCAGCCTGACTTTGGTGGTGGGGAAAGTAATGTAATCACTACTGCAGTGGAGGATTGTGGAATATCTTGAATCCAGTGGCCTTCAGGATCCAAGGCAGCATGGATTCACTGGGGAAAGATCATTTCAAAGAAATCTATCAGTGACCAGGGAACTGGGTCAGGGTGGAGCGGTGGATGTGGCCTACCAAGACTTCAGTAAGGCATTCGACAACATTCCACATAGGAGGCTCATAAATAAGCTGGGAAGCCCAGGAGTGAGTCCTAAGGTGGTAAACTGGGTGTGAAATTGATTGGGGGACAGGAGCCAGAGGGTGGTGAAAAACAGAGTTTACTCTGAGGAAGAAACAGTGACAAGTGGGGTGCACAGGGATCAGTACTGGGACTGGTCCTCAATGTCTTTATTAGCAACACTGCAGAGGGGCTAGAAGAGAAGGGAAGGTATGCCTCTTTGCAGCTGACACTAAAATCTGTAAAAGGGTAGACACTCTGGGGGTGTGTGGAAAAAATAAATAGTGATCTAGGAAAATCAGAGGAGTGGTCAAGGGTGTAGCAGCTAGATTTCAATGAAAAGAAGTGCAAAATCATGCACTTGGGGCACAGAAACCCAGGGGAGCAGTACAAAATGGGGGTAGTATTAACCGCCAAACAAGAAAGGAACTTGGGGCCAGCCCGGTGGCACTGAGGGCTGAGGCGCTGGATGCCACACCTCGCGCCACGCCGGTGACCCGGGTTCAGGAACAAGCCCGGGCCATCGGGGGTCGGCAGGGAGGGAGAGGATCGAGCATCTGGAGGACAGCTCTCCTCCCGGGGGTCCAACTCATCACTTGACTGGCCTCTGGCACAAGCCGGAGGCACAGCAAGAGTACGAGCACACAGAGAGGATTGGAAGGGAGGTCGTCAGTGGAGACGCCTTGATGTCAGGGCGTAGTCACTGCCTAAGAACAGGGAAAAAGACACCGGAGCGCTGAGGGGAAGAAGCGCCAAGTGTGGACCCTAATGACTGCTGTCTGCCTGACCACCAGAGTGGACCCCACGAAATATGAATACTCGGGGTATATGGGCCCCACCTCGTACCCACCTGGGGGGTACAGCCACGGCTCCATAGGAGTCTACCAGGGATCCAGGTAAGGCAGCAGTGGGGTAACACTCATGGTGTCTCTCGACTGTGCAGGGCTTCGGTGTAGAGGGGAGAGAAAAACTACAATTTCAACAAAAAAAAAAAAAGAAAGAAAGGAACCTGAGAATAATCATATCTGATGATCTAAAGGTGGCCAGACAGTGTGACAAGGCAGTTGGGAGAGCTAGTGGGATGCTAGGGTGCATAAGGAGGGGTATCACCAGCAGGAAGTGGGAGATGGTGTTAATGCTGTATAGATCACTGGTGAGTCCTCACTTAGAGTACTGTGTCCAGTTCTGGAGACATCTCCAGAATGGCATAGACAAGGTAGAGGAGGGCAACCAAAATGGTGCAAGATCTGCATCACAAGCCCTATGGGAAGAGACTGAAGAACCTCAACGTGTACACCCTGGAGGAAAAAAAGAGAGCGATGGTATATGATATCATAGCTTAATTATAACTGCTTTGGATGGGACACAACTATGTAGGACCACTTCTTATAAATATTTGGGCATTTTACCGGATGAATTTATGTTATTTGATAAATATATTCAGATGTTATCTATTAAACTGAAAAAACTGTTATCCTTTTTCTACAGAAACAGGGCTCGTTTTAGTTCTGCAATCTGAAAAACAGTTAGTTAGTTCCCTTTTTATGTCATAACTGGACTATGGTGACTGTATGTACAAGAAGACCTCAGATACTGTGTTGAAACTACTGGACCCTTTGTACCATAGCGCCTTGAGGTTTGTCTCTGGACTGCCATGGATGACCCATCACTGTCAGCTATATGCTGTAGTGGGGTGGCAGTCCTTGGCAGCCCCTTAGACAACTTCACTGGAGCATTTATGTACATAAATTTGTATTACAGCAACTTCCTCTTTATTTAACAACTTTATTGCAATTTAAACAACTAAACAGTTATGCATTACGGTCCAGTGGTCTTCCACAGTTTTCTATATCCAAGTCCAGGACTAAACATGGTAACAATTCATTGGCTGTTTCAGTACCTTGCACATGGACTTCTATTGAAAAAAAAATTAAAGACGACAACTTTAATATCAATCTCACGTTTTGAGAACTATCTTATTTAAAGTACATATCACAAGTGCAACTGTTTTAAATGAATGTCTGTTAAATTGTTTGTCTTGTGTGTTACTCTGATTTGTATAAAACATTTTTACTGCCTTATTTGTTCAACTTCTGGATGCAATTGTAAAAGAGAGTTTACTCTCAGTTTGCTTTCCAATAAATTGATTGATTGATAGAAAGATTCAAATACCTCACAGGTATAAAAGTTCAAGAGAGACGCATTTAAAAAAAAGGATGCTCAAGAACAAGGAGACATGCTATGAAGCTGGGGGGCCGACTCAGGAGAGACGTGAGGAAGTACTTCTTCACAGAAAGTGGTGGATGCCTGGAACAGCCTCCCAACAGAGGTGTTGAAGGCAAAAATGGTAATGGTCTTCAAGAATGCATGGGATAGGCACAAGGGAACCTCAGAGGTACGAAAAGTATGTGCGTAGCCGGAGATCAAGTAGGGTCTGCTGTGTTATAGTAGGTGAGAATAGACAGAGTAGGTAGCCAAGCAATCCTTATCTGTTGTCAATGTCTGTGTTTCTGAAGCAGTGATCAGAAAAAGGCCAAGGTAGGATAAAAAAAAAAGACAATTTTAAAGCATTTGATGGAGCTCCAGAGTATAACATAAGGCTCTTGTATTTGTATGTCTCTCCAACCCACTCGCATTCACTATTAGAAGAAATAGCTCATGGAACAAATGAAAATAAAGTTAGATTTGATCAGAAATGGAAAAGGCTATTGGGTTATTATTCAAATTAGAAGTGCTTTTATTGGGAAGTAAAGGACCGAGGACTATGGTATTCCTCAGATTCCTTATTTCTGTACTTTTTGGCCAATACCCTCAAACACAGAAACATCTGACGGCAGATAAGGACCGCTTGGCCCACCTAGTCTGCCCATTTCCCTACCTATTGGATAAGCTGCAGATCCTAGTTAATCAGCAGCCTACTTCCTTCTAACCCCACTATAATTGCCTTATGTCGGTCCCATGCATTCTTGAATTCTCCCACTGTTTTTGATCCCACGACCTCCACAGGAAGACTGTTCCATGCATCTGCCACCTTCTCCATGAAAAAAATACTTCCTCATGTTGCCCCTGAGCCATCCCCCCATTATCTTCAAACTGTGCCCCCTTGTTCTTGCACATCTCTTTTTCTGAAATATGCTACCCTCTTGAACTTTGTTGATTCCCTTGAGGTATCTGAAAGTTTCTATCGTTTTGGTAACCTAATTTTCTTTTTTTTTTAATTTATAATTTTATTGAGAAGGTAAGAAAAAAACATGAATAGCATTGGCTTTTACATTCAGATTAAACTATCCATTAACATGTCAGTATACAAAGAAAAGCTTGTTTTAAGAAATGATACAGTCAATACAGTTTGTTTACTCAGTTTTTCTGTGTCTTTGTTTCCAAGTGAATACAAAAGGACCCACTGAGAGGGAGCAGTCCCTTTAAAACCAGAGGAGGATCCTCCCGATGAGACATCTTGCCAAGCACTGACATTAACTAACTGGACAAAACCTTCTAATTTTATATATATATAAGAAACTTAAATAACCAATAAAATGTGAAAAAACCTAGACAACTCATGACCGACTATGTGTTATTCCTGTTAATATCAGATTTCATTGACGACAGCACCAAAAATCATTTGTAGAGGTTACCTGCAAAGTACATTGAGTTTGATGCGAAGGGACAGTCCAGGAGAGCAAATACCAAGCACAACAGGGCCCCCCTTCCCATGCCCAGAATCACCAGGGGTCCGAATCTAATGTGTTTGGGCCTGACTATGCATGCAGTAACTGATCCAGGGTGGTTCTCCCCCCCCCCCTTCCGCTTCAGTGTAGTCAAAGTAGGGAAGCCATCTGGAATTAAAGTGACTAATCTGCAGCCGCAGCCGGGCTGTGATAGCCACCATATCCCTGACACTCTCAATATCTGCCCTCTAGGACCTGAGGCTGGGTGGTGTGGATGACAGCCAGGCCTGCGTTTCGGCCTTCAGTGCAGTGGCTACCAAAATATAATAAAGATATTTCAAATTTGGTGTGTTTAAACCATTCGGTGGTAAACCCAGCACCAAATGCACAAAGACAGGTTCATTAGGAAGGTCGAAAATTTTCATAATGCTACGTCTAATTGTAGCTGTAAAAGGGCGAACAGCAGTGCAGTCCCAAAAGACATGACTATGGGTACCTTTCTCCCCACAGTCTCTCCAGCACTGATCTGTGTGTAAGGCTGTATAGTGGCAGGAGATCATGGGGGTAATAAAAAATCTAACATTCAAACACCACCTGAAGAACCTCCAAGAGGGGGATCCCGTGGTTTTAAAAATTCCTGCCCATATGGCTCACCATTCCTTTTCCGTAAATTCCTCCCCAATCTCCTACTGCCATTTCCTTTAATCTGCTGGACTAAAAAGGTACCCACGCCATCTTGTAGTTCCTTATAGATAGTAGATATAAACTGTCTGGTGTTACCCAGCTTACCACTTTGATATGTAAAGATGATCGGTCTTGGGGGAGCTGAAAGGGAGGCCAGTCCCACGACCTCAGTGAAATAATGTCTGTACTGAAGGAATTTGAAAAATTCCCTATTATTTAGCCCAAAGTCCATTTGTAAAATATTAAAAGGCTTACGATCCAGACCCTGTAAACTAAGAAGGAAATCTAAGGCCTTGTTGTTCCCATCTAAGCAACACCGGATCCCCGTCAGAAGCAGGGAAGTCAGGTAATTTGTCCAGAGGGATATATTTCCAGACCCTCGTTGGGATTTCCCACCACTGCCTTGCCTCGAGCCATGCCTTTATGGTTTGCCGGGTCCATTTATTTTGGATTTTTTCAGGTCTATAGGCAAGGCCAACCAAGGCATTAGATTCAAAGGTGTTGACCCTAAATCCTGATTTTCTATGTTATACCAACTGCCTCTCAGCTCCGGGGATAATAATTTGAGAATGGGAAGGACCTGTACTGCTAGTTAATAATGATAGAAATTAGGGACTCCCAGACCCCCTTTCTCCTTCCTCTTCACCAATAAGTCCCACTTTTTCCGGGGTCTTCTCCCTGACCAAATAAAATATGAAAGTTTCTTGCGAAGTTCTCTCCAGTCCAGCTTGGTAAAGGGTACTGGCAGAGCTGAAAACAGGAATACATATCAGGGCAAAATATTAATTTTTACCATGTCCGGGGCCGGCCCAGTGGCGTAGAGGGCTGAGGCGTGGGCACCTTACCTCAACCCACACCGGCAACCCAGGTTTGGGAACGGACTCGGGTCGCTGGGGGTCGGCAGGGGACGGGAGAGGATCGAGCATCCTAAGGACTGCTCTCCTCCCGGGGTGGGTTAGGGGCATCCGTCTCGCTTGTAGTAGCTCCCCGTGAAACCGGGCACCTGCTAGCGGCAATGCCAGGGGAAGAAAGCGGAAAATGGCGCTCCGAGCAACCGGGGATGATCGTCACTGGATCCTCGTTTCCATGGAACCCCTAAGAGCCAGGGAAATCCCGATCCCAGCAGCACCAGGGCCGAGACTAAGAATGCCTGAAGGCTATTTCCCTCCGGAAGGAGGGGACCCGTCTGACGAAGGGATATGTCAGGCTACCCTGGTTGGCTGCGATCTGGGATCCGGGGGAAGCTGGCATCGGGGGTGGGTTCGGAATGGAGGTAGCGGGGGTGTAGTCCTTGGCAGAAGGCCTGAAGGAGAGGCCGGTCGGGCGCAGGGAGCAATAAATAAAGAATGCAAAAAATTTTTTTTACCGTGTCCATGCTACTGGTGAACGTGAAGGGCATAGTCTGCCATGTGTTCAAATCTTTAAATATTTCTCGCTTCAAAGCAGTAAAGTTGTAATGACATAGCTTAGTTAGGTCCCTTGGGATCTGTATCCCTAGGTATCTGATTTTCTCTCTGACCCATTTAAATGGTGCCAGGGCCTCCGATTTATGTAGGTTGGTTTTAAAACCTGACATAGTTCCAAACCTCTCCAGTAGAGCCAAGGTGGGGTGGGGGGGATGTTTTTGGGTCCTCTAGGTATAGCACCGTGTCATCGGCATATAATAACACTTTGAATGTTTGATGTCCAATAGTTATGCCCTTGATCTTGGGGTCTGCCCTTATAGCCTGGGCTAAAGGCTCCAGGCTTAGAGCAAAGAGCAGGGGCGACGGTGGACACCCGTCTCATCCCCCTGCCTATATTCAGTCTATCAGATACTGTTCCATTGACTGATCCTTGCTGTGGGATGTCGATAACAAAGGGATACCCATTTTAAAAAGTTCCCCCAATACCAATACGCTCCATTACCATTTTCATATATGTCCAATTAAGGCGATCAAAAGCCTTTTCAGCATCTAAAACTAGGGCCATTTGGGGGAGGGGGGCTTTCAGGCTCATCACCATAATATTCAAAAGCAATCTAATATTGTCAGCTAGATGGCACCGTGGGATAAACCCTGTTTGGTTTGGATGGACCAATTTTTCTAGATACCTCTGAAGTCTTGTTGCCAACAGCTTGGTGAAAATCTTTAAGGCTTGATTTAGGGGTGATATGGGCCTAAAGCCTGTACAGGCCGTGCCAGGCTTACCCGGCTTAGGGATAACTGTTATCACTGCTTCCTCCCAGGAGGGGGCAATCTATTCTCCTCTAAGCAGGTATTAAATACCTCTTGCAGCCATGGTATTATAGTTTTTTTTTTAATTTTTTATATAATTCTGCACCCAGTCCATCCGAGCCGGGGGATTTGCCCACTGCCAATCCTGAGATGGTTTGTGCTATCTCCTGGTAAGTCATAGGGGCGGATAACTCCCTTTGCTCCTCCTGTGTGAACTCCTGGAGAGTCTCTGATTCTAGGAAGACCCTTGTATCTGAAGTCACCTGGGTCTCCATCTTATCTTCTGCATAAAGGGTCTGATAGAAGCTCTTGAATTGTTGCGCCCGAGTTTCTTTTTCCCTGGATGCTGTTTCAGTTGTTGCTCTAACTCTTGAATTTTACTAGTAAGCTGGGTAACCCTGGCATGTGCTAGCTTCTTCGGGCCCACAGCAAAACTAATGGCCTGACCCCTCAGAACTGCTTTAAGCATGTCCCACCATATTAGGGATGAGCAGTCTTGCACTGGAGAATGTCTCCAAATTAGTTGGTGCTCGTGTTAATTTGGTGACAAAACTTTTATCATTTAGTAATGAAGTGTTGAGCCTCTACGATCCAACCCTAGTTTCCTGTCCCCACTGTAGTTTCAGCGAGATTGGGCTGTGGTCCGATAATGAAATGGGGTGAATTTTTGCCCCTGTAACCCAATGCAAATCCAACTGCTGTGTGTAAAACAGGTCTGTTCTGGAATATGATTTCTGGGAACTGAAGTAAAAGGTAAAGTCTTTTTCCGTTGTGTGGAGAGCTCTCCACACATCCACCAATCTCATTTCTGTTGTCCAATTTCTGAGTTTTTTGGTGGCTGCTTTATAGGTGCCAGTCGATCTGCTGGAGCGGTCTATATGAGGGTTGGGGGCTATGTTAAAATCCCCTCCTGTTATTAATTGACCTGAGAGTAATGTTGCTAGTTTCGAAAAAAGTTCTATTAGGAACCTATCAATACCCGTGTTGGGAGCATATATATTGATTAGGTGCACCACCTTACCCATCAACTCCTCAGAGACTATGACATAGCACCCATGCATACCCCAGTCTGAGTTTGTGACCTTCAGTGGACTATTTCTCTTTATAAGAATGGCTACCCCTGCTTTCTTAGCAACCGGATGCGAGGCCGCCCAAACTCCCCCCACCCATCCCCTATGCAACTTTGCATGTTCTACCTCTGTGAGGTGCATTTCCTGGAGGAAAGGGATATTGCTTGTGAGCCCCTTTAATTCATTTAGGAGCCTCGTGCACTTGACTGGAGAGGTTACCCCTTAACATAATAAGAAAATATATTTAAGCTGCCCATATTGAAGAAGGGAGGGAGACCCAAAAAGACATGGAACCCTTCTGGCAGTTTTGCATCCCTCTGGTTACCCTTCTTCCCTGCTGCAACTTCCCTCCTCTCCCCCTTGTTGGTGCTGCACAATAATCTTTAATCTTTGTGTCTTTTGTCTGTGAGTTGTCATAACCATAATCTGCATAACTATATACAAAACAGTGAACCAGTGTAGCAAATTTAAATCAACAATGCCATATAACTGCCTGTCCCCTGCAACAGGCTAGGAGACCTGCAGTAGATCCAATCATAGCAAACTTCCAAGGAAAGGATGACAACAGTAAAGCTGACATATTGAACAGGTATTTCTGCTCAGTCTTTACTGAGGAAGAGGAGGGTAATGGGTCTGAAGGGAGTACAAGGGGTGAGAATGGTGCAGAAATGGACACAAGTCCATTTACACGAGAAAGGGTCCTGAAGGAACTGGAAGTAATAAGAGTTGATAAAGCAATGGGGCCAGATGGGGTGCACCCCAGGGTCCTTAAGAACTAAGAGAGGTGGTGGCTGAACCTCTGGCTATCCTGTTTAGCGATCACTGGAAACAGGAGGTACCCAAAGACTGGAGGACAGCAGATGTAGTCCCCTTATCCAAAAGTGGGAACAAAGAGGAAGCAGGGAACTACAGACCAGTCAGCCTCACCTCGGTAGTGGGGAGATCATGGAAGCACTACTGAAGGAGAGATTGGTGGAACATCTAGTTGTCAATGGACTACAGGACCCAAGGCAGCATGGTTTCACCAGGGGAGTCATGTCAGACCAACCTCGTTGAATTTTTGACTGGGTGACTAGGGAGGTGGATCAGGGAGGGCAGTGGACATGGCCTATCTGGACTTCAGCAAGGCCTTTGACACTGTGCCACATAGAAGACTATTACACAAACTGGGAATATGGGTGTGGGCAGGACAGTAGTGTGTGGGTAGGTAGAACTGGCTGCGTGGCAGGATACAGAGGGTGGTGGTAAATGGCTGTCACTCCACAGAGGGAAGAGTGACCAGTGGGGTACCACAGGGATCAGTGCTGGGACGGTCCTATTCAACATCTTCATCAGTGACATTCTTAGGACCTAGAAGGCAGAATTTCACTGTTAGCTGATGACACAAAGCTCTATAACAGAGTAGACACACACAGAGGGTGTAGACAGAATGAGAAGCGACCTGCAGAAACTTGAAGAATGGTCAGGGTTTGGCAGTTGAAATTCAATGCAAGGAAGTGCAAGATAATGCATATGGGGCACAAAAACCCTGGCACAATATATTAGTTAGGGGGTGAGGATATAGCATGCACCAGCAGGAAAAGGATCTTGAGGTTGTCATCTCTGATGACCTCAAGGTAGGAAACAGTGTGACAAGGCAGCAGGTAAAGCAAATAGGATGCTGGATGTATAGGCAGGGCATCACCAGCAGGAAAAGGGAGGTCATAATTCCGCTATACAAGACACTAGTGAGGCCCCACCTGGAGTACAGTGTACAGTTCTGGAGACCATACCTACGTAAGGACATAGACAGGGTAGAGAAGGTTCAGAGGAGGGCAACAAAGATGGTGCATGGATTGCATCACAAGTCCCTATGAAGACAGGTTGAAGGAACTGAACATGTACTCCTGGAGGAGAGGAGGGAGAGGGATATGATAGAGACATACAAGTATCTTACAGGGAGGAACAGGGTGCAGGGAAACACTATTTTTAAGCGAAAAAGATGTTCCAGGACTAGAGGGCATGGGATGCAGCTGGAGGGAGGGACGATTCAGAGGAAACATGAGAAAGAATTTCTTCACAGAACGGGTGGTGGACAAGTGGAACACCCTGCCAGAGGAAGTGGTGGGGGCTGAAACAATCACGGGATTTAAGAATGCATGGGATAGACATAAAGGAATTCTGGAGGTCAGGGGCAACAGACTTCTAGGAAAACAAACTGAACTTACAAGCTCAAATGGGCAGACTGGGTGGGCCATAGGCCCTTATCTGCCGACACTGTCTATGTATATATGTATCTATGTATCTATGAAAAGTAATAACAGAGTTCGACCTCAACATTGTTTTACTAGCCCTGAACCTAGTGCAAATTGGCCAGGGTTAGTGCAGTTAACCCTCTACTTGTCCGTCTTGACTAGTGCAGGTTTTTCATGGCTGTTAATGAAGTTGAAAAAGTCCCTGCTTTAGCAGGCTGTAGTACTTCTGCTTATCTCCCTTAGTGTTCCAGGTGGCTTGGTGTGATTAGCAGCTCATTATGAGCTGCAATTATCTGGCAGTTCAAGAGGGGGATCCAACAAAAGACTTGATGTAAATTATTATCACTCAACTGTTAGGACTTTCAGCTAGTGTGCATGCTATGATCAAGGGTAGAGTGGTTAAGTCACTAGCTTCCAGTTTACTGAACTTGTCTTTGATTTGTCCCACAATATTAAGACCAGTGTGCCTCATTTCCCAACCTTTTGAGTGCCTGTATCCAATACTACAGTGGCAGAATGCAATAAAGAATACACGGTCTGCCCAGCCAGGTGGCCTGTCCACTCTATACTTTCTCTGGACACCACTGCAGACTAGGCTCTGAAGTGGCCATCCATAGACCCATAGCTGACATTACTGACTGGTGCAGGGTTCACAGCAACTCTTAATGGATCACACCAGTCAATGCCATCCATGCCGTACCACCTAGCATGTCATTTCATCCTAAAAACAATGCTTTGGAGCATGTATGATACAAAGCAAAACCTTAGTAAAATATATAATTTGAAAGGTTAAAAAAGGTATTCCTGGTGTGCATAGATCATCCTATATAGAAAGAGAAGTAGTACAGCATCATGCCTGTATATTGCTCCCCTTTGACTGATGAAAGGACACCATTATGACAAATTTGTTTTTGTTAGGGCAGAGCATGTTAAATCAATATTTTTGTACCTGGTATATATAAACAGATATGTCAACGTTTCTTACATCCCAAGCCCCCTGCGTTTAACTCTCTCCAAAAAAATCCTAGAACTTCCCCTGGCTCACTTCGCAGTGTAAAAAAACTTCCAGAAGTGCAGGTCTGGTTAATCACAGGGTGGAAGATGAGACTGTCTTTCTCTGCCTGATTCTGTACATTGCCCTGCACCCTGCAGGTCAGGGTGGGACTGTTGTGAGGTGCATGATGATGTTGGCTATTGTGTGTGTAGAGCTAGAACTGCCTGATTGAAAATTTGGTATTATGGTATTCTCTGGTTTGGCGGGGAGGGGGTGAAGAAAGAGGAAGCAAGGGGCACATGGTAAAAAAAACAGTGGGGGTACACACTGCATGTAATTGTATTGCAGTCTTTTTTTTTTTTTTTTTTGCTGGATCAGGAAGTAATGTGGGAGCAGGATAAATATGCAATAATCAAGAGTATTTTTTGGTTTGCATTTTTCCTGTATAACTGATCAAAACTGACCATTATTAATGTGGGCTAGTGAAACCATCTGTGGGCGAGTGCAATTTTTAATCAACTTCTCCGGCTGGCTAGTGCAAAAAAAAGTTAAGGTTGACCCCTGAGTAATAAGCAAGATTTGCCGCCCTTTAATGAGTAGGATCGCTATTTGCAATCCAAAGATGGTCCTACGTGGAATTCTTACCAGGTTGCGGGCACCTTACTCCACCTTATTAGGTAGATGTCTGGCCAGTAAGCATTCCGTCACCGAATATGCAGCTAGACACCGTCAAGTTATCTCCCCCACTTACAATGTAAGCCTTTAAGCACTCTACATTTACTTTCTTTGTAACTATGACATACCTCCTCCCCTCGTTGCTACAAATATATTCCCCAAGACATAGATATGGTGTCAAATAAAATAAAGTCACAGGCCCATGCTAGCGAATCATCTGTAACCCTCTCCCTTAATACTAAATTGACTCCGGGAGTGAGGCTGGCACTTGTGAGGGGAGTGCTTCTCCCCTCCCTTAGTTATGGATACCACCTATTTGCCAGGTCACCCCAAATCCATCTTAATCGGTGGAACACGGCATATAATGATATCTGTCGGTTTGCACTTGCTGCTCCCAAACTCACCCACCGATGTGAGCTCTATGACAAACTCAACTGGCTCCCCCCTGCGGAATTCCTGATCCTTGGTGTAGAAACTTCACAGGAAAGTGCTTGCCACAGGCATCCTGGCGACTGGCGCATCTCCTCCCAAAACTGGGCCTTCCATCCCTACCAGCTCAGGTCACAGACCACCGAGTTGCTTAAAGTCTCCCTACTCGACCCTTATGGGGGATCGTGACTTTGCCGCTTTTGTGCTAGGCTCTGGAACTCCATTCCGACTCTGTTTACTTTGCCCTTCCCATGGGACCTTTCGCCTCCTGTGGTCCCACCTAAAACAAACGACAAGATGTGACTGCTCCTAGTCTCTGTAATGTAATACTCTGCAGTCCACTATTGTCCACTCTGAGTCCATGATGGTCTATGAAATATGTATTCAGTGATTCTAATGTCTATCTATGTCCTGTAACAATTTGTACTATGTGTGGCAGTATCTCTGCCCTTATACAAGCGTTGTTATAGCTGTTTTTTACTGTATCATGCTGTTTCTCCAATGTTGCCAGGTATGTATACTGTATGTTTTGTGCTCTCCCGGGTCGTTCCTGAAAATAGGCATACTACTTGTCTAGTGTACTTACCCGGTAAACAAAAGCTAAATAAATAAATAAATAAATTGTTATTTATAGTTCAAGGACCCAAAGGGGTCATTGCTGGTGTGGTCAGATATGTCGCTCAGTCCTCATCATGGAAGTGTTCCCAAGGCACACAGAGACCGTCACTCTGGTAAGAAGCAATGCTCTGTTTTCAGAAAACATTCACGGTACCTCAGCGCTTGGGAAATTTAGATGCCTGGGTGGATTCCTGACCTCCGTGGCTTCGTTTGTCTGCTCGACTGAGCAGGTCGCTACATCGGACAGAGCGCCTCCTGAGAGACTCCCTGGGGGACCCCTCTTTCTACCTTAGCCCCTTTGAACAACTGACCAGGCCGTAGAAGCTAGTCTCTGCTCCAGCTTTTGTAGATCCATGTTGGGAGTGCTAATACTGAGCTCCTGTAGGGTTGATGCTGCCTCCAGTAGAGTATTGTAAGTCTGCAGTCCTGCATCTAAGAAGATACGGATCCTCGCTGGATATTGCAGTTGGGCCTTAATATTCTTGGATTTGAGATCCTTAATCACCATTCGGACTTGCTGATGCTCTGATTGCAGAGCCGTTGAAAAGTCCTGGTCAAAAATGTACGTTGGCCTCGTTATACTTCAACTCCTTCAAATGGCAGGCTTCTTTTAAGACCCAGTCCTTTGTTTAAAAATAAACCATACGAATGATTCACGATCTGGGCCTGGTGTTGAGATCTTTTGGCCGAGGTCCCAAAGATCTGTGTGCCCGATCTATATCCATCTGGAGGTACAGACATCAGGGTCCGAAGCAAATGCTGGATAAAATCTATGGGCGTTGCAAAGCCCTCTTCTGCTGCTTTGGCCACGCTGTGTATCCGGAAATTACTGCGGCGTGCCCGGTTCTCCAGGTCCTCCAGTTTTGCCTGAACCAGCCTGTCCCACTGTAGTAACAAGAAAATCAGATGTTCGTGGGTATCTTGAGCTTCAGTTAGCTCAGTGACTTTGCTTGCATTCGCCAACACTTTTTCATCTATAGAGTGAACCTCTTGTCACAAGTCTGCCAGAGCCGAGTCAATTTTATTGACTGTTGTGAAGATGCGCTGCAGAGTGCGGGCTGTGTCACCCAGAGCGTCGGAGTCATCTGGCTCCCCCTCCACTGAAGACTCCGAGGGGGAACGGCCACAAGGCGCTAAGGTCATAACCCTTCCTTGTCCCCCGAGAAGTAACTGCTTCATTTTACCAACCTATTTGTTGTCGACTTCATGTTTCTCTGCTGCTTCCTGCCATCTAAGGAACAGGAAGAGGTAATACAGTGCGAAAGGGCTGAATTCCAACTTTATTGGGGGTTAGTAGCAGAGCTCCAGAGTTTAGCTGCCTCTTATTGGGTGACATCACCGGAAGTCTTCCGGTAACCTAATTTTCTAAAGTTATGGAGGGGAAGGGGTAAAGGGGGTAATGTTTTTATTTTAGTGAGGGGGAAGAGGTATGGAGAGGGATGGTAGGACTTAGATAGTAATAGATTTATAATACAAGTTTCTCCAAGGAGTCTCCTGAGGGGTATCAATTTTCATTCCAGTTTTGGAAAGAGATGGAAAAATGTTTAAAGTAATATTTAATTATTATTGCACAAATGGTATTATAAACTATGATGCACCTTTGTGAATCTTCATTTCATCTGTAAGTGTACTGAACAAGAAAAAAAAATAAAATAAATTTTATTCACAAAAACAGGCCTCACATTCAGTGCAAAGCACCATCAAAAGGCAAATCCTTGTGCAAAGCAGGTGGACAAGACTTCCCCAAACTGCACCAAACTACTGCGCAAACTATCGGAGTGAACAAGTCCAGGCCAGAATTTCAAATTATCCAAGAAAGTCCTACACTCCAAGTGTAAATGAACCACCAACCTGCAATATCGATTCAAAATTATTTTATTTCCAGTGTGGGTTCAAAATCACAATTCGTGCTGCTCCTTACCAAACAGGTGTGCGCACCATCAAATTCACTCCCCAGCGCTTTGACCAGGGGTGTGGTCTTCCTCAGGGGGTAGAGTACGTTTGATGTACTCTCCCTTAAGTAGACACTCTGTCCACAATTTCAATAATAGTATCCCTAGAGTTCAAAAACAAGAGTTACATTCTTACACTTTTCAGTGGCTCTGGAAGGGTTTGAACCTTGATGTCATCAAAAGTATATTTTTAACATTTTTTTCTTCACATTTTCTTCTGTTCAATTAATTTTATACAAACTGATTATAGAAATCAAAAAACTGTTAAGTTATTATAGAAAAACTGGAGATGATACCGTATGATATGTTGATTATGATTTTGGTAATACATTTTTCATCATTCTTATACTATACTTTAGTCCACTTAAATCAAGCTCTTTTCCATACTATGTTAATCAAAGGAAAGATGCATCTTTCATAAGTCCATATAATGGATTAATTCCAGGTAGTGATCACTCCCTTTTTGTTTTCTATTCCGTTCTGTAGGGGGATCCACCATCCACAACATTATCCATGTTTGGACCTAGAAGGAAAAACAATAACAACGAGGGTTATCATAGATGGAAAAGTAATTCTGACCACTACATAATGAACTGTTTTACTTTCTTCATTTCAAAAAACTGTTTCAGATCCCATTCGGTGTTTAAACCTCTAGGCTGTATACTGTTTAGGCTAAAAATCCAGTAACTTTCAGGTTGCAACAGTCTATTCAGTCTGCTGTATATTTGCTCTAGAGCCATAAATTTGGTCCCTTCAGGTTTACTCTCATGTTTCTCCAAATAATGTCTTGCAAGTGGTTTGTGCAAGAGGCCTGCTCTTATGTTGCGTACATGTTCCTGTATCCGTTGCTTGACAGGACGTATAGTTCTGCTAACATACATGAGTTTACATGGACACTGGATACAATAGACTATAATCAGGTTGTATAAAATTAATTGAATAGAAGAAAATGTGAAGAAAAAATGTTAAAAAACATATTTTTATGACATCAAGGTTCAAACCCTTCCAGAGCCACTGAAAAGTGTAAGAATGTAACTCTGTCTTTGAACTCTAGGGGCACTATTAGAGTGACTACTTAAGGGAGGGTAAATCAAACATACTCCATATCCCCTGAGGAAGACCACACCCCTGGTCAAAGCACTGGGGACTGAGTTTGACGGTCGGCACACCTGTTTTGTAAGGAGCAGCACGCATTGTGATTTTGAACCCACACTGGAAATAAAATACTTTTGAATCAATATTGCAGGTTGGTGGTTCATTTGCACTTGGGAGTGCACGACTTTCTTGGATTTTTTGGTACAGCTGGGACTAGCAACCCTCGTTTCTGCACCCAGCTCTGTAGACGCTGAGCACACAGTGTCGGAGTTTGGAACCAGGATTTCAAATTGCCAATGTAAAACTAAATTGATTTAGATAACAATAGTCAACTAGTGTTGGCCCCTGGATGAAGACTCAGCAGAGATGAAGTGTAAGAGCGACTGGTGAGAGGTAGCCAGCAGGCTATGAACCTGCTAGTGGCAATCTGCCTTGGTGCTTTACTATTTCGGTTATGTTAACAAGGCTCTTACAGTTGCTTCTTGTGTAATCTCTACTATATGCAGGAGGCAGTATAGCGCAGTGGTTTAAGGCTCTGAGTTGCAAATCTGGAGACCTGGGTTTGAATCCCACAGGCCCCACCTGCATACTGTGTGACCCTGAGCAAGCCACGTAACTTCCTTGTGCTCCCAGGTCGCACCTGTAAACAAGCTTTCAGCTTAGTGTGTCTCTCCTTGTAAATAAATAAAAAAAAAAAACATGCTCTGACAAGACTGGTGGACTGTTGACTATTTCCACACTGGCAATTTGACATTCTGCCTGTACTTAGTTATTCACTCTGAGGGTTTGTGCAGCGATTTTGTGCAGTTGGTTGTTAGTTGGGGGAGTCAGCCTTCCCTCGCTGCAGCACTTCTCCTGCTTCTGTAAATGCAGATCCTGTTTAGGCATTGTGTGGACATTTCTGATAAGTTTTCATCAAATGAAAAGTCACATTCTGTCTGTACTGATAGGCTAAGAACAACAAACTCCAGACACGTGTTTCATTAGTTTGGACTTCTCAGCGCATAAAAACAAATTCTGGTCAGCGCCGATACGGCTGCGCGCGGCTTTTACATGCAGCAGTGCAACCTGTGGCGGTGCACGAGTATCAGAGTAGTGGCTGCTTTAAAGTGGATGCCAGAGTTTCGGAAGCAGCGGCGCTTTGCCATTCAAAAGATGGCAGCGAAACGCTGGGCTGGTGGCGCCAAGGGTTGAGGTGCTGGACACCACACTTCGTGCCACACTGGTGATCTGGGTTCAGGAATGGACTCAGGTCGCTCGGGGGTTGGCCAGGGCAAGGAAGGATTGAGCGTCCACTGACAGCTCTCCTTCTTCGGGTGGACAATGCAGCGCACTGTAGACTGACACCCAGTGGAAACTGGGGGTCAGAACAGACACACTGCTCAGAATGGGGTGGACCCACTCACAGGGCATAAGACTGCCTTTGTGGAGGCGAAAGCAGTTGCCTTGCCCATTACATGTGCGTGGGTCCAGGGAGAAAATTGAAGGAAAGAACAGAGGTGGCACGCCCATCCAATGATGGCCGGTCTGTGCTCTGATTAGCCCCCCGGAGATCTAGATGTTGGCTTCCGCGCTGTGGGGGAAAAGTAGACACCCCTTGCCACCGAGGGGGGCAACCCATGGGGGATTCGCCAGGTGGGACTGGTGCGGGGATGCCTGGCTGGAGATGAGTCCCGTCTGAGGGAGGGTCTGGAGCTGCCTGTCAGTTCCCCAAAGGAGGGATAAAGTATATGTAGGAAAAAAAAAAAGACAAAGAAAAAAATAAAGATGATGGCGATGACATAACTGCACATGCGTGACCAGCACGCATGTGCAGTTATCCTGGAAGTGCCTTTGAGAAATAGTATGCCCACGGGGAGCAACCATGTTGCAGAGGGGAGCTCCACCGTGGAGGACAGCACCAATGGAGTGAGCGCTATATAGACAGTGCCACATCACTGCAGGAGAACACGGTCACGTTCCAGTTGCAGACCCTTTTTCTCCTACAGTGGTGGCAAAATGTCTGTGGAGGTCCGCCCACACAGCTATAAAAATGAGTGCAACACTGGCTCTGACAATACAATCATATTTATGTTACTCATACATCCTAGCCTCATTACTCACAAGTGGTGAGGCTTGAACATACTCATGAAAATGCACCTACTGTTGTCACTTGTTATTGCTGTTTCACTCCTGTTGTATCCCTTCCCTGGCTTGCACCTGGAAACAAGCCTCTCCCGGTGACCAAATTTTAAATAAACAAGCATTTGTCAATGCCGAACGTTCACTTGCAGGTATTTGCAGTGGTGTTTGGCATGTATGGTGCTTTACCCTAATGCCCTGTGCGATTGCTGGTATTTGCACAATAAATTTTCAGCATGACCTTTTTGTTACCCCCATTGTGCGCTACATAGGTGGAAACACGTTTTGGGCAGGATGTGAAAAATGACAGCTGAACTGCTCATAAGGAAGTGTGGTAAAATGGCAATGTTGAAAATCTGGAGTGGAAATATTGAAAATTCGCAAACCTACGAGTGTGCGTGGGAACTGTGCAATGCACGCTCGTAAAACAGTCATTGTCAGGAATATTTTCACCAAATTGTCAACATTGGCATTTTAAAACCTCTGCTAATGAACAGTGTCACTGTGATTGTCTTACTGTGTGCCATACATTGATTGTGCACTACATGGGCCGAAACATGTTTTGGGCAGGATGTGAAAAAAAAAACAGCTGTACTGCTCATAAGGAGGTGTGGTAAAATGGCAATGTTGAAAATCTGGAGTGAAAATATTGAAAATTCGCAAACTTACGAGCGTGCGTAGGAACTGCACAACGCACGCTCGAAAAACAGTTATTTTTAGGAATTTGTTCACCAAATTTTCAACATAGCCATTTTAAGATCTCTGCTCATGAACAGTGACACTGTGATTTTCTTAATGTGTCCCATACACTGAGTTCACACAGAGACTGTGCCACTGTGCGCTACATGGGCGGAAACACGTTTTGGGCAGGATGTGAAAAATGACAGCTGTACTGCTCATGAGGAGGTGTGGTAAAATGGCAATGTTGAAAATCTGGAGTGAAAATATTGAAAATTCACAAACTTATGAGCGTCCGTAGGAACTGCGCAACGCAGACTCGTAAAACAGTCATTTTTAGGAATTTTCTCACCAAATTTTCAACAAAGCCATTTTAAGACCTCTGCTCATGATCAGTGTCACTGTGATTTTCTTTAATGTGTCCCATACATTGAGTTTACACCGACCGCGCCATTGTGCGCTATACGGGCGAAACGCTTTGGGCAGGATGTGAAAAATGACAGCTGTACTGCTCATGGAGGAGGTGTGGTAAAATAGCAATGTTGAAAACCGGAGTGCAAATATTGAAAATTCGCAAACGCATCAAGCGTGTGTAGGAACTGGCGCAACGCATTGGCCAAACAGTCATTTTAGGAATTCTTTCACCAAATTTAACATAGCCATTTTAAGACCCTCTGCTATGAACAGTGTCACTGTGATTTTCTTAATGTGTCCCATACATTGATTTCAAGATAATCGACTGCGCCATTGTGCGCCATCATGGGCGGAAACACGCTTTGGGTGAGATGTAAAAATGACAGCTGTACTACTCATAAGAAGGTGTGGTAAAATGGCAATGTTGAAATCTGGAGTGGAAATATTGAAAATTCAAGAAACCTACGAAGCGTAGGAATGAAGCGCAACGCATGCTCGTGAAACAGTCATTTTAGGAATTTTTCACCAAATTTTCAGATGGCCATTTTAAGACCTCTGCTAATGAACAGTGTCACCATGATTTTCTTAATGCGCCTCATACAATGATTTCAAGACAATCGACCGCGCCATTGTGCGCCATATGGGCGGAAACACATTTTGGGAAGGATATGAAAAATGACAGCTCTACTGCTCACAAGCGAGGTGTGGTAAAATGGCAAATGTTGAAAATCTGGAGGAAAAATATTGAAAATTGCTGAACTTACGAGCCTGCATAGGGAACCGCGCAACGACGCCAGAACAGTCATTTTGATTGACCAATTACTATGGTTTTTGGATCCTCTCATGATGATCACTGTGTCATGGTTATTTAGGCTCGGCGGTGATTTCCGTGCAGTGACTGCGAAATCACCCTTCGGCCCGAATAACGCCATGACAGTGACATCATTCATGAGAAGGGGTCCCAAAACCCCATGTTGAAAATTTGGTGCAAAAAATTCCAAAAAATGCCTGAGATATGCACAGTTGAAACCCCCTATCTAGCCCATTATACAGCTTACCGCATTTCCTCAGTTCGCGTCACCTTTGAAGAGTGCAGACTTGTTCCCGGTCCACCGAAGATCGGCGCCACCGGAGTCCGGAGGTGAGTATGGGGTGGGGTTGTGGGAGGCTAAAGCAGTGCAGGGTAGCGGGTTGTGAGGGGGGATTGGGAGACGCGTCAAGGGACAGTTTTTTCTTCAGGTAAAAACAAAAACCGACGACGGGACGCTTGCCACGCTGGGAGTGGGCTCCCAGCATGGCAGAAGATGGCTGGGGGGCCCGAGAACCGACGTGGGATTGGGCACCTCTGCCGGCAACACGTTACCGCTGGGGTGGGCTCCCCAGCGTGGCACCAAAGCTTTGGGCGGCGGATCCGCTGCTGGGGCGCGTGACATGAGGGGCGGGCGTGATGTGCTCAGTATGGCAGCGGGTGTTTTGAAGCGGAGGAACACTGCTGTTACATAGAGCTCCTGCACTCATTGGTGCAGGACCGCCACTCCTGCTCAACAGAGCACTGGATTGAAAGGGAGAGGCACACCTCCAAAGTGTGCTACTCTCCCAAAACGTTCCTTGCGCAGGCGCGCACGCGAACATAATAAATGAAAATCAGTCTGTGCTGTATTTCTGCCTGCTAGAGTCAAGAGGGCATCGGCAATTCCACTAGCCCTCTCCTCACAACCACCGGAGACGCCAGGTAAATTCAGGACTTCATATCCAGCCCACAGACCTTTGTTTGCCACCAGAGCTCCTTTGTCTATGGACAGAGGAATAGCCCTCACTCCCTTCCCCAAGTTAATAGGCTCCTGAGTTGATTGATAACAGATGGGTCCGAGGCTCCTGAGTTCTTTTGATAACAGGTGGGTCCAAGGGGAGGCCTAGGAGAGCACGAATAGCCATGGCATGTTATTCTCAGTTCCCAGCATATGTGATTACTCAGTGTTAACATGAGCTCTGTTGCCTGCATAACTTTACATTTCCCGTATATAATGAAACAGCTACCTATCAATAGCAAAAGCTAAACCTTTGTCCTAGCAGTACCCCAACATAGGACTGTCGTATTCCAGTACCGAACCCCTATTGCTCCTGCCTGTTATTTATGACTGTTGGGAACCCTAGTTTAAGGTACACCTAGTGAACAGTGTCATAACGAATCCTAATAAGGTATGATATTCTTAATATAATACAGCTGAATGCACTCTCTTGCCTCAATTGCTGGTGAAACCTGATTCATACTGTCTACCATTTCTCTATTACTATGCCTATTATTTAAGAGTATAATCAGATGTCTTATATACTCATTTGACCTCCTTGTATCCATTACCCTATCTAGGGTTGGCCAATATTTTTTTTTTTATTTGAATCTCGGAATTACAAACCTTTGAGTCAGTGACTCATTTACAAAGGCTCCACGTCAAAATAGTACATACGGACAAGAACATAAACTACAACTTGCAAAACAAGTGACAAGGCAGGATACAATACAAGTAAGTTAAGACCAGGTACAGTTGGCCATTTGTAAAGATAAGAGGTAAGATGACAGCTACATAGTTGGCAAGTATATAACTTGGCTGAGAGGATCACATCAAACTGAAAATAACACCACCATTTGAGACAAGGACTAAAGTATCTAAAAATAAGGTTACAACAGCTGAATTAGCTAACATACAACCTGGAGGTGGGGGGTCAGTGTCATACTAAAAGTTACAATATAGTCACAATATATAACTTCTACAGGGAAGACCAAGGCCTTAAGGGGTTTGGCTATGACTCTTGTCTACATCCTCCTTTCCCAATGGATAGAACTATTGCTCCATACTATTGCTGCCCATGAACCCCCTAGACGTTCAGCTAATAATACCCCTTTTTCTGCTTCGACCTACTCCCACTATGAAGTATGATACATCCCTAGTCTTAATACATGGTCTGTCCCAGAAAGGAACCTGTTATCTAATCTTTGCTGCCTCAAAAATTAATGTAGGTAGATGTGTCTCCTTTAAACCATCCCAAGCTCAAAAATTATTAACCCAACTATTAATACTTCTTTCTGGAGATGTACAGAACAGTCCTAGTCCCTCCTCAGCCAGTTATAAAATCAGCTCCCCTCTGACCCTAACTGGGTCTGCACTAGGGGTTTAAAGATGGTCCCCGTGAATATCTGCAGCCTGCGGCCTAAGATACATAAAAAACAAAGCTGGGTTGATCTCTACAACCCAGATCTTTTTGCAGCATCAGAAACCTAGCTAAAATCTCACGTCCTGTCGCATGAAGCAGAGCTCTCTGGATACTTCATCTTCAGGAAAGAAAGGGAAAAAAGGGGGGGGTTGTAATCTACACTAGAGATGCTCTTTGTGCCTCGAAAGCTACTCTCCCTCCACTAGGCAGTGCTGACAATGAAGCCTTTTTCATTAAACTAACTTTGGGAAGCACTAGGTCACTAATGGTGGGCTGCATATATAATCCCCCATGAGCTGCTACGACTGCTCTTGATGCCCTCACAAAGCTATTTGCTGACCATTCTCCCACTGAGGTAATTATCCTGGGAGACTTCAATATCAACTGGACTGGGCTCAACGCACAGCTACTAGATGTGCACTTAACCCAGGTCATCAGTGAACCCATACGGCAAAATGTTAAATCAGGAAATCACTCACTTCTAGACTGGGTACTAGCTTCCAATCCAGACAAAATACAAGCTGCCAGAATATTTTCTGACTCCCTTAGCGACCACTCCCATCTTCTGTATTTGGAAGAACTGTTCACCCAAAGTCCCACCAAGACATTGCGAGAAATGTTTCTAACTTTTTTTTTTAGTTTATTTCTTTCTCCTCGGGTCCCCACCAGTCGGCATTTGTCTTGCAGCCACCCACCCAGCTCCGCACCGACATCAGGAAGCTAGCCCCCTTCTTCCCCCATGGTTTGCCCTCCATGGCAGGGTGGTGAAGAGCCCTCGCTCAGACTCACCTCGAACAGGATTGAGATTCCAGGGAGCACCATTTGAGTTGGGGCCTGCGGTGGGTGACTGCTATCATCTGGCTTCAACCTGGGACCTCAAGTTTCTCTTTTTCTGTGTTCCCCCTGGGTAGAGCGTGCAATGTTGGCAATGGCCATGCCATGCATGTTTCCGACCACGCTACACCGGCTGACTGCTCCACCTCCCACATTGGTGACAGGCTAAAGGCGCTCTGGCACCCAGCCTCCACTAACTGTCAGAGAAGCGCCAAGCCTGCATCCCCCCACCCCGGGAGAGGAGAGCTGTCCTGCAGATGTTCAATCCTCTCCCACCCCAGCCGATCCCCGGTGACCCAATCATGGGTCGCTGGCATGACAGGAGGTAAGGCACGGATGCCTCAGCCCTCCACACCATTTGGCCAGCCCATTTTTCTAACTTTTCTAAAGATTCGTTCCAGGCTTCCCTCTCCGAACTTGACTGTCGTAGAGGCACAGGTCAGGAAGCACAGAAAAACCAGGAGCAGTTTCAAATTTCGTAAATAGCATTTTATTTTTTTCCAATAACAGTAAAATAAAAAAAAAATTATTTCAGAATAACTATTTACAAAGGCAGTACAAACAGAGAAAACAAAGTCCTTCTTCTGAGTGTTTCTTCTCAATTTCAAATCTCAGTCTCTCACTCTGTTCTTAGCAAAAGCACTGCTGCTCTTTTTATGAGTTTTTGCAACCTCAGCTCATTAACAGATATCCTGTTTTTCCTAAAATGTTCTTGTCAGTTTCTTGCAGGTACAGCAAAATGAACATAGTGATCCAGACCTGCCTTCTTGTTGACAGCTCTGGAAAGATTTTGCAAACCAACTTCCAGTTCCAAATAGCTTATTGCAATCATTTTTTTTTTTGTAAATATATTTTTTATTCAATATTTTCAATCTTTTACAGTCACAGTTTCATTCATCCTTAAAAAGGTAGCTATTACTATAATGAAAAAGGTATATTTCATTTAGAAATTCATCTTTGGTGGCCATGTTATCATAACACCAAGTTCAATACTTTACAGTGCTTTCAGAAAGTATTCACCCCCCTTGGATTTTGTCACATTTTGTTGTGTTACTACCAGAATTTTTAATGCATTGAAATGATTTTTTCCCCTTGATTCACACAGCATACTCAACAATTTAAAGGGACAAAAATATTTATATTGTGTAACAAAAATTTATGAAACATTAAAAACTGAAATATCTTGTTTACCTAAGTATTCACCTTGAGTCAATACTTTGTAGAAGCGCCTTTGGCAGCAAAATTACAGCTTTGAGTCTTCTTGGGTATGTCTGTATCAGCTTTGCACATCTGGATTTGGGGATTTTTCGCTTCATTCTTCCTTGCAGATTTGCTCAAGCTCATCAAGTTGGATGGAGAGCGTGAGTGAACCGCAATCTTTTGAATCTTTCCACAGATTCTCAATGGGATTCAAGTCTGGGCTTTGGCTGGGCCACTCAAGGACATTCACCTTCTTGTTCTGAAGCCACTCCAGTGTTGCTTTGGCTGTATGCTTGGGGTCGTTGTCCTGTTGGAACGTAAATCTTCGCCCCCAGTCCAAGGTCTATTGCAGACTGATGCAGGTTCTCCTCAAGGATGTGCCTGTATTTGGCTCCATTCATTGTTCCCTCTATCCTGACAAGTGCCCCAGTCCCTGCCGCTGAAAAGCATCCCCATAACATGATGCTGCCACAACCATGCTTCATGGTAGGGATGGTGTTACATGGGTGCTGAGCTGTGTTCGGTTTGCGCCAGGCATAGCGCTTTGCATTCAGGCCAAAGAGTTCAATTTTTATTTCATCAGACCAGAGAATCTTTTGCCACATGGTCTCAGAGTCTGCCACGTGCCTTCTTGCAAACTCCAGGCATGCTATTATGTGGCCTTTTCTCAGGAGTGGCTTCCGTCTAGCCACTCTCCCATAGAGGCTACATCTGTGAAGTGCTGCAGAGATTGTTGTCCTCTGGACAGGTTCTCCCATCTCAGCCATGGAACTCTGTAGTTCTGTCAGGGTGGTCACTGGGTTCTTGGTCACTTCCCTGACCCAGCTCCTTCTTGCCCGGTTGCTCAGTTTGGGAGGACAGCCTGCTCTAGGAAGAGTCTGGGTGGTACCGTAATCTTTCCATTTCCTAAAGATGGACTTGACTGTGCTCCTGGGAACTTTCAACACCCTAGAAATGTTTTTATACCCCTCCCCAGATCTATGCCTCCTCACAATTCTATCACAGAGTTCTACGGACAGCTCCTTGGTCTTCATGGTAGTTTCTGCTCTGACATGCACTGTCAACAGTGGGACCTAATATAGACAGATGTATTTCCTCTGAAATCATGTCAACTATTTGAACTGACCACAGGTAGACTCCATCCAAGTTTTAGAGTGATCTCACAAGGAAAATGGATGCACCTCAGCTCAATTTGGAGTGTCATAGCAAAGGGGGTGAATACTTATCAAATCAAGACATTTCAGGTTTTTTATTTTAAATTACATGTACAAAAAATTCCAGAAGTTTCATTCCACTTTGACATTATAGAGTAATTTGTGTAGATACAGTGCGTGAAAAACAAATCCCATATAAATGTATTTTAATTTGAGTTTGCAACATCACAAAATGTGACAAAATCCAAGGGGGGGGCGAATACTTTCTGAAGGCACTGTATTTCATTTCTCCAATGTATTCCATTCTCCCTCCCTGGATCCTCCATCCTTCTTTTGAGTCCCACACCCTCTGGGCTCCATGAGCCGCCCGGAGCCTCCAATCCCCTGTCTCAACACAACAGGTCCAGATCTAAGGAGAGGATACCCTAGCATTTCTTACCTTAGTGAGGAAGGTGAGACACATCCAAGGGGATCCCGGAGGGGAGGGTCTCTCCATCCTAGGGGACAAAATCGGGGTCTTTGGCCATGATATATAGTATCCACCTGCTCCATTTCATAGAGCAAAGCGCTGCTTTATCATTCAGGGAGTAAGTAATCCTTCCTGCTCTGTATATACCATTTACTATGGCTCTCCAGGTTTCAATTGAAGGTACCACATTGGTGAGCCAGCATTTAGTGATTGCCTTTTTGCGGCAAGTAATAGTATTCCCATCAATGGGCCACTATATGACCTTGAAATTCCCGTGGGAAAACATGTAATATAAAAAAACTCCCCAGTCCATGGGATCCCTGGTCCCCACACCTCCTCCAACTCCTACCGTAGATCCCCCAGAAATGGTTGCAATTTAGGGCATAACCATAACACATGCGAGTGGTGAGCAATAGCCTCACCACACAGGTGCCAACATGAAGCTGATGCGGAGCCACTGAAGTGTGAGGTTATAACCGGGGTGCGAAAGTATCTCATGAGAATCTGCCAGTTAAAAAGGCGCCAAGCATGTGAGCAGGTAAGTCTAGTGGATGTAAGATAAATTGCTCCCCATGTTTCTCGGGTGAGGTGGAGCTCTAGTTCAGAATTTCACCTTTCCATAATCATGTAGGGGTTTTCTCTAGTTGTTTCCGTTAAAGATTTAAAAAGGGTCGTTATGGCATGTGGTAGCTCACTGGATCAAAGTACCTTAAGTAGTAATGTTATCAAGTGAGGGTGCTCCTCTGGGCTTCGCACCTCAATTGGGAGGGTATCATAGTAATGATGGATTTGTAGGAATCGGAAAAAATCCGAATGCCGTAAGTTAAATTCTTGTCGTATGTCACTGCATGTCTTAAACTGTGATCCTTTAAAAAAACTGTGTAAGATTTGTAAGGTGTAAATGCTTCCAGTTACTAAAGGTGTGGTCAGTCCGCCCAGTGGGGAAACTCTCCAATAGATCTATTGGGCACAACAAAACCAGGTATGGGATGAGTTGTAGGGATTTAAAGATAGTGTGCCAGGCGCGGATTTGGTGGATAATCCAGGGTTTGAGGAGCACTGCCCGGAGAGGGTGCGATAGAACAATGCTTTTTCCCCACTGGGGAGTAAGTAGTATGTCCTCCTCAATTTCTCTCCAACGGGCTGAGGTTTTAGCCGAACAGCGTTGGGTCAGGAACATTATATGGGAGGCCCAGTTGTATAGTTTGAGGTTAGGAAGTGCTAGTCCTCCCTGAGACCTAGGTAGGGTGAGAGTGCTAAATCTAATTCTGGGACACTTGCCTGCCCAGATAAATCGAGAAATGGCAGTGTTCCAAGTTCAGAATAGTTTCATCAGCAGGTTGAGAGGTATATTTTGAAAGAGATATAAAGCTCTTGGGAGAACCACCATCCTTATCACCTCTACCCTCTGTATCAGGTTCAGGCGGAGGAGGCCCCATCTCTCAAGGTCTTGTTTCATTTGAGTAAAAAACGGGTCGTAGTTACTGTATTACGCATTGCATACTCCGATTTATGTGACAGGAAGGAGCCCAAGTACTTCAGTCTGTCTAGGCTCCACCTGAAGGGATACCTTACCCTAAGCCATCACAGTGGAAGACGAGGGCATCAGTTTTGGTAGTATTAAGCCTATATCATGAGCAGGCTCCATACTCTTCTAGAATTCGGAATACCGCTGGGACAGATTCCTCAGGGTTGGAGAGAAAAAGAAGGACATCATCCACATACAGTGCTATACGGCGTTCAGTGTCCTCTATCCTCACATCTGAGACCCCCAGAGCCATCCGTTTTGCTTGCGCCAATGGTTCAATAAAAATAGCAAAGAGACCTGGTTATAAGAGGCAGCCCTGTCTCTGTCCTCTATTCAGGGGGAAATAGGCCGAATGGTACCTGGAGACCTTTACACTCGCCTGCCGGGAGAAATATATAACCCGAATAATGGCTATAAGGAAAGGGGGGAAACCCATTTTGGTCATGGTGGTGAAGAGAAAAGGCCAGGGCACTCGATCGAATGCCTTCTCAGCATCTAGGCTGAGAAGGGCGCTTGGGGTTCCACAGGATTACATCTCCTGGACCTAATGTAGGGGTCTACGAGTGTTGTCTGTAGTGGATCTGACACTCAAAGCCTGTTTGATCTAGGTTTATCAGGGTTGGCAGAACTGCGTCCAGCCTCCGGGCGAAAATGGATGTAAAGTATTTATAGTCCGTGTTAAGGACTGATATAGGCCTATAGGCGCTGCACTGGAGAGGTTCCTTATCTGGTTTAAGGATGAGGGAGATTGTTGCATAAGACCAGCTGGGGGGGCTTCCCCCTTCGCAACCTCATTTAGGGCGCTAAGCAATAGGGGGCTTATAGACTGGGCCATGCTTTTATAAAACTCTGCCCCATATCCGTCAGGCCCAGGGGCCTTCTGCGTTTTTGACCTGGCTATAGCTGTGCCCAATTCCACTGGGTAATGGGAGCCATTAGGGAATTAGAGAAAGACTGGATGGGCCTTGCGGTCCTCATCTGCCGTCAACTTCTATGTTTCTATGTTCATATGTTTATATTTCTGTTGATCTTCAGTGAGCCTGGGCAGGTCGAGAGTGGCCAAAAAGGTGTTAATTTGGTTTGGGACCGACTGTTCTGGAGTGTACAGTTCTTTGTAATACTGTGTAAAGGTTTGGGTAATATCTTTAAGTTTGGTTAGGTGGTTACCTGTGTTTGGGTCCCTTATAACCGCAATTGTGGACAGCTTGCGTTGCTTACATAGTCGACAGGCCAGCAGGCGGGAAGCCCTAGGTCCTATTTCCCCATATTTTTGTCTTAAAAATGCCTGGGCCACCTCAGCCTGCTGGGTGCATATGCCATCCAAATAATGTTTAATCTGGGGCAGCACTGAGCCATCTCCCTGTTGATGTGCAAGTTGCAGGAATTGCAGTGTCTGCTCAAGCTGGCTTTGCCTCTCTTGCCGTACTTTGGTAAGCATGGCAGTATGTTTTATTAGGTGACCCCTAAGGACCATTTTCAGGGTGTCCCACCTAACAGACGTAGAGATGTCTGGATCTGAATTATCCCCAATGACCTCCTCTATTTTTTTCCTTGAGGAATTCTCTAAAGGGCTCGCTTTTAAGGTAGGCCGGATTAAACCTCCATCTAGTGCAGTGTCTCTCTTCCCCCAGAAGCCAGGTGGTCACCACAGAGGCATGATCTACATGTGCTATGGCTCCAGTTTTAGCAGCCACCAATTTTCCTAGGTTTTCTTTTTGTGTATAGCAATGATCTATGCGGGAATAGGTGCCATGGACAGCAGAGTAAAATGTGTACCCCCTGACCCCTGGGTGAAGAGACCGCCACACATCCAGCCAGCCCATTTCCCGGGCGAACTGCTTGAAAAATTTGTGTGAGGCTGGCTGTTTACCTCCATGAACCCTTGTGGGGTCCAGAGAGGGGTTAGGGGCAATGTTAAAGTCTCCCGCTAGTAGCAGGGTTCTCTTAGACATGGCTGTCAGAAACCCACTCAGCAGGTCAGCCCTCTACTCCCAAAGTGCCAACCTCCGAGCGCAGTCTTGTGAACAGTTAACAGAACAGGGTAACCCTCCTGTCTGTTTTGTGGGTTCAAATCAACCTTTGGTCTCAGTTCTGGAGTGATTCAAACTGTGTACCTCTTGCTAGCGTACCCAATGCACAGGCTCAGATAATTCTGTCTTCAGGGGGCCAGATATCTTTGTCTATGGGCACCTAACCAGGTGCACAAAATGAACCCTTAAAAACTCAAGACCTCAGATTACTCTTACCTTTTTCCAGTTTGGTATCACCATTCACGCTTATGCACAGTGTCTGCTTTAATCACATATACTTCACTTGTTACAGAAAAGAAATTCAAAGACAGACCAAGTAGGCTCTAAAAATAGAGTTTTACTAAAATAGATAAAAATATGTAAAACATAAAATACAGAACTACATATCACAAGAACCATACAATCTTTTAAAAGAACAAGGGTTTAACAGTGCAAATCCTACTACAGTACTTAGATTTCTCTCTCTCTCTCTCTCTCTCTAAATACCTGCTTAAAGTGCTCAAAGATGTTTCTTTGTCAGATCATAGATAAAAGTGTCTTTGAAAGACAACAGAATCTGTTTAAAAAAAACTGTCTTTGCCCACCCCTTTGTGTGAGGTCACCTAGCTCCTCCTCTGTTTATGAAAAATCATACACCCAGGATATTTTATCATATTAGAAGGTAAGATAACTAAGATTACATCAGCAGAAACTCCTTTCCCCATGTGACTTCCCCAATCAAGTCTGTAAATTTCCTTTCATCTATAAGCAGTATACTCTTTCACACAGACAAAGCATTTATGGTTTCGCACCAGGGTGCCATATAACTTGCACTCTTCCCCTAAACGACATAAAAGTTTATGATTTCCCTCTTAGCAACTATAGCTATAATTAACTTAGATAAACAGGAGATCCCTTGATTAAGGCCTGTTCTAGTCTGTAATTGGCTCTTGGCCTTCCAGGTAACACATTGTAGCTAAAACCTGGAAGTGTGTGTGTTATCTCACATGCTGTCTCTCAGCACCTCTCATGAGAGACAGTCCATAACACATTTTTATATTACAAAAAATCATAGTGTACTCAGAACTGGCTGTCCACGTGTCACAATGGCTACCACCTTGTTGAGAAGGAATTTGATTGTTGGTGTGTTTGCACCTGGGGGGAAGATATATATTTGCCAGTGTCACTTCTTGCTCCTGCAGCAAACCCTGAGCAATTATTAGCCTACCCTCTGGATCAGCCCATTCCTTTACCAAACAAAATAGGGTATGACCCGAGATCAGAATGGCGATTCCTCGTTTTCTGCCCCCGCTCCCCATTGCTAATGAAAAAATCTGGGTAAAGCCCCTCCCTTTTAACTTCCCATGCTCTGCTTGTGTCATATGTGTTTCTTGCATATACACCACCTCTGTTTCAGTCTTTTTCAGGAGTGTAATAATTCTGGACCTCTTAATAAGGCTCCCTAGGCTGTTCACGTTCAAAGAACATAGTGTTAAATGTTGCTTAGTCATTTTCATACCATATTATAATGAAGTGCTTCAAACCGCCAATTAATAAACAATTTGTCATATCCTCTGTCCTGCAAAGTGGAAACCTGTGACTGTCTACTAACTGCTTAAGGGGTATCCCCTTAGAATTTCTGAAAAAGATTTTATGTGCAGCAAATGCCATTTGGCAACTAACTTTCTGGTAAACATCTGGAACTTGAACCCAATCACTAATTTGGTGACCAACAAGTAAACCCAATAGGGAATGTTCCTCCCTAGTCCGGTGGGCCCATAGGAACATTTGGGCCAACTGGGCCAACATAACTAGGCTGAGCAACTACTGAGCTGCGAAGCTTCCATCAAAGTGGTCATTCATCTTGACTTCGATGTGTGCTCAGGGCACACTTCTATGCCCCTGTTAGTGTTGGGGGCCTTAGGCACTCAGAGGTGCCTTTAGGAAAATAAAAAGGGGGGAGGTAGAGAAAAAGATAAAACACGTGAGATGGGAACGTTACTGGTTCTCCTGTACCTCCTCATTAATTTAACTCTGTAGCTAGAGAAGGTTATTTAGTCGGGTGTTTAACTGAAGAGAGCAACCCTCCAACTAGACTGTGTGCAAGTGGAATTGTAGCAGGTTCGATTCCAGGGTGACCCAACTCTTAACCCCTGTGAGTGGGGGAAGTGTGAGAAACACTTGAGTCCTAAGATTTCCTATGGGGCATGGGCTAACTGCTTCCCATGGAGCTTGCCTCCCTTTGGACCCTGCCCAACCATATTAGGCTTGCATTAAACAATAGCAACATTGCCCGTGACTCCCCCATCCCAACCCCCCCTCACATCAACCCCAAGCAAGTAGTTATTAATAAGCAGCTATTAACCATCACTGTCCCAGTCCAGTAGATTAAAAGGGCCCCTGCCTTCATAGCTCCAAATCTGTGGAGCTGTTATCTTATTCTGTGGGCAGGTCGGGGCCTAAGGATAGGCTTGCAGAGTGTGCTTTAGCTTAAAGAAACCGTTTTGCATGTATTGGTTGGGGGGGGGGGCAGGGCAGTTAGTGCCAGGACAACTTTGCTAGGATCAGAAGTAATAAACATAGATCTGTTAATAGAAATAGAAAAATTAGAAATCAGTAAGACTGGGACTTATCTGAGTAAATGGAGTGTGACAGGGCGGTCCCTGGAAGTCCTTGTCCTGTGGCTGGGAAGGTGGAGGAAACCTCGATGGTATTTAAGTCCTCTCTTTCAACCATGTCCTGCCCGACGTAGACTTGCAATCCAGGGTGGTGCCAGGTGAAACAATCCTCTTCTCAAGGTAATAATCCTGCGGCTCTCAGTGCGGCATTCCAGTACCAGTCATCTTCCTAGGGGGCATAGCCGGTGGTGTATTCTGTGGTTGAATTCAGAGGGCATTAGTGATTTGCTGAAGCACTTGTTTCCCCTGTTATCTGTGTGCGTCTCTACTTCCCAAGCTCCATACACGTTGCGAGAGCCTGGATGCTATGATCTGCTTCTGGCCAGTTGGGCCCTTCGTCACCTCGATTTGTCCACTTTTAAGCTCTGCTATGGCTCCCACTGCAGATTCAAAAGTCTGGGCCCCCATCTGAAAAATGAATTACTAGCTTGGCAGGGTAGGGGGTACGAAATCAGAGCCCTGCTGTTTTAAGGGCCTGTATGACTGGGATGTATTGCTTTCGCCTGTTCATCACTTCGGAAGCATAATCGTTCTCTAGGTACAGCCGTTGAGAAATATAGAGCACTTCACCTTGCTTCCAGGCTGAATGCAGAATTGTCTCCTTTTCCTGGAAAAGGAGAAACCGCAATAGGATAGTGCGTGGGCGGGCTTTGGGCCTAGAGTTTGGTGGGCCCTCTCTAGTTCCAGGGTGAGGGTTTCTGGCATCTTTATGGCCTGCCGAATAAGTTATTTGATGAAATTCAGCATATCATGGCCCTTCAATCCCTCTGGGACCCCCGAAATGTGTGTTATTTCACCTGTTTCGGCTCTCCACATCCTCTGCTCGTACCTGTAGGTCCTGATTATCCTGGTGTAGCTGCAGGATCGCATGCTCAGCACTATCTACCCTGCGGTCTACCTCCGTGGCCTGTGCTGCCAGATTCTGTTGTTGCTTCTCCAACTTTCAGATGTCTGTTCGGAGGGTGGCTGCAGTTGATCGCATCTCCTTTCTAAAGTCCTTCAGTTCTGAAAGCATCAGAGACATCTGTCTCTGCATTGTAGTTAAGGGCAGCTGCTTTGCCTGTGATCTGCCATGGCGGGATGTAGCCGAGGCCTGACAGCCCTCGCTGCCTAAGTCCCCGTCTGATAATCCTCCCTCATCTCGCTCCTCATCTGGTTTTAAGTCGCTCAACTTGCCTCTCTTCGGCATTTCTGTTGGCCTCCTAGCAGTTCTTGATAGATTTTTTTTTTTTTAAATGCTGTAGTTTTGGGGGTAGTTTATCGGGGAGGTTTAAGAGCCGACAGAGCTATGCCACCATTAATGGAGTGACATCCTACTGCAATTATGTCAACAGTAAAACTATACACAGTTGTAACCCCCCCTACAAATGGGGGTTCCCAAAAGTCTTCCTTGCATGTGCCTAAATGCCCACTGCCAGGCTGGTATCCTGTGTCTTAATGTTTTAAAAGTGTTGTATGAGAGTGCCTAATGCCTCTGTCTCTTTAAGAGCTGCATATAATGTGGTGCTTATTTAATCTGTGAGGGGGCTGAGTGTTTCTATGCTCGAGTACTGCCCGGGCTGCCAGAAAATCGCTCCATTCTGCCATCGCTATTTGCGCAGAGGGAGCTCTGTTAGAAGCTGATAGCAGATAGATTTTTTGACTGGGTGACTAGGGAGGTGGATCAGGGGAGGGCAGTGGACATGGCCTATCTGGACTTCAGCAAGGCCTTTGATACTGTGCCACATAGAAGACTATTACACAAACTGGGGAATATGGGTGTGGGCAGGACAGTAGTGTGGTGGGTAGGTAACTGGCTGGGTGGCAGGACACAGAGGGTGGTGGTAAATGGCTGTCACTCCACAGAGGAAGAGTAACCAGTGGGGTACCACAGGGATCAGTGCTGGGACCGGTCCTATTCAACATCTTCATCAGTGACATTGCACAGGATCTAGAAGGCAGAATTTCACTGTTCGCTGATGACACAAAGCTCTGTAACAGAGTAGACACACCAGAGGGTGTAGACAGAATGAGAAGGGACCTGCAGAAACTTGAAGAATGGTCAAGGGTTTGGCAGTTGAAATTCAATGCAAAGAAGTGCAAGATAATGCATATGGGGCACAAAAACCCTGGCACAATATATCAGTTGGGTGAGGATATAGCATGCACCAAGCAGGAAAGGATCTTGGGGTTGTCATCTCCTGATGACTCAAGGTAGGAAACAGTGCGACAAGGCATCAGGTAAAGCAAATAGGATGCTGGGATGTATGGCAGGGCATCACCAGCAGGAAAGGGAGGTCATAATTCCGCTATACAAGACACTAGTGAGGCCCCACCTGGAGTACAGTATACAGTTCTGGAGACCGTACCTACGTAAGGACATAGACAGGGTAGAGAAGGTTCAGAGGAGGGCAACAAAGATGGTGCATGGGTTGCATCACAAGTCCTATGAAGACAGGTTGAAGGAACTGAACATGTACTCCCTGGAGGAGAGGAGGAGAGAGGGATATGATAGAGACATACAAGTATCTTACAGGGAGGAACAGGGTGCAGGAAAACACTATTTTTAAGCGAAAAAGATGTTTCAGGACTAGAGGGCATGGGATGAAGTTGGAGGAGAGACGATTCAGAGGAAACATAGAAAGAATTTCTTCACAGAGCGGGTGGTGGACAAGTGGAACACCCTGCCAGAGGAAGTGGTGGGGGCTGAAACAATCACGGGATTTAAGAATGCATGGGATAGACATAAAGGAATTCTAGAGGGCAGGGGTAAGTGGAAACAGACTTCTAGGAAAACAAACTGAACTTACAAGCTCAAATGGGCAGACTAGGTGGGCCATAGGCCCTTATCTGCCGACACTGTCTATGTATCTATGTAGCTGTACTTTTTTGCTGATTATCTATTAGAATAATAATTACGTTGTGGTTTGTCTAACCTGCCTTCTTTGCAGCATGAACAGTTCTGTTTATCACCATCTTGGTCCTGGACTGCCAGAATGGGCCAATCAGTACCTTTGGGGACCCTAAAATGGAGTCTGTCCCCAGGGATCTTGTGGGAGTGAATTTCTGTAAGAATTGTAGTTTTGAGACTTTGACACCTAAATGCACTTGGAGGGGGAGTCCTTGCTTTGACTGACAGATGAATCAACTAATCGAACCTTTTGGATCAAAGGAAATTCCCAAGCTGCCTGCTGCAGTGAGTCAGTCTGAAGGCAGAGTTTGGAGAGTGAACAGTTCGAGTGGTTCGAGCAGCTGCTCCTGCGCACTTTGTGTAGGAGACTGGTGGAAAGGCTGAGTCTGGCCTGCCTGCCATCCCTAGAGGGGGAATCCTTTGAAAGGCTTAGCAATCGGACTATATCTGAATTGGAGTGTGACAAAGCCACTGAAGAGTGACCAGATTTAAACCTGAAAAGGACCAAAGATTTGCTGTATGCAATCGGTCTGTCAGGTCATCCAGTTGCCACAGAATTCCCAGTTTGGCTCAGAGACACTGATATTGCTGCCGGACTGCTATCCGCATTGTGGTATGGTGACTGCTTTACTATTAGTAGGTCACAATTTGGTTCCCCACTGTTTAATTGTTCCACGCCTGCTGGAAGCTGCATCCAGCCTTCCCGGACTGATATCCGAACTGTCTTACCTGGCCTAGGCACTGCCACACTGGCCCAGCCAGCTACTTCAGACGCAGAGAACACCATCGACCAGAGACCTGCCTGGGGATCATCCCCCTGCTCAACATCACGAACAGGAACAATACCACGGTGAATCGTGTGGGCCCTGCTTCTTCTGGCAAACCAGCAAGTCATCCTGCAGTCTCTATTTCATCCATCTTGTGTCCTGTACTGGGTAGCGTGAGTAAACACTAGGGAAGCTCCCTGCTACAACAGCTCAATCAAAGTGTGTCATCTGATTTAATTGTTTTGTCTAATCTTCATGAACTGAGCCTCCTGGCTCCGGATTACAAATTGTGTATGGTTGTGCATGCCTTTTCTTTTCATCACAGGGCCCCAACCAGCTGCAACGTCGGCCTACCCCAGGCAACGTTCCAGGCTAGCCCACCATACTTCCAACTGGGTACCCAGAGAGTGTGACTGTGCAGGGACTAAAAGTGCATGCATAACTGCCTGACTAGATCAGTTTTAGACTCAATCAACCTGATTATGCCCCTCCCTTGTTCAATTCCCCTGAATAAATCAGATCTCTTTCTGCATTTCATCTGACTGTGGTTCCAGTTTGTACCAAAAGCACTGCACTGTTGTTATTTGCTGTGTCTAACCTTGTTTTACGGGAGGTCTCCAGGGTCGAACTAGTGGAACCTACCCTGGTGGTAAGTACAGTGTGGGGATTTGTATGCTGAATAGGGGCTACTGTGAAAGTGTTTGCTGCATATTGTCTAGGCCACTAGAGGGGAAAGAGGGGGGTTACAGTGTCCTGGAGGGCTGTACCCAGGTTAGCCTTGCTACTAGCAACCTTGTCCTCCAAGTGTAGGCACCCCTTTCAGTACCCAGGCCCCTTAACCTGCAACTAGCCAAGCAGGTAGGGGTAGTTGCCCTTGGGATAGTGCCAAATAGGGGTTACACAATTTTAAACAAAGGGAGCCCAGTATCAGCGACATTTCCATATAAAGATTCACATATATTTTTATACCCACAGATGTGCAAGGGGGAAGAAAAGACAGCAATTGCAAGAGAAGGCAGAGAGATAGCAAGAGGTGGAGAACTGCAGAATCGGAGTGATCAGTTCCTAGGTCTCACATGAAAATTTGGTTGCGCAACCAGACAGAGAGGAGACAGAACTGGAGCCCAATTCTGTGCACCCTAACATTGATGCCGCCTTACAGTACTTTGTGAGTAACTTCCTATCAGGTGCCAACAAACATGCCCCACTAAGAATGCTCAGGGTTAAAGGGAAGTGCTATAAATGGTTTACCCCCACCTCAAAAAACTGATGACCCAGCAGGACAGGGCCTGCGGACATTACAAGAAGTCTGGTCTTCAGGCTGATTGGGTCAAAATACAGGGACCTACATAAACAATGTAAGATGATTTCAAAAATAGCCAGAGAGAGACTATGTTAGAAGATTACAAAACAATAACCTTACTGACCCTAAACAATTTGAGGCTCAAATTAATGCTCTGTTGAAGGGAGGTACTACCGCCTCAAATGGCGCAATCATATCGAATGGCCAGACCACCTGTGACCTCCCTGGACCACTGCCAATGCTTTCAACCAATTCTTTACCGACCTTGATAAATATAAAAATGGGTCCTCAGACCCCCCTTCCCACAAACTGTCAGGAACTGGTCTCCTTCCCCCTCAAATTTCACCTCCAATTAGTAACTACAAGATAGATGCTAGTCCTGCTCAAGAAAATAAAACCTGGTGGCTTCACTGGCCCTGACAATCTGGATCTTAGGCTTCTGACAGCAGCTGCCTTGGCCACTGCTTCCCCTGTTACCATGTTGTTTAACAGATCCTTATTTGAAGGTAAAATCCCTGGAAAGTAGAAAGTGGTAGTAGTCCCTGTCCACAAAGGTGGGCTCAGGGAACAGGTGGAAAACTATAGGCCAGTCTCCCTCCTTTGCACCCTTTCCAAGATACAGGAGGGGCTGGTGTATAATCAGCTGCGAGACTACCTTGAACTGCATCACTTCCTATCTGACCAGAAGCATAGTTTCAGATGGAACCATGGCACTGACACTGCTTTAATCAAGTTCACTACAGGTATGCTCCAGGCATTCGATAAAGGGGTCTCTACAGGGCCATCTTTATAGACCTAATAAAGGCTTTTGGCTTGGTCAGTCACAGGCTACTCATTAGAAAACTAAAACACAGCTGGCCCATCGGTGCAGCGGTTGGATTTCCACTTGCGATGCTGGCGACCCGAGTTTGGGACTGGACCTGGGTTGTCGGAGGGCCAGCCAGGGGGTGAAGGATACAGCCTCCCAAGGACTGCTCTCTTTCTCCATGGGGAAGGGTAGGTTGAATATCTGGTGCTTGACAGACCCCTGGTGGAGGCTGGAGGCACCGCAGCAGCTAGCACTAGACTGTGAACCGGGGAGGGGGGCGCGGGACAGACACTGGGCATCACGGCATGTCCCCCCCCCCCCGATACAGCACACAAAAATCACTTCCTGCCGATGACCCTAGATGACACCTGCCCTGGCCTTCCTCATACTCCAGGACCAGCCCTCGGACCTAGTCCCATCATGTGGCGCTGTTAATGGGACCAGCGCCACAACCCCACCCTTGGGGGCAAGCCAGAGGGTATCCGAGGGTCGTGGTCTCATGGGGAGGTGGACACCAGGGTCTGTGACCAGGCAGAGGTGGCGGGTCATCGACAGTGGGGGCAAAAAGCATAATAAAAAAAAACAAACCATCTTGGCCTTGACTCGCACTCACTCACCTGGTTCACTAAACTTACACATAGAACCCATATGGACAAATGGAAAGGTACCTTATCTAATCGAGTGCCAATTTCAGACGGGATACCCCAGGGTCAATATTAGGTCCCCTTTTGTTTTCCATATTCATTAACAACTAGGGCAGCAACCTCTCATACTGTATGCTAACGACACTGTCCTTTAAAGAAGCACTCAAAATGTCAAGACATTCAACACCCAACTGCTAAATGACTTTGACGCCCTAGAGAAGTGGATCATGTCTAATTCTCTGGTCCTGAACGTTAAGAAAACTAAGGTGGTCTTATTCAGACCCAAGCAACTAGGCCCTGATAGGTGACATCTACTCTCCCTTGCTACCTCCTCGGGTACTCCGGTTCAGGTGGTGACAGACATCAAATACCTTGGCCTAATTTTAGACCAGAACTTTATCTTCAAGGCACAGGTGGACCAGATAACCTGTTCCATCCACCAAAAGCTAGGTCTTTTTATACAGACTACATGGCCACCTCACCTTAGACTCTAGGCTAGCTATTGCGAATAGCGTCCTGCTCCCAAAACTTTTATATGCCACCCTGTCTTGCAGTCACTTAGGAGGGCCAAACTAAACAGGCTTAAGATACTGTAAAATAAAATTGGGCACTTTGCAATGATGCCCCCCCGGAAACATTATTGCGACCTTCTGGCTTCCATAAACTGGCCCTCGCTCAGCTGGGGGAAGGGGAGATGGCTCGAGAATCCCATGACGACTCGCCTTCTCCTGGGAGGGAGGGTGGTACATGGTCTGGTGTTTGCCTCAAGTCTGGCGGAGGCCAGGAGCATGGCAACACATCGAGCCATGCTGCGGAGGGAACACAACGGACATCTGCTCACATCTATTATGCATAGTGTACAAACTAATCTCTGTATATGCTCCTCCTAGTCTTGATGGTCTTCTTGCCCCTAAGTGAACAAGCAGGCTGCTCCATACCTCCTGCAGAAAATTCCTTGAGGTGCCCAAGATCAGAAAAGCCATGGGGAACAAGTCCTTCACCTACATGGCCCCATATCTTTGGAATGCCCTCCCAGAGGCCTTGCAAAATTCAAGTTCACTAGACAGCTTTAGAAAGGAGCTAAAAACACACCAACCTGAAAGCTGCCTTTGCTCCTGCTACCATTGACTGCCCTAGATAATATCAGTATAGGATCCCACGGTCTGAGACACCACATATTATGATCTTGTCCCCAGAATTGAGCACATCTCTGAAATACAGCCTATGTCCTCTTCTCAACTGTATAATGACCTATATCTGAGGTCTACTGCTAAACTTGTAATTGCCCTGTTGTACTCTATGTCACATTTAAGCACTTTTCATGACTAGGATCCAAGAGGGAACACGTCAATAGTGTCCACATTTTTTTGTTCCAATATTTTGTCTGTTGGACCCAGTGTATTATCTATACTTGTTACCTCATAAACATAGAGGATTGTGTATGAGCAGTCATTCATAAGAAAAAATTACTCATCACAGTAATGTTGTTTCTTCTAATGGAGTCTTGCTGTAGTCAGACATAATGCAGTTAGCCCCAGCACTTGAACTGCCCCGGAGAGGAAAGAGTTAACTCTATGCAGAAGCATAGAACGTTGAGCTTGAGCTCGGTTTTCAAACCTCTGTGGTACTTCCCAGTGTAACTGTCAAATTCTTACAAGCAAACTAACTAATATACTATAGTATGGAAATTGTTCAAATATAGCAAAAGGGTAAAAGATTCCTTTTGGGCCCAAAAGACTCAAGTCGAGAACCCAAGAAGGAAAAGGAAGTGACAATATTTAAGTAAAAACACCAGAAAAATAATAACATCTACCCCACCCATGAGGGAGGGTGCAAGGTACACCCTGAGGTGCAACACTGTACCAAGCAGCCCACTTTCTAAAACCAGGTTCTGAGAGAGGAGAGGTGGGGGACGTTTGAATACAGCAAGACTCCATTAGAAGAAACAACATCTCTATGGTGAGTAATATTTTCTTCAAACAACATGAAGTCTTGCTGTATCCAGACATAATGCAGACTACCAAGCAGTTCCCTATGGAGGAGGGAATGCAGAACCTACTTTGGGAAGAAGATCTGCAGTACTGCTGTACCAAGCCTAGCATCACTCCTAGCCTGGATGTCCAGGGAGTAATGCTTGGTGAAAGTATGTACTGTTTTCCAGTTTGCTGCTCTACAGATCTCTAACAAAGGATATGTTTGCCCGCAGCTAGAGAAGCAGCTGCACCCCCAGTCGAGTGAGCCCTCAGGCCTGAAGGGGGCGTCCTACCCAACTTGTCATAAAATTGTATACAAGAAACAGTCCACCTGGCAATAGCTTGTTTAGTGGCAGGCTTACCTTTCCCCACTTCACCATAAGTGAGAAACAATTGAAGCCAGTCATTTCTATGTGCCTTAGTATGCTCAATGTAATAGCTAAGGGCCCTCTTAACATCCAGACTGTGTAACCTTCTTTTACCTGAAGAAGAATGGTCTGTGAAAAACACAGGGAGAGATATAGACTGGTTCAGATGAAAATCTGATACCACTTTGGGCAAAAACCTCCTATTGGTTCTTAGGACTATTTTGACCCCATGGAAGGAGATGAAGTCAGGTTCAACTGACAGGGCCTGTAACTCACTAATCCGCCTGGCAGAAGTAATAGCTACCAGAAACACAGTTTTCCAGGTCCAGTACTTCAATTCGGCCGAAGCCAGAGGTTCAAAGTGTGGCTGCATTAGCTGAGCTATGCAGACATTAAGATCACAAGGCAGAGTGAGCTCCCTAAAGGGAGGGTTAATGTGAACCAAACCTTTGAAAAACTTTCTGAAAACAGGATGAAATGCCAGGGAAGAGCCCTTCCCTGCTGAGAGGAATGCAGAGACAGCTGCTAGATGAACCTTCAGAGTGGCAGGCCTAAGACCTAAACCATTGAGATGAACTAGATAGTCTAAGGTTGTGGAAATGTCTGCAGAATCGGGCAGGATGCCTTTCTGAGAGCACCAAATACTGAACCTTTTCCATTTGGAGTTGTAAGTTTTCTAGTGGAAGGTTTCCTGGAGACCTTCAGAATATCCAGAACTCCCTGAGAAAGATGTAGTGCTGCATATTCTAAGTCTTCAAGAGCCAGGCCTTGAGACTGAGAGACTGGAGATTGGGGTACCAGATCTTCCCCTGGGAGGAGGACAGGAGATTGTATGTCCTGGGCAGAGACAGGGGACGTGACACGATAAGGACAGCAGTAGAGGATACCAAGGCTGTCTGGCCCAATCTGGAGCCACCAGTATCACTGTGCAGGGTTGAGTCCTGATCTTGACCAGAACTCTGAACAGCAGAGGGAAGGCATTGAGAAATCTGCCCTTCCAGTCCAAAAAGAGAGCATCCTGGGGAACTGTCCCCAGGACTGGAGGTCTGCAACAAAACAGAGGAAGTTGATGACTGTCCGGTGCTGCAAAGAGATCTATCTCTGGAGTGCCCCACCTGGAGAAGATGACTTTCAGGATGTGAGGATCCAGGGACCATTCGTGGTGTCCCTGTGAAATTCTGCTCAGAGCATCTGCTAGTACGTTGTCCTGACCTGGAAGGTGAACGGCTACCAGAGAAGTCTGAAGAGAATAGGCCAGAGACCACAGCTTCACAGCTTCTGTGCATGAGGCCGAGGACCGAGTGCCTCCCTGCTTGCTGATGTACCACATTGTGGTGGTGTTATCCATTCTGATTTGGACTACCTTGCCCTTGACTGAATCCTAGAAGCTCTGCAGGGCTAGGAAAACTGCCCTGAGTTCCAGGAGATTGATATGAAGGAGAGACTCCTGTAGAGACCAGAGCCCTTGAGCTGTCAGGGCTCCCAGGTGGGCTCCCCACCCTAGAAGAGAAGCATCTGTAGTTAGAACTATTGATGGAACTTGAGGGAGAAATGGAACCCCTTGTCTGAGGTTGTCCTGGTCCAGCCACCACTGATGAGCTTGGACCAGAGTCTAAGTCACTGGAATCAGTTTGATAAGTGAATCCTTCTTTTGAGACCAAAAAGACCTCGGATGAAACTGAATGTCCCTCATCTGGAACCTTGCTCCCTGCACCACTGCAGTGGAAGCTGCCATGTGGCCCAGGAGCTGGAGGAACTGTCTTGCTGGGCAGGGGAGACCTGAGGTCGAAAGGAGTAAGCGAGATCCACTAGGGCCTTAACCCTTGCCAGGGGAAGGAAGGCTTTTGCTTGCACAGTGTCCAACTCTATGCCTATAAAGGTGAGAAGTTGAACTGGTTCGAGTACAGACTCTGGAAGATTGAGAAGAAACCCCAGGGAGCTGAGTAGGTCCTGGGTAGTCTGACGAGCTGACTTGACCTGTACAGGTGACTGACCCACTAAGAGCCAGTTGTCCAGATACGGGAAGATGGTGATACCCTGTCTTCTGAGGTAAGCCACCACTACTGCAAGGCACTTTGTGAGCACCCTTGGAGCTGATGTTAGGCCAAATGGCATGGCTCTGAATTGGTAATGGCCTGAAGGCAACTCGAACCCGAGGTATTTTCTGTGGGAGCACCTGATAGGAATATGGAAGTAGGCATCCTTGAGGTCCAGAGATGCTAGCCAATCCCCTGGCCTTAGAGAGGGAAGGATTATTCCCAGAGTTACCATTTTGAATTTGGGCTTTGAAATGTGTTTGTTCAGATACCTTAAGTCTAGGCTGGGTCACCACTCCCCTTTCTCTTGTGCTGAGTAGGAACCTTCTCTATAGCTGTGAGAGCTAGAAGAGAGGAAACCTCTGCCTCTAGGACAAGGGTTTCTGAGACTGATGCAGGTGGAAAAGACTTGGCCCTCATTTTTGGAAATTTTTTGAAGCCGAGGGCCAGTCCCTGGCTTACTACTTCCAAGACCCACTTGTCTGAGGTCACAGACTTCCAGGCTTGGAAGTAGTAAGCCAGCCTGCCTCCTACTGGAAATGGGGAGTCAACCCGGGCTGACACATCAGGGTGTCTGCTTGGCAGGAGCCTTAGACTGAGAGAAGGAGGGACCAGCCCTGCTCATCCCCCTCCCTCTGAAGAACCCCCTCTGTGGGAAGGGATAGGAGGCCTGGGCTTGGTAAAAAGGCCTCTGAAAGGGCCTGCCCCTGCCCCTAGACTGCTGCTTCTGCTTGGCCTGTGCACTCCTGTACGTGGTCCTGTATTCATCAATTTTCTTCATGTAAGCCTCTGTCTGCTCCCCAAACAGAGAGTTACCTGCTACAGGAAAATCCATGGCCTTAGTATGGGTATCCTGTGAAAGGCTAGTACATCTGAGCCAAGCATGTCTTCTGAGAGACACACATGTAGCCATTACTCTAGATGCCACATCATTGGAGTCCACAGCAGCATGAAACTGCATTTTGGATGCCTCAGTTCCATCAACAGCTACCTCCTCCAGCTCCTTGGCTAGCTGGGGAGAGGCCTGTTTAGCAAGTTCCAGAACTGTATCCCATCTGGATTTCTGGTACCTGGCTGTCTAGGCCACATAGGTAGCCTGCCTGAGTCACAAAGAGGATGCCAAATACTATTTTTTGGCCATGGCATCCACTTTCCTGGAGTCCTTATCCGGGGTGTGTGAAGCCAAAGGAATGTGTGCCCTGTCACAGGCTGTAGACTGCACTATCCCAACATGGCTGCAATGATTATAAAGTAACTCCGCAGCTGAGACTGATAACGAATACCTCCTGTCCAATCTCTTGTCCACAGGAGGTATTGAATTAGGAGTTTGTAAAATTTTGTGTGTCTGTTTCCCCAAGGATTTATGAAGAGGGACAGACAGCTTTTTGGACTCTGGGATGTCCATCATTTCCACAAAATCAGGGTCTTCATCTTCCTCTGCGGCTTCAACCAAGGGAAGCTGCAGGGTTTCTGCCACCTTTTTGCAGAACAAAAATTGTGAAGGGGACTCAAGAGAGCCTGGGAGGAGAGACACCCGAGGGCCTGTCTGGGGAGATGTCCGGTTCAATGGGCTCATCCAGACCCCCCCCCTCATCGTTATCATTACCGGGACAGTCTTCGTCTCCCTTCCTCCCACTCCTCATAATAAGCATCTGGATCATAATCCAGAGGAGACAGATCCGGCCGAACCGGCGGTACTGGTTCAGACGGAACTGGTCTAAGCGATTGAACAATACTAATCGCTTTGGCTATTTCATCCGCGGATGGAGAGTGAGATACAGGATCCGAACCGGCAGACTTGCGCTCTTTCTTTGATAGAACCGACTCCTGGTTGGCCTCCTTTTGCCCAAGGAGGTATCACCCAGGTCAGTAGGCACCTCCTCAGGTTTGTCTGCAACCGAACTGGGCTAGCCATCCGGATCTACGGACTTCTCGGCCTCCCTTTCCTTCAGCCTACTCAGTCTTTGGGGGCAAGGAAGTACCTGGAGTACAGTCCTTTTCCCTTGTGCTGAGTAGGAACTTTCTCTATAGCTCTGAGAGCTAGAAGAGAGGAAACCTCTGCCTCTAGGGTAAGGGTTTCTGAGATTGATACAGGTGGAAAAGACTTGGCCCTCTTTTTTGGAAGTTTTTTGAAGCTCAGGACTAGTTCCTGGCTTACTACTTCCAGGACCCACTTGTCTGAGGTCACAGACTTCCAGGCCTGGAAGCAGTAAGCCAGCCTGTCTCCTACTGGAAATGGGGAGTCGACCCGGGCTGACACATCAGGGTGTCTGCTTGGCAGAAGCCTTAGACTGAGAGGAGGAGGGAGCAGCACTGCTCATCCCCCTCCTGCCCCTCCCTCTGAAGAACCCCCTCTGTGGGAAGGGAGAGGAGACTTGGGCTTGGTAAAAAGGCCTTTGAATGGGCCTGCCCCTGCCCCTAGACTGCTGCTTGTGCGGAGTGGCCTGCCTTTCCTTGGCCTGTGCACTCCTGTACGTGGTTCTGTATTCATCCATTTTCTTCATGTAAGCCTCTGTCTGCTCCCCAAACAGAGTTACCTACTACAGGAAAATCCATGGCCTTAGTCTGGGTATCCTATGAAAGGCTAGTACATCTGAGCCAAGCATGTCTTCTGAGAGACACAGATGTAGCCATGACTTTAGATGCCACATCATGGGAGTCCACAGCAGCATGAAATTGCATTTTGGATGCCTCAATTCCATCAACAGCTACCTCCTCCAGCTCCTTGGCTAGCTGGGGAGAGGCCTGTTTAGCCAGTTCCAGAACCGTATCCCATCTGGATTTCTGGTACCTGGCTGTGTAGGCCATATAAGCAGCCTGCCTGAGTCCCAAAGAGGATGCCAAAATACTGTTTTTGGCCACGGCATCCACTTTCCTGGAGTCCTTATCCAGGGGTGTGTGAAGCCAAAGTTTTTTATTTTAATGGGTTCACCACAACATGTCCAAGACACACTGTCTTAAGGGTAGCTGGTCCATTCCACTGGGGTGTCAAACAGACGAGGCATACTGATGAGTCCTGGTAGGACGAAACAAGTGTCTATGCCTTCTGTTAGCACCCTTTGCAAACTGTGTGAGAGGCCTTTCGGGCACCATGCATTTCTGCTCAAAGTTGGACCAGCATAACATTCGGTGGTGATTTGCATATGGAGCCCATGATGCTTTGCATTGTGTGGGCATGTGTGATTTTGTATTTTTTCAAAGGAATGTTAGCCTTGTCACAGGCTGCAGCCTGCACTACCCCAACATGCTGCAACAACCATAAAAGAACTCCGCAGCAGAGCCTGATAACGAATACCTCCTGTCCATTCTCTTATCCACAGGAGGTACTGAATTAGGAGTTTGTAAAATTTTGTGTGTCTGTTTCCCCAAGGATTTATGATGAGGGATAGACAGCTTTTTGGACTCTGGGATGTCCACCATTTCCACAAAATCAGGCTCTTCATCCTCCTCTGCGGCTTCAACCAAGGGAAGCTGCAGGGTTTCTGCCACCTTTTTGTAGAACAAAAAATGTGAAGGGGACTCAGAGAGCCTGGGAGGAGAGACACCTGAGGGCCTGTCTGGGGAGATGTCCAGTTCAATGGGCATATCCAGACCCCCCTGGTCATCGTCATCATCATCACCGGGATAGTCTTCGTCTCCCTCCCACTCCTCATAATAAGCATCTGGATCATAATCCGGAGAAGAATCCAACCGAACCAACCGCCTAACCGGCGGTACCAGTTCGGACAGAACCGGTCTAAGCGACTGAACAATAGTAATCGCTTTGGCTATTTCATCCACGGTTGGAGAGTGAGATACAGGATCCGAACTGGCAGACTTACACTTCTTTGACGGAACCTGGCGGAACCTTTGATGGCTCTCCTTTTGCCCGAGGAGGTATCGCCTAGGTCAGTAGGCACCTCCTCAGGTTCGGGCCACAACCGAACCGGGCTGGCCATCTGGATCTATGACTTCTCGGCCTCCCTTTCCTTCAGCCTACTCAGTCTTTTATCTAGAGTGGATTTAGGAAAGTTTTTACAGATTTGGTAGTCTGACTTGAGGTGGTCAAACCCCAGACAATAAACACAGATGAGGTGGGGGTCAGCCTTAGCAAAGGCCTCCCCACACTCAGAAAAGTTTTGAAACCCAGTGGGACCGGTTTTTCTTCTTGGGTTTCTCAGACATGGCCAACCTAAGAAATTACCCTATTGCAGCTTTCAAGCCAGGCAATGTAATAACCGATCGGTTACAAACCGTGTCACGGGCTTTTTAAAAGAACCAGCAAAAGGTCCAGTTCTTTTGAAACCAATTGGTACCGGAACACCACACTAATCCCAGAAAAAATTAAATTAAAATGAACAAAGTCGGTTCCAAACTGGACCGACCAGGAAGAAACCAAAGAAAAGGACAATTTCCACTTTTTCACCAAAATAAAACACAGTCACTACCTAGCTACGCACTACCTGTACCGTAGACAGAGGCTGGAAATCCAAAAATAACAAAAAATATGCAGTTTAAACCAAACGCTTTACTTTTACCAAACCGAGCAGAGGAAATCTCCAGAGTGACTTCACTGTTAGGCAGAGTAAAGAATCTGTCGGTTACACTGGGAAGTACTACAGACAGAGGTTTGAAAAACCGAGCTCAGGCTCAACGTTCTATGCTTCTGCACAGAGTTAACTCTTTCCTCTCCGGGGCAGTTCAAGTGCTGGGGCTAACAGCATTATGTCTGAATACAGCAAGACTTCATGTTTGAACAAGGATATTCTTGTATCCAGAGGTTTCATTGGTTACAGATGACCTCAAGAGCACAGCTCGAGAGGTACTCTGTTACCAAGGGAACCTCAAGATACAAGAATTTCCTTGTTGGTGTATGACTGCTCATACACACTCTTTTATAGTGTATGGGTAGTCACAGCATAGAAAACCAAACAAAACCAGCTGGAGAAGACAACAGAGAACATAAATTTTAACATTTTTTTAACTGACAGTGTGCTGCAGATGTTTCTGCAAGTTCAAGTTTAAAAAAACAGCAACTTTCAGTTTAACTGGATTGAGGAAAGCAACTATGTGGCAGCATTCCAAGTTGTTATGCTGCAGTAGTGACATAGCTAGTGCAGCATAACAGCTGTGATGACATAGCTACTGCAGCTTAACAACTCCATTCTAGTTACGGATTTCTATCCATAACAACATTCACTATAGATTTTTTTTATTGTATGCTTCTCCATGTCTGACTTAACCGTATAGTACATTTCCCTTTGCTTGTTCCTATATGTAATTAATCCCTGGTTGCCCCTGAAAAAGGGACTTCTGGTCCCAATGGGCTTACCCGGTTACCAAAATGAAACAAATTAATAAATAAAATATAATCATCCTACAACAGCCAGTGAAATGGGTGAGAAAAATCCTTCCCTACCATTGGTGCAAAGCAATCATATGACTGTGCATTATTCCCAATGACCGTAAATATATCTGCATATTTTTTATGCACCCCCCCCTCCCAAATATTAATTCTGTGCCCATTTCATAAATGCAGTAACACACTTCAGGTTGTGAGCTTGCGCTGCGATATACACATGCCTTGTGCCTCAAAAGGCACCTGAGGTGTGCATATATCAAGAGCACAACTGCACACACTGTTGTGTGTTATCACTTACATATACAGTACTGTGCTCCCTCAACTATCCACCTTCTTTGGTACAAGAAAAAACTGGCAGATAATCAAAGGTGGCAGAAAATCCAGGCCTGGTTAAAAAAAAAAAATACTGGTTACTATTGATAAAAAGTTTGCATTTCTTAATTTGTACTGCAGGTATATTACATTTAAAATCACATATTAAACCGCTACCATTTCGCTTCCACCCTGCAATACTCTGATGCACCCTAGTCTTCTTTGCCTGCAGTTATTTATTTTTTTAATTTGAAGATAAATGCTTAGGTACAATTTACCTGTTTATCAACTTGTTTCACGTAGGAATCTCAGGGTTCTTTACTGTCGTCACTGCACATAACACAGAAACATAGAAATTGTCAGCAGATAAGGACCGCTAGGCCCATCCAGTCTGCCCGTAGGCCCTATACATTGTAGGCAGCCACTGATCCTATGTGATCAATGGCTTGTCATCACTCCCTCCCCTCCCCTCCCAGGCTTCCCTTGTGCCTGTCCCAAGCATGCTTAAATCCCTCCACAGTGCTTGCCCCCACTACCTCCTGTGGCAGACTATTCCATGTGTCGACTACCCTTTCTGTGTAGAAAAACCTCCTCACATTACCTCTTAATCTACCCTCCTCCAATTTCATATTGTGCCCCCTTGTCCTAGTACTTTTTCTACATTGGAAAAGCTCCTCTGCCTGCACCTTATTTATGCCCTTAAGGTACTTGAAAGTTTCAATCATGTACCCCCACTGCCTCCTCTCCTTCAGTGAGTACATATTGAGGTCCCTTAGTCTCTCCTCATATGTTTTGTGGTTTAAGCCATGCAGCACCTTTGTTGCCCTTCTCTGGATAGTCTCCACCTTATCTATGTCCTTACGCTGGTGTGGTCTCCAGAACTGCACGCAGTACTCCAGGTGAGGTCTTACAAATGTTTTCTACAATGGCATCACCACCTCCTGCCTCCTGCTAGTGATACCTCTGCCTATGCACCCCAACATACCACTGGCCCTCCCTGCTGCCTCTGTACACTGCTTTGATACCTTAAGATCAGAGGTGATAACCCCTAGGTCCCTTTCCTCCTTGGTGACAGTCAACTCCTCTCCCCCCAGCCTGTAGCTCTCCCCAGAGTTCCCTCTACCCAGGTGCATTATTTTGCACTTCTTTACAATAAACCTCAGTTGCCAAATCTCTGACCATCTTTCAAGCTTCTCCAGGTCCCTCTTCATTGTCTGTACCCCTTCTGGAGTATCCACCCTGTTGCAGATATTGGTGTCATCTGCAAACAGGCAGACCTTTCCTTCCAGCCCCTCTGCAATGTCACTAATGAAGATATTGAACAGGACTAGTCCTAGTACTGATCCCTGAGGTACCCCACTGGTCACTCCCTCTCCCCAGATTGTAACCCATTTACCACCACCCTCTGTCTCCTGTCTGTTAACCAGTTCCTAACTCAGTTCACCACCTTCTCTCCCATGCCTAGACCACTCAACTTGTTAATCAGCCTTCTATGTGGGACACTGTCGAAGGCTTTGCTGAAATCCAGGTAGGCGACGTCTACTGCCCCTTCCTGATTAAGTTCCCTTGTCACCCATAAACTTTTATTTTCTTGTTGACTGGGAAAGGAGGGCTACAGTTCTATTTTCAGCCTCGTGCCAGGACTGGGGACAATACAGATGCAAACTAATACAACTAGCCCCAGTGCCTGTGCCACATGAAGATCCATCAAAGCCCCCATACTAGTACCTCGCTGCAGGACATCGTTGGGTCAGCGTTCCTTCCACTATAGAGCCCCGGTATGGCTAAATAAATTGCCCACTAACATCTCAGCTGAGCCTAAACTTGGCCCTTTCAAAGCCAAGCTCAAAGAACTACTACTCTCCTCCGCCGTCTGACTGCTAATGACACTGCCCTTCAACTCCCTAGTCCACCTCCACCCTTAGAACAATGAGTCCTCTAACTATGCCCCTGATCTGTAACCCTCTCCCAACTAGTCCCCCATCTATCTTTTCTCATGAACTGGGTGAGACGTCTTGCCTAATTTAATTATACTATTCCTTGTCTTACTCTCCACACAGTCTGGCCCTGGACAACTTTACTACACCGTATATTCATATGTATATATTTTACTGCTGACTACTAGTGTATTTTTTACAATTGTACCCAATGCGGACATACTATGACGATCCTATGCTATAACTCTGTTAACTTAATTAGTATTTGATGTACTGTATTAATCTGCTGTTGTATTATCTGTTACGGTCCTTTTTTTTTTCCTTGACGTGGAGCCTTTGCAAAGGAGTCTCTGACTCAAAGATTATTTCTGATATGATCAAATAAATAAATAAAAACTGACATACTGAGCCAGATTAAGCTGCTGGTAGCATTTTAGTGAATGGCCAGAACTCCAGGAAAATTCTTCTACTCTTTTCTGACGTGCCATAGGATCTTTAACGTCCACCTGAACAACCACCAGAACAGGCACACAGGACTTCGGGTTTAACATCTCATCCGAAAGATGGCACTTCTGGAGTGCAGCATCCCCCTCATGCTGCACTATAGTATTAGTATTAGGATTTAACCCAAGTTTCTGGTGCAGTGCAAGAACCTTCAACCATCCAATCTTTCCAGCCTCAGAGATGAGTGAGCCACTGACACTAATGCATTATTAATTCTCAGACTTTGTCATAGTGAACTTACACCAAGTCAAGGAAAAGGTCTTGAGCCTCCCCCCAAATACTGAAATAATCTTAGGCCTCCCAATAGAAAAATGGCATACTTCGCACAGTACACCAGCAACAAAGTGAAACTCCTTTGATTAGCTGGCTCTCATTCAATTTATTGTAACCCTCACTTGTAACCCTCCTCCACAGGCCTGCCTACTTCTCCACTATTTTGACTCTCGAACCTTTAGTTACCTTGTTGCAGTACCTTCATGGGTCAGACTGCTTTCTGTGTTTCCCTTCCATCTGTAATAACCTTCCTACCCACCTCTGCCTTTCCCCCCCTTACTGTGCTCTGAAGCAACTTCTTGGGTATCCTTGTGCTCCCTCCTGCTCTTGCTCCTTGCAATTCTCTGTTTAACCCTTGTATTTGGGCTGTTCTGCCACCAGTCTAATTCGTCAATTGTTACCTCTCATTATTTATTCATTACTGTTTGCACTATTGTTCATTGGTATTGCTTGACTGTTTTATAATTAGGTTTTGAATAGTGTTCATTCACTACCTTACCCTGGTACACCTGAAATGAGCCTCGACTCAGCATGCCTTTTCCGATCATCGATTTGTAAATAAACACGTAAATTCACCTACTATTATCCTCTTTCGGTTTGCTTCATCCTTTCACACAAAACATCTGCAACTCAGAATTTATATATAGTAGTACCTTTTCAGACTTGCTTGATCCTCCCTGGAACAGGCTGGGGCCTCCCCATTTGAGAAACCCCAGATAACAGATTGTCAAGAGAGGGATCACTGTCACAAACACACACTGCAGGTCAAGCCCTCTGCTCCCATAGTGCCAACCTCAGAGCGCAACAGTGTGAACAGGTAACAGACAGGGTAGCCCTCCTGTCTGCTTTGGGTCCGAATCACCTTTTGGCCTCAAGTTCTTGGGGGATTCAAACTGTGACCCTTATGCTAGCATACCCAATGTACAGGCTCAGATATGTACCCTCTTTGGGGACTGCGGTACAATCCTTTGCCAGGGGCACCTAGCCAGGTCTCCAAACTGAATCCTTAAAACTCTATAAGAGACCGTAGGTATATTCTTACCTTCTCCAAGCTCAGTAACACCATCAAGCCTTTTAAACCATGCCAGACTTACAAATACAGGCACTTCACATGCAAAAAGAAAACTGGGAAGACAAAGGCAGTATTTTAAGAAAATGTTTATTTACTAAAAATATGATAAAAAAAGTAATATTAAACACAGAACAATATATCATACTGCTTACGATCTTATAAAATAAAAAAAGGAAGTTTCAGAACGAACATTGCTATCACAAGAAACGTAATTGCTTTCTAACTATTACCTTTCTAAGTACTCTTTTAGTTAAAGAGAACTTTGTTTCTTCAGAGCCCAAGATGGTATCATGTCTTTCATATACCATGTTACATGTTTTTACTCTATCTTCCCCCACCCCCTTTGGATGAGGTCAGCAGGCTCCTCCTTTTAGAATTAATTCTACAAATTCTACCAGGTGGTATCTTTAATAAATGTGAACATCAGCAAAACACCATTTCCCAAATCATGAGTCTTTGATCAACACATCCCATTTCATGTTTTACAATCTCACACTTTGTCACCAACTCTCAGTTAGGTAATAGAAAGCACATAGGATCAGCCTAAATGACGTCCCTTTCCTGATATCATAAAATGTATATTTAGTTTCCAACTTCAAAAGCATGAGTAGGTCATAAAAGGTAATAAAATGCCCTCTGGAAGGAAGGTAATTAATTATCTGGTTCCCCTGGTCACTTTAATGACATCAATCAATCAAAATCTTTATTTACCCGGGCGATCACCATTGAGCAAGCTCATTTACAAGGTGGACCTGCAGTTTGCAAGGACAAGGGTACAGAATAGAGTACAAGTAAATATATACATAAAACAACAGTAGCAAGACGTATACAACAAAATATATATAGTGTAGAAATAAAGGTAAATAATATATACAGAGATGCCTTTATAATCCTATCCATCAATAACATGTTCATAGCCTGTAAAGGAGTCCCTGGGATATGGAAAAGCGCCCGCGTAGGAGGCAGGGACGCTGGCAGAAAGATTCTGGGATACTAAGCAGGTGGTATCAGGGCATAAGAGTGGGTGATGGGGTGTTGCAGTGAGTATGTAGTACCGGTGGGACTGGAATGGACTGAGGTGAACCGGTAGTACCGGTGGGACTAGAATGGACTGGGGGAAGGGAGTAATCTTGGTAAGGGAACATTTAGTTTGAACAGGAAGGACTTAGATTGAGCGGAAACGTCAGCTGGACAACTAGGAATGGTGGAAACAGTTACAGAGCTCCACAAATGTTTTGGCATACAGGGTCTTGAACATAGCAAGACTAACAGGGGAGCTAAGTCTCAGCGATTTCTGTATCCTATTCCAAAGCGTGGGCATGACAAAGTTTATGGCTGCTCTTCCAAAGCGGGTACCGACCCTAGGTACTTTCAGGGAAACCAGCGAGTGACTTCTCAAGGCATAATTCCCAATCAGGCTTAGTGGGAGACAGTCAGCAATGTATTGCGGGAGTTTGTTGGTGATGGCTCGAAGCGTCCAAAGGGCTGCATTTCTACACCACCTGTGCTGAAGGGAGGGCCAACCCATAGCTGCATATAATGAACAGTGGTGGGTAGAAAACGAGAGGCCTGTTATAAATCTCAGAGCTCTATGATACAGTACGTCCAATTTAGCAAGGTGTGAGGCTGGGCACTGGCCATATATGAAGTCAGCATAGCCAATTAGTGAGAGGAACGTGGATTGGATGAGCTGTCTTTTGGCATCTGGGGTCAGGAGGCAATTTATTCTGAGGAAGAGTCCAATCCTCTGCCTCAGCTTTTGCAGCAGTTCTTCTATATGTTCCACAAAGGAGAGTTTATTGTCTATATAGACACCCAAATATAGAAGGTAATGGACCAGCAGCTGCAGAATATGCCCCCTGGCCAGTTGGTGAGAATAGCATTGCCTTGGTTTTCTTGGCGTTAAGTAGTAGTTTTTTATTGAGGAGCTGGTGCTGCAGGATGTTAAAGTCTGTTTGCAGGTTGCCACAGGCAGCTTCAATAGATTCACAGCTTATGTAGAGCACCGTGTCATCAGCAAACAGGTGAATGCTTGCTTCCTTAATGCCTACATCCAGGCTGTTGATACAGATTGCCAACAGTAATGGTCCCAATATGGACCCCTGAGGGACACCTCTTTTTATCAGTTTAAGTGAAGAAAGCTCCCCTTCAGCCTTGATTTGTTGTTGCCTACCAGTGAGGAAGTCATGGAACCAACAAAAGGAGGTTCGGTTTAGGCCTACTGTTTGTAAAATGGAGAGGAGCAAACACTAGTCGACGGTGCCGAAGGCCTTAATGAGATCCAGGAAAACTGCACAGATTAATTTTTTGTTGTCTAAGTCCCATTGCCAGTCGTTAGATACTTTTGCCAGGGCCGTAATGGTACTGTGCTTTGCTCTGAAGCCTGACTGCATAGGGTTTAATAAGTTCGAGTTGTCTATGAAAGATCTCAGCTGGGTATCCACAATTTTTTCTAGGAGCTTGGAGAGTATGGAGAGGAGGGAGATCGGCCTTAAGTACCAGGGATCCCCTGATTAAAACAGGGGGATGACGTGAGCAACTTTCCATAACTGAGGGAGGGAACTTTGCGACAGGGACAGGTTGAATAAGTGACAGATAGGTGCGGCAAGGATGGGATAAGCAATTTTCAAGTAATATGGCTCGAAAAAGTCAGCCCCAGCACTTTTTTTTGTCTCCAATTTTACGAGAAGATCTTCAGCTTCCTTTACGGAGGTGGGTAAGAATGAGAAGGTTACGATATTGTTACTCGGTTCTGGCAGCTTAGTGTTGATCTGTGGGTGTATTCTGCTTACCGGTGCATTATCGAATGCTAGGCCTGCAGGATCTCATTTCTGTCATTGATTATAGCATTGTCAGTGGTAATTTTGGAGTGAAGCACATTTCCTGGAGAATGACCAGTCAGTTCTTTCAGTGCGGACCAGAACTTGGTAGGGCATTTCGACGCAGTATCTAGCTCAGATCAGTAAAAATTGGCCTTGGCCTCTCTGACCGTCTTAGTGCAGGCATTTCTAGCTGTCCTGAAGAGACACCAGTCTTCGTCTGTGTGATTTGCGAGCCTTTTTCCAGAGTTGATCTCTTTTTAGTAAGACAGCCTTGAGGTCCACTGAGAACCAACGACATGTTCTAGCTTTTACATGTGCTTTTACCAGAGAAGCATGGTTATTTAGGGCACTGGTTATATTTTCATGGAAGATGTTGTAGGCATCACTCACCGATTTAGCAAGGTAACAACTCTGCCAGTGCAAAGAGTTTTTTAATTCATTGAAGTATGCGAGAGGATCGAAGTTCCATCTGGACCTTTTAGTGGAAAATTTAGATGTTGGTGAGGGTTTAGCGTCAGTTCTTATACCAGCAATAAAGCAGTGGTCACTAACATCAGCTGAAAAAATTCCGGCATGGGAAAAGGAATATGGTTTGCTTATGAGAAGAACATCTAATAGGGTGCTGTTCATTGGGTTTTTCTTGCTAATGCGAGTTGGCTCAGTAATAAGTTGTGTGAACCCCTGGGAGTCACAGAATTGCTTCAGGGGTAACGAGACCTTAGTCAACCAATCATAATTAAGGTCTTGTAGAATAACTGCTTCAATGGGGACAGTGCCCATAATAGATGAGAGATGGGACAGGAGCTGAGGCCCCGCAGCTGGTGGCCTGTAACAGCCTATGACACGGAAAGCCATTGATGGGGAAAGTTCAACTTTTAGGGACAAACATTCAAATCCACTTGCAATAGAGGTAGAGTCTAGGATGGACACTGAAAATTTGTTTTTGACATAGATGACTACTCCGCCTCCCCTGGTCTGCCTATCGGCTCTAAATAGGAAGTAGTTAGGGATGTTAACCTCTCTCTATCTGGGGTGGATGCCAGAAGCTAGGATTCAGAGAGCACAAGTACATCCATGCCTGGACTGATGTACATTTCTTTAAAAGACTGCAAACATTTGCGTGCATAAAGCTGACTCCTTTCAGTCTTGTAAGGTCGGATGGAGATGAGAGAGCTTTTGTGGGACCAGGGTTGAGTTCAACATTATCTGAACACAAAAGTAGTAGGAACACAATTTTCCTTACGGCGGGGAGGAGTAGTTTGAAAGCATGAATCTTTCTGCATCTAGTATAAGTTTGAGTGCGGGGGTCTTGAGACCAAAGTTTCCCCTTGTGCTGACCTATCCAGTATAGCACCAAGATGTGTAGGTTTTTGGGTGGGTGGGGTGAGGGGCCACATATTGGTAACTAGATAGTGGTCCCACCTCGAGGAGATTCCACAAAGTGAGAAGGGTGCGGAGTCATGTGGTGGCAGCATAAGCTATACGTAAGCAGGAGGCTAGGAGGCTGGTAAGGACAGAGGTTTGGGTTTATATTCTGTTTTAACTGAAATATTTGAATAGTTTTGTACGTGAAATTAGTTCTGTGTGTTAAAAATTACTACTCTGAGTTAGAACTGTTACTTGGGCTGTGATATTGTAACTTCTGGGGCTTGGGAACACTTGTTTGGCAGTGATAATTAGAGTGAAACTTAAATGTGATGTTTGCCTGGTGTTTTGTAGGCTTTCTTAAATACTGAAAAGCCACTGGGGATTGGGATTGAAAAGCTGTGTATTTCTGATTGTGACTGAAATTTGAAGCAACAGGAACTGGTGGGCCTGTGACATCATACAGTACCTGACGTCTGCATACACACACAGTTAGTGGGACTGGACACACACTGGGCTGTGTTTGTGAGACTTGGGAACTTTATTGGTGGGGTTGAAATTGGGTTTGTCAATAACTGCAGTCAGTATAGAAAGAAACTGTATTCCAGGGGGAAGGGACTGAGAAAAGGGATGCGTGCCATTATAAACAGAGGGGGACAAACAGGGTGGCCATATTCCACCATGGCAGGCATCTTCGAAAGGGTTGTAGGCTGCACAGGCTGTGGGATGGCAATAATTCTCAATTGGGCCTGGAGAGGGAGGCTGCCCACTCTGTAGACAGCTATCCTGTATCAGGAGTGAAGTATATTGGTTAAGGAGTAAGCTGGGGAGTTGGGGGGGTGTCCAAAGATAAGGGGTGTGGATATGGGCAGCAGAAGGGTGGGGCTGAGGGGAGGCTGGGGCAACGCTCTGAAATTACAGGACGTTATGTTAAGCAAGTAGGAGGGGGGATATTAGGGACAGAGGACCCTTAGATAGGGATGTTGACGCTAAGGGGAAAGCGTATGGGGTGAACATTCCAAATACAAAGAGAGTGGAGGGGGAAGAGTCAGGAGGGGCTGTTGTGGGAAAGCCTAGTAGAGCAGACATTGAGAAGGGAGGGGCTGTTGTGGAGAAGCCTAGAACAGCAGACTGTGGGAAGGGAGCTCCTAAGGAGAACAGAGCAAGAGGGGCAGTTTAGAGGTGCAGTCAGGGGAAACTCGGGTTACTTGATGGAGGCTGGCATAGAGTGTCACAATAAATTTGAGCTACTAAGCAACCTAGTGGGGGAGGAAGGGGTTGGTGGAAATGAGGAAACTGATACAGAGGCCGGGGGGAGGGAGTCTGATACCCATAGGGCATCACAGACTGGCAATGGAAGGATAGAAATAGTCCTAGAGGGAGAAGGGGAAACATAAATGTTAAGCAGATGGGGAGATGCAACATTTTGCAGACCGAGGGAGGAGAGCATGACTGGAGAAACTGGGAGACAAGGAGGTGGGGGAGGGGCCCCCTTCAGCAGGGGGGTCTGTACCAAAGATGGGGCCCTAGGTAAAGGGGACCCACAGAGAGCCTCTGGAGGCAGGGGTACTATTACAAGGGGGGAGGATGGCGGTGTGGGGGAAGGGCAAACCATCAGGGCCAGGATAAATTGTTCAGATAAGAGAGGGTTAAAGGGGACACCTATTTAGAAGGGGTCTGAGTTAAGTGGGCAAAATAACGAGGGAGGCACAAAGGTGAGGGTGACAAGGGGGTCTCTAATAAGGCAGGAAGACTCCCATGGAATTGAGATCACGAATAAGGGGGGGGATGGGGGCTGAGAGTGCATAGTGGAGGTAACCATAAGGATGATGGCGGTGTTAAGGTTCTGTTATTGGGAGACTCTATGATTAGGGGTATCCAGTGGGAGGGACAGGGGGGTGGATGCCATAGCCAGGTGAAGGTAGTGAGTATCTCTGGGCTGACAGTGCACAGAGCAAAGTTCATGGTGTACAAACTGGTTAGGGATTGTGGAGGGAAACCGGATTTCCTGGTGCATTTGGGAAAGTACAGTTACGTAAGAACTTACCGTAACAGTAGATCTTCGAGAACAGCTCTTGCAGCAGGTTATACCTTTAGGACTGAAGCCGGCAGGCGTCAGGACCCCACGGAAAAATTCTAGCTAGCGTCGGTCCTGCCTCTGTCGAGCGTAGTATATAAGGCGGTCCATGAATTCCCAGTTCTCCTTGGAGACTTCCGTCCATGAGCTCACATCGAAATGGGAGACCGAGGATCCACCATCAGAAGACAAAGGGTAAAAATTCCTTTTAAAAAAGGCTTAAGCCATGCCTCCTCCAAGGGGGAAGGTAGGCGGGAAGGTACCTGCTGCAAGAGCTGTTCTTGAAGATCTACTGTTACGGTAAGTTCTTACGTAACTGTAGTATCTTACTTCGAGACACAGCTCTTGCAGCAGGTTACACCATTAGGACTGATTCCCAAGCAGTAGCGCTTGCAAACACTCTGGGAGGAGGAAACTAGAAGAACAACATTCCAGGTCCTGAATCTGGGATAGGAGACCTGTAGCACAGCCAGGAGAGCTTGCTCTTGCCATGAGGCGATGTCCAGGCTATAATGCCTGATAAGGATATGTACAGAGCTCCAAGTGGCTGCAGCACAAATGGCAGAAGTGGAGACGTTTCGAAGTGCTGCAAAGGAGGTGGCCACACCCCTAGTGGAATGACCCGGACTGATCCCGGGAACGGCTTTTGTTTGATATCATAACAGTATGAGATACACTGGACAAGCCAGCGAGACAGGGACTGTTTGGATACTGGCTGGCCCATCATCCTTTCAGTAAAGGAAACGAAAAGTTGCTCCGATTTACGAAGCTGCTTAGTTCTGCTCAGGTAGTACCTTAAGCTGCGGTGAACATCCAGGGTGTGAAGCAGCACCTCTCCTCTATTAGAATAATTAGGGAAGTAGACCCGACAGGTCAATATCCTGATTGAGGTGAGTGTGGAAACCACCTTAGCAGAATTTGGGATTAGATCCTAAGGGATACTCTGTCCGGTGGAAAATTAAATAAGGCTCTTTGCACATGAGAGCATGAAGCTCAGAAACTCTTCTCGCTGGAGAACAGCAACCAAAACAACATTTTCCACCACAGAAAACGGAGCTCGCAATCCAGCAGGCTCAAAAGGGGCGTGAGTTGTTCCAGGACAAAGAGCAAGTCCCATGGAGGCACTGGGTCCTTAATGGGCGGCCTAAGATGTAACACCCCTCTCAAGAATTCTCGACAGGCATCTAATTGTGCCACTGTGCGCTGTCCCACCGGGAGGTGATAAGCTGAAATGGCACAGAGGTGCACCTTAATAGAGGAGTAGGCGAGACCCGAACAGAAAAGGGAGAGCAGGTACTCTAACACCGCTTTCACCGGACAACCTAAAGGGGAAAGGCCGCGTGCTTGACCAAAGACAAAAGCAGGCGCCATTCGCTGGCGCCGCGTCAGCATCGTTGCCGGCTTTCTTGGCTGTAGAAAAGAATCTTCCGCCAACCTCTTGCGAGACCCCATGTCGCCAAGATGGCTGTGTCTCTAGGAGCCATGCATGCAGGTTCAGTGAGCGTGAGTCTGGGTGGACCAGTGAACCTCCTCCTGAGACAAGAGATGGGAGCTGAATGGCAACGGGAGCGGAGGTTCCCGGGACAGCTGTATTAGCAAAGGGAACCAGATCTGTCTGGGCCAGAAAGGGGCCACCAGGATCATTGTTGCATGCTCCCTGCGCAGTTTGAGAAGAACTCTCTGGATCAACGGGAAGGGAGGGAAAGCGTAGAGGAATCTGTCCACCCAGGAGAGGGACAACGCGTCTCGCCAGAAAACACCAGGCCCTGGATCTAGCGAGCAAAAATTGGGCAGTTTTGCATTGGATGGGGAAGCGAACAAGTCCAATTCTGGAGTTCCCCATCGAAGAAACAGATCCTCTGCTACCTCTTGAAGAAGTTCCCACTCGTGGACTCTGGCCTGGGAGTGACTCAGGCCGTCTGCAATTGTGTTGTCCACCCTGGGAACATGTACTGTGATCAGGTTCGCCGTGTCGGATTACCCAATCCCACACCCTCATGGCCTCCCTGCAAAGGGTAGAGTTGCTGCCTCCTTGTTTGTTGAGGTAATACATCACGCCGTGTTGTCTGTCTGAAGCAGGAGGTACTCAGCGGGATTCTGGCGAAATGCCTGCAGAGCATAAGGACCGCCCTCATCTCTAGGACGTTGATATGAGGTGAGCCTCCTGAGGTCCCACGCTCCTGGGACTTCACCCCATCCAGGTGTGCTCCCCACCCTAGACCTGAGACGTCTGTTGTGAGGATTACCTCCAGCGGACGCTATAAACGGGACGCCCATAGAGAGTGCGTCGTGGGTTCTAGCTACCACTGCCAGTCTCAATCACGGTATTCCGTGATTCTGACCGATGCTGCATGTGGTCTTTGCCTTTGGTCCCATTGCACCTTGAGCATCCACTGAGTTACCCGCATGTGGAGCCTTGCGAAAGGGACAGTAGGAATGGCCACAGCCATGTGTCCAAGCAAGTGAAGGACCGACCTGGCTGGGACGGTCTTGTTCGACGAAAGCTCCCTGATGAGGGATCTGATGCGCTCCGCTCTGTCGTCTGGAAGAAATGCTCTTCCCTGAATGGTGTCCAGTACTGTGCCTATGAACTGCAGCTTCTACGACGGTACCAGGAGAGACTACTCGTGGTTGATTAGGATACCAAGAGATCGAAACAGGTCACTGGGTACTCTGGACGCCTGTGAACAATGCTCTCTGGCATGGCCATGAGAAGCCAATCGTCCAGGTACGGGAACACATAATGGCTCCTGTCTCCTTAGAGACGCTGCCACGACTGCCATGCATTTGGTAAACACCCTGGGTGCCGATGACAGCCCGAATGGAAGGGCTCGGAACTGAAGATGATGGCGGCTTCGAGCGCGGAGGGAACTCTTGTGCGCTTTGAGTTATAGGGATGCAGGTAATGCCCCATATCTAGAGATGAAGGCCCTGCTTCAGCATGGAATATGACCCAGAAGAGTTACCATGCAGAATCTTTGTAGGCTATCGACAAATTGAGGTCGCTGAGGTCCAGAATCGACGGAGGTCCCTGTCTTCTTTGGAACCAGGAAGAAGTGGGAATAGTATCCGTGTCCTCTCTGAGCCTTCTGGGATCGCATTTCCATCGCCTCCCTGTAGGAGCGCGAGTACTTCTTGTCTGATCAATGACTTGTGCTGACCCGAGTACCGGAGAGCAAAGGAGGCCTCGAGGTGGCTTTTCCGCGACTTCATAAAGTGGCCTCTTCCCACCATCTGTAGAACCCACCTGTCGGGTGGTTATAGACTGCCATCCTGGCAGGAAATTACTAATGCGACTCCCGACCATGAAATCCCTGTTGATCCTGAGGGGCGGTCTGGAAGGGAGTCAGGCTGTGGCGGCTGAGGGTCCCAGCTGGCTGGACTGGCTTAGGAGTGCGCTGGCCCGACCTGCGGGTTGTTTTCCCTGGGCTCTGCGGAAATCGGAGCCCCTCTGTTGTGGAACGGGGTGGGACTGTTGTCTCTGCATCCGTCCATGAAATCGGCTTTGGTTCCTACGAAAGGAACTAAGCTTGGGTCAGTACATGGCCTGAACCGACCTCACCGCCTTCCCGGCCTCTTGGAGTTTGGTAATTATCTTCTCGGAGGGTTTACCAAATAAAACTTCTCCTTCGAATGGGGCATCCATGATGTTTTTCTGGACGTCCGTGGTAAAACCGGAGACACGGAGCCAAGAGTGCCTCCGGAGGCATACGCCTAAAGCTGCTGCTCGGGCCGAGGAGTCCGCGGAGTCGTACGCGGCTCGTAGCACTTGGGTTCCCACGTCCGAACCCGTACGGAGGTGCTGCAATATCTCCTCCTTCTGCTCACCTTCTGGAATCTCTAGACAGATCCAGACCCCTGCTCCCACAGGGCATTTTGGAACTGCACCATGTGGGTCAAATAATTCAGGATCTGATGGCGCAGGTAATGAAGCATACGCGCATACCCATGGCGCTCCAAACTGCTTGGACTCTGGTCCGTGGCAGGGTGCTCAAATGTTGCAGTCCTGGGACCAGTCATGAGAGGCTGTTATGACCAGAGAGTCAGCCTGAGGATGCTGAGTCAAGTACTGGTCTTCTCTTGGAGCCTTGTACAGGCGTGTCAGCTTTCTTGCACGCTGGAGTGAATGTAGACACTTCCACGCTCCTTGGTGACGCCCACGGAAGTGTCTACCAAGGGTGGCTCCACCCACAGTTTGGGTCCTTCTGCCAAAGATAGTTCGCAAGGCGAGCGTTTCGGGTCTAACTTCTGCATCCCATCCCATGTTCTCTTGGATGTGTCTCATGATATCCGAGAATGAAGGGTCATCGGCGAGGAGACTTTGGCAGCTCACGTGGGGTCCAGAGAGGGATGGAGAGGGAGATGGGATCTGGATGTTGAAATTTCTGATCCCGGCTTCTCCGCCGGGCTAACGGCGCGCCTTCTGGCCCTTAGGCTGGGTGATATGAAGAGGATCTGGACGGAGGTCTCCTTTTGTCTGGTCTCCCCCTTGGAGGGGTCCTGGGCTCCCGGGGAGGAGGTAACCGGCCTGCAGACCCAGATGGAGAAGGGGGTGCAGGAACCGGAGGAGCAACCGTGTAGGAGGAGGAGGTGGAAGCGGAGGTGGAGTGGGGACCATGTCCTTTGGATGGTATCCACCAGTGAGGTGAAAAAGCTCCTTCACGCCTGAAAAAGAAAGGCCCGACGACGACCGGGCGCGGTGGCGGTCGTCGGGTCCTGGCGTCGGCTCCACAAGGCTCGGGTTGGGTGAGGGTTCCTGGGAGTCTCAACAGGACCGGGTCGCCTGTCTGTCCTCGGGCTGAGTCAACCCTCCTCAGTGATGGTCTCCCTGACCGATGTTGGCCTGAGGCTGGGGTCCCTTCTCGATTGATGGCGCGTCCGCGTCCGTGAGGAGTTGTTTGGCTGGCGACGTCTTCTGATGGACGCATAGCTCTAGAACTTTGTAGGGAGTAGAGGTCGACATCGGTGAACTGCTGCCGGGTCCAATGGCCTCTTATGAGGTGAGCTCCTTGGCCTGGGGAGGAGGAGGCAAGGAAGCAGACCTGATGTCGGGTTCATAATGGCGGGAACCCGACTTCTGGTGATGGTGACGATCCCCCGACCTAGCCAAGGCCTTGGATGATGAGGAAGGCCTGGGAGTCTTGGCCTGAGAAGAGGAGTCTGAAGACTTTCTCACCGCAGCGGGCGGGGAGGCTGAGAGCTGGCCCAGGAAGAGAGCGTGGGACCTGGAGCCAGAGCTGCGTGAGTCGGAGGCCCCAGAAGGGGACCTGGAAGGGGCCTCTCCCTATGCTTTTCTCAGCATGTTTGCGGCCTCTACAAGAACTTCAGTCATGGTCTTGAGTTGTTCCCAGCAGGAATGCCTGTAGGGCCTTCTATGACGGATCCAGGTTCTGCTGTTGAAACCCTGGCAAAAGGTGCAGACGGTGTCGTGGTCTGGGCCTAGGCACGGACACAGGCTGAGTGCGGATCCTTGAATGGGATCTGCTTCTGTTGAAGAGATTGGTGAGTGACCGGAGGTCGGAGAGGACATCAGAGAAAACTGAACGAAGAAAATGAATTTCCGAGAAAACACTTTACCACGGCCGTAGCGCTAGAAGCTGGAACCAAGGGTCGAGATACGCAAGTCGACGGCAGGAAAGAATGGGGAATCTGGCGGGACCGCTTCTTTATATACTAGTTATGCTCGACGCCGAGGCGGTCCTCATGAAGATAGCTAGCCAGAATTTTTCCGTGGGGGGTCCTGACGCCCCGCCGCTTCAGTCCCAATGGTGTAACCTGTTGCAAGAGCTGTGTCTCTGTAAGATCTAATGATCTAGAGGAAACAGAGTTTTGAAATCCAAGCAAGGTTCCAAGAACTTGCCAGAGTCTGTCAGGATAATGGATGCACCGTTTCCTTTTCGGAGATATTGCCAGTACCAAAGGCCCCAGTGGAGAAAAAAATGAAGATCACAGAGGTTAATGACTGGCTCAGGAAGGGTGAAGAGAGGGTTGAGGTGTTCGGGAACTGGAAAGGAGTTTGGGAGGATAAGGACTGTATGCTATGGACAGGCTTCATCTTGCCCCATTAGGAAGGAAGTCCCAAACAGGGGATGGCTGACCATTCAAGAAAGGTGGTTTAAACTTGTGAGGGGGGAAGAGATAAGGAGGGTTGACGAAGCCGTCTCCTCCAGATAAGGGAGTATGGCAAACCCAAGGGGAAGTAAACAGACTGGGGGTGGAGGTTTCAGGAGGAGCAGAGGATGGATGTGTATAAGGAACTGGGGTGGGGTTCACAAAGGGATCAGGATAAGTGGTGTTGTGTTAGTAAATGCCAGGAGCTTAAACAAGTTGCCAGAGTTCCGAGGCCATGCTGTTCTGCGGGGTGGTGGATGTGGTCGGTCACGGAGACGTACTAACAAAAACCATGACTGGGACCTAAACGTTTGGGGTACACTATGCTTAGAAGGATAGAAAGGAGGTCAGAAGGTGGGTGGCTATTTTCATTTGAGATGACATAGAAATTGCTAGGGTAGAAGAGGCAGAGGGGAACGGGAGGCCTATGGGTCACTTCCACGATCCCCAGCAGGAGATAAGGTCAAGCTGGTGAGATATAGGCCTCCGGATGTGCTTGATGTTCTGGAGGATGGTTGCTTGGACAACATCATTGCCCAGTGTGGACCAAAAGGGGAAGGAGTGGTGTTGATGGGGGACGTCATATGTCAGGGTAGTTAAACTGGGGAACCATGTCCCCTAAGGTGGCCAAGGAGCAGAGGCTGTTGATTTGCCCAGGATGTAAAGCCTCTTAACACAGCATGTGATGGAGCCCACGGAAGGGCATGTCCTGGACATGGTTCTGGCAGATGGGGATCTAGTAAGGGACCTGGTTGTAGGATCCTGACTGGGAGCGACCACAATACTGTCTGGTTTCAAATAAGCATGGGGGAGGGGGGGGTGAGATTCAGGACACTGGCAGTGGACTCAGGGGGGCTTTGGACTTTGTGGGCAAGGAAATATTCTCAAGGATCACTTGAAGGATTACACCAATGACAAATGAAAGAGATGGGAGGTCATAAACGGGACTTCATGAGGCAGTTGCCAGGACCTGCACCAAGGTGAAACGTAAGGAGCAGGTCACATAAACCACGCTGGTGGTCCAGTGAGGTTCAGGTATCGGTCAGAGAAAATCCTAGCCTACGGCTTCAGTCCTAATGGTGTAACCTGCTGCAAGAGCTGTGTCTCTAAGTAAGATCTAATGATCTAGAGGGAAACAGAGTTTTGGAAATCCAAGCAAGGTTCCAAGAACTTGCCAGAGTCTGTCAGGATAATGGATGCAACATTTCCTTTTCGGAGATATTGCCAGTACCAAAGGCCTCAGTGGAGAAAAAAATGAAGATCACAGAGGTTAATGACTGGCTCAGGAAGTGGGGTGAAGAGAGTGGGTTGGAGGTGTTCGGGAACTGGAAAGGAGTTTGGGAGGATAGAGGACTGTATGCCAAGGACAGGCTTCATCTTGCCCCATTAGGGAAGGAAGTCCTTAAACAGGGGATGGCTGACTACATTCAAGAAGGTGGGGTTTAAACTTGTGAGGGGGGAAGAGATAGGGAGGGCTGACCGAACCCTCTCCTCCAGAATAAGGGGTACCTTCAAACCCAAGGGGAAGGAAACAGACTGGGGTGGAGGTTTCAGGAGGAGCAGAGGAGGATGGAAGTATAAGGAACCTGGGTGGGGTTAGAGCAAAGGATCAGGGATAAGGGGTGGGGAGTTGGTGTTAGTAAATGCCCAGAGCTTGGGAAACAAGTTGCCAAGTTCCAAACCATGCTGTTGGCCGGGGGTGGTGGATGTGGCGGCGGTCACGGAGGCGTGGGCCAACAAAACCATGACTGGGACCTAAGCGTCTGAGGGTACACTATGCTTAGGAGGATAGAAAGGAGGTCAGGGGGTGGGTGGCTATTTCATTTGAGATGACATAGAAATTGCTAGGTAGAAGAGGCAGAGGGAATGGAGCCTTATGGGTCACCTTCACGATCCCCAGCAAGGAGATCAAGGTCAAGCTGGGTGTAGTATAGGCCCCAGGATGGGTGATGTTCTGGAGGATGGTTTGCTGGACAACATCATGCCCAGTGTGGACCAAAAGGGAAGGAGTGGGTTGATGGGGACCTTAATATGTCAGGTACAAACTGGGGAACCATGTCCTCTAAGGTGGCCAAGGAGCAGAGGCTGTTGGGCGGCTTCCAGGATGTGTTCTTAACACAGCATGTGATGGAGCCCACAAGGAAGAGGGCATGTCCTGGACATGGTTCTGGCAGATGGGGATCTAGTAAGGAACCTGGTTGTAGAGGATCCCTGACTGGGAAGCGACCACAATACTGTCTGGTTTCAAATAAGCATGGGGGAGGGGGGTGAGATCTAGGACACTGGCAGTGGACTTCAGGGGGGCGGACTTTGTGGGCATGGGAAATATTCTCAAGGATCACTTGAAGGGGATTACATCAATGACAAATGTGGAAAGGAGATGGGAGGTCATAAAACGGGGACTTCATGAGGCAGTCAGGACCTGCACCAAGGTGAAACGTAAGGGAGCAAGGTCACATAAACCACGCTGGTGGTCCAGTGAGGTTCAGGTAGCGGTCAGAGAAAGAAGGCGGCCTACAAAATACAAAACAACAAGGGGATAGGGATAAGGAAGCGTACCATCTTGCATCTAGAAAAGTCACCCAGATGGTGCGGGGGGCAAAGTCCAGTAAAGAGCAGCAGCTGGCACAGGGGATACATGGAGGTGAAAAGGGGTTCTTCCGGTACATTGGGGAGTGGAGAAAAACTAAGGGCCATCTCAGCAGATTGAGATCAGAAGGAGGGTGGGTGGAAGAGGCGAGGGACCAGGCAGAGGTATTTAACGAGTACTTTGCCTCTGTGTTCACTAGGGAGAGGGATGGGATATCGACAAAGCAAGGCACGATGGGGATAGAAGCGGCAGTGAGTGGGAGCAGGGAGCAACAGAAATGGAGCAGGAGGGAGAGGTACCCCAGGGATGTCACATCAGGATAAGGATAAAAAGGCCAGTAAGGTGGAGGGGACGGATGATGCTATCTCCGCCAAAAGGGTGTGGTTAGCCCTCAAGGCCCTAAAGAAAGACAAATCTCTGGGCGGATGGCATCATCCAGAGTACTATGGAATTGGTGGATATACTGGCTGCACCCTGGCGGAGCTCTTCAACAGGTCACTTGAGACAGGGAGGGTACCTAGGGATTGGCTTGAAAGGCACATGTGGTGCCAATCCGAGAAGGGGGGTAGGAAGTACCAGGTAACTTATAGACCCATCAGTTTGACCTCGGTGGTGGGAGAATTAATGGAGAGTATACTAAAGGAATGATTGGGGGTGTGCAGGCGGAGGTGGGAGGTCTGGATAGTCGGCAACATGGGTTTGTGCCAGGTAGATCATGTCAAACCAATCTTGTGGAGTTCTATGAATGGGTAACATCAGAACTGGACAGGGAAAGCCTGTGGATGTATTATTCTTGGACTTCAGCAGGCGTTTGACTCTGTCCCCCATAATGGTATGGTGGAGAAACTGATGGGGTTGGGAGTAGGCCTTTGATGGTCAGATGGATTGAAAACTGGCTAGCTGGATGCACCCAGAGAGTAATGGTGGGTGAGAGCTCTCGAACCTAGAGAGGTTGGTAGTGGGTACCACAGGGCTCGGTCCTGGGGTCGATCCTGTTTAATGCATACATATCGGACATCAGTGAGGGTATAGGGTGTGAAATGAGGTCTCTTGCTGATGACTCCAAGATGGGAGCAGTAGTTGAGGGAGAAGAGGAGGTTGGCCCTGCAAGGGGACCTGGTCACCCTGGAAAGCGGGGCTCACACATGGAAATTAAATTTCAATATAACCAAGTGCAAGGTGTTACATCTTGGGCAGGGAAACCCTAAACACAGGTACACCCTGGGAGAGGCTGGAGGCCTCAATAGGGGAAAAAGACCTAGGGGTCATGGTGGATGCATGTATGAATAACTCTGAGCAGTGCAGGAGGCAGCTAGCAAGGCAAACAGGATGTTGGGATGCATCGTGAGGGGATCACCTCTAGGAGCAAGGAAGTGATTCTGCAACTGTACAATGGACTGGTAAGACCACACCTTAAGTACTGTGTACAGTACTGGAGACCACACTTGAAGAGACATACAGCTCCTGGAGAGGGTACAGAGGAGGGCAACTAAGATGATACTGAGGACTAGGGGATTTGATATGAGGACAGACTTGAGGAGGCTCTGCCTGTTTCATTGGAGGAGAGGAGAGACAGGGGGACATGATTGAGGTCTTCAAGTACCTCAAGGATAAATAGGGTAAACATGGAGGGATCTTCAGACTAAGTAGGGAGGTATCACCAGAGGCATGGTTTGAAAGGTGGAAGGGTGAGGGGTAAAGAGGAGGGTTTTTCACTGAGAGGGTGGTGGACCCTTGGAATGCACTGCCTGAGCTGAGTTTCAAGAGATCCACAGTGGAGGGCTTCAAGAGAGGTGGGACAGATACAGAAAGTGGATGTATCAGATGATGCCTGTCCCAGGGGGGTGGGGATGGATGATAGGGGTTTCTGGAACACAAGGGGGGAAGGCCTCGGCACCCAACTAGGGATCTGAGGTTCGAGCAGACTCGATAGACCGTAAGGCCTAATCTGCTGGCAAATAGTATGTTAGTATTAATATAAAGGCAATCTAGCAGTGGTAGGCATGACTCTATGTTGGGGTCAATTCTGCTTGAACGGTCTGTCACGTGCGGTACCATACATAAGCAGGTAAGTAACTGAAACCACACGAAGACTGCCATGATTGTCCAATGTGTTAACAGGGTGCAAGTTGCACCAAGACTCACTAGCTAGGTTCTATAAGCCTCAAGGATCACTGTTCCGTGTTAGACTAGCTAAAAGAGATAGGGTTCAATGGTACGCAAAGATACATGAAAACAGCCTGACGGCACAGATGTCTTAAGGATTTATCTTCAACAGGCAGGGGTATCCTACCGATTACGCTTCATGAAGAATATTGGGGAATTGCTTAGAGGAGACAAGTGAGCTCAAGAGAGGATCACCCCTTTAAGAAGTTACAGAAAGGAGAGCCCCTTTAAGCAGTTGCTGTAATTGACTAGTGTGAGGCCTCAGGGGGCGCGGATCACTGGGGAAGTGTACTTAATAAAGGTGGGAGTGGGCGAAAAAAATTGTCCAGAAAGCAGTACAGCAAGGCAGTGGCCGAGCTGTGTTTTGAAAAAGGCGCCTTGTGTGCATCCTTTCTCAGTGGGGATCTGCAGCATCCAATCGGAAAGCAGCCACAGTCCCCAGGAGCCAGTCCAGTTATGGGGATTGAAGCCTGACAGCTCTGAGCTAGGAGCTGACCAAATGTACCTGCTTTCCTTGGTCAGGGGGTGGTAGGCTGGATGCAGAGGTCCTGCCACCAGCAGGCAGCAGTGCCAGGGCCACTCAGCTGAAGTGGAGAGCCTTGTTTGGGCTTGTGTCTAAAACAGAGCAGAAAGAAAAGGCGGGCCATTAAAATAAAAAGCCAGAGACAAAGGTCAAGTAAATTGGTGGGAGGACCCTGGGCGATTTAGTGCTTGGGGCAGGAGTAAGTGCAAATAGTGGGAGTGAAAGGTTCCTGCAGAGAGGTCTGGTCAAAGGTGCCAGGTGGGAATTTAGCAAAAACAAAAGGCTGATTCAGGAGGTTGGGGGGGGGGGCCCTTCAATGGGACCAGGGAGAGCTGGGAAGGAGGCGTGTGGTGGAGAGGACTCAGGGTAGTCTGGAATGGGTAGAGAAGATGGCCCAAAATGCCAGGCAATATTTACAGAATGTGCTGGTGTCAGGAGAGGGAATCAGGGGTCCAGCAGATGGCAGAGAAACATTGTGGGGAATAAGGATGAATGAGAGGAACTATGATGGGAAAAGTGTGGCAGAGCAAACAGCAAGCAGTGGTCAGTTCTAGCTATTCTACAATACTGAGCAATTAGCAGAAAAAATTCAGTAGTGCATGTAGTAAGCTATATAAACGTCAGGCAGTCAGTTAAAGTTTGCTACAACTCTGCTAGGCAATTCCTACATATACAGCGCAATAGTTTAAAGGTAAAAATGTTTAAGCAATAGAAATATTCAGTAGTGCAAGACATAAGCTACTGTATATAGAAGTTAGGCCTAGCTAATACAGCAGGCTAAACAGCCGAAAATTCAGAGAGAAAAAATATATATATATATATATATATATATAATATATATTTCCACATGAGCAATAAATTCAGCAGAACATTTTTTCCAGACAGCAGTACAGCAAGGCAGTGGCCGAGCTGCGTTTTGAAAAAGGCACATTGTGTGCTTCCTTTCTCAGTGGGGATCTGCAGCATCCAATCGGGAAGCAGCCACAGTCCCCAGGAGCCAGTCCAATTATGGGGGTTGAAGTCCGACAGCTCCGAGCTAGGAGCTGACCAAACGTACCTGCTTTCCTTGGTCAGGGGTGGCGGGCTGGATGCAGAGGTCCTGCCGCCAGCAGGTAGCAGCGCCAGGGCCACTCAGCTGAAGTGGTGAGCTTTGTTTGGGCTTGTGTCTGCTTTCCTTGGTCAGGGGGTGGCAGGCTGGATGCAGAGGTCCTGCCACCAGCAGGTAGCAGTGTCAGGGCCACTCAGCTGAAGTGGAGAGCCTTGTTTGGGCTTGTGTCTGCTTCCCTTGGTCAGGGGGTGGCGGGCTGCATGCAGAGGTCCTGCCACCAGCAGGTAGTAGCGCCAGGGCCACTCAGCTGAAGACATGTGGTGTCAGCTGCTGACCTTATAATTTAAAGGCCAAATCTCTCACACGATGACATTTCATACACAGACCATGTATTTATAATACCAATATCATACAATAATCATAACCAGATGGCCAAGCATCACAATCCTCCCCACCTAGGCTGAATTTGAGGGTTCTATCCCCTTCATGGGATGAGCTCCATAAGTCAGTTCATTCCTCATGCAGACGCAACAAGCCATCTGTGTTCTGATTGGTTGCTCCAGCCCTATGTAAGATCATCATGTCATACTCTTGCAAGGCAAGACTCCATCTTATTAGTCTACCATTAGTTTTTCCCATTTGGCTCAGCCAAACCAGGGGGTTGTGGTCAGTTTGTACCTCAAAATGCTGCCCATATAGGTATGGCTCTAACTTCTTTAGGGCCCACACTATGGCAAAATACTCTTTTTCCACAGTAGAGTATGCATGCTCCCTGGGAATTAACTTTTAACTCAGGTACACAATGGGGTGCTCTTTCCCTTGGTTGGATGTCTGACTCAGTACTGCCCCATTACCTGAGGCGTCAGTCTGGAGTATAAAGGGTCTGCTATAGTCAGAACTTGTCAACACAGGAGCACTGCACAGTGCCTCCTTCAGTCTGGTAAAGGCTTTTTCACAGGCTGGCTCCCAGGTAATTTTATCAGGCATCTTTTTCTTTACCAGGTCAGATAGGGAAGCAGCCAGGGCACTGTAACTGGGTACAAATTTCCTATAGTACCCTACTGTCCCCAGAAAACTCCTGACCTGCTTCTGCGTTTCTGGTCTGGGCCATGCCTTGTTCGCCTCTATTTTCACTTGGTTAGGACGGAGCTGCCCCCAGCCTATAACATGCCTGAGGTATGCCACTTCAGCCATGGCCACCTGGCACTTCTCAGCTTTGACAGTGAGCCTGGCCCTCTGTATACTGCCCAGCACTTCCCTAAGGTGGGACAGGTGTTCCTCCCAGCTGGCACTAATGATGGTAATGTCATCCAGGTATGCCATGGTGTACTCCTCAGTACCATTTAACACCTGGCTCACCAACCTTTGGAAAGTGGCCGGGGCGTTCATTCCGAAAGGCATTACTTTAAATTCAAATAAGCCTATCGGAGTGATGAAGGCCGATCTCTCCCTAGCTCTGGCAGTTAACTCTACCTGCCAATACCACTTTGTCAGGTCAAAAAGTTGTAAGGTATGTCGTCCCTCCCACCTTGTCCAGGAGTTCGTCAGTCCTTGGCATCGGGTGGGAGTCTGACTTCGTGACTGCATTCAGTCCATGATAGTCCACACAAAAATGAGTAAATCCATCTGCCTTGGGCAGAAGGACTACGGGTGAGGCCCAGGGGCCGTGGGATCTCTGGATTACCCCTAAATCTAGCATTTACTCCACCTCCCTCCTAATGTCCTTTTGGATAGCCTCTGAAACCAGATACGCTGTTCATCATATGGGTGCCTGAATCCGTCTCCACATCGTGCGTCGCTAAGGGGGTTAGTCCAGGCTTGGCGCTAAACAGTGGGGCAAAGTCTGCTAAAACCTCCCTTACTTCCTGGATCTTGTCCAGGGCCAGCTGGGGTGACAATTTAACTGCCTCTACGGAGGACTCCCACTTGCTTTCTTACAGCAAGTCCAGAAGGGGGTCTCCTTCGTCCGTCCCCTCCCCAGGACTGCACACTGCAAACACCATATCAGCCCTATTAGCATATGGCTTCATCGTGTTGACATGGTACATTCTTTCTGTATGTCTTCTGTCAGGTAACTTTATGATATAGTTCACATCATTTCAGGTTGCTCTGGGCTATCCCCATAAGCTCCTTTAGCCGTTCCCTAAACCTAAGGACATAATCCATTATGGGAGTTCCCTGGGTGGTGTGCTTGCCTTCCCAGCCCTCCCGGATCAAGTCTAGGGGCCCATGTACCCGGCATCCATATAAGAGCTCGAAGGGGGAAACCCCTGTTGACTCTTGGTGTCCCTCCCTGTTTGCGAACAACAGGTGAGGAAGGTATTTCTCCCAGTCCCTCCCATGGTGTTCAGCAAATGCTTGGAGCATTGACTTAAGGGTGCTGTTAAATCTTTCCACAAGCCCATTGGCTCGTGGGTGATAGGGTGTTGTGCGTCTCTGCACCACCCCACACTTCTCCCACAACACTTCATCAGGTCAGACATGACGGAACCCCCTCAAGTTCAAGTTTATTGCAGGAAAGACTCTGTTGAGCAAGTTCATTCACAAGGAGGTCCTGAGGCGCATACACATACAGTTCGCAATTACATAGACAGGAGATATAAAATGTAGAACAAGTTTTCGATCGGTCAATCGAGACCCCTCGATCGGTGCTGATTTCCTGCGGAAACCCAACAAGGGAGAAAATTCCAAGTAAGGCATCTGCCACTTTGTCTGTCCTCAGTGAGGACAGGGCGACTGACTCGGGGTACCGGGTGGCATAATCCACCACAGCCAGGATGAACCTCTTCCCGGAGGAGCTGGGGGTATCTAAAGGCCCCACAATATCCATTCCCACCCTCTGAAATGGCTCCTCCACTATGGGCAAAGGAATTAGGGCAGCTTGGGTTTTCTTACCTGCCTTCCCTATTTCTTGGCACCGGTGACAAGACCTGCAATACTCATTCACCTTCTGGGTGAAGTTGGGCCAATAGAAATTCTGGACCAATCACTGCATAGGGTGCGCGATTCCCAGGTGACCAGACATAGGAATATCCTGTGCAATCTTGAGCAACTGCTCATGGTACCCCTGGGAAATGACAAGCTGCCTGCCTATCACCCCTCCCTCTGTCTTCACAGCCTGAGTATACATCAGTCCATTTTCCCAATAAAAAGTACAGTTACGCAAGAACTTGCCGTAACAGTAGATCTTCGAGAGAGGCTCTTGCAGCAGGTAATTACATATGGGACTGAATCCCAAGCAGTCTGGAACAAAGAGAGGAACCGGGGGGAAGAAACTACTCCAAAAAGCAGTTCTAGCTGTGTAAGCCTCAAGACAAGAGGCCTTGCAGAACAGGCAGCCCAAAGCCTGCTCTACGGCGAGAGGCAACATCCAAACTGTAGTGTTTAGTAAATGTATGGACGGAAGTCCAGGTGGCGGCAACACAGATGTCTGCCGCAGACACATTCTTGAAACAAGCCGCTGAGGCAGCTACTCCTCTGGTGGAGTGGCCTCTTACTTGACCTGGGAGGGTCTTGTTGTATTTGTCATAACAGAAAGTGATGCAATGAGCCAACCATTTAGAAAGGCATTGCTTGGAAACAGCACTGCCTTCCTTTTATGAGCAAAAGAGACAAACAATTGATCAGTCTTTCTGAGATCCTTCGTCCTGTTGGTGTAGTATCTCAGAATCCGGTGAATATCCATAGTATGGAGTAAATACTCCCCTTGATTAGAGTACTGCGTGAAAAAGGCAGGTAACTCTATGGACTGATTTAGAGTAGACTCTGCTACTACTTTAGGTAGAAACTTAGGATTTGTACGAAGAGCAACCCATTCCTTGTGAAAAATCAAGTATGGGATTTTACACATCAAGGCCTGGAGCTCGGAAATTCTCCGAGCAGAAGTAATGGCCACCAGGAAGAGAGTCTTCCACGAAAGGAACTTCAAATCCGCAGAAGCTGCAGGTTCGAAGGGAGGGAGAGTAAGTTCCTCGAGGACAAAGTTCAAGCCCCAAGGGGGAGCAGGAGTACGGATGGGGGGTCTCAAATGGAGGACCCCTCTGAGAAAGGTCTTAGAAACTCCAGTTGAGCGAAAAGCCTTGTCTCTGAAGGGAACATGGTAGGCCGAGATGGCTGCCATGTGTACCTTCAAAGAAGAATGACTGAGACCCAGGTCAAACAGATGACGTAGATACTCCAGCAGAAGCCCAGCTGAACAGGAGAAGGGTTCCACATTCTTGGAAGCAGCCCAGATAGTGAATTTTTTCCACTTCATGGCATAAGTGGATCTGGTGGAGGGTTTTCTGGCCTCCACCAAAATCTCCGCCACTTTGGGAGACACTCCAAAACGGGATTGGGCTCAGTCTGCATGAGCCTTGCATTCAGTTGAAGTGATTTGAGGCCTGGATGGATCAGGGTCCCCTGATCCTGGGTCAGTAAACCTCGAGAGAGAGGAAGAGGAAGAGGAGGATCCTCTGGGTATTGTTGTAGAAGAGAGAACCAAACTTGCCTGGGCCAGAAAGGAGCAATCAGAATCATTCATGCTCCTTCTGAAGCTAGTTTCTGCAAGACTCGGTGGATAAGTGGAATTGGAAGGCATAGACAAATCTGTCCTTCCAGTCTAGAGACAGGCGTCGCTCCAAAAGCACCTCGCTCTGGAGCAGGCGAGCAGAAAGGCAGGAAGTTTTGCATTTAGAGGGGATGCGAACAGGTCGACTTGTGGTGTTCCCCAAAGTCGGAAGATATTGTCTAGGACCCCTTGGTCCAGTTCCCACTCGTCAGTCAGAGCAAAAGAGCGACTTAGCTTGTCTGCCAGGGTGTTGTCGACTCACGGAACGTGAATTGCTGTGAGGTGAAGGTTGTGTTGTGTTGCCCAATCCCAAACCCTCATTGCCTCCCTGAAAAGAGGGTAGGACCGAGTCCCTCCCTGTTTGTTGATGTACCACACCACGCACATGTTGTCTGTCTGGATGGCTAGGTGGCCAGGAAGGATGTACTGGTGAAGGGCTTGGAGAGAGTACAACACTGCCCGGAGCTCGAGCACATTGATGTGGAGAGCTTGTTCTAGCTTGGACCAGGAGCCCTGGGTCCGATAAGGGCCTAGATGGGCTCCATCAACCTTCACCCAAGGTGTCTGTGGTTAAGAGTCGGGGGGGATGAAAGAAAGGAACTCCCCGAAACAGGTTCTCTGGAACCATCCACCACTGCAAGTCTCGAAGAATCGGCAAGGAGACCAGAACTGGGTGATCTAGGTCATCCACTAGCTGATACCATTGTGAGCGTAAAGCCCACTGAGAAATTCTCATGTGGAGTCGAGCGTGAGGAACCGTAAGGATAGCAGCCGCCATGAGCACGAGAAGGCGAAGGACCAACCTCGCAGAGACCGTCCTGCGGTCAGACAGCAGACTTATTTGGGTCTGGAGGGTGGACACCCTGTACGGAGGCAGGAAGGCCTTGCCCGTGGTCATATCGAGAATCGCCCCAATAAACTGTAGTCTCTGGGATGGGACCAGATGAGACTTGGAATAGTTGATGGTAATACCCAGGCAGGCAAAAACCTGCTGGGTAAGGGACAGACAACGCAGGAGTTCCTCCCTGGATGAGCAAGGCCACGAAGCCAATCATCCAGATGGAAGACCTGCACTCCTGAATGCATGGTGGGCCGCCATCACTGCCAGGCATTTGGTAAACACTGGGGGCCGAGGATAGACCAAATGGGGCGCCTGAACTGGTAGTGGTCCTCCTGGAACGCAAAACGAAGATATCTGCGATGAGATGGGCGAGTGGGAATGTGCAGATAAGCATCCTGCATATCCAGAGCACACAGCCATTGACCCGGCCAGAGAGGGGCAGAAGGCTCTGCAAAGAGAGCATCCTGAACCTTTTGTATTCTACGAAAAGATTCAGGGAACTGAGATCCAACATTGGTCTGAGATCTCCTGTCTTCTTTGGGACCAGGAAGAAATGGGAATAGTAACCCGTCCCTTGCAGACGAAGGGGGACGGGTTCTATTGCTTGTTTCAGCAGGAGAGCCGAAATTTCCTCCTGGACCAAGAGAAGATGTTCCCGTTATTATGACGACTTCAGGGGGGGGGGGTGGCGAGGTGGTTTCTGAAGAAACTCTATCGAGTGTCCTTCTGCTATGAGCTGGAGCACCCAAGAATCTGTGGTTATGCTCTCCCATCCCAGAAGGTGGAGGGAAAACCTCCCTCCTACGGTTCCTCTGGGGAGTCCGGAGGCAGCGGGAGAGGGAAGGAGTCAGGTGGTGTGGGGCAGCGCTGCAGCTGAAGCACCTGCTGCTTTTTTGGGCTGGGGGGGCTTAGCAGCTGCGTTTTGTGGACCACCTTCCCAGGGGTTTCGTCTTTGGTCGATCCAGTCTGCAAAAGGGACGGCACATGGAATCAACTGACTTCAGTGCTGTCCCCTTCTCTTGCAAAATTGGTGATGATGTCCTTGACATCACCCCTGAAAAGCACCAACCCCCGGAAGGGTGCTTCCTGGATAGCAGAATGCACCTCCAGGACCAACCCTGACACACGGAACCGAGCATGACGCCGTAGGCCTACAGCAAAAGCTGAGCTCCGCCCAGCAGTGTTCACTGCATCATATGTCGCATGAAGCATGTGTCGACTGGCCGAACGAGCAGAGCGGACAAGATCAGTCAACTCCAGTCCAATTTGGCTTCCACCTGAGTCAGAATGGCCTTCTGGTAGTCCCCCATATGGCCGACATAGTTCAGGGCCCTGATCCCCAGTGTGGAGGAAGCGTAAATCTTTCTCCCATACTGGTGCAGAAGGCATGATTCCTTATCAGGTGGTGACGAGCTAAGGTGTTTAGGGTTTGCCGACCAGCCGTGAGCGGCGCTAATCACGACCGAGTTGGCACAAGGGTGAGAATCCAGGAAATCAACACCCTCTGGAGCCTGATATAGCCTGTTGGACTTCCTAGGAAGTGGGGCTAAAGCCGACAGCTGTTTCCATATTGTGGTAATGAGGTCGGCGTGAGGCTCTATCCAGGGTGACACCAAGGTAGGAGTTGTCACGGGCAGATCCAGATGTTCAGCGAGTTTCAGATGCTGAGGATCTGGTTCCAGGGAGTGCCACTGATGAACTTCCTGGATTTTCCTAAGCAACTCTGTAAAAGAAGGATCCTCCGGAGGAGACTTCGGAGGAGTCCTTGGCCTGGGCTTCGGCGAAGAGCGTGGCTCGTCGTCTCTCTCGGAGCAATCGTCGGAAGAATCCGAGGAGTTCGAGGGTGAAGAGGAGGATGAAGAGGAAAAATACTCCCTTTCACGACCCGGGGGAGGAATGGACCCCTTGGGAAGTCCCCAGGGAAGCGTGTCCTGCCCTTCTCTGGATCCAGACAAAGAACCCTGGAATCTGGAGGTGGTGAGGGAGTGTGCCGCCTCGGACGTATGGGAACCTGGGATGGCACCGTCGTCGGAAGGCGTCTGTCAACCTCTTTGGTGAGCTGAGCCTTGGCCTCAGCCTACCAGGAAGCCAGAGTCTCCTGCAGGTCCACCGGCGGTCGCGAGGGCGGTGGAGGAGGAGGAGGCGGGGGATAAGGATACGGGTTATAACCGTATGGAGCATATCCAAAACCAGACTGCGGGTAGCCCGGTGTCGGGTATTGTGGCGTCGGGTACTGTGGCATCGGGAAACCTGGTGTCAGGTACTGTGGCGCTGGATACTGCGGTCCCGGGTATGTCGGCGTTGGATAAGACAGGGGGTACCCGGGAGCCGGGGGGGCTGCCGGAGTAGACGGCCTGGCCGGTGGCCTCACGGGTGGGTCCACATTGGAGGGCCTGGAGGGCCCGATGGGAGCGGGATGTCTCCTGGATTCGGCAGAACCAGCATCGGGGCCGGCGTCAGAGGTACCGACGTCGGAGGAGCCGGCGTCCAGGGAGCCGACGTCAGATCCAACGCAACAACTGGAGGGCAGTCTGACAGAGGAGGAAGGTCCCCAGCGTTGCCCGGGGATGGAGGAGAAAAATCCCTGGGGTCAGGCTGGGGAGACTCTGGGTCCCCAGATGGCAGTGAAGGCTGTGGGGAACCGGGTACTACGGACTTGGGAGGGTCCATCGTCGGTTCCTTCGCCAGCCGGACGTCGGATGAGCCAACGTGTGGCTTGAGGGCGAGCTCCCGGCGGGCGCCGGAGGAGCCGGCGTCCGGTTTATGGGAGCCATCACCGGAGGCAGGTCGAGTAGAGGGATCGGCCTGGTCTGGTGGAGTGGAGGCCGCGTGCCGCCCCCAAGGGTCAGGCATCTTACCGGCCCTCTCGCGGCGGCGTCGGAGGAGCCAGCGTCCGACTCGCAGATGCTCGCATTGGTGAGCCACAAGCCTGCGGCCGAACCAGAGGTGGGAGGCCTCCAGTACCCACAGGTGCCTGCAAGGCCAGCCTTGAAAACCAGGCAGGGTGGAGCGGCGTCCCTCAGAAATCTCCAAAGGCGGCTGTCGAGGCGGTCCCCGGAGGACATTACCTGTGTCTCAGCGACTCTCGAGAGAGAGAGAGACGCGGTACAGGAGTCCTTGTCCCGGTGCCTCTCCTTATCCTTCTTCTTGCGATGGCCTTTGGGGGAAGTGGACACCTGCCTCAGTTTTTTGAGCTCCTTTTCCACTGAACTCATTTTCTTCTTCTTCAGAATATGGGCTTCCAGGGACTGCTGCCGCCTTTTCTGAGTAGCCGCGTTGAAGCTGAGGCAGTGCTGGCGCTTCTCGACCGGGTGATCAGGGCCTAGTCAGAACAGGTAAAGGGAATGGCCGTCCTTGTGCGGTAGCTGGGCGCTGCACGGATCACACTTATCTTTGTGCTCGGAGGGTGTAGGGGACGACATACACCGACGATGGTACCTGAAGTTAGTAGAAAAAAACAAATTATTTCGGTAAAAAAACGACGAAGATAGGGCTGACGAACCACGAACTTTACCGCGAGGCGCTACACGAGCTAACGGTGGGAAAGAACTGGAAGGCGGGCATCAGGGACCGCCCTTTTCTACCGTCTCCCGACGCCAATCACCTGTCGTGGGGGCGGTCCCTCGCCAGGGACCGCTAGCTAGAAATTTTTCTGTGGGGTCCTGCCGCCTGCCAGCGTCAGTCCTATATGTAATTACCTACTGCAAGAGCCCTCTCGAAGTAAGATCTTATGTTTACCGTCACCTTCCTGTGTTCCGTCACAGTCTGCCAAAGCCCTCAGCTTCTCTAGACTAGGGTCACTTTGCTGAGCAGCTGCAAACTCCTGATACTGTACATTCCCACGGCACGGGACAGGTCCTCTTCAGTATCTAAGCTAGGGTCCCTAGCTCTAGCGTCAGGGCACTCAGGATCACTGCCATCCCTAACCCTCTGACAATGGGTCACCTCTCCTTCCTCAGAGTAACTCTCCATAGGTGTTTGGTTAGCTGCTACCAGGGAAATTTCTACCCCCTTTCATTAGTCTTCATAGCAGGAGACACAGTGGGCTGGGGAACCAGCCTCCCAGTGGTTTCCACAGTGGCTTCTACGGGGTCCAGGGAACTACAATTTTCCCTTGCCGCTTGGCTATGGGTAACTGCACACACCATCCCGTTTAGAGATTGTTGCTGAGGATTACATCAACTGCTAAAGTTTCTGCTACGGCGACCTGTTGCACAGTTCCCCCTGTCTCACCCCAGTCTAGGAGAACACTAGTAAGTGGCAATGTTTTCTCCTCCCCAGTGAACCCTTGTACAATTTATTGGGTATAAGCTGATCAGGATCTACCAGATCCCTTTTTACTATCGTCAGGGATGCCCCTGTGTCTCTTAACCCTTGTGTCTGTACACCATTCACAGTGACTGGGTGCATGTGTTCCCTCATGTTTACAGGGACACGCAAACAACCCACTTCTTTCCTAGCACCACCCTGCATATTGTTCATCCTTTTGGGACACTGTCTGGCAATATGCCCAGTTTCTTTGCAAACCCAACATTCGTTTCTTTTCTCAGAAGAATCTTTTCTTTGAAACCTGGGGCTAACTGGTTTCGGTGGAGGCAGTGAGGGTTTTAGCTGCCCTGAAGGTGTGCTTTTCCCCTTCTGCGCTGCCATGCCCACCCCATTTGCTCTCAGAGCAGGTCTGCTCTTGGCATAGAGTTCAGTGGCCTCTTGCACTGTTTTGGGATCTTAGTCCTACAGCCAGGTTTTCAGCTCTGCTGGGCATGCCCCAAAAAAATGCTCTAACAATATAGCATTTTTAATTTTATCTACAGAGTTTGCTTCAATTCCCTCCCACCAATGTTTTAAACATTGACATTGTTTCGTGGCTAGCTCCTCGAAGCTCATGTCACGGCTTCTCCTAAGCTTACGGAATTTAGCTCTGTATGTTTCTGCAGTTAAATCCAACTTTTTTAAAAGTGCAGCCTTAAGTTTGCTGTAATCATTACTGTCCTCATTGTCCATTTGACCCAGTGCATCCTGAGCTTTCCCGGCAAGTAGCGGGGATAGCTGGAAGCTCCAGGACCGTCTGGGAAAATCTGCCTGAATACAAACTTTTTTTTTCTCTTTCAATCTTAATTGATTTTGTTAAATTTTTTTTTTCAAGTTCAAGTTCATTGCAGGAAAACTCCATTGAGCAAGCTCATTCACAAGGAGGTCCTGTGACATAAACACATAAAGTACAAACACAGATAGGTAATAACAGTATATACATGAAATGCACGTTACATGATACAGGCTGGATATACATACAAGGGTACCACATAGAGTGACCGCAGGTGGCAAACATTGATATGAGACAGGAAGCAACACAGGTTGCATACTGATAAATGAAACATGATGACTGGTGTGTGCAATACATATACAGTATTTTGGCAGCTAGAACAAACAACAGTCTACAACTGATATGGGGGAGGGTGATTTGATAGAGTAGCAGTGGGCGTAAGCAAAGATAAAGCCAGGAGTAGAAGGGAAGGAAAGCAGTTAATATGACAAATCAATTATACCTTACCAGTGGATAAATATGGCACACATGGGGAAGGAAGAGACTTAATGACAGTTACAGGTGTCTTTATTTTGGCTGAACTTAGCGATTTGTATAAGTTTATTGAAACTGTGCTAGTTAGTTTCAGTACAGTTTGTAATTGGTTCCAAATGGAGGGAAGGGCATATGCAATATACGTTTACCAAAGGAAGTCCGGCGTCCTTGGTATGTCAAGCATAATAAAGTCAGATTTTCTTAGCAGTATGCACTATGTGAAATACTAATAAGGGAAGAGAGATAGCTTGGCAATTTCTGCAGGAGCAGTTTAAGAGTCCATAGCCCAGCATGGAGCAGGCGTCTAGTAGTAAGGATGTCAACCAACAGCTGCATATAAGTCACAGTGGTGCGAGCAGTAAGGAGTTGGTAATGAACCGTAGCATACGGTGATAAAGTATGTCAGTTTACTTGATTTGCAAGCGTGGTGGAGGAATAGATTACATTGCCATAGTTGAGTAGGGAGAAAAGTGGCCTGTACAAGTTTGTTTCGAGTTTCAAGGGGAAAAGGGCCTATTTCTGTAGAAGAAACCTAACCTTGCTTTTAACCTTCTAGAGACATCTTCGATGTGGTCACTGAAAGATAATTTATTGTCGATCCAGATACCTAGATATTTAAATTTGGTTACAACTTCCAGAGGCTCGTTTAGCGTGGTGACAATGAAGTCTTGGGCAAGGGTATTGGGGGGGCCTGAGACAGCACTGCGGGAGAATATCATCGCTTTAGTCTTCTTAGCATTGAGCAGAAGCTTTGCCTTTATTAGATTATGCTCAAGTTGTGCAAAGTCCGCTTGAAGCACTCCCTTGACTTCAGATAACGATGAGCAAGAAGTATACAACACAGTATCATCTGCAAAAAAGTGCAGATTGGACGTAGATATGTTAGCATCTAAGTCATTAATGTACAGAGAAAACAAGATAGGGCCTAAGATGGATCCTTGGGGGCCTCCTCTTGCAACTGGCAAGGCAGCAGAAAAAAGCCTTCACGCCTTTACTTTTGGAATCTTCCAGTTAGGTAGCTAGAGAACCACTGGGTGGTATGGTATGTAGCACCCAACTTTGCAAGGCAATTGACTAATAGTTTGTGATCAACAGTATCAAAAGCTTTGCTGAGGTCCAAAAGACTGCACCAGTTACCTTCTTAGCATCTATAGCAGAGATCCAATCATTGGTTACTTTTGCTAGTGCAGTGATTGTGCTATGATTAGCCGGAAGCCAGACTGAGCTGGGTTAATGAGAGAGAAGGTTTCAAGTGAGATTTTAACTGAATATGGATCAGTTTTGAGAACTTTAGAAAGGATAGGCAATATGGAGATAGGCCTATAGTTGTTTACATCGCATGGGTCACCAGATTTAAACAGAGGAGGATATGTGCTGATTTCCAGCAGGGCGGCACAGTAGTAGATGTAATGGAAAGATTGAAGATGTGGAGGATGGGGCAGTGAGATGGGCGTAGCCTGACCTTAGGAAAAGGGTTTCCAAGCCATGTCTCCCTAGCTTTTTGGTGTCTAAGTTAAGGAGAATCTTCTACTTCTTTATAAGTTATCTCGCGCAGTTGGAAGGGGCTGGGTGCAGGACTAGATGTGGCGGGAGGGGTATGCTGGCTCACCGCAGCACCAACATAAGGTGACGAGTCAAAAGCTAATCCAGCTGTGGCAAAGTGGGAGTTAAGTTCCTCCAGGATTAGGGACTTGTTTTCCACAATCTTGCCACTTGCAACTATCGTTGTTGGGACAGAGGGGGCCATGGGCCGTCCTTCTATAGCTTTGATAGTCTTCCATATTTTATGAGGGTTACCTTTAGCTTGTTCGAGTAGAAATATAATAGTTAGCTTTAGCAGAGCAAAGTTTTTCACACAGTTATTCCTGGCTGTTCTAAAGGCCTGCCAATCCGAAGATTCTTTGGAATGTCTAGCTTTAGCCCAGAGCTTATCTCGAGCTATAAGGGCTGCCTTGAGATCCGAGGTGAACCAGGGGTTGGAATTGTTCCGTACCCTTACTTTGATGAAAGGGGCATGCTTATTTATTATTGTAGTAAGTTTGTCATTAAGGATGCAAGCTGCCTTGTTGACATCTTTGGCTACATAAAGATCTTGCCATCTGATCATGCTCAGGTCAGATAGGAAGTTTACTGCACTGAATTTGCGAAAGGATCTTTTTGTTATAAAGATGGGTTTCGGCCGGGCCTTAATTTGAGATCTTATGCAAGCAACAATTCCATGATCGCTCATGTCGTTGTGAAACACTGCCAAATGAGATATTTTGTGTGGATGAGTGGTTAGTACCACATCTAGAATGGAACTGTTGGCAGTATTTAGAGTGTTGTTCCTAGTAGGTTCACTGACTAATTGCCCAAGACCTAGCTCGTCACAAAGGGATTTGAGGCCGTGTGATTTAGGTGACAGCCAGTCCATATTTAGATCTCCTAGAAATATTGTTTCAGTTTTGCATCTATGAACATGGATTTCAAAGATTAAGGACTTCATCACCACCAGACAGGGGTCTATAGCCACCTAGGATAGTGATACATTCGAGGAGGGAGATGAAGGCTCAGCGAAACTAACTCAAATTCCTTGGCTAGAGATTTGCAACTAATATTGGTGACCAAGTACTTAGATTTGGCGTGAATAACCACACCCTGCCTCTAGACTCTCTATCTGCTCTAAATAAATTGTAGCCCTGCAGTGATATTTGTTGATCAGTGTTCGTCTTTTTAACCACGACTCAGTAATTATGATAAGGTCTGGGTTAGCGTGTGCAGCCAGGCTTGCAGCTGTACAAGTTTTTAGGCAGGCTTAAAATGTTGACCATCATCATTTTGAGAGCTGTGGCCTCAGCAAAATCGACAGGCGAGGTAAGTTGTAGGGGGCCAGGGTTGAGCTCCACATTTCCTGAGCAGAAGAAGCAAAGTATAACTTTCTTTAAGGAGCTTATAAGAATGGAGACTGCTTTTTATTTCTTCATGACAACCCATATCATGCTATGCAAGAAGCGACACCACTGTAATGACAGTTGATAGTGATCAATGTAAGTACTAGGTAGACATAGGTGAGGACAATAGCAAGGGGTGTAGGCTAACTGGGGAAATAGGCTAAAGGGAGAGGAGAATGACATAGTGTCTGCACGGTAGACTGTTATAACATTAGGTATTGATAAGGTACATTGGAGAACTGAATTACATTGAGGTACTTAGATGCACTGTATTGCTGAAAACTCTGCACCTTAGGAGCAATAAAAACACAATAAGGAGAGCCATGGTCCCAGGTTGAGTGGTCTCGTGATTTGTATTAGTGCAATATTTTCTAGGCAAGTAATTTGCCCACCTAGATACTCACTTAAAACCTAGATGAGAAAATACAGCAGAAAGGGGAACAAGGAGAGCAGGAGCAGCTTAGTTAGTGGCCATCCACCCTTCAGACTCAAGTCCCCTTGTAGCAGCACCGGGAAAGAAGTAGAAAGATAATGCAGGCCATACTGCCCACGAATGAATACAGTGATTTATGTAGAAGACCAAGAATCCCTCTAGTGGCAGGTCTGTATAACCTGCTAATGGAAAACAAGCCACTTAAAATAAAAAAAAAAAAAAAAGGTAGTTAGACTTATCGGCACCAAGGCAGAGTGCTTGGATGGGGGTGCTGCAGGAAGAGCAGTCAGACAGAAGAGGTGTAAGCACTTTGAAACAGTAGTAGAAATTACAATCCAGCTAATACAGTTGAAAAACTCCTAATAACACAGTTGAAATGTGCTTAGTTCTATCGAAAATCTAACAAAGTGCCAGGTGTCTATAGCAGGGGAAAACTCCTGGCCAATCAAGAGTGGGTTTGCTGGAAGCGCCCGTGTTCCGATTGGCTGCGCTGTCCTGTACCTTCCAAGGAGCTGCAGGCGGGTGTCCTGGTCTTGGTCGGTGGCTGGCTGGGTGCCGGCCGACCATGGGTGAGCTGAAGCAGCCCTGTTCAGGGGCAAGCAGCTAGAGAGAAGACAGAGCAGGTCTTAAATAGCATAGAGGTAAAGGGGTTAGATTTGAGCAGTTTAGTAAGACAAAAGGTAGTTAGACTTATCGGCACCAAGGCAGAGTGCTTGGATGGGGGCACTGCAGGAAGAGCAGTCAGACAGAAGAGGTGTAAGCACTTTAAAACAGTAGTAGAAATTACAATCCAGCTAATACAGTTGAAAAATTCCTAATAACACAGTTGAAATGTGCTTAGTTCTATCGAAAATCTAACAAAGTTCCAGGTGTCTATAGCAGGGGAAAACTCCTGGCCAATCAGAGTGGGTTTGCTGGAAGCACCCGTGTTCCGATTGGCTGCGCTGTCCCAGTACCTTCCAAGGAGCTGCAGGCGGGTGTCCTGGTCTTGGTCGGTGGCTGGCTGGGTGCCAGCCAGAGCCCGTGGAAGTGACTGAAACAGCCTGTTCAGGGCAAGCAGCTTCCAGGAGCTGCAGGTGGGTGTCCTGGTCTTGGTGGGTGGCTGGCTGGGTGCCGGCCGACCGTGGGTGAGCTGAAGCAGCCCTGTTCAGGGGCAAGCAGCTTCCAAGGAGCTGCAGGCGGGTGTCCTGGTCTTGGTCGGTGGCTGGCTGGGTGCCGGCCGACCATGGGTGAGCTGAAGCAGCCCTGTTCAGGGGCAAGCAGCTTCCAAGGAGCTGCAGGCGGGTGTCCTGGTCTTGGTCGGTGGCTGGCTGGGTGCCGGCCGACCATGGGTGAGCTGAAGCAGCCCTGTTCAGGGCAAGCAGCTTCCAAGAGCTGCAGGCGGGTGTCCGGGTCTTGGTCGGTGGCTGGCTGGGTGCCGGCCGACTGTGGGTGAGCTGAAGCAGCCCTGTTCAGGGGCAAAAAATTACATACATACACAGGACTTAGAATAGTCCAAAATTTATATCACATAAACAATAGAACAATATATCACACAGAACATATTTAATCTTAAACATTACTACAGCTTTTAGTATATCCAGAATCGGGGGTAATCTCCTCACTTCTCTGAGTAATTAGTAGTGTTTTCACATAATCTCGGATTTGAAAATAACGATACCTATCTCTCCAAGAGAAACCATATTTGGCCACCAATTTCCTGAAAAGATTTAATCTCTTTTCCCTTCAGGAAATGCCCAATTAAATGTAGCCCTTTCTTTTCCCACCCCCAGAATCCAGCATCCCAGTTTGCCGGCCTAAAGGCCTCAATATATGGTACTGACCATATGAGATATCTTCATCTGCTGAGGGACTTGTCCTCCATTGCTTTCCTCCACACTTTAACCATTATTTTTGTGTAGGAATTCAGTACCTTCTCAACAGGGATTTGCCCTCCCTCCCCCAGCAAGACCCCATGTAGACTGCCTTTATCTATCTCTGCTAATTCTAATGATTTCTATCTAGCTATATATATCCCCTATTCAGTAGATATAAAGAGGTCCTGAGCTGAGCAGCTTTATAATATAGCTTAAAATTATTTAGGGCCAAACCCCCAATCAGGACCTGCAAGACTGATAGTTTAACCCTCGGTCTCTGCTTACCCCACAAAAAGCGAGAGATTCTTCTATTTAGGGCACCATACAATGAGTCTGGTATCTGAACTGGGAGGGTCTGGGCTAAATATAAGAATCTGCGGAGAACTACCATTTTTATAGTTTGGATTCTCTGTAGTAATGAAATAGGGAGTCACTGCCAAAATTCCAGCTCTTCTATTAAATTATCCATCATTGGGGAATAATTGAGGTCATACAACTGCCCCGGTTCTATCCCAATCTGCACCCCCAGATATTTTAGATGTGTCAAGTTCCACTTAAAGGGAAACCGATTTTTAATTTCCTCAGTTGGTTCAGACTTAAACTGCAAGACCTCTGTTTTATTGGAATTAATTTTATACCCTGCCCTCTGTCCAAATTCCTCCAAAATTTCCCATAGCTTCGATAATGCTTTGTTTGGGTTTCTCAGGTATACCAACAAATCATCTGCGTACAGGGCCAGTTTATGTTCCTCTCTCCCAATCTCAATCCCTTTCACCTCCCCATCCTGCCTCAGCATACCTGACAGTGGCTCCAGGTATAGCGCAAAGAGAAGAGGTGACAGGGGACACCCCTGCCTCATACCTCTCCCAAGGGGAAAAGGGGTTGAGGTCCTCCCATAAACCTTAACATAAGCTTTGGGTTTATTATAAATATTATTAATCACTTTTATAAATGCCTCTGAGAATCCAAGCTTTTTTAATGTCAGACCCAGGAAATTCCAGGCTACCCGGTCGAAGGTTTTTTCAGCATCCAAGCTAAGAGTCAGAAGGGGTGACCCCGACCAGGCAGCCTGGACCAAGATATGCAATGTCCTCCTGATATTATCCTGGGTCTGATGGCCAGGTACAAATCTTGTCTCATCAAAATTTATGAGAGGGAACAACCAACTCCAACCTTCGGGCTAGGATTTTAGTATATATTTTATAATCTATAGGACTGATATCGATCTGTAAGAGGAGCACTGGGTTGTGTCCTTTCCTGGTTTTGGGATACTGGAAATAATTGCATATTTCCAGGTGCCTGGGTAATGCTCTCCTAATTGTGCTTCTCTACAGGCAGCGAATAGTGGGCCTGCAATCGCTTTTTTTTTTTAACAAATTTAAATAATTCACCAGAGTACCCATCTGGCCCAGAGGCTTTACCTGATTTCAGTTCCCTAACTGCCTGTTCAAATTCGACTTGGGTAACTGGTGAAAATAATTGAGTACTAGCCTCCAGAGTCAGTGTAGGTAAGTTTATCCGGGAAAGATAAGCTTCTATTTAGGCATTAGAGGACAGGGATTCTGCTGTGTACAGCTTCTGACAGTAATCTCTGAAGCTGGTTAAAATCTGATCCGGAGAGCGCACTAACCTACCTGACCCCTCTTCTTTAATCTGAGAAACAAAAGCCCTCAATTTTTGCTGTCGCAAACAATGTGCTAACAATCTAGTTGCCCTCAGTCCCACCTCCACATATTTCTGACGCACACATTGAAGGGCAAATTCTGTTTTAATATCAATGTGCTTTTGGATTTGCTGTTTCAGTTCTAAAATTATATTCCAGACTGTACCATCTCCCCCCACATGTAGTTCCCGTGCCTCTTTTAATTGGACATAAAGTGATGTCATCATGTCCCTCTGTTGTTTCTTCAAGCAGGCTGCAAATCTGATGACTCCCCCCCCCCCCCTCACCGTTTTCACTGTGTCCCAAAGGACAGCCCTTGGAATCTCTGGGTCATCATTTTCCAATATAAAGTTTATTAAAGATTTTTACAAAACCCCAGCCGGGGCCATGTCCATCCAACTCAAGCCAATACATATACAACGAGATACATGGTCCCATCCCACTCCCCACCCCTCCCCCCGGGTCATCATTTTCCTCCAAAATCTGTCCCAGTCTGCCCTTAGCCATATCAGTAAATTCTTTTAAGATTTAAGAAATAATAATTGAATTTCCATAAGGACTGACCCCTTGTGATTTTCCACTGTAGTTTCAGAGAGACTTGTACATGATCTGAGAGGATCGAAGGGGTATGTGTACACTCTAGTATCTGAAATTTGTGTTCCTCTGACAATAAAAAGGAATCTATCTGAGCATAGGACCCATGCGGTGGGGAATAATGTGTGTATTCTCTCTGACCTACATGTTCTATACGCCAGGCATCTACCCATTTTGGTAGTCCCCAAGAAGCATCTAATTGCTTTACCAGCAGAGGTAGGTTTAAAGATTTTGACTTAGAAGTGTCAATGTTTTCCCAAATCTGATTAAAATCACCTCCCATGACTAATGCCCCTTTATGATACTCCAAAATCTTATTGAGCAGGCCTCTCACCGTCGGTACTGTGGCCCCTGGGGGAACATACTGTGATGCTAGGTTTATGTAAGAATTTTCTACCTGACCCGAAAGAATTACTAGGCGGCCCTTCAGATCCACATATTGGTCCTCCATTCTAAAAAGGGAACCCTTGGGTACTAAAATTGCAGTTCCCCTTCTTCTCCAACTGCTATGTGAAGATGCCACCACCTGTGCAAAGCCAAACCTTCCCAGCTTCTTATGTTCGGCCCTGCTCAGGTGCGTCTCCTGCAGGAGAACAAAAGAAGGCAACTGCCTTCTCAGTGAGGATAAGACCTTATAGCACTTGATAGGGTTGTTTAACCCGTTCACATTATGTCACAATATTTTTAAAACCCCTTTGTCATCCCTTTGTCCCCAGAGTGAAGTGCCATGTTGAACTGCATTTCCAGTTAAACAATTCCGAGAACTCCCATGCCCAAACCCCACTCCATACCCCCCCCCCTTGGTCCAATCCATACAAGTATTGAAGAGCTCTTATAATCAACACGATCAATCCAACATACATATATAGCAATAAACAGAAAAGATTGTAACTGTGATTTTACTGCCCCTCAAGATGACCCAACAAACTTGATCTCCTCCTCTAGGCATAAACTATATACATTTTGACCTCCACAAATGGGGAACCTCATCAGGCATCCCCTAAATACCCAGGGTAAATCCCCTGGGGTGGAGAGAACAGAACCCCCAAAGAAGTTCGGCTCTCCTGGACCCTGATAACGTGGGTCCTGGTCTGATGACGAGACCAATGCGCGTCACCGAGCACCTGCTAAATCTAATCCACAAGGAAAATAGACCTCTGACAATGACCTTAGGTGGAATAACTCCATGAAGTCAGTGAGGTTCAATAGCAATATAAGTTCCTTTGGTTTAAAACTTATCTTACCCTCCCCGGCACAACACATTTTCCATTTTATGCATCCCAATCTCCAAGCGCTCAGTTCTATTCCTATCCTATAAATGATTAACTGCAGCCCCTATTTCCATTCTTCATTAACTAAACATGACAAGTCATTTAATGCCCTTTTGAATTCTTTCAACAATATTCCAACAAACTGTACCCCAGGCTCTCGGCCAGTGGATAAGTGTAAGAGTTTAAAAAATTCCCTCTCCGTATTTATACTGGAACCCCCAACCCCTTCTTAAGCCATCCTGAGGAGGCTTGGTTAAACTGTTACAAAGAGCAGTAAGTAGGGGGTGACTAGGAAATCCCGTTTCAAAATCTTCATCCCCTCCCCCCCAACCATCAGTAACCCCACTCGCAAGAAACTGCGAAGGCCCTTGGTAAGGCAAGGTATTACAAGGGGAACCACAAGGAAAGTAATCTAAAACAAACTGATAATCGCTCACAAAATCTCCTCAAGTGTCCATGTCTTCTCCCAACACTCTCTCTTCTCGTTAGCACTGTGTAAGCTTTTTCACTAGGCCCTTAATGTCCCTCATGGTGGTTGGGGCTGAACCCTGCCCAGAGCGTCTGTTTTTGCTCAAGGAAATTCTATGCTAGGCACATTGTGGTTTAGGGCCCAAGTCTATTTGTTCTGTTAAGTCCATCACATTGTGGCCCTTTTCCAGCAGTGTTTCGATCACCTCTTCTGGTGTGCAGTACAGCTCTGTTCCTTCTTCCCACCAAACACATAGCCGAGCCGGATAAGGCATCTGAAACCACACCCCAGTTGATTTGAGCTTGCGTAGGATGGCATAGGCCACATGATTCTGCTGAATCTGAGGGGGATAATCCTGATCGAAATAAAGGCGGCTACCGTTATATTCCACTTTCTGCTGCCTCCAGGTTGTTCGAAGGATCGTCTCATCTTTATAGCTGGAAAATTTGGCCACTATGGAATGTGGGCAAGCTGTTGCAGAGGCAGGTTTGGCTGATAATGCCCTGTGGGCTCTCTCAATTTTAAAGGTAGGTCTAGAACATGTTTTAGCATATCAGATAGAAAATCTGACATCTCCCCCACTTCTGTATCCTCCGGAAGCCATAGATTCTGAGATTCTCTTCTTGCACGCGCTTCCAAATCCAGACACTTGGCAGCCGTAGTTTCTTGCTGTTTGCTAAGGGCTTCAATCGCTCAGGTACTCTGAGTGATGTCATCTTCTGCCCCCGAAATTCACTCTTCAGCTGTAGACACCCAGGCTTCAATTTCGTTAAGATCTGCATGAAGCTTGTCAAACCGATTTGTTTTTGCTGCGGAACTGTTTTCTAATTTCCAACAATAAAATTTCAAATCTAGAACGCGACAGAGCCTCCAGCTCCATCTCAGTGTCTCTACTCACCATACTGGATGGGGATTCTCTCCCTTGATCAGGCTGACTCATCCTGGGCAAGGGCAATCCTGTGGACTGAGCGTTCCTCTTGGCATTTTTGGAGTGAGAAATGGTTTCGGTATGAGATCCCGTTACTAGTTTTACTCATATTTCCTGAGAATCTTTGAGTTTGCTGCTGAATGGGTGCCTTTAGTGCCGAGGGTTTAGGGAGCTCCTAATTTAGACTGCCATTGTTTCGGTGACGTCACCGGAAACCCTGAATACAAACTTTTTCAAAGGAATTTAAAAAGGATCCATATCCTCCCCCTCTTTAAATTCGGCTATCAATTTGGAATTTAATTTGTATCCTAGTCCTGTAGTTCCAGTTAAACCCAAACCACTTACCTACTCTGGTGCTGATGGTTGGAGTCGTAGCTTCTCCAGTTCATGTTGTCTCTGGTGCTCATGCTCTTCACGGTCAGCCTCTTGCTGTTCTCGCTCCCTCTTCTCCTCTGCGGCTCACTGCTCTCGCTCCCTCTTCTCCTCTGCAGCTCGCTGCTCTCGCTTCTCTTCGGAACTCCAGCTCCATCCTCTGCAGCTCCATCTGCAGCCTGATGGCTTCTGGCTCCAGAATGTTGGTGACCTTCCCTTGCTACTGTGGCCCTTGGCTTGCAATGGCCCTGCTTTACCAACTCCCTCAGAAGCACATTCAAGTTCACAATTTGCAGTCCTATCCTAAATCCTCAGATACTCTAATTAAAATCCATACAAAACCAATATATATGCAAGTGGAAAAAACTATCCTGCCACTGACAAACTGACTTAGCAAGTGCTCCATTTAGGTGAATAAGGTAATCTTCACCTTTGCTCCCACCTATTGTTTCATGCTCTGTACCAACAAGAAGTTTTCTGATAGACTGCATCAACTAACAGGCTATTCACATCTGAACTGGCGGACTATGGAGGATGAGTAACACTGAGAGGAATTACAATGTACCTAGTTTGACTGTGGTCAGTGGCAGATACAGAAGGTGACAGATAATCGAGGAATCAAAATGGAGGATTGGGAGGGAGCTGGTGGATAGTGATAGTGGCAGATAATTGAGAGAGCACTGTATAAATATGTATTTTTTTCCCTCTGTGGTTCCTCCTTACCCCCACACAAATGATCACAGCCTCCATGACTGTACCCAGGGCTTGCATTAGCACTAGTAAAGTGGGAGTCAGTTTGACCCTCTACATCAAATGTTGGGGGTCAGACCAGAAAATCTTGGGGTCAGAAATTTCTGGAGTGGCTTTGTAAAATATTATCGGATACTTTTTCTGTCAAAGATATCTGTGCAAACCTTTCAATATACAGGGTCAGTGCTGAAGCACTGCTTCTATTTTTGTGCTTCAAAAATCCCACTTGGGGACTTTAGTAAGGGGTTAACACAAGCCCTGTAGGCCGGCACGATGGTGCTGAGGGTTGAGGCCCTGGACACACCACCTTGCGCTACGCCGGCGACCCGAGTTCGGAAGCGAGCTCGGGTGCTGGTGGGTCAGCAGGGGCAGGTTGAGGATGGAGTGCCCTAGTGGTGCTCTCCTCCCCAGGAGCATGGGCTGGGTCAGCCCAGTGTGCTGACGACCCCTAATGGAGACCAGGGGGCATCGCAGCAAGCCTATCATCACGAGATTAGCGTGGCTGATGCCGGCAGGGTTGCCGCGCGCCACAGCATCAGTGCGTGCCCACGCAGGGGTGGGGGAACCAGTGCAGAACAAGGAAAAGACCGGATCATGGGACAGGTGACGGCACCTGTCCCCATGCCCTCCGCCGGGATCTTCTTGGCTGGCCTTCCAGTTCCTCCCTCCAGGCTCACCTGCAGCCAGAGTCTGACTTACAAGAGAGTCCAAAGAGGTGAGGGCTACCCTCCCCGGGCAGGTGAAAACGGGGGTGCTGGCTGTAGGGGGGGTGGAGAGGAGGCACAGACCGAGGGATCCACAGGCGGGCAGGATAAAGGACCGGATGCTCGAGAGAAGGTCCCACAAACCGTGACTGGAGCGAAATAGATAAAAAAAAACAACAGCAAAAAAAAAACCCACAAGCCCTGTGTACCCATCCTCTGGCCTGGAATGCGGGTGGCCAGCTGCCTTCAGTTACTGCCTATATATCTACCCTAGCAAGGGATGCCTAAATCCTGCATCTTCGTCAATGAATAACAGTGAGTCTTGCTGCCTCGGGCATTATTCTGCAACACAGACCAAGTTCACCAACTAAACACAGCAGTCCTCACCTTGCACTAGAACAAAATCCATTTGAGTGCCAAAGCAACAGCACAATCTAAAACATTCCGCCTAGGTTAACGCAGGATTGAGTATGTGAGTTCTAACCTGCAGTCACCCCCGTTTTCATACAAGTAGCAGCCAGCCATCATGCAACAAGCATCAGTAACAATTTACTGTCTCAGACAAGTACTAGCACCAAACAGTATGAATAATGTCACTGCAGCTTTCTTAGCCCTCCAACTACTGACTAATCACTCACCCCGAAAGACAAATGAAAAAAGCTCACCCCTCAGGGCCAGTAAAATGGAAACTCAGGATTTGTAAGGTGTGTGTGTGTGTTTCAGTTAAGAAATGGTCTGTTGCATCTTAGTCAGGAAGTGCAAAACCTCATAGTTCATAAACAGGTTTGATGGCCAACAGCACATCTCAGCTCTGCACAAACACGGCACAGGGCTTGCATTAGCACTAGTAAAGTGGGAGTCAGTTTGACCCTCTACTTCAAATGTTGGGGGTCAGACAAGAAAATCTTGGGGTCAGAAATTTCTGGAGTGGCTTTGTAAAACATTATCCCATACATTTTCTGTCAAAGATATCTGTGCAAACCTTTCAATATACAGGGTCAGTGCTGAAGCACTGCTTTTATTTTGTGCTTCAAAAATCCTCAAAAATCCCATTGGGGACTTCAGTAGGGGGTTAACACAAGCCCTGTGTACCCACCCTCTGGCCTGGAATGCAGATGGGCAGCTGCCTTTGGTTACTGCCTATCTATCTATACACTCTAGTAGACATGCCAAACAAATGTAAATATTTTGAAAACCATTCAAGTTACACATACACAACCAGTGTCACAATTGTTCACAACAAAAAAGACCTTTACAATGAGGGCAGTCACTAAGCTGAAATCTGTATAGTTTTAAAACAGAGTCATCTCTACTGTTGTGAACCAACTGTAAAGCAGTGCTGGCTGCTGAATCTATGATCCCAGCTACATCACTGTCACATGAGACAGGATGCATTGTAGGAATGAGGAAAGCAATAAACTTAACTGATATGGAGATCCCCATGGGTCATAAAACTGCCATAAAGCTAGCAGGCACATTTACGAAAAACTTCTAATAGCAGACAGAGGGAAGGACACACTAGGACTTCACACACATGAAAACACTCTGCACAACTTATGTTTTTGCAAATTCTGGGTGTACTATTCCTTTAAAAGAGGAAGACAAGGGAGTGGGATTGTAAGGTTAAAAAGAGAAGGGGGACTGTGCAGAGGGGGACTAGTAAAAGGCACACATTTAGTTAGTTAGATATTTAGTTATTCATTCACTCACTTACCATTTTTGACCAAGAAAGGCACAAACACTAAGCTGTGAAACCTTGTTTCCAGGTGCATCCTGAACAAATACTTACATACATACGAAGAAGACAGCAGAGGAAGGCCATTTGGTCTATCAAGGTTGCTTGTATTGCAGGGTCCACAGCTTGAGCTACTCTCCCTGCCCCACTCCCCCCATCCTCCCTACCCATGACCCTTACTCCCCCCCCCCAATACCGGTCCCAGCCTCTCTTATAAGCTGTCCATTGTCTTCAACGAGATTACCTCTTCTGGCAGCACATTCCGAGTGTCCACCACCTTCTCTGTGAAGAAGTGCTTAATGACCTCCCTCCTAAACCTCCCACCCTTCAGCTTAAGACTGTGCCCCCTTGTGTTATGGTTGCTACTCAGCTTAAAGAGACTCTCCTTATCAACCGTATTTATCCCTTTCAAGTATTTGAAGGTCCCAATCATGTCCCCTCTCTCTCTCTCTCTCTCCCGTCTTCCAGGGAGTACATGTTCAGTGCCCTCAACCTCTCCTCGTATGCCTTACCCTGCTGACCAGCTATCATCTTTGTAGCCCTCCTCTGTACCTTCTCCAGCAGGTTAATGTCCTTTTTGAGGTGTGGGAACCAGTACTGAACTCCATACGTTAGATGCAGCCTTACCAGTGTCCTGTACAAGGGCAGTATAACCGCCTCTCTCCTGCTACTGATCCTCCTAGATATGCATCCCAGCATCTTGTTTGCCTTTGCTGCTGCTTTCTTGCACTGCGTGGAGTGCTTCAAGTCACTAGTGATCATCACTCCCAGGTCCTTCTCCTCCTCCTCTGATGCAGATACTCGGACTCCACCCAGGTAGTAGTCTGTCCTAGAATTCTTGACTCCAATATGCATAACTCCGTATTTCTTGGCATTGAAGCCAAGCTGTCAGATCATGGACTACCTCCCTAGCTTTTCCAGATGTTCCTGAAGGTCCCATATCCCTTCAGCTGTGTCCACTCTCCCACAGAGCTTGGTGGCATCCACGATTAGGCAAATTTTGCCCTTAATGCCATCTCCAGTGTCACTGATGAAGACACTGAACAACACCGACCCCAGCACCGAGTCCTGCCGAACCCCCCTGCTTACCTGTCTTATGCCAGATAACTCTCCCTCCAAAACCACCCTCTGGGTTCTGTCCTTCAGCCAGTTTTCCACCCATCAGGCCATCATTTCCCCAACCCCGAGATCCACCAACTTCCTGATCAACCTTTTGTGGGGCACAGAGTCAAATGCCTTGCTGAAATCAGGATAGAGGATGTCTACCGCTTGGCTCATCTACTGTCTTAGTGACACAGTCAAAGAAGTCAATCAAATTTGTTTGACACGATCTCCCCCCATGAACCCATGCTGCCTCGCATCTTGGAGACCATGCTCTTCAAGATATTCCACCAACCTTTCCTGTAGTATGGTCTCCTTGAGCTTGCCCACAACGGAGGTCAAACTGACTGGTCTGTAATTCTCTGAGTCAACCTTGGGACTTCTTCTGTGAAGCGGCACTACCTGTGCTGTTCTCTAGTCCTGCAGTACCATGCCTGTCTCTAGTGAACTATTAAACAGGTCTGCAGGTGGCCTGGCCAGCTCCTCAGCCAGTTCCTTTAGTACCCCTGGATGTACTCCGTCCGGGCCTGGTGATTTGTCCACCTTCAATGCCAGCAGCCCCACCCTCACTCAATCCTCCTTTATCACTAAATCTGTGTTCCACTCACCCCTGCTCCTCTTTTCCCCTCCTAAAGGCACTGGTCCGTCCTTCTCCCTGGTGAAGACGGAACAGAAGTATTCATTTAGTATCTCTGCCTTTCTCCCATTATCCTCCACCCACTCCACCCGTTTCTTAAGCCTAACATTCCTTTCCTTCTTGTCCCTTTTCTTACTTATATAGTGAAAGAAAGCCTTCTCCCCCTTCTTAATTTCTTCAGCTATCTTCAGCTTCTTCTGTGCCTTTGCTCGCCTGACTTTTTTTTTTTTTTTTTTTTTAACAACTCTTTTTCTGCTCCCACTTGGCCCCAGAGAACTCTCTCTGGCATCCTTGGTACGCCACGTCTCTCTTCCCATCTGAGATCATAGCCCCTCCCCATGCAGCCCAACACAACTCCCAGATCTACACCCTGTAGAAGGGCCGCCCTCTCCGTCCAGGGTGCTCTATTTACAGTATAGAGTACCGGGGCTTACACGAGGTCGCCATTTATGTTACGTACACAATCTCAGATAGTAGAGTAAATAATAATACTAATTATACAGATTCTTGTGTCTTCGGAGTCTGCCAAGAAACATTTGTAAACAAGGAAGAGTACTAATAAATGCTTACTAGACTACTTACACCAAGCATGTGACAAAGAAAATCACAAGGGAGATGGGTTTCTCACCATTCTACTGAAGATGTATATAATCTCCAGGATTGTAGGATCTCAGGTTCTCCAAGATCTTGTTCTCTCTCCCTGCTGAACTGGGTTGCAGAAAGCTAAATACTACATATAACAGCATAGCAACAGAGATTACCTCATAGTTAGACATAAAACATAGAAACATAGACTTTGATGGCAGATTAGGACCACTAGGCCCATCTAGTCTGCCCATTTCCCTACCTACAGGATAGGCCGCAGATCCTAGTTAACCAACAGCCTATTTCTTCCTACCCCCCACAAGAATTGCCTTATGTCTGTCCCATGCATTCTTGAATTCTCCCACAGTTTTAGACCCCACAACCTCCTCAGGAAGGCTGTTCCATGCATCCACTACCCTCTCTGTGAAATAATACTTCCTCACATTGCCCTGAACGCCCCCCTTCTATCTTTAAATTGTGTCCCCTTGTTCTTGCAAGTCTCTTTTTCTGAAAGATGCTACCCTCTTGGACTTTGTTGATTCCACTGAGGTACTTAAAAGTTTCTATCATGTCCCCCCTCTCCCTTCTTTCCTCAAGGGTATACATATTAAGCTCCTTTAGTCTCTCCTCATACGGCTTCTCTAGCAGACCCTGCACCATTTTAGTTGCCCTCCTCTGGACTGCCTCTATCCTGTCTATGTCCTTGCGGAGATGGGGTCTCCAGAACTGGACACAGTACTCCAGATGGGGTCTCACCAACTGTCTGTACAGAGGGATAACAACTTCCTGTTTTCTGCTGCTGATGCCTCTCCCTATACATCCCAGTATACCCCCAGCCCTCCCTACTGCCTTCTCACATTGCTTCCTAACCTTAAGGTCATCTGATATGATTACCCCCAGGTCCCTTTCCTTTTTTGTTGTTGTTACTACCTCCCCACCCACTGTATATTCTTCCCCTGGGTTCTTGTTTCCCAGGTGTATTATTTTGCACTTCTTTGCATTGAATCCTAGCTGCCATACTTCTGACCATTCCTCCAACCTTGCCAAGTCCCTTTTCATCCTTTCCACGCCTCCTTGTGTATCAACCCTGTTGCAGATTTTTGTGTCATCTGCAAAAAGGCATACTTTTCCTTCCAGTCCCTCTGCAATGTCACTGATGAAGACATTAAAAGGACTGGACCCAATACTGAACCCTCAGTGTACCCACTAGTAACCCTTTCTTCAGAATGGACTCCATTTACAATTACCTTCTGTGTCCTGTTGTCCAGCCAATGTTTTACCCAGGCTACCACCCTGGGTCCCACTCCCAGGCTGGTTAATTTGACTATTAATCTTTGTGTGGGACTGTGTCAAATGCCTTGCTAAAGTCTAGGTAGGCCATGTCCACAGCCCTCCCTGGTCTACTACTTTGGTCACCCAGTCAAAGAAATCTATTAGATTCATCTGACATGACCTTCCTGCTGTGAACCCATGCTGCCTTGGGTCCTGTGCTCCACTGGCCTCTAGGTACTCGACTATTCTTTCCTTCAGAAGTGACTCCATCACTTTCCCTACCACAGAGGTCAGACTGACAGGTCTGTAGTTTCCTGCCTCTGTCTTGGTCCCACTTTTGTGAAGGGGAATCACATCTGCCTTCCTCCAGTCCTCGGGTACCACACCATCCTCCCATGATTTATTAAAAAGAGTAGCCAGTGGTTTTCTAGTTCCTCCTTAATTCTTTTAGAATTCTGGGGTGAATTCCATCAGGACCCATTGCTTTGTCCACCTTCAGTTTTCGAGTTCTTGCAGAACCCTTTCTTCTGTGAAAGGACTGGGATCGACCCCCTATCAAGAGTGCTTCTGTTAATTGGATTAGGCACTTCCTCCTCCTCTTTTGTGAATACTGAGCAGAAATATTAGATTCAGTATTCCTGCTTTTCACTATCCCCTCTGCCCACCCACTGTTCATTCTATTCAGTCTCACTATCCCTTCCTTTGTCTTTCTCGCTCAGCTGATGTACCTAAAAGGTTTATCCCCTTCTTAACTGAGTTGGCTATCTTTTCCTCAGTTTGGGCCTTTGCTATTCTGACTTCCCTCCCTGCTTCCTTCTGCCTTAACTGGTACAGCTCTCTGTCCTGCTCCTTCTGTGTTTCCTTATACTTCGGAATGCTATCTTTTCTTCCTGACTTTCCACAGCCACCACTTTTGAGAACCATAGTGGCTTTTTCTTTCGTTTGATTTGTTCATTTGCTTCACACAAAGGCTTGTTGCCTCTGTCATGGCAGTTTGATAATTCCCCATTGTTGCTCCACACCTTCTTCTAGCCTGTTTGCTAGTGCTTTTCTGAGGCACTCTCCCATCTTGCCAAAGTCAGCCCTCCTAAAGTCCAGTACCCTCACTTTTGTGGCTTGACTCTGTAGCTGAGTTTAGCGTGAACCACACTGTTTGATGGTCACTTGTCCCCAGATGGCAACCCACTTCTAGATCTGAGATCCTCTCACTGCCCCGTTTGAGAGTCGAGGTCTAGATTGCTCCCTCGAGTGGGTTCGAAACTAGCTGTCTAATGCCTGCCACCTGTAGGGCATCAAGAATGGCCCTGCTCTTGGATGTGGCTGCAGCAAATGCCTCAGTTAACATCTGGCATATTCAGGTCTCCCATCAACAGTATCTCCCTTTCTCTGCCATTCTAAGAATGCCTTCTATCATATCCTTGTCCATTCCTTCCCCTGACATGGGGGTCTGTACACAACCGATGCGGATTGTGGTGCCCTTTCCAGTCTCAAGGTGACCCACAGTGCCTCCTCTCCTCCCTGTTTACTCTTTTGTTCAGTTGCTTTTATCCCTTCCTTTACATAGAGAGCTACTCCTCCCCTCTTCTCCCTGCCTGTCTCTCCTGTAGGTTATGTACCCTGGTATGTTAACATCCCAGTCATGGTTCTCTGTGTACCATGTTTCTGTGACTGCTACGATATCCAGGCATCCCTCTTCCATTAAGGCCATCAGCTCAGGAGCTTGTTGCCCAGACTACAGGCATTGGTACTCATTACTCTCCATTTCCTGATGGCCTTACTCCCTTTTGCCCCATCCCTGTCCTTCTTGCCTTTGTCACTTTCTCCATTTACCCCTGCCCTTCTCCCTATCGACACCTCTATGTTGGTGTTTGCTGCACTTACTACCGTGATTATTGGGGGCTAGGATTTTCCTGCTCCTTTCCAGTGCCTCCCCCCTTGGCTAGTTTAAAAGCTTGCCAATGAAGCATTTAAACCTATCACCTAGGATCCTGGTTCCCCTCCCGGACAGATGCAGCCCATCATGCCAGTATAGGCTTGCATCACTCCAGGCGGACCCCCAGTCCCCAATGAAGCCAAATCCCTGAGCTCCACACCAGTTTTTCAACCACTGATTGAATCCCATGGTGCGGAACACCCTAGCCTCTCCTATGCCATAGATGGGTAGCACCTCCGAGAAGGTTACCGTGCGTGCTACTTGACTAAGGCCCCTCCCCAATTCCACAAACTCTTCCTGCACTTCTCTAATCCCTTTCTTAGCCAGGTCATTTGTCCCTAGGTGGACAATGACATCCAGCTCCCTCCCCTGTGCAGCTGCTCCGGCAATCCTGAGGATTCGCTTCCTGTCCCTGCAAGCCATGGCATTATGTATTGGATAATGACTTAGGTAGAATTACTAATGAGTATCATATGAGACAGAATATGCTTTTATTAGCATTATAGCTTGGACAAAAGAAATGCTAACTGGGCTCTATTAAATGTGGCATTTCTTGCTTATGTATAATATGCACATATAAGACATAGCAAAGGATTTCTCTCTGTCAGCTTGCTTAGACAAAGAGAAGTGCTGACTGGGCTCATTTATACATGGTGTATCTGCCTGAGTGTAAAACACACACTACATATAATTATATGAGAATATAGGTATACAATAATCACTAATGATCCCTCAGAGTCATCTTATCAATGATTAGGTAGATTATATATGGAATATATGTAAAAAACAAACATAATGCATTATAGTGAGATATAATAGTCATGCATGTTTTAATCCTATGAAAAGACATTACCAAATATTAGCAGCAAAGCACATTCCTGGCACTTATGCTTATATGATGGGTGCTTATATCTATATATTAGTGCAAAATAGCAGTATCACAGTATAATAGACCAGGAATACAGTGTGAGGTGTATGTGGGATGATAAGGGGCATAACCCAGGCATAACAGCGTCCCCCAGCTACCGCCAGAGGTCGCTCTTGAGCGACAGAGACCCCGAAACCCTCCCCAGGAAGAAACAGCAGTCCTCCGGATGCTCATTTTCTTACTGCCCCTGCCGAACCGGACTTGTTCCCGAACCTGGGTCACCGGCATGGTGAGATGTGTGGCATCCAGCACCTCAACCCTCAGCGCCACTGGGTTGGCATTCGTCTAACTTTCTTACTTGCCTCACTAGCCAACATTAGGTAATTTCCCCTATCTACCTCTCTCTCTCTTGCTCTTCCTTTTTTTTTTTTTTTTTTAAAAACATCGAACAGTTTTCACTCCTCCAGGCAGAGCAGCCCCAAACGACCCCAGACGGGTCTGGTATGCGAGGTGCGCCCATCCACGGGCGGCCAATGACAGGCCCCCCCCCCTCCAGGGACCTGCGGCACAGACACCTGGTGGCTATGCCTCTCGAGTCTGGCTGCGCAGGGCTCGGCCATCAGCCAATGTGGTCGCCCTGCCATTTTTCCTCCGGGTTCTTACCTACGTGCAGACGCCCACCGCGCTCCACCCCCTTATCGTGCCTACAAATGTAGTGCACTCAGCTTCTGCCAGGTGCCACTGCAGAACCCTCACCCACCCCAGAGGAAGGACAGCAGTCATGGGACGCTCGATCCTTCCTCTCCCCTGCCAGACCCCAGCGGCCTGAGTCCATTCCCAAACCCGGGTTGCCGGCGCGGTGCAAGCTGTGGCATCCAGCGCCTCAACGCTCAGCTCCACCGGGCCTGCTTCTCTCTTGGTCTTCCTGAATTTTCTATAGGCCAACCTCTTTTCCCTTACTGCCTGAGCAACCCCAGAACTGAACCAGCTGGGCACTTTGACCCTTGTGTTCTTACCCCTGAGCCTAACACAGTCACCTGTGGCAACCAGTATTCCTTCCTTAATGATGGACCACCTTTGGTCCACCCCCATATCTGCTCTGATGCCCACCAGATGGCTCCTTAGCACTTCGCCCATTTTCCTGAAGTCCAACCTCCTGAAATCCAAGATTTTGGTGTTAGTCAGGATGCTTTCCCTGCCCATATCCAACTGGAACCACACTGTGCAATGGTCACTTCCTTCCAGTGGCTCCCTGACCATTATTTCCTGTACATGCTCCCTATTTGTGAGCACCAGATCAAGAATTGCCTCAGCTCTTGTTGGTTCAGTGATGCCGAGTCAGGAACCCACTCTGCAGTCCTTCCAGGATCACCTGACTCCTAGCACATCGTGGATGGTATGCTCCAGTCCACCTTGGGCAGGTTGAAGTCCCCCACAATTACCACCTCTCCTTTCCCCGCAACTTCCGATATTTGTGAGCTCAGTTCTCTGTCAGTCTCCTCATCCTGACTGGGTGGTCTATAAACCACCCCCAACTTCACCTTTTTCCCTCTGTTGGATCTTAACTGAACCCATAAGGTAGAGAGGTAAATAGGGAGCAGGACAGGGTAAATGGAGAAAAAGCCAAGGACAGTAAGGGCAGGGGTTAGGCTAAAAGAGCTAAGACCATAAAAAAATTGAGGGTGATGAGTACCAATGCCCATAGTCTGGGTAACAAGCTTCCTCATTTAGCGGCCTTGATGGAAGAGGGACACCTGGATATTGTGGTAGTCACAGAAACATGGTACACAGAGAACCATGACTGGGATGTAAACATACCAGGGTATGCAATCTACAGGAGGAACAGAGAGGGTAAAAGAGGAGGAGGAGGAGTAGCTCTCTACGTAAGAGAATGGGTCAAAGCAACAGAACTAAAGGGTAAGTGGGGAAGAGAGAGGAGGCACTGTGGGTCACCTTGGAGACAGGTAATGGCACTACAATCCGCATGGGGGTTGTATACAGATCCCATCTCAGGGGAAGGAAATGGACAAAGAAATGTTAGAAGGCATCCTTAGAATGGCAGACAAAGGGGAGAGTTTGTTGATGGAGGACCTGAATATGCCAGATGTGAACTGGAGCACATGTGCTGTAGCCTCATCCAAGAGCAGGGTCATTCTCGATGCCCTGCAGGGGGCATGCTTCAGACAGCTAGTGTTAGAACCCACTTGGGAGGGAGCAATCTTAGACCTGGTACTCTCTAATGGAGATGGTGAGAGGATCACAGATTTAAAAGTAGGTAGCCATCTGGGAACTAGCGACCACCAAAGAGTGTGGTTCACGATAAACACATCTGTAGTCAAGCCATACAAAGACAAAAATACTGGACTTTAGGATGGCTGATTTTGGCAAAATGGGTGAGTGCCTAAGGAATGTACTAGCAAATGAGCAGGAAGGAGGGGTAGAAGAACAATGGAAGAAAAATCAAAACTGCTATCACAGGCCGGCTCGCCGGCACAGTGGTGGGATTTCCGCTTGCAACGCCAGAGTCCCGGGTTCAGGAATGGACCCGGGGAGCTGGAGGGCCAGCCGGGGTAGAGGGATTGAGCACCCTAGGGCTGCTCTCCTTCTCCGGGGGGAAGGTTAGGAAACTGCCCAGTCGCAAGGACTCCCTAGCAGAGGCCAGAAGACATAAACACAGGCGTTGGAAGATACAAGAGGCGGGAGACGCAGGATGTCATTACGCGCCTGCCCCTGGGGATCAAGTAGAAAAAACCTTGCTTGTGGCCGCCATGCATGACTCCCGCCCCTGGCCCTAATCAGCCTCCAGGTCGGCTCCCAACTCTGGTCCCATGACTGCGGCACTGAGCATCAGGTGCCGCAACCCCATCCCGAGTGGGAAAGCCGGGGGTGTTGGGAGTCGTGGCCAGTATGGAAGTGGGGGTCCAGGGGTACGTGACCGGGCTGAGGTCTCAGCGGCTGCGAGCAGAAGGGAAAAAAAAAAAAAAAACTGCCATCACTGAGGCAACAAGTCTGGGGAAAGCAAATAAAACAAAATTAAGTAAAAAAAATCACTACAGTTCTCAAAAGAGGTGGCAGGAAAGGTCAGGGAAAAAATATAGCATTCAAGAAGTATAAGGAATCACAGAATGAGCAGGACAGAGAACTGTATCAGTTAAAGCAGAAGGAAGCAGGTAAGGCAGTCAGAATAGCGAAGGCCCAAACCGAGTAAAAGATAGCCAACTCTGTTAAGAAGGGGGCTAAAACCTTTTATAGGTACATCAGGGAGCAAAGGAAGGGATAATGAAACTTAATAAAGGGGAAGGAAGGTGGGCAGATGATGACAGTGGAAAAGCAGAGATACTGAACGAGTACTTTTGCACAGTATTCCAAAAGAAGAGGAGAAGGAAGTACCTAAACCAAGCAATATAAGCACTCTGGATGAGGGGGGTAGGTAATAGTCCATTCACAGAAGAAAGGGTCCTGAGAGAACTCCTAAAACTCAGGGTGGACAAAGCAATGGGGCCCGACGGGATTCACCCCAGAATTCTAAAAGAACTAAGGAGTGACCTAGTGACGTCACTGACTACCCTTTTTAACAAATTATGGGAGGATAGTGTGGTACCTGAGGACTGGAGGAGGGCAGATGAGATTCCTCTTCACAAAAGTGGGAGAGAAGCAGGCAACTACAGACATGTTAGTTTAATCTCAGTGGTAGGGAAAATGATGGAATCACTTCTGAAAGAGAGAACTGTTGAGTATCTAGAGGCCAGTGGGGCACAGGACCCGAAGCAGCATGGATTCAGAGCAGGAAAATCATGTGAGATGAATCTAATAGATTTCTTTGACTGGGTGACTAAAGTAGTAAGACCAGGGAGGGGCTGTAGATAAGGCCTACCTAGACTTTAGCAAGGCATTTGATACACTCCCACACAAAAGATTCATAAACAAGTTAGCCACCCTGGGAGTGGGTCCCAGGGTGATAGCCTGGGTAACAAACTGACTGACCAACAGGACACAGAGGGTAACAGTAAACTCTGAAGAAAGGGTGGTTACTAGTGGGGTACCACAGGGTTCAGTACTGGGACCAGTCCTCTTTAATGTCTTTATAGGAGACATTGCAGAGGGGCTGGAATGAAAAGTATGCCTCTTTGCAGACAATACAAAAATCTGCAACAGGGTTGATACACGGGGGGGTGGGGTGGAAAGGATGAGAAGGGACTTGGCAAGGTTGGAGGAATGGTCAAAAATATGGCAGCTTAGATGCAATGCAAAAAAGTGCAAAGTACTGCACCTGGGAAACAAAACTCCAGGGGAAGAGTACACGGTGGGGGGGCACTAACAACATCAACAATGGAAATGGACCTCGGGGTAGCCATATCAGATGACCTTAAGGTAGGCAAACAATGTGAGAAAGCAGTAAGAAGGGCTGGAGGAATACTGGGATGCATAGGGAGAGGCATCACCAGTCGAAAACAGGAAGTTGTTATCCCCCTGTACAGACAGTTGGTGAGACCTCATTTAGAGTACTGCATGCAGTTCTGGAGACCCCATCTCTGTAAGGACATAAACAGGATGGAGGTGGTCAAGAGGAGGGCAACTAAAATGGTACAGAGTCTGCAATAGAAGCCATATGAAGAGAGACTGAAGAGCTTAATATGTATACCCTTGAGGAAAGGAGGGAGAAAGAGGACATGATAGAAACATTCAAGTACCTCAAGGGAATCAACAAAGTCCAAGACGGGAGCATCTTTGAGAGAAAGAGATGTGCAAGAAGAAAAAATTACTCACCTTAGTAATGTTGTTTCTTCTAATGGAGTCTTGCTGTATTCTGACAATAGCAGTGAGTCCCAACCTTTGAACTGCCCCGGAGATGAAAGAGTTAACTTTCCATGCCAGGCATGGAACGGTGAGCTCGAGCTCGGTTGAGACTCTGTCTGTTGCTGTTTGAACTCTGAGTGCCAACACTGCTACTGCCCACCCACATCCCAAAAACAAAGGTTCTGAGAGGGGAAGGCAGTGGGGGAGGTCAGAATACAGCAAGACTCCATTAGAAGAAACAACATTACTAAGGTGAGTAATTTTTTATTCAAACAACATGAAGTATTGCTGTATTCTGACAATAGCAGACTACCAAGCAGTACCTCCATGGAGGAGGGACAGAACCTACTTAGGAAATAGACTCTGAAGCACAGCTGTGCCAAACCGAGCATCACTCCTAGCCTGGATATCCAGGGAGTAATGATTGGTAAAAGTGTGAACTGTTTTCCAGGTAGCTGCTTGACATATCTCTAAGATAGGAATATCCCTGGCAGCAGCCAGGGAAGCAGCTGTACCTCTGGTAGAGTGAGCCCTCAGGCCTGAGGGTGGAACCTTACCTAGTTTTTCATAGCAAAATTGGATGCAAGAGACAATCCACCTGGCAATGGATCTTTTAGTGGCAGGTTTTCCTTTACCAACCTCACCTTTACAAGTAACAGACCAGGGAGGGGCTGTGGATATGGCCTACCTAGACTTTAGCAAGGCATTTGACACAGTCTCGTACAAAAGATTGATAATCAAGTTAGCCAGCCTGGAAGTGGGTCCCAGGGTGGTAGCCTGGGTAGAAAACTGGCTGCACAACAGGACACAGAAGGTAATAGTGAATGGAACACATTCTGAAGAAAGGGGGGTTACTAGTGGAGTACCTCAGGGCTCAGTACTGGGTCCAGTCCTCTTTAACGTCTTTATAGGTGACATTGCAGAGGGTCTGGAAGGAAAGGTATGCCTCTTTGCAGATGACACAAAGATCTGTAACAGAGTTGATACACAAGGGGGTAGAAAGGATGAGAAGGGACTTGGCAAGGTTGGAGGAATGGTCAGACATATGGCAACTTAGATTCAATGCAAAGAAGTGCAAAGTAATGCACCTGGGAAATAAAAATCCAGGAGAAGAGTACACAATAGCAGGAGGTACTAACAACAACAATAATGGAAAGGGATCTGGGTGTAGTCATATCAGATGACCTAAAGGTGGGTATGCAATGTGAAAGTCAGTAGGGAAAGCCAGGGGATACTGGGATGCATAGGGAGGGCATCACAAGTAGAAAAAGGAAGTGGTTATCCTCTATACAGACAGTTGGTGAGACCCCATCTGGAGTACTGCGTTCAGTTTGGAGACCTCATCTACGCAAGGACATAGACAGGATGGAAGCAGTCAGAGGAGGCAACTAAAATGGTGCAGGGTCTACATCAGAAACCATATGAAGAGAGACTGAGAGAGCTTAATATGTATACCCTTGATGAAAGGAGGGACAGGGGGGACATGATAGAAACTTTTAAGTACCTCAAGGGAATCAACAAAGTCCAGGAGGGTAGCATCTTTCAGAAAAAGAGATGTGTAAGAACAAAGGACACAATTTAAAGTTACATAGAAACATAGAAGTTGACGGCAGATAAGGACCGCAAGGCCTATAAAGGCTAACTGTTACAAGCAGCCAGCAGTCCATAGGAAAAAGAGAAACCCACTATAGACCACTGCAGCCATGAGCTGGGATATCAAACACATCCAACTATAATCGTGCACCCTATCTAAGGGCTACCATCCTGCTTCTTAAATACCGGGTATTCTATCAAAGGCATAACTACCCTGCTCTGATAAAAGAAATCCACAGTTATGTTTAAATATTTACTAAACATTAATAAATCAATATTTAAGCGATGCATTTCTATAGCTTTATACGTATTATCCCCCTTAAACTTTGTTCCCTTACACTGTAACACGAAACACAGTTTAAACCACTACTACTCTCCTCGGATAATTCTGAATAGAAACACAGTTCCAGAGGATGTAAACGGGGATTAGAAGAGAAATGGGAAGGGGGGGGGGTATATAAATGCAATACATTATTACATTACAGCTAAAAAACACCCCTTCATAAAGCATTCAAAAGCGTGTATCTCAGAAAATACTTATTTTAAGTACTGCCCCCAAAAAGGAACATTTTATCAAACAGCCACTCACATTTAAGTCCCCTCAATCTCCTTCTTCCTTCCGTGTCTGAAAGTTATTACAATCAGGTTTCCTGTTCTTCCTCTAAATCAGAAGAATTCCCTCTGGCTGAAAACGGTTTCTCCAACTTCTCCAGTAGTTTCGCTGCATCTGTTGCCTCTGCGAACTGGTAGGCCTTTCTGCCATAGAGCACACGTAGACTCGCAGGTGCTCTAACCCCGTCAAAGCTTTTCCTTCGCATTCATGTTGCGTAGCTCAAATCAGGGAAGATGTGCACTCCGATGTCTTGCCAGGTAAGGGGGCTTAAACTCTGCCTTCTGTAGGATAATGTCCCTTTGAGCAGATGTGGCAAGCTCCATCATTAGTGTACGGGGAACAAACTCCCCCGTTGCAGTCTTAGGCCTTCCACCACATGGCGTGACTCTGTACACTTTAATAGTAATATTATCTTCTAGTTGAAGCAGGTCCTTTAGCCACTCCTGAACAAACAAAATAGAGCAATCACCCTCAGACTTTTCCGGCAATCTCAACACCCGAATGTGTGTAGATCTAATGTTGTTCTCCACATTTTCCAGGCGTCACCAGAGAAGAAAGTTTTCTTTGGCAAGACCCATTACTACTGTTAGGGCCCGTTCAACAGTTTTAGCAGTCTCCTTCGAATCGTCTTGCAATAGTTCCACTTTAGTATGCATTTGTTTGAGCACCGCTTGGAAGCCCTCTACTTTGCGATCCAGACCTTGAATAGCTTTCAATAGCGCTGCACTGGATGGCTGCGATCCGTCCTGATCTCCCAGTCCGGTAAGTCCTTCTTTACTGCTGCTCGCCTTAGCGTCCTTAGGTCGGGTTCCATCCACATTAGCTGCTGCTTTATTACCACGGATCATTTTTGGCGTTCTCTTATCCGGGCCACTATGAATTTGTAGTCTGTCGATAGCTGAGGGTAAGCTCTTTCTTGTAGGCACGTTAAACATTGATTTTTAAAGTCAGAATTTGGTTAAAACCAGCAATTAAACGCGAATTTCTCTGGAGCAGCCCAAGAAAGCTGTTCTCTGCTCAGCTGTTGGCCACCCCCCCTCGACATTCCTTCTCTTCCCTCTATTCTTCTATTCACATTTATCCCCTCTGTGTTCACCCCTCCACATACCCTTGTTATGTGTTCCTCACCACCGCCACCCTTTGCCAACTGTGTTCTTGCTCCTTCCACCTCCTCCCTCTCCAGATCTCTTCCATCACCGTGGTGGGGGGGGGGTTCCACTGACCTCCTCCTCTCAGAGTCTGTGGGCCTGCACACCCACTGTCCCCCCTAAGTAATTTAAATTAAGTGTAGTGGTTATGTATCCCCCCGTTTGTCCCCAAGTACCCTCAAACCCTCCCTACTGAGGTGCAGCCTGTCTGGTGAAAAGAGTGCTTTGTTTGATGAGGTCTCCTCCCTGCACCATTTCCTCAGCCAGTCATTGAAATCCTCCATTCTTTTTCTGGTTGTGCTGGCCCTTGGTACTAGTATCACCTCTGAGGCCAGTGAATTTCCTTCCTCCCTGCAGATCTTCCCTAACTCCCTGAATCTACTTTGCACTACCTCCACCTCCTCTCCAGCTAGGTCGTTGGTTCCCAAATGTATAACTAAATTAGGTTTTCCTCCAACCTCCCTTACTATTTCCCTTATTCTTGGGCCCACCTTCCCCGCTGTCATCCCTGGCATACAAACCACCCTCCTGTTTGTATTTGGGTCCCCCTTCCTTCCCCAGTGAACACCCCTAATTATTTTTGTTCAGTGTTCACAGAGGAAGGAGAAGGGGAAGGACCACAAAAAAGTAACAGAAGCTTTGGAGGGAGGGAGGTGGACACTAGTCCTTTTTTGGAGGTGAGAGTCCTGAAGGGACTTGCTAATATGAAGGTGGACAAAGAAATGGGGCCAGATGGGATGCATACAAGGGTATTAAGGGAGCTCAGGGAAATGCTGGCTGCACCTCTGACAGATATATTCAACAGCTCACTGGAATCAGGAGTGGTTTCAGGGGATCGGAAACACAGAAGGTGACGGCAAAAGGAGACCAATGATCCATCTAGTTTGCTCAGAGCTTCTGAGATCTACTACTGATTTCTGGATCTAGCCCCCCATCCGGCTTTTGACTGCTCCTGACCCATTTGTTACTACCTGAGCCTTTGCCCTATCCCAACCCTTCTTAAATGCTACCACAGTCTGAGCCGGCCCGCCAGCGCAGCGGTTGCGCTACTGCTTGCGATGCCAGTGACCCGGGTTTGGTAGCGAGCCTGGTTTACTAGACAGCTGGCCGGGTGGGGAGAGAAGATCGAGCACCTGGCGGGCTGCTCTCCTTCTCTGGGGAGGGTGGGCTGTGGGTCCCATTGCAATACCTCCACCTGGCTGACCACAGGTGGAAGTGCAGATCAGGATCGCAGAGTGCAGGGAGGGGTAGATGTTGGCCGGGTCTGGAGCGGCGGCATGTCTCAGCGTGCCCTCATCTCCTCGGACCTCGCAGCGAGCCGTCTACAGGGGCAGGGAGACCAGAAAAGCGGAAAACACCCAACGTCTGCTCCTGCAGATGGGCCCCGGCACCTTAACCACACATGACCGGGATCTGGGGAGAGGCTATAGAAACATAGAAGTTGACGGCAGATAAGGACCGCAAGGCCCATCCAGTCTGCCCATTTCTTTTTCTCCTTATAAATGTGCCATCGGCCTTTGCTCTGTCAGTGACCTATCTATTCATAGTCATTTGTATTGCTCCCTTATGCCTATCCCATGCCTGTTTGAAGCCCTGCACTGTATTCATAGCCACCACTTCTTGTGGTAAGCCATTCCATGCATCTACCACCCTTTCTGTGAAAAAGAATTTCCTCACATTCCCCTTAATCGGCCTCCCTCTAATCTCATGCTGTGTCCTCTTGTCCTGCTATTTTCTTATATTTAAACATGTTAGACTCTTTCACCTTGTTTATGCCCTTAAGGTGTTTAAATGTCTCGATCATATCACCTCTCTCCCTCCTTTGCTCAGGGTATACATATTGAGCTCCGTTAATCTGTCCTCATATGTCTTCTGATGCAGTCCCTGCACCATTTTAGGTTGCCCTTCTCTGGACTGCCTCAATTTGGTTAATGTCCTTGTGAAGGTGTGGCCTCCAATACTGCCATGATACTCCAGATGGGGCCTAACCAATGTCTTGTACAGAGGATTGATTACCTCCCTCTTACGACTTGTGATACCCTACTAATACACCCTAACACCCCTAGCCTACCTACTGCTTTGGGGTCTGCTTGGATGATTTTAGGTCATCAGTGATGATGATGCCCAAGTCTCTTTCTTCCTTTGTGACTGCTAGCAACTCCCTCCCAGCCTATAAGTGGCTTCAGGGTTTCTCTTCCCTATGTGCATGATTTTGCACTTCTTTGCATTAAATCCCAGTTGCCACTCTTCTGACCATTCTGCTAGTTTATCCAGATCTCTTCTCATTCTGCCCACCCCATCTGGATCATCTACTCTGTTGCAGATCTTGGTGTCATCTGCAAACAGACAAGCCTTACCCTCTAGTCCATCTGCGGGTCACTAATGAAGATGTTGAATAGGACTGGCCCCAGGACTGATCCCTGAGGTACCCCACTTGTGACTTGCATCTCTTCTGACTGTATACCATTTACCACCACTCTCTGTTTTCTGCCAGTCAACCAGTTTGCCACCCAGTTGACCAACTTCTGACCCACCCGAGCCTACCTAGCTTGTATCAATCTTCTATGTGGAACAGTGTCAGAAGCTTTGCTGAAGTCAAGGTAGGCGACATCAACTGCTCCCTGGTCCACCACTCTGGTTACCCAGTCAAAGAAATCTATGAGATTAGTTTGACAGGACCTTCCTTTGTAAACCCATGCTGTCTTGGATCCTGTGCCCTATGGATTCCAGGTGTTGCACTATCCTTTCCTTAAGGAGTGCCTCCATAATCTTGCCCACTACTGAGGTAAGACTGACCCGGTCTGTAGTTCCCCGCCCTCCCTGCTACCACTCTTGTGGAGTGGGATCACATGAGCCCTTTTCCAGTCTTCTGGGACCTCTCCTGTGCTCAGAGACTCACTAAACAATTCTGCTAACGGCTCTGCTAGTTCCTCCTTTAGCTCCTTAAGTACCCTGGGATGTTGCCATCAGGTCCCATTGCCTTATCCACCCTGAGCTTAGCAAGCTCTTGTAGGACCCTTTCTTTTGTGAAGGGGTAGTGCTCACCTCCCTCCCCTGTGTCCATGATGCTGAGCTGTGGGCCCTGCCCTACCTTCTCTTCAGTAAATACTGAGCAAAAGTATCCATTTAGGATAGATGCCTTTACAGGGTCCTCCTCCTCCACATCTCCTTTTCTCCATTAAGCTTAGCAATACCCCCTCTGGACTTTCTCCTTTCACTAATGTATCTATAGAAAGTCTTGTCACCTTCTTTTACTGTTCGTGCTAGTGTTTCCTCAGTTTGGGACTTTGCCTGCCTTACTGCCTTACCTGCTTCCCTTAGGGCAGTTTGGTATGCCTCCCTATCTTCATCCCGCTGTGTTCCCTTATATTTTCTGAAGGCCAGCCTTTTGGCTCTGACCTTTTCTGCTACTGTATTTGAGAACCAAAGTGGTTTCCTTCTTCTTTTGCACTTCCTTTTCTGTCTAACACAATGGGATGTTGCTTCAAGTATTGTATCCTTAATGCTTGCCCACTTTGCCTGTACCTCCTCACCTGTGTTTCTTTTTGCTAGGGCTAGCTTAACTCTGTTGGCCATCTTATCAAAGTCAGCTCCTCTGAAGTCCCATATTTTGCTTTGGAATGGGATGATTTAGATGTAGTAGCCAATTGAACCATACCATGTGATGGTCACTGGCCCCAGGTGACCTTCTACCTGGAGATCTGTGATCCCTTCTTTGTTAGTCAGTACTAGATCTAGGATAGCCCTGTCTCTTGTGGGTTGCTGTACCAGTTGTTTGAGGCCCTCCCCTGCAGGAATCCACTATGAGTCTAGTTCTGGCAGATGTTCCGCTGGTATTGACCAATCTGTATGTGGCATGTTGAAGTCTCCCATTATCAGAACCTCCCTTTAGCTGTCATGTTTTGTATATCTTCTAACAGTAATGTGTCTATGTCCTCCCTCTGGTCTGGGGGCCTGTAGACAACCCAGTTCTTATGGCTGTCCCATTTCCTGTTTCAGGGTGACCCACAGTTCTTCTGGCTCCTTATGTGTATTCTGAATTTCTGTAGCTTTGATATTTTCATTAACATACAGGGCCACCTCTCCCGCACCTCGGTCTCTTCTGAACAATACATAGCCAGGTACTGAAGTCTCCCAAGTGTGGTTACTGGTAAACCACGTCTCACTAATTGCTACTATGTCCAGTTTAGCCTCTGACATTTGCCTGCAGGTCTGGGATCTTATTTCCCAGGCTGTGAGCATTGTGTACATGATTTTCCATTGGCCAGATTTTGGTGTGTTAGTTGTTGGGTGAAGTTTGGCGTTACCCTGTGCATCGTTGGGGAGACAAACCTTTTTCTTACCTGGTGATGCAAATGAGCGGCAAACACACTGAATTCCTGTTTGACCACTAGCTGAGGGGAGGGTGTTCTTCCCATTCGGCGTATGGGGTGCTGCACCCCTCTCCCCATTTGCTAGTTTAAATATTCTGCAAAGAGCGTCAAACTTCTGCCCCAATGCACTGACTCCTCTTTAGTCAGATGCAGTCCATCAAATTTAAAGAACTTTCGCTCCCAGAACTGTTGCCAGTTCCTACAAATCTGTGTCCTTTTCCTGGCACCAGTCCTTGAGCCACGTGTTTAGCTCCCCTATCTCCCCTTCTCTGACCTTCCGTCCATCGCTCCCTTCTCCCAGACTGGCAGGATCTCAGAGAAGGAGATGCCAGACGAAATAGATGATAGTTTGTCACCCAGCCTAGTCAGGTGTTCCTTGGTCTCCACAACTGACCGGCTGGCGAGATCATAGTCCTATGTGTACTAGGACATCAATGTTTTCTCCTGCTTTGTGAACAATTTTAGCAATGCGGTCAGTGTCTCTCCATGCTGATGTACCTGGGAGACATCTGACCATCACCTGAGCTGGAGATGGGTATCAACTCCCGAATCATGGAGTCTCCTATGATCAGAAGTTTTGGCTTTCCTTTGTGCTTGTTTAGTTTTGGTTCCTGATTTGGGTGAGTATTGTTGTGCTAGCTTCTGTGCTGCAGTGTCCTGCTCTGCAGTGTCTTCTGCCTCTTTATTTGATTTCAGAGATAGAGGCAGATACCTGTTTATAGTGTTTATATGGTTTTGGAGGTAATGTGTTGGAGAGCAGAGAGTGATGGGGCACCTGATTTGCTCCTCTAACCACCTGCCAACCTCCTGGACCAACTACCCTCTCTGTCGAGGTTTTTCTGTTGGATGCTGGGGAAATGGCGGGTGGTTCTTATGTGTATTTCCTCTTCAATATGAAATTTGGCGTGCAATCTCTGCCCATGCTGCCTGGAGCTGAGACCTAAGATCTCCAAAGGCCCAGCATGTAGGACAGTGTCCTAAATCCTGTAAGACTGTCCTTCTGAAAATTGTTCCACAGTACCTGCAGTTAATGAAATCCATTCAAATAAGTTGCTGGGTTTGTAACCTAGTCAGAGTAATTAGAAGGAAAAAAATGCAAGTAATGGTTTAATTGTGCTTTGTTTAACTTGTTATAACAAGTTAAATTACTAGTGCCCTGTAAATGAGATCACCTTGTGGAGGCCCCACTGATCTCCTTCCTGCTCTGCCACAGGAAATGTCACAACTGTGGTACCCTATAAAAGGTGTAGCGTGGGGTGGTTGGGGATGGGGGTGGGTGGCTGGGCCCTTCCCTCAAAAGAAGAACCACAGACGAAGAACAAGGAGGTAAGAGCAGAAACAATCAGTCAACAACAAATGCAGTAACCCTGAAAGCTTATCCTAATGTTAGATAAAACTGTAAAACCTGTAAAGCACCACCTGTAATAATTTCAGAGAAGATATACCCTGTAAGAAACACTTTGCTCCAGAGAAAATAAAGCAGTAACAGAAGATATACCTTGCAAAAGACAATTTGAATCAGAAGATTACAGCAGTAATCTGTTAGCACACACCTGTAGGCACACCTTGTAATAATGCAGAAGAAGGTATACCAGCAACAACAATTTGAATCAGAGAAAAATAAAGCAATGAAATGTTAGCAACAAACAGTAGCAATCCCTGTGAGTAAAAAATAAAACACCACCACACAGTAAATCTGCTTAGCCAAACTAAGTCTTAATCCTTCTCCTTGCTCTGGTAAGTTTCTCTACTCTGCCTTTCAAGCAGTCTTAGAAGGAAAGAGCTCAGGTGAAGCTAGGTGCCTTGGCCAGCAAACCAAGTCTTCTACCTCGGTCAGACCACCCGACATTGGACATTGGCTGGGGGGGGGGGGGAGAGATGATCCAGAGGGTCTTCCTCCCACCCGCCAGGGAGTCATCTGAGACTAGATGGGGGTTCGGGCCACCGAAGCATTCCCCAAGATACCCGGCAGAGCCGGTGGGTCACCTAAGACGTCCCTGAGGGAAGGAGCAGACGTGGTGAGGAAGGGGGCATAAATAGCAAGCAAAAAAAAAAAAGAAATGCTACCACAGCCCGTATACCCACCACCTCGGATGGCAGGCTATTCCATGAATCCATGACTCTTTCAATAAAGTAGTACTAACTTATATCGCTCCTGAAGCCCTTCCCCCCATAGCTTACATTTGTGCCCTCTAGTGGTTGATCCATCTACTCTGTTAAATAATTCTGACTGGGCAACTTTACTGATACCTCTCAAGAATTTGAACGTCTCAATCATATCTCCCCTCTCTCTCTCTCCTAGTCTCCAGTGAGTACATGCTTAGTGATTGCAGGTGTTCCTCATACGAGAGTACTTGGAGACCCTGCACTATATTGGCTGCCCTTCTTTGCATGGTCTCCAGCCTGTCCCTGTCCTTCCTAAACTCTGTTCACCAGAACTAGACACAGTATTCCAGGTGAGGCCTCACCAAGGACCTGTAGAGTGGGAGGATCACCTTCTTGTTCCTACTGTCAATTTCTCTCCCTATACTCCCCAACAGTTTGCTTGCCCTGCTGTAAGCTTTATTACATTGGCTCAACTGCTTCAGGCTGTCGTGCATGATGACCCTAAGGTCTCTCCGCTCCTGTGAAGTGGTGAGTTGGACCCCATTGAGCCAGTTCTCTGTTCCGAGATTTCCTTTACCTAGATGCAACACCTTGAACTTCTTTGCATTGAACCTAACCTGCCAGATATTGTACCATCTTTCTAGCCTCTGTAAGTCTTCCTGCAGGTCTCTGACTGCCTCCATGCTGTCAACTCTACCTCCTAGTTTTGCGTCGTCCGCAAAAAGTTTGCTAATTGGTCAATGTGGTTTAAGATACCATGATAAAACTGGGCATGTGGTAAGATAACGGACTTAGAGATGCCTGGTAACAGGATCTGCCCCTGCCTCCCCTCCTATAGGGCCTGGTGGATGGGGAGGCGTTCTCTTTGACTGAATTGCTCTTGAAGGTGACTTTGTATTCATCCACCTTCTTCATGTAAGCCACTGTTTTGTTTTCAAAAGGGGAATTACCCTCCAGAGGGAAATCCATGGCCTCTGTTTTTGTGTCGTGGTTAAGATTAGTGGCTCTTAGCCCGGCAAACCTCCTCGGAGCAACAGTATTGGTTATCTACCTAGCTGCTGTGTCACTATGTATCAGCAGCCATTTAAAACTGCTCATGCACCCTGTTCACCCCTGTGAAGTACTAGTAAGTCTCTATCATATCACGTCCCCTCTCGCTATCCTCTCTTCCAGAGTGTACATTTTTTTTTTACTTATTATTTATCTTCACCTCTGCTACCCTCCAACTCTTCTCTCAATCAGACCCCTATGTTGCTCCACACACCAACCCTGCGACCTGCAAGGTCTGCCCCTAGAGTGCCCCAGCTCAGCTTCCAGAGACCCTTGATGGCCCGGATAACCCCCCAGGAGGGGTGAGGAAGATCTTCCCCTTACCTCCATCAGCATTTTTCCCCGAGGAATGAGCCTGCACAGCGGGGTCTGCCTTGATTCTGTCGGTGGGTGGCGAGCTTGCACCAGAGGTCATCACCTAGGAGATGTGGAGGGTTGTTTTTCCTCCATGTTAGTTCCTGACGCTGGCGTGCAATGAGGAACAAGAAGTCAGGTGTATGCAGAGACGTATGTCCACTCCAGTTAGTTGTTTAACCAGGAGTAGCACACTAAGCTGAAAGCTTTTTTACAGGAACGACCTGGGGCTGCCAGCGTCAACCCTTGTGCTGTGGCGTTCCCCAACTGCACTGACATCCCCCCGAGTTCCCCAGTAGGCGGCAGTGTAGCAGCGGGGAAAGCTTCCCATCCCACCCCAGAGAAAGCAAGCCATCAGGCTCGATCTTTCTCCCTACCCGGCCCAACCCGGCCGAGTCGTTCCGAACCTGGGTCACCAGCGTGGCGTAAGTGCAGCGTCCAGCGCCTCAACCCTCAGCGCCACCGGGCCGTAACTGTACATGTTTTTTTATACTTTATGGAGCTGCACAGTTCAATTACATACAGACAGTTCACTTTGAAAATCAGAACAGGTCTTAGTGCAGTACAGGATTACATGGTACAGTACTCTTTTTAACCATCACTTTTTATTTTCCCCTTTTTGTTTACATAACCAGCAAACTAACTACAACTTGTGAGGCTTGGCAATATGTAAAATTTTTAGAAGTCATTAATCATCCAGTTCGGTCAGGACCTACCGGGGTGTGGACTCCCCCCCCCACACACACACACACATCCTCCTCCCAATGAGAAAGAGGGCTTTTACGAAGTCCTGGCTGATTTGGCAATGGTTTCACACCTCCTGCAATCACTATCCGTGAACGTCTTCCCAAGCTCAACCTTATTTTGCAGGGCCTACGTCGGTCATGTACCTTACCCTTCTCTGCTCTGTTATCTACTCCCCTTCCTCCTCCTCCTCTGCAGAATCTACGGTCTACCTCACCATCTCCCACCTGATCCATCTATTTATATATGCTGACTTTCTATCTTGGATAGGAATGTAATTCTCTCCATCTCTACTATCTGTGTATTTTTTTTTTTTTTTTTTTTTAGCAGTTTTGTAGTCTTTGGTAACCGGGTAAGGCCCACTAGGCACAAGTGCCTGTTTTCAGGCGTGACCTGGGAGCACTGGGAGGTTAAGTGACTTGCTTAAGAGTCACACAGTATGCAAGTGGAGGCTGTGGGAATCAAACCCTAGTCTGCTGGATGTACAAAGCTCATTCACAGCTCATTACTCTAACCTCTAGGCTATACTGCCAGCCCCAAGTATTCCTCCCAGTTCTTCAGGCTTGGCAGGTCTTTTAAGAGCCATCTCCTTGTAACAGTCTTAACTGCTGCTGCTATACATGTGTACCAAAGATACTGAGCCTCTATTTTTTTATTTTATCTGGATGGAGTCCAGTTACTAAATATAGGAAAAGCAGCCCATCCTCAAGCCAAAGATGGCCTGTAGCCTAGTTGTCAGTGCTGTCTTGTACTTTCTTAGGGTGGGACAGGCCCCAAAAATATGGCTGTGTGTGGCTTGAGTCTCCCTACATTCCCTCCAGCAGGCCAATGTGGTCCCTCCATCCCATCCTGTCTTTATAACAGATGTGATGAAATATCTGGTTTTAATTTTCCCAGCAAATTATTGCCACCTTGGGGATGATGACATACAGAAACAGCCTTCCCATATATTTTCCTATTCCCTGGCGGTCAGCTGTATGTGTGCCTCTGCACGCCATTTCACCAACAAGTAACTCACCCCCTGCCTCCTTTCATATAGCAAGAATTAATAAAGTAGTGATAGTTCCTCTTCCTCTTTCTCTTGCATGGATGATACTAATGTAATTCCCCCTCCATATTTTCTTGCCTTCTGGTTCCATCACTGACACTGCTTAGCCGGGGTACAGAGGGGTAACAGAAAAAAAGGACAGCCCACCCTGGCACTACAACGCTGCATCCTTACTGCTTCCAGTTCAGAGTTCCAGCTTGCTACTGCTGCTCCACTGGACTAGCTCAAACACCAATCAGCAGTCTGATCTCCCTATAAACCACACCTCTACTCCCTGAAGCAGCCAATCTGAAGTTGCTAACAGTAACCTCCAAGCAGAAATCAGATGCAGCAGTGTTTTAAAAGCTGTAATCACCTTCAGCTCGCTTTGTCTTCTGATCCTATCACTGCCACTGCTTAGCCAGAATAGCGAGGGCTCACAGCAGGAAAGGACAGCCCTCCCCCAGCAAGGCACTGACGCATCCTGTGCATTTGCAGACCAGAGTTCCAGCTTGTCACCGCCACTCCACTGGACTAATGTGGCCACAAATCAGCAGCCCGATCTCCCTCTAAGCTGTGCCTCTGCCCCCAAAAGCAGCCAATCCAGTGCCACCAACAGCATCCACCAGGTGGAGAGCAGAAGCAGAGGGGTTTTTAAAAGCTGTATTATACAATGGCTACAAAAATACAACATTCTGATTGGCTGGCTGGCATCTTCTAACCGTGGTAAATCCTAGCATCACCCTCACGGAAAAAGGTGCCAGCTGCCAGTCAGCTGCATCACAAAACCCCTCAGAAATCACTCCGACCCTGGCAAACCGAACACTGGCAAAGACAATGACGGACTGCAAAATGCTCAGTCACAGAACTCCGCATTTCACAGTACCAACTGTTTCCCCAAAAAATATAAACAAAAGCAAAAACCAAATCGGATCTAAAATAATTTTATAAGCTGTTTGTCCCATAATCCCTTCTTCCTAGCTCACCTCTGAACTGTCTGAGTGTTTTTTTTTTTTGTTCAATACTGTCTCTGCTCCATTCCCATGCAATATCATCTGCTCGCTTTCACCTCCGGACTGTGGGATCCTTCCTTCACAATTACATGCCCCAATACCCTCAATTAACCAGTTTCCCATTCACATAAAATAAAAATCTAAAAAAAGTCGGACTGTCCCCACCACAAAACTCGGTACAAAACTCAACCCGGAAGCAGACGCTGTGAGAAGGCAGCTCCTTAACACTCACAGTACGGTCTCTCACATAGCCAGAGAAGCAGCTCACAAGCCACAACTGCACTCAGCTCAGATTTTTTTTATTAAAAAACAAAACAAGCATCCAACTATTTTAGATATGTCTCTCTATACCTCAACTTAACACGGGGGAGGGGTGTCATGGTACCACAGCAGAAGCATTTAAAAAATATCATTCTGCAATTACATGTCACGGTACCACAACAGAAACATTTAAAATTACTTCTACCGAATCCCACTCTCTCCTTAACTCGCTACTGGCAAAGCACTCCCCCCCCCCACAACTTTAGGAACCCCCAACTGGAGTTCACCAGGGCTGTCATGGTAACAGAGTACAAACATTATAAATAACTAGCAGAGTACAAAAAGTGGAGTACAAAACTTAAAGGATAAGGAAAAAAAAAACAACATAGTCCGCAATTCAATGACACCTGCAATAAATTGAATAGAGTGAACGAGTCTAGAAACATAGAATTTGATGGCAGATAAGGACCGCTTAGCCCACCCAGTCTGCCCATTTCCCTACCTAATGGATAAGCTGCAGATCCTAGTTAACCAGCAGCCTACTTCTTTCTACCCCACCCCCAGAATTGCCTTATGGCTGTCCCAAGCATGCTTGAATTCAACCACTGTTTTAGACTTCACAACCTCCTCCGGAACACCATTCCATGCATCCACAACCCTCTGTGTGAAAAAAATACTTCTTTACATTACCTCTGAGCCGCGCCCCCCCCCATCTTCAAATTGTGCCCCCTTGTTCTTGCACACCTCTTTTTTTGAAAGATGCTACCCTCTTGGACTTTGTTGATTCCCTTGAGGTACTTGAAAGTTTCTATCATGTCCCCCCTCCCTCCTTTCCTCAAGGCTATATATTTAAGCTCCTTTAGTCTCTCTTCATATGTCTTCGGTGCAGACTCTGCACCATTTTAGTTGCCCTCCTCTGGACAGCCTCCATCTTGTCTATGTCCTTGCAGAGACTGGGTCTCCAGAACTGCACACAGTACTCCAGATGGGGTCTCACCAGCTGTCTGCACAGAGGGATAACAACTTTCCTGAGGAGGTTGTGGGGTCTAAAACTGTGGGAGAATTCAAGAATGCATGGGACAGACATAAGGCAATTCTTGTGGGGGGGTAGGAAGAAATAGGCTGTTGGTTAACTAGGATCTGAGGCCTATCCTGTATGTAGGGAAATGGGCAGACTAGATGGGCCAAGCGGTCCTTATCTGCCGTCAAAGTCTATGTTTCTATGTTTCCTGTTTCTACTGGTGATGCCTCTTCCTATGCATCCCAGTATCCCCCCAGCCCTCCTTACTGCCCTCTCACATTGCCTGCCCACCTTTAAGTCATCTGATATGACTACCCCCAGGTCCCTTTCCATTTTTGTTGTTGTTAGTATCTCACCCCCCATTGTGTACTCTTCCCCTGGGTTTTTTGTTTCACAGGTGCATTACCTTGCACTTCTTAGCATTAAATGTAAGCTGCCATACACAATCTCACCCCAGCGGCACATCTAGCTATTGCCAGAGGAGTACTACTCCCTTCCCTTAGCTATGGTTCCCTCCTATTTGCACATATTTCCAAGGTCCTCCTAAGTAAGTGGAGCACGGCATACAACAACATCTGTCGGTTTGCCCTGGCCGCTCCCCGTCTCACCCATCACTGTGAACTCTATGATAAGCTTGGCTGGCTATCCCCGGTCAATCACCTCTTCTTTAACTGGGTGCCTCACAGGCAAAGTAATCAGCTCCGGCACCCCTCCGGGTTTAAGCCGGTTCGCCCCAGCTGATATCTCCCTACCCTCTTAGATCCCAGGGCCCTGGCCTACTGAATATACCTACCACCTGCACCGCCATGGGGGACCGGAGTTTTGCCGTTCAAGCTCCCAAGCTTTGGAACTCCCTTCCTGAAAATGTCTGTACTACCCCTTCTCACAAACTTTGCCGGACCTCCCTGTGGGAACATCTAAAGCTGGCCTCTCGCTGCATTTGCCCAAAGCCTCCCTAGAACACAGCTCTGGTGTCCACTGGATAGCAGGATTCACCTTGCCCGTGATTATACCGCCAGCCCTGCTGGTCACTGCACTCTTATTTCACTAATTGTGTGTACCTTTCCAATCCAATGTAAATTGTAAACTGTCTTTCTCTACTGCTTGCTGTATTTGATGTACTTACTATACCCTGTCACTGTTAACTGTTGAACCTGTTGTACTCTCCCGGGTCGTTCCTGAAAATAGGCATATAACTTGTCTAGTGTTCCTACCCGGTTAACAAAAACTAAATAAATAAATACATTTGACCATTCCTCTAACCTTGCCAAGTCCCTTCTCATCCTTTCCACCCCACCTTGTGCATCAACTCTGTTGCAGATCTTTGTGCATCTGCAAAGAGACACACTTCTCCTTCCAGTCCCTCTGCAATGTCACTTACAAAGACATTGAAGAGGACCGGTCCTAATACTGAACCCTGCGACACCCCACTAGTAACCCCCCTTTCTTCAGAGTGGACTCCATTTCCTATTACCCTCTGTGTCCTATTCTCCAGCCAATTCTTTACCCAGGCTGTCATCTTGGGACCCACTCCCAGGCTGGCTAACTTGTATATTAATCTTTTGTGTGGGACTGAGTCAAATGCCTTGCTAAAGTCTAGGTAGGCCATGTCCACAGCTCCTCCTGATCTACTACTTTGGTCACCCAGTCAAAGAAATCTATTAGATTTGTCTGACACGACCTTCCCACTGTGAATCCATGCTGCCTTGGGTCCTGTGCCCCTCTGGCCTCTAGGTACTCAACAATTCTTTCCTTCAGAAGCGATTCCATCATTTTCCCCTATCACTGAGGTTAAACTAACAGGTCTGTAGTTTCCTGCTTCTGCCCTGCTCCCACTTTTGTGACGGGGAATCACATCTGCCCTCCTCCAGTCCTCAGGTACCACCCCCTCATCCCATGATTTGTTAAAGAGGGTAGTCAGTGGTGTCACTAGTTCTACCCTTAGTTCTTTTAGAATTCTGGGATGAATCCCATCTGGCCCCATTGCTTTGTCCACCTTCAGTTTTAAGAGTTCTTTCAGAACCCTTTCTTCTGTAAATGGGCTGGTATCAACTTCTGTATCCAGAGTGTTTCTGTTGTTTGTTTTAGGTACCTCCCCCTCTTCGTTTGTAAATACTGAGCAAAAATATTTGTTTAGTATCTCTGCCTTTTCACAGTCACCCTCTGCCCACCCCTCCTTTATTAAGCCTCACTATCCCTCCTTAGTCATCCTTAGCTACCTGATGTACCTAAAAGGTTTTATCCCCTTCTTAACTGGAGTTGGCTATCTTTCCTCAGTTCGGCCTTTGCTGTTCTGACTGCCTTCCCAGCTTCCTTTTGCTTTAACTGATACAATTCTTTGTCCTGCTCCTTCTGTGATTCCTTGTACTTTTTGAATGTATTCTTTTTTTCTTGAACCTTCACTGCCACCTCCTTTGAGAACCATAGTGGTTTCTTACATCGTTTTGTTTTGTTTATTTGCTTCACACAAAGGCTTGTTACTTCTGTGATGGCAGTTTTTATTATTCCCCATTGTTCTTCCAGCCCATTTGCTAGTGCATTCCTTAGGCACCCTCTGTCCCTGTATCAGTTTTGCGATCATCTCTGCAGACATACACTGGGAGTCTCTCTCTGTTAAAAATCAATAAATCAATAACTACAATAACATCCTCTTACTATAATCTCAGTTGGGGGGGCGTCTCCTCACTATTCTACCAAGCAACAGGGAACTATTTTTATCATGTAACTTCATGAATTTGCAATATTTTCACTCCAGATTTTTAACACTGGCATTTTTTCACACCTCCTTATAGAACAGTACAGCTGTCATTTTCATATCTCTGGACTAAAATGCTGCACTTCTGACGCAGAATAGCGTCGACGCTGTGGGAAATCGATGTTCAGGACAGATTATGAAAATCACAGTAACACTATTCATGAGCAGCGGTCCTAAAATGCCTATGTTGAAAATTTGCTGACAACAGTCCATAAAATTACTATGTTACAAGCGTGCATTGCGCAGTTTCCACACACACTCGTAACTTTAAAAATTTGTAATATTTCCACTCAAAATTCTCAACATTGTCCATTTTCCACACCTCCTTACGAACAGTAAAGCTTTCATTTTTCACATCCTGCCTGAAATGTGTGTTTGCACATCTCGCGCACAATGGCGCAGTTGCTGTAGGAAATCAATGTTCAGGACAGATAAAGAAAATCACAGTGACAGTGCTCATGAGCAGATGTCACAAAATGCCTACGTTGAAAATTATTTTGTGACATAATTCCACTAAATGACTATGTTACAAGCATGTGTTGTGCAGTTTCCACGTACACTCGAAGGTTCGACCATTTTTAATATTTTCACTCCAGATTTTCAACATTGCCATCTCTTCACACCTCCCTATGAATGGTACAGCTGTCATTCTTCACATCCTCCCCGATCTGTGTTTTCGCATATCTAGCGCAGAATGGCATGGTTACTGTGGGAAATCAAATTTCAGGACACATTAACAAAATCACAGTGCAACTGTTCACGAGCAGAGGTCCCAAATGCTTTCATGAGGTGGGGGGGTCACAAAAAGCCATGTTGAAAATTTGTAGTGCAAATACCAACAAACGCCTGGGGTGTTAGGGTTTCTAACCATAACGTCCCACCCTGTACAGAGTGACAGGCATCAGGGGTGTACCTTTGGATTGCCCGCTGTAATGCTCATGCCATTCCACCCCCACCCTGAAGCCAGTGACAGGCATTGAGGTGTGCCTTAGACCCTTCGGCCCCAGACTTCACCCTATTCTCCTATACTGCACCCATGTCAGCGTCTTTATGAAATGGGGTGACTATGAAGCTGAACACCCCAAGGCACACCTCAACACTTGTCAGTGTCTACCGAAATATTTTACTCTGAATGTACATGTTTGAAGTGATGTTATTATTAAGGGGGGGGTATGATGTAAACTGTTTTGAGATCTAAACAGGGAATGAAGTACAAACTTTGTAACTAGATTAATATTAGGTAAACTAATTGTTACATTTGTGGGTTTATTGTATGTACTGAAGTACATTTTATAATCTATTTATGAATGATGTTTTACCCCGTAACTTGAATGAATGTATGTATGTACAGGACGACTTTGAAAATAGGTCCTCGGACCTAAAGTTTTGTATATCCTGTCTAAAAATAAATATTTTTACTACTACTACTACTACTACTACTACTACTACTACTACTACTACTACTACTACTACTACTACAGGATAGGGTGAGGTGAAATGCCGTGAGCACTATGGGTGATGACCCAAAGGCACACCCCCAATGCCTGTCCATCTTTGTAGGGTGGAGGTGGGGTTGGCGTGAGTTCAATACTTCACTGCCATTCCTATTCTGCATCTGTCTAACTCCTGCACATCCAATGCTAATATCAGCAAGCAAACATTTGGCGTTGACAAATGCTTGTTTTTCATACTGCCTCAACATTCCATGATCTTAGTTACATCACTGCAGGTTATTCAGATGAACAGCAAGCCACAGTGTATCTGACATTGTGGAAAAAAACAGCAGCATTGTGGTTACTGAGGTAAATGGAACACAGCGCATAATTAAAGATATCACAAACATATATAATTAATTCATCAACAATTGGTCATAGCATATCAGAATACATTTTATTTCTTTATTTAAACATATCTTACCAGGTGAGCACACAGAGCCAGATAGGCTCATTTCCAGCTGTGACTTCGGGGAGGGGAAGGAAACATAGGATGGCAGAGGTAAAAGATACATACAGAGAGAAAAATACAAAGGAGATACATACATGCATACATTTATTGTGCAAAACAATAAATGTGTTTACAGTGCAATCAACCATATTGCTCCAATTGTGATTAATTCCATGGGTAATGGATACTTAACTCAGTCTTTTCTTCCTTTGTATAGGACCAATTACTATATTAAGGTTAATATATACTGGGGTTCAGGAAGGAACAAAAACATCTTCACTTTTTTCTTTTAATTATTTTTGTGTCATAGTTCATTCACCCTGACGTTTCACACATAAAATGTGCTTTTTCAAAGGGCTTCCTGTAATTCAGACATCACTGAAAATAATTACTCATTTCATTCATACAGTCAGTTTTGAGATCAATTATAATAAAACTCATAAGCTTAGTGTGAAACATTTACCATATTTAGACACTTCTGTATTTTTTTCTGATGCATTTCCTTGTACACAATCAGGCTATTCATCTAAAAAGATGTAGTTTAACAAGTTTATAATACGTGATACACATCCATTATTGTGTTCTTAATATTTCTATTAACTAATTATACCCGCATTTGTGTAATCTCCATGATGTTAATCCTACCCCATACATCCCTCAGTCTGTGCTCTATTTCAGTGCTGCTATTGTTTGGTAGCATGCTACACCTTCTTAAACTGTAGACCACCACTAGTTCGCTTGGCTCAATTTATATTCCTGTGCACAATTATAGCAGTTCTATGTACGTACTACTATTCACTTATCATCCAATTCTCCACACCTTTTTTGTTTATACATGCTACTGGGTTTCAGCTTTTTCCCACTGGCTTGCTTAGTCCTGAACAGCTCTGTAAATAAGATGTCCATAAGTGTTGAATCACTTATTTAATGTTTAAAACATTATTTGTTCAATTTCCTTCCCCAGGTGTTTCCCTGTGTTTGAATTCGCCTGTGCTTCTTTACTTATTTGTTTGCAATTCAACATATCTGTTAAAAAGTAAAATGACAATTTTTATGCCACTGTTTGTTATAGTTATTTTAGAACCTCATTCATTATATTCCACTATTTCATTCGTTTTTACCTCTTTTTCTTTTTTTTTTTCCCCATTATCTGTTTATACCCCTCCTCTCTCCTGGTGACCCCCACCCCACCCCTTCAGTGGGCAGTGTTTAGTTGGTGCTGGCAATCCAATGTTCTACATGTTACTTGTTTTACGCTGAGCACAGCTCCCAGGTGCAGGTCTGAGTAATTTTACTCGTTTTTGACTAATTATTTTCAATGATGCCTGAATTACAGGAAGCCCTTTAAAAAAGCACATTTTATGTGCGAAACATCAGGGCGAATGAAATAAACACAAAAAGAATTAAAAGAAAAAAAGTGAAGAAGTTTTTGTTCCTTCCTGAACCCCAGTATATATTAACCCTGATACAATCAACCATATTGACTGTATTTACAGGAGCTTAGTGACGGACAGAAAGGAAAATGGGAGGGTGTTTAACAGAGCTTAGAGCAATGAGTTGAGAATGAGCTTGGTACTGTACATCCTGCAAACCTGGGTTTGATTCCCACAGCCTCGGCTTGTATACTGTGTGACCCTGAACAAGTCACATAACCTCCCTGTGCTCCCGTGGCACCCCTGTAAATGGGTCTTGATGTCAGTGGGACGTACCTGTTCAACAATCAATCAAAATCTTTATTTTTGCCAGGTGGATCATCGAGACAAGCTCATTTACAAGATGGACCTGGGGCAAAACAACTGCCAACAGGGTTAAGACATCACAGGTTGAGTGAACGTACATAACAACTACATTTATTTATTTATTTAGCTTTTATTAACCAGGTAAGTACACTAGACAAGACAATTGCCTATTTTCAGGTGTGACCCAGGAGAGTACAGGAAACTATATACGTACATCCATAGGACAACATGGTACATATTTAGGAAAAGCTTACAAGTCACGTGAGAACATCATAATACAGAATACATAAATTACAGGTCTTGTGAGGCATATATTTTTGTTAGCATAAACACAACAGAGTAAGGTATGTGCCAATTAGGAACAGTACAAAAGGCACGGATTGAGAATCAGCAGGTACTTAACTATCAACAACATAGGGCAACTGTTATCCATACGGGCTGAGTGCAATAATTATGTCATGGGGGTTCTGGGCAACCACAGGCCGATGAGAGTTTGAGGTGGTTCCACAGGGAGGAACGCAAGCAGCCCTGTGATAGGGGCAACACGGATCTGGGCGGGGAAGGAGTTCCATAGTTTGGGGGCGCACGCTGCAAAATCCCTTCTACCCATTTGAGTCCGAGTCACGGGTACTTTGAGTGTGGCAGGCCCCTGAGACCTGAGGTGGTAGGAAGAGGAGGCAGTCAGGACAAGCAAACTCACCAACCCTGGAGGTGCCAGTGCCAAGGACCTTTCCTGTGACGCACCCAAGGACAAAGTCAATGTGCTCTGAGGGGGAGAGCCAGTTTAGCTTGCTATAGAGATCACAATGGTGAGTGAGATGGGGGGCCACCAGAGCGAAGCGGCAGACATTGTTGTAGGCAGTAGACCACCTACAGAGATGGGCTTTGGTAGTGCGGGCAAACAGAAGGAGCCCATAACACAGCGAGGGAAGGAGCACACCTCTGGCAAGAGCAATACATGCAGCCAGAGTGAGGTTACTATTTGCTCTATAGGTCAGACCCAGTTTACAGCTGACAGTCTTGCATGTATTCTGGATATGGCAGCCAAGGTCAAGCTGCGGGTCCAGTGTCACCCCAAGGTACTTGAAGTTGTCCGTAACTGGGATGGGGACACCACCGGTACCAGAGACACAGAACGGCACAGGGGAGGCCTTAATCTTGGCCAGGGACCCGAAGAGCATGGCCTGGGTTTTTTTTTTAGATTAAGGACCAGCTTATGGGTCAAGATCCATGTCTGAATATTTCTTAGGTCATCACTCAGGTGTCGGTTAATGACCCCCATCTCTGGGGAGTGAGACAGGATGACCAGAACTTCTGCGTTGAGGACTGGTTTACAGTGAGCAGCGGCTGCGGGAAGATTATTAACAAAAATGAAGAAGAGCAGGGGCCCGAGGGCGGAGCCTTGAGGGACCCCCATTATTGAGGATAGGGCCCAGAGCTCTTTGCCATATTTAACCCGCTGCATTCTATGCTGTAGATAGTTGGAGAACCAACTGAGAATAGCAGAGGATAGGCCAATGGATCTTAGCTGAGTTGAGAGCGTGGCATGATCAACCAGGTCGAAGGCCTTAGAGAGCTCTATAAAGATAGCCCCCGAGAGTTTGCCTTGGTCCATGGCCTCCCTAATCCAAGATGAGACTGTGACAAGGGCTGAGGATGTGCTGTGCCCCTTCATGAAACTGCTGCACAGGAGACAGTATATCATGTGAATGTAAGTACTCAGAGAGTTGCCCTGCCACAACTTTCTCCAGGAGTTTGTTGGCCGCGGATAAAATGGATATTGGGCGGTAGTTCTCTATTAGTTTAGGGTTCCCCTGTTTAAGGATTGGGACCACCCTGGCAACCTTCCATATGTCTGGAATAACACCAGTTGACAGGGACAAACTGAATATGTGTGCCACCAAAGGGGCAAGCCAAAACTGAGGAGCTTTGGTTCCAAGCCATCTTGGCCAGCACTCGAGAAGGGAGAGAGTCCCGAGAGCAGTCTCCGCACCTCTTGCACCACCACCGCCCAGAAATGAAAGGGCGGACGGGATGGCGATGGTGCTAAGGGCTGATCGCTGTTGACACCACCACCAGTGGGGAATGTCGAGGTGAAATCAGACAGATCAGAGAAATAATGGTTATAACAACGTGATAACATATAACCATCGCATGTGACAAGATACTTGCACCAGAACATAGCAATAGGTTCAACAGGGGGTAGTGCCATTTAAATACAATTGCATGGATACAGATATATGGACGTAAGGTAATGAGCTAAAGTTTATACAGTAAACATCACTGGAGGAGTCATAGTGAGCACACGTGGCAGTTCCTCTAGCATCAAAGTGCAAAGAAGATTGAGATGCAAGAGTCCTTTGATAAGTACTGTAGGCATGGCCTGGCAAGTGGGTGGGAAGGGGAGGGGGTATAAAATAAAAATAAATGAAAAACAACAGTATAACAATGATTACCTATCACTGTTAAAGTCTTCTCAAGATATTACAAATGGCTTCAAAGGAAGATTGATATACACATCAGTCATAAAATGTACATTTTACATTTGTGTATCTTATTTATTTTTATTTATTTATTCAATTTTGTTAAGCGGGTAAGCCTACTGGGCCCCGGAGGTCCCTTTTTTAGGGGCGACCCAGAGTTAGTTACATAGAGTTGAACAAGTACAGTCAATAGGTACAGAGTAGTACATTGCATACAAGTGTACGATGTTTTTGTACAACAATATTTGGACAACAGTCAATAGATATAGAGTAGTACACTGCATAAAAGTGTATGATGTTTTGTAGCACAACACAACATCAGTAGCAGCTGTTAGGTTGAGGGCAGGTGGTACTTTAAAAATGTACAAGCAAAGCGGTATACGTCTTTAAAAGGTGCAGTGTTACAATTGGAGTTGCTAGCTTTATGTAGGAGAGGGCAACTATTTACAGGGGGAGTACCCTAGGTCAGCTGTGGTAATTAGATGCCGGGGGCGTTATTTAGTTAGCCTTCCGGACATAAGCAGGAGCTGAGATTTTGGTGGGGAGCACGTAACCTTGTCTGAAAAATAGCTGGGGAAGGTGCTTCTTGTAGTTGACAGGGAAGCTCGTTCCACAGTGTGGGGGCTATATGGGCGAAGGACTTACTACCTGCTGCAGATCTGGGTCTGGGCTGTTCAAGCAGTTTTTTGTCCGAAGTGCAAAGGGGCCTGCCGGGGTGTTTTAGGGTGATTAGCCCAATAAGCCCTGTGGTGGTGGTGGTGGGGGGGGGGGTCGTTGGAGAGGAACTTGTATGTCCAGTTTAGTAGAGGGTACTGAAGTCTTAGGTTCAGGGTGGGCCATTTGAGTGCAGCAAGGACTTCGTAGTGGTCTTACCGACAAGGCCCCTGGCTGCTACCCTCTCCAGTGGTTTTCAACTCCCCCCAAACACACACACACACACACACTTTTCCTCCCTGTCTCTCACTTCAGTCCTGCTTTCACCCTCAGACATCTCTGACCTACCCACTGGCTAGTACACATTTCCTTAGGCCTTAAAATCCTTCTCCTCTCTCTTTCTCTCCTTTTGCTTATTTTGAATTGTGCCTACCTCTATGATGTAATTTACATTCTGTTACTGTATGTTTTTCAGTAGCGGCTCTAGCCACTAATGGTTACCAGGGCACAGCTTGGGCACAACAGATGGCAGCCAGGGCAGTGATTTATTGTTACTATGGGGGAAGCTCTGCACCATATGGGGCACCAACTGGGGCACAGCATTTTTTTACCAGGGCACGTGCCCTGGCGGGCCCTGGCGTAGAGCCGCCACTGATTTTTTTTTTTTTATTTGTTAATTCAACCTATGTCTGTTTGTTAACCTCCTTACTGACGTGGAACCTTTGTAAATGAGCTACCTGGTGCTGAAAGGTATTTGTAATCAGAGATTGAATAAAGAAATAAAATAAATAAAAGGGGTGCAGCAAGGGCGGGGTTTGGGATGTGGTTTAGTATCTGGTTTTCATCTCTTCCAAAGGTGGCAACCCTAGGTTAAATCAATAAACTAAACTAATGCGCCCACCAACCAGCAGCCCGATCTCCCTAAGCCACATCTCTGCTCCCTGAAGCAGCCAATCTGGAGCTGACGAAAGCATCCACTAGGCTGAGACCAGGCTTCAAAGCGCCACACTTCAAGCAGTCCAGAGTGCTAAGGACCATGTGCAAAGGATGCTGGAAGAATCTGCCAGGGAAACTCAGTCACAGAAGGCACCTGGAGACCCTGCCCAATTCACCTCAGGTATAACTGTATTTAACTAGTTAAAGCATGCTTTGTGTGAGCATACTACAACTAGTCCTAGCTGCAACCTACAGTATCTGGGTGTGCACTGCAGGTTAATGGAGTAGTCCACTCCTGCTACAGTTGTTACTAATTGCTTATGTTGGTTTAATATCTGACCTGGTTTCTGTGCTATAGGTAGTGTATGTTCAATTTGCTAAGTTGTTTCTGTGCTATAGTTAAATCTTACAGCTGCACCCTATCTGGGTGAGCACTACAATGTAGATGTCATACATACAGCTAAGGTACGTAGGAGTAACTTGTTAGGCTATTTGTGTGATATAGTTAAATCTCACAGCTACACCCCTTCTGGGTGAGCACTACGAGGTAGTTTTTATTCCCGTTCTCTGTGCTATACCTGAGCCTTACAGTTACACCCTGTCTGGGTAAGCACTATAAGTTAATTTAGTCAGCTTTTTAATCATTTACTTGATGAGCTTACTGACTTCTGTTTAATACCACAGGCCAGGTGAATACCACATATTGTAAACTGTGAAGTTGTGCTGAAAATCCACATCAGCTAGGTTTAGCCTAATTTCATAGGCCTGGAGTTCAAAGAGAAGGCAGTCAGTTGTGGCAGCTGTGGGGTGCTCTTCTCTAGGGACATGATCTGAACAAATGGGCAATGCTCTATCAGCAGGACCACGGCAGAGCCCCAGGCTCAGCTGGTGGCAGTGAGAGAAGAACTGCAGCTGCATCACCAGCTCAACTGGAGCTCCCCCCCCCCACATCACTACTCCCCCAGAGACCCAATGGTGCAGGGGGACAGAGCGTGGTGGGAAGAGGGCAGGGGTAGCCAGAAGACGGTTGTCCAGCCCATCATCCAGAAGACGGAATCACAAGACCCCCTAGAGGAGACTCCTGGCACCTGACTCCAACTGGGGGGACTCGGACTCAGTCAATGAGAAATGGCAGAACAATGTGATGGCACCCAAGGGGAGAAATTCTACCAATGAGTCTTAGTGATCAGGGACTCAGTGATTAGGGGAGTAGAGAGGGTGGCGGAGGGAGGGTTGGATAGGAAAAGGAAGGGCCGGTGCCTTCTGGGTGCATCGGCCTTCTGGGATTTAGATAGAATAGGGAGGATGGTGGAGAGGGAGCAAGGGGAGCTGGGGGTGCTGGTACGCCTGGGTACCAACGAACTGGCAAGCCAGTCAGTGGAGACAGTGAAGTAGAACTTCCGTAGAATGCGGGACAGGCAGGCAGCACACTCAGACTCCCTAGCTTTTTCAGAAGTTCTCCCTTTGTGGGGTAGGGAGAGGAGGTAGCATAAGATAAGAAGTTATATAATAGAGGAGTTTAATTGGTAGCTTAAGGGATGGTGTGAGGAGAAGGGGTACCACTTTGTGGGGCATTGGGGGACTTCTGGGACAAAGACTCTTTAAGGGTGATGGACTTCACCTGACACATGAGGGTGCCTACATGCTGAGGCAGAAGTCTGATGTCTATTCAGATGTTTAAACTAGCCACGGGGGAGATTGGGACTAGGGGAACCACAGTGGCAGGTGAGAGGATGGGGATCCTAGCTAGCACTCCCCCACATCTGGTGGTTTGTAGCAGCACAGCAGGACAAAGACAGGTGTGGGCCTAACTGGATTAGAAGAGGGGATATCAGTGAGGGGGAACACAAAGTATAGAAACACCAAGGAAAACAAGAAGATGACAGGTTAAGGAAAGCACAAGGGTAGTAGCAAAGTAGGATCAGGGTGTCAGATGGAAGAGGGTATACCCCAACACCAGGAGCCTGGGTAACACAATCAGTGCGTTTAAGGTGCTGATGGAAGACACTGAGGTGGACCTTGAGGCTATCACAAAAATGTGGGTTTGGAAAATAATGACTAGGACCTGAGGGGCCCTATGTATGCCAGGTTCTGGAGGGCTCGAGGAACAGATAGAGGAGGAGGAGCCCTTTTTGTCAGGGCAAGCACTGAGGTGGCAGAAGATGGGTGCATCAAGGATAGTAATGGGGAGACAACTCACGGCAGCCTCAGGCAAGAAACTGTACTTGGGGCTGACCTACAGACCTCCGAAGCAAGCAAGGGGAAGAAAGAGACAGATACATTAGGGAAGAACTTAGAAGAGACGTGGCAAAGGGCGTAGTGGTGGTGGGTGATCTAAACCTGCAAGACAGACTGGGATGTTCAGTGGCCAGGAGTACCAGAAGTCAGGCCGTCCTAGCCGACTTTCTGGACTGTCTACTGGTACAGTTAGTTAAGAAAGCCACCAGGCAGACTGACATATTCAATGTGGTGCTTATCAACTTGGAGGTAGTAGGAGCTGTGAAAACAGGGGAACCACTGGGAAACAGCAACCATAACTACATTTGGTTCGAACTGGCTCTTGGATCCAGAAAACCCCAATCGAGATCTGAAGTTCAGGATTTTAGAAAGGAAAACTTCAACGGGTTGAGGGAACTGGTCAGAGAAAAGTTGGTCTGAGTAGACAACGTAGGTGGGGTGGAAGAGAGATGGGGTGCAATCAAGGGAGCCATTCTCGAGGCATCTAAGTTATGCATAAGAACAGTAACAAAAATAATTAAATGAATCAATCAGTAAATTAAATAAATAAATAAAAAGGTTCGAGAGACCATTATGGTTCTTGGCAAGTCATGGAAGCAGTGAGGGCCAAGAAAAAGGTCTTCTACAAATACAAAGAAAAACAGGGAGGAAAAATGGGGAAAATATTTACTGAAAAATAGGGACACAAAGAGAGTGGTTACAGAGTCAAAAGCAGACAAGGAGCCGCGTACTTTGGAGGAGGTCAGGAGGGGAGAAAAAAAAAAAACACAGGTTACTCAACTGTAACAGTAGTTCTAGGAGTGGTATATGATGTTCATCCACACTTCTGGCAGTTGCCTTTTCCTTTAAGACTTGCTGGAAACATCTTCAAGCTGGCTCCTCCCACCCACCCAGGTGGTATCTCCCTCGACTCCACCCCCATGACACCAGATCTTGCTCGCTGGAAGCAGTGCTGTGTGCCAAAGCCAGGGGAGGTCAGGTGGGTCCATGTGAATGAACATCATATACTACTCCTAGAACTACTGTTGCAGGTGAGTAACCTGTTTTTCTAGGGACGTGGACAGTTCTATCCACACTTCTGGCAGACTCCTAGCAGTTCTCTGGAAGGAGCAAGGCAAGGTGCACACCCCCTACTTAAGGAACAGAGATTGGAGAATTGAGCCCAAAACCAGCATCCTGGCATGACTCGAAGTCAATATGGTAATGGGAAATGAAAGGTGTGTGCTGACCCCCAAGTAGCAGCCTTGCAGATTTCCTGGATAAGGCCGTCCTTGGAAGCAGCCACCGATGCAGCAGTATAACGGGTGGAATGACCCCTTAGCCTGGAATCACCCCTTAGCCAACTATCTGCCAACCTATTGCAGGATACAATCTACATGCCAGTTGTCTACTTGGCTGCAGGTCTGCCAGGTGTGGCTTCAGCGTAGGTGCAAACAGCTGGCGAACCTCTCCCCAAACTCCAGCCATGCGATCTTTTGTAATAAGCGAGTGCTCACCTCAGGTCCAGAGTATGGAACCTGTGCTCGGCCTCCAAAGTGTGGTTAGTAAAATACATTGGCAGACTAATCACCTGGTTAAGGTGAAAATCTGGCACAACCTTCAGGAGGAACTTCGGGTTTCCACGCAGGATAACCTTGTCCCTGTGAAAGACCAGGTAAGGAAGCGCCTAGAGCTCACTGATCCTTCTGGCTGACGTGATAGCCACCAAGGAGGCGGTCTTCGATGATAGGTGAGATGCATCACACCTGTGCATAGGTTCAAATGGCTTGCCCATGAGCTTTGCCAAAACCAGAGGCAAATCCCAAGATGGTGGTGGTTCACGTACCAAAGGGAAAATGGCTCTGAGCTGCAGGGAGGCAGCATAGCGCAGTGGTTTAAGGCTCTAAGCTGCAAATCTGGTGACATCCATGGCTTGTCTGACTGTCCTGTAGTTGGGTGAAGGGTGTTAATTGTCTGGCCTCTGACCTCAGCTACGTGATAACTGGAGGTGGGGCTTAGTCAGAGTTAAAGTGGCAAGCAGAGGTTTATTTTCTCAGAAGAAGCCAGAAGGGGAAGGAAGGAAACACATTCAATTCAGTGCTTTAGAGTAACTGGTAATTGCTATTTTTCTTTTAAACTTAGATTGTGGGCTTGTAGTGACACTATACTTTCTTTGTTGTCTTTACTTATAATTGTTTTGGGCTGTTGAAAATTTAAAACATAGTGGTGGTGTAATTCTGTGCTGTCTTTAATTGCTGCAAATTTTATCTTGGCTTGTCTGACTGTCCTGTAGTTGGGTGAAAGGTGTTAATTGTCTGGCCTCTGACCTCAGCTACGTGATAACTGGAGGTGGGGCTTAGTCAGAGTTAAAGTGGCAAGCAGAGGTTTATTTTCTCAGAAGAAGCCAGAAGGGAAGGAAGGAAACATATTCAATTCAGTGCTTTAGAGTAACTGGTAATTGCTATTTTTCTTTTAAACTTAGATTGTGGGCTTGTAGTGACACTATACTTTCTTTGTTGTCTTTACTTATAATTGTTTTGGGCTGTTGAAAATTTAAAACATAGTGGTGGTGTAATTCTGTGCTGTCTTTAATTGCTGCAAATTTTACCCCCCCTCCCCCAACACTTAATTATATGCCCTGATAAATCTGATTGACAGGAGCTAAACACAGGGTATAGTAAGAGGTGTGAAGTAGGAGGGGCATAAGGGGGAAGAAGCCCACCCTCAGCACGACAAGTGTTTTGACTCATTTATTTATTTATTGGTTTCTTTTTCCTTAATAAAAAAGAATTATCTGAGGATCAGTGACAGGATTTTTAGTACAATAAATTAATAAAAAGAGAACTAGGAGAGCTTCAGCAGCAGACAAGTAGTGGAACTGCAGTATAATGTGGGGAGTGGTGCAATGCAGTGGCTGTGGGGCAGCCATATTCAGGCAGACCTTCTGGACACTGAGGTGCTGCCCTATCTGCATGCATCTCTCTGGACTGCAGGGATGAGGTAGCCAGACTCCAGAGAGGAAGTAAACTGGGTCAGGAGTACCATCACCCCTATCCAGGGACCACCCAGTCCAATGCAGCTGCCTCAAAGGATGCCGAGAATGAGGAGCACTTGGATGACAGTGGGCTCAGGGAGGGTTAGAGCAGTCAGGCAGAGGCACATCCCAGATCCTATTCCACTCAAGAACTCCTATGCCACACTGGCAAACGAGGACAACCAAATAGAGGTACCCAGAGAAGTGGAAGGAAAGGATGTGGAGGTTAGCCAAGGAGGTGACCTCAGCGGGGAAAGCAGTGGACCCCAGAGGAGGAGGAAGCGAATCCTGGTGGGGGACTCCATCGTAAGAGGGATCCAGCTAGGAACACAGGGAGGACAGGGAGGCGGGGTGCCTACCAGGTGCCACGGCATGGAGGGATGGAAGGAAGATACTGGGGATCACTGGGAAGGCAAGGCGAGAGGGTGAGCTGGATGTCATTATCCACCTAGGTACTAATGACTTGGCAAATGGGAGCCAAAGGAAGTTCAGGAAGAGTTTAGGAAACTGGGAGGGTCTCAAGCAAGTAGCTACTTCTGTCACTTTCTCAAAGTACTACCTGTGAGAGAGCAAGGAGACATGGAGTGCATGCACCAGGAACTTTAACTCATGGTTGAAGAACTGGTGCTGTGAGGAAGGTTTGGATTCATTGGTGACTGGGGACCCACCTGGAGGGATGGAGGTTTGTTCAGCTTGACGGCCTGCATCCATCCTGGAGGGGAATCCAAGCACTCAATGATAAGTTTAAATGCTACATTGACAAGCATTTAAACTAGCAAAGGGGGGTGGCAGGCCAGCAAGGAGGGTACCTACTTGCTCACCCCCCACAGCTAGCAGTGGAACCAGTGAACTAGAGGAGTGGCTATCTCTGCAAAGCAGTGTGCAAAAGATGGAGATTAGTGCCCAAGAGGTGGATAAGCAGAAAAGGGGCAAAATTCAGCAGAAGGGCAGACAGCAAGGAGAACCAGGGATAAATGACAACCAAGGAAGGGGCTGGAGTAGAACAGTGAAGCAGTCTAGGGAGGTCAAATCATGGAAAGCCATGTGTGCAAATGCCAGGAGCCTTAGCAACAAGATGGAAGATCTGGAGGCTGTCATGGTACAGTCAGACCTGGACATTGTGGCCATCACTTGAAACCTGGTGTAATGATAACCATGACTGGGAGATGGCCATACCTGGCTACAACATATTCAGAAGAGACAGAGCAGGCAGGAAGGGAGGAGGAGTGGCACTGTATGTGAAAAATGACATAAGGGCCACAGAGATCCAGGAGGAACAAAATGGGGGGAGAGATACTGTGGGTTAAGCTGGAAAGGAAAATGGGACAGCCATCCGCACAGGTGTGGTCTATAGACCACCAGCCCAGGAGGAAGAAACAGATAGGGAGCTGATGCTAGCCATCCAAAGGATGGCAGACAAGGTGAGTAGTACTGGTTGGAGACTTCAATATTCCAGGCGTGGACTGGAGCATCCCAGCAGCAGCATCAACTAGGAGCAGATTTATCCTGGACTCCTTCAGGAGCCTTCCTCAAGCAACTGGTCATGGAACCAACCGGCAGAAGGCAATACTGGACCTTGTGCTCACAAACAGGGACAGTGTGATGGGGGTAACAGTGGGGGAGCACCTGGGTAACAGTGACCACCAGTCATTGTGGTTTGAAATCACAGAAAGAGCAGAACCAAACCACACAAAACACATATCCTGGATTTTAGGGGGCAGACTTTGGGAAAATGGGGAGATACTTGAAAGAGGCATTAAGGGGAATGGGACAGGAATCAGGGGTTGAGGAACAGTGGGCAGCATTTAAAATGGGGATTATAAGAACAACAGAATTATGCATTAAGCAGGTTAGCAAGAGGAAAAGGAAGAGGAGACCATTATGGTTTTCCAAAGAGGTAGCAAAGAAAGTGAAAGCCAAAAAGATTGCATTCAGGCAATACAAAAAGACACAGGCAGAATGGGATAGGGAGAAGTACCAGGAGAAGCAAAGGGAGGCAGGAAGTCAGTGAAGCCAAAGCTCAGACAGAAGAACACATTGCAAAACCAGTGGGTAAAGGGGCAAAACCTTTACAGGTACATAAGTGAAAAAGAAAGACAAAGGGAGGGATAGTGAGACTGAAGGGGAGGATGGAGGCGCGTGGAGGATGACAACAGTAAAGCTGACATATTGAACAGGTATTTCTGCTCAGTCTTTACTGAGGAAGAGGGGGTAATGGGTCGAAGGGGTACAAGGGGTGAGAATGGTGCAGAAATGGACACAAGTCCCTTTACAGAAAGGGTCCTGAAGGAACTGGAAGTAATAAGAGTTGATAAAGCAATGGGGCCAGACGGGTGCACTTTAGGGTCCTAAAGAACTAAGAGAGGTGGTGGCTGAACCTCTGGCTATCCTGTTTAGCCGATCACTGGAAACAGGGAGGTACCCAAAGACTGGAGGACAGCAGATGTAGTCCCTTATACAAAGTGGGAACAAAGAGGAAGCAGGGAACTACAGACCAGTCAGCCTCACCTTGGTGATGGGAAGATCATGGAAGCACTACTGAAGGAGAGAGATTGGTGGAACATCTGGTTGTCAATGGACTACAGGACCCAAGGCAGCATGGTTTCACCAGGGGGAGGTCATGTCAGACCAACCTCATTGAATTTTTTGACTGGGTGACTAGGGAGGTGGATCAGGGGAGGGCAGTGGACATGGCCTATCTGGACTTCAGCAAGGCCTTTGACACTGTGCCACATAGAAGACTATTACACAAACTGGGGAATATGGGTGTGGGCAGGACAGTAGTGTGGTGGGTAGGTAACTGACTGGGTGGCAGGACACAGAGGGTGGTGGTAAATGGCTGTCACTCCACAGAAGGAAGAGTGACCAGTGGGGTACCACAGGGATCAGTGCTGGACGGTCCTATTCAACATCTTCATCAGTGACATTGCTGAGGATCTAGAAGGCAAAATTTCACTGTTCGCTGATGACACAAAGCTCTGTAACAGAGTAGACACAGCAGGGTGTAGACAGAATGAAGTGACCTGCAGAAACCTGAAGAATGGTCAGGGTTTGGCAGTTGAAATTCAATGCAAAGAAGTGCAAGATAATGCATATGGGGCACAAAACCTAGCACAATATATCAGTTGGGGGTGAGGATATAGCATGCACCAAGCAGGAAAGGGATCTTGAGGTTGTCATCTCTGATGACCTCAAGGTAGGAAACAGTGTGACAAGGCAGCAGGTAAAGCAAATAGGATGCTGGGATGTATGGCAGGGCATCACCAGCAGGAAAAGGAGGTCATAATTCCGCTATACAAGACACTAGTGAGGCCCCACCTGGAGTACAGTGTACAGTTCTGGAGACCATACCTACGTAAGGACATAGACAGGGTAGAGAAGGTTCAGAGGAGGGCAACAAAGATGGTGCATGGATTGCATCACAAGTCCTATGAAGACAGGTTGAAGGAACTGAACATGTACCCCTGGAGGAGAGGAGGAGAGAGGATATGATAGAGACATACAAGTATCTTACAGGAGGAACAGAGTGCAGGAAAACACTATTTTTAAGCGAAAAGATGTTCCAGGACTAGAGGGCATGGGATGAAGTTGGAGGAGGACGATTCAGAGGAAACATGAGAAAGAATTTCTTCACAGAGCGGGTGGTGGACAAATGTGAACACCTGCCAGAGGAAGTGGTGGGGCTGAAACAATCACAGGATTTAAGAATGCATGGGATGAGACATAAAGGAATTCTAGAGTCGGGGTGAGGAAACAGACTTCTAGGAAACAAACTGAACTTACAAGCTCAAATGGGCAGACTGGGTGGGCCATAGGCCCTTATCTGCCGACACTGTCTATGTATCTATGTACCAGACATGGGTTTGAATCCCACAGCTTCCACTTGCATACAGTGTGACCCTGAGCAAGTCACTTAACTTCCCTGTGGTCCCAGGTCGCTCCTGTAAAAAAGCTTTCAGCTTAGTATGCTACTCCTGGTTAAACAACTAAATAAAAATTAAAAAAATGTGGCCAAGGCCTTTAAAAAAGCTCCAGACCACCTTCTCCTGTGCCACCGACTGCTGACCAGCCTGCACCCAGTAAGCAGCATTGGCTGCCAGGTGCACCTTAAGGGTCGTCGACTGAAGGCCCGACTTGGAGAGGGACCATAGGTAATCAAGGATGTTAGCCATTGGACAGGACAAATGGTTCAACCCCCTGCCACGACACCAAATGGAGAATCTCTTCCACTTGAAGGCATATCATTTCCTGGTTGACTCTGTCTAAGATGCCTCCACAACAGTTAGGACATCTTCAGAGACAGCCAAAGCCTGGAACACTAGCTGCTCAGGAACCAGGCTGTCAGGTGCAGGGATTGAAAGTCCAGATGGAGAACCTTCCCGATTGATGGAGAGCAGGTCCGGGTGTAGAGGAAGACACCTTGGGAGCCTGAGGCTGAGGAGATCAGGGTACCAAAACCGGCACCGCCAGTTCGGAGCCACCAGAATCACCTGTGCCTCGTCCCTCCTGGCCTTGAGGGGCACCTTGTGGATCAAGGGAAATGGAAGGAAGGCATAGAAGAGGCCTGGGGTCAGGAGCCTTGAGAAGGCATCCCCCAGCAGCATTCCCTGCTGAGGGGGGCGGATACAAAACAGCCTCAGCTTTGCGTTCTCCCTGGATGCACACAGGTTCATCTGAGGGGTGCCTCACTGGGAGAACAGACTGTGTACTACCTCTGGGTGGAGAGACCACTTGTGAGACGCCTCGCCCACATGGCTGAGGGCGTCCGCCAGCTGGTTGGAGGCTCCTGCCACATGGATGGCAAGGAGATCAGCCCCCAGGCTGCATACGAGGGTCCACACACGGAGAACCTCCTTGCACAGAGGCAGAAAGTGCGTCCCACCCTGTTTGTTGAGGTAGGACATGGTCGAAGTGTTGTCTGTCTGGACCTGGACCACCTTACCCCGAATGTGAGGAGCTAATGCAGTCAGCGCCAGCCAAACTGCTCAGAGCAGAATGATTATTCTCCCAAGAGCTCTATATTTATTTCAAAATATTCCCATATACATACTGCTAAAGTCCTTCCGAGAAATGAATCGCCGCAAAATTCATATGGGCTAACCAAAGGCCCCAAGTTCACCTAAAGATTCTCACCCTTCCACATCAAGAGGGAGGCTTAGCACTCCCTGATTTAAAATTATACCAACAGGCAACGACTCTGATGCACATAATGGCCCGGCCAACTAGAACCACCAGCCCACACTGGCTGGAGATAGAGAGAATTCTGATGAGCAATCACGCTTATTTCCAAATTTTGTACCAACAAATGGTTAACAAGAGAATGCACCAGCTCTTAAACCCCTGGCTCACAGACCAATTCAAAAACTAGCAATCCATCAAAAAAAAACCAGCAATTGACACCTTTTCAATCACTCATATGCCCAATCTCTAGCCTTAGTGACTTCCCTCCGAATAGCATAGATAACAGCTTCCAGTACTGGGAGAGATATGGCCTAAAATACCTGTTGCAGATTAATGACACAGGGCAGCATATGGTCATATGCAGACATCCAAAAAAAGTATCAACTGCCCCACAGGGACTTCTACTGCTACCTACAACTTCAACACTACGTTGAAAACCTCCCACAGGTACTATGGAACCCTGAACAATACCCAACCTTAATTCACAGTCAAATCCAACTTAACAACACCCTGAAACAAGACCACCTGGTATCATTGTACTACTAAGCACTTAACTCACAGAGGGACTCCCTCACTAAGAGTATACGCCTGCAATGGAGCCAGGAATCAGGATATCAAGTCTCTCTTGAGGACTGGCGACGAGCATGCAGTCACTCAGCCCGAGTGACCAGTTCACACCAATGGCGTGAATACGCGTGGAAGAATCTGATCAGATACTTCAGAACTCCAGCTGTCACGAGTCACTATTCTCCAACCAACCCAGCAATATGCTGGCGCCTATGTGGAGAACCTAAGGTGAATCACACCCACATTATGTGGTCCTGCCCGGCCCTCAAACCGTTTCTTTCACACCTCCAGACCCACTTACAAGAAATGCTAGACCCCCAACTCCAATTGACATTGGAGATATTCCTATTCTTTATCCTTCCTAAAACACTAAGGGGCCCCAACACAAGATACCTACTTCTTCTCCTCATCACAGCAGCAGCAAAGAAGGCAATTACGAAATTGTGGCTGACCACCAAAACCCCCACGATACAAGATTGGTGGAACATTACAAGACAGATCTATAACATGGAAAAGATAACACACAATCCAAATGAACAAGAAAAGAAGTTTACCACCAGATGAATTAGATGGCAGATGTATTATATGTTAAAGGATTCCACCTTCACCCCCTAAGGAACCTGAATTTAACCAACCAAATTACCCCCCGACTCAAACAGTCGAGCCATTGGCTCCAGAGGTGCTACGCCAGGTCACGTATTCCCTTTTGATGATGTGAATCCAGTACAGCTGTCCCTGGTGAAAGTGGGAGGGCGGGAGGGAGGGAGGAGGGAGAGAGATTTTGGCCATGGGTATGTGAAAATACATGGGCCTCACTACCTATAGATTGTAACTCAAAATGGAGATGCTATAAAAAGCCTCAGTTGTCTCTAACAAATATAGTTTCTGCAGATATAACCAAGGAGAATAAATCTAGGTGCTATCGCTCATTAATTAATTACATTATGAAGACTTAAATGGTGAACAGCTTAAATCAAACTATCTGTTAACAACACAACTATAGAATGGACTATGACTTTGAAGATTAACTAATAGGGACCCAAGATCTAAGAGAGAACTTTCCTTCATTATTGAACTGAGATCAAATTTTGATTTCCCAACCCCCATAGGCAAAAGTAAAGAAGTACATAAATCTATATATGTAATTTATACATTTTTATATACTCCACTTATTAGCTAAAGAACTGTATAAATGAAATGAGCTATGTGAGACCTGATGACATGTTTGTAAATATGTTGAAAACCCAATAAAAAAGATATTTATAAAAAACAAAAACAAAAAAAAAACTGCTCAGAGCTCCAGCAGGTTGATGTGGCATCAGGACTTTTTGGGGGTCCAGAGCCCGTGGGCACCCCAGCCCATGAGAGAGGCATTGGTCGTCAGGATGACAGTCAGCTCTGGGCAGACAAATGGGATCCCTTCCTGCAGATGCTCTGGGACTAACCACCACTGGAGGGTGTCCCACATCCACTGGGTCACAGTGACCAGCTGGTGGAAGTGACCCTTGCGCAGAGACCACTGGCTTGCCAGCTTCCACTGCAGAGAGCATATTCTCCAGCGGGCCCAATGGACCACACTGCTGCACGCCACCATGCAACCCAGCAGGCACAGGAAGTCCCGGGCAGGGTGCAATTGCCCAAACCGAAATAACTGGGCAAAGGAGGAGAGAAGCTCCGCCCTGTTTGCCGGGACCTGGGCTCTGGCTCTGCAAGAGTCAAGCTCAATCCGATGAAGTTGATCAACTGCAAAGACATAAGTTCCAACTTAGCCTCGTTGACTAGGAGGCCAAGGGAGATGCAGGACCTGTGGTCAGTCAGTCATCCAGGTAGGAGTAAATCCGGACCCCTCAGTGCCTCAGGCAAGCTGCCATCACAGCAATGCACTTGGTGAAGACCCTGGGGACAGAGGACAGGCTAAGTGGCATGCCCTGGAACTCGTAGATGGTTCCCTCGGCTCAAAAGTGGAGGACCTTTCGGTGTGATGGATGGATCAGGATGTGGAAGAAAGCGTCCTGAAGATCCAGGGAGCAAAACTACACGTTTTGCTCTAGAGATGGTATGATATGAGAGAGAGTTACCATCCTGAAAATGCGCAACCTGGGAAACTTGTTCAGGTCGTGCAAATCTAGAATGGGGCACCAGCCCCCCATCCATTTTGTCACCAGGAAGTACCTGGAGACAAATCCTGAGTATTCCAGAGGATCCATGACAGGAACCACAACCTCCTTGTGGAGGAGCTGGGCTATGTCGTCTCTCAAGAGCTGACAGAATATCTGAGGATATCAAGTCCTCCCATGGGGCGCAGGCTCGGCAAGGAGGGTACTGCTCGAATTCCAGAGGCAGACCCTGACCCACCACCTCGAGGACCCACCTGTCTGTGGTAACAGCGGACAAGGCGGAAAGGAAGTGGCAGAGCCAGACCCCCACGGGAGGACCCAGGGAAGGTGTGACGGGCATGAGGAAGGCACCCCTCATCTGGTCATTGGGCAGGCTTAGAGGAGGAGGGTCCGGCTGAGGAGCCACCGGAGCCTCTCCCCCCAGGCTTATGGATGACCGAGGCCAATGGGTTAGGCCAAGGTCTCCATGCCTGGGCCTGCTAACCAGCCTGAGGCTGGCCTGGCCGCAGAAGTGGAGGTGGACCGAAAGGGCTTCCTTTTCTGCTGCTGCTGCTTGCAGCCCTTGGAATCTTTCAGGGCAGATGTTACCGAGCCCATGGTGGCACTGGATTTCTCGATGCGGGTGAGGTGGCCTTAGACCCCTGGCCCGAGCAGGTCGGTGCCCAGAAAGGGAACATCTGCCAGCTTGTGCCGAGTGTCCGTCATAAAGGTCGAGATCCTCAGCCAAGCCCTACAGCGCATGGCCACTGGGGCCGCCACGGAGCGGGCACAGGAGTCCCCAATGTCCATGGCAGTCTGGAGCTATTGCTTTGCTACAGCCCTGCCCTGGTCCCGGACCTGTTTGACCATTGTCTGGAGGTCTACCGGCAGATGAGGAAGCACCTCATCCAGGAGAAGTGGGCCATGAAGAGGGCCGAGCTCGCCTGGCGAAGACCAAGTGAGGAGGCAGCGTAGACCTTCTTAGCCATGTGGTGCAATTTTTGGACTCTTATCGGGTGGCTTGTTGACGTCCCCAGTATTGCCCATGCGCCTGAACCCAGAATCAGCCACCAATCCCTCAGCTGAGGGGTGTTCCTTACCGTTCTTGCGCTGAGTAGCAATGTAACTTATGAAGACACTGAAGATGAACATTCCAGTTCTGAGCCCTGCAGTGCCCCACTACTCACTCTCCCCTCATTAGAGTGAGTGCGTTAACCATCACCCTCGTGTCACCTGTCCATTAACCAGTTCCTTACCCCTTTCACCACTCTGGATTATACCCCTAGGCTGCAAGTCTCCTGTGCGGCACAATGTTGAAGGCCTTGCTGAAGTCCAGATAGGCCACATCCACTGCCCTCCCCGATCTATTTCCTTGGTCATTTTACCAGGCATGACTACCCCCAGGACCTCCTCAGGAAGGTGGTTCCATGAGTCCATCACCCTCTCCATGAAAAAAATACTTTCTGACGTTGTCCCTGAGCTGACCCCCGTCTAGCTTCAAACTGTGCCCCCTTGTTCTTGCACATCTCTTTCTCTCAAAGATGCTCCAGTCTTGGACTTTGTTGATTCCCTTGAGGTACTTGAAAGTTTCTATCATGTACCCCCTCTCTCTCCTTCAATCAAGGGTATACATACAGTGGCGTGAAAAAGTATTTGCCCCCTTCCTGATTTTCTCTATTATTGCATATTTGTCACACTGGTTGTTTTCAGGTCTTTAGACAAAATGTAATATTAGATAAAGGGAACCTGAGTGAACAAATAACACTTTTTTTTTTACTTATTTCATTTATTTAATGAAAACAGTTAACCAACACCAACTGGCACTGTGTGAAAAAGCAATTGCCCCCTTACACTTAATAACTGGTTATTTACCTTTAGCTGCAATGACTGCAACCAAACGCTCTCATAATTCAATATCAGTCTTTCACATCGCTGTGGTGGAATTTTAGCTTTACTCTTCCTTGTAGAATTGCTTTAATTCAGTAACATTGGTAGGTTTTCGAGCATGAACTGCTCATTTCAGGTCCTGCCACAGCATCTCTATTGGGTTTAGGTCTGGACTTTGACTAGGCCACTCCAAAATTTTAATTTTACTTCTTTTCAGCCATTCTGATGTGGACTTGCTTTTGTGTTTTGGATCATTGTCTTGCTGCATGACCCAACTATGCTTCAGCTTCAGCTGATGGACAAATGACCGAACATTCTCCTTAAGAATTTTCTGGTACAGAGCAGAATTCATGGTTCCTTCAATTATGGCAAGTCGTCCAGGTCCTGAGGCAGCAAAGCATCCCCACACCATCACACTACCACCACCATGTTTGACTGTTGGTATGATGTTCTTACTGTGGAATGCTGTGTTTGCTACGCTCAGACATAATGGGATCCATGTCGTCCAAAAGTTCCACTTTGGACTCATCTGTCCATAGAACATTTTCCCAAAAGGCTTGTGGATCATCCAGGTGCTTCTTGGCAAATGAGAGTCAAGCATCTATGTTCTTCTTGGTTAGCAGTGGTTTCCCATACTCTCCCATGAAGCCCATTTTGCCCAGTCTCTTTCTGATTGTGGAGTCATGAACACTGACCTTAGCTGAGGCAAGAGAAGCCTGCAGTTCTTTGGATGTTATTTTAGGATCCTTTGAGACATCCTGGACGATTTTACGCTGCGCCCTTGAAGCAATTTTGGCAGGCCCCCCACTCCTGGGAAGAATCACTACTGTTCCAAGTGTTCTCCATTTGGAGATTATGGCTCTCACTGTGGTCCCAGAGCCTTAGAAATAGCTTTGTAACCCTTTCCAGACTGATAGATAGCAGCAACTTTTTTTCTGATCTTTTCAGGAACTTCCTTTGATCGTGGCATAATGTGCTTGTTGAATCTTTGTGCTGGCAACGTGACACTGATGGTAAGGGTCAAAATAAGTGAGGTTTATATTGAGCAGGGCTGGCTGTAATCAAGCCTGGCTGTGTTCAATCAGCTGACTCTAATTATCCCTTTAATTGGGTTGATTTAACTATGGGGCAATTACTTTATCACACAGTGCCAGTTGGTGTTGGTTAACTTTTTTCATTAAATAAATGAAATAAGTAAAAAAAAACAAGTGTTATTTGTTCACTCAGGTTCCCTTTATCTAATATTACATTTTGTCTAAAGACCTGAAAACATCCAGTGTGACAAATATGTAATAATAGAGAAAATCAGGAAGGGGACAAATACTTTTTCACGCCACTGTATTAAGTTCCTTCAGTCTCTCCTCATATGGCTTCTATTCCAGACCCTATGTAAGCTCTTCTTGAGGGAGGAGTATGAAAGGGGAATATGGAAATGCTGTGGAAGGAAAACAAAGAGTTACAACAGGTTAAGTGGGAACTACAGGAAATACTGGACAGACGTGGAACGGAAATTACATTTTGCAAGTCAAAAATATTATGAGTAGAGGAATAATACTGCGGAAGCTTCAGGCCAAGAGATATATTAAAAACTCAAAAAGACAGAAGGGGCAAGACAAACAGAGGTTTACACCCCAAAGGAGACACCAGAGGTTTTGAGGGGTTACTATGCTGCTCTGTACTCGGATGAAGTAAATACAGAACGAATCAATGAAAACATGGACACATTTTTAAGAGAAATTACTTTATCTGAACTTTCAGAGGAGGATAGAGCAGCAATGGATGCCCCCTTTACAATGGCAGAAGTGGCAGCAGTAATAAAGGAGATGAAGAAAGGTAAGTCCCCCAGGCCAGATGGCTATATAATTGAATTTTATCAAAAGTTTGCGAAGCAGTTGATCCCTCAGCTGACGGGAATGTTCAACTCCTGTGCAAACTCGGAAGGCCTCCCAAATACATGAGACAGGCCCTGATATCTGTGATTCCTAATGAAGGAAAATCCCGGGATCATAGTACCTCCTATAGGCCGATCTCAATATTAAACGCAAACTCAAAAATTTTCACTAAGGTTTTGGCCATCAGATTAAACAAAATACTATGGGCTCTGATCCATCCGGACCAGGCAGGTTTGATCCCACAGAGCCACCTTCAAGATAATATCAGAAGATGCCTCAATATTTTACAAATAGGGAAACAAGCTAAGGTCCAACAAGCAGCAATAATGAGAGATGCCAAGAAGGCGTTTGATCGCCTCCAGTGGGGATGTTTTCATGAAATATTGCTTAAATTTGACTTCGGGGAGAAATTTCTAATGCAAACATCATCGGGGAATGGGGACAACCCTGCCTTGTGCCCCTCTGTATGTTTACTGTGTCTGAAATAGTTCTATTTACCTTCACCCATGCTATTGGTGTTTTATATATAGCTCCCACCCAATTTAGAAAGCTTAACACCACTCTGCTGTAGCAGCCAGTATTGCCTCTTTGATGATGGTCCATTTTAAAAGATCATGGGTAGGGCATGTAGTGAGTTCTTCCCACCCTAAGGGGAAACGAGCAGGGACAGCAATACTTATTAGGAAAGGCTTCCCCTTGGAGATTATTTCTGAATTACCATGGGTAGGGGGGTGATAATACCAGGCACGCTGCTTTCCCACAGAATACACTGTATTAACTTGTATGCACCAAACAAGGATGATCCCTCATTTTACAGAAACCTCTTTGGGAAAATGGTGGAGTTGGGGGAGGGCATGATCCTAGTCGGAGGAGACTTTAACTGTGTTCTTAATCCTGCACTGGACCGTTCCTCCCAGAACTCAGCCACCAATAAAAATATGAGTAGAACAGTCAAGGGGGGAATTCAAGAGATGGCACTGGTAGACGTTTGGTGAGATTTGAAACTACACACCAAAGATTTCATCTTTTACTCAAACCCAAACCAAAAGTACTCCAGAATAGACTTTTTCCTATGCAAAACAAAATGGTTATATTAAATGTACGCTGAAAATAGAAAATAGAGTTAAAAATCTACGTTTCGACCGTAGGTCTTCTTCAGGAAATATCTAAAAGAGGAAAAAAAAACAAGTTAGTGTAGAGGAGAGGTAAAATGAAAGAGATATATATGTGGAGAAAGAAGAAAGGGGAGGCTCAGGGAGAAGACGTGATAAATGGTAAGATTAAGAGAGAATCTGTGAAACAAAAAGGTGATGATGGGAAAGATAAAGCATAATGGGAGTGAAAGAGCTGGGGAAGTTCCCAGGTGGAGACTAATTAACAGGGCCAAGAAAGAAGGCTGAAAGGTGACAAATGTGTGGGAAGGAGACATATGGTGAAAATGAAAAATAAATTAAATGAGTACAAAAACAAATAGACTTTAGGGAAAAAAAAAGGGATGGCTGAAAGATGTTAGTGGCAGCCAAGTAGACAGACATATGATATAGGACTGTACAATACAGCCCCAGTGGATATTAGATCAGGCAGCAGTTTTTCTATGGCTTCAGATCGGAGACTGGGACAGAGTCACCACATGGCAGCTTAATGCCTCCTTGTTGGAAAGGGAAGACTTCAGAGACCAGATTAAATCAATTATCGAGGACTACCGATATCATAATGAACCAGATGAGACGGGGTGGAAATGGTATAGGGATGGTTTAAAAGCTACATTAAGAAGGGTGATAATTGCCTATTCATCTCGACTGAAAAGGCAACATTCTGAGAAACAAACTGCCCTAGAAAAACGACTCGCTCAGTTAGAAAGGGAGCATAAAAGGACAGGCAAAGGGAAGGAAAACAAAGAGTTACAACAGGTTAAGAGGGAACTGCAGGAAATACTGCACAGACAAGTGGAAGGGAAATTATGTTTTGCAAGTCAAAAATATTATGAGCAGGGGAATAAGGCAGCCCGGCTGCTAGCCTTCCGATTGCGGAAGCTTCAGGCCAAGAGATGTATTAAAACTCAAAAAGACAGAAGGGGCAAGACAAACGGAGGTTTATATGCCAAAGGAGATACCAGAGGTTTTTAGGGGTTACTATGCTGCTCTGTACTCGGACGAAGTAAATACAGAATGAATCAATAAAAACATGGACACATTTTTTATTTTTTTTCTACTTATTTTTCCCCGCCTGTTTTTTCTCCCCTCATCCTTCCACTCCTTCAGTCCCCCAAGGAGTACCACCCTCCCATCCCGACCGACCCCCGGGTCTGCCCCTAGAGTACCACACTCACTGCCATCAGACCACCTTGATGGCCCGGATTACCCCCCGGGCGGGGCGAGGAGAGGTCCCAACCTTACCTTTCCTTTTGTCCTTGCAGCGAGCTGTACAGCGGGTCTGCCCTATTCTGTCGGTGGTGGAGACTGGCTTCCCAGAGATGTCATCCAGGCAGGCTGAGGCTTTTTCCTCCCTGCTTGCCCTGACATCGGCATGTAATGAGGCGCCAAGGCTGCCGACGGCGTGGAGACGGTGACGCTAGTCGGCCCCTGCCAACATCTTTCCCTTTTCGCGAATCGGCTCTTCTTTGCACTGCCACCTAGGCTTCCCCAACGGGTGGCGGTATTGCAGCGGACAGCATGGTCTCCCCTCCCGGAGAGGAGGCAGCCGTTGGGCCTCGATCCTTCTCCCTCCCTGCCGACCCCCTGGCCGACTCCGGCTCGCCCTCAACCCGGTCACGGTGTGTGGTAATGACACATTTCTTAAGAGAAATTACTTTATCTTAACTTTCAGAGGAGGATAGAGCAGCAATGGATGCCCCCTTTACAACAGCAGAAGTGGCAGCAGTAATAAAGGAAATGAAGAAAGGTAAGTCCCCCGGGTCGGATGACTATATAACTGAATTTTATCAAAAGTTTGCGAAGCAGTTGATCCCTCAGCTGACGGAAATGTTTAACTCCTGCGCAAACTTGGAAGGCCTCCCAAATACATGGAGACATGCCCTGATATCTGTGATTCCTAAGGAAGGAAAAACCCGGGATCATAGCACCTCCTATAGGCCGATCTCATTATTAAACGCAGACTCAAACATTTTCACAAAGGTTTTGGCCATCAGATTAAACAAAATACTACCGGCCCTGCTCCATCCAGACCAGGCAGGTTTAATCCCCCAGAGACACCTTCAAGATAATATCAAATGATGCCTCAATATTTTACAAATAGGGAAACAAGCTAAGGTCCAACGAGTAGCAATAATGACAGATGCCGAGAAGGTGTTTGATCGCCTCCCAGTGGGGATATCTTCATGAGATGTTGCTTAAATTTGACTTCGGGGAGAAATTTCTGAATTGGGTGGGAGCTGTATATAAACACCAACAGCAAGGGTGAAGGTAAATGGAACTATTTCAGATACAATAAACATACAGAGGGGCACAAGGCTGGGTTGTCCCCGTTCCCCCGTTGCTGTTTGCATTGAATATGGAGCCCTCGGCAGAGCACATCAGGAAGAATCTAAGGTTGGAGGGGATAAGAAAAGGTGGAGAGGAAAACCGCATCTTGCTATATGCAGATGATACAATGTTATATCTTAGAAACCCAGTGAGAACTTACCCCATATTGGCAACTATTTTGGAAAGGCACAGTGAAATCTCAGGCTTTAAAATTAACTCTGATAAAACAGAAGTTTTACTGGTAAGTGGCCCCTGTACAGCAGAACTAATACAGACACTTCCTTTCAGATGGGTGTTGACCAGTGCCCATTACCTGGGAATTCAGATCCCCACTGAACCTGGTATGTCTGTATCAGGTTAACTATAATAAACTAATACGGGAAGTATGTGAGGACCTACGCAGATGGAATCTTCTGCCGCTGTCATTAATAGGGAGAATAGAGTCCATCAGGATGAATGTTCTGCCAAGGTTTTTGTTTCTATTCAGCTCTCTGCCCCTACGCATACCCAAAACAGATTGGATAAAATTAGATAAACCCTGCCTGCAGGGGTTTGTGTGGAATCAGGGAAAACCTAGAATAGCATGGAAAGTTCTTCAGAAACCAAAGTCACAGGGGGTTTGGGGCTACCAAATTTAAAACTTTACTATGAGATGGCTCAGATAACATCTTGCGTGACGCACCTCCAGAAGGAGCCTGGTAATGTCTAGGTACATATGGAAGATAGCACCACCACAGTGGGTGGGTCTCAGGTAGACTTTACAGCCCCACCGAGAATCTTAATGAAGGCGAAGTTGTCCAACCCATGGCAAGAATACTTATACAGGGTGTGGGGAAAGGTCAAGAAGAACTTAACATAACACAATAACTTTCAAATCAAACAAGGATCTTGGAATACCACAGCTTTGAACCTCCCCGACAGGATCATACATTCCAGACCTGGCGTAGATATGGTCTTTCCTATTTTTCTCAATTCATGGCTCAAAACCAAGTTAAAACCTTTGCTCAAATCCAGGTGGAATACGGGATACCTAAAACTCACTTTTTCAGATACCTCCAGGTGGTGTCTTTCATACACCTAGGTAATAACAAACTGAAAATTCAACAGGACCCTCATCCCATAGAAAACTTAATCAGGAGAGCAGTCACTAACCCAGAAGGAGGACATCGGATATCTAATTTAGTAAAAATACATATGGATAGTAAGAGAGGGGAGGCCCTGAAGTGTCAGGAAGGTTGGGAAAAAGAGACAGGCTGGGAATTAGGGGACCAACAATGGGAGAGGGTGTGGGAGGGCGTTTTCAGTACTTCAGCATCACAAAACTGGAAGGCGTTTCGATGGAAAATCGTAAGTACGTTCTTTAATACTCCCTCAAAAACTAAACATTTTAATCCTGTGGGGTCAAAGCTTTGCTGGAGAGGGTGTGGGCTAGTTGGCTCGCATTACCATATATTGTGGGACTGCCCTATAATCAGGCCCTTTTGGGCAGAGGTGAAAGAGCTATATGGTGGTGGGTTAATGAGGATGGACATTCCCCCCTCTTTCGAACACCTGATTCTGGGAATCCCACCCAAGAAATAAAGTACTACTGGTCAAAAGTCATTTCAAGGCATTCTGTCAGCAGCTGCTGGCAAAGCACTTACTAGGATGTGGCTCTCCCCAGAACCACCGATGGTCCAGGACTGGATAGATATTATTAAAAATATACAGAGTGCAGAAAAGCTTACAGCGAAGCTTCGTCTCCAGACGGATAAATTTAATGGGATATGGTTTCAATTTAAGAGCCTCATAGAGGACAGAGAGGGTACCACAATTTTATCCCAGCAGGGATGCATACAAGCATAAAAGTCAGTGACATTTGACCAAAAGAAAAAATTACCACCTTAGTAATGTTGTTTCTTCTAATGGAGTCTTGCTATATTTATGACAGTAGCAGTTTGATCCAGCTCTAGAACTGCTCCGGAGGTGAAATGGTTAAAACCATTCCAAAATAGAATTTTGGCCACGAGCTCTAAGAAGCAGCTCTATCTGTGTTATTTCAAACCTGAACTGTCAGATCTTTACCAGCCAAAACTCACTAAGGTCTGTGTGGAAGCTGTAACCTACACTAGCCAAATGGCTACCTAAATAATAACAACCATTGTTAGTCCCAACACCCAAGACTCAAGTCAGGGACCAGAAATACTAACACAATTCTAATAATATGAGAATAAAACATAAGTATAACAGAACACACACACACACACACACACACACACACACACACCCAAAGAAGCTAAAAGGGACAAAAATGCTAACAGGGCATAAAGGTTGCCCACACAAGTTGCCGCACCCCACTAAGTAGAGGTTCTGAGAGGGCAGGTTGGGGAGGTCATAATATAGCAAGACTCCATTAGAAGAAACAACATTACTAAGGTGAGTAATTTTTCTTCAAACAACATGAAGTCTTGCTATATTATGACAGTAGCAGAATCTGTAGCAGTACCTCCATGGAGGAGGGCAGAACCTACTTAGGGAATGGCTCTGAAGAACAGCTGTGCCAAACCGAGCATCTCTCCTGGCCTGGACATCCAGGGAGTAATGCTTGGTAAAAGTGTGTACCGTTTTCCAAGTAGCAGCCTGGCAAATCTCTAATATAGGGATGTCTCTGGCAGCAGCTAGAGACGCAGCTGTACCCCTGGTAGAATGAGCCCTCAAACCAGAGGGGGGAACTCTGCCCAGTTTCTGATAGCAAAATTGGATACAAGAGACAATCCACCTGGCAATTGATCTCTTAGTGGCAGGTTTGCCTTTCCCAACTTCACCATAGGTAAGGAAAAGTTGGAGGGATTCGAACCTGTGACCTTTGGTACGCTCTATATAGTAACTAAGAGCCTCTTAACATCCAGGGCTGTACAACCTCCTCTCACCAGATGAGGGTGATCAGTGAAAAATACTGGGAGGGAGATAGATTGATTAAGATGGAAATCTGAAACTACCTTAGGCAAAACTTCCTATTAGTCCTAAGGACTACCTTATCCCTGTGGAAAGAAATAAAGTCAGTTTCACCCGACAAGGCTTGCAACTCACTTATCGTCTGGCAGAAGTGATAGCCACTAGAAAACAGTTTTCCAAGTTAGGTACTTAAGCTCTGCAGAAGACAGAGGTTCAAAAGGGGTTGCATTAACTGGGCAATGCAAACATTCAGGTCCCAAGCAGGGGCGGTTCCGAAAGGTGGATTAGTATGGAGTAATCCCTTAAAAACTTGGAAAACACAGGATGAGAGGAAAGAGGGATGACTTTCCTGCTGACACAAAAGCAGATACAGCTGCCAAATGAACTCTCAGGGTAGCTGGTCTGAGACCCAAGGAATTAAGATGTGCCATGTAATCTAACACAGTGGGCAAATCAGCAGATTCTGGGAAATATTTTTCCCGCACACCAAATGAAGAACCTTTCCATTTAGAACTATAAGTAGCCCTAGTGGAAGGCTTTCTAGAAGCCTTTAGGATCTCAAGAACACCCTGAGAGAGGTGTAAATCAGCAAACTCTAACTCCTCAAGAGCCAGGCCTTGAGGTTGAGGATTGAGGTCCGATACAAACCCTTCCCTGGGCACAAGTCAACAGGTTGTGATTCCTGGGGAGGCAAAGGGGAAGATGGTTTGTCAGTGACAGAAGGAGTGGGTACCAGGGCTGCTTGGCCCAATCCGGGGCAATCAGAATCACCCTGCAAGGCTGAGATCTGATTTTGACTAATACTTTGAATAGGAGAGGGAAGGGAGGGAAAGCATAGAGAAACTTTCCCTCCCAATCCAGAAGAAGGGCATCCAGGGGAACTGAGCCCAGCACTGGAGGCCTTCAACAGAACAGAGGAAGTCTGTGATTGTCTGGGGCTGCAAAAAGATCTATCTGAGGGGTGCTCCATCTGGCAAAGACTATCCCCAGCACTTGAGGATCCAGGGACCATTCGTGATGGCCCTGGAAATCCTACTGAGGCATCCGCTAGGACATTGTCCTTCCCTGGAAGATGAACTGCTATGAGGGAAGTGTTCAGGGAATAGGCCAGAGACCACAACTTCATTGCCTCGGCGCACAAGGCCGAAGACCGAGTGCCCCCCTGTTTGTTGATGTACCACATTGTTGTGGTGTTGTCTGTTCTGACTTGTATCACCTTGTCGTGGACAGATGCAGAAAATGCTTCAAGAGCTAAAAAGACAGCTCTGAGTTCCAGCAAATTGATGTGGAGCAGAGATTCCTGGGGGGACCACACTCCCTGAGTGGAAAGGTCGCCCATGTGGGCTCCCCAACCCAGAAGGGAAGCATCTGTAGTGAGAGTCAAGTCGTGAGTAGGGGAAATGAATGGGACCCCCAATCTTAAATTGCTCTGATCCTGCCACCACTGGAGGGCTAGGATCAAGGTTCGAGTCACTGGGACCAACTTGGAAAGGGGGTCTCTTCTCTGAGGCCAATAGGTTCTCAAGTGAAACTGAATGTCTCTCATCTGAAATCTTGCTCCCTGCACAACAGCTGTGGATGCAGCCATGTGCCCCACGAGCTGCAGAAAGTGTCTTGCTGGTCGAGAGACCTGCAGAGTGAAGGAGGAGGCCAGAGCCACTAAATTCCTTACCCTTTCTAAGGGAAGAAAGGCTCTGGCTAGCCTTGTGTCCAATTCTGCCCCTATAAAGGTGAGTACCTGGACTGGTTCTAGAACCACCTTTGGTAGATTTAGCAGAAAGCCCAGGGAGGAAGAAGCTGCTGGGTGACCTGCAGGTGAGATTTTACCTGTTCTGGGGACTGACCTACAATGAGCCAGTCGTCTAGATAGGAAAACAGCAATCCTTTGCCTCCTTAAGTGAGCCACTGCCACTGCTAGACACTTTGTGAATACCCTGGGGCAGAGGTAAGACCGAAGGGCATTGCTCTGAACTGGTAATGACCTGAGGGCAGTTGAATCTGAGGTACTTTCAAGGGAGCTTCTGATTAGGACATGGAAATAGGCATCCTTGAGGTCCAGGGAGGCTAGCCAGTCCCTGGCCTTAGGAGGATAAAATCATTGCCAGCGTTACCATTTTGAACTTTGGTTTCAAAAGATGCTTGTTCAGATATCTGAGATCTAATATGGGCCGTTCTCCTGTCTTTTTGGGGTAAGGAAGTATCTGGAATACAGACCCCTGCCCTGGTGCAGGGGAGGAACCCTTTCTACTGCTCTGAGAGCTAACAGGGATGAGACCTCTGCTTCCAGAGCAAGGGTCTCTGAAGTACTTGCAGGTAGAAAAAGTCTGCTTCTCAACTTGGGAAACTTTTTGAAGCTGAGAACCAGACCCTGGCTTACTACTTCCAGAACCCACTTGTCTGAGGTTAAAGAAGCCAATTCTGACTGAAGTAAGCCAGCCTGCCCCCACGGTACAGGAGAACGGCCCTGACCTCCATCAGGGTGCCTGCTTAGCAGGAGCTTTAGGCTGGGGGTGGGAGCAGGTCTGCCACCCCTCGCCTGCCTCTGCCTCTGAAGAAGCCCTCTGAGCAGAGGCAGAGGAGGCCTGAGTCTGATAAAGGCCTGTGAAAGCCTACCTACCCTGGGGGTATGCCTTTGAGGAGTGGCTTGCAGCTCCTAGCCTGGGCACTCTTGTAAGTAGTCCTATATTCATCCATCTTTTCATGTAGTTCTCTGTCTCCCCAAACAGAGAATTTCCCACCACAGGAAAATCCATAGCCTTAGTCTGGGTATCCTGTGACAGACTAGTACACCTGAGCCAGGCCAACCTATGAAAGCTATAGATGTGGCCATGACCCTAGAGGAAACATCATTAACATCCACAGCAGCATGAAACTGAACCTTAGAAGCCTCAATGCCATCAGCAGCCACCTGTTCTAGTTCACTAGCCAGCTGGCCTATGGGCTTGTGGCTAATTGCATAACAGTATCCCATCTAGATTTCTGATACCTAGCTACATAAGCCATATAATTTGCTTGCCTGAGTCCCAGAGAGGCTGCCATATACTGTTTTTGCCATGGCATCAATCTTCCTGGAATCCTTGTCAGGAGGATGTGAAGCCAGGGAATAGCTTTATCACAGGCTGCAGCCTGAACTACTAACATGACTGCATTGCTGAGAAAGGAATTCTGTATCAGGACCTGACAATATGTACCTTCTGTCCATCTTTTTATCTACAGGAGGCACAGAATTAGGAGCTTTTAAAATTTTTATTGTTTGCTTCCTAAAAAGACTTATGTAAAGGAATAGACAATCTCCTAGACTCTGGAATATCCATCATTTCTACAAAATCAGGCTCCTCTTGCTCATCCACAGCTTCCTCTAAGGGAAGCTGAAGGGTTTCAGCAACTTTTGTAAAACATAAAATGAGATGGGACTCAGACAGCATAGGGGAGATTCTAAAGGTCTGTCTGGAGAGATGCCCGTTCAATGGGCACCACAGACCTTCCAACCACATTCATACTGTTCATAATCATCCTCCCCTCCTCTGGTTCATAAAATTCCTCAATATCATATTCCTGAACCACTGGGACCAGACAGACCACCTTTGCCAGATAGTGGCGGTTCGGACGGGACCCTTAGGACAGACTGGACAATTTGTATGGCTTTTGCTATCTCTGTAGCAGTTGGAGAAGGGGTTTTGGACTCCAGACCTGCTGATTTTCTTGTTTTCTTTACTGGAAGTAGTTCCTCAGAACCAGCTTTTCTTTTGCCGAGGAAGTCTACTCCTGGTCAGAGGCACTCCCTCCAGTTCGGTTGGCACCGAACCGGGCTGCCATCAGGTCAGCGGACTTTTGCCTCTCGTCCCCTGAGCCTGCCCAATCTTTTTTCCAGGGTGGCTGCAGGGAAATTCTTGCATATCTGGCAGTCTGACTGGAGGTGGTCAAACCCCAGACAATAAACACATGTGGTGTGTGGGTCAGCCTTGGCAAAGACTTCCACACAAACATCACAATGTTGAAACCCAGTGGGCCCGGTTTTTCTTTTGGGTTTCTCAGACATAATGCCAGCCTAACTAGAAAACTTGCCTTTTTAACGGCAGTGCCAGGCAAGACACCCTTATCGGTTCCTAACCGTGTCACGGGTATTGGAAAAAACCGTAATAAATCCGGTTTTTTTTAGAACCAATAAGAACCGGGAACCGCACTCTAAAATGTTTTAAATGAGTTTTAAACCCAGCTGATCGGTTCAAAACTGAACCGATAACTTACAAGTTCCACACAGACAAAACCTTCATTTACTTAGTTACTACAGATAGAGCTTGAACCGAACAGTTTTACGGTTAAAATAAAACTATTCTCGTTAAATCCAACCGAGAAAACACTTTTTAAACCGAGAAATGAACCGAGCAGAAGGAGAAATCTCTGGAGCGACTGTTCACTGAGGCGGAGTAAAGAATCTGACAGTTCAGGTTTGAAATAACACAGATAGAGCTGCTTTTTAGAGCTCGTGGCCAAAATTCTATTTTGGAATGGTTTTAACCATTTCACCTCCGGAGCAGTTCTAGAGCTGGATCAAACTGCTACTGTCATAATATAGCAAGACTTCATGTTGTTTGAATAATTGGGGGTACAGGTGGATTAATTTAGAAACGTTGTACTGTAATTAGATGAGGAAAGTGACAAATCAGACTTATGGAAATACCAGCCAAACAGTTTGGGTTAAACACTGGTTTTATTATTTTATTCTTCAATTTACACCTAAGTTATGTTATTTTTGTGTTTGTGAAACAGTTTTTATGTACATGTAAAGAGCAATGAAAGACACATGAACAGTTTGAATGAACATTCTTGGTACACTCCGATCAAGAAATTCCGGAAAAGAAAAAGTGGGACATCTCAACCTAAAATATAAAGAAAAGAACATGATTTAACATGCTAAGACTGTTTTGCAAAACACTATGAGTATATTATACCTGAATGTTAATCAAACTCAAATGGAATGATTTGAGACGATAATGTAATGAAAAGTGATACTTGTATTAACTGTGCCAAAGAATAAAATCTCAAGTTCCAAAAAAGAAATGCAAAGTTATGCACACTAGAGCCAGGAACACTAGAACTGAGTACTACCAGGGTGGGGTCCAGGTAGCAGCAACGGAGGAAGAAAAGGATCTGGGGGTGGTGATTACTAGCAACTTGAAGCACTCCCTGCATTGCAGAAAGGCAGCAGCAAATGCAAACAGGATGTTGGAGTGTAGAGCCAGGGGAATCAGCAGTAAGCGGAGTGAGGTTATACTGCCCCTGTACAGGTTGCTAGTGAGACTACATCATGGGGTAAGATACTGGTATCCATACCTGAAGAAGGATATCAGCTTGCTGGAAGTAGTCCAATGGAGGGCAACCAAGATGCTCATGGGTCAGCAGGGGAAGTCTTATGAGGAGAGGCTGGAAGCCTGGAGAATGTACTCCCTGGAGGAGATGAAAACGTTGGGGGGTGGGGGTGGGAGGTTATGATACGCCTTCAGATACTTGAAGGATAAATAGAGTGGATAGGGAAGGCCTTTTCAAGCCAAGAGAACTGAACCATGAGGGGGCGCAGTTTAAGGCTGGTCAGGGGGAGGTTTAGAAGGGATGTTAGAAAGCATTTCTTTATGGAGACGGTGGCAGCTACATGGAATGCACTGCCTAGTGGTCTCAGAGAAGAGAGTGGATGGCTTTAAGAGTGCCTAGCACAGGCATAAGGGGAACCCATGGTGGGGGGGGGGTCCAACAGCGAGGAAGGAAAGACTGGGAAATGAGGGGGGGGCAGGGTCAATGGCGTAAACTAGGGACCCTACAATAATGAACAGATTTTTTTTTTGTATCGTTTCTTTTACTCCCTTCACTAGTCCTTAGGTCTCTCTCCAGCACTGCTCACCACTTACCCGATGTCCCTCTCTGTCTGAGACCCCCCACCATCCTATCTCCGGCAGGCACATCCCACCAATCCCACCTGGCAACTGATATCCCTGCTCTGAGGCCTCTGGGTAAGGTTCGCCAACTACACCAGTGCTCTATCTTAAGGGTCAATGTTGCTACCAGGGGGATGGAAGGACGGTGACAAACGGGGCGTGTCCAACAGTGAGCGTGGCTGGGTCTGGTGAGCAGGCCTTGCCTACCCATGCCGCCAGGTGTTTTCCGCTGCTTTTGCCCCGGAGCTTGGATATGCAATGACGCCCAGCACCGAGACGGACGTGCTCCCCGCACCTGCTACAGGACATCCATGGAGACCCCATACCCCATACTCATGATCTCCACACCTTGCAATCCCAAGCACTGCCAGAGTTTGCTCATGCTGCGGAAGACAGTATCTCCCCTCTCCCAGGAGGGGAGAGTAGTCCCACAGACGCTTGATCCTCTCCCGCCCCTGCCAACCCCAGGCGGGCCGAGGTCGTCCCCCAACCCAGGTCACCAGCGTGGCATGAGGTGTGGCATCCAGTGCCTCAACCCTCAGAACTGGGCCTGCTAATAATGAGCAGACTTGACAGACCAAATGGCCTTCCTCTGCTGGCTCTTTCGTATGTTTCTATGTTCTCCAGACCACCGGAACCATGCCAGTTTCCAGTGAACTGCTTAATAAAGCCTTCAGCGTGGCAGCTAGCACCACCCAGAGTTCCTTTAGTATCCTTGTGTGCATCCCCTCCGGTCCCATAGCCTTGTCAACCTTCAGAAAGTACAGTTATGTAAAAACTTACTGTAACAGTAGATCTTCAAGAGGAGCTCTTGCAGTAGGCAACACCATTAGGACTGAGCTGCCAGGCACTAGGACCACAAGGAAAACTTCTAGCTAGTAGTCTACAGCGGGGGACCGCCCCGATGTCGGCACACCAACATCCCTCCTATGGTATAAAGGGGGTGGTCCCTCAGCTACGCCTCAGTTCTCTCACCGGAGACCTATAAATAGGAGTGACAGGAGAAGGAAGGGGCTCCTGGAGCCATAGAAATGGCTAACATGAGCCAAAAAGAGCAGGGGGACAGAAGGAGGGAAAATCATACCTACTGCAAGAGTTCCTCTCGAAGACCTACTGTTATGGTAAGTTCTTGCATAACTGTATTATCTTACTTCAAGAGGGCTCTTGCAGTACGCAACACCATTAGGACTGAGTCCCAAGCAGTGCCAACAAGCCCAGACAAGACTCATGAGGAGAGAAATCTGCCATAAATAAAGGACAGAAGGCCCTAAGTGACTGTCAGTCCAAGATCAGCCCTGCCCCCAAAGGGAATGCCCAATCGGAAGAAACCGGTGTTGGGCGACATGTCTCCAGTGGCAGACAGAAACCTGAGGCAGGCAGTAGGACAGGGATAGCTGCCCAAAGGGGAGACCCAAACCAACCCTCAGAAGGGGATGGTTACAGTAGTAGTAGTAGCCAGAGTGCGAAATGCAACCCCCTGTGACTGGCTGCAGAATGATCCCAAAGCTCCATGAAAAAAGGGAGTGAGAGGGTTAAAGAAAAAGAAACCAGATGGCCCACAAAACCTACTTCCAGTGAAGTAGGCTGACCGATGATGGCCCACAATCAGGAAGGGAGAAAGGGGAGAACCATGCTGGTTAGGAAGATATGGGAAAACACAGCTGAGGATGCGTAATCCGACTCTGAGGAAAAAAAAAACAAAAAGATGCTACAAGTAGTAGGAACTAGGTAGAAGCTGGAAGAGTCCCCCCCTCTGAGCGAGAGAGTAACTAACGCTCCATAGCCCCTAAGGGCTTGGAGCTTAGTTACCTGGAGGAAGGAAAAGGTCACTCCCAATAAGCAAGAGAACATGGGAAGCACCTCCTGCCCCCCCGAGAGCGGGTGGGGGATTCCCCGAAGGAACAGAAAGGATGGGTGGGGAGGCAGAAGGGATGCCCTGGTGACGAAGGGAACCCAAGCCGCAGGATAGACTCGGAGAGGAAAGGTCATCCCTGAGCTGGCTAAAAAGATGCCCCCCAAGGAAACCCAGGAAATCTAGGAAAAAAGATTCCTAAGTAGGCAAGGGGCACTGCATGAGAAGTCCAGCCAGAAGGAGAAGGGACAGGATAATGTAGTGGGGTAAGTCTCCTCGGGCCAGGAAGAATGAGGCGAAGACAAGGGGAGGGGAATGAAAGGGTCTCCTGTGCTAAAGGGGGGGGAACAGAGGAGACATTCCTACTCCCCTCTAACCACAGTTGGAGGGGAACCCCCCCCCTGGAAAAGCAGGAGAGGAAGGAGTAACGGCCCTGTCCTGCGAGGGAACCGCAAGCCATGGGAGAAGTAGGCAGTAACCAGGCAGGCCGATGTCAGGACAGTATCAGGCAGAAGGGAGGGAGTGGATGGTTCCCACCCATCATAGTCATGCACAGATATAACCTGCGAGACCGAGACCAAATACTGCCAAGAACAGTCCCCGGACAGAGCGTCGTGTCTGGGATCGCCTCCACCTGGAACACAGGGACAGGCAACAGGACATGGCACTGTACCCGTCCTGACCTCATGATGGCGGTGAATGGCAAGGAACACCATGCTCATGCCAAACACTGAAACAGACAGGAAGACTCCGACTTGAATCGACACTCCTGAAACCCACAGGGTAGGTCACAGAAACTTCCAGGAAACAAGGTTGGAAGAATCGTAAGGGGCTGCTGCTGACCAGAGGTTCGGTGGCTATCGAAAGGAGGCAGCTAGAAGCCAGCAACAGGCAACAACACCTGGAGCACGTCTCTCGGGTCTTGCTTTTCTACCCAGGAAAAGGGGAAGCCCTGCCCCTGCTGGAGCTTCACAACACCCAACAATGGCCAAGGCAACGGCAACAGGGCAAAGGGGCAAGATATAGGCCATATCCCTTCCCAGAGGAAGGGACAGCCACTCAGTACCGAACAGAATCAGAATCCCCTGAAGAAAGGCCTTAAAGCCTCGACTATCCCAGGCAGGAGTCCTGAGGACCCTTGCTAGCTCCAGGCCCCTTATTCAGCCAACAGCGAAGACGCAGGCAGCCAAGAAGAAGGTTCAAAAAGGAGGGGATTCGAACAGAAGCCTCCCTCTGACAGAAAAGTCAGGGTAAATGGCCGGGGACAGAAGCACCAAGAGAAGCAGGAAGGTGACGCGAAAGGAGAGAGCACAATCCCCGACTCCAAGGAGGGAAGAACCTGGGGACTTCCTGAAGACCTCCTCATCAAGGGGGAAACTCAGGGACTGGTAAAGAGACCTAGACCCCAATGTGTCTGAAGAGCCCCTGTACCCCGGCTCCAAAGGAGATGGAGGAGGAAACTATACCTGTTCTATCCTGCAGAAAGGTATCAGACGTAGTTATTTGAGAGAAAAGAGTAGGTAACTGCAAATGGGACACTACTTGAAAGAAAAGGCTGAATCAGACCAAGGGAGTCGGAGGGGTCTCCCCAAAAGCGAGAGAATCATCTGCCATCTAGAAAAAGCTATCCTCTGTCCATTAGGGTGGAGGGTAAGGGAACCCCAATATCTCCAGTAGAATCCTGGTGGACAGGGGGGCTTCATGCTATGAATCAAGGGATGATGGAGGGTGCAGGGTGCACTACCATCTTGACTCTACGAGTCTTAGCAGCAGGTACGTCAGGGGCCGAGGGGGCCCTATGCTTGCCCTTAGATCTGGAAGGTTGGTGGCAGGTGAGACACTTTGCTGGGCAGTTAAGAACGGACAAACGCGCCCCGCTCTGGTGAGTGCAGAAGAGGGGTGCCCCGAGCGGAGGGCCCTGCCTGAGTTTTGTAAGGAGGAAAGAATATCTTGGACCGTGCCCCGAAGAAGGACGGAGCCCCGAAAAGGGGCATCCAAAATGGAGGACTGAATGCCTGGAGTACAGTCTGACAGGTGAAGCCAAGCATAAGAGCGGAGACAAACTAACATACTAAAATGCCAGCAGAATAGGCCTAACGGTCTTTCGCATCTGCTTGTTTGGTCAGCCCCCACCCTGGGAGCTGACCTTGCTGCCCCCCTTGCCTTCTCTGGCTTCTCCCTTCCCAGTTTTGGATATTCTCGCTGCATTGGATTTTGTTTCCAGAACCCTTCCCCTGTACCTGTCCCACCCCCTCTTGAACCCCTCCACCGTCTCTGCCTCCACCAGCCCCCTAGGCAGTGACTGCCAAAGCCATGCTCTATGCAGAGGCGTCCACCATGTCATAAGTGGCACGAAGGACAAGGAAGCTTACTTTGGAGGCAGAAAATAGAAGCTGCCCCAACTGAGTCTTGGAGAAGGAATCCGGTAGGGCATCTAGAACACTTGTGGTTTGGTCCAACAGGGACTGCTGATGGATCACCATGAGAGGCAGGTAATTCTGGACGCGCAGCGCCAGCATGGAGGAGGCATATATCCTCCCACCGAAGTGGTCCAACTGTGTAGGCTCCTTGTCTGGAGGAAAGTCATCCAAGCATTGAGGTGTAGGGGACACAACGTGGGTCACCACAAGTACGGCAGGTTCAGCTGTAGGGTTTGTCCAATAATGGGGGCGACCCTCCGGGGCGTGGTACGGTCTGTCCTTTTTAGGCAACAGAGGGACCTACGCCGGCTGTTGCCATATGGTGGTAGTAACATCGTCATGTGGTGCCACCAAGGGTGGGATAACCACTGATGTAAGCTCTGGGAGGCAGAGATGCTCTACTGAACAGCAACGCTTAGGGTCTTGTTCCACAGCTTGCCACCCCTGCGACGTCTGAATGAGCCACACACCTCCAAAATGGAAAGATCTTGGGGAGCCGGCCCGATGGTGCCGAGGGTTGAGGCACTGGATGCCACATCTCACACCACGCCAGCGACCCGGGTTCGGGAACAACCTCAGGTCATCGGGGTGCTGGCACGGGGGAAGGGGCAACACTCCACTCCTCTCCTGGGGTGGTTGCCCCCCCCCCGTAGTTCTGCTGCCACCGGGTGGAGGTCCGGTGGCAGCGCAAGCGGAAAGTGGCAGCAAGTCAGTAGGGCACCTCAGAACGCCCAAGGAAGGGGGCAAGCGAATACAGGGCAAAAACAACATAAACACACAACTGAAAACAACAACAAAAAAAATGAAGGATCCGGGGGATCTGGGGTCTCCTGATCCACGTCTCCTCAGGACCTCATCCTCGTGTTGTTTGCCTCTGTTCCTGTTTTAATGTCAAACCACACTGTATCATGATCAATGATACAGGGGATTGCCCACATGACGTCTGCAATGCCATCCCAGTCTGTAAGCACCAGATCCAGCACTGCTCTGTCCTTAATGGGTTCCTTGACTAGCTGCCTGAGAAAAGCCCCTTGTAGGGAGTTAAAGATGGCTACGCTTCTTGCCTAAGCTGCAGCTGGAAGGATCCTATCCAATCCACAACTGACAGATTGTTATTTTGACTCTAGTGGTTATTTATTTGTAATTTTTGACCATGAAAAGTATACATAGCAGTGCCAGCTCATTTTCAGGTGCATCCTTGGGGTGGGAGTGATGGGGTTGCACAGACCTGTTTTGCAGAATGACAATATGGCTAGGTAACATCATGCCCTGAAAAGTCAAGAATGGCACAAAACTGTTTACTAGTGTTGTCTGTGGGGGAAGAGGTCTGTTTGCTGCTGCTTCTGTTTTCTTGTTTTTTATCAAGGTGTCAAAAATGCCCTTCACCAGGGACTTCTAGTTCACCACCACCTCCAGGTTGTTTTCAGAACAGAAACCAGGAAATCTGCTTTTTAACTCCTCCTTGCGCAAGATCAGGAATATCAACACGATAACAGTGGATAGAGTGCCCCTTCAGAGATGGACTGCAAACAGAGTCCAGCTGAAATAGTAGACTTACTTTTTTTTTTTTTTTTTTAACAATCTGTTTATACTCCTCCCCTGCTGTGGCACTCCACTCCCTTTGGGAGACACCTTTGCCGTTCTAGTCACCACCTCCTACCTGTATCCTGTGGAGGTCCGTCCTCCACGTAGCCTTGGCTTAACCCCCAGGCAGGGACGAGGTGGGGGGCAACACCCAAATTCCTAAGTCTGTCAGGACACCGGTCACTGGGGCAGGTAGGGGTATTGGGGATCAGGGCCTGGCGCTCCGTCTACCCGGGAGTGCCACGGGTGTTTTTCTGATGTTCTGTGAGAGTGGCTACGCCCAGACATCAAGGTGTCTCCGCCAACATCCACCACTTCCCAACCCCTCTGTGCACTCATGTGTCTGCTTTGCCTCTGGCTTCTGCCAGAGACCAGTCAGGCACCGAGTGTGTGTCCCCCCTCCCTCCCAGGAGAGGAGAGCTGTCCTTGGACACTCAATCCTCTCTCTCCAAACCCCACGCCCTGGGCTCATTCCTAATGGGTCGCCTATGCATGAGGTGTGGCTATGCCCAGCACTAACCTCACCGCCTACCAGGCCCGGCAGAATTACCTTTTTAATTAAAACAGTCACTGATTCTATAAAAATGGATTCTTTACTAGTGACTACAAGTATTTACAAGCAGGATGTATTTACAGGAAAACTAAAGGGTTGCACATTTACTAAGAAACAGAAAATAAAACAAATTGAACAGACAGTTGATGTATAGCAAAAGTCTGAGCTATCCTTACCTAAAAATCCTTAACCTGCCCCTAGCTACAGAGAGCAAAGTCCCTCACTGTGATATCTTACCAATCAGCTAGTCTTTGTATAGCAAGGCTTAGGTCTTAGATGTTTCATGTCCAAGAGAGAGAGCGGAACCTCAGCTCACTGATTTATTCTCTTTAACTGTTGGAGGTAGTTTCGCCCCTTTGAGTGACCGTTTACCACTGCGCCTCCCCCCGCTCCCCAGATGGGTTTGTGTATGGAGGGATGACATCATCTGGGCCAGCTGGCTTAGTACACATCCGGACATTCTCAGTCCAATTTTACAATTCTGTTTTCCAGGATGTCCGAGGTGTGCAACCCCACACCTCTGCCTCTCAGGATGACTGAGGCGTTCAAAATGGCATTCTCCTATCTGCCTTTCAGGATCTGCGGCTAAATGTCCCCAAGGGAACATTCTCCAGCAGCTGAGTTGGCTAATTATTTTCCATGAAGCCTGCTTGGACATGTGACCTTGGAAGCCAAGTTTTGTGCCAACTTTGCAAATAGCAGAACTTATAAGATGCATGATTATGTTAACAAAGGAAATTAAAAAAAAAAAGTAACCGATCAATCTGGTCACATATCCGGCATGATCATTTAATAAAATAGACTGTAATACTCAAGAAGATGTCTATCTTTATGTTTACGGAGAAGCGAGTGCTCAGTTCCATGGCAAGCTACAGACCTGTTTTACTAACAGGGGAATGTTGGCCAGGGCACCAGACAAAATCCTCCACTCTTACGATAAGTGCCAGAAGATCTTTAACTTCCTCCTGGACAGCCACCAGAGATGGGCAGAAGGGGTCTCAGTTTAATATCTCACCCTAAGTACAGTATCTCAACAGTGCCCCCCCCAACTGCACTGCATTGTTGGTTTTGGGTATTAGCTCAAACCTCTGGTGTGGGACTAGAACCCACAACTAACCAATCTTCTGGCCCCAGAGATGAACGTGTAACTATTAAGCCACTGACATGTTGATTCAATAATAAAACAAAATACATGTTCATCTGTTCAGACTTAGAACAGCTCACTGCAATCTTTTGAAAGTCAGATCCACCAGGGCAGCTCACTGTACAGACATGATTCATTTCCAAATTCCTCCCCACAATGATAGATCAATCAAAACGTCTGTTTGCCAGACCCCACCCATCCCAGACAAATGCATGCCTTCTTCAAACTCAATGGTTGTCAAGTTTCACAACAAAGTTATTTCTTTTAATCCTTTCTTTGCTACACTGTTTCCAACATCCCATCCCCCATCCCCCCTTCCCCGACTGAAAACCTTCCCACTATTCCAGGGATGCTCCATGAATAGCAATAGTCTACCCTTAATTTGATTCTCAATGTTTCAATATTCAGCATTATTCAAAGTCTGTAGCAACAGAAAGCACTTCATTTTAGGTAGTTTCTCCCTGTGGACTGGGACACCCTTCTGCTTCAGTAAATGAGCCCAAAATCATTTCTCATGGCACACTCTCTCAACTGCTTTATTACATCATTTGGCACTGGCATCTGAGAGAAAGGAAGGAATGAAGGAAAAAAATTGGGTTTTATACAGTTCTTCCATACTAACTGCACTCCAAAAGGAGGATGGGAAGAGAATGTTGCTGCCATTAGGCACAAAGGGAAATTCAGAACAGTACAGCGAGATTAGAAAGGTTAGTCACATTAACTGACTTTCTAACATCACGCAGTAAGTGATAACTGTGGGATTCAAGCCCTGGGTCTCCAGGTTCACTGCTCTATATGTTCTTAATGCTCCGTTTTCTTCCATCAACCCACAAAGTCTACCGAAAAAGACCCATTTCTGTCCAGGGCTCAGGGACCCTATTTTATAACTGCTTTCTGTGGCTCACCTAACTTACGCTTCACATTGACAGGCACATACCAGAGACCCACTGACTGCTGTATGCTTTAAAAGGTCCCAGTAGGGGTTAGTCCTTCGTGCCCCCTACCCATTCTGCCTCTCAGCCTCTTGGGCTGTACATTGGCAAGCGATCTCATGGCATTATTTATTTACTTTTGTTTACCGGGTAAGCACACTAGACAGCAGAGTGTCTATTTTCAGGTGCGACCCAGGAGGATTACAAGGTACATACAATCAGTAACAGCAGGAAGAGTCAAAGTTAATACACAAGAAACATTGGGCATTACAGAGATTAATAGGGTAGCTAACAGCATAGACGACTTCAGGCACAACTGATTAATATTAAGATATCAGCATTAAGATACATAATAGATTAATTGGGTAGATATACAGCGTAATACAGAAATAATACAGACATTGTCAACAGAGGCAAACAATATACGGTATGCCATACGGGAGGGGGCAGTAGAGATACAGCATAGAACAGAACAGTACAGAAATTGTGAACAAGGCAGACAGTATACGGTAGGCCTCACCCAATTTGGGGGGGGCGCCTGGGTGGATAAACAGGAGGAGTACAAGAGTGCAGGAGGGAGACCTGGGGAAGACAGGGATAGATTAGGCAGGGTACCCCTCTTGGGGGGGTTGGGGGTGGGCAGGAAGAGGTCCCAGTCCAAGAATGACAGCTTATTGTATCAACCGGTTACAGGAGAAGAAGTGCTTTAAAATGCTGGAGCCACGCCCCCACCAGTATGAAACTGGGAAAAACGTGTGCCACAGCTGGTGGTCTATGATGCACAGAGACAGGCGGAGGCCGATTTCAGGAAGCCCCATAGGGAGGCTTTAAAGCAGGGATGAGAGGAGGAGGAGGAGGAGTGAATTAAGGCAGGAAGGGAGTTCCACACTCTCGGGGCATAGGCTTCCTTGGCAAGCTTTTAAACTAGCCATGGGGGAGGTGCTAATAAGAGGCAGGAAATTTCAAGCCTCCCCCCACAAAACAAAACGGAGGCAGTATAGCGCAGTGGTTTAAGGCTCTGAGTTGCAAATCTGGAGACTTGGGTTTGAATCCCACAGCCCCACTTGCATACTGTGTGACCCTGAGCAAGTCACTTAACTTCCTTGTGCTCCCAGGTTGCACCTGTAAACAAGCTTTCAGCTTAGTGTGTCTCACCTGGTTAAACAATTGAAAAGGAAAAAAAAACATGACAGGTAGTATGGTAAACACTGAGGTACAGTGCTCAACAGAGGGCAGGACAGGGGTAAATGGAAAAATAGACAAGGGAAAAAAGAGCAGGCATGGGGGAAAATGATAAAGCTAGCATTAAATGGAGGGCAATGAGTACCAATGCCCGTAGTCTGGGAAACAAGCATCCTGAGCTAGTAGCTTGATGGAAGATGAACAATTGGATATTGTGGCAGTCATGGAAACATGGTACATGGAGAACCATGACTGGGATGTCAACATACCGGGGTACACAGTCTACAGAAGGGACAGGGAGGGGAAAAGAGGAGGTGGAGTAGCTGCATACATAAGGGAAAGGATCAAAGCTACAGAACTAAAAAGTAAAGGGGGAAGACAAGAGGCACTCTGGGTCACCTTGGAGACAGGGAATGGCATCACAATCCGCACAGGGGTTGTATACAGACCCCCGTCTCAAGGGGAGGAAACGGACAAGAAAATGATAGAGGACATTCTCAAAATGGTTGAAAAGGGGGAGATACTGTTAATGGGGACCTGAATATGCAGATGTTAACTGGATGACATGTACTGCAGCCACATCCAAGAGCAGGGTCATTCTCGATGCCCTGCAGAGGGCAGGCCTTAGACAGCTAGTGTTGAAACCCACTCGGGAGGGAGCAATACTAGACCTGGTACTCTCAAATGGAGAGAGGATCACAAATTTAGAAGTCAGTAGACATCTGGGAACAAGCGATCACTGCACAGTGTGCTTCACAATAAGCACAACTATGGAGACGAGCCATACAAAAACAAGCATACTGGACTTTAGAAGGGCTGACTTTGGCAACATGGGTGAATACCTGAGGAATACACTAGTAAAAAGCCAAAAAGGAGGGGTGGAAGAACAATGGAGAAAAATCAAAACTGCCATCACAGAGGCAACAAGCCTCTGTGTGAAACAAATAAAGTAAACAAAGCGGAGTTAAAAACCACTATGGTTCTCAAGAGATTGCAGGGAAGGTTAAGGAGAAAATGGGTGCATTCAAAAAGTATATGGAATCACAGAAGGAGCACGACAGGGAACTGTATCAATTAAAGCAGAAAGAAGTGGGGAAGGCAGTCAGAATAGCAAAAGCCCAAACCAAGGAAAAAATAGCCAATTCAGTTAAGAAGGGGGATAAAACCTTTTATAGGTACATTAGGGAACATAGAAAGGTTAAGGGAGGAATAGTGAAGATTAATAAGGGAGAGGGGAGGTGGGCAGAGGGAGACAGTGAAAAGGCAGAGTTACTGAATGAATACTTCTGCTCAGTATTCACAAAAGAAGATGAGGAGGAGTTACCTAAACCAGACAATAGAAGCACTCTGGGCAGGGGGATTGACACCAGTCCATTTACAGAAGAAAGAGTATTTATTTATTTATTTATGAGATTTACCAGGAAGGCATGCTGAGCAGAGTACTGCTCAATTCCAGATGCGCCCTGGGGGTGGGGGTTACAAATAATATGGAAATAACAGCAGGAAAAAAAACAAGAACAAAAACATAGACAGTTACAAGCAATGGGTGTGACAATACTTGTACAGATGCATAAGTAATAAAACACTTCATATTGTATGAACTACAAGACAAGCATAAGGAGCAGAACTACGAGTTAGAGTCAGAAGTAGTTGCAGCACAACTGGGGGATGTTGGGCGAGGGGGACTAAGGGGGTAACAGTTGCAGTTCGTAGCGCAGTACAGTTTGAGAAGAGCATTCAGTTGAAGAAACCTGTGAAATGTCTAATATTCGGCAGTCAGGGAGTTCCATAATTTGGGCAACCTGAAGCTGAAAGCAACCTGCCTGACCGGGTGGATCTGTGGGGATGTGTAGGAGCCTAGCATCTATATTTCGAAGAGCATAAGTAGGAGGAGGAGGGGTGGCTGGGAGGAAGAGAGGTAGGAGGAGGTGTGACCAGAACTTGACGGCGGTTTTAGCGCAGTGAAGCAGTCTTCTGTTATGAAGAGATGGGAGGTCCAAAGATTGGTAGAGGCACAGTGGTGGATGTTGGGAGGGCGGTTTAACGAGGGAAACTGCAAAAGTTAAAGGGGATCTAGCCTAGCTAGGAAGTTTAGGCGGCACAGTATGACATCACCGTAATCAATAATAGGTAGGATCATTTTGCACTATTTTGTCTAGTTTGTAGAGGAATGCAATTTTTATTCCGGTAGGGGGCACCCAACATAGGGTGCAATTTTTTGTGTAAAGAATCAATATGCACTGAAAAGTCAAGAAGCTGGTCAAGCCAGACCCCAAGATAACGATAAGCGGTGTAGGCCTCAAGTGGGGAGTTATCCAGAGTATAGAACGCAGGAGGAGCGGGAAGCAGTGTTATTTTGGGCCAGGAGCCGAAGGTGAGGGAGACTGTTTTATTAGGGTTTAGGTATAGCTGATTTGAGGTGAACCAACGTTGGATGGAGTCGAAGTCTTTCTGTAGGCATGCTGTCACGGCACTAGTAGATGGGCCAGAGGCGAACAGCACCGTGTCGTCAGCATACATGTGAATAGATGATTGTAGGCAGGCTGCAGGCAGGTCATTTAGAAAGACAGAGAACAGCAGCGGGCCGAGTACAGACCCTTGAGGGACACCGCTGGTGACAGGGAGTGAGCTGGATCTGGCCGAGCCGATGCGGACTGATTGGGACCTATTGGACAGGTAAGAGTGGAACCAGTTAATTGCATTATTAGACACTCCTGCTTGGGCAAGTTTAGCCAGCAGCAGGGGATGAGAGACTGTGTCGAAGGCTTTTGCCAGGTCGATGAAAATGGCAGCTGTTATTTCCCCTTTGTCCATTCCCGTGAGGATGGCATTAGCAAGGCGAAGAAGGGAGGTGGTGGTGGAGTGATTTTTCCTGAAACCAGCCTGGAAGGGGGTGAAAAAAGATATGGAATCAAGATAGTCATAGAGCTGGGAGAGAACGAGTCGCTCTTGAATCTTAGCTAGGACAGGGAGCAAGGATATAGGACAGTAGTTGGATGGGGAGGAGAGGTCCCCTCCTTTAGGTAGTGGAACGACAGTGGCTTGTTTCCATAAGTTGGGGACATCCCCAAGTTTAAAAGACAAGTTAAAGAGCAGGGCTAGTGGGTGTGCTACGGCAGGTGCAGAGAGCAGGAGCATTTTGGAATCAAGGCGCGACGGACATTTGCCCTTTGCTGGGTTTAGCGCCTGCAGTATTTTTAGCACCTGGCTAGATGCAACTGGACAGAGAGAAGGTGGCAGGTGGTTACAGAAGGGGGCGGTGGACAAGGGATAGGGATGAGGAGGAGGCGAGAGGAAGAGGCCAGGGAGGAGAAGTAGGAGTTAAACTCAGAGGCTACCAAGCTAAGATCAGTAATGAAATTCCCCTAATGTTAGAGTGGGAGTGAGGGGTTGGGCAGGTGGGGATAGGAGGGATTTTATTGACTTTCAGAACTGAGTGGGGTGGGAGAAGTTGTTGTTGAATGCGGTTTTAAAGTAGTTTGATTTTGCCTGTCGAATGAGTCTTGTACAGGCATTTCTTAATGACCGGTAGTGTTGCTGAGCAGTTTGTTCACCTGTAGCCTTAAAACATTTCCAGGCACGGTCTCTGGAATGAAGGTGTTCCATGAGGGTGGTTGTTACCCATGGTAGGTGGTAACCTCTACCCCGGGATCTCCTTAGAGGTGCATGTCGGTCCCAGATGGCGAGGAAATTTACAGAGAAACAGTTCAGGGCAACATCCATAGAGGTGGCACTAGGGATGAAAGACCAGTCAATACTGGAGAGATCGTTTAGGAGAGCAGTCAGGTTAAGGGATTTATAGGCTCTGTTGTGCAGCACGCGGGGTGTGGGGGCTAAGGGTTGGAAGATTTTTCTCACGATATAAATCATATGATGGTCACTAAGGGAGTCAGGTAGAAGGCCAGCTTTAGTGATCCAATGGGGGTGGGTAGTTAAAGCCCAATCCAGGAGTGTGTGTTTGTTGGTTTTGGGGTTTAGACGAGTGGGTTCCACTATTTGCTGGGACAAGTTTAGGGCATTTATTTGTTGTAGCGACTTGGAGCTGCACTGCCTAGCCAGTTCTGGTTGAAGTCACCAAGGATATGAAGTTCCCGCCATCCGTGTGTGACCTCAGGTTGCCAAGATAGTCAATAATGCAACCAGAGGTGTACCAGGTGGGCAGTATGACCCTCACGATATATATTGGGATGGAGTGATGCAGGGGTTTTGATTAGAAGGAGTCCATAGAAAGAGTAGGAGGCGGGCAGGAGTTCTAGAGAACAGGAGATTGGAGGAGATATACATGGCAGTGCCATACCCTTCTTTCTGCCCTGTCTGTCCTGGCGGTTTAGGGAGAACCAGAATAGAGAATTCTGCATCTTGGTTGTGTGGCTTTAACCAGATTCAGTGATGATAACTATATCAGACAACGGAGCAGGGCGATCGGTTTGCAAGGTTGCTATTTTGTTTAGCAGACTACATATATTTAGGTGGACAATTTTAAGTCCTTAGGGAGGTGGTAGCGATGCTGGGGTTGAGAGGCTATGGATGCAGGTGGACCAGGGTTAAGTTCAATGTCCCGGCTATAAGAAGAAGGAGGGCCAGAATGTGCCTTAATAGCCGCTTGGACTTAATGTGGATCTCATGACGAGTGGAGGGGTTGGGTGAGTGTAAATCAGTCCTAGGGCCCGAGCAGAGAGGGATAAAAAGAGCAGGTTTCTCAGCGTGGAATGCAGGAGGGAGGATAGAGGCCCCCCAGTGGCCAATTTCTCCAGTGGGACAGGTTTTGGTCTACTTGTGCCAAGGAGGAGGAGTGGGAGGGTGGCTTGGTAACTGTACAAAGAAATGGTGATGTGTCAGGAGGCTTGGGATAGGAAGAAGATGGGAGGGAGGATATGGTGGGGCCAATCATGATGATTGTAAAGGTAAGGAACAGCATTTTCTCTTTTTTTTTTTTTTTTGAATCAATGTGTACCCAAAGGATGAGATTTGAGAAACAGCTCAAGGGTGGCCACTGGTGGTAGGAAGATATAAGGAGCTAATGGGAAAGTGGGCTGAGTATAAGTAGGAGTCGACCAAGGGTGGTGGTGGGGGTGGTGGGGAGCCTGCGAAAAGCGCAGGCAGGGCTAGAGCTCTGGGAGGCAGCTGTGAGCAGGGAACTCTACCTGAATTGTGCAGGGCAGCTCCGTCTAGGGGGTTTCTGGAGGCTGTGGGAGGGCTTGAACTGCCAGCCCTCGCGACCGCACTGCAGGAGGACGACAAAAAGGCAGCTATTAGTAATCACGGTAGGTGGGTGGGGAGGAGGAGCTTACGATTTCTAAATATGCACACAAATTGTATTTGGCAGATTAACTGAGAGACAAAAATACAGACTAAAGCTTACACTATTTTAACAGGCTTCTAAGCAGGCTAGTCTAAGCTCATTTAACAAATTTTGCAACAGTAAAAGAAGCACAGAGCGTATTAGCTGTTGCTTTCTGGGAGAATTTAATCTTAAATTGCAAGGGAAAAATCTGAGTACAGTCAGTGGTTTGAATCTTGCTCCAGAAGAGCACAAAGCGAGGTGCCTGACAGCAAGTTCAGGCTCCTTGTTATTTCTGTCTCGTCACGGAGAAAAAGGTGCCAATTTCAAACTGCTTTCACGGAGCTCTGGGAGGCAGCTGTGAGCAGGAACTCTACCTGAATTGTGCAGAGAGCAGGCTCCGTCATGGGGGTTTCTGGAGGCTGTGGGAGGCTTAGACTGCCACCCCTACATGACCGCACTGGATTGTGCAGACAGCAGCTCCGTCCGGGGTTTCCCTGAAGGCTGTGGGAGGCTTGAACTGCCAGCCCTCGCGACCGCACTGAACTGTGCAGGGGAATGGCTCCGTCCACGGGGGGTTTCTGGAGGCTGTGGGGAAGGCTTGAACTGCCAGTCCTCGCGACCGCACTGAATTGTGCAGGGGAACAGCTCTGTCCACAGGGGGTTCTGACAGAACTCCTAAAACTCAAGGTGGACAAAGCAATGGGGCCTGACAGGATTCACCCCAGAATCCTAAAAGAACTAAGGGAGGACCTAGTGACACCACTGACCACACTTTTTAACAAATCATGGGAGGATGGCGTGGTACCCGAGGACTGGAGGAGGACAGATGTGATTCCCCTTCACAAAAGTGGAAGCAAGGCAGAAGCAGGAAACTACAGATCACTGAAGTTTGAACCTCAGTGGTAGGGAAAATGATGGAATCACTTCTGAAAGAAAAAATTGTTGAGTACCTAGAGGCCAGCAGGGCACAGGACCAAAAGCAGCATGGATTTACAGCAGGAAGGTCATGTCAATGCAGATCTAATAGATTTCTTTGACTGGGTGACCAAAGTAATAGACGGGGGCTGTGGATAAGCCTACCTAGACTTTAGCAAGGCATTTGACACAGTCCCACACAAAAGATTGATAATCAAGTTAGCCAGCCTGGGAGTGGGTCCCAAGGTGGTAGCCTGGGTAGCAAACTGGCTGTATAACAGGACACAGAAGGCAATAGTGAATGGAACACATTCCGAAGAAAGGGGGGTCACTAGTGGAGTACCTCAGGGCTCAGTACTAGGTCCAATCCTCTTTAACATCTTTGTAGGTGACATTGCAGAGGGTCTGGAAGGAAAGGCATACCTCTTTGCAGATGACACAAAGATCTGTAACCGAGTTGATACACATGGGGGGGGGTAGAAAGGATGAGAAGAGTCTTGGCAAGGTTGGAGGAATGGTCGGACACATGACAACTTAGATTAAATGCAAAGAAGTGCAAAGTAATGCACCTGAGAAACAAAAACCCAGGAGGAGAGTACACAATAGCAGCGGAGGTACTAACAACAACAAGAATGGAAAAGGACCTGGGGGTAGTCATATCAGATGATCTAAAGGTGGGTAAGCACTGTGAGAAGTCAGTAAGGAGAGCTGGGGGATACTGGGATGCATAGGAAGGGGCATCACAAGTAGAAAAAGGGAAGTGGTTATCCCTCTGTACAGACAGTTGGTGAGACCCCATCTGGAGTACTGTGTGCAGTTTTGGAGACCTCATTTGCGCAAGGACATAGACAGGATGGAAGCAGTCCAGAGGAGGGCAACTAAAATGGTGCAGGGTCTGCATCAGAAACCATATGAAGAGAGACCGAGGAGCTTAATATGTATACCCTTGATGAAAGGAGGGATGGGGGACATGATAAAATGTTCAAGTACCTCAAGGAATCAACAAAGTCCAGGAGGTAGCATCTTTCAGAAAAAGATGTGTAAGAACAAGGGGCACAATTTAGAGATAGAGGGAACGGTTCAGGGTAATGTGAGGAAATTTTTTCACGGAAGAGTGGTGGCGCATGGAACCGCCTTCCTGGAAGGCTGTGGGTCCTAAGCATGGAGGAATTCAAACATGCATGGGACAGACATAAGGCAATTATAGTGGGGGGTGGCAGAAAGTAGGTTGTTGGTTAAAATCTGCAGCTTATCCAGTAGGTAGGGAAATGGGCAGACTGGGTGGGCCAAGTGGTCCTTATCTGCCGTCAAAGTCTATGTTTCTATACTTCTATAGGCGATGAAGGCCCAATCCCCCACAAGGGTGCAGGTTTTTGGAACCAGGCGGTCCTGCGAATCCCTGGATCTTAAGTGGTAGGTTGGGGTTCCGCGTTTGAGGGGTAGGGCAAGGGCAGAAGGGGTAGACATTCTGATGATACTGTCGAAGTTGCCAAGAACAAAGGTGCGGTGCTTTTCCGGGAGGAGCCACTCAAGTCGTTTATAAAGATCATAGTGGTGCGTGAGGAGAGGGGCCGAGAGCGCAAAGCAGCATATATTGTTATACGCAGTGTCCCATTTTGTGAGGCTAGATTTAGGGACAGGGGCCAAGGTTACAAGCCCATAGCAAAGTGTTGGTAGGAGGACCCCCCTGGCTAGGGCCACACGTGCGGCCTGGGTGAGGCAGCTTTTTGCTCTATACACAAGACCAAGCTTGCCATTTGTTGCCTTACATATATTCCGAATTGTAGCATAAGATTCAGTTGCAGGTCAAGGGTGACGCCTAGGTACTTAACCGAATCCACGGTCTGCAGGAGGGAGCCATCTACCCCATATACCATTAAGGGAGCAGGGCAGGTTTTTGACTTGTTCATGGAGCCAAAGAGCATGGCTTGGGTCTTATTTAGATTCATGGTAAGCTTATGGTCCACTAACCATGTTTGAATATGCATAAAGTCAGAGTTAAGCCGTGAATTAATGGTAGTGATGTCCTGGGAGCTGGCCAGGACGACGAGGTCATCTGCATAAAGGGTGGTATGACCATGGGCAGTGACAGAGGGTAGATGATTAATGAAAAAGGAGAACAGAATGGGTCCAATCACAGATCTCTTGGGGACCTTGCAGTTAACTGAAGAGGGGTTAGAGAGGGCACGGTTGAAGTTGGTGTATTGCTGCCTTCTAGAGAAGTAGTTTGAGAACCAGGCATGGGCTGGTGGGGGGGGGAGAGAACACAAGGGTCTGAAGAGTGGAGCCGAGGAGGGAGTGGTCAACCCAATCAAAGGCCTTTGAGAGATCGACGAAGATGGCTCCAGTCAGACTGCCTTGATCAGCAGCGGTCCTGATCACGGAGGTAACCACAGCAAGAGCTGTAGACGTGCTGTGCCCTTTTCGGAAGCCGTGTTGTGCGGGGGAGAGAAGGTTGTAACTCTGAAGGTATTGGGAGAGCTGAGAGGCAACTACCTTTTCAAGAAGCTTGCAGGACGTGGACAGAATAGCAATGGGTCGGTAGTTCTGGATATCTTTGGGGTTACCCTGTTTGAAGACTGGGACAACCTTGGCCACTTTCCAAATGTCAGGGATTATCCCAGAGATTGGTGAAGTGTCGAAGATATGCGTGACAGGCCTGGCAAGAAGGGATGCCCCCAGCCTGAGCAGTTTAGGTTCAAGGCTGTCAATCCCCGGCCCGTTGTGAGGAGGAGACCAGCAGAAGCTTCTGTGTCTCCCTAACCGAGACCCATTTTAGGTAGAAGGGAGGAAGGGGAATGAGTCCACTCGAGGAGGGACCAGGAGACTTTGGGGCAGGGGACTGGGAAAGGGGAGCAGGCAGGTCAGAGAACAGGGAGTTAAAGGCGTTGATGATCGTGAGGGGGCTGTTGCAGCTGACCCCGCCAATGAGCATGTCTGTGACCTGTACTCTAGTGGACCCACCAACTGCATTTCTGATATTTTGCCAAAAGCTCCTCGGATTGCTGGCAGTGCATAGCAGGGCAGACTGGCTGAACTCGCTCTTTGCAGAGCAGATGGCTCTTTTACAAGAGTTCCTGAGTTGCCGATATTCTAAAAGGTCATTATTATTACGGGAGACCTTGAATCTCTCCCAGCATTTGTCCCCGAGCTTCATGAGGGACAACAGGCCGCTGTGAAGCCATTTTGTGACAGCACCCCTCACCCTCCTTCTGGTGAGGGGGGGCATGCTTGTCTTGCAAGGGGACAAACCCCACGATAAAATGATTAAGAGCTTGTGCGGGGTCATTTGTGGCTGTGACCCGTGACCAGTCGGCTTGTTGTAGGTCTGCAAGGTAGTCATTTAGGTTAAATTTTGAATAATCCCTCAACTAGATCACTTTACTGGGGATTTTGGGCAAGGAGATACCCCATATACAGAAGGTTGGGGAGTGATATGAGATGACATCAGGGAGAATACCTGATGATATTATTCTGTCAGGACTATTACACAGAACCCAGTCGATAAGGGAATCTTTAACCCCCGGTGAGGGGAGCCCCGTGGGTTCCCTTATGAGTTGGCTGAGGGCATGGCCCGAGAGAAGGGGCTCATATTGTTTGGTGTTGGGCCCCAACAAATTAAGGTTAAAGTCACCCAGGACTAGTACCCCATTAGAGCCAGCCTTGTCACTAATGCAGTCAAGTAGTGAGGAGAGTCCTGGCACACCACCCTTTGGAGGGTTGTAGGCACAGACCACGTGTACCTTTGTGTGTCTCCTAGCAGGAGAAGGGCAGGCAGGAACTCGCATGCTAGGGATGTGGGTGGTGTGCGATCAATGGCAGACACATTCAGGTGCACCTTGTAATAGAGGAGCACCCCGCCACCACGCTTATTCCCTGCCCGGTCTAGTCTGATATGGATGTAGCCTGGAAGGGTACACAAAGAGTCGAGGATGTGAGGTTTCAGCCAAGTTTCCGAAATCCCCATAATATTTGGTTTGTAATGTGCCACCCAGGCAGTAAGTTCTCCTAGGTTGTGCAAGATATTACGAATGTTCAGGTGGACAATTTTTAATCCTTTGGCAGATAGCCAGGCAGGGGAGGACTTGAAAGAGGACCTGTTGGCAAGCGGTCCAAGGAATTTTGCCATGCCCCCCCAGCAGGTCCGGGGATGGCTATGGGGACAGATCTAAGTGCAGCAAATAACAGCGTGATACAGGTTGAGGAGGATTCCAGGGGAAGAGTGCAGCAGCCAGAGGAAGCAGGAAACTGGCCAGGTAGATTATGAGATGGCACAATACAGGCAGCAACGTGTGAGCTACTGCGCAATTTCTGAACCTCCCTGAGGCAACAGCACAGGAGTGTTACTACAAGACACAGATAAGGAAGCTTCGATGGGTTGCTGTAAACTGCAGCCCATATAAAGACACACCTATGGTAACACAAGAGACTTAGTAGTAGGCAGCTACTGAAATGGGGCGGGAGGGCAGCCACTAGAGGAGACAGCAGATAAGCTGCATATGGGAAAAAGGGCGTATTGGTAATTTCAGCCCACGTGACAGAGCTTATATAAGACTGTGCTCACCTAGGGTGGTGGGGCAGCTGGCGCGCAGCACCAGCGGAGCCTTCAACTGCAGTCTGCTGAGAGAAGTGTACAGGTGTTTGAAAAATCACCGCTGCACTCCGCTGTGAAAAGAATGCAGGCGTCAGCTGCAGCGAGGCGTACCTGTGCACCGGGGGTTCAAGGAGATCCACGGAGGTCCTATTGGCTTGCTGGGGGTTGGAGGGCAGTCTCTGAGGCCCTCACGACCGTCTATCTGGAGGATAGAGGAGAGTGAAGGAGTTATAAGCTGAGGAAGGTAAGGCTAGAGGAAGAGTCAAGCAAACTGCATTTTTTCAAAATGCTGTAATCCTTTAAACCCTGCGATTATGAGGCCATGTTAGTTTCTGCCAAGCCCAGTGATGCCCCCGGTATGCTGTTTTCAACAGGGTACCATTATGGCTCAAGGGGACATGGATACCTGTATCATTTTAGGAGTTACCTAAACCAACCAACAGAAGCATTCTGGGCAGGGAGGGTCGACACCAGCCCATTCGCAGAAGAAAGAGTCCTGAAAGAATTCCTAAAACTCAAGGTGGACAAAGCAATGGGGCCTGACGGAATTCACCCCAGAATTCTAAAAAGAACTAAGGGGTGACCTAGTGACACCAGTGACTACCCTTTTTAACAAATCATGGGAGGATGGGGTGGTACCCGAGGACTGGAGGAGGGTGGATGCGATTCCCCTTCACAAAAGTGGGAGCAAGGCAGAGGCAGGAAACTACAGACCTGTTAGTTTGATCTCAGTGGTAGGCAAAATAATGGAATCACTTCTGAAAAAAAGAATTGTTGAGTACCTAAAGGCCAGCGGGGCACAGGACCCAAGAAAAAACTACTCACCTTAGTAATTATGTTTCTTCTAGTGGAGTCTTGCTGTATTCTAACAATTGCAGTTAGTTCCAGCCTTTCAACTGCCCCGGAGAACATAGGGTTAACTTTTCTATGCATGGCACAGAATGTTCATCGCAAGCTCAGTTGAAGCCTCTGCCTGTTATTCAAACTGCAACAGTCAGATCTTTACGAGCAAAAACTCACTAGGTGTTCTGCGTGGAAACTAACATTTTTAACTAGTCAACTGGCAGAAATATAATGTTTTTGGTTCTCAAAGGAAGACTCAAGTCAGGAAACCCAAAAACCAAAAACAATCAAATGAAACAACATTCCATCCAAAGAAAAAGAGGGTGTAAAGGGGGGGCACCTCTAGGGTGCCAACACTGCCTCTGCCCACCCACATCCCAAAATCTAGGTTCTGAGAGGGGAGGCAGGGGGGAGGTCAGAAGAAAAAATTACTCACCTTAGTAATTGCTTTTCTTCTCATGGAGTCTTGCTATATTATGACATATAGCAGTTAGCCACAGCACTGGAACTGCCCGGAGAGGAAGAGGTTAACTCCAGGCTGACTGGAGTTCAACGCAAGCGCCTTGAAACTCTATCTGGCTAGTTTCAAATTGAAACTGTCAGATCTTACGAGCCAACACTAAGAAAAAGTCTGTGTGGAAAAACTCACACTAGCCAAATGGCTACCTACTAGTAGAAATAACAATAACAGAAACAACAACAACAGCATCACCCTGACAAGCACTATTAGGCCCCCCCCTCCCCAAAAGACTCAAGTCCAGGATGGGGCCAAACCTACAAGTAAAACATAAATACCTAGTTTTCCTAATCCTAAAGAAAAGGAAAAAGGAAAAAGAACTATAATGGCATGACACATGCTTGCATAATTACTAACCCCTTACCCAAGTAGAAGTTCTGAGAGGGGCAGGTTGGGTGGTCATAATAGCAAGACTCCATGAGAAGAAAAGCAATTACTAAGGTGAGTAATTTTTTCTTCAAACACCATGAAGTCTTGCTATATTATGACATATAAGCAGATTACACAGCAGTACCTCCATGGAGGAGGGCCAGAACCTACTTAGGAAATAGGCTCTGAAGCACGGCTGTGCCAAACCGAGCATCTCTCCTGGACTGGACATCCAGGGAGTAATGCTTGGTAAAGGTGTGAACTGTTTTCCAGGTAGCAGCTTGACAGATTTCCAGAATGGGAATATCTCTAGCAGCCGCTAGAGATGCAGCTGTACCCCTGGTGGAATGGGCCCTCAGTCCTGAGGGGGGTTCTCACTAGTTTTGGTAGCAAATTGGATACAAGACAATCCACCTGGCAATTGTCCTCTAGTGGCAGGTTTCCTTGCCAACCTCGCCATAGGTAAGGAAGAGTTGGAGGATTCGAACCTGTGACCCTTGGTGCGTTCCAAATAGTAGCTTAAAGCTCTTTTAACGTCCAAACTGTGCAATCTCCTCTCACCCGAGGAGGAATGCTCAGTGAAAAATACTGGAAGGGAGATGGATTGGTTAAGATGGAAATCTGAAACCACTTTAGGTAAAAACTTTCTGTTAGTCCTGAGGACTACCTTATATCTGTGAAAAGAAATAAAATCCTTTTCCACTGACAGGGCTTGTAACTCACTTATGCGTCTGGCAGAAGTGATGGCCACTAGGAAAACAGTTTTCCAAGTTAGGAACTTAAGGTCTGCTGAAGACAGAGGTTCAAAGGGGGGTTGCATTAACTGAGCAATGCAAACATTAAGGTCCCAGGCAGGGGCTGGGTCCTGAAAAGGAGGGTTAGTGTGAAGTAACCCCTTAAAAAACTTGGAAAACACAGGGTGAGAAGAAAGGGAGGCAGGCTTTCCTGCTGATACAAAAGCAGAGACAGCTGCCAGATGAACCTTTAAGGTAGCTGGCCTGAGGCCTAAGGAATTAAGATGGACCAAGTAGTCCAGCAAAATGGGCAAATCAGCAGATTCTGGGACAATTTGCTTCCCAGAACACCAGATGGAGAACCTCTTCCATTTGGAATTATAAGTGGCCCTAGTGGAAGGCTTCCTAGAGGCCTTTAAAATATCAAGGACACCTTGAGAAAGGTGTAATTCAGCAAATTCTAACTCCTCAAGAGCCAAGCCTTGAGGTGGAGGGATTTGAGGTCCGGATACCAAACTCTCCCCTGGGCACAAGTCAGCAGGTTGTGGACCCTGGGAAGGCCCAGGGAGGTGGACTGACAGGGACAGAAGCAGTGGGTACCAGGGTTGCCTGGCCCAGTCTGGTGCAATCAGAATCACTTTGCAGGGCTGGGATCTGATTTTACTAACACCCTGAAGAGAAGAGGAAGGGGAAAGGCATACAGAACTTCCTTCCCAATCCAACAAAAAGGCGCCCAGGGACTGAGCCCATTACTGGAGGCCTGCAACAGAACAGAGGAAGTTGGTGGTTGTCTGGGGCTGCGAAAAAGATCTATCTGAGAGTGCCCCATCTGGCAAAAACTGACCCCAGCACTAGGGTATTCAAAGACCATTCGTGATGACCCTGAGAAATCCTGCTGAGGGCATCCGCTAGGACATTGTCCTTCCATGGAAGGTGAACTGCTACTAGGGAGGTGTTCAGGGGTAAGCCAGAGACCACAACTTCATTGCTTCGGTGCACAAGGCTGATGACAGAGTGCCCCCCTGCTTGTTTATGTACCACATTGTTGTGGTATTGTCTGTCCTGACCTGAACTACTTTGTTCTGGACAGATGCTGAGAAAACCTGAAGAGCTAAAAAGACAGTGCTGAGTTCCAACAGGTTGATGTGGAGCAGAGATTCCTGGGGGGACCACACTCCCTGAGTGGAAAGGTCGCCCAAGTGCGCTCCCCACCCCAGCAAGGAAGCATCCGTGGTGAGGGTGAGAGAATGAGAAATGGGAATGAAGGGGACCCCTAGTCTTAGATTGCTCTGATCCTGCCACCACTGAAGAGCTAGAATCAGAGTTTGGGTCACTGGGACCAATTTGTAAGGGTCCCTCCTTTGGGACCAATAGGCCCTCAAATGAAACTGAATGTCTCATCTGGAATCTTGCCCTTGCACTACAGCTGTGGAGGCAGCCATGTGCCCTAGAAGTTGTAGAAAGTGCCTTGCTGGTTGAGAGACCCGTGGGGTGAAAGAGGATGCCAGGGCAATCAGCTTCTCTACCCTTTCTGGGGAGAAATGCCCTGGCCAACTTTGTCCAATCCGCACCTATGAAAGTTAGTACCTGAACTGGTTCTAGAACTGACTTTGGTAATCAGCAGGAATCCAGGAAGTGAGAAGCTGCTGGGTGACTTGCAAGTGGGATTTTACCTGATCTGGGGACTGACCCACAATGAGCCAGTCGTCCAGGTAGGAAACACAGCAACCCCTTGCCTTCTTAAGTGAGCCACTACCACAGCTAGACATTTTGTGAATACCCTTGGAGCAGAGGTAAGACCGAAGGGCATTGCTCTGAACTGGTAGTGACCTGAGGGCAGTTCGAACCCGAGGTATTTTCGGTGAGAAGGCCTGATCAGGACATGAAAATAGGCATCCTTGAGGTCCAAGGAGGCTAGCCAGTCCCCTGGCCTGAGGGAGGGCAAAATCATTGCCAGAGATAACATTCTGAACTTTGGTTTCAAAAGATGCTTGTTCAGGTACCTTAAGTCTAGAATGGGCCGCCATTCTCCTGTCTTTTTTGGGGTAAGGAAGTATCTGGAGTACAGCCCCTTGCCCTGGTGACAAGGAGGAACCCTTTCCACTGCTTTGCAGTCTAGGAGGGAAGAGACCTCTGCTTCCAAAGCAAGGGCCTCTAAAGGGCTTGCAGGTGGAAAATGTCTGGCTCATCTTTGGAAACTGTTTGAAGCCGAGAACCAGACCCTGGCTTACTACCTCCAGAACCCATTTGTCCAAGTTAGGGACACCCAGTTCTGGCTGAAATAAACAACCTGCCTCCAACTGGTACAGGAGATCGGCCTGGGCATCCCATCAGGGTGCCTGCTTGGCAGTAGCCTTAGGCTGAGGGGTGGGGGATGGTTTACCCGCGCCTGCCTACCTCTGCTCTGAAAAAACCCTCTGTGCAAAGCAGAGGAGGCTTGGGATTGATAAAAGGCCTGTGGAAGGCCTGCCCCTACCTCTGGGGGTGTGCCTCTGTGGAGTGGCATGCAGCTCCTTGGCCTGGGCACTTTGCAGGTAGTTCTGTATTCATCCATCTTTTCATATAATTTTCCGTTTGCTCTCCAAACAGAGAATTTCCCACCACTGGAAAATCCATAGCCTTTGACTGAGTATCCTGTGACAGATTAGTGCACCTGAGCCATGCCAACCTACGGAAAGCTACAGAAGTGGCCATGACCCTAGAGGAAACATCATTAACATCTACAGCAGTATGAAATTGAACTTTAGAGGCTTCAATGCCATCAGCAGCCACCTGTTTGTCCACTAGCCAGCTGGCCATGGGCCTGCTTGGCTAACTGCAACACTGTATCCCATCTAGATTTCTGATATTCAGCCACATGCCATATAATTTGCCTGCCTGAGTCCCAAAGAAGCTGCCATATACTGTTTTTTCGCCATGGCATCAATCTTCCTGGAATCCTTATCAGGAGGATGTGAGGCCAGGGGGATATTAGCCTTGTCACAGGCCGCAGCTTGTACCACACCTACATGACTACACTGCTCAGTGAGGAAGTCTGTATCAGGGCCTGATAAAGTATACCTTCTGTCCATTTTTATCTACAGGAGGGACAGAATGAGGATTTTTAAAATTTTGTTTGCTTCCTAAATGACTTATGCAAAGGAATAGACAACCTCCTAGACTCTGGGATATCCATCATCTCAACATAATCAGGCTCTCTTGCTCATCCACAGCCTCTTCAAGGGAAGCTGGAAGGTTTCTGCAACCTTTTATAAAACATAAAATGAGAAGGGACTCCAGACAGCATAGGGGAGATTCTAATGGTCTGTCTGGAGAAATGTCCGGTTCAATGGGCACGCCCAGACCCTCCCAGCCACATACATAATGATCAAAATCTTCCTCCCCTCCTGTGGTTCATAAAATTCCTCAACATCATACTCTTGAACCACTGGAACCGAACAAACCAACTTTTGCCAGCTGTTGGTGGTCAGGCGGTCCCCGAGACAGTGACTGGACAATCTTGCATGGCTTTAGCTATCTCTGCAGAATGGAGAGGCAATCTTGCACTCCAGACCTGCTGATTTCTTAGATTTTTTTACTGGGACCGGTTCCTCAGAACCAGCCTTCCTTTTGCCCGAGGAAGTCTCGCCCTGGTCAGAGGGCACTCCCTCTGGTCCAGTGGGTGCTGGACCGGGCTGGCCATCTGGGTCAGCGGACTTTTTGGCCTCTCGTTCCCTGAGCCGGCCCAATCTTTTCTCCAGGGTGGCTGCAGGGAAATTCTTACACACCTGGCAGTCTGACAGGAGGTGGTCAGCACCCAGACAATAAACACATGTGGTGTGTGGGTCAGCCTTGGCAAGGCTTCCCCACAAACATCACAGTGTTAGAACCCAGTAGGCACGTTTTCTTTTGGGTTTCTCAGACATAATGCCAGCCTATCCAAAAACTTGCCCTTTTATGGCAGTGCCAGGCAAGACACCACTTATCGGTTCCTAACCGTGTACGGGTATTTGAAAACCCAATTTAAAAGTTAGGGTTTTTAGAACCGATAAGAACCGGAACCGTCACTCTAAAAAGCCCAATTTATTGTTTAAAATTAATATTTTGCAAACCGATCGGGTTCAAACCGAACCGATAATGAATTTCCACACAGACTTTAAAACCTGTACTTACGGTTTACCAGATAGAGCTTTGAACCGAAATGCGGTAAAATAATTACTTTGCGGTTAAAATGAACCGAGAAACACTCGTTTGAACCGAGAAATGAACCGAGCTGAAGGAGAGATCTCCGGAGCGACTGTTCAGTGAAGCGGAGTGAAGAATCTGACAGTTTCAATTTGAAACTAGCCAGATAGAGCTTTCAGCAAGGCGCTCGCGCTTGGAACTCCAGTCAGCCTGGAGTTAACTCCTTCCTCTCCGGGGCAGTTCAAGTGCTGTGGCTAACTGCTATATGTCATAATATAGCAAGACTTCATGGTGTTTGAATACAGCAAGACTCCACTAGAAGAAACAACATTACTAAGGTGAGTAATTTTTTCTTCAAACAACATGAAGTCTTGCTGTATTCTGACAATTGCAGGCTACCAAGCAGTACCTCCACGGAGGAGGGACAGAACCTGCTTTGGAAATAGGCTCTGAAGTACTGCTGTGCCAAATCGAGCATCACTCCTAGCCTGGATATCCAGAGAGTAATGCTTGGTAAAAGTATGGACTGTTTTCCAGGTGGCTGCTTGACAAATTTCTAAGAGAGGGATATCCCTGGCAGCAGCCAGGGAAGCAGCTGTACCTCTTGTGGAATAAGCCCTCAGGCCTGAGGGTGGAGTTCTACCCAGTTTTTCATAGCAGAATTGTATACAAGACACAATCCACCTGGCAACAGATGTCTTGGTGGCAGGTTTGCCCTTCTCAACTTCTCCATAAGTGAGGAACAACTGGAGGGATTCAAACATGTGACCCTTGGTACGCACTATGTAGTAGCTAACGGCTCTTTTAACATCCAAACTGTGTAGCCTCCTCTCTCCCGAGGAAGAATGATCAGTGAAGAAAACAGGGAGAGATATAGACTGATTGAGGAGGAAATGTGAAACCATGGTAGGCAAGAACTTTCTGTTAGTTCTAAGGACCACTTTATCTCTGTGAAAAGAGATGAAATCAGATTCCACTGACAAGGCTTGCAATTCACTGATACGTCTGTCAGAAGTAATAGCTACCAAAAACACAGTTTTCCAAGTCAAGTACTTAAGCTCTGCTGAGGACAAAGGCTCAAAAGGGGGTTGCATAAGCTGAGCAATGGAAACATTAAGATCCCAAGCAGGAACAGGATCCCTAAAGGGGGGATTGGTGTGAAGCAATCCCTTGAAAAACTTACAGAATACAGGATGGGATGACAGAGAGGAAGACTTGCCTACAGACAGGAAAGCAGAAACAGCTGCCAAGTGTACCTTGAGAGTAGCTGGTCTGAGACCTAGGCCATTAAGATGGACTATATAATCCAGAACCATAGGCAATTCAGCAGAGTCTAGAGAAATATTCTTCTTAGAACACCAAATGCTGAATCTTTTCCATTTGGAGTTGTATGTCTTTCTGGTGGAAGGCTTTCAAGAAGCCTTAAGGATATCCAGAACCCCTTGGGAAAGATGCAGATCTGCAAACCTTACCTTCAAGAGTCAAGCCTTGAGATTGAGAGACTGAAGACTGGGGTACCAAACCTCCCTGAGAGGATGTTAACAGGTTGTAATTCCTGGAAGAGACAGGAAGGTGGACTGCTAGGGACAGCAACAAGGATACCATGGCTGCCTGGCCCAGTCTGGAGCAATCAGAATCACTTTGCATGGTTGTGACCTTATCCTGACAAGCACTTTGAGAAGGGGGCATACAGAAATGTCCTTTCCCAGTTCAGGATCAGAGCATCCAGGGGACTGAGCACAAGACTGGGGGTCTGCAACAAAAAGAGAAGTTGTTGATTGTCTGGGGCTGCAAAAGATCCATCTCTGGAGTGCCCCATCTTGAGAAAATCACTTTCAACACCAGAGGATCTAGGGCCCATTTGTGATGGCCCTGGGATATTCTGCTCAGTGCATCTGCTAGGACACTGTCCTTCCCTGGAAGGTGAACTGCTATCAGAGAGGTTTGCAGGGAATAGGCCAGGGACCACAACTTCATTGCTTCTGTGCACAAGGCCGTAGACTGAGTGCCTCCTTGCTTGTTGATGTACCACATGATGGTGGTGGTGTCTGTTCTGACCTGAACCACCTTGTTCTGTACAGATTTGGAAAAAGCTGAGTGCCAGAAACACTGCTCTGAGTTCCAAGAGATTGATGTGAAGCAGAGATTCCTGAGGCGACCACAGTCCCTGGGTGGTAAGTTCCCCCAAATGGGCTCCCCAGCCCAGCAGGGAAGCATCTGTGGTGAGAACCACTGAATGAGACTGAGTGACAAATGGAACCCCTTGCCTCAAATTGTCCTGATCCTGCCAATATTGCAGGGCTTGGATCAGAGTTCGAGTCACTGGAATTAGTTTTTTAAGGGAATCCTTTCTTTGGGACCAAAAAGCTCTTAAGTGGAACTGAATGTCCTTCATTTGGAATCTTGCTCCTTGGACCACTGCTGTAGAAGCTGCCATGTGGCCCAGTAGCTGAAGGAAATGCCTCGCTGGTCAAGACACCTGAGCTGAATGAAGAGGCCAGTTCCATGAGGGTCCTTGCCCTTTCCAGGGGCAGGAAGGCTCTTGCTTTTACCGTATCCAGCTCTGCCCCTATGAAGGTGAGGAGCTCCACTGGTTCAAGAACTGACTTTGGTAGGTTGAGAAGAAATCTTATAGAAGTGAGCACTTGCTGGGTCACTTGCAGGTGAGACCTGACTTGGTCTGGAGACTGGCTCACTATGGGCCAGTCGTCTAAGTATGGAAAAATGGAAATCTTTTGTCTTCTTATGAAGGCAACAACTACTGCCAGGCACTCTGTGAAGACCCTTGGGGCTGATGATAGGCCAAAGGGCATTGCTCTGAACTGATAGTGGCCTGAGGGCAACTTGAACCTGAGGTATTTTCTGTGGGAACACCTGATGGGAATGTGAAAGTAGGCATCTTTGAGGTCCATGGAGGCTAGCCAGTCCCCTGGCCTTAGAGAGGGAAGGATAATTCCCAGAGTTATCTTGAACTTTGGCTTTAAAAGATGTTTGTTCAGGTATCTTAGGTCCAGGATGGGTCGCCACTCTCCTGTCTTTTTGGGGGTTAGGAAGTACCTGGAGTACAATCCTTTGCCCCTGTGTAGGGTGAGAACTCTCTCTATAGCTCTGAGAGCTAGGAGAGAAGAAACCTCTGCCTCTAGGACAAGGGTTTCTGAGAGATTTGCAGGTGGAAAAGATCTGTCTCTCAGTTTGGGAAACTTTTTGAAGCTGAGAACCAGACCCTGGCTTACTACTTCCAGGACCCACTTGTCTGATGTAAGAGACATCCAGTCCTGGACAAAGTAAGCCAGCCTGCCCCCTACTGGGATAGGAGAATTGACCTGGGCAGACCCATCAGGGTGTCTGCTTGGCAGGGGCTTTAGGCTGAGGGGTGGATGCAGGCTTGCTCATCCCCCTTCTGCCTCTCCCTCTGAAGAACCCCCTCAGTGAAAAAGAAGAGGCCTGTGCTTGGTAAAAAGGCCTTTGGAAAGGCCTGCCCCTGCCCCTGGACTGCTGCCTTTGAGGAGTTGCTTGCCTTTCCTTGTCCTGAGCACTCCTGTAAGTGGTACTGTATTCATTCATTTTCTTCATGTAATTCTCTGTCTGCTCCCCAAACAGAGAATTACCAATTACAGGAAAATCCATGGCCTTAACCTGGGTATCCTGTGACAGGCTAGTACATCTGAGCCAAGCCATTCTCCGAAGAGCCAAAGATGTAGCCATGACTCTTGATGATACATCATTGGAGTCTACAGCAGCATGAAACTGAACTTTCGACGCCTCAATCCCATCTGCAGCCACCTGCTCCAGCTCCTTGGCAAGCTGGGGGGAAGCCTGTTTAGCCAGTGCCAGTACAGTGTCCCACCTGGACTTCTGTTACCTGGCTGCATAGGCCATATAATTAGCCTGCCTGAGTCCTAAGGATGATGCCATGTACTGCTGCTTTGCCATGGCATCTATCTTCCTGGAGTCTTTGTTTGGGGGGTGTGATGCCAAGGGAATGCTTGCCTTATCATAGGCAGCAGCCTGTAGAATCCCAACATGGCTGCATTGCTGATAAAGGAACTCCGTATCTGAGCCTGAAAGAGTATACCTCTTGTCCATTCTTCTGTCCACAGGAGATATGGAATTGGAAGACTTAAGAATTTTTTGTGTCTGTTTCACAAAAGATTTGTGGAGGGGAACAGACAGTCTCCTGGACTCTGGGATGTCCATCATCTCTACATAGTCAGGCTCTTCCTGATCTTCCACTGCTTCCTCCACAGGAAGCTGGAGGGTATCAGCCACCTTTCTGTAAAACATGTAGTGTGAAGGGGACTCAAAGCCTAGGAGGAGAAACACCTGAAGGTCTGTCAATAGGCACATCCAGACTTTCACCATCACCATAATCATCTTCCAACTCTCCTTCCTCCTCAAACTCCGGTTCATAAAATTCTTCCAGGGTATAATCGGAACCGGGGGAGCCGACCGAACTGAACCCCTGCCAAAAGGTGCCGGTTCAGTCGGAACCGATTGAAGCGATTCCACAATACAAATCGCTTTGGCTATTTCATCGGCAGTCGAAGTATGGGATTCTGGATCCGAACCGGTCGACTTGTCTTTTCTTTTTGTCGGAACCGAGTCCTCGGAATCTGCTCTCCTTTTGCCCGAAGTATCGCCCTGGTCAGAGGGCACTCCTTCTGGTTCGGCTGGAACCGAACTGGGCTGGCCATCCGGGTCAGCGGACTTCTCGGCCTCCCTTTTCCTCAGTCTACCTAATCTCTTTTCCAGGGTAGATTTGGGAAATTGTTTGCAAATTTGGCAGTCTGAATCGAGGTGGTCAAACTCCAGACAATAAACACAGGTAGTGTGGGGATCAGCCTTAGCAAAGACCTCCCCCCACACACACACTGCAGTGTTGAACCCCAGTGGGCCTCGTCTTTTTCTTGGGTTTCTCAGACATGGCCAACCTAACCAAACGTACCCTTTTTTCAACAATCCGCCAGGCAAGACTTCTATCAGTTCCTGACCGTGTCACGGGTCTTGGAAAAAAGTACTAACACCCCCTTTTTTAGAACCGACACGGACCGGTAACCACACACTAAAGTGAAGTACATATTTTACCTGAAAATGATCGGTTCAGCCGAACTGATCCACAGCTTTACAAGTTCAACACAGAAAATAGAACAAAACCTATTTAGTACTCACGGTACCAGAGACTTGAACCGACTATGCAGAAACAACAATTTCCGAAGAAAAACCGATCGAAAAACGACACTTCAACCGACTTTGAACCAAGCAGAAGGAGAAATCTCTGGAGCGACTGTTCAGTGAGGCGGAGTAAAGAATCTGACGGTTGCAGTTCGAATAACAACAGGCAGAGGCTTCAACCGAGCTTGAGATGAACATTCTATGGCATGCATAGAAAAGTTAACCCTATGTTCTCCGGGGCAGTTGAAAGGCTGGAGCTAACTGCAATTGCCAGAATACAGCAAGACTTCATGTTGTTTGAAGGCAGCATGGATGCACAGCAGGAAGGTCATGTCAGACAAATCTAATCAATTTCTTTGACTGGGTGACCAAAGTAGTAGACCAGGGAGGAGCTGTGGATATGGCCTACCTAGACTTTAGCAAGGCATCTGACACAGTCCCACACAAAAGATTAATAAACAAGTTAGCCAGCCTGGGATAGGGTCCCAGGGTGGTAGCCTGGGTAACAAACTAGCTGCACAACAGGACGCAGAGGGTAACAGTAAATGGAACTCACTCCGAAGAAAGGGGCTAACTAGTGCGGTACCCCAGGGTTCAGTACTGGGACCAGTCTGCTTTAATGTATTTATAGGAGACATTGCAGAGGGTCTCGAGGGAAAAGTATGCCTCTTTGCAGATGACACAAAGATCTGCAACAGAGTTGATACACGAGGGGTGGAAAGGATGAGAAGGTACTTGGCAAGGTTGGAGGAATGGTCAAAAGTATAGCAGCTTACACTCAATGCAAAGAAGTACAAAGTAATGCACCTGGAAACAAAAACCAGGTGAAGAATTCATAATTAGAGGGTACCGCAATGACAAAAATGGAAGGGACCTGGGGGTCATATTAGATTACCTTAAGGTAGGCAAGCAATGTGAGAAGGCAGTAAGGAGAGCTGGGGGATACTGGGATGCACAGGGAGAGGCATCACCAGTAGAAAACAGGAAACTGTTATCCCTCTGTACAGACAGTTGGTGAGACCCCATCTGGGAGTACTGCGTGCAGTTTTGGCGACCCCATCTCCGCAAGGACATAGGATGGAGGCGGTCCAGAGGAGGGCAACTAAAATGGTGCAGGGTCTGCAACAGAAGTTATATAAAGAGAGACTAAGAGAGCTTAATATGGGTATCATGTCAACTAAGTGCAAGCAATTCAGCACGAGCAAGACAGCACATAACCAGTAACGCGCATATAACATTGCAGCGCTAGAACAATTTCAGCGTACAGAGTGACAATTACAGTTGTGAACTGAAGAGTGGCATTTCATTTCTTAGGAACTTTCAAATTTAGGAAATCAGATTAGATTAAACTTCCTCACCTGCTGCTCAGATGGACAACTCCAAGTGTCATATGACGTATTAACATCACAGCGTTCTGCAAATGGGATCACAGCATGTAGTGTGGCTCAATGTTTTGTGACATCCAATGGCAACTGGGCACATCATTAACAAATGTAGATGTTGCCCCCAATGTTTTCTGTGTCTGTTAAAAAGTTATATCTTTAATTAATATTTCATAAAACGTTTAAACTTGAAGGTGAAAGCAGTGTGCAATTCCACATAGGTAGCTACTGCTATCACAGTTGCCATATCCGTGAACTACAGCGCTGATTCACTTTGATGTATCTCAATATTTCTTACGTTGGGCCGGTGGTTGAAGGCCAGACAGGTATTGCTCTAATTTAAGTTCATTCATATTTTGCTCAGTTTATATTGCATGTATGAACTTTCAAATTGTGGGATGTGTAGCACCTAACAGGTGATTAAAACTTTGGTGCCATTCCTCAACTGCATTAACTGTTCTTGGAATACCATCTCTCACAGCACTGTAACAGTTTCAAAATGTCAGTGGGAACAGTGGTTTTCGTCTTCCTCATCTCCCAACAGGCCGTCCCAAATAAGTCTTCAAAACAGTCCATTAACGGTGCTAGAAAATAATTATGTTCTTTAAAAAATTCGGCAGACCAGAGAGTTTCAAACGCTGCTAGCATATCATCTGCTGGAACATACGCTAGTGCTGGTATCATTCGCACATTTAGCGCAAATTCTTCATCAGCTGTGTAGGATTTGTGCACCTCTGGCAGATCTTGAATTCTATGCCAAACAGCTTGGCAGAGACAGAAGAAGCAACCTCTTGTTTCTGCCCCAGGGAATTCGTGCTGAATGCTTTAATAGCAACCAATTCAAAGTCTGTCATTATAGACTGTTGACCAAGGTTGCTGCACAATTCTTTTAAAGCTGACAGAACTCTGACATAACTTGCGTTTGATCTGCTGCACATTAGGATAAACACAGTTGGCAGTACTGCACACTGTGGACTGTGTAGAGTTGGGAGAACAGTGGGGGAGTTGATTTAAATGTCCCATCAGCAAACCAATGTTTGCTTTCCTTCATGTATTGATTTTTTTTTCTTGTACCCAAAAAAAAAAAAAAAATCAGGAAACGTTCAGTGTCCTCTTCACCACTATCAAATAGTAGAAAGTCCTCCCCGCGATCAATACAGCATTCAAGGGGGAATTTTAGCTGTGCAACAGCAGTTGGCAGTACTGGTGAGACTGATGCTATTTTCCTTGCACTCTGTGTAGCGCGTTTTAAACAAGAAAAAGAAGGAAGTTTATTTATTTGCTTTTGTTAACCGGGTAAGCACATTAGACAGCCAAGTGCCTATTTTCAGGTGTGACCCGGGAGATTACAAGGTACATACATGAACATCAGGCAAAAACAAGTGAAGGATTACATTAAAGAGAATTAGCACACAGGGACAATACAAGCAACAGTACCAGCAGGGATTTACAGTGCAGATAGTAGGAAGAAGTACAGTGTGGTTTCATTGTTCCAGGCAGCAATGCTGTAAGGCTTGCAGGTAGGCAAAGAGGAGTAACATTGGGATAGAGTGGGCCCAGAGCAAGATAAGGGAGTGCACAGTAATAATGTTCACCCTGTTGGGCAGGTGGGCCTAAGTGGTCTATTTTTCTAGTAAACTGTGAGTACAGGAGGTGTATAAGCACAGATGTACTCTACCCAAGTCATATTGTTTAGGTAGCATCTCAGTTTGTTGCAGCATCACAGGCTGAGAGGGTTTGTCTAGTGCAGACACAGCTGGAGGCCGTTTTGAGAAAGCCCCAGAGGGAGGCTCTAAAGCTCTGGTGGGAGGGAGAGGAGCGAGTGCTTGATGGAAGAGAGTTCCAAACCCTGAGGCGCACTCACATGGCGAGGCTTGGTCACCCATTTGTGTGCGAAGCTTTGGTACCAGGAGGGCATGAGAGTCACTGTATCGTAGGTTGTAGGAGGAAGTAGCTAGAACGAGGGACTCTGCAAGTTTAAGGGGGATGGCAGTTCTGACAATACTGTCTATGAAGTTGCCCACGACATAAAAGCGGTGAGTTTCCGGTTGGAGTCATTCAAGCCGGCTGTAGAGCTCACAGCAGAGAGTGAGGTGGGGGGCTGAGAGCGCAAAACAGCATATGTTGTTGTATGCTGAATCCCACTTTACTAGACTAGTTTTTGCAACGTGAGCAAAGGTGACTAGTCCATAGCAGAGCATAGGTAGGAGGACTCCCCTGGCTAAGGCGAGACGGGCAGCTGGAGTGAGACAACTTTTTGCTCTGTAAGCGTGTACCAACTTGCAGTTTGAGGCCTTACAGGAATTGCATATGTGCATGTTCATATCCAGTTGAGGGTCAAGAGTCACCCCCAGGTACTTGACCGAGTCTGCAACCCATCGGCCCCAGAAATCAGTAGTGAATCTGGGGCAGCTTTTAACTTGGCTGCTGAGCCAAAGAGCATGGCCTGCGTCTTCTGCAGGTTAATCATGAGTTTGTGGTCCTGCAACCAAGTTTGGATTTGGTCGAAGTCCGAGTTTAGTTTGGTGTTGATGGTAGAGATGTCCTGGGAACTGGACATGATGACTAGGTCATCTGTGTACAGCACTGAGGACCCAAGAGCCTGAGCCGAGGGTAGCTCATTTACGAAGAGAGAGAACAAGATAGGCCCCAGGACAGAGCCCTGGGGGACTCTGCAGTTTAACTGGGCAGGCTCAGATAGGGCCTTGTTGAACTTGGTGTACTGCTGCCTGCCCGTGAGATAATTACTGATCCAGGCAAGTGTGGGGGAGGAGAAGCCAAGTGGTAGGAGAGAGGAGCACAGTAGTGCATGGTCTACCCGATCAAAGACTTTCGAGAGATCAACAAAGATGGCCATGGTCAGTTTGCCTCGGTCAGCAGCGGACCTGATCTCAGAGGTAACAACTGCTAGGGCCGTGGAGGTGCTATGCCTCTTTCTGAACCCATGCTGTGCAGGGGAGAGTAGGTTGTGGGTCCGTAGGTAATGGGTGACCTGAGCGGCGACTACCTTTTCCAGACATTTGCTGATCGCTGATAGGATTGCTATGGGGTGGTAGTTCTTAAGGTCTTTTGGGTCCCCTTGCTTGGGCACAGGGATGACCTTAGCCATCTTCCAGATGTCCGGGACTATACCCGAGGTAAGCGATGCATTGAAGACGTGGGCTATGGGTCGGGCTAGTACTGTTGCCCCTAGTCTCAGCAGCTTGGGCTCCAGTCAGTCATGCCCAGCACCAGTGTGAGGGGAGAGGCCAGCAAGGAGCTTCTGGGCCTCCATGTCTGATAGAAACATAGAATTTGACAGCAGATAAGGACCAATTGGCCCACCCAGTCTGCCCATTTCCCTACCTAATGGATAAGCTGCACATCCTAGTTAACCAGCAGCCTACTTCTTCCTACTCCCACCCCCTAGAATTGCCTTATGACTGTCCCAGGCATGCTTGAATTCCACCACTGTTTTTGACTCCACAACCTCCTCCGGAAGGCTGTTCCATGCATCCACAACCCTCTCTGTGAAAATATACTTCCTTAAATTACCTCTGAGCCGCCCCCACCCCCATCTTCAAATTGTGCCCCTTGTTCTTGCACACACCTTTTTTTGAAAGATGCTACCCTCTTGGACTTTGTTGAGTCCCTTGAGGTACTTGAAAGTTTCTATCATGTCCCCCCTCTCCCTCCTTTCCTCGAGGCTATACATATTAAGCTCCTTTAGTCTCTCTTCATACGTCTTCTGGTGCAGACCCTGCACCATTTTAGTTGCCCTCCTCCGGACAGCTTCCATCCTGTCTATGTCTTTGCAGAGACCTTGAGGTAAAAGGGCAGGAGGGGGGTTGTCCCACTGGGTGGAGAGGCCCGATCTACGGGGTAGTGAGGCAGTTTGGGGAGAGCTGGCAGGTCAGTGAATTGAGAGTTGAAGGCATTGGTAATAGTGAGGGGGTTGTTGCAGTTTACTCTGTCAATGAGCATGTCCGTGACCTGAGCTCTAGTAGACCCACCAACCACATTCTTAATGCTCTGCCAGAATGTCCTTGGATTTTTGGCTGTGGAGAGCAGGATGGACTGACAAAACTCACTTTTAACGGAGGGAATGGCTCTCTTGCATGAGTTTCTCAGCTGCCTGTAATCCTGGAGGTCTGTGCTAGACAATGAGCACTTATACCTCACCCAGCATTTATCCTTTTGTTTCATGACAGAATACAGGCCTCCATGGAGCCATTTAGTTGCAGTGCCCCTCACTCTCCTTCTTGTGAGGGCGGCATGCTTGTTTTGAAGTGGGGTGTAAGCTTTTAGGAAGTTGTCAAGGGCCTTTGAGGGGTCATTTGTGGCCATGACCTGAGACCAGTTTTTCCAGCAGTCGCTGGGTCCAGTTGGCTAGTTGCCCCTGAACTGGTTGCCCCTGCCACAATTTGTTGCGTGTCCTCCTGAGAGGATTGTGCCTTTGTTTTAATGTCATGTACCACCTTACGCACAGTAATTGCACCAGCATCAGGTACGTGACTGTGCTCGTAAAGAAACTTAGAAATCATATTCTCTGTGTGCACTATCATACTGGCAGCACTTCCAGTATGTTTTACTGCCATATGTAAGTTCCTTACGGTACAAGAAACTTTTATTAGACAAAAGCTACTGCCCACGCTGGCTGCTAACATATTCCAGTGGCATCATGACTCCTCTGTTAAACTGCTATCAAATGCTGCCAAGAAATCTGTAGTCCTAAATAGCATCACTTGTGATTGGTAGCCATTTGGCAACATCTTGCGCGCAGGTGCACTGCGGTGTAATTACACAGCACATATTTGACTTGCGTCGGAAAGCTTGCCATGTTATTAACCGTGCTGTTTTGTTTTGCGCTGATTTGACATGGAACCCTTAATATGTACACCTTGAGGAAAGGAGGAAGAGGGGGGACATGATAGAAACTTTCAAGTACCTCAAGGGAATCAACAAAGTCCAAGAAGGTAGCATCTTTCAGAAAAAGAAATGTGCAAAAACAAGGGGGCACAATTTAAAGATATGGGGGGAAGGCTCAGGGGCAATGTGGAAATATTCTTTCATGGAGAGAATGGTGGACGCATGGAACTGCCTTCCTGAGGAGGTTGTGGGGTCAAAAATAGTGGGGGAATTCAAGAATGCATTGGACAGCCATAAGGCAATTATAGTGGGGGGGTAGGAGGAAGCAGGCTGTTGGTAAACTATAATCTGCAGCTTATCCAACAGATAGGGAAATGGGCAAACTGGGTGGCCCAAACGGTCCTTATTTGCCATCAAAGTCTGTGTTTCTATGTGTATATGCAGCTGGCAGTTCACAATGCACGTGCTTCCCCTATGTGTATCCCAGAGATACACACAACTGCAGTAATTTTTCCCTACAAATTGTGGTTAGAAAAGCTAAACTGTGGTCACTGCTTCCATAATTCTGCACTTCATCAGAAGTGCACACTCTCAGACCAAAGAAAACAGAGAAGAGAACTTGCTGAGATTTTAAGATGAGACACTGAACCGAGGTCCCGTCTTGCCTGTTCTGATGGTTGCTCAGGTGGATGTTAAAGATGATGCTGAAAAGAGCCAGAATTGCCTAGCCCTCCGTCCCAAACAAAAATTAAAAACAAAAAAAGGGAAACCCCCCATTTTCCTACTGGGAGAACAGGACCCCAAAAATGAAGACTCTACCCTAGGTACAGAGAGTGAAATACATTCAAAAATATTTTGTGCTGTCTCCGTGGCACCCAGCAAAGGGGTTCGCTCAGCACGCTGACGACCTGGGTTCATGCCCCGAGCCCGGGTGCCAGGAGCGGAGGCCAGCAGAGAGGGAGTGCAAGCATCCATTGAGGCCGCCCTCCGGGAGGGGCTCGGCCTCAGCACTCGGTGGATTGGTGCATGCTTGTGGGATGTGTGGCCTGACACCCCCCGCACACCCCCCGCCGGAGGATGCCACCACCACAGGCTAAGAATGTGGTGCTGAGGGGCAGAGAAATGGAAAATGGCGATCTGCCAGTCAGATGATGGCCACCTGGATCCTCGCCACCATGGAGCCCCAGACCACCAGACTGGCCCCAGCAGCACCCAGGGCAAACTGAGCAGACCAGTAAGGTTTATTCTCTCCATAGGGAGAGGAGCCGCTCGATGCAAGGGATACATCGGGTTACCCTGGGATGGCTGCGATGTGACAGTGACCGGGGATGGGACCCATTCTTGGCGGCCCAAAGGAGAGACCCGTAGGCATGCAGGGGTGGAGCACAAATAAATCATACAAAAAAAATTATATTTCAAAGATAATTACTTACACTAGCTCAGGTTGGGGCCTACAGATGTAACAGGGATTCAGGATGCCTAAGCCAAGTATGCATATGCCCCACCACTCTCCCTCTAAGTGACCATGACTCAGATATCACAGTTTTAGCACAGAAACACAGAATTTGATGGCAGATAAGGACCGCCTGACCCCTCCTGTCTGCCCATTCCTCCCTTCCTACACTATAAACGCAGACCGTACCCAACTGTTTTTGCCCCACCACCACCGCTGAAAGGCAGTTCCAGGAATCTACCATGCTTTCTGTGTAGAAGTACTTCCTCGCATCTCTCCTGAATCTACACCTCCAGCTTCACAGCATTTCCCCTTGTTCTTGAGCACCTTTTCTTCTCAAAAATACTTCCCTCCTACACTTTATTTACCCCAATGAGGTATTTAAAGGTCTCTGTCATATCCATATCCATTCCCCCACCCCCAACCCCTTACAAGGGTGTACATATTGGAGGTCCTTTAGTCTCTCCTCAGAGATTTTGATGCAAACCATGATCCATTTTAGTTGCCCTCTGGATTGCCTCCTCCTCCTCTGGACCGTCTCTACTCTGTCTATGTCTTTCCGGAGATGTGGTCTCCAGAAATGGACACAGTACTCTAGGAGGGGTCTTACCACTGATCTATACAGAGGCAACACCTCCCTCTTTCTGCTGGTGATGGCTCCGCAGCATCCCACTAGCCCTCACAACTGTCTTGTTGCACTGCCTGGCCACCTTTAGGTCATTCAATAGGATTACCCCCATGTCTTTTTCCTGCTTGGTGGTCATCAATACCACCCCATCCATTCTGTACTCTACCCCGGGTTTCTGTGCCTTCAGTGCATTATTTTGCACTTTTTGCCTACTGAAATCCAGCTGCCATACCCTTGACCAGTCCTCTAGTTTTCTCTGGTCTTTGCACATCCTTTCCAACCCACCCCTGGAGTATCCACCCTACTGCAGATTTTGGTGTCATCCACAAAGAGGCAAACCTCCCCTCCCAGCTCATAAAGGCATTAAAGCAGCAGTGCAACATAATCAGGAAAAGATTATCAAAATTCTTTTGTTTGGTTGTAAGCATGCAGCCATAGATGAGGTTTCCATATCTGTAAATAGTTTTTTCTAGCGGTCTTTAGTTTTTTTTTAGGTATTTAAAATTTATTTCAATTGTTGTGGCGCCACAATAAATATGGTGGCTGCCCAATTTTCAGCTGCGCTCCCCCTTCACGTCGCATCACGTCTTTTGGTTACTGCAGTGAGACCCTGTGGTGAACATTCCCGATGTCCCTGTGTAGTACTGCCAGTCATACACATGTGCAGTTGGCAGCAGAGGGGGTTCCAGTTCAACATGGCCAGTGGCAGAAATGTAAACAAAAACAAAGGATAACTGAGCAAATTATGGTATGATAGTACAATGCTGGCAGGAAAGAGTACTAGGTAAATGCTCGACAGAACATGGGGAATAAACTGTCGAAAAAGCGCAATTTTTTTTACATTGCACTGCTGCTTTAAACAGGACAGGTCCCAATACTGATCATTGAGGCACCCCACTGGTCACCCTCCCTTCCTCAGAGTGAACTTCCATTTTCCATCACCCTCTGTTGCCTGGTGGAGTACAGGCTTTCCTTGCTCCTTTTTTACTAAGAAGATAACCGTTTCATTTTTGTTTTTTTATAAGGTATTAACCCAAGATAGTCCAGCTGAGATTCAACATCTTGTTTTCAATGGAAGGCCTGCTTCCAGTCCATTTTACAGCTGGGTGGACTGATGCACAAGGAGGGCAACTGACTTGCTTAAGGTCACATTGCAAGCAGCTCTGGTGGAACTCAAACCTGTGTTTTTTCTGTGCTCTAAGCACTGTCTACTCCAACTATGGCAATCCCATACTCCTCCCTTACCCCATGCACTGCTCTAAGGTAAAGCATTTCATTTCATTTTTATTTTTTATACTTGTCGGCAAGAAGAGCAAAGCTGCCCATTTTCACAAGTGAAAAGTGTTGCATCTCAGCTCCATGATGCTAATTGTCATGTGCTCCAGGTTCACAACTAACTCACTTTACTGGAACAGTTAGATTTCAACACATACTAAAAGCTAACACAGCACAAAAAGTTGTGCTCCATTACTTTCCAAGCTCCACAACCCTCTCTCTGTAGCAACTGCCTAACCCTATTTTCTATCCCAGCAGGATAAACCTTATTCAGATAGCAAAATCAAGGACAGTACACCTGCCTCGTATATAAATGAGTCAACCAGTTACAGCTAAGAAGATGTAAACAGTTAAGTAGCTCCTTCCATCCCTGTGGGTGAGGTGTAAACCCAGGTTTCCAGCAAGGCTGAGGCCTATTCAACACTCCCCTGAATTCTGTTTTATACAGTATCTTTCATACCCACGTATTCCAAAATTCTATACAGTTTTTATTTATTTATTAAACTCTAGGATTACAAGTACCTTTGAGCAGGGACTGCTCATTTACAAAGGTTCCACGTCAAAGGATGCAGGGGAACAACAATACGAAGGAAGCAATTGATACATATATTACATTTCAAAGTTGAATTAAGCATGGCATGTACAGTGGTTTGCAGAGAGAGACAGCAATAGCCAGTATGAGTAAGTTTTGATGGTGAACTGCATATGGAGTGGAGAGTGGTAGGAAGGAATGAGCAGGCAATGCCAATGCCAGGTAGAAGTGGCGGGTGACATGAGATTGGTCATGGTGGGTAAGGCCTAGCGTCAGCTGAGAGGGGAGGGGTGGGTAAGGGGAGGAGTGCGGGGGGGGGGTGACAAAAGAGGCACAGGATGCAGGAACCCAGAGCACCACTGTCACCAATACTATAGGAAGACCATGCTTTAGGAGAGGCAGTCACACTGCATGGTTGAGGCAATGGAGCATCGCAAGTTCCCTTTTAAAGGGACCAAGAGTCGCAACTGTAAGTGCTTTTTTGTTAAGGGTATTGTAGTACTGAGGTGCCCTGTGTGAGAATGATCTCCGCCCCATGGTAGTCTGGCAACTGGGGACCTGGAACGTCTGTTGCAGAGCTCTCCATGTAAACTGGGTGCTGCTGTGGGCAGTGAGGAGTTTTGCAACTCCAGGCGGCATGTGCCCAAGGAGAATTTTTTTTGTGAGTAGACAAGTCTGGTACTGTATTCGACTCTGGTAGAGGTAGCCATCCAGCCTGGGCATACAGGTCACAGGTGTGAGTTAGGCGAGGTGCACTGGTAAGGAGCCTACAGGCTTTGTTGAGAGTCACAGATATCCTCCGGAGAGCCGTAGGGGAGGCAGAGCCGTAGACGGCAAGACCATAGTCAATAATGGAGGTGACAGAGCTATAGATAGCCAGCCTAAGGGCTTCAGGGGTCAGGCAATGCTTGTGGAGCAGGCCAATCCATATATTGGCAGCTCTTGCTACACTATCTATATGATGTGAGTACGAAAGTGAGCAGTCCAGGGTGATGCCAAGGTATTTGAACTCAGTTAAAAAGGAATTTGGAAAAACACAGGCTGCTGGACCAAACTAGACCCAAAACAGAAAAAAAACAAAACAGACTGGCCGGTCTGCACAGACTGGAAGCAACTTGTGCGGTCAGACTGTTCTGGCCAGACTAGTCAGTCCAATGTTTACCATTTTGGTCCATCCCGTTTGGCTGGCCGCTCGACCCAGACCTGACCTTTGCCAGTTTTGGTCCGGTCTGAGTCCAGAAGTCCAGATTTCACCCATAGCCTGATGTTAGCTGAAATACAGACCAGTCACAACAGATAGACCAAAATGGTAAAAACTGACCGACTGGCCCAGCCAGAACAGATGAACTGTGCAAATTGCTCCCGGTTCCGCTGGTCTACCCAGACCTGTCAGTCCATTTATTTATTTATTTATTTATTTATTTATTTATTTATTTTCCATCTGGCAGTCCACATTTCACCCATACACCAATACAGAAGCTCTGTTTACTCTCACCAGGCATTGTGCAATCTGGGTCACACAATTACCATTGCCAGTCTACACTGTACTGAGGCAGTGATGTACTCCGCTTGTGAAGAGGAAAAATAATACAAGGAGACTCCTTTCAGACTAGTTTTAAACCGGTATCCCCTACATGCATTCTCTAGGGTCAGTTGGGCATGCCCCCTCAGTTCTGGGTTTTATCCTAAATAGAATGCCTTGGTGCACAGTGATACCTATTTCACCTCAGGTCTATGAGAGGAGATATTGTTGAAGTGACTGAGTTTACATTCCAGCTGGAAAGACAGACTGATTTAGCTCCTTAGTCTGGAACACAGAAGCAAAGGAGCAAAATCGATTTGATACCTTGACACTATACACTGACAGCGGTACACCTGTTTTAATCTTCAAACCACTCGTACCAGTGTAGAAAGGCTGAATGTAAATGTGGCTAGTAACTAGAGAATCATACATAACCTGGTACTGATGGAGTTAAATAAATAAGTAAATGGGGCAGGTTTTATGGGTCAGCAAAAGGAAACTAGCAGCTCATGGGGATAAAAAGAGACTTTAGTAAAGATTTAATTCTGGAAAAGGTATCCAAGGTCTGCAGTTCTAAGGGGAGGAAGTGAAACAGCATACAAAAATGCTTAGCTACCACAGAACACACTGAACCATTCAACTACACTTACTGTACAGCAGGAGCTGTACCTGCCACCGGCCTAGTGGCCCGATGCTAATAAAATTTTGTGTCAGGCTAATAAAATTTTCCTTTAGATTGCCTCGCTGGCTTATATGACAGCAGCAGTATCTATTTGGGACAGGGAGGGTAAAAAAGGAGGTGGAGTAGCTCTCTACATAGGGAAGGGATCAAAGCTACAGAACTAAAAAGTAAAGGGGGAGGACAAGAGGCACTCTGGGTCACCTTGGAGACAGGGAATGGCATCACAATCCGCAAAGGGGTTGTATACAGACCCCCGTCTCAAGGGGAGGAAATGGACAAGAAAATGATAGCGGGCATTCTCAAAATGGTTGAAAAAGGGGAGATACTATTGATGGGGGACCTGAATATGCCAGATGTTAACTGGACGGCATGGACTGCATCCACATCCAAGAGCAGGATCATTCTCGATGCCCTACAGGGGGCATGCCTTAGACAGCTAGTGGTGGAACTCACTCGGGAGGGAGCAATATTAGACCTGGTACTCTCAAATGGAGAGAGGATCACAAATTTAGAAGTCAGTAGACATCTGGGAACAAGCCACCAATGCACAGTAAGCCACAATAAACACACCCATGGAGACAAGCCATACAAAGACAAGGATACTGGACTTTAGAAGGGCTGACTTTGGCATAATGGGTGAATACCTGAGGAATGCATTAGCAAATGGCCAGAAAGGAGGGGTGGAAAACAATGGAGAAAATCAAACTGCCATCATGGAGGCAACAAGCCTTTGTGTGAAACAAATAAAGAAAACAAAGCGGAATAAAAAACCACTATGGTTCTCAAAAGAGGTGTCAGGGAAGGTTAAGGAGAAAAAGGCTGCATTCAAAAAGCATAAGGAATCACAGAAGGAGCACGACAGGGAATTGTATCAATTAAAGCAGAAAAAAGTGGGGAAGGCAGTCAGAAAATCAAAGGCCCAAACCGAGGAAAAATAGCCAACTCAGTTAAGAAGTGGGATAAAAACCTTTCATAGGTACATTAGGGAGTATAGAAAGGTTAAGGGAGGGATAGTGAAGATTAATAAAGGAGAGGGGAGGTGGGCAGAGGGAGACAGTGAAAAGGCAGAGATACTGAATGGATACTTTTGCTCAGTATTCACAAAAGAAGAAGGAGGAGTTACCTAAACCAAACAATAGAAGCACTCTGGGTAGTGGGGTTGGCGCAGTCCATTTATAGAAGAAAGAGTCCTGAAAGACTCCTAAAACTCAAGGTGGACCAAAGCAATGGGTCCGATGGGATTTACCTAGAATCCTAAAAGAGCTAAGGAGGACCTAGTGACACCACTAACCACACTTTTAACAAATCATGGGAAGATGGGGTGGTACCTGAGGACTGAGGAAGGCAGATGTGATTCCCTTCACAAAAGTGAGAGCTAGGCAGAAGCAAAACTACAGACCTGTTAGTTTGACCCTCAGTGGTGGGGAAAATGATGGAATCACTTCTGAAAAGAAAGAATTGTTGAGTACCTAGAAACCAGCGGGCACAGGACCCAAAGCAGCATGGATTCACAACAGGAAGGTCATGTCAGACAAATCTAATCGATTTCTTTGACTGGGTGACCAAAGTAATAGACCAGGAGGGCTGTGGATATGCCTACCTAGACTTTATGAGGCATTTGACACAGTCCCGCATAAAAGATTAATAATCAAGTTAGCCAGCCTGGGAGTGGGTCCCAGGATGGTAGCCTGGGTAGCAAACTGGCTGCACAATAGGACACAGAAGGTAATAGTGAATGGAACACATTCTGAAGAAAGGGGGGTTACTAGTGGAGTACCTCAGGGTAGTACTGGGTCCAGTCCTCTTTAACGTCTTTATAGGTGACATTACAGAGGGTCTGGAAGGAAAGGTATGCCTCTTTGCAGATGACACAAAGATCTGTAACAGAGCTGATACACAAGAGGGGGTACAGAGGGTGAGAAGGGACTTGGCAAGGTTGGAGAAATGGTCAGACATAGGGCAACTTAGATTCAATGCAAAGAAGTGCAAAGTAATGCACCTGGGAAATAAAAATCCAGGAGAAGTGTACACAATAGCAGGGGAAGTACTAACAACAACAATAATGGAAAGGGACCTGGGTGTAGTCATATCAGATGACCTAAAGGTGGGTAAGCAATGTGAGGAGTCAGTAAGGAGAGCCGGGGGGATACTAGGATGCAAAGGGATGCCATCACAAGTAGAAAAAGGGAAGTGGTTATCCCTCTGTACAGACAGTTGGTGAGACCCCTTCTGGAGTACTGCGTGCAGTTTTGGAGACGCAAGGACATAGACAGGATGGAAGCAGTCCAGAGGAGAGCAACTAAAATGGTGCAGGGTCTGCATCAGAAACCATATGAAGAGAGACTGAGAGAGCTTAATATGTATACCCTTGATGAAAGGAGGGACAGGGGGGACATGATAAAACTTAAGTAGCTCAAGGGAATCAGTAAAGTCAGGAGGGTAGCATCTTTCAGAAAAAAAGATGTGTAAGAACAAAGGGGCACAATTTAAAGTTGAGGACTGGCTCAAGGTAATGTGAGAAATTCTTTTCATGGAGAGAGTGGTGGATGCATGGAACCGCCTTCCTGGAGAGGTTGTGGGGTCTAAAATAGTGGGGGAATTCAAACATGCATGGGACAAACATAAGGCAATTATAGTGGAGGGTTGCAGGAAGTAGGCTGTTGGTTAACTAGAATCTGCAGCTTACCCAATAGGTAGGGGAATGGGCAGACTGGGTGGACCAAGTGGTCCTTATCTGCCGTCAAAGTCTATGTTTCTATGTTTGTTTATTTGTTGATCAGGTAAGCACAGTGGTCCAAGAGACCCGCTTCAGGAATTACCTGGGCCTAGGTAGGCAAAGAAAGGGGTGGAGATAAGGGACACATTGTATTAAACAACTTGGTAAATATATTTTCAAGAATAACTGAAAGCACAGCTAAAAACAAAGTAAGAACATGGATACAGTTTCAATAAAGTGGCACACAAATACAGGTTACTCACCTGTAACAGGAGTTCTAGGAATGGTATATGTTGTTCATCCACACTTATTGGCAGGTTCCTTGCCGCTTTAAATCTTGTCGGAAGGTCTTCAAGCTGGCTCCTCCCACCCACCCGGGTGGTAAAACTCTCGGCTCCACCCCATGATGCAGATCTGGCCCGCTGGAAGCTCAGGTTGTCGCGTCGAGCCGGGGAGGTCGGGTGGGTTGTGGATGAACATATCCATTCCTAGAACTCCTGTTACAGGTGAGTAACTGTATTTCAGGTACATGGATATGTTGTTCATCCACACTTATTGGCAGACTCTATAGTTCTCCGGGAGAGGAGGCAAGGCACACCCCTACTTAGGAATAAAGACTGGAGAACCGAGGTCCCAAAACCAGCATCCCGGCGTGACTCAAGGTCGATGTGGTAATGGGTAATAAAGGTGTGTGCTAACTTCCGTAGCAGCCCTGCAGATTTCCTGGATAGGGATGTCCCTGAGCAGCCACTCGATGCAGCAGTATGACGGGTAGAATGAGCTCTTATCCTCTGGGAGGCTCCATGCCCGCCAACTTATAGCAGCGATCTATGCAGGAGGTGACCCACCTGCCTATCGTCCGCTTGGCTGCAGGTCTGCCAGATGCGGCTTCAGCATAGGTAACAAACAGCTGGCGAACCTCCCCGAATTTCAGCCGTCGCTCCTTATAATAAGTGAGCGCCTTCTAGGTCCAGAGTATGGAGCCTATATTCGCCTCGAGTGTGATTGGGGCAGAACACCGCAGAGTCAGCACCTGGTTAAGGTGAAACTCCGACACCACCGGAAGGAATTTCAGGTGGGGGCGCAGGACAACCTTGTCCCTGGAGAGGACCAGGTAAGGAGGCGCGATGCAAAGCGCCTGGAGCTCTCCCATCATACTAGCTGACGTGATAGCCACCAAGAAGGCGGCTTCCACCATAGGTGAGAGATCACACCTGTGCATTGGTTTGAATGGCTTGCCAATGAGCTTTGCCAGTACCAGCAGTAAATCCCACGGAGGTGGAGGTTCTCAGACCGAGGGAATGTGATCAAGGCCTTTGAAAAGCGCCGACCACCTTTCCCCGCGCCCACCGACTGCTCCCGCCCGCCTCGTGGGCAGAGATGGCTGCTAGGTGCGCCTTTAGGTCATCGACCCAAGCCCTTGACTAGAAAGGGACCATAAATAGTCCAAAATGCTTGCCACAGAACAGGAGGAAGGGTCCAAGCCTTGCCCTGACACCAAATGGAGAATCTCTTCCATTTGAAGGCGTAGCATTTTCTGGTCGACTCCTACGGGATGCCTCAACAACATTGAGGACCTCGTCGGAAAGACCCAAGGCCTGGAACTCCTGCAGCCAGGAACCAGGCTTGTCAGGTGCAGGGATTGAAGGTCGGATGGAACACCTTCCCTGATTGACTGAGACAGGTCCGGGCGAGCTGGAAGCTGCCTCGGGAGCCTGGAGCTGAGGCTGAGGAGATCTGGGTACCAGAACTGGCGGGGCCAGTCTGGAGCTATCAGGATCACCTGCGCCTTGTCCCTCCTTGCTTTGAGAAGCACCTTGTGAATCAAGGGAAATGGGGGAAAGGCGTAGAAGAGGCCCGGGGTCCACAGCCTCGAGAAGGCATCCCCCTGCAGCGAGCCCTGCTGAGGCGGGCATGAAACAGCCTCAGCTTCGCGTTCTCCCTGGAGGCAAACAGGTCCACCTGAGGTGTGCCTCAGTGGGAGAACAGATCTTGTACTACCTCCGGCAGGAGAGACCACTCGTGAGATGCAGCCCCTATCCGGCTCAGGGCATCGGCCAGGGTGTTGGAGGCTCCTGCCACATGAATAGCTAGGAGATCCGCCTCCAGGCTGCGCCACGAGTGACCAAACGCGAGAGAGCTTCCTGGCAGAAGCATGGAGCACGCCCCGCCTGGCGGTTCAGGTACTATGGTCGTGGTATTGTCCGCCTGGACTCAGACCACTTGACCCGGAGAAACGGAGCAAAAGGCGGTGAGAGCTAGGCGGACCGCTTGAGCTCCAGCAGGTTGATGTGGCATCGGACCCCGTGGGAACCAGAGGGCGGCACTCGGTGTTCCCAGATGGGAACCCCCAACCCATCAGAGAGGCATCGGTCAATAGAGACCGTTGGCTTTGGGGCGGACAAACGGGATGCCCTCCTGCAGATGGAATGGAACGGTCCACCACTGGAGAGCGTTCCACATCTCCTGGGTCACTATCACTAGCTGGTCCAAAGGATCGCAGCGTTGTGACCACTGGCTGGCCAGTCCCCACTGAAGTGGGTGACGCCAGCGGGCCCAACGACCACGCTGGTACAGGCCGCCATGAGACCCAGAAGGCGCAGGAAGTCCCGGCAGGCGCGATTGCCCAACCAGAAATGATTGGGCAAAGGAGGTAAGAACCTCGCCCTGTCCGCCGGGAGCCGTGGGTCTGGCTCAAGAGGTCGAGCTCTGCCCCGATGAACAGGATCACCTGCAGCTCGAGTTCCGACTTGGCCTCGCTGATGAGAAGGCCAACTCGAGAGCAAACCTGGAGGGCCAGATCTCTGGACCGCTCCACCTCCTGTCTGGAGGAGGCTGCTATCAGCCAATCATCCAGGTAAGGGTACACCTGGATCCCTCGGCGCCGCAGGAATGCTGTCACCACTGCCATGCATTTGGTGAAGACCCTGGAGCTGGAGATAAGCCAAGGGCATGGCTTGAACTGGAAGAGGGATCCCTCCGCTGAAAGCGGAGGAATCTCCGATGTGACGGACGGATAGGGACGGAAAAACGCGTCCTGTAGGTCCAGAGAGCAGAACCACATGCCGTGTTCCAGAGATGGTATTATCTGTGCCAGAGTGACCATCCTGAAGGTTCGAGACCTTAGGAACTTGTTCAGGTCGTAGGTCGAGTATGGGTGCCAGCCCCGTCCGCTTCGGAACCAGGAAATACCTGGACACGAACCTCGGGTCTGAAGGGGCATCTCACCTCCGGGATCACCTCCTTTTGGAGGAGGAGAGCGATGTCGCTCGGCGAGCAGCCAGTGAGATTATCGACCCCGAAAGCGAGCACGGCTCTGAAGGGCGGGCCTGCTCGACTCCAGAGGTAGGCCTTTTCCCACCACCTTCAGTACCCACCTGTCCGTGGTAACAGCGACCAGGCGGAAAGGAAGTGTTCGAGCCGCTCTCCATGGGGGGAACTAGGGTGAGGTGACAGGGATGGGGGCACACCCTCAGCCCGCCACTGGGCAGGCTTGGAGAGGGACCGGCCGAGGGACCTCCTGGCCTTTACCTCCTTAGCCTCGTTGGAGGAAGCCGGACGGTTTGGGCTTGGGATACCGTCGAGCCTGCTGGCCCCTGACGCTGCTGGGCCAGGAGCGCCGCTGGCACAGAAGGATGAAAGGGTTTAGGCTGTGGCTTGCAGCCTTTGTCCTTCTGAGCCGAAGAGACAGTCCAATACATAGTATTGACCCTTGGTCCTGCAGGTGACCTTCCACCCCAGGGCCAAGAGGTCAGTCCCAAAAGGAACATCCGCCAACTTGTGCTGGGTATCCGGGAAGGTGGATATCCTCAGCCAAGCCCGACGACCATAGCCACTGCGGCCGCCACAGACCTGGCACATGAGTCCCGATGTCTAATGCAGTCTGGAGCTGCTGTTTAGCCACTGCCCTGCTCTGGTCCCGCACCTGCCTGACCGTAGTCTGCAGATCTGCGGGAAGATGAGGGACAACCTCATCCAGGGAGCCCAACAGGGCGTGAGAAAATGTGCCATGAGGACGGGCCAACTGGCCTGACGAAGCCGAGAGGACGCAGCATAGACTTTTCGCCGGCATAATCCATTCTTGGACCTTGTCAGGAGGTTTGTCCACATCCCTGCGCGTCCGCACGCCGAAGCGCTGTCGGTAACCAACCCTCGCCGAGGGGTGTTCCAAAACCGGACAGGGAACCGGAGGACCAGATACTTCCTGGCCAACCTGGCCGAAGGTGCAGGGCAGGAAGCAGGACGCTGCCAAAGTTCCAAGGCCGGACCCACTCACGGCTTCGCCACCGGAAAGGCCTCCGTGGGAGAATCCTCGGTCCAGAATCTCCGTGAGGGATACCTGCCCTGCTGAAACGGGTTCGAGCTCATCCCGTGGACTCCGAGATGAGTCAAGCAACCCTAAGAAGGACGAAGGGCTATCGCCCATTGACTGTCCTCCCAACGACCCAAGTCCATGCGCCGAGAAGAGGGAGGAACCATCATCGGACCCAGAAGAGTCTCAAAGAGCTGCCTCGCCCCTGAGCCACCCTCCAACTGCCAAGGTTTATCGGGAGTGAGGGTGACTGACAGCCTATGAGGCAAACCCAAAGCCGACCGAGAAATTTTTGGTCGAGACCCAACCAATGGCTGTGGGGCAGAGGTTCCACCAGAATCGGTGGGCAGCTGGAATTGGCGAACACCGCCTGAGAACAGGCCCTCGACTACAACGAGGGTTGTTTCGCTGCTCCAGTGACAGCCACTTAATGGTCGGGAAAGACGACTGGGTCGGCTTATTCCCAGTCAAAAGGAGCTGTTGCCACAAGTTCCTCGCACTCCGACGCAATCCGGCGCCAAGCCTCCCTCCCAGAAAGAGCGGCGGCGCCACACGGTGCTGAGACCGAGACCGCCACGACGGCGGGATCGGTGGACCGCGAGGATGTCCCAGACCCAGAGTCTTGACTCAGGCCGAAGGACGAGGAGGAAGTGTCGAATCGGCCCTCGGCTCGGACGATCCCACCAAGGCTCGAACCGAGCACAGACGAGCCGACGGGATCTCAACTCTCACCGGGGAACCGGGAGAGGATTCTCAGCTTCTCCAGCCGACAACTCGTCTAACGGGTCGAGAAAATCTCGATCACTGTCGACAGGAGTCTCGGTCAACTGGCCTGACGGGACACCGTGAAACCAGTGGCCGAACTGAGGGGGTCGACCAAGTCGACTGTCGACAGGGAGGGGATCTTTCCCGCCCCAAGAGCGTCGACGGAGAGACTTACTTCTGCTCTTTTGGACCTGGAAAAGGTCCGAAGTTGGACCCTCACCTTGGTCGAGAGGGTCAAACAAAGCTCCTAAAAGAAGCCGATGCAGAGGCACCGAGAAGGCCAGGACAAATGCACGCAGCAAGGTGGGCGGCCCGCGCCGCCTCCTCTTCGAGGCGATCATCTGCTCTAGCTGATCCGCCGAGCCCGAGCCTTGGTACACTGCCGGGCCTGTTTAGATTTCACCGTGGAATTCTTTTCTCGGGGTGCCCCAGTTGTAATCGGGCAGCACGGTCTTCAAGGACGTAGGCCGAAAAGGAAGAGCACAAGTCGCAGGCCTGCGGGTCGTGCTCAAGGCCCAGGCAGTAGACACGCGTGGAGTGCGGATCCGTCCTAGACATCTTCTGCCCGCAAGGGCACCTCCGAAACCGGTCGATTTGTCCATCGCGAGCGAGAGACGACCAAGTCTTTTAGCAAAAACTTTTAATTTTCGAACTTTTCGGGCGAATTAGGAACCAGTCTTAAACGCAATGCGTTAAGGAGGGAACCTGAGCTTCCAAGCGGTAAGGAAGATCTGGCGTCATGTGGCGGAGCCGAGAGTTTTACCACCCGGGTGGGTGGGAGGAGCCAGCTTGAAGAGCCAGCTTGAAGACCTTCCGGCAAGATTTAAAGCGGTAAGGAACCTGCCAATAAGTGTGGATGAACAACATATCCATGTCCCTAGAAATAGTTTTTGAGTTCAAGTGGTGCTAACATAGCACATCTAAAGTGAAAGACGGTAGCTATCAATCACCATGTTGTTTGTTTCAGCAATAATGTTTTTCTGGCAAAAACATCAACATAGCCATTGTTCTCATTTTCTTTCATTCCTGAACCAAGATACAGGATTTTAAAGTTTTTAAAAGTTCCCGCTGCTGTGCCACATCTGCCATGAAAAAATTAAATATCTTGGTGTGGTGCTGTGCAGTTTACATGTGTAAGCCTCCCAAACGGGCTTACCTCTGGAGCTGCGACTCCGTTCTCACTGTGCTGCTGGTTGCGTCGGTGGCTGGAGCTCGCACCTTGCAGCCCCGTTTGTGACTTGTGGCTCCGGCCGCTGGTTCCTGGTGTCTCGGCCTCTAGTGGGCAGGCCAAGCACTGGATTGGTTGTTTCGTGCCTCTGAAACTTGCGGGATGGTTGTGGTCTAAGACGGTTGCCTGGCTGGGCGGAGGACTTGGGACGAAAAACCCATAAGGAAAGAAACCACAAATTTAAATAGTTATGGCGGCCTGCGCTACTGCACATGCATGGCCGCCATCTTCAGCAAATTTAAAGGAGCAGCTGCTCCATTTTAGAGGGGGATTGTTTTAGCGCTGTCTGGTGCTGAGACTGTGCAAGTGCAAATAGTTATTTAGGAACTATGTGTCCCGCAGGGCTCTGGAGCAGAGGGTGGTTTTGGAATCCAATCAGTCCGGATTGGACCTCTGGGTTTTGGCGCCTTTGGTGGAGAGAGAGTATAAAAAAAGGGAGCAGCAAGAGAAGTGGGGGGAGTAGAAGAGGTGGAGAGAGGTCTGAGCGGGGGCGACTGGCCACTCAGCCAGTGAGGCCTCAGTCAGTTATTTTTCTGGGTGGCTGTGCAGTATTCAGTTTAGAGGACATGGGGGCAGCTGTGTTGTTAGGTAGCCCCAGGTGGGGCTGGCTAGGAATTCAGCCCATACAGCAAGTGAGGAAACCTACTGGCTGTAAAGGTGATCTGGCAATGGGGTGGGCGAAGTTAGCTTGAAGCTGGCCTAGAGGACAGCTGGTGGTGGACCCCCCAAGAAGGAACTGTAGCCTGCATATCCAGAGGAGGAGAATCTGGGACAGCAAAGAAAGCGGAGAGTCTTTCAGGCCTGAGAAGCTGACAAGGACAGAAGAGGAGGTATGGAGCCTGTGAGATTAAGGGGTACAGGAGGGATCCGGGGACCGTGGACAACCCCTGGTCCATGACTGCCCTCGTTGAGCGACTGTACAGTGCTGGGCCTTTTCGCCAAAGAAGCCAGACTGATGAGAGTGGCTGTGGGCTGGGTCAGCCGTTGCTCAAGAAGAATGTGCTCCTTATTCTGATGTAGTGAGACAAGGAAGAAAGAGAGTTTTGCTACCTGAGGGTAGAGGCCTGATTTGGCCACGAACAAGGTGCCTGCATTTGGACTTTTGGCTGGCTAGATTATAGGTAGCCACCTGGACTTTAAGCTCTGATGTGACCTTTTGGTGTATACAACTGAATGGTAGATATAAACTGTGAAAAAACTATTTTGTTTATGTTAAAACAAAACAAATTGCAATGACCAAATAACATGGTTAAAATTTATATTTGTAGGTCAACAGGTAAAAAACAAAGAATAATTTTAATTACCCCGTGAACAAGATCAAGTAAGGAGCGAAATGTAGGGGAACATTAAGAAAATAAACAAATTTAAACTGATCTGTGGAACAGTGTTTCTTCACATGAAAGGGCCCCCCCCCCCACCATTCAAGATATATTTTAAGTTCCTTGGGGGACTGTCATAGTGGGTGAAGACTTCTAAAAGTAAATCTCCATTTCCTATCACCCCCTTTTTTGAATTTGTGCACTGGAGGAGTCTAAGGGGACCATGCCAGTGCTGTCCCTATGTTGTAGAACTAGAGGATCATCACGGAAGATGGCAAGAGGCCTGCCTGGTGAAGACCGTCTCCAAAGACCTCAGTGGCAAAGATGGCAAGGCCATGCAGGTGAAGACCACTGTCTCATCTCTCCAGCTGACCAGCTCTGCACCCTGAAGAATGGGGCACCCCAGTTTCATCAGGTCTGGCAAGCCAGGACGACCAGGTATGTGAACTTTGTTTTATGTTGTATAGTGCCCACCTCCTGGCCTTGTTTGCCATCATATCCCTGAGACACTTGGGGGCTTACATAGAAACATACACAGAAGTTGTTGGCAGGGCAGATAAGGACCTCTTGGCCCACCTAATCTACCCAGCTTTCCCTACCTGCTAAAATTTACCATCAGAAACATGTGGCAGCACCATCCTAATACATCCACAATAAGACAGTATGTACATTCAGTGACCCTTAAGCTACATGTATCTCTCCATTTACTCAGACTTTTTTTTTTGTTATGCTATGTTTTAGTTTCCGGCACCGGTTGTTACTATGTAAACTGCAGGTGACATTTCAAGTCTCTTGTTGACTTTGTGTATGCTGTCTCTGTCAAACACCTGGTTTGCAATCTCAGGTTGTGCCTGAAAATAGGCATGTTATTGCCTAATGCACCTACCAGGTCAATAGTTAAACTCAACGGGAGAGATTTTGTAAAAAAATTGCTAACAGCCATCTTTAATGACTTGAGTCATTAATTACACAATAACTATATAAGCTGTTTCCAAAATCGAGACAATTAAAAATACACTGAGAATGACTCTATGGAGTTCACAAAAAAAATGATTTTTTTTCCTTTGATTAACAAATACAGCTGCTTTAAAGGAAGTGCTATTTCAATAAGCTCATCAATTGGGCTGATAGACGGGGTCAGTACTTGCTGGCTAGTATCAGTGAAACTTGAGTTTTGACCTTGCTAGTCATATAGTCAAGATCTGAAGAGCACCAGGAATGACGATGGTAAGAGTCAGGAAACCAGAGAGGGAAGAAGAAAGAATGCCATGAAGGGATTAACTGTTGTTAATTGTTGTGAACTGGAAGGGGGCAGGATCAGTTGTGTTCCAGGACAGTAGCTGCTGCTGTTTTCACAGGGTTCTTGTGGATATTACTTGGTAGGTTAGCTCTTTTCTTTCTTGCTTCTAAGGGGCTAGCAGGGTATTGTTCTGGGGGATCCTGGATGTTTGTAAACTGATTTAGTGGCTGTAAGTGGGGCTCTTTTTGTGGATGTTTCACTTTGTAACAGGCCGCGCTGGTAGAGGCCTATTTCTTCTGATTTAAAACCTGTTTGGTGGGATTTGCTTGGAGATGGTTATTTGAATTGGAGACCTATATCTGTTAATTTCAAGCCTAGTTTGATTTGGTGTTAGTGAAGCTGATTAAATTGGAGACCCGCTTCCTTTGGCAGCAAACATAGTTTGGGGGCTTTGACTTGAATTTTGATTCCTTGTGCTGACTCCATTAGCTGTAAAAGGTTAGTTCATAGTGGGGAGGGTGTTAATGGTCTGGCCAGGTCTCACTCAGCCAATTGGTGGAGGCAGGGCTGAATCAGGTTGAGGTGCTAGCTGCTTTGTCTTCTTCAGAAAGAACTGGAAGGGGGCAGGATCAGTTGTGTTCCAGGACAGTAGCTGCTGCTGTTTTCTACAGGGTTCTTGTGGATATTACTTGGTAGGTTAGCTCTTTTCTTTCTTGCTTCTAAGGGGCTAGCAGTGTCAGGTGTCTGCCCAAGACCCACCCATCCCCACCAGAAGTCTGCAAATTTATAGGGGAAGACCTGCCCTGCAATTGGAGGAAAAGGCTGCTGGTGCAGCTCATGTAGTTCTAGCCACTGGGGGTTGGATTTAAAGGCCGGGAGAGAGGAGCTTAAGGAGTTGTTCATTTTCCTTACATGTTTAATGTGTTGTACTGCACCTAGTAACAGAGTTACTGGTGTACAGTGGGACTGTCTCTAGAATTAGTGGGTGACCTGATTAGGCAGTAGGGGTATCTTGGAATAGGGGAACCTGGTGGCTCACCCAAGAAAACTATTTGAAAGGGGATGGAACCACACAATTAGGGCCGGCATCTTTGGGAGGGTGGTGGGTGCACAGGGTGGAGCAGCCATGATACTGGACTGGGCTTGAAGTTTGGTGGTTGCCCAGTGTGCTACCAGCTGGCACAGCTTAGGAGGAGGTTGCGGGGATGAGGAGAAAGCTGGGGAAGGGGCTGGAAATCTCCCACAGGGTTGCACCAAGCACTGGGGGGGGGTATAGGGAAAGGAGTGCAGGAGAATACTCAGGGGTCACATAGGGACCCTGGCAGAGGGGGCCCAAAAGGACACTACCAAGGAAGCAGGCAGGTAACTGGGGACCCTCACAAAGGGGGGACGGAGGGACAACATTCTCAGGGAAGTAGGCGGATAGCCAGTGCTGGACAGAAGGAAGCAAGGCAGGGAGGTGGATCAGACCTTATACTTAGTAACCACTTCAATTCTCTTCTTCTGCTCAAGGATGGGGGGGATGTAGCCACGACAGAGGTGGTTAGAGACGGAAAGGGTGTGGGAGTGGGGGGCAGGAGGCAGGGGCCAGATAGCAGGAAGAACAGGGGGGGACCTGGAATGCAGGAGAATGGGGGGAGTAGTAAATCGGAGCAGGGGGAAGAGGGAGGAAAGTGCAAGGAGAAGGACCAGTTGGGAAGAAAGGTAAAGAAGGACCAGAAGTACAAGGATGATTCAGTAAAGAGAGCTGAGGGGTTAGGCCAGGGGAGCATGATGAGCAAGGAGGAACTAAATGGAGACAGGAAGGAACGGAGGATGAGCCAGGCTAGTTTAGCAGATGGGGGAGAAGGACCAGTTGCGAGCAGTGAGGGGGGGAATTAACAAGGTACAGAAGGATACTCAGGAGGAGGAGAGGCATAGGATTGGAGGGGAGGGAGTGGCCATGGTAAATAAGGAACGGGTGGCATATGGCACCCAGATAGGGGAGGAACAAGGAGCCAGCTGGGTGGGGGCGGTAGAAAGGATGAGGGACATGGAAGGGAAATGGAGGAAAGGGTGTCAGAGTGCTCCTGTGGAGGATTCTATGATCAGGGTATCAAATGGGATAGGGAGGGAGAAGCCTGGCCAGTTAGAACAAGATGCTTCCCTGGACTAACGGTGCACAGGGCTAAGCACGAGGTATATCAGCTGGCAAAGGACTGTGGGGGTTCCCCAGACATACTGGTCCACCTGGGCACAAATGACATTGAGGGAAATAGCGAGCTAGAGATACAGGCAAGATTCAGGGAGCTCGCCAGGGTCTGTCATGACATAGGATGCACAGTTTCCTTCTCAGAAATCCTGCCAGTGCCAAGGGCTAGGGGGAACACAAAAGAAAAATTAGGAGATAAACCAGTGGCTCAGGGAGTGGTGTGAGGCCAGAGGGTATGGGTTGATGGGGATTGGGGAGACCTGGGAGGATAAGGAGCTGTATGCTAGAGATAGACTACATCTCAATTTGGAGGAGGGGAATCCTTAAGTTGAAAATGGAGGAGTTCATTGGTGAAAAGTGGGTTTAAACTTGTGAAGGGGGTGGATGGGAGAAAAGGCAGTCAAGGGATGCCGATAAAGGAGGGACTCTGTCTCCACCCCTGGGGACCAGAGAGGATTGCAGGAAAAGACCAGCTGGCAAAGTGCAGACCAGGAGAAACAGAATCCCCAAGGGAACACGAGCAGGGGAAATGAAACTATAGGGAAAGGGTGGAAGGTAGTCCTGCTAAATGCCAGGAGCTTGGGCAATAAAATGCCTGAGCTCCAGGCGATGTTAACTGAGGGTGCAGTGGATGTGGCAGCGGTCACTGAGACTTGGGCCACTGCAAGACATGACTGGGACCTGAACCTGGAGGGTTACACTATGTTCAGGAAGGACAGGGGGGAGGGAAGGGGAGGAGGGGTAGCAATGATAGTAAAAAACTGCATTGGCATAGGGGGAGTTGAGGCGGAGGGAACCGTGGAGGCGATTTGGGTCACCTTGATAACAAGGGGGGGCAAGAGAGTAAAAATAGGAGTGGTGTATAGACCCCCTGCCCTGGCGGAGGAGCTGGAGGACAGTCTGGTGGCAGATGTTAGGAGACACTGCAGACTGGGCAGAGGAAAGGTGGTGGTGTTAGGGGACTTAAACATGCCAGGAACAGACTGGGAGACTATGACATCCTCTGTGACCAGGGAACAGAGGTTGTTGGATGTCTTTCAAGACGTTCCTAACTCAGCAGGTGAGGGAACCCACCAGGAGGACGGGTACTGGATGTGGTCCTGGCAGACAGTGACCAGATTGGGGGCCTGGAGGTAAGGGACCCATTGGCGGGGAGTGACCATGCCACAGTCTGGTTCTGCCTGGACCTAGGAGGGGTAGAAGGCTGCACAAAGACGGAAGTAACCGACTTCAGGGGGGTGGATTTTAAGGAAATGGGAAGGATCCTTAAGGAGCATTTGGATGGGATTGGGTCAGACATGGACGCTGATAGTAGGTGAGAAATCATCAGGAGAGGGGTGCAGGATGCTACCAGCACCTGTGCAAGAGTAAGACGCAAATGCGGTAGGGCCCAAAAACCCTGTTGGTGGACCAGGGAGGTCCAGGAGGTGGTGCGGGGAAAGAAAGCAGCCTATAAGAAATTCAAGTGCTCAAGGAGTGAAAGGGATCGAGGGGAGTATGAGCTGTTGGCTAGAAGAGCCACTAGAGTGGTGAGGGCGGCTAAGGCAAGGAAGGAGCAGAACCTGGCCAGGGAAATTAGGAGAGGGAAAAAGGGGTTCTTTAGATACATTGGGAAAGACGAAGGGTGAAGGGGCAGATTAGCAGGATTAAATCAGGGGAGATGGGCACAAGAACCAGAGGAGCAGGCTGAGGTACTAAATGAGTACTTCACCTCAGTTTTCACCAGGAAATGGGGATGCTGCATCATACATGGGAGGAGACAGAGATAATGAGGAGGGGGGGACCCTTAACAATCGGCAGGTCTGGGGAGAGGGGGGCTAAGCAGGGAGAAGAGGTACTGGAAGTGGAAATCACAGCAGAGAGAGTGAGGGAAGCCCTCAGCTCCCTTAAGACGGAGAAAGCACCGGGGCCGGATAAATTACATCCTAGAGTGCTGAAGGAACTTGCAGATGTCCTGGCGAAACCCCTGGCAGAGCTTTTCACCATCTCTCTGAGGACAGGGTGGGTGCCCCAAGACTGGAAGGTGGCGCATGTAGTGCCTATCCACAAAGGGGGATCAAGGGAGGTGGCAGGGAACTACAGGCCTGTCAGCCTGACATCAGTGGTGGGCAAGGTGATGGGGGCATTGTCAAGGAGTGGCTAGGGGGGCCCTGGATAAGCCAGGGTGCCTGGACGATAGACAGCATGGATCATCCCGGAAATCGTGTCAGACAAACCTGGTGGAGTTCTATGACTGGTGACAAGTGCCTTGGACCTGGGTAGACCAGTGGATGTCCTCTTTCTGGACTTCAGTAAGGCATTTGACTCTGTTCTCACGGGGCCTGTTGGATAAACTAGGAGAAATGGGTGGGAAACCAGATGATCCGATGGATAGGTAATTGGCTCCAGGACCGGACCCAGAGGGTCGTAGTTGGTGGGATAATCTCTTCCCCAAGGAGGGTCATTAGTGGGGTCCCACAGGGATCAGTCCTTGGGTCCCTTCTGTTCAACGCCTACGTATCTGACATAAGGACAGGAATCAGGAGTGAGATGAGTCTCTTTGCAGATGACGAAAAACTGGGGGCAGTGGTGCATGGGGAGGAGGGGAGGGTGGCCCTGCAGGGGGACCTGGAGGCTCTGAAAAGATGGTCTAGAAAGTGGAAGCTGAGGTTTAATGCAGGGAAGTGCAAGGTACTCCACCTGGGGGCCAGAAACCCAGGCCAAGTGTACACCCTGGGGAATACTACAAGTCTCAATGGCTGAGAGGGACCTGGGGTGGTGGTGGATGTCAAGATGAACAACTCTGAGACTTGTAGGAGGGCAGCAGCCAAGGCCAACAGGATGCTGGGATGCATCGCTAGGGATCACCTCCAGAAGGAGGGAAGTGATACTCCTCTGTATAACTGCTTGGTGAGGCCGCACCTGGAGTACTCGTGCAGTTTGGAGGCCACACTTAAGAGGGACATTAACCTCCTGGAAGGGTCCAGAGGAGGGCAACCAAAATGATTTGGGGCTTGGGGACAGGACCTATGAGGAGAGGCTCAAGAGCTAAATATGTACACTTTGGAAGAGAGAGGGACCGGGGGACATGATAGAGGTCTTCAGGTACATGAAGAGGGTAAATAGGGAGGGAACAGTGAGGGTGCTCAAGGAAGGAGGAAGGGCCACTAGAGGGCATGGGTGGAAGCTGGAGGGGAAGATTCAGGGAGAAAGGAGGAGGTGCTACTTCACTGAGAGGGTGGTAGAGCCATGGAATGCACTACCTAGGGGGCTGGTGGAGGCAGAGACAGGAGGGGTTCAAGAGGGGTGGGACAGGTACAGGGAAGGGTTCAGGAAGCAAAATCCAATGCAGCAAGAATATCCGGAACTGGGAAGGGAGAAGCCAGAGAAGGCGAGGGGGACAGCAAGGTCAGCACCCAGGGTGGGGGCTGACCAAACGAGCAGACACGAAAGACCATTAGGCCTATTCTGCTGGCATTTTAGTATGTTAGTATGTTGTAGAAACTGCACATGTCCAGTGTGCCACGCTGAACTGGGAGATGGTGGTGGACAAACAGGACCAGATGATGTGATCTGAGTGCCAGAAACTGGACAGCATCATCTGGAACTGGCTGAAGTTTAGCAAGCAGAGGGTTAGGGATGTTAAAGCATTTTCTAGTGAGCAGTAAGGGACTGCAGTAGCTTACTGAAAGAATAGAAAAAAATAGTTATAATGCAGATTCTGGGAGGACCTTTATAACAGGGGCTCATTTGTTTTTCTTGGCAGAGGGTGGAAGCCAGAATTTTACTAAAAGCTGCACTGGCAAAAATCTAAAAGCTGTTGGAATGTTGAGAACACTGGGGGGATGCAAAAGTTTGGAACAGCACTTAGTGTGGGGCAAAAGTTTACAACTTTAAGGTGAGAGTGTGAGTATGTGTGTATGTTTGTCTCCATGTCTACTGATTACCCATCTAAACTAACATCTCTCACGGACTCTGTACTTCTGAAAATCCATTCTAAAAAGTAACTTGGACAGCAGGATGGTACACAGTCATCTAATGTATGGTGTCAGCTCATTTACTGCGCATTCCAGTACTGTCACAAAAGTCTGTCTGCTGTAGCAGTGGCATTCGTACTGCAGCAGAACAACTTTCATTCTGCTGCAGTGCAGAGGTTATACAACAATACAGCGGAACAGCTGAGTTACACTCGCACTATTGCCAGTAACACTAAACCCAAGCATGCGTGATGCTGTCACTTTAAAAAACAAAAACCAAAAAGGGTAGTAAAGTAGTGGCATTATAATGAAAGAAACACACACTATTTTGTTTTGGTGTTGATCGGTTGTGGGGTGCTTTAACCACTATTTTTATCCTCCTTCAGCCACAGCCCAGCTTACCTCCAGCCACCACTCCTCCTCACCACTAACCCCAAAGTTGAACACGCCCAGCTGGCATATGCAGCTGTACCATCAAGAAGGGCTCCCCCTATGCCCCTGCGCCCGGCCAGGATCCAATACCAGCACACGCCTCTGTTCAGGCATTTGCCAGCCGGTGAAGCTGTGGCCATCAAGCTGCCGTGGATTTGAGCTGCCATTTTCCTCCTTGTTAGTGTCCCTGGAGTGCGAGCATGCAATGACATCAGGCACTTGTGCAGCGACATCCGCCACACTCCACCCCTTGCTGGCATCACTCTGGTAGTGCCCCCCCCCCCGGTCATCACCAGCGGCTGCTACAGAGCAGTGGTTCTCTGGATCCCTCCCCGGGATGGGAGAGCAGTCCTCCGGACGCTCGATCCCATCCCTCCCCTGCCAAACCAGGCTCGCGTACAAACCCAGGTCGCCAGCATGGTGCAAGTTGTGGCGTCCAGAGTCCCAACCCTCAGCACCACCAGGCTGGCCTAGGAGGGTGCAATTTAGAGGTCAGAGGGCTGTTGTAGCATCAAGACTAAAAGTGATCAGGCAGCCGGCAGTGCTGGCTTGGGGGGTCGCTGTTCCGAGGTTGGAGGACAGTTGCACTGTTGAGACTAGAATCGTTTGGACAGACGGCAGTGAGTAAGAAAATCATGTAGTTTGTTTCTTTTTACCATACACTACATAAGTCTACGGGAGCCCCAATACAAAAAAAGCTATTCTTCCACTTCATGGTTACCATGACAGATGAACCTCTCGAGCTTCACTCTCAAGGTCCTCTTTGTCATGGTAACCACTTGGTGGAAGAATAGCCTTATTGCGTATGAGCTCCCATATGCTGTTTTACAGTATGCATAATTTGCACAGTAATAAACTTTGAGGCCAAATCTCTGGACATCAATTGAAACCTACTAGACACTGCCTTAATACTAAAGCCACATCTGGGAAATGTCTGGTCCCCACATACAATCAAGCTTTATGGAGGAAAGAGTTCCTCTCTCCCACCAGCTCAGTAGGAATATGTCACCACCTTTTCTTCAAAGTACCTGCTGGTCTGTCACATTATCATCTGGTACTACCAGGTGGTCTATTCCAAGCATCCACCACTTATTTGTGAAATACTTCTTTCTTCCTGGAGTCTTCACTGAATCTTCCACCTCATTTTGACACAGTGTGTTTGTGACAGGAAGCTCCTGCCGCTCATGAGGACCGACCTTTTCTTAAATCTGTTCGATAGTTCTTCTATTTCTTAGCCTAATCTGTCCTTTACAATTTCTAGTCCATAAGGTTGGCCACCTATGGGCACCCCCTTCCCTTTCTTGACTACGCTTATGTATATGCTTTATGCATATTTGTAATATTTTTTCCTAGACTAACCAGGTTATGCACTTTAGAAGGTGTCCCTTGAAAATGAGTGTACTTGTGTACTCAATGGGATTGTTTTACCTTGTCCATTATAATGAATAAAATCATTACTACTACGCTATAGTGTCATCTTTAATTTTCCTTTTCCCTCTCAGGTCCTTGTACAGGGAGGTTATTGTGGTGACCTCCAAATGTATGTAAAACAGGTTGTGTTTATTGTTGGATTTAGTATGTAAAATAGCACCATGTCATAAAATACCTTGATGTGTTATAAATACCATGGCACTAGGTGTTTTTGATAATGGTAAAAAGTACTATATGATCATTATAGAAATTACGTTAGTTGTGCTATTTAAAATGCATGTACATTGCTGTAAACTGAACAAGTCTGAAATTGCATGGTGATTTGCATATATCCCATGATGCTTTGCATTATGGAAGTATGTATGATGATGTATTTCTTTGAAACTTGATTTGTAGCCAATGCCCTTTGGGGTGACCCATGTTTCAGTGTTTCTGCACTGAGATTCTTCCCCACCCCTTTTTTGAACCCCCACTACCCAAGCAAACAAGGCCCACATAGGGATGAAGGGTTTTCACTAAAAATGTTTAGATCAGAGATCAGTAGGTGCTGGCTAAGTGCAAAGAAAAGACATTCGTAGTCTGTTGCTGCAAACTGATGTACTGAAGAAGGAATATGCTATTGCTGAAGCTTATTTACTGTATTCTGAATAAACATCACACAGAGATTGTGTGTTGAACCTGAAGTCTGGTGTCTGGCCCATCTGTTATCCCGCAACCCCTCATCAGTGTTCCATTATCCATTCATCACTATGCATCCTGAAGAACTATATTCAGCCTGAAAGTTATCCCCTTCAGATATGTAAAAACCCAAGGCCGGCCCGCCGGCGCAGCGGTTGGAATTCCGTTGCGATGCTGGCAATCCGGGTTCGAGAACGGACCCGGGTCGACAGAGGGCCGGCCAGGGGGAGAAAGATAGAGCATCCTATGGACAGCTCACCTTCTCTGGGGGGAGGGGGAGGAATTGTCCAGCGGGTGACGGACCCCTAGCAGAGGCCGGGGATCCCACAGCTACCGGCACTGGCAGATAATGGAGGCGGGGTGGACGCTGGACGTCACTGCACGGAAAAAAAACCAAGACAATGGAGGAGGGGAGAACTTCCGTCTACATGAAGCCCTTCCCAGGCTTCAATCAGCCACTGCCACCACACTCCCAACCAGTCACTAATCCCGTGGCGCCAGAATTAGGGGAACCAGTGCCGTGGCCCCACCCTCCGGGGGAAGTAAGCCGGGGGTAACTGGGAGTTGCGGCAATGGGCAGTTGGTGGGAGCTCAGCGGGCCATGACCAGGGCAGATAAACAGGACGGAGGTCTCTCCTGGGAGAAAAAGATAAAAAAATATGCAAAAACCCATGATCATGTCCCTTCTGAGTCATCTTTGTTTACCATAGGAAAAGTACACTGATTCTGTTAGCTGGTCCAGCCTATGTTTTCCAAACCTTCAACCACTCTGGTCTCCCTCCTCTATCCTTGAACAACAATCATGTTAGTATCTTTCATCCCACATGGGGACTAGCACTACACACTGGGCTTAACAAAGGATCTGTATATGGGGCCTTATCTCTTGACCTGCTTGCCATGATTTGGTCTGCACTGCTAGCTGCTGTCTATGCTCTGTTATACCTGTTTACTTCCAGGTCTTTTTACTGTGGGTTCTCCATGCTGTTTATGTACCTATAGTACAGTATTTTGTCACTGGGTTCTTCTTTCCCAGATTCATCACCTTGTATTTCCAAACAATAAAGTTCATCTGCAATTTCTTCACCCACTTCCCAAGCCTATCCAGATCCTTCTGCATTTATTTATAACTCTTTCCACTGTAGTGTCATTGACAAACTTGGTGATCCCATTGTTGGTGCCTACCTCCAGATCACTTATAAACATAATGGCAATGCAAGGTTTATTTTTTCCAGGCGGCCAATCCCGGAGGCTCTGGGCGCCGCACATTAAACAAACACTAGTCTTCTAATAAAAATTCATAAAAACATAAAAACATCATCGTATGAATTACATACAGTTATGTAAAACCTTTTGATATAATATAATTTCAGTCGTAAAAGCAAGAAAAGGGGGAGACGGGAATGGGTTTCCAAAGATTCGGTATACTAGATCGAGAAAAGCCTGGCTGAAAAGGTGGGCCTTGAAAACCTCAACTGAAGGGGCCTCACGGATAGCTGGTGGAAGCAAATTCCACAGGACAGGGCCAGCGACATGAAATGCTCTGTTCCTGGCCGTTTTCAGCCCTGTCCTGGGAATTGCTAGGAGGCCCCTAGAGGAGGAGTGGAGGGAGCGGACCAGTGCAGCAGGCATCAAAAGGTCTGATCAATGTAGACCCTAGGATGGACCCTAAGACTCCTGCTTGTCACTTATTTCAATATTGCTAGGTTACCATTTATTAAGACCAGTTTTTAACCCATTTTCATCACACCCTCTGTTACACCTCCTAAGATCTGTGGGTTAGGAACTTTCCTCCTACTGTATGTACTGCAGTACAGTACCAAATGCTACCAGTACTAAAGTCAAATTACAACATCCACAGGCTCGCCCACATCTAGTTTACTGGTAAGATTTCAAAAAAAAAAAAAAAAATGGAACCTGTTTGAAACATAGAAACATAGAAACATAGAATTTGACGGCAGATAAGGACCGCTTGGCCCACCCAGTCTGCCCATTTCCCTACCTACTGGATAAGCTGCAGATCCTAGTTAACCAGCAGCCTACTTCTTCCTACCCCCACCCCCCAGAACTGCCTTATGACTATCCCATGCATGCTTGAATTCCACCACTGATTTTGACTCCACAACCTCCTCCGGAAGGCCGTTCCATGCATCCACAAACCTCTCTGTATGTGTGGCATGATTTTCCCTTACAGACTCTAAATTTGGTTGCTGAGTCCAAGGTTTTTTTTTTTTTTTTATAAATGTTCAAGAGTTACTTACAATTGTCTTGAACAGTTTCTCTGGTGCTGACATCAGGCTAGCTGGCCTACAATTTTCTAGTCCTGCCCTGGAGTCTTTGTTGAAAATTGGTACCATGTGTGCCACCAATAGGCACGTACACAGTTCCGATTCAGCTTGTTGAATGTAATTACCAAGGGTGCATATAGCACGCTTCTGAATGTATTCCATCACGTCCCACTGTCCTATTTACTCTCTTTAGCATCTTCTAGATTTTTATATGGTTTCCTTCTGTTCCTCCTTAAATAAACATGTCGCTGTCTGTTATCACGCCATCCCACTCCTCTGGTAATACTAATGCAAAATACTCATTCAGATATTCTACCATCCAGTATTATCATGTCACCTTTCTCCGGGACAGTTAATGGTCTGACAGTTCTTCGCATTTTCCTCTCCTCATTTATATACTGGAATATTTTTTTATAATTGCATTTGATCTATTGCCATGCAGATATAATCTAGTCCACCTTCTGAAAAGACACTCTGAAAGACAACTTTTCACAATAGGCCAGTCAGAATTTCCCTAAATATGGATTGCTGTTGTTAATACACCAAGGGCCCCATATTTTACACTGTGTCAGTTTTTCCCCGTTTTCTCCCCAGGTCACACCCTTTATGGCTTCCTCCCTCCCCTTGCTCACGTATGTATGATGTAGAGCCTTTAGTCTCCCCTCATGAATGTTGCCTATTCTGTCTTTGACCCACTGAACCTGGTGATCACCTGAGATGCAGACCAATATCTAGGACAGCAATCGCACTGGTAGATCAACAGTGGGGTACGTCTGTCAAAGTGGGCCATGTCGATGCCTCACTCTACATTGGGGAGAGGATCAGGAAGGACTTCACCACACAGGACATTCTTTTCCTGTGCCACCAGGAAGCAGTCATGCACCTACAGGTGCCACAGTTCACCACAGCAGCATTGCACATCCTCTGGGCAGTCTTCTGTTTCTGCTGGAATATCTTGCTCAGAATGTGAACCCAATACCCAAAAGCTGAGGGGATACAAATGCCCTTACCATTAGGCTGCTGGGCCACATTTGCAAATGTCAACAGCAATTTAGTTAAAAAGGTCTCTGTTCTACCTTAGGGTTACTCTGTGGCACTCATTAAAATATGGAAATCAAGCAAGCCACAAGAGTCCATCACAAAAAAAAAAAAAAAAATAGCACTTTGAATAGAAATATCTTATTGACCCACAACATTACTCATTAGCATTTGTAAAGTGCAATCATTAGCCATATTAAAGGAACGAGGCAAAGAGGTTGCTGCATTTCAAGCAGGAAGTCTTTCTGCATGACTGATCTGCCAAAAGTGTTGTAAATGTAGAAGAGCTGTAAAACATTCTCACAAAGGGGCAGTTTGATGTACTAGTGGAAAATAGTTATGCTTGCCACATGAATAAACAAGCAGCTGTACACTCTAAAGGATGTGCACTACTCTGGGGGCTTTACCCTAGGTATGTATGCAGGGATGTACTGAAATTGTAGGGAATTTCAATAAATGGGGGAAGCTCAAATTTACTGAGGTGGTAAAATAATGAAATCCTCTGTTTTGGACCTCTTTATAACTTGGTGATTCTTAAAGAGAAGGGGATGTCTTCCCCTTACAGGCTCTTATTTACATGTCTGCCCACAGGGCGCCCAAGTGAAAAGAGACACATTGGTAGAATGGGACCAAAAGTCCCACCTTCTAGGGCCTACTGGCAAGGGTACTGCAATCCGGTTATGGAGATGACCACACACCATCACTGGCACAGCTTGGAGACTGGGCCCTTGCATATCATTCAACTCTTCCCCTCAATAACAAGAGGGGATGCCACAATGTAAAGCTTAAACCTCAAAGAGATATCTAGAGAGGAGTGGTATTCACAGAAAACACACTATGTGGCTGGATGCATTGTTTACCTCGTGTCTCTCTTGCTGGGCAGAGGAGCACTTGGATGACAGTGGACTCAGGGAGGGTTAGGGCGGTCAGGCAGAGGCACATCCCAGATCCTATTCCACTCAAGAACTCATATGCCACACTCTCAAATGGGGACAACCAAATAGAGGTAACCAGAGAAGTGGAAGGAAAGGATGTGGAGGTTAGCCAAGGAGGTGACCTCAGTGGGGAGAGCAGTGGACCCCAGAGGAGGAGGAAGCAAATCCTGGTGGGGGACTCCATCATAAGAGGGATCCAGCTAGGAACACAGGAGGGGGAGGACAGGGAGGTGAGGTGCCTACCAGGTGCCACGGCATGGAGGGATGGAAGGAAGATCCTGGGGAATCGCTGGGAAGGCAAGACAGGAGGATGAGCTGGATGTCATTATCCACCTAGGTACTAATGACCTGGCAAATGGGGAGCCAAAATAAGTTCCAAAAGAGTTTAGGAAATTGGGGAAGGGTCTCAAGCAAGTAGCTACTTCTGTCACCTTCTCAGAAGTACTACCTGCGAGAGGCATGAGAGAGCATAGGGGTGCATGCACCAGGAACTTTAACTCATGGTTGAAGAACTGGTGCTGTGAGGAAGGGTTTGGATTCATTGGTGACTGGGGACCCACCTGGAGGGATGGAGGCTTGTTCAAGCCTGATGGCTTGCATCCATCCTGGAGGGGAATCTGAGCACTCAATGATAAATTTAAATGCTACACTGACAAGCATTTAAACTAGCCGGGGGGTGGCAGGCCAGCAAAGAAGGTACCTAACTGCCCACCCCCCACAGCCAGCAGTGGAACCAGTGAACCAGAGAAGTGGATATCTCTACAAAGCAGTGTGCAAAAGATGGAGGTAAGTGCCCAAGAGGTGGACAGGCAGAAAAAGGGCAAAATTCAACAGAAGGGCAGACAGCCCAGGGATAAAGGACAACAGGGAAGGGGCTGGAGTAGAACAGCTAAGCAGTCTAGGGAGATAAAAATCATGGAAAGCCCTGTGTCCCAATGCCAGGAGCCTTAACAACAAGGTGGAGGATCCGGAGGCTGTCATGGTGCAATCAGACCTGGATATTGCAGCCATCACAGAAACCTGGTGTAATGATAACTGTCAGGGGGATCAATTCAGGAAGACAGCAGGAATCATAAAATACTGTGTAAAACACCCTGAGGTGCTGTTTTATTGCCAGGTTTGTACAGATGGCATTTTCAGATGTAAACTTTTGTCAAGTTACTACAAGAAAAACAATAAATAGTATGGGCTGGGAGTTTAGCTAGGAGACCTCTCACTAGAACACTGCAGCTGGACCTTACAATGCCCTCTAGAGACCAGGAACTGAACCCACCATATGGTATGGTCACCCTTCCAATACCCCCTGGGTTTCTGCAAGTTCCTCTGCAGTTTGAGCATCTGCCCACTCAGGCCTCTGTAGCTTCTCACCAGTCAGAGTCCTCTCCCTTTGGTAAATTCCAGGTAAGTAGCTTCTAGCATCCAGGTAGCCCAAACCTGACCTTTGGAGGTCCAGGGCCAATCCCAGGGCACAGTGATTCCTCCTTGCTTTTAGGCTTTACAGGGCTTTCAACCTGAGCTCCACCTTAAGCTTGCCTCACCTTCACCTTTTGGTAACCAGGATCTCAATAATTCAACACTGCATGTCTCTCATGTCTGACTACTTCTCCCTGAGGTTCCTCTCTGCTCCTCAGGCCAAAGTAAAACTAACTATAGGTTACCTGAGCATCCCTTATATACCGCTCAGGTGTCACATGATTTATCAGTCATGTTCTATTAAACAATTAAAGAAATACCAGATTTATAATTCACACAACTGCATTATTTTCCACAGAAATATACAGGATACATATGTAGGGGCAATTGTTACACAATACTAAACCCCTTACAAAAGCATAAACACAAGAACATACAAACAAATATCCTTTTCAGAAAGTTCATCCTTCTAAACTAATCACTTCCTGGCAGGACAAGACCCAAGCCTTCCCTATGTACTAATACAATTAAGGGCCAGCCCTTCCCTCAGGGAACATCTTTCTAAAATGGCTGCAGCTGCTGAGATAGCAGCAGAAACACAAACCCAGGAGCTTCTGAACTCCCAGCTTCCAGGTACAAACTACCTTTAAAAAGCATAGATTCTTCTAGAGATGAACTCAACCTTTAACTGTTATCCTGCATGTACTTTTATAGTTTATACACATCTCTTTTTCTAAAGCTATCAAATGCTTCCTTATAACATGTTTTGTTTCACAGAAATATTGTCTCAACTGTTTCCTAAAATCAGCAGCAGCCTGCAAACAGTAAACAATTTAGCACAGGCATATTTGCCTGGATTTACTGCTCAGCACTGTGTTACACTTATACGGGGGGGTGGGTGCATCCTCCCATTAAATAGCCAAACTGCCATGCTCAAAGTTTCTACAGCAAGGAGAGATTTGTTAGCTGGCAGATTACACCCCTTGGGCAGTTTCTTTTACTCTTATTTAAAAGCAAAGCCCTCATGTAATGCTTCTTATGGTGATCTCTATATACCAGCATGCCACATTCTTGGGGGAATTGTAGAACACAAACTACAGTGAAGACTACTCTGATAGTGGCCAGCTAGCAAGGCTCAAAGATAAACAACAACATATAAAGTACAACAGACTTACATAGAGGAAGAAAAAGGTAACTACAACTTTATTTTACTTCCAGGGACTACTGCATGCTATACATATCCCTAATTTGGCATCATGGGGTAAACTTTGTTGAAGCTGAGCTGCTTTAACCATCACTACAGTTTTCCAACTGGGGTAGGGTCATCCACCCTATCACAATAACCATGACTGGGAGATGGCCATACCTGGCTACAATATATTCAAGAGAGACAGGGCAGGTAGGAAGGGAGGAAGAGTGGCACTGTATGAAAAATGACATAAGCCACAGAGATCCAGGAGGAACAAAATGGGGGAAGAGATACTGTGGGTTAAGCTGGAAAGGAAAATGGGGCCAGCCATCCACACAGGTGTGGTCTATAGACCACCAGCCCAGGAGGAAGAAACAGGAAGCTGATGCTAGCTATCCAAAGGATGGCAGACAAGGGTGAGGTAGTGCAGGTTGGAGACCTCAATGTTCCAGACGTGGACTGGAGCATCCCAGCAGCATCATCAACTAGGAGCAGATTTATCCTGGATTTCCTTCGGGGTGCCTTCCTCAAGCAACTGGTGATAGAACCAACTCGGCAAAAGGCAATACTGGACCTAGTGCTCACAAACAGGGACAGTGTGATGGGGGTAACAGTGGGGGAGCACCTGGGGAACAGTGACCACCAGTCATTGTGATTTGAAATCACAGAAGGAGCAGAACCAAACCACACAAAAAAAACACGTATCCTGGATTTTAAGGGGACAGACTTTGGGAAAATGGGGAGATGCTTGAATGAGGCATTAAGTGGAATGGGGCAGGAATCGGGGGTTGAGGAACACTGGGCAGTATTTAAAATAGGGATTACAAGAACAACAGAATTATGCATTAAGCAGGTTAGCAAAAGGAAGAGGAGGCCATTATGGTTTTCCAAGGAGGTAGCGGAAAAAGTGAAAGCCAAAAAGATTGCATTCAGGCAATACAAAAAGACACAGGCAGAAGGGGATAGGGAGAAGTACCAGGAGAAGCAAAGGGAGGCAGGGAGGTCAGTAAGGGAAGCCAAAGCTCAGACAGAAGAGCACATTGCAAAATCAGTGGGTAAAGGGGACAAAACCTTTTACAGGTACATAAGTGAAAAAAGAAAGGCAAAGGGAGGGATAGTGAGACTGAAGGGGGAGGATGGGGGCCACGTGGAGGATGACAACAGTAAAGCTGACATATTGAACAGGTATTTCTGCTCAGTCTTTATTGAGGAAGAGGGTAATGGGTCTAAAAGGAGTACAAGGGGTGTAAATGGTGCAGAAATGGACACAAGTCCCTTTACACAAGAAGAAAAAATTACTCGCCTTAGTAATGTTGTTTCTTCTAATGGAGTCTTGCTATATTATGATGTATGCAGTGAGTCCCAACCTTCAAACTGCTCCCGAGGTGAAAGAGTTAACTTTCCATGCCAGGCATGGAACGCTGAGCTCGAGCTCAGTTGAAAACTCTGTCTGCTGTTCTTCAAACTCAAACTGTCAGATCTTTGAGCTAAACTCACTAAGGTCCTGTGTGGAAGCTGTAAACCTACACTAGCTAACTGGCTACTAAATATAAGAACACATTTTTTGGTCCCAAAACAAAGACTCAAGTCAGGAGACCCAAAAAATGAAAAACACAACACCCAGACACCCCAAAAAGGGAGGGGTGAAAAACAAGGTGGGCATCTACTAAGTGCCAACACTGCACTGCCCACCCACATCCCAAAACAGAGGTTCTGAGAGGGGCAGTGGGGGGGGGAGGTCATAATATAGCAAGACTCCATTAGAAGAAACAACAATACTAAGGTGAGTAATTTTTCTTCAAACAACATGAAGTCTTGCTATATTATGACATATGCAGACTACACAGCAGTACCTCCATGGAGGAGGACAGAACCTACTTAGGAAATAGGCTCTGAAGCACAGCTGTGCCAAACCGAGCATCACTCCTAGCCTGGGTGTCCAGAGAGTAATGCTTGGTAAAAGTGTGAACTGTTTCCAGGTAGCTGCTTGACAAATCTCTATAATGGGGATGTCCCTGGCAGCAGCCAGGGAAGCAGCTGTACCTCTGGTAGAGTGAGCCCTCAGGCCTGAGGGAGGAATCTTACCCAGCTTTTCATAACAGAATTGGATACAAGAGACAATCCACCTGGCAATGGATCTTTTAGTGGCAGGTTTCCTTTACCAACCTCACCATAAGTGAGGAACAGTTGAAGGGAGTCAAACCTGTGACCCTTGGTACACTCAATGTAGTAACTAAGGGCCTCTTCACATCTAGCTGTGTAGCCTCCTCTCGCCAGAGGAGGAATGGTCAGTGAAGTACACTGGAAGAGAAATAGATTGATTAAGGTGGAAATCTGAAACCACCTTAAGCAAGAACTTCCTGTTAGTCCTGAGGACCACCTTATCTCTATGAAAGGAGATAAAATCAGGCTCCACTGACAAGTCTTGTAATTCACTTATCGTCCTGGCAGAAGTGATGGCTACCAGAAACACAGTCTTCCAAGTCAAATACTTAAGCTCTGCTGAAGACAAGGGCTCAAAGGGAGGTTGCATAAGCTGAGCAATGCAAACATTAAGATCCCAGGCAGGGCAGGGTCCCTGAATGAAGGGTTGATGTGAAGCAATCCCTTAAAAAACTTGGAGAATACAGGATGAGCTGAAAGAGAAGAGGGTTTACCTGCTGAAATGAAAGCAGACACAGCTGACAAATGCACCTTTAAGGTAGCTGGTCTGAGCCCCAAAGTGTTCAAATGGACCATATAATCCAGGACTGTGGGTAAATCAGCAGATTCTGGGGAAATATGCTTCCCAGAGCACCATATGGAAAACCTCTTCCATTTGTAATTGTAAGTAGCCCTGGTGGAAGGCTTTCTAGAAGCCTTCAATATATCCATTACACCTTGGGAGAGGTGTAGATCAGCAAACTCTTAACTCTTCAAGAGCCACACCTTGAGATTAAGAGATTTGTGGTTCGGGTACCAAACCCTTCCCTGAGCACAGGTTAACAGATTGTGATTCCTGGGAAGACACAAGGGAAGATGGACTGCTAAGGACAGTAGGAGTGGATACCAGGGTTGTCTGGCCCAATCTGGAGCAATCAGAATCACTTTGCAGGATTGAGATCTGATTTTGACTAACACTTTGAACAGGAGAGGGGAAGGGGGGGAAAGCACAGAGAAACTTCCCTTTCCAATTGAGAACTAAGGCATCCAGAGGGACTGAGCCCAACACTGGGGGCCTGCAGCAAAAAAGGGGAAGTTGGTGATTGTCTGGGGCTGCAAAAAGAACTATCTGCGGGGTGTCCCATCTGGCAAATATTACCTTCAGGACCAGGGGATCCAGTGACCATTCGTGATGTCCCTGGGAAATCCTACTGAGAGCATCTGCCAGGACACTGTCCTTGCCTGGGAGGTGAACTGCCGTAAGGGAGGTGTTCAGAGAGTAAGCCGGAGACCACAACTTCATTGCTTCAGTACACAAGGCCATAGACCGACTGCCTCCTTGCTTGTTGATGTACCACATTGTAGTGGTGTTGTCTGTTCTGACCTGTACAATTTTGTTCTGAACAGATTTGGAAAAAGCTTGAAGTGCTAGAAAAACTGCTCTGAGCTCCAAAAGGTTGATGTGGTGCAGAGATTCTTGAGGGGACCACAGACCCTGGGTAGTGAGGTCGCACATGTGAGCTCCCCACTCCAAGAGGGATGCATCTGTAGTAAGGATTAAAGAGTGAGACTGAGTGACAAAGGGAACCCCTTGTCTCAGAT